>CM060920.1:600656589-603056589 GCA_030737875.1 Allium sativum
ACCTCGAAAGACCGCCAAATCATTTTTTCAACCTCCAAGCTCCATTCTAACTACATTAATGGCTTCCATGAATCAAACTACATTTCTCCTACAACAAGGAGATCGAATCAAGTCCATCGTCCATTCAAAGTGGCTCTAACTCGATTCTAGTGCACTCCAACCGCCATTAATCTTCTCTAAAGGCTCGAATCTACCACTAATTTCACCGAAAAATTAAGGAAAATCTTCTAATCACGAGATCTAATCTATTTCTTCCTGAATTCAAGTGTGATCTATAGCTAAAAAGAGAGAATGAGCGTAAATGGAATGTATGAGAGATTTTCATGCAAGTTGTAAACGAAACTTCATAATGAGAAATGATTGGAAAGTGAACGTAGATTTATCTTGAATCGAACCACTATAAATATTCCCTTGTCTTTATTTTATATTTTTTAATTTTGTGATTGCGGCCTCGCATTTTTATTTCTAACCATAATTGGTGAAGTGCACATTTGCACCATTTGATGTTTGTGTCATTTTTGACGCAAGCATTTGGCGTCTACCGTGCGGCCGTGTTCGCATCTCCTTCCTTCATACACTCTCACAAAGTTGAACGCCTTGGAATTGAAGTTTTAAACCGCCTCTTTCTTCGTCATAATGACAAAATCTAAGAAGACCATAAGCAAAAGTATTGGGAAAACTGATAATATCACTAACAAAGAAGCTACGTCACCTAGTAATCTCTTTGATGTCGGTGAAAATTCCATTGGTGGAACGGGTGTCACGAAGAACGAATTAAACGCCACTATTGCCGTCATGAATCAACGAATGGATGTCTCTACTAAAGCTATGATGGAGAAACTTGACGCCATCCTTAATGCTCGACTAGATTAAGCCCCTGAAAATGTCCATGTCAACATGAAAGACGGCAAGCTTGAACGACAAAGATGAAGCTAACGCCGAGCGCTTGAGACCAAAAGCTAAGAGTCACTCCGAGATGAAAGCCCGAAAGATTACCAATCTTGTCACGGGGGCACCTCCTCACCGTGAAGAGCAACATGACATTGAAGAATACATTTGGGATGTGATAGAACAAACCATGAAGAAGAATCAAGTTGGCAAAGTTCTGAAAGATGTTGTGTCTCGAGAAGAGTTCGACAGAGCTATAGCCAACCTACATCAAAAAATTGATGCTTCAAACGAGATGTTGCTAAACCAACTCTATGCTCTCAAAGTCGCTCAAACTGATTTTGTAAATTGCTTAACAAGCATTGTTTTGCTAGGAAACGCTTATTCCCATTCCTTGGAATCTCACAAAGGGAAGTTTAATTGTCGAGATCAAATGGAGGATGAGCTCATGCAGCCTTTCTTCCCCATCGATTCAGAGGATAATCCAAAGGGGAAAAAATGCGCAAACGACAAAAAGAGCAATAGAGAACATAAGAGAATTCGCTTTTTCAACTCACCAGAACTGACACCTTTGAGTGACACCGCTGAAAATATCTATCTTGCGACGAAGCAGTCTGAAGAATATGCGGAGCCAAAACCACTAAGGATGAGCGATAAAGCATTAAAGTCCGGAAATTTTTGCCTCTATCACAATCAGCCTGGTCATGATACCAATGAGTGCAGGCATCTAAGAAGCACAATTGAAATGCTGGTTAGGAGCGACAAGATGCAACACTACGTTAAGAAATCACATGCCATGAATTCTCTTCCAAACATCCAAGGGCAAAGAGTATCCGCCAACCAACTGAGCTCAGGTGGAAAGACACCAACAGCAAATATCCCCCGCTCAACCGATAAAAGCTGGTAAAAGATGCAAAGCTACGCAAATACTCAGGAGTATAGTCCAACAGAATCAATGATTCCTATGGAATTAAAAACCCCTGTTCATCCAACGGTCCCCAGGCACTTCTATACCAAGGCTAAGTAAAGACTAGATGACGTCTACAAATGGCGAACCCTTGATGGAATCTTAATGTCAAGAATATGGAATAACAACTACCTATGACAGCATCCTGCATAAAAGCACCGCTCAGCGCTTATGCAAAATTGATTTACTTTCTTTTACAAATATAAGTCTCCCTTGGTAAAGGAGCGATTGTAATAGAATATCGTATTTACTATTGAAAGCACGTCTGCCTATATAAATCTCTTGTTTGCAAATTTTATGGTAAATCAAAACTTGATTAAAAGTTGATTACGTATTGCAGGCTACTCGATGAGCGCTTGTTCCACCAAAATCCGACGAAGCATGGCGACTCCAACAACGCTAGATCAAGTGCCAAATGCGGTAAATAACAACATACGCAGATGCAAAGGAAGAGAAGCACCACCTTAAAGAGTGAGAGGGAGGAGTTTCCAAGAGCTAAACGGTGGGGAGTCCAGCAAGAAATCCCGGATTCAAAACATCATCCCCCAAAGGTTCGCGGGAGTCTTGGGCACGTTAGTTGGGCAGCGATCACTTACCGAAGGTAAGTGAGCTCCGACCGATGACTGACGTTTTCTCTACGGATCGATGCAACCATAATCCTTACCTCACGGTTCATGGAGGTCCAGGAGGCTTCAGCCGGGTAGCGATTGCTTACCAAAGGTAAGTGAGCTCCGACCGAAGGCTGACACCTGCTCCATGTATCAACCTTAATCCTTAACTCACGGTTCATGGAAGTCCAGAATGTTTCAGCCGAGTAGCGATTCCTTACCAAAGGTAAGTGAGCTCCGACCGAAGGCTAACACCCGCTCCATGGATCAACCTTAACCCTTACCTCACGGTTCATGGAGGTCCAGGATGCTTCAGTCGGGCAGGGATTACTTACCAAAGGTAAGTGAGCTCCGATCGAAGGCTGACACCCGCTCCATGGATCAACCTGAACCCTTACCTCACGGTTCATGGAGGTCCAGGATGCTTCAGCCAGGCAGCGATTTCTTACCAAAGGTAAGTGAGCTCCGACCGAAGGCTGACACCCGCTGCATGGATCAACCTTAACCCTTACCTCACGGTTCATGAAGGTCCAAGATGCTTCAGCCGGGCAGCGATTGCTTACCAACGGTAAGTGAGCTCCGACCGAAGGCTGACACCCGCTCCATGGATCAACCTTAACCCTTACCTCACGGTTCATGGAGGTCTAGGATGCTTCAACTGGGCAGGAATTGCTTACCAAAGGTAAGTGTGCTCCGACCGAAGGCTGGCACCCACTCCATGGATCAACCTTAATACTTACCTCACGGTTCATGGAGGTCCAGGATGTTTCAGCCATGCAGCGATTACTTACCAAAGATAAGTGAGCTCCGACCGAAGGCTGGCACCCGCTCCATGGATCAACCTTAATACTTACCTCACGGTTCATGGAGGTCCAGGATGTTTCAGTCGTGCAGCGATTACTTACCAAAGGTAAGTGGGCTCCGACCGAAGGCTAACACCTGCTCCATGGATCAACCTTAATCCTTACCTCATGGTTCATGGAGGACTAGGATGTTTCAACCGGGCAACAATTACTTACCAAAGGTAAGTGAGCTCCGACCGAAGGCTGACATCCGCTCCATGGATCAAAACAACCTTTACCCCATGGTTTATGGAGGTCCGGGGCAACTCGGTCGGGCAATGATAACTTACAAAGTTAAGTGACTCTGACCGATGACTGATGCCCGCTCCATGGATCGACTCAACCTTAGCCTTAACCAAAGGTTCGCGGGATTCTAGGGCACCTCAGTCGGGCAGTGATCACTTATCATGTTAAATGACTCCGACCGATGACCGAGGTTCACTCTGCGGATCGATGCAACCTCACCCAAAATTCGCGGAAGTTCGCACTGTGAAACAATGCAACTATCTAAAAATCCTCCTCGTAAAGAAATTAACCTCTCCTCGGCTGAGATTGTCAATATTACACAACGAGAATTCTGTGTAAGCCCTATCTTTTTAAGTTCTGCAACTTAGTAGCTTGGTTAGCGTGATCATTTTCTCTTATTTCCTTCTACGGTTGAATCCACTTTGAAGGTTGTATCTATTTTTGGAATCATCTGCAACGTCAAACAACAACTTTTGTTCATCAATCATTTGCAACTGTCCGTCCACTTTTAAGGTTCAATATCGGCTGATGGTAAGAAGCATATGAAAATGAACATATTTTTTCTATGATGTGAGACTATATATCTTCATTTCCATATGCAAGGATCTCCAGCACAAAACACAGACTGTTGTACCATTGTTATGGATCAAGTAGAACCATCGACACATAAATACTGTTTAAAGAGGACAATTCAACGGTGTAGAAGCTACTGACAAGTTAAAACAAAATACAATAGACATCAATAGAAATATTGTGTTATGGATTGCCATTAGTGGATCCTCACAAAAACAAACATACACGTACATAAGAAAACAGTATCAAAGCGTATTATTACTTTATTAGATGAAAGACTTATCGATTATAACAACCGTGATGCCATCGCATGACTGAACTATCATGGTTAGGCATTGCAAATCTCTCCAGCTTTGATCTCTCCAATCTTCGTGCTAACATTGATAATTTCTTCAATTTTTTGGGCAATCTCCGTAGCCCAATACTGTAGTATCTCGGTAAATCCGGACTCGGTCATGCCCTCAATGTATTTGCACTCAAAAGACCATACTAATCGGCATCCCTCGGACTCATCACATCGCTTCGCTATCTGCATTGTGGCAATATAGTCCTCGTAGCCAGTAAAACAGTCAATGAATATATAACTGTAGCTCATCTTCCTATTATCCAAGGCCACCAACTTCTCCTTGGCCAAGAACTCCTGTTCTGCTGGGTGCATTATACCCACAACATAGCGAACACACCCGACAACGTTGGCCTCACCTTCTGTTTGCTCACAAACTGACAAGGAAGGCATGATCTTGTCAAGGTTAACAAAGTCTTTTATCAGAGCCCATGCTTGCTCTGGTTTTGTATTTGGTAGCACTGCGCGGGCTTTGCCTTTCCATTTTGGAAGTCCATTACCTCCTTCAGTGACTACAGCAGGCATATCGGCAATTTTCTCCATTTTTTTATTCTTCTGATTATGTAATGTTATAAATATGTTGAAATGTGGGTGTAATGTGATGAATACGTGCTCCTAATTTGGTATTTATAACATGAGATGATTTCCGTGTGCACCTTCCTAACCGCCAATACATGTTTGCTTCCTAAAATATATTATTGTAATATATATGCATGGAAATTCGTGTATATATTGTTCAATTTTGAAACTAATATATATATATATATATATATATATATTGACTGTCAATTCCGGTGTACAGGAATCCATATGGGAAACCTGTATGCTCACATCTCATGGTTTTTGAATACAGGAATCATACGAGCATAGATTAATTTCCAGGTAATGCGCATTTTTATTTCACACGGTTGGACATGTTGAATAAGTCAATATATGGCAAAGAAAATGTTAGAAATATTCCTTTCATCTATATACTATATTACGATAATATCTAGTTCAACAAAATGAAGTCGCTTTAAACCATCCAGAGTTTGGGGTCAAATTCTTATTACTTCTATGCCCTAGAAAATTATTGATTTTCAACTTGAAAACAATATTATTAACAGTTTTGTTGCATGTGCAATTCTTAGCAGTTCAAACGTCAGAATACATGAAACGGTGTACTAAAATAATCGGGTAAACTGATGGATAAGTTTGAACAAAAAAGGAATAATGCCTGTACAAGCCAACCATAAAATGTCATACTGGCTATTCAAAATTTGTGTCACCGTCTGTCTCCCTTTGAAATTGTTAATTTGTGATCCGAAATTCTCATTAGAATTGGTCCAGCTGATGTCACCTAAGGATCTTATCTAGATCTTTAATTTACTCTCATTATTAAAATATTTTCAGCAACCTTATTTAAAGGATAAAGGAGATCCTTACTTTACTCTCATTATTGAGATATTTTCAGCAACCTCATTTAAAGGATAAAGGAGATCCTTAATTTACTCTCATGATTGAGATATTTTCAGCAACCTCATTTAAAGGATAAAGGAGATCCTTAATTTTCTCTTTCTCTCCTTATTTGGCTGCATGAAAGTAGAATATAAATTTGGATTGCTATGGTTTGTATGTAAGCAGCTTGTAAAACTCCATCAATTAATTAATAAAGTTTGTCTTTCTCCCATGGTTTTTTTTCCCAAAAAGAGTTTTTCTACGTAAAATCTTTTGCGTGATTCTATTTTTTGTTTGCTTCATTGATCATTTATTTATTAACAAGTGGTATCAGAGCGCTGGTTCGTTCAGCATGGCGTAGTTAAAGTATGATCTTCCGCTATTGGATCGGAACACTCGATTCTCATTGTGGCAAGTGAAGATGCGGGCGTTGCTCGCACAAGCTAATTATGATGATGCATTGGATGAATTCGAGAACAAGAGATTTGAACTATGAACCGATGATGAGAAGAGAAAGAATCAGAAGGCTTTATCACAAATTCAGCTTCATCTACACAATAATATTTTGCAAGAAGTTTTGAACGAGAAGACAGTTGCTTCTCTTTGGCTGAAACTGGAGTCAATTTGCATAACCAAGGATCTCACAAGTAAGATGCATCTCAAACAAAAGTTGTTTCTGCACAAATTGCAAGAGGGAGGTAATTTCCTCGGCCATATTTCTGATTTTAAATAGATTGTTTCTGACTTGGCTGCAATGGAAGTCAAATATGATGATGAAGATTTGGGTTTAATCCTTTTATGTTTTCTGCCCAGTTCTTACTCAAATTTTAGAGATACCACATTATATAGTCATGATACTCTCACTCTAAATGACGTTTATGAAGCCTTGCACGCCAAGGAGAAAACGAAACAACTGGTGTCTTCAAATGGATCAAGCTCTCAAGCCGAAAGCTTGTCCGTTCGTGGCAGGACAAAGGAGAAAAAAATCAAATAATGGATCTCGAGGTAAAAGTCCCAATGCCTATAAAGGTCGATCTAAATCTAAAGGCAAATACAAGTTTTGCAAATATTGTAAGAGGGATGGACATGAAATATCCGAATGTTATAAGCTGAAGAACAAGGAAAAGAGAAATGGCACATACAAACCAAAGGATAACAACGAAGATGAATTTAATGCCAATTGTGCTCGTAATGATAGTTCTGACAATGAGGTGCTTGTTGTTACCGTGCTTGCTGGATGTGTTGAGATTAAGGAAGAATGGGTACTTGACACTGCTTGCACTTTCCATATGTGTCCTAATAGAGATTAGTTTACAACCTTAGAACCCACAAATGATGTTGGCTCAGTTTTGATGGGTGATGATTGGGCATGCAAAATAGCAGGAATTGGTTCTATTCAGATCAAGATGTTTGATGGCGCAATCAGAACTTTAACAGATGTTCGGTTCATTCCCAACATGAAGAGAAATCTAATTTCTTTAAGTGCTCTTGATGACAAAGGGTACAAATATTCAGGTGGAGGTGGTATCCTGAAAGTCACAAATGGTTCTCTTATTGTAATGAAGGGAAATCTTAGGCAAACAAATGGCCTTTATTATCTTCAAGGCACTACTGTTTCAGGTAATGCTACCCATGTTATCTCAAATAATATTTCTGATTGTGATACTGCTAATCTATGGCATATGCGTCTTGGACATATGAGTGAATTAGGTATGTCGGAGTTGAACAAGAGAGGACTTCTTGATGGGTACAACGCAGGAAAGCTAAAATTCTGTGAGCATTGCATTTTTGGCAAGCATAAGAGAGTGAAGTTCAATACTTTAGTTCATAAAACAGAATCCATTCAAGATTATGTGCATTCAGATTTATGGGGACCATCTAGGAAAGCATCCATGGGCGGTGTTTGTTACATGATGACAATTATTGATGATTATTCCATAAGAGTTTGGCCTCATTTTTTGAAACATAAATCTGAAGCTTTTTCAGTTTTCAAAGAGTGGAAGACTATGGTTGAAAGACAAACTGAAAGGAAGGTAAAGAAGCTTCGGACTGATAATGGGATGGAGTTTTGTTCAGATGAATTTAATTCATTTTGCAAGGCTGAAGGCATTGTTAGGCACTACACCATACCTCACACTCCTCAGCAAAACGGGGTTGCCGAGCGTATGAACATGACTATCATTTCCAAGGCTCGCTGCATGTTGTTAAACGCAGGATTGGATAGGCGTTTTTGGGCTGAAGCTGCTTCCACAGCCTGTTATCTCATTAACCGCTCTCCCTCTATTGCTATTGGTAAGAAAACTACGATTGAGGTATGGTCTGGTTCTCCAGCAAATTATTCTGAATTGAAAGCTTTTGGATGCATTGCTTATGCTCATGTTGATAATGGAAAGCTAGATCCAAGAGCTGTTAAATGCATTTTTCTTGGTTATAAGTCCGGTGTTAAAGGCTATAAATTATGGAATCCTGAAGCAAGTAAGGTTGTAATTAGCAAAAATGTTGTGTTTAATGAATCTGCTATGTTACATGATATTCCATCTACTAACGATCTTGTTGAGAGTAAAGAAATCAAATGTCCAGGTGGAGCATATTATTGATTCAGATGCTACATCAAACGCAGAAATTGAGAGACAAGATGAAGCATTCATTATTGAGGATCCTCCAACAGTTATGCAACCACCGCAACAATCTATTGCAACAAACAGACCTAGAAGGAACCCAAAACCAGTAAGAACATTTATTGAGGAAGCAAATGTTGTTGCTAATGCGTGTGCTGTAGCAGAAGAAATAGAAGGTATTGCTGAGTCTTCTTCATATTATGAGGCTGTTATCTCTTGTGATTCTGATAAAAGGATGGCTGCTATGCATGATGAGATGAAGTCACTTGAAAGAAATGACACGTGGGACTTAATCAAGTTGGCTAAAGAGAAGAAACTTATTCATTGCAAATGGGTTTTCAAGAGAAAAGAAGTTGTTTCTCCAAACGATGAGAAAAGGTACAAAGCAAGATTAGTTGCAAAAGGTTACAGTCAGACTCCAGGTATTGACTATAATGAAGTTTTTTCCCCTGTTGTGAAACATAGCTCAATTCGCATTTTACTCAGTATTGTTGCTATGCATGATTATGGGCTTCAACAGTTAGATGTAAAAACTGCATTTTTACATGGAGAATTAGAAGAGGATATTTATATGCATCAACCTGAGGGTTTTATCATGCTTGGAAAAGAAAGTCTCGTCTGTAAATTAAAGAAATCTCTTTACGGATTGAAACAGTCACCTAGGCAGTGGTATAAAAGATTTGACCATTACAACAAATTGACCATATTACAACGGTGGAAAAAAGTTGTAAAAGACTTTTTACAATGGTGGAGCCACCGTCGTCTATGAAGAAGTTGTAATAGACTAAAATCTTTTATAACTTTTTTGCACCGTTGCGACACCGTTATAAAATGTATATTTTACAACTTTTTTCCACCATTGTAATAAAATTGATTACAACTTTTTATAACTGTTGTTAAAAGCATTATTTAAAGTTGTAATATATGAACAAATTATATACATATTATTACTAAAAGAATTCATCTCAAAACATTTTATTTACAAAACTGAAGATATCAAACAAACTTAAAACATAAACAAAAACAAAAACAATATATTAGAATTTCCAGACTCTCATCATTTTTTTATAAATCATACAAGTATCTCAAGTACATAAAGCAGCATATTCAACGCCACTACATAAATCATACAAGATTAACTCACTTGTTTCGAACTAACTCTAAAGGAAACCATCACATAGCAGCATATTCAACGCCACTACACTTGTTCAGCTCCCAACTTGACACGAAAGCATAACCACGGCAAGCACAAAACACAAGAAGAGGCACTACATCCTGTGGCACCGGTCAAACAGTAGCAAATCATGAGGCAGGAGCACCACAGTGATGAACAAATCTGCACTAACCATCCCTCAAATGCCAACAAACAGAAGCCAAATCCAAGATACGGACACCACGTCAGCGCAAATCTGCTCATGTAGCCTCTTCCTTGTTATGTGTCATCAGCGCAAAGTGGAGCATCCAAACACCACGTCCTACCACAAAACACAAAATGAAACGGTGCTGACTCAACCATCAGAAAACAAAACACCACAACCTAAAGACTTCGTCTAAAATCCTAGAAGCAACGTCCCAGATCTAAAGTTTGCATAAGATAATGAACAAAAAGGCAGAGGCAAACCTGGAAACAAAAAGGCGACTTGCTCTCTGGTGCAAATCTGCAATGAGGTGGAATAAGGATGCAGGAGGAGCAACGGAAAACGCAATGCAGGGCTGAGGAGGGTGTTCGATGGCGGAGGGAGAAGCCAGGCGGAGGCTAAATCCGGAGGTGGAGCTCGGATTTTCAAGTGGTAGGGCACGGTTGTGAATTTTCGATGAGGAAGAAGGAATACAAAGAACCGTATGTAAATTTGGGGAAACTTAATTTTGGGTTACCAAGGAGAAAAGAAAAGCGTAAACCTGGGTTAATACTTGGGTTTGGGGAAAATTTAGGTTTGCCGCCCAAAATTCTGTTTTGGAGCCAAAAACGAGATTTCGTTTTGGAACCAAAGCATCTTTTAATATTAATTATTATAAGCTAATTACTATTTATTAGTTACTACTCATTATTAAATACTTAACAATCATTATTAAAAAATAATTACTATTTATAAAATATTAAGTATTTATTATTTATTTGTAAGGTTATTATTAGTTATTAATTATTGTTAACATAATAATATTATTAATTATTAAATATTAGGTAATACTAATATTTAATAGGCCTCTATTACAACAAGTAGAAAAAAGAAATGCTGAAAATAATTTTGGAAAATTTTCTAATAAAACCGTTTTAATTATTAATTTCCAAAATTAATTACTAATATTAAATATTACTTCTTAATTATTAATATTAATGATTATTTCTTAATTATTTATTACTAAAAATTAATTACTAATTATTTAACAATACTGATAATTTATTATTTAATATACTAGTTATTAACATTAATTATTAAAAATTATTTACTAATTATTGATTATTTAATAAAAATTAATAATATTTATATTATTATTATTGTACTAATTACTAATTATAAAATGTTAATTGTTAAAACTGTCACTTATTACAATAAGTAAGAGTGAAAAGTTGTAATAGGCATTTATTACAATAGTCACAATAAAAAAGTTGTTAGAAATATGTTTATTACAACTTTAGTGAACTGACTGTTGTAAAAAACATTTATTACAACTGTGTATTTTCCACCGTTGTAAAATGAAAGTTGTAATATGGTATTTTTGTTGTAGTGGACACTTTTATGATATCTCAAGGTTTTAAAAGGTCCAATTATGATAGTTGTGTCTATTTTAAAATTACTACACATTCAGCCATTTATTTGCGACTTTATGTCGATGATATGTTGATTGCTTCAAAAGACAAGGCAAAAATTGAAATTTCTAAAAGGCAGTTGAGTAGAGAGTTTGAAATGAAAGATTTGGGGGATGCTAAGAAGATTCTTGGCATGGAGATAACAAGAGATAGAACTTCTGGAAAATTATACCTAAGTCAAAGTGGGTATGTTAGAAAAGTGCTTCGCCGTTTTAATATGCTTGACATCAAGCCTGTAAGTACTCCTCTTGCTGAACATTTCAAATTGTCAACAGCCATGTGTCCACAATCAGATGAGGATATTGAGTACATGTCTAGAGTTCCCTATTCTAGTGCAGTTGGTTCACTTATGTATGTCATGACTTGTTCGCGTCCTGCTTTATCACGTGCTTTGAGTGTTGTCAGTAGATTCATGGCCAATCCTGGAAGAGTGCGTTGGAAAGCAGTTCAACGGATTTTCAGATATCTTCATGGCACTGCAAATGTTTGTTTGCAGTTTGGTAAATCTAAAGATGAACTTGTTGGTTATGTGGATTCTGACTTCGCTGGTGGTTTGGATAAAAGGAGATCATTAACAAGTTATGTTTTCACCATTGGTGGTTGTGCTGTGAGTTGGAAAGCAACCTTGCAAACTACCGTAGCATTATCTACTAGTGAGGCCGAGTATTTGGCTATTTCTGAAGCATGTAAAGAAGCTACTTGGCTGAGAGGTTTATATTTTGAGCTTTGTGGAGATATATCTTGCATTACTATATTTTCTGATAGCCAGAGTGCTATATGCCTTACAAAGGATCAAATGTTTCATGAGAGAACTAAACATATAGAATTTAGGTATCACTACATTCGAGATGTTATTGCTAAATGTGGTGTTAAAGTTTGCAAGATAAGTACTCATGACAATCCCGCTGACATGATGACAAAGCCAGTTCCAATTACTAAGTTTGAGCTTTTCTCAAGCTTGGTTGGTGTTACAGTATAGTCTTTAGGGACTATTGGAGAAAGGCAAATATTTATTTGTTGAAGGATTTCGTTTTTTGTAGTTCATTTTTACTTCAAGATGTGAATTCGTCTCAAGGTGGAGACTGTTAATTTATGATCCGAAATTCTCATTAGAACTGGTCCAGCTGATGTCACCTATAGGATCTTATTTAGATCCTTAATTTACTCTCATGATTGAGATATTTTCAACAACCTCATTTAAATGATAAAGGAGATCCTTAATTTACTCTCATGATTGAGATATTTTCAGCAACCTCATTTAAAGATAAAGGAGATCCTTAATTTACTCTCATGATTGAGATATTTTCAGCAACCTCATTTAAAGGATAAAGGAGATCCTTAATTTTCTCTTTCTCTCCTTATTTGGCTGCATGAAAGTAGAATATAAATTTGGATTGCTATGGTTTGTATGTAATCAGCTTGTAAAACTCCATCAATTAATTAATAAAGTTTACCTTTCTCCCGTGGTTGTTTTCCTGTAAAGGGTTTTTCCACATTAAATCTTGTGTATGATTCTATTTTTTGCCTGCTTCATTGATCATTTATTTATTAACAGAAATTAATGTGCTACCTTCAATTAATTGAATAACCATTATATATACATATACATACATATATACGTACACATACATACATACATACATATATATATATATAGCGGCTATTGGGACACAAAATTAAACATAGAATTAGAGACATAAAATCTAGACCCTAAGATTTGTTTGTCTATATGTGTGAGGTGGAATCCAGGGAAAGATCTTACGGTTGAGATTGTTTGTGTTTAAATTTGTGTCAACATTTTGTGTCTAAATAGACTTTCCCTATATATACATACATACATATATATATATATATATATATATATAGGTAGGTAGGTTCCAAAATCAGAAACCAAAACGTTTCTGTGATGACAACTGTTTCTTTCATCGTCGTTCGCTTTCTATATTAGTAAAAACTAAAGTCCATATTCTCCAGTTTTTTCTGTATGTGGTTATTCCTTAACCGCACCGTTCCCAGTCACCGTTCTGACTAACCGATTACAAGTCCTAATTGCTCCACTATCGCCTGCCTATTCTCTACATTTTTGATGCCATTGCAGCGTCTATTTTGTTCCTCCACTCTTCTCGCACCATCTTCCTCCATTCCTGCCTTCGCATCAACTGTAACAGGTAATCTATTAACCTTAATTTTTTTCGCACTGATTTTAATGTATTAGGGTTTAATTAATATAGTTCTAGATTTGAATGGAGCTATAGATCTGAATGTGGCTATTGATTTTTTTGTTGAATTGAATTTGTTAAAGTGGGCTGAAATGAATCTTTTGTTGCGGTGATATCCTTTTTCATATATTTGCAGAAATAGTACTGAATTTGTTGAAATGGCAATGAATATCCTGAATGAATTAGCAATGGATCTGCTGAAATTATCAATAATTAATCATTTTTGCAGTAGAATATTATTTCATCAAACTATATTTTTACCTATTAATGGATCAATGGTTGCTGCTTGGGTCGTTAACATTGCTTAAATTTACACTTGTTTGTTTCAATTGGCAGCAAATTACGACCATCATTCCTTGCGATCGATAATTTTTAATAATTTTTATGCAATCTTACAAATATTAATGTAATAAACATAGTTACCACATAAAAAAATTATCTAACGGTTACCCTATTCAATAATGGTATTGTTAATCTCGATTTTTTTGTGTATTCAAGCCTATTTTTGTTAATGAATTCCATGAAGGAAGCATGGTTTATATATTACTTACTGAACTCCAAGGAAAAATGATCTACATATAACTATTGCTTGATTTTTGTTTAATTGTATCGCTTATGCATTTTGAAATAATATTCGCTGTATTATAGTGGCTTTGTATATCATTTTTAGTCTTATTTTGAATGAGATAAATAGAACTCGGAAAAGATCGATCTGAATGTACTATATAAGTGATTTAGGTGTCTCGAAGAATATAAAACAATTCTATCCGGATACAGAAAAGTAGAGAATAGAAGTAACACTGTTGACCAAAGTAGTTGAATGTAGTTTAACAAAGTTTAGATGTAAAACTCGAAATGAGTTGGATGTGTATTCGATTAAACTTTCTAAATAAAACTGCTATAACAAAACAGTAAAAACTTAATAGATCCACTACAACAAAAAGACCCTATTACAATTGTAGTTTTACAACAGTCACAAAATGACAGTTGTAATAAAGATTTTTTACAACTTTTTTTTACAGACCGTTGTAATAAACCTATTTTCAACAACTTTTCTATTTTGCCTGTTGTAATAGATATCTATTACAACATTTCTTTTTGGCCAGTTGTAATAAATAAGTATAGTAGCAAATGATAATAATATTAATTATTAATTTATAAATAGTAATACTCCTTAAATAATAGTATTAATAATTCATAAGTATTATTATTTTTGAAATATGATATAATTATTTGTTAGTATATAGATTTTAAATATTTAATAATCATTTATTAAAAAAAATTGGAATTAATAATTAAATATGTAAAGCATTAATAAATAAATAAATCATTAATAAAATGATTAATTAGTAAATAATTAGTAATTAATAATTACCAATAATATCTAATTACTATAATTAATAATTAGTTAATTACCACTAATAACTAATTCAAAATTGATAATTATGAATTATGAAGTAGTAACTAATAATTAGTATTTAAAAATTAATATTTTATAATTATGAAGTAATATTCAACATTTTATTATTTTTTCAGGCAATTTATATATTATTTTAATAGAAGTTTTCAAAAAATAACAAACAATTACAATACATATTATTTAATTTATCTTGTTGAATCATTTTTAAAACATTGATTACTTGATAGATGTAACAATCCATTACCTTTTATGTCAATTTTTTTCCTGTCGTATGTGTCAAAACAAAGATCTTTAGCTTACCATATTATATAAGCTTTAAAACAATTCAATTCATCATCCAAATTTTCCCTACGTCTCGAAATTTTGGCTCCAACGCTGAAATTTTCCCTCCGCGTACTCTAATTTCATGGGTGTCTTCTCCTACACAGTTCCCTTAAATCAAAATCGATCACAATCTCCTGAAAAAAATGTAGATCTTAAAAATGGTAGCGTCCCTTCCGCCTCCTTTCTTCCTTCTGCATCTTCATCATTCGTCTCCCACATTTCTTATTGTCCCCCATTTTTTCCTCTTTTCCACCTTTCCCACATCGCCATTTTTCCTAGCTTTAGTCTCTGTTTTTATTAGTGCTCCCTGTTCGAAGTCTTCCGCCGCCTCCAAATCATAATTTCGCGATTTTATATTTGGGGCTTCTGCCTTTTGTCGCTCTCACTTTCGATTGCTTCTCCCCTGCTATCCAAACTCCTCTTCTCCTTTTGAAGCTACCACTAGTCTCGATGAGTACATCCCATTGCCTCTCTAAGTTTACTCCTTGGGTTTCATTTAAACCTAACCTCTCTCCTCAAAATCAAGCCACTCCACTCACAATTCCAATCCCTGGATTCGCAGGACAACATTTTGAGTTATGGTTGTGCCTTTGGGACGAGTGTAGCTTGATGAGCTTGGAGTTTTTTTGGTTAGGTTTTGTTTCTGGTTGTGCTTACATTAGTGTTATCATGCTTGGTTCTTCCGTCTTGAGTTGGAGGTTGTTTCGATGGTGGTTATGGTTTGGTTGTTTGCTAGTTTGGCTTTTGGTTGTGTTGAGTTGAGGCATATGCTACAACAGGTTTTGGTGTCTGGTTTTTTCTGTTTTTCTATGATTTGCGGTTGCTTTTCTATCATGTGTTTACTTCGGGGAGAATCCTCATAATTCATCATAGTTAAGTTTGTTGATGATGGATCAGATATTAAAGCTGCTTTTATTGTACAGTATAATATAATTAAGGAACACTAGCATTTATTTTTATATGTATGGCATATGCATCCATCTTTTCCACTTTGTAGACTATTGTTATAATACGTTTTAGATGTAGAGTGTGTGAGCTTTACATTGTCGATTTGGAGGTTTGTTTAGAAAGAAAAAAAGTCAGCATTATATAAGCACAAAGGAAAACTTGTTCAGGCAAGTATTAGAACATGTTGTTTCAATAGACAATTTGAAAAACAAGCCTGACTAATACTTGAGTTATTCATAGCAAATATAAGTTGTAATCGAGGTATATTTCTATAAACTACTGATTCCACTAAGTAATGCATTTATTGGATATTTTGATTTTAGGTAAAAAAAAAATTCCTTTACTTTGTTTGAGCGTGTATGCTTAACTTTGCCTAGATTTAGGAAGTATGGATGTCTAGGTTTATTCATATGTCTATATTGAATGATTCTATTTGTGCATTCAGATTTATTTTGTTAAAGCGTGTTTGTGTATATAATATAGTTTGGTTTCTCTGGCTTTAACAGTGGTATCATTCAAGCATCATCCTTCCGCACTTACCATACACGCTTAATAAACAAGTAAAGGCATAATTGACTTCTAATTCATCTTATATAAGTTTCTATTGCCCCTGTGCATGACATCATTTTACTCCTGGCAGAGCGACTATGTGAACGCAATGAGAGCTGCGAAGGATTTCAGTTCGAAAGTTTCAAAATCTCCGCAGTTCCGAGGTAGAAGTTACGTTGAAGAAGAGGAGGCATGCTTGGGTATTAGACAGTGTGCTGAGGCAGAAAATAAGCACTCGTACTAAGAGCTTGGAATTTGCGAATGACAAATGGAAATCTGTTCCTGATATTTGGAGATCTAATGCAAAGAATTTTGGGGACAGAGTCGCCGTTATAAATCCGTATCATGATCCTCCATCTAAATTTACTTATAAGCAGCTTGAGCAGGAAATTTTGGATTTTTCTGAATATCTAAGAGATATAGGATTTTCACCAGATGAGAAAATTGCATTCTTTGCTGACAATTCAAGTAGATGGCTAGTTGCAGATCAAGGAATTATGAGTATGGGTGCAATAAACGTGGTTCGTGGAACAAGATCATCTGACCAGGAATTATTTCAAATATATGAGCATTCGGAAAGTGTTGCTCTTGTCATAGACAGCCCAGATTTTTTTAATCGAATCGCTAAGTCTTTTCTTCAAAGAGCCGACCTATGTGCAGTTGTTCTACTCTGGGGGAAGAAATTACATGCCAGAGAATCTCACACTCCCAAAAACAATCTGAATATCCCCATATACGAATATAAAGAAATCATTGATCTTGGGAGAAAGTCGCCAAGCTTTGCTTGAGTCATGCAAAAAGGTCAACGTTTAGTTTATTATACAATCAATTCTGATGACATTGCAACTTATGTATACAAGCGGAATAAGTGGTTCACCGAAAGGCGTAATTCTTACACATCAAAATCTCTTACATCAGATAAAGAACATTTGGGACATAGTGCCTGCTGTAGCTGGGGATCGATTTTTAAGCATGCTTCCTCCTTGGCATGCATACGAGCGTGCTTGTTAATATTTTATTTTCACTTGTGGCATCGAGCAAGTATACTCAAATGTGAAAAAGTTAATGGATGATTTGAACCAGTATCAACCACACTACCTTATTTCATTTCATCTGGTTTATGAAGCACTTTATAGTTCAATTCAAAAGCAAATATCATCATCATTAATTGTTCGTAAATTAATAGCACTTACATTCATTAAAATCAGGCTTCTCTACATGGAAACAAAGAGATTTCATGAGGGAACAGTTTTAACGGAGAAAAGGAGTTAACAAAGGCACATCTTTCATCAGTTGTATTGGGCATGGGCAAGAATTATAGCTGCAATTGTAACACCCCACCTCCGCTAGGGTCACTCACAAAGGGAATGCACTAGGTTTGGTGAAGCATTATCGAGGTAAACATGCACAGAAATATTACAAGACAGAACATATATAAAACAACGGAAGTAGAACAAATTTCATTACCTTATAAAATAAGGTCTAAAGCCTTTTACATCAGAATACATCAAAACCTGTCTTGCAATAGTAAAGAAGCATAAAACCATTTCATAAATTATTCCCCAAGTAAAACAGTAAAGTAGCCATAGCCAAGAAAAGTCCAAGCCATGCGTGATGATCTTCAGGCAGAAGAAGTCTGAACTAGATAACAGTGTTTCCTCCCTGAAACCTGGGGGGGAACGGAAGACAAAGAGGCGAAACAAAACGGGGTCAGTCATAAAGACAGGTAAGTCCTATCTACTTCCAGTATAAAAACAGGTAAAGGTAACATGACATGCATAAACTGAAAGTAAACATAAGGATGACGACAAGATAGATAAACTAAACCAGGGTAACAGGCTGAACTACTGTAGCAAGGTAAACTAAGATATCATGATAAACTATGGTGTCATGATAAATCAAGGTATCACATCGTCAGGTTTCTATCAAGTATACTATCCCAAGGTATCTATCCTGTATAACATCCCACGGTATCTATTATGTATATTTCTCATGGTTCTAACATGTATATTTGCTCTGCACCTCTTGTACTAGTATCCCAACCCGCGTCATGTATTAACTATGAATGTCCCTTGCCCAATGTCATGTAATGGTCCATGTCAACCTAATATATAGAATACGTAGGTTTTCACAACTCATATGTTTCTTTCCATGTATAAGTTCAGTCCCTTGCCGTAGGCCGTACGGGCTTTCCTATATAAAACTATACCACTTCAACGTAGTACCATTTTATCCTTGAAGTTGTTTTGGACTGCTACCCTTGATCAAGTTATGTTTTCTTACCATGAACTATCGCGTGTTCACTTAGGATTTATGCCACCTAGGACCACTGGGGATTATGCTACCTAATGAACGTTTCCGTGTCTCGGTTTGGGTTCAGCCACCTAGGGCCACTAGGGATTATGCCACCCGTCAACCACGCCCTTTATCCCGCGTATGTATCGTGAATCGCTTTCCATGTCTAGACGCACATGTTCCTCAATGTGCCATCCGAGTTCCGTGCCAGGGCAAATCAAGAAATACGGAACTCGGTCGGGAGCTTTAAGTCGTCTACAGGTGCAGATATCAAGGTCTGTTTTTGTACCCGTGGCTATGGTCCCACGTGACCCCTCCCTCAACTACTGAAAGGCAATCCAAGAAAAATCATGTATGAGAACTACATCCCGGCCCCACTATAGCCCCACTTTCCTATGGGCCAACCTCACCCATGACTCGATAGCAAGAACATGGTCTGTTGGGAGTTCTCTGCCTTTCCGTTCGTACATGATTGACTAAAGATGGTAGGTAGTCGGCGACATGCTATCCAGGGAAAAATCAAGTATCGTCGACTCCACGCTAATCCATCCCAGTCTTTAGGTCGCTCGCATAGCAACCAAGGCATACTCTTGGCTCTTCTTTCGCAGACCTTAACCTCTGTGAGGCCGGGTTTCATGGACCACCTGCCACCTCACAGAGGGATACCAAGAGTACCCTCACGTCCCATGAAGCTACCGCTTCGTTACCCAGTTCGTTGGAGCCCTTATCCTAGTCGGATAATTTGCCCCTCCTCGTGTGTTTAAGCGATGACCTACCATATCGGGTTACTCATCCATTCATGAACTAGTCCCATGTCCTTGGCTAAGAATTATTACTTAGTTATAACTAAGGTTTACCACTTAGCTTCTTTTCCCCGTTACCCTTGATTAACCACGATTTTCTACCTAGTTCCTCTCACTAGGGTTTTGTCTATGGGGCTAAGTGTTGTTATTCAGGTTCATGACTTAGCCCGTCTACGAATCATGTCAAGATTGGCTAAGTATTTAAGTTCAAGGTTTAGCCCTACAAGTTGGTTAAGTGTACTAAGAAGCTCATGACTTAACCCTACCAAGTCAAATTGGTTAAGTATTTATTTTTCTTAACCCTATCAGATTATCATGTTAGATTGATTAAGCATAGATTATCTTAATCCCATCAGATTATCGAGTCGGATTGGTTAAGTATAGGTTAACTTAACCCCATCCACTAATCGTATTACCATGGTTAAGTTTATTTAAAAGGTCTTGTGACTTAACCCTATCAGGTTCGCATATGAGATTGGTTAAGTATAGGTTACTTAACCTCATCAAATCATCATGTATAATTGGTTAAGTATAAGTTACTTAACCCCATTAAATTATCATGTTAAGTTGGTTAAGTATTGGTTACTTAACCTCTTTGAATTACCACGTTTAGATTGGTTAAGTGCTCAACTTAACCCCATCGAATTACCGTGTTTAGATTAGTTAAGTGAAGGTTACTTAACCCCATCTAATTACCGTGTTTAGATTAGTTAAGTCTAAGTTACTTAACCCCATCTAATTACCGAGTTTAGATTAGTTAAGTCTAAGTTACTTAACCCCATCTAATTACCGTGTTAGATTAGTTAAGTATGGATTACTTAACCTCATCGAATTTACCGTGTTTAGATTAGTTAAGTGTGGATTACTTAACCCCATCTAATTACCAAGTCGGATTAGTTAAGCGTAAATTACTTAACCCCATCCCCTAATTGTCTTGTATGGTCAAGTGTCATTAAGAAATCAAGCCCGGTCCCACTTAACCTACCCATTTGTGTCATATCGGTTAAGTGTCATTAGTCAAATTTACTTAACCTTATCACGTGGCATTAATTTAATTAATGCACTCTCAACCTCTCACATTAGACTTTGTTGTGGTTACTAGTTAAGCCGGGCGGGTCCGGGTAGTTTTACACCACAACCTAGTCTAACCTCGGGTCTTAAGCGCGACATGACCAACTTCTCACATTGGATCCTATTGTTTGTAGCCACTAGTTAAGCCGGGCGGGTCCGGGTAGATTTATGCTACAAACTCAACCCAACCTCGAGTTGGCCACTTTCATGTTTGGTCTAGTGTCTTTTTTACACTTACAACCCACCCATGTCTAGTTCAAGTTCCATGTTTTCCCACGTGTCATGATCATATTTAAATGTATCATGAATGTCATGTTCTCATGTAAGCCCCATGTCAAGTTTTTCATGTCATACCCACGTTTTTCCTAAGCTACCCAAACGTATTTCCAACCCAAGTGGAAGCGAGTCACATAGTAGGGTATTATGCCAACATATTGGCCACAAACATGCATAGTATCATAAGGGAATTTGGCCACAAACATGCATAGTATCATAAGGGGATTTGGCCATAAACATGCATAGTATCATAAGAGGATTTGGCCACAAACATGCATAGTGTCAACTCTTTGCCAATGTTTCACAAGTCAAATGGTTCCCAAAGGTTCATGCTAGCATTCCATAGATAAAGATTCAAACTTGCAAGATATACTAGGTTATACATAACATGAGTGGCATGATTAAGTCGCTACAACTTAGCCCAAGGTCATAGATCATAGAAAAGGGAAAAACTAGTTTCACATAAGCTAGCCTACTTATGTTTCATCGCATTTTATCCCATGTCACATTAGAACCACCGTTAGAATCTACAAGTAGCTAGAACTTACATAGCGTGGCAAGAGGGCTAGGAGCATGAATCGTTTTGACGAAGAAAGGTGGCTCCTTTGAAGAATTGTCCTGAAATTGGCCTAGCAACATTGATCCGCTCCCTTGATTTGATGTAGCAAGCTAGCAACTTTGATTCAGATCTTGTTTGAATGCATAGTCTCTTGGAGTTGGAGATGGAGGCCATGATCAATGAAGATTTGGGCAGCACTTCGTGGCATGAGTGATTTGTGAGGGTTTAGGGTAGGCTTAGGGGTCTTTTTATAGAGATTAGGAGTAGTTTAGGCCCTTAGATTAACCGTAGGATAGATCCAAGCCCTCAAAAATCGTCACAAGCCTCCAAAACAGGACCCAAGAGCCAAAACAGGTGCACCAGGCCGACCTGGCCGACCAGGGAGGTCGACACCCAGGTCGACCCCTAGGTCGACTCTAGAGTCGACCTGGTTGGAGCGGGAGGTCGACCCTAGTGTCGACCCCCCTGTCGACCTGCCTGGGCGGGATTTTTCCCGCCTACTCTGATTTCTGTGTTTTTGAAATCTGTTTTGAATTCTGATTTTTCGTGAAACTTCCGAAGGCCATATCTCGGCCATACGGACTCCGATTTACGAAATTTCGGAATCTATTTCGCGTATTTTTCCGAGACGAACGCAATGGCATAGCCCGTTTCTCCTGATTCAGATTTTATAATATAATTCTGCCTTGATTCTTGATTTAACATGTTGTTAAATTTCGGGTTGTCACAGAAATTTTGTGGCCAGTGCATAACTTGGCAAAGAAGCTAGTCTATGAAAAAATTCACTCGGCAATTGGAATATTGAAGAGCTTTGTGTGATACATTGCAGGATGATATAAGTGGTGGAGGTAGTCTGCCTCTGCACATTACCAAATTTTTCGAGGCAATTGGTGTGAAAGTGCAGAATGGCTATGGGTTAAAAGAAACGTCTCCTTGTGTAGCAGCTAGGAGACCTTACCTTAATGTAATAACTTTCTGATCCTGCTTAATATTTTGTAGGTACTGAGTACAATTGGCCATTTGCTTAATGACATAGAAGTTAAGGTTGTTGACACAGAAACTGGAGCAAATCTTACGGATGGTTCAAAAGGCATTCACAAAATTATGGGGCCTCAGGTTATGAAGGGATCTACAAGCTACAAGTGATGCTATTGACCAAAAGGGGTGGCTCAATTCCGGTGATATTGGTTACATTGCTCTTACACATATTCTGGGGCGACATCGTAAATGTGGTGGAATGATCGCACCTGAAGGACGTGCAAAGGATACTATTGTTCTTAGCACTGGAGAAAATGTGGAGCCATCTGAACTTGAGGACGCTTGTAGTGACCCGGAAATCCGGTCCAATTTGAGCTGACCAAATAACACAAGTCCAACCCAATTTGCACTGAAATCCAGAAAACTATTAGAAAGAATATAGAGGGTGAGGAAAGATAAGATAGAAACTTATAGAAGAGAAGAAGAAGAGGAACATCATCATCAGAGTAACACGAATCTCACAGCGGAACGAATAAAATATAACATAACTTTAGAAATACAAACAGTATATGTATATAGTAACATTATCAGAGTACAACACTTACAATACAGCGGAAATAACTATAGCTATATAATCCTGAAGCCTCCTGCTCCAAGCTCTTCCAGTATATCTGTAAATCCCGACTACTTGACTGCCCGTACAAAATTGGGCACCCAAGAGTTTAGGGAAACGAAACAAAATAAACTCCGGGTCAGTCATGGGACTGGTATGAGTAAAACAGTTTGAACAAGTAAACGATATCTCATAAGACCACGCCATATAACGGAACGGGTTTTTCCCTTATGAGAATCCAATATAACCTTTATGTCAAAACTCATTGATATTATAATAGTGTCTATCAACCACAATATAATAATCACCTAGCAGAAACGCTTTCATCTCACGTTCTACATATATAGTATACAATCAAAACCGCAAGCACGTATTGGGTAATGGATTTCCAACTATGACAAGGTATGGAACCACCTTTCGCTAGTGTACCTCTAGAGAGGAATACACTGGGTTCGACAAGAACATCTTGCAACCCGGCCACACATGACCGACCACTCATTTCGCTTGAGTGTATCGAATGTATATCACCAACGGTTGGAATCAGCAACCGTTTCCCGAATGGGACAGCATCAACAATAGATTTTTAGAAGTAAATGAAACTCAAGATCAGGTGATTATACACCCTAATAGGTGCGACCTACATAGCCATGTTACCTGCCCGATTTCTGTCATTTACCGGATGTGAGGCTAGAAGCTACGCTTATCTTTTACATGCCACATCTTCATTCACTTAGAATGTCACATTGTCATACCTTTTAAATCACAAATTGATTTATCCAAAAATAACACGGGTATACAGCTATGAGAAACAAATTCCTCCGCCATCAAACGTGAATACGTTTGAAGAGATCAACTTACGCAATCTATCAGATAAACTCTGTCAGACATTCTTCCATACAGGTCATCCTGGGACTGAACAAACCGAAGGCACTATTCAGTACATCTACCTTAGGCAATCTTTACCTAAGATTTATACAACAGCCCTTGCACTTTACTCCGTCTTCAATTATCTTTGGCATATATGATTCGCAACGCTTATGCCAATACAGAGTGGTTCTTCGGATAATAATCCAACCGGTCTCTCCATATTAACAACGTTAATATGGTCAAAACATCGATAGTCGGTGAGTTAACTATTAAAGAAAAACACGTGTGCAAACAACGATATTATTTCCAAATGGAAATTTTATCGATCAATCATCAAACATATATATATATATATATATATATATATATATATATATATATATTTCCTCATTTTCTATGTTTAGAAAATATACGTTATTAACACTGGAAAACATCTCCATGGCTTAGTTTCGTATCACTATTCTTCCACACCTATCAGACTCTAACTATAAACTAACAAGAGAACAACTTCCTAAGTATAAACCCCGAAGGCCGAAACCAACATCAGATCGTTACTCAGGAAACCATTCAACTTATTAATCTCTAGTCAGTTTCTAATTTTTGTTTAACTACATTTCTTAATTTCTATGTTCGATTAACTCCTTTTGAATAACTATGTTCAATTGACTCCTTTCGAATAACTATATTCGATTTAACTCCATTCGCCTAACTCTAAATCGCAGCGATCACAATGGTTACGCCTGATTCCCTCAGGAAACATCCGACCGCCGTAGGCTATCTGCAGCCCTGCGAATTTCGCTAGCAGTCGTGCTAAATGGTAACTTATCCTAAATAACTATGTCTGATTAACTCCTTTTGATAAACTACGTTTGATTAACTCCTTTTTTTCTCGTCAATTTCCTTTTATAATCCAATTTAGTTTCCAACTAAATATTCCTTTATAATTCTATTTATTTACTAAATAAATATTCCTTTATTCTATTTATTTTCTAAATAGATATTTCTTTATTCTATTCTATTCGTTTTATCAACATTTTTCCCTTTCATAAAACTCAATTCGTTTTATAAACATTTTCCTTTTATTTACTTTCGAAATATTTCCTTTTATAAAATCTGTTGATTTTATAAAATCTGTTGATTTTTATAAAATCCCTTTATTTCAATATACATTGAAATAATTCTTTTTACATCCCAGGGTCTTTTTATGATATTTAAAATATCGAATAACAAGGATCAATATCATTCTAACACACATAATCCATAACAGATTATATAACACATCATATATCACAATATATGAAAAACAGTAAAATAAATGTTGGGGAATCCAGTCGGATTCCTCCAACCTGTTTCCCTGCATCACAGATGTTAAACTACATAATTAACATCGATTTCATTTCAATATGAAATATTCTGTTAAACAGAATAAATGTTTGATTAATGATTTATATATATATCGTTATCTATAATTTCAACCAATCAATCAGCATTTCAACCAAAACAGTTAACACACATCAATCAATAGATAATTATCAGTTCTAAATATACGTTAGAAAAATATAACTATTCAGAGTTGGTGAGTTTTACTCACATTGGACGATCATCGTTAATAACGATAACCATCGCTCGATTCAGACGGACAATTTATTTTGCTATAAATTGTAACGGACTCCAATTGACTCGCGGTCAGTTCCATTGTGTAGTGTCCGTCCATACGATCCTGTCGGATCTTATTTCGCTGAATTCCAATAATATATGACCAAGTTATTGTGATTACCAGTTCATATACAAATTTAATTAAACAAACTTTAACTAAATTAACTAAATGGGCTTTTACCCATTATTTTCTAGCTCGTCCATCTTTGTACAAGTCCAACCCGTTCACTCTTCCTCTTCCCCCAATTGAACGCGCTCCAGGGAATTCATGTCCCCTTTTTTCCAGACTTTAGTTCCTCAAATCTCCCTTCCTTCTTCATGGAAACACAAACCAACTCCATCACAGTAATCTCCTATCAAAACTCTACAAACCCACACCAATTTTGAGATGTTCGAACTCAATTCCACACCCGCGTCAAACTGCTAGTTCACGCACTACAGTGACAACCACCGAACTCCAAATGCATCGAATCCTTCCAGACTCTGTATACCAGTGTCGTTTCTCCTCCTCAATCCAAATATGAACCCAAATTTGCCAAATAGAAGCTTCAGATTTCTCGAATGGAAACCCTAGCAGACGCTATGGCCAAAACAGCGAACCCACAATCAATTCGAACACTTCAAAACCTATACGAGATCAAAGTGGACGACTCCAGGAATCAAAATATGTTTATGAGTTGATTTATAGAATTTTCTTTATTTTTGTTTGGATTTTTCTTTCTTGGACTTTCGTTTTTCTGTGTTCGGTTCATTTGGTATTTATACGCTGTGTTGTGGTAGGTGATGTTTGTGGTTGAGAATGAAGGCCGCGTGGCCTGTGTTGGATCATAGAAATGGAAGGGGATATTTTAAATTTGATTTTCTATTTTATTTTCTCGATTTTCCCTTTGTCTTCGGTCCTTAAAAATCCCTGCGACCACATACGATATCCTAAAATTACCAAACTAGACATGTAGCTAGAGTTCGACATTGCGGACCCAACGAAACTGGTTTCGTCGAATTCCGACTTCGTACGTTCACACAGTGTATTTTTAACCGTCAAAATATCGACTATTTTTCACTCTAAAAATCTGTACGGCCACACAGTGACTCTAAAAATCACTAAACTTGGAATCCAGCAATAATTTGATGTTGCGGATCCAACAAAATTAGTTTCGTCGAATTCTGAGGTCGTTTGCAAAACTGGCTATTTTTAAAGCTTTGAATAACCCATTTAGATATATAACTATATTTAAATATAATTAAATTAAATATTTAAAAATAAATATTATCGTCTATATTCACAACAGAATATTATTCAGCTCCTCGATATTCCTATATGAATTTCTAACTCGATATTTCAAATCCCGATATAAATCGATATTCGATTTATAATGAAATTCCTTTTTAAAATATAATTAAATTATAAAGGAATTCCACAGCGACTTTTCTAAAATTTGATTTGGACATAAATCAAAATCTACACGATAAAATCTCGATTTTTCTCGTCCACTAGAAAAATATACTTCACCAGCTCCATACGTTTCTTGTTTCATAGAAATCCGATTTAAAACGAACCCTGTATATCCAGTTGAAGTTTAAATCGCCAAATAGCGAACTGCTGCGTCGTTACACGCTCATTTATAATTATATTATAAACTATACGTTCAATCTTCGTTTATATAATATATTCGTTATTCTAATTCAAATTCTAAACTGAATTAAATATCACAGATGATAAAATTTACACCATATCGCCATTTCAGCCAATTCTGATTATTTCAGAATTAAATATATTATTTGATTTATTATTTTAATTAAATATTCACCATTATTTAATTCAACGACCATGAAATCCTTTTAATCACCTTTTAAATAATTAAATTAATTAATTATTATATCGCTGAAAAATGCGGGTCATTACAACGCTGCCATGAGGAGCAGTTTGATCCAACAAATTATTGTCATTGGTCAGGATCAATGACGTCTTGGTGCACTAATTGTGCCAGATCAGGACGAAGTTTTAAAAGAAGCGAAGAAACAGAGAGCTTTGAATAGTGATATTGCTGAGTTGAGCAAGGAAATAACGATGAATCTAATATGCGGAGAATTGAGAAAGTAGACTTCTAATTGCTCTTTTCAAACTGGACCGGTTATGTTTTTTGTGAGGGGTTTAGTTTGAAAAGAAGCAAGGAAATAAACTGAGCCTGAGCCGAGTGGCTCAGTTTTGGACTGAGCCTACAAGGCTTAGTTTACACTGGGCCATATAGGCTGAGTTTAAAGCTGAGTCGAGCGATGTTCATTTGCTATTAATGTTTTCATCCTGTATAATTTGTTAATCACATAATATTATGCTTGATTCTAGCTATGAAATATTTGAGTTCCAAAAATATTTGTTTGAAGAGTTAATATGCATTGTTTTCATGCCTTGACTTATATTGTTATATTTGTTGATCATTGTAGGTTTTGGTCGAAGCAGTGGAAGCAAGACAAAGATCAAAGGATGGTATATTTGTAATTTGGCCCATTTATCGTTTACGTTTTGTGTAATGGTTGTATGGTAAATTATGATACCTAGATGATATTTGCTATTGTTACGGATGATGAATGGTAGTATGTTAAATCATGATGTTTGTTGATACGGAATTTTCTTTAGGATAAAAATTGTGATATGTTGTATTTGCTTTGAGATATTGTTATACTATATGTTGTATATTCTTATTGGTATATGCTTTATGAAATTAGTTGGAGCATATTATGATTGTTACTTGTTTAAAGGAATTACCTACTACAGGTTTGGTATAATATTCATGTTTGTAGAAGTTATAATTGTTATTGAATTTGTTATATGAAATAGTCAGTTTTACATACTAATAGTAATAATTGTTACATATTTCAAATTTGTAACAATAATTATTGTTATAAAAATAAATTTTATAACGGTTATAAATATTATAAATTTATCAGTACCAATAGTTATAAATGTGACAAAATAATAAATTTGTAACAGTAATAACTGTTATAGCATACATGCTTTATAACAGTTATAACCGTTACAATATTTGTGATTTTGTCATGTATGTTGCAGTAACGGCTATAACTGTTACATAGTTAATTAGTAATGGTAATAACTGTTAGAAAATCCTTTTATGGTGTTGTGACAACTACTTATATTTAACTTAACTATTAAACATATTGTAATTATTTTAAACTTAAATTATTTTGTTTAAATATTTAACTACTACATATATATATATATATATATATATATATATATATATATATATGATCTAATTGTTTTATATAATTAATTATTTTGAATTGATTATAGGTAGAACTCTATTTCTGTTCATCAATCACTTTCAACTGTCCGTCCACCTTAAAGGTACAATAGGCTGATGGTAAGAAGCATATGAAAATGTAATTTTTTTTCTTTTTTTGTGATGAGATTCTTCATTTCTATATGCAAGGCTCTCCAGCCAGGCCCGGCTCTATAATTCGGGTTGTCCTAGGCAAAGGTAAAAAAGTGCAGGGCAAAATTTCAAAATGAATTGCCCTAGACAAGGGTGGAAAACTGTAGGGAAAATTCTAGTTCGTTTGAGGGTAGGAAGAAAATATCACAAAAGTTGTTGGTGACAGGAATCGAACCAGCACCCATTTATACAAGCAATTATTTGCCAATGAAATGAGCTACAGATGCCTACATTCATCTTTAATATACCTTTATATTCTCCGTACCAAGTCATCTTCTCCATCAGCAAACTTGGCCGTGGTTGCCCTCTTGAGGTGGGTTGCCTTATGCCGTAGCCTAGGCCGCCTAGCCCTAAAACCGGCCCTGTCTCCAGCACAAAACACTGACCATTGTACCATTGTTATGGATTAATAAGTAGCACCATCGAGACACAAATATTGTTCAAAGAGGATAATTCAACGGTGCAGAAGCTACTGACAAGTTAAAGCAAAATGCAATAAACATCAATAGAAATATTGTGTTATGGAAAAATGCAATAGACATCAATAGAAATATTGTGTTATGGATGGCCATTACGGGATCCTCACAAAAACAAACACACACGTACATAAGCAAACAGTATCAAAGCGTATTATTACTTTATTAGATGAAAGACTTATGGATTATAACAACCGTGATGCCATCGCATGACTGAACTATCATGGTTAGGCAATGCAAATCTCTCCAGCTTTGATCTCTCCAATCTTCGTGCTAACATTGATAATTTCTTCAATTTTCTGGGCAATCTCCGTAGCCCAATACTGTAGTATCTGGGTAAATCCGGACTCGGTCATGCCCTCAATGTATTTGCACTGAAAAGACCATACTAATCGGCATCCCTCGGACTCATCACATCGCTTCGCTATCTGCATTGTGGCAATATAGTCCTCGTAGCCAGTAAAACAGTCGATGAATATATAACTGTAGCTCATCTTCCTATTATCCAAGGCCACCAACTTCTCCTTGGCCCAGAACTCCTGTTCTGCTGGGTGCATTATACCCACAACATAGCGAACACACCCGACAACGTTGGCCTCACCTTCTGTTTGCTCACAAACTGACAAGGAAGGCTGATCTTGTCAAGGTTAACAAAGTCTTTTATCAGAGCCCATGCTTGCTCTGGTTTTGTATTTGGCAGCTCTGCGCGGGCTTTGCCTTTCCATTTCCGACGAAGTCGCTTTGAACCATCCATAGTTTGGGGTCAAATTCTTATTACTTCTATGTCCTAGAAAATTATTGATTTTCAACTTGAAAACAATATTATTATTAACACCGTTATTAAAACGTGATTCAAAACTGAGAAGCATGGACTGACGTTAGAACGCGAATATGAAAACAATATAGCCAATCGGCTTCAAAGAAAAGACGATCGGATATCTTTTTCTACTATCGATCGGTCAGCCTCATCACAACTGCTCGGTCGGCATGCAGAAGCTTGGGCCGGTCGGTACCTAAACCATGGTCAACAACTCCTTTACCCGGTCTGTTCATGTCATTCATAAATAGGCATGTTCCTTCTCGTATGATAAAGTACGAAGTCATCATGCTGTTCAATACATGTAAAGAAGTACATGCATGCGCATGAAGCTACTCGTGTTGGCATGAATAGGTTGGGCAAATATGAGTTTGACCTGCCATCTACACAAAACGTGAGCAAAGACACATCAGCAAACTTGAATTTGGTCGGTTGTGCTTCCTCCTAACCATACATGTTTTTACCAGGTCGGTCGGTCATCATGTTTTTACCAGGTCGGTCGGTACATGTAATACATGTACGGTCACGTAAGAAGGCACCATGCGTTCATAACGTGAAGAAGCGGCCGGTATCAGCTAAGAAAGGTATATATGAGAATGAGATAATATCAATGGCAAAGGCGTAAATAATGAACCCATATTCACAAAAGAATGTGCGCTACAAGACAAGAAAAGGTTGGTGCAAGAGAGGACAAAAATGGCTAAGTTAGTAATAACGTGCCAACAATTTGATAATATATGAAGGAGAGGCCACGTAGAAGACATAAAAGGAAGCACTAGAGGACGACGAAAGAGGGAGTGCCACAATCATATGGAAAGGTGGCCAGTTCTGGACCAAAAGCTAGGGCTGTTACGGTTAACCTTTCAACCGTCAAACCGTATCAACCGTTTACACGGTTACCGCCTACTACGGTAATAGTGATGGTAACGGTTATGGTTTTGAATAACCGCGGTAAAACATACCAACCGCACATGATCTTTTTATAGTATTTCAAAAGATATATTTTTTTTTTAATACCTTAAGCTAGAGAAATAACATATGTATGAATTATTTGTGTTTTTATTTATAAAAAACACGCACATGGATGGTTTGTTTCATAGATAAACAAACTAATTCTTATGAAAAAAGTTAAAACTCGAAATATTAATGAAAAACAATGTAAATTTACGGTAATAGTTGCGGTAACGGTTACGGTAACGGTTATAAAATTTTATAACCGGCAACAACGGTTGCGGTTACGGTTGGCTGTAAAATTGACGGTTGCCGCAACCGTAACACCCCTACCAAAAGCAGTGGACGGTCGGTGTGCGCAAAACATAGGCGAACGGTGTTGATTTTTTAACCGACCTGTGTTGTTTTTCATGACCGATTGGTACCCCAAAAAGTAAGACTGACCGGTACTACTTTACAACTGTCGTCAGCTGTTCTCAGTGGCAAATCTGTAAATATTTTTAGAATCGACCGTTTCCATACACTACATATTTTTGGCTTTCTTCTCACTTGCTCCATACCTATAAATAGAGGTCCAACCCCACTTTAAAGGAGACCGATTTTCTCCACCCCGAAAGACCGCCAAATCATTTCTTCAACCTCCAAGCTCCATTCTAACTTCATTAATGGCTTCCACGAATCAAACTACATTTCTCCTACATCAAGGAGATAGAATCAAGTCCATCATCCATTCAAAGTGGTTCTAACTCAATTCTAGTGCACTCCAACCGACATTAATCTTCTCTAAAGGCTCGGATCTACCACTAATTTCACCGAAAAGTTAAGGAAAATCATCTAATCACGAGGTCTAATCCATTTCTTCCTGAATTAAAGTGAGATCTATAGCTAAAAAGAGAGAATGAGCGTAAATGGAATGTATGAGAGATTTTCATGCAAGTTGTAAACGAAACTTCATAATGAGAAATGATTGGAAAGTGGACGTAGATTTATCTCGAATCGAACCACTATAAAAATTCTCTTGTCTTTATTTTATATTTTTTACTTTTGTGATTGCGGCCTCGCATTTTTATCTCTAACCATAATTGGTAAAGCGCACATTTGCACCATTTGGTGTTTGTGTCATTTTTGACGCAAGCATTTGGTGTCCACCGTGGGGCCGTGTTCGCATCTCCTTCCTTCATACACTCTCACAAAGTTGAACGCCTTAGAATTGAAGTTCTAAAGCGCCTCTTTCTCCGTTATAATGGCAAAATCTAAGAAGACCATAAGCAAAAGTATTTGGAAAACCGATAATATCACTAACAAAGAAGCTACGTCACCTAGTAATCTCTTTGATGTCGGTGAAAAATTCCATTGATGGAACGGGTGTCACGAAGAACGAATTAAACGCCATTATTGCTGTCATGAATCAACGAATGGATGTCTCTACTAAAGCTAAGATGGAGAAACTTGACGCCATCCTTAATGCTCGACTAGATTAAGCCCCTGAAAATGTCCATGTCAACATGAAAGACGACAATGAATGCTTGAACGACAAAGATGAAGCTAACGTCGAACGCTTGAGACCAAAAGCTAAGAGTCACTCCGAGATGAAAGCCCGAAAGATTACCAATCTTGTCACGGGGGCACCTCCTCACCGTGAAGAGCAACATGACATTGAAGAATACATTTGGGATGTGATAGAACAAACCATGAAGAAGAAACAAGTTGGCAAAGTTCTGAAAGATGTTGTGTCTCGAGAAGAGTTCGACAGAGCTATAGCCAACCTACATCAAAAAATTGATGCTTCAAACGAGATGTTGCTAAACCAACTCTATGCTCTCAAAGTCGCTCAAACTGATTTTGTAAATTTCTTAACAAGCATTGTTTTGCAAGGAAACGCGTATTCCCATTCCTTGGTTTCTCACAAAGGGAAGTTTAATTTTCGAGATCAAAAGGAGGATGAGCTCATGCAGCCTTTCTTCCCCATCGATTCAGAGGATAATCCAAAAGGTTTTCGGGGGAAAAAACGCGCAAACGATAAAAAGAGCAACAGAGAACATAGGAGAATTCACCTTTTAAACTCACCAGAACTGACACCTTTGAGTGACGCCCCTGAAAATATCTATCTTGCGATGAAGCAGTCTGAAGAATATGCGGAGCCAAAACCACTAAGGATGAGCGATAAAGCATTAAAGTCCGGAAATTTTTGCCTCTATCACAATCAGCCTGGTCATGATACCAATGAGTGCAGACATCTAAGAAGCACAATTGAAATGCTGGTTAGGAGCGACAAGCTGCAGCACTACGTTAAGAAATCACATGCCATGAGTTCTCTTCCAACCATCCAAGGGCAAAGCGTATCCGCCAATCAACTGAGCTCAGGTGGAAAGACTCCAACAGCAAATATCCCCTGCTCAACCGATAAAAGCTGGGAAAAGATGCAAAGATACGCAAAGACTCAGGAGTATAGTCCAACAGAAGCAATGATTCCTATGGAATTAAAAACCCCTGTTCATCCAATGGTCCCCAGGCACTTCTATACCAAGGCTAAGTAAAGACTAGATGACGTCTACAAATGGCGAACCCTTGACGGAATCTTAATGTCAAGAATCTGGAATAACAACTGCCTGTGACAGCATCCGGCATAAAAGCACCGCTCAGCGCTTATGCAAAATTGATTTACTTTCTTTTACAAATATAAGTCTCCCTTGGTAAAGGAGCGATTGTAATAGAATATCGTATTTACTATTGAAAGCACGTCTGCCTATATAAATCTCTTGTTTGCAAATTTTATGGTAAATCAAAACTTGATTAAAAGTTGATTACGTATTGCAGGCTACCCGACGAGCGCTTGTTCCACCAAAATCCGACGAAGCATGGCGACTCCAACAATGCTAGATCAAGTTCCAAATGATGTAAATAACAACATACGCAGATGCAAAGGAAGAGAAGCACCACCTTAAGGAGTGAGAGGGAGGAGTTTCCAAGAGCTAAACGGTGGGGAGTCCAGCAAGAAATCCCGGATTCAAAACCTCATCCCCCAAAGGTTCGCGGAAGTCTAGGGCACGTTAGTTGGGCAGCGATCACTTACCGAAGGTAAGTGAGCTACGACCAATGACTGACGTTTGCTCTGCGGATCGATGCAACCTTAATCTTTACCTCACGGTTCATGGAGGTCCAGGATGCTTCAGCCGGGTAGCGATTACTTACCAAAGGTAAGTGAGCTCCGACCGAAAGCTGACACCCGCACCATGTATCAACCTTAATCCTTACCTCACGGGTCATGGAGGTCCAGAATGTTTCAGCCGAGCAGCGATTCCTTAACAAAGGTAAGTGTGCTCCGACCGAAGGCTAACACCCGCTCCATGGATGAACCTTAACCCTTACCTCACGGTTCATGGAGGTCCAGGATGCTTTAGTCGGGCAGGGATTACTTACCAAAGGTAAGTGAGCTCCGACCGAAGGCTGACACTCGCTCCATGGGTCAACCTGAACCCTTACCTCACGGTTCATGGAGGTCCAGGATGCTTCAGCCAGGCAGCGATTGCTTACCAAAGGTAAGTGAGCTCCGACTAAAGACTGACACCCGCTCCATGGATCAACCTTAACCCTTACCTCACGATTTATGAAGGTCCAGGATGCTTCAGTCGGGCAGCGATTGCTTACCAAAGGTAAGTGAGCTCTGACCGAAGGCTGACACCCGCTCCATGGATCAACCTTAACCCTTACCTCACGGTTCATATAGGTCCAAGATGCTTCATCCGGGCAGCAATTGCTTACCAAAGATAAGTGAGCTCCGACCGAAGGCTGAAATCCGCTCCATGGATCAACCTTAATACTTACCTCACGGTTCATGGAGGTCCAGGATGTTTCAGCCATGCAGCGATTACTTACCAAAGGTAAGTGAGCTCCGACCGAAGGCTGGCACCCGCTCCATGGATCAACCTTAATACTTACCTCACGGTTCATGGAGGTCCAGGATGTTTCCGTCGTGCAGCGATTACTTACCAAAGGTAAGTGAGCTCCGACCGAAGGCTGACACCTGCTCCATGGATCAACCTTAATCCTTACCTCACGGTTCATGGAGGACTAGGATGTTTCAGCCGGGCAGCGATTACTTACCAAAGGTAAGTGAGCTCCGACCGAAGGCTGACATCCGCTCCATGGATCAAAACAACCTTTATCCCATGGATCATGGAGGTCCGGGGCACCTCGGTCGGGCAACGATCACTTACCAAGTTAAGTGACTCTGACCGATGACTGATGCCCGCTCCATGGATCGGCTCAACCTTAGCCTTAACCAAAGGTTCGCGGGATTCAAGGGCACCTCAGTCGGGCAGCGATCACTTACCATGTTAAGTGACTCCGACCGATGACTGAGGTTCGCTCTGCGGATCGATGCAACCTCACCCAAACTTCGCGGAAGTTCGCACTGCGAAACAATGCAACTATCTAAAAATCCTCCTCGTAAAGAAATTAACCTCTCCTCGGTTGAGATTGTCAATATTCAATGAACTCTACAACGTCAAGTCAGTCAACAGAAGAACACGAACGTTGGATTAAAATGACCTATCCAAAACTCGAGGCTTCCAACGAAGTTTCCAACGATGAAACTGATCATCATATGAACTTTGAGCAATAAAGTCTCAGTCCATAATAATGACTAACGAAGACCTTCTAGGCGAGGGGCATGAATAATTGGAGACTTCTCCGAAAAGAAGCACAGAAAAATCTCTCAGAGGTGACGTGAAGCATACAAATTTGAAGCATGATTCACCATAGCATACAAAAAGCTGCAGCTTGATCTCAATGCAAAATATATCAACCGCAATTTTTATTTCGAAGCCCGCATTTCTCGTAAGCAAAAATGCAAGCTTCGAGGGGCAAGTGTTAACACCGTTATTAAAACGCGGTTAAGAACTGAGAAGTATGGACTGACGTTAGCACGCGGATATGAAAACAATATAGTCAATCGGCTTCAAGGAAAAGGCGATCGGTCATCATTTTCTACTATCGGTCGGTCAGCTCCATCACAACCGCTCGGTCGGCATGTAGAAGCTTGGACCGGTCGGTACCTAAACCATGGTCAGCAACTCCTTTAACTGGTCTGTTCATGTCATTCATAAATAAGCATGTTCCTTCTCATATGATAAAGTACGAAGTCATCATGCGGTTCAATACATGTAAAGAAGTACATGCATGCGCATGAAGCTACTCGTGTTGGCATGAATTGGTTGGGCAAATATGAGTTTGGCCTGCAATCTACACAAAACGTGAGCAAAGACACATCAACAAACTTGAATTTGGTTGGTTGTGTTTCCTCCTAACCGTTCGGTCGGTCATCATGTTTTTACCAGGTCGGTCGGTACATGTAATACATGTACGGTCACGTAAGAAGGCACCATGCGTTAATAACGTGAAGAAGCGGCCGGTATCAGCTAAGAAAGCCCATATCAGTATATATGAGATAATATCAATGGCAAATGAGTAAATAATGAACCAATATTCACAAAAGAATGTGCGCTACAAGACAAGAAAAGGTTGGTGCACAAGAGGACAAAAATGGCTAAGTTAGTAATAATGTGCCAACAATTTGATAATATATGAAGGAGAGGCCACGTAGAAGACATTAAAGGAAGCACTAGAGGACCAAAGAGGGAGTGGCACAATTATGTGGAAAGGTGGCCAGTTCTGGACCAAAAGCAGTGGACGGTCGGTGTGCGCAAAACATAGGCGAACGGTGTTGATTTCTTAACCGACCTGTGTTGTTTTTCATGACCGACCGGTACCCCAAAAAGTAAGACCGACCGGAACTACTTTACAGCTGCTGTTGCCAGCTGTTCTCAATGGCAAATCTGTAAATATTTTTAGGACCGACCAGTTCCCTGCGCTACATATTTTTGGCTTTCTCCTCACTTGCTCCATACCTGTAAATAAAGGTCCAACCCCACTTTAAAGAGGACTGATTTTCTCCACCCCAAAAGGCCGCCAAATCATTTCTTCAACCTCCAAGCTCCATTCTAACTTCATTAATGCCTTCCATGAATCAAACTACATCTCTCCTACAACCAGAAGATCAAATCAAGTTCATCATCCATTCAAAGTGGCTCTAACTCGATTCTATTGCACTCCAACCGCCATTAATCTTATCTAAAAGCTCGGATCTACCACTAATTTCACGGAAAAGTTAAGGAAAATCATCTAATCACGAGATCTAATCTATTTCTTCCAGAATTCAAGTGTGATCTATAGCTAAAAAGAGAAAATGAGCGTAAATGGAATGTATGAGAGGTTTTCATGCAAGTTGTAAATGGAACTTCATAATGAGAAATGATTGGAAAGTGGACGTAGATTCATCTCGAATCGAACCACTATAAAAATTCCCTTGTCTTTATTTTATATTTTTTTACTTTTGTGACTGCGGCCTCGCATTTTTATCTCTAACCATAATTGGTGAAGTGCACATTTGCACCATTTGGTGTTTGTTTCATTTTTGGCGCAAACAATTATTAACAATTTTGTTGCATGTGCAATTCTTAGCATTTCAAACGTCAGAATACATGAAATGGTGTACTAAAATAATCCGAATAACCAACTTTCTCCCTTTGAAATTAATGTGCTACCTTCAATCAACTGAATAACCCTTATATACATATACATACATACATACATATATATATATATACATACATATATATATATACACATATAGAGGAGGGTTCCACTACACCTCTTATATTGCACATGAACTCTCCCCCTTAATCTCCACCACCCATTTCCCCACTCATTCTCTCTCTTCCCGTTTCAATATTATTTCGTAGTGGGAAGAGAGAGAATGAGTGGGGAAATGGGTGGTGGAGATTAAGAGGGAGAGTTCACGTGCAATATAAGAGGTGTAGCGGAACCCTCCTCATATGTGTGTGTGTGTGTATATATATATACACACACACACACACACTTATGTATACATACATACACACAAATAATATATATATATGAGATAGGATCAGGAGCACCCCAAACAGTGCAGCACCCCTTTAGCCCCCTGACTTCCACCGCATATTTTCGTTTCTCTCTCTACCCGCTAACTCTCTCTCCCTCTACTAACTTATTTAAATATAAATGGGTGGTCTAGGATGAGGGGCATTTGGGGTGCTAAAATTTGGGGTGCCATAGAACCTATATATATATATATATATATATATATATATATATATTATACTGGAAATCAGAAACCAAAACGTTTCTGTGATGACACCTGTCTTCTTTCATCGCCGTGCGCTTTCTATATTAGTAAAAACCAAAATCCATATTCTCCACTTTCTTCCATATGTGGTTATTCCTTAACCGCACTGTTCCCAGACACCGTTCTGACCAACCGATTACAAGTCCTAATCGCTCCACTATCGCATGCCTATTCTCTACATTTTTGATGCCATTCCAGCGTCTATTTTCTTCCTCTACTCTTCTCGCACCATCTTCCTCCATTCCTGCCTTCGCGTCAACTGTAACAGGTAATCTATTAACCTTAATTTTTTTCCGCACTGATTTGAATGTAGTTATTTAGGGTTTAATTAATATAGTTCTTGATTCGGATGGAGCTACAGATCTGAATGTGGCTATTGATTTTTTGCTGAATTGAATTTGTTAAAGTGGGGCTGAAATGAATCTTTTGTTGCGGTGATATCCTTTTTCATATATTTGTTGAAATAGTACTGAATTTGTTGAAATGGCAATGAATCTCCTGAATGAATTAGCAATGGATCTGCTGAAATTATCAATAATTAATCATTTTTGCAGTAGAATATTATTTTATCAAACTATATTTTTTCCTATTAATGGATAGATGGTTGCTATTCGGGTTGTTAACATTGCTTAAAGTTACACTTATTTGTTTCAATTGGCATCAAATTACGACCATCATTCCTTGTGATCGATAATTTTTAATGATTTTTATGCAATCTTATAGATATTAATGTAATGAACATAGTTACCACTTAAAAAATTTATGTAACGGTTACCCTATTCAGTAATAGTATTGTTAATCTCAATTGTTTTGTTTATTCAAGCCTATTTTTGTTAATGAATTCCATCAAGGAAGCATGGTTTATATATTACTTACTGAACTCCAAGGCAAAATGATCTACATATAACTATTGCATGATTTTTGTTTAATTGTATCGCTTATGCATTTTGAAATAATATTCAGTTGTATTATAGTGCCTTTGTATATCATTTTTAGTCTTATTTGAATGAGATAAATAGAACTCGGAAAAGATAGATCTGAATGTACTATATATATGTGATTTAGGTGTCTAGAATATAAAACAATTCTAATCGGATACAGAAAAATAGAGAATAGAAGTAACACTGTTGACCAAAGTAGTTGAATGCAGTTTAACAAAGTTTAGACGTAAAACTCGAAATGAGCTGGATGTGTATTCGATTAAACTTTCTAAATAAAAATATTGTAACAAAACAGTAAAAAATTAATAGATCCACTACAACAAAAAGACCCTATTACAATTGTAGTTTTACAACGGTCACAAAATGACAGTTGTAATAAAGATTTTTTACAACTTTTTTTACAGACCGTTGTAATAAACCTATTTTCAATAACTTTTCTATTTTGCCTGTTGTAATAGACATCTATTACAACATTCTTTTTGGCCAGTTGTAATAGATAAGTATAGTAGCAAATGATAATAATATTAATTATTAATTTATAAATAGTAATACTCCTTAAATAATAGTATTAATAATTCATAAGTATTATTATTTTTGAAATATGATATAATTATTAGTTAGTATATAGATTTTAAATTTTAAATATTTAATAATCATTTATTAAAAAATAATAATTTAGAATTAATAATTATATATGCAAAGCATGAATAAATAAATATGTAATAAATACATAAATAAATCATTAATAAAATGATTAATTAGTAAATAATTAGTAATTAATAATTTACAATAATAATTAATTACTATAATTAATTATTAGTTAATTACCACTAATAACTAATTCAAAATTGATAATTATGAATTATGAAGTAGTAACTAATAATTAATATTTAAAAAGTAATATTTAATAATTATGAAGTAATAATTAATATTTGATTATTTTTTCAAGCAATTTATATATTATTTTAATAGAAGTTTTCAAAAAATAACAAACTATTACAATACATATTATTTAATTTATCATGTTGAATCATTTTCAAAACATTGATTAATTGACAGAAGTAACAATCCATTACCTTTTGTGTCAATTTTTTTCCCATCGTATGTGTCAAGACAACGATCTTTAGCTTACCATATTATATAAGCTTTAAAACAATTCAATTCATTGTCCAAATTTTCCCTACGTCTTGAAATTTTGGCTCCAACTATGAAATTTTCCCTCCGCGTACTCTAATTTCACGGGTGTCTTCTCCTACACGGTTCCCTTAAATCAAAATCGATCACAATCCCCCAAACAAAATGTAGATCTTAAAAATGGCAGCATCCCTTCCGCCTCCTTTCTTCCTTCTGCATCTTCATCATTCGTCTACCCTATTTCTTATTGTCCCCCATTTTTTCCTCTTTTCCACCTTTCCAACATTGCTTTTTTTCCTAGCTTTAGTCTCCGTTTTTATTAGTACTCCCTGTTCGAAGTCTTCTACCGCCTCCAAATCCTGATTTCGCGATTTTATTTTTGGGGCTTCTGCCTTGTGTCGCTCTCACTTTCGATTGCTTCTCCCCTGCTATCCAAACTCCTCCTCTCCTTTTGAAGCTGCCACTAGTCTCGCTGAATACATCCCACTGCCTCTCTAATTTTACTCCTCGGGTTTCATTTAAACCTAACCTCTCTCCTCAAAAGCATGCCACTCCACTCACAATTCCAATCCCTGGATTCGCAGGACATCATTTTGAGTTATGGTTGTGGCTTTGGGACGAGTGTAGCATGACGAGCTTGGAGTTTTTTGGTTAGGTTTTGTTTCTGGTTGTGCTTACATTAGTGTTATCATGCTTGGTTCTTCCGTCTTGAGTTGGAGGTTGTTTCGACGGTGGTTATGGTTTGGTTGTTTGCTAGTTTGGATTTTGGTTGTGCTGATTTGAGGCATATGCTACAACAGGTTTTGGTTTCTGGTTTTTTCTGTTTTTCTAAGATTTGTGGTTGCTTTTCTGCCATCTGTTTACTTCGGGATGAATCCTCATAATTCATCATAGTTAAGTTTGTTGATGATGGATCATACATTAAAGCTGCTTTTATGCACAGTATAATATAATTAAGGAACTCTAGCATTTATTTTTATATGTATGGCATATGCTTCCATCTTTTCCACTTTGTAGACTGTTGTTATAATACGTTTTAGATGTAGAGTGTGTGAGCTTTACATTTCTGATTTGGAGGGTTGTTTAGAAAGAAAAAAAGTCAGCATTATATAGGCACAAAGGAAAACTTGTTCAGGCAAGTATTAGAACATGCCGTTTCAACAGACAATTTGAAAAACATGCCTGACTAATACATGAGTTATTCACAGCAAATATAAGTAGTAAATGAGGTATATTTCTATAAACTACTGATTCCACTAATTAATGCATTTATTGGATATTTTGATTTTAGGTACAATTTTTGTTTTCTTTACTTTGTTAGAGCGTGTTTGCTTAACTTTTCTTAGATTTAAGAAGTATGGATGTCTAGGTTTATTCATACGTTTATATTGAATGATTCTATTTGTGCATTCAGATTTACTTTGTTAGAGCGTGTTTGTGTATATAATATAGTTTGGTTTCTCAGGCTTTGATTGTGGTATCATTCAAGCATCATCCTTCTGCACTTACCATACACCCTTAATAAATAAGTAAAGGCATAATTGACTTCTAATTCATCTTATATAAGTTACTATTGCCCCTGTGCATGACATCATTTTACTCCTAGCAGAGCGACTACGTGAACGCAATGGGAGCTGCGAAGGATTTCAGTTCGAAAGTTTCAAAATCTCCGCAGTTTCGAGGTATAAGTTACGTTGAAGAAGAGGAGACATGCTTGGGTATTGGAGAGTGTGCTGAGGCAGAAAATAAGCACTCATACTAAGAGCTTGGAATTTGCGAATGACAAATGGAAATCTATTCCTGATATTTGCAGATCAAGTGCAGAGAAATTTGGGGACAGAGTCGCCGTTATAGATCCGTATCATGATCCTCCATCTAAATTTACTTATAAGCAGCTTGAGCAGGAAATTTTGGGATTTTTCTAAATGTTTAAGAGATATAGGATTTTCACCAGATGAGAAAATTGCATTGTTTGCTAACAATTCAAGTAGATGGCTAGTTGCAGATCAAAGAATTATGAGTATGGGTGCAATAAACGTGGTTCGTGGAACAAGATCATCTTACTAGGAGTTATTTCAGATATCTGAGCATTCGGAAAGTGTCGCTCTTGTTATAGACAGCCCAGATTTTTTTTAATAGAATCGCTAAGTCTTTTCTTCAAAGAGCCGACCTATGTTCAGTTGTTCTACACCAGGGAAAGAAATTAAATGCCAAAGAATCTCACAGTCCCAAAAACAATCTGAATATCCCCATATACAAATATAAAGAAATCATTGATCTTGGGAGAAAGAGTCGCCAAGCTTTGCTTGAGTCCTGCAAAAAGGTCAACGTTTAGTTTATTACACAATAAATCCTGATGACATTGCAACTTATGTATACAAGCAGAACAAGTGGTTCACCGAACGGCGTAATTCTTACACATCAAAATCTCTTACATCAGATAAAGAACCTTTGGGACATAGTGCTTGCAGTAGCTGGGGATCTATTTTTAAGCATGATTCCTCCTTGGCATGCACACGAGCGTGCATGTTAATATTTTAATTTCACTTGTGATATCGATCAAGTATACACAAATGTGAAAAAGTTAATGGAAGATTTGAAGCGGTATCAACCACACTACCTTATTTCAGTTCCTCTGGTTTATGAAGCACTTTATAGTTCATTTCAAAAGCAGATATCATCATCACTAAATGTTCGCAAATTAATAGCACTTACTTTTATTAAAATCAGTCTTCTCTACATGGAAACAAAGAGAGTTCATGAGGGAACAGTTTTAACAGAGAAAAGGAGTGAACAAAGGTACATCTTTCATCAGTTGGATTGGGCATGGGCAAGAATTGTAGCTGCAATTTTGTGGCCAGTGCATAACTTGGCAAAGAACCTAGTCTATGAAAAAATTCACCAGGCAATTGGAATATTAAAGAGCTTTGTGTGATACATTGCAGGATGGTATAAATGGTGGAGGTAGTCTGCATCTGCACATTAACAAATTTTTCGAGGAAATTGGTGTGAAAGTGCAGAATGGGTATGGGTTAACAGAAATGTCTCCTTCTGTAGCAGCTAGGAGACCTTACCTCAATGTAATAACTTTCTCATCCTGCTTAATATTTTGTAGGTACTGGGTACAATTGGCCATCCGCTTAATGACACAGAAGTTAAGGTTGTTGACATAGAAACTAGAGCTGTAACACCCCATGAACGTTAATGTCGTTCACAAAGGGAATGCATTAACTTCCATGAAGCATTATAAGTAAATAGAGCAGAATATTACAAGACAGATACGTAAAGTAGTACTTGAAAAATTTATAACTTTATTACAGCAGAAACAAAAATAAGTTTGGTTACATTCTTCAAAATTACAATACCAAAACCCAAGTACACAAGTATCAGTCTTATACCAAAATCCTTCATAATGCATAATTTTAAAACCATAATCCCCAACATAAACTGCCATAAGAAGGTAGAGTCAAAGCAAAGCAATACTTCAAGCACTTCAAGTAGAGAGAATATGAATCAAGCTCCTATGTTTCCACCCTGAGCACCTGGGGGGAATAGAAAGAAAAAGAGGCAAAAACAAACGAGGTCAGACATAAAGTCTGGCGAGTCCAGTAACTTTCAGCATATAAACATATAGTAGTATCATGACATGTAAATAAGGCTGGATGAGAGATTACAGCAACAAGAATAACAGGTATGTTTAAGTTAAACAGATGAAACAGAATGATATAGACCAAGATATGCTTCTTACCTATATCTTACTTCTCTGCACTAATACTTAGTATAACAGGATTAGGTGTTACCCTAATATTTAAACTGAAACAGAAACGGAAACATAATAATCTCTATAGAAACAGAATGCTAGTAATGGGCCTTTACCACCCCAACAGAGACAGAAGGTACGGAAAAAGAATGCTAATAATGGGACTTTACCACCCAACTAATGGGCCTTTACCAGCCCAACAGAAACATACAGTACAGAAAAAGAATACTAATAGTGGACCTTTACCACCCCAACTAATGGGCCTTTACCACCCCAACAGAAACAGACGGTACACCAACATAAATAGACAGAACTTGGTATTCCCTAAATTCTACCCCAAGCGATCAGCTCCCTAATACATAAATACCCTGTGCCGGCCCCATAGAAGGGTGTATCATTCCCTAAAGTGGCAACCTATAGACACATACCTATTTACATATATCATGTTGTCTTACATCCTCAGAGCAGACCGGATCCATGCACGCACATGACCCGGTTGGAATGCGCCATCGAAACCCCTCGCCATTATCAGAGAGAACCTCTTACAATTAGTTCTGTAAGCGTGCCCCGGACCCCTCCTAGTGTTGGGTCATTGTTTTGATACCCGAAAAGGGCTACTAACTAATATGGGTCCCACACAACAGATGACACAAGTAATTTCCCTTCCTAACCTTGTGTCCCCAGACTAATAGATTTCAGATTAACTTGCTTACGGATTTCAGATGTACAAAGTTAAGATTAACTAGTTCTCAGATCAGACATACAGGTTAAAAAGTTTTCAGAATAACGGATCAGATATACAGATTAACAGACTTACAGATCGTTTCACCTAACCTTGTATTGGGCCTACAGATTTAAGAAACGAGTTTATTAGATTCATCCGCCCAGTTGATTTAACCTTATCCACCCAACACGTTTTAGGCATCATATTTATCCTAGATTTTCAGTAATTACTAATGCACAGACCTCTCACATTAGGTCGGTAGCTTGTGGCCGCTGGATGTGCCGGGCGGTTCCGGGCAGACGTCTGCCACAAGCCAGACCTGACCACGTGTCTAAGCATCTTTTAGCTATGCCTACGACCTCTCACATTAGAATGATAGTTTGCGGTTGCTGGTTAAGCCGGTTGTGTCCGGGCAGGCCTCTACCGTAAACAGAGTCTAACCTCGTGTCCCAGCACTCTTTATTTTAAGCTAAAGTATTCATTCACAGATTATGCCAATATCAGACTAATTATGCCAATTCGACAAATTAAACTTCTTTACAAGTTACAGCAGATTATTCAAAGTTTTGTTAACTTGTTTTGCTCAATTTTTAGATTGAGCCTACATATTTTCATACCCCAAATTCAGCGTATTCAGTTTTAACAGATTTAGCAGATTAGGCAATTTAACAGATTTAATCATAAAATTAAGTCTAATTTTACATGCCCAAATTATGGTCATAATTCACAACATAACATATGCCCCAAATTTTAGTTAAATTTACACAGTACAGAATATTCTCCAAAAACCCCAAATCATGATATACAATACGAATTATGCCAAATTATAGCCTTTGATTTCAGCTTATGCCTAATATCCAAAATACTCATTTAGGCGTATTCACATTTAATAGTTATCCTATTATAATATAGATCTTTGCGCCTAAGTCATATACACAATAATTCTCCTTCTTCCAAATCACAGACTGTCATATATGGTATGCCCAAATCTAGATCTTAAATTACAACATATGTTCTTTTCTCAAATTAGTCACAAATCAGTCATGTCTAATTATGCATCATTCACCATTTTCCCTAAATTTAGCGTTCGTGCATCAATCTCTTATGAGATTTGGCTCAGGCTCGTGGTAGCTAGGCTATAGAACAGAAGGAAGGAAGAGATACAGAATAGTTACTATAATATTAATAAGATAGATCTACACAGAAAAACATATCTTGTAAACAAGAATATGCATAATCTCAAATTTAGATTTATAACCATGTCAAGATCATAATTAAATTTCATATTTTAAAATAACTACACTCACCTTGGTTGGATTCTAAAAGAAAAAAGGTTGTAATTGTTCTCTTTTAATCCTATTCAGATTGGAAGAAGAATAAGAAGTACTAGTTCTAGCTTTAGGTTTCAGCAGAGTAGAAACGCCATTGATTTATTTTAATTAGAATTGAGGCAGCATAGCATTACAATGGTTTGGTGTAGAGAAAAAGTGGGGTTTGGGGGTGTTTAAATAGCATAGGGATCAACGAATCTGGTCAGAACGGGCGTCCAAATGCAGAAAAACGAACTAGTCCTCGGATCTGGAAATAGGGGGGATGTTGACCCCCTGGTCGACCTATGTGACCCAGGTTGACCCCCAGGGCAACCCCCTGGTTGACCTGGGTCCTAGGTGGGAAATTTCCCTCCCAGCCCGGGTGTGTGATTTGAATTTCAAACTTAAATCTGAGTTGTTTTAATTTATTTAAATTTTCTGAAACTTCTGAATGCCATAACGTCTTCATACAGAGTCCGATTTACTTAAACTTGAACTCTATCTCAAGCAGTATTCCGAGACGAACGTAATGACATAACCCGTTTCCCTTAATTCTTCTTTTAAAAATTAAGTATACTTTGTTTTTTTACTTTTATGTTCACAGAAAATACGGGGTGTTACATTCTCCCCTCCTTAAAGGATTTCATCGCCGAAATCTTCAAGTTAAGAAGAATGTGTCCTAACATCCAATCACCCATCTACTCAACCATCATCCACAAGCATCCATCGTCCTTAGAAAACTTCTAATGTTGTATGAACATATGCAAAAGTGTGTGTATATGTCTCTTATCGGATGCAAAGATCAGGCGGTCTACTGATTCAGTTGACCTCCTCAATGCGAATTATGTTAGTTCCATAAGTCCAATTATGTATGCAAGAAATCCTATTTGATACACATCATTTCTATATGAGTGCATAACCATTCATCCAAATGCAACATCCATGTGATGAGTCAATCATTTTGCATCCACAGAAATTGAAAAAAATGCGCACACATCCATATGCAGTATGAGAGTGCTTTTGAGCCGATCTAGTGCCTAGTGTGTGTATATGCATCCACGAGCAACCACTAGCATCCACTTGCAACCATCAAACATAACATGTCTCAAACACATGTTTACACCCATTATTTTCTACCTAAAGGTCGAAGACTCGATCAATAGGATACAACCGAGTGATAGAAGCAAGTACAATTAAAACAAAAGTTTTGTTCCCATTAGACATCGGTTAAGAGAATAAATCTCTAAGTATCAACCCCGAAGACCGAAATCAACATCAGATTGACACATAGAGAATTACTCCCATTAAACAATGTCAAAACTGGAAATATACTTCACGCTTCGAGTAAAAACCCCTATCCTTTTCAGAAATATTCAGATACTTACAGACTAATGATACATATCAGATTATCAAAACCTAGAATGTATGCGTCATAGTCAACTTAATGCCTAACACAGATACCCCCAACTTATCACAAACAGATGAGTCGTAACCCTTATGGGTTTTGAGACTATAGCGGGATCAGAAACAAGACTAGTATTAAAGTCCAGAGTCTCAATTACAGAATTAAAATGCCAGAATCAAAAAGAGCTTTAACTCAATAATCAAATAAGCAAATTAAACCTTCTACAGAAATTTTCCTATCTCTGTCCTATCCACCAGCCACGTGAGAATTCACCTGCCCTTCAGAAGTAGTTCCTTTCCTCTGTCCTTGTCCTCGTTTCTTTGGATAAAGTGTCCCATCTCACCACATTTGAAGCAAGTGCCCTTCCTCTTTCTGCAATCCTTGTTCATATTAGTCAAGCTTCCACAAGTAAAGCACTTTTTCTCCTTCTTATCTTCAGACTTTTCATCCTTCTTTTGTGTTTCCTTTTTGGGCCACGCTTTCTTGTTCTACGGTCCTTCGAGCTTTTCCTCTTTTTTCTCACTTTTGGCTTCCTCTTGATGCATCAGTGCCATGTCAACCAATTTCTCGAAGGTAATTCCCATAGGAATGTGGGTCATAGCCAACCCGTGTAGCAGCTCATTCAAACCTTTAACGAATCTCAGGGCCTTTTTTCAGGTGTGTTCACCAAGTCTAAGCCAAATCTCGCCAACTGATTGAACTTGTTAACGTACTCCTTTACTGTTAAATTTCCCTACTTCAATGCCAAGAACCTCTCCATGTATAAATTCTCTTCTGCTCGTGAGAGAAATTTCATCTTGAACCTATGCCTGAAATCCATCCAAGTCTCCACTGCTCATCCTCCATTCGTGACCTCCCACCAAAACGAGGCTTCGTCCTTCATTAACCAAGCCGCTAATTGGACCTTTCTTCCATCTTCTATCTTGAAGATACCAAACAAAACTTCCACCTCCTTAAGCCAATTTCGAGCTTCAACAAACGTCTCTGACCCGAGAAAAGGTTTCCCACCCATTTCCCGAAAGTCTTTGCATATCTTTGAAAAATTATCAATGCGGGGAGGGAGGAGGAGGACCGACTGCTGCTGGGGGAGGAGGAACGTCTGCTGGGCCTACAGCAGTGGACCTAGCCTCTATATATCTTCTGAACCAAGTTGGTATCGGTATGCCCTCGGGTATCTCGGGTACCCCATACATGCTGAAAAGAAAAAGGAAGAGATTCAAAACGGAGAATCAAAAGACAGATATATGGCTTTTGGGGATTATGTTTTTCAAAATAAACTTTACTTTTGAAAATACTTCATTTTTTAAATCTTTCTGAAAAAAAAATTCAAAAACTTTATATCAAATATGGTAAACTTCAACTCTAATACCAAGTGTAACACCCCATGTCCGTCAATGTCATTCACAAAGGGAATGCATTAACTTCCATGAAGCATTATAAGTAAACAGAACATAATATTACAAGATAGATACGTAAAGTAGTACTTGAAAAATTTATAACTTTATTACAGCAGAAAAAGAAATAAGTTTGGTTACATTCTTCAAAATTACAATACCAAAACCCAAGTACACAAGTATCACTATTATAACAAAATCCTTGCATAATTTTAAAACCATAATCCCCAACATAAACTACCTTAAGAAGGTAGAGTTAAAGCCAAGCAATATTTCAAGCACTTCAAGTAGAGAGAATATTAATCAAGCTCCTATGTTTCCACCCTGAGCACCAGAGGGGGCGGGGGGGACGGAAAGAAAAAGAGGCAAAAACAAACGAGGTCAGACATAAAGTCTGGCGAGTCCAGTAACTTTCAGCATATAAACAGATAGTAGTATCATGACATGTAAATATGGCTGGATGAGAGATTACAGCAACAGGAATAACAGGTATGCTTAAGTTAAACAGATGAAACAGAATGATATAGACCAAGATATGCTTCTTACCTATATCTTACTTCTCTGCACTAATACTTAGTATAACAGGATTAGATGTTACCCTAATATTTAAACTGAAACAGAAACGGAAACATAATAATCTCTATAGAAACAGAATGCTAGTAATGGGCATTTACCACCCCAACAGAGACAGAAGGTACAGAAACAGAATGCTAATAATGGGACTTTACCACCCAACTAATGGGCCTTTACCACCCCAACAGAAACATACAGTACAGAAACATAATACTAATAATGGACCTTTACCACCCCAACTAATGGGCCTTTACCACCCCAACAGAAACAGACGGTACACCAACAGAAACAGACAGAACTTGGTATACCCTAAATTCTACCCCAAGCGATCAGCTCGCTAATACATAAATACCCTGTGCCGGCCCTATAGAAGGGTGTATCATTCCCTAAAGTGGCAACCTATAGACACATACATATTTACAGATATCATGGTGTCTTACATCCACAGAGCGGACCGGATCCATGCACGCACATGACCCGGTTGGAATGCGCCATCGACACCCCTCGCCATTATCAGAGTGAACCTCTTACAATTAGTTCAGTAAGCATGCCCCAAACCCCTCCTAGTGTTGGGTCATAGTTTTGATACCAGAAAAGGGTTACCGACTAAGATGGGTCCCACACAACAGATGACACAAGTAATTTCCCTTCCTATCCTTGTGTCCCCAGACTAACAGATTTCAGATTAACTTGCTTACATATTTCAGATGTACAAAGTTCAGATTAACTAGTTCTCAGATCATACATACAGGTTAACAAGTTTTCAGACTAACGGATCAGATATACAGATTAACAGACTTACAGATTGTTTCACCTAACCTTGTATTGGGCCTATAGATTTACGAAACGGGTTTATTAGATTCATCCGCCCAGTTGATTTAACTTTATCCACCTAACACGTTTTAGGCATCATATTTATCCTAGATTTGCATTAATTACTAATGCACAGACCTCTCACATTAGGTCGGTAGCTTGTGGCCGCTGGATGTGCCGGGCAGTTCCGGGCAGACTTCGGCTACAAGCCAGACCTAACCTCGTGTCTAAGCATCTTTTAGCTATGCCTACGACCTCTCACATTAGACTGACAGTTTGCGGTTGCTGGTTAAGCCGGTTGGGTCCGGGCAGGCTTCTACCGTAAACAGAGTCTAACCTCGTGTCCCAGCATTCTTTATTTTAAGCTAAAGTATTCATTCACAGATTATGCCAATATCAGACTAATTATGCCAATTCAACAAATTAATCTTCTTTACACGTTACAGCGGATTATTTATAGTTTTATTAACTTGTTTTGCTCAATTTATAGATCGAGCCTACATATTTTCATACCCCAAATTCACCGTATTTAGTTTCAACAGATTTAGCAGATTAGGCAATTTAACAGATTTAATCATAAAATTAAGCCTAATTTTACATGCTCAAATTATGATCATAATTCACAACATAACATATGCCCCAAATTTTAGTTAAATTTACACAGTACAGAATATTCTCCAAAAACCCCAAATCATGATATACAATACGAATTATGCCAAATTATAGCCTTTGATTTCATCGTATGCCTAATATCCAAAATCCCCATTTAGGCGTATTCACATTTAATAGTTATCCTATTATATTATAGATCTTTGCGCCTAAGTCATATACACAATAATTCTCCTTCTTCCAAATCACAGACTATCATATATGGTATGCCCAGATCTAGATCTTAAATTATAACATATGTTCTTTTCTCAAATTAGTAACAAATCAGTCATGTCTAATTATGCATCATTCACTATTTTCCCCAAATTTAGCGTTCGTGCGTCAATCTCTTATGAGATTTGGCTCAGGCTCGTGGTAGCCTGGTTATAGAACAGAAGGAAGGAAGAGATACTGAATAGTTAGTATAATATTAATAAGGTAGACCTACACAGAAAAACAGATCTGATAAACAAGAATATGCATAATCTCAAATTCAGATTTATAACCATGTCAATATCATAATTAAATTTCATATCTGAAAATAACTATACTCACCTTGGTAGGATTCTAAAAGAAAAAAGGTTGTAATTGTTCTCTATTAATCCTATTCAGATTAGAAGAAGAAGCACTAGTTCTAGTTTTAGGTTTCAGCAGAGTAGTGACGCCATTGATTTATTTTAATTAGAATTGAGGCAACATAGCATTACAATGGTTTGGTGTGGAGAGAAAGTGGGTTTTGGGGTGTTTAAATAGCATAGGGATTAACGAATCTGGTCAGAACAGGTGTCCAAATGCAGAAAAACGAACTAGTCCTCGGATCTGGAAATATGGGGGAGGTCGACACTACAAGAAATATGACCATTACCTACCAGTATTTTATCTACCAATAAATATGGGTAGGTAAAGGGAACCTTTATCTACTAATATATAATGGTAAAATTTATTGGTGGGTAAATATTGTCAATATTATAGAATTGTTGAAGTATTGTTATCTACCAATGGTTATAGGTAGGTAAAATGTATTATCTACACATATACAAAAGAAGAATTTTTTGCAATTAGCCCCTACATTTTTCTCATATCATTCTAACCTTTCATTAAAATAATGGTTAGTTGTGTGATGATGTGTCAAAAAGGTATATTCTAACATTTTTTTTGAATTGAAGATTTCGTTTACATATCCTAATAATGTTTTTTTGTAAAATCATTTCTTTATTAATTATTAATAATTATTTTGAAATATGAAACAATTAACAATTAATGAATTGATAAACAATAATTAAATTATAAATAATTAATATCAAATAATCATTCGTTAATAACTTATTATACATTGTTTTTTTTTCAGACAATTGACTACAAAAGTTTAACTTTAAACTTTTCTAAAATGTTTTACAATTTCACACTAATATATCATCATCTGAAATGATTAAAACATATTTTTTCTAGTTTGTTGCAGAGATGCAATCCATACCATCCTCTCCGGCTATACATTTAACAGCTTAATTTAAATCAAATCTAATGGTACAAATTTCAATTCATGTGATCTGTTTTTTTGCCTTAATCCACGTAATCTCTTTTGATTGGCCACAGTATTAAACCATAAAAACTTCCACTACGAATAAATACCAATAATCTTGATGGAAATTGTTTATTACGAGCGTTACGGCATGCGCTTCGCGTGTGAGTTATTTTCTTTGCAAATCTTATATGTTTAACACATTTGAAATAAAATGATTTACATACAATTTTATGTTAAAATAATGTGATTTATTTTTTATATCTATGTTTCAATATCTATTGTTTTTAAAGTTTAAATCACTATTTCTACTATTATATAATGAAAAATGAATTTGTAAATTAAGTTTATTTCTTAGATCCTAATTTTATAGTGCTGATAAAAGCACACAAATTTCTTCTTCTTAATACCATGCATGGTATTAGAAAGTGTAAACTTAGGTGCTTTTAGCATCACATGGTGGAATTGTGCTAAAAGCACCCAGTATTACACTTCCTAATACCACTCTTGGTATTATGAAGAAGAAATTTGGGTGCTTTTGGCAACACACTAATTTTAAGTGATATATATTAAGATTTGATAATATTGTTAAATGAACTTTTTTATATTTCAGATCCTATATTTTAGTGATATATATTAAGATTTAATAAAATCACGTAAAATTAATTTTTGCAAAGGAAGTTTACTTTTTAAATCTATTTTAAGTAATAAGCTTTGATAATATTTTTAGATGAACGTTTTAATTAGTAAATAAAGTTTAATTGTTATATCAGATTTTTAAATTATTATATAAATATGTTTTGAATTTGTAAAGAAAACTAAATTTTATATCATGTATTTTGGGGTTATTAATTCCTAGATTTTGATATTAGATCCTACTTTTAAGGGATATTAAGATTTGAAACAATACATAGAAAAGAGTTTTGAATTTCTAATTAAAGCTTATTAATTAGATCCTACGTTGAAGGAAATTTGATAACATATATAGATTAGGTCCTATTTTTAAGGAGATTTGATTATATCTACGGAGGGACATTTTTGATAGTTCATGTTCACACCAAAAAAGTGTGACACCAAACATATTACAACTATTAATAAAACTTAATAAATAAAATGTTTTACACATATATTTTTATGTTAAAATCATGTGATTTTATTTTTTATATCTAAGTTTCAATATCTATTAATTTTAAAATTTGAATCACTATTTTTATTATTACACAATGAAAAATGAATTTGTAAATTAAGTTTATTTATTAGATCCTAATTTTAAGTAATATATATTAAGATTTGACAATATTGTTAAATGAACGTTTTTATATGTCATATCCTATATTTTAGTGATATATACAAAGATTTACTAAAATCACTTAAAATTAATTTTGCAAAGAAAGTTTACTCTTTAGATCTATTTTTAAGTAATAAGCATTGATAATATTTTTTGATAAACGTTTTAATTAGTAAATATAGTTTAATTGTTATATCATTTTTTCAAGTTATTGTATAAATATGTTTTAAATTTGTAAAGAAAATTAAATTTTATATTATGTATTTAAGAGATATTAATTTCTAGATTTGATTTTAGATCTTCTTTTAAAGGATATTAAGATTTAAAAAGATATGTAGAAAGAGTTTTGAATTTGTAAATAAAGTTTATTAATTAGATCCTACTTTGAAGAAAATTTGATAACATATGTAGATTATTAGATCTGAATTTTAAGGAGATTTGATAAGAAGTATTAATAAAGATAATTGCTATGTTTAGCCAAAGAAAATTGCCAAAAAAAAAATATGCGTGTTCCTATTTTACCGTTATTACGGCCAAGCATCTGATTTACCAATTCCCATCTTCTTGTTCTTCCCCCTTTTCCCCTTTTTTTCTTCAGCTTCCGTTCCTCTTTTATCTTCCATTAATACGATCACTACAAAAATCAAACTTCAAATCTCTCTCCTATCTCCTTCCTTCATGGCATCCTCGGCGATAGTACTCCTTCCTCAAATTGAGCTTAAGGTTGAAAACAAGGAATAGAAAGACGAGTTTTGCTATGGGATTTGCGTGATTTGCTTCCAGAATATTTCGATTCAGGATGCCGCCCTTATCAAAGGCTGCGAGCATGCTTACTGCGTGACTTATATCTTGAGATGGGCGACATACGAAAAAAACCCATCGTGCCCTTTGAAATGGTTTACATTCGATCATCTTAACTTATGACTTCTTCTCGGTTTCTTTAAACTAGTTTCTGCTTTTGGCAAGCGCTGAAGATCTGTTTCTGATGTGGATTGCGGTTTTTCCGTTTTTTAGCTGGTGATATCTTTGAATAATCTTCTCTATACAATTGATATACAATGGAAAAAAAATGTATTCGATTTACTGTCTGATTTGCCGGATCTATGACTTTGTTGAGCGTCCATTAAACCAGGTATATCGTTTTAAAATACATGATTTTTTTTGTTTCACTAATAATTTATGCAAAGATCAACTGCTTTTTCTAGTTAAAGTTCAAATATTTTCTGAGATCTTGAACGTAGAATTTTTTTTAATTAGTTTGAATGAACTCATTGCACACTATGGAATAGCAGGATTTTGTATAACGTGTTATATTTTTTGATTTCTATAACCTTTCAATGTCAAAATTTTCCCCCAGCTTTTAAATTCAACATGTTATATTTTCTGTTTCCTTTACTAATGTTTTTGCTCCTTTATTTTGCAGTTAATTATAGGCTCTTCATCTTCTTCTCGTAAACAAGTTTTGTTTTATATGGGATATGATTTCACTGTCATAGTACACTCCATATATTTCAAACTTCTATGTGTTATTTTACTGTTTTAAAAACACAATACTGAACGGTAATCATTTGGATTTTGCTTTAGAGTACCGATGAGAGAGAAATTCGAAGAGAGAAGCCCGAGGATTTGGTAATGGCCCTAGCCGAAGCTAAGGTACTATGTAATGTGAACATCTTTCTCTACCGAAGCAATTTCCTTTTTTAACATATTTTTTATTTAAGTGAATTAGGAAGATGCCATTGTTGGAAAACTAAATATTAGTGATTTTAGAAAGGATGATTATGTGCCAACTCTTTTGATAATGGCTGATCAAGTATGCGCTTTTCATAACCAAGGGAAGGTACAGTTTTAAGAGAATCGCATATTTGTTTCAGATTGGATATGATGTTTATATCATTTATAATATCAAATTGAAAAAATTGGCTACTTCCTTATTTCTTTATTGGTCTTTTGTAGACGAGTTCAAGCTGATATTATAACAGATTAGACATTTTAGTCAATGGCAACAAAAAAAAAGAATTAAATTGTTTGTTTTCCAATTTACTATGCTATTTTATTATGATAGGTACGACCGACGACTAGATAAATTCTAGAGCAAGAAGCCGATGACTAAAACTAAAGTGATTGTGTACATGTATATGAGTGAATGAGTATCTAGTAAGGATCCAATGTATACGAGTGAAATGTAGCGAGGAAGTGTATGTATAAGTGATTGTGTAATAGTGAGGAAACAATATGTGTATTATTCGAAAGTGTAATAAATATTTATTTGAAAAAATATTTGTTATTTGTTTAAAAATTAATTCTGTATTAAATATTCAATTCTTGTAAATATTTATTTATAGTAAATAATGTCATATGGTCTAAAAAATGAAGTCATATGCACTAATCAAATGATGACGTATGAACAAATTATTGTTTGACACATGAACCAATCATTAAATGCCAAGTGTCGGCATTAATATATACCATGTGTATACTACTACGACAACCATGTCAGCAGCCATATAGGATGACACATCATCAGCCATGTCAGCAGCCATGTAGGATGACACATCATCAAACACATCAACTGATTACTCATCATGTGTGTCATAACATAGTGGGGTCCATTGATTCTTTTGCCTACCAATATCAACAAGTGTAGATAAAGGCTTTTCTCTACTAAGCTTTACCTACCAATTTCTACCAATTCAATATCGATAGCTAAAATATACTACCTACCATTATGTTAGTTTTACCTACGCTTACAATTGGTAGGTAAAGACCCCATTTTCTTGTAGTGTGACCCCCAGGTCAACCCCCTGATCAACCTATGTGACCCAGGTCGACCCCCAAGTCGACCCCCTGGTCGACCTGGGTCCTAGGCGGGAAATTTCCCGCCCAGTCCGGGTGTGTGATTTGAATTTCAAACTTAAATCTGAGCCGTTTTAATTTATTTAAATTTTCTGAAACTTCTGAAGGCCATAACTTCTTCATACGGAGTCCGATTTACGCAAACTCAGACTCTATCTCAAGCAAAATTCCGAGACGAACACAATGGCATAACCCGTTTCCCTTTATTCTTCTTCTAAAAATTAAGTATACCTTGTTTTGTTACTTTTATGTTCACAGAAAATACGGGGTGTTACAGGAGCAAATCTTACAGATGGTTCAAAAGGCATTCTCAAAATTATGGGGCCTCAGGTTATGAAAGGATCTACAAGCTAATAGTGATGCTATTGACCAAAAGGGGTGGTTTAATTCTGGTCATATTGGTTACATTGCTCTTACACATATTCTGCGGCGACATCGTAAATGTATTGGAATGATCGCACTTGAAGGACGTGCAAAGGGTACTATTGTTCTTAGCACAGGAGAAAATGTGGAGCCATCTGAACTTGAGGACGCTGCCATGAGGAGTAGTTTGATCAAACAAATTATTGTCATTGGTCAGGATCAATGACGTCTTGGTGCACTAATTGTGCCAGACCAAGACGAAGTTTTAAAAGAAGCGAAGAAACAGAGAGCTTTGAATAGTGATACTGCTGAGTTGAGCAAGGAAATAACGATGAATCTGATATGCGGAGAATTGAGAAAATGGACTTCTAATTGCTCTTTTCAAATTGGATCGGTTATGTTTTTTGTGACGGGTTTAGTTTGTGACGGGTTTAGTTTGAAAAGAAGCAAGGAAATAAACTGATCCTGAGCCGAGTGGCTTAGTTTTAGACTGAGCCTGCAAGGCTTAGTTTACACTGGGCCATATAGGCTGAGTTTAAAGCTGAGTTGAGCGATGTTCATGTACTATTAATGTTTTCATCCTGTATAATTTGTCAATCACATAATATTATGCTTGATTCTAGCTATGAAATATTCGAGTTCCAAAAATATTTGTTTGAAGAGTTAATATGCATTGTTTTCATGCCTTGACTTATATTGTTATATTTGTTGACCATTGTAGGTTTTGGTTAAAGCAGTGGAAGCAAGACAAAGATTAAAAGATGGTATATTTGTAATTTGGCCCATTTATCGTTTACGTTTTGTGTAATGGTTGTATATTAAATTATGATACCTAGATGTTATTTGCTATTGTTACGGATGATGAATGGTAGTATGTTAAATCATGATGTTTGTTGATATGGAATTTTCTTTAGGATAAAAATTGTGATATGTTGTATTTGCTTTGAGATATTGTTATACTATATGTTGTATATTTTTATTGGTATATGCTTTTTGAAATTAATTGGAGCATATTATTATTGTTACTTATTTAAAGGAATTACCTATTACAAGTTTGGTATAATATTCACGTTTGTAGAAGTTATAATTGTTATTGAATTTATTATATGAAATAGTCAGTTTTACATACTAACAGTAAAAATTGTTACATATTTCAAATTTGTAACAGTAATTATTGTTATAAAAATAAATTTTATAACAGTCATAAATATTATAAATTTTCAGTATCAATAGTTATAAATGTGATAGAATAATAAATTTGTAACAGTAATAACTATTATAGCATACACGCTTTATAACTGTTATAACCGTTACAATATTTGTGATTTTGTCATGTATGTTGCAGTAACGGCTATAACTGTTACATAGTTAGTTTGTAATGGTAATAACTGTTAGAAAATCCTTTTCTGGTGTTGTGATAACTACTTATATTTAACTTAACTATTAAACATATTGTAATTATTTTAAACTTTAATTATTTTGTTTAAATATTTAACTAATATATATATATATGTATATATACATATATATATATACATATATATATGATCATTTTGATCAAATTGTTTTATATAATTAATTATTGATTATAGGTAGAACTCTATTTATGTTCATCAATCACTTTCAACTGTTAATCATTTTGATCAAATAGTTTTATATAATTAATTATTGATTATAGGTAGAATTCTATTTCTGTTCATCAATCACTTTCAACTGTCCGTCCACTTTTAAGGTTCAATATCGGCTAATGGCAAGAAGCATATGAAAATGAATACATTTTTTCTATGATGTGAGACTATATATCTTCATTTCCATATGCAAGGATCTCCAGCACAAAACACAGACTGTTGTACCATTGTTATGGATTAAGTAGCACCATCGACACACAAATACTGTTTAAAGAGGACAATTCAACGGTGTAGAAGCTACTGAGAAGTTAAAACAAAATGCAATAGACATCAATAGAAATATTGTGTTATGGATTGCCATTACTGGATCCTCACAAAAACAAACACACACGTACATAAGAAAACAGTATCAAAGCGTATTATTACTTTATTAGATGAAAGACTTATCGATTATAACAACCGTGATGCCATCCCATGACTGAACTATCACGGTCAGGCATTGCAAATCCCTCCAGCTTTGATCTCTCCAATCTTCGTGCTAACATAGATAATTTCTTCAATTTTCTGGGCAATCTCCGTAGCCCAATACTGTAGTATCTTGGTAAATCCGGACTCGGTCATGCCCTCAATGTATTTGCACTCAAAATATCATACTAATCGGCATCCCTCGGACTCATCACATCGCTTCGCTATCTGCATTGTGGCAATATAGTCCTCGTAGGTAGTAAAACAGTCAATGAATATATAACTGTAGCTCATCTTCCTATTATCCAAGGGCACCAACTTCTCCTTGGCCCAGAACTCCTGTTCTGCTGGGTGCATTATACCCACAACATAGCGAACACACCCGACAACGTTGGCCTCACCTTCTGTTTGCTCACAAACTGACAAGGAAGACATGATCTTGTCAAGGTTAACAAAGTCTTTTATCAGAGCCCATGCTTGCTCTGGTTTTGTATTTGGCAGCTCTGCGCGGGCTTTGCCTTTCCATTTTGGAAGTCCATTACCTCCTTCAGTGACTACAGAAGGCATATCGGCAATTTTGAAACTTTTATATATATATATATATATGTATGTATATATATATATGACTGTCAATTCCAGTGTACAGGAATCCATATCGGAAACCTGTATGCTCACATCTCATGGTTTTTGAATACAGGAATCATACGATCATAGATTAATTTCCAGGGAATGTGCATTTTTATTTCATACGGTTAGACTTGTTGAATAAGTCAATATATGGCAAAGAAAATGTTAGCAATATTCCTTTCATCTATATATTATATTACGATAGTATATAGTTCAACAAAATAAAGTCGCTCTAAACCATCCATAGTCTGGGGTCAAATTCTTATTACTTCTATGCCCTAGAAAATTATTGATTTTCAACTTGAAAACGATATTATTAACAGTTTTTTTGCATGTGCAATTCTTCGCATTTCAAACGTCAGAATACATGAAACGGTGTACTAAAATAATCGGGTAAACTGATGGATAAGTTTGAACAAAAAAGGAATAATGCCTGTACAAGCCAACCATAAAATGTCATACTGGCTATTCAAAATTTGTTTCACCGTCTGTATCCCTTTGAAATTGTTAATTTGTGATCCGAAATTCTCATTAGAATTGGTCCAGCTGATGTCACCTAAAGGATCTTGTAATGACCCGGGATTTCGGTCAACTACATTTAAATATTTAATCTGGTTTTAAATATTTAGTTGACAGTATAAATTTATATTTATATTGAGTTATAGATTTTATAATCGAAATACAAATTATTTCGATTATTTATAACTATCGAAATAAGAGAAATTTGAAATAATTCAATTAGAATTAGAATAAATCGATTAGAGTTAGAATTAATCGATTAGAGTTAACCAGTTAGAGTTAACCAGTTAGAGTTAAACAGTTTGAGTTAGAATAACAATATTTAAATTTTGTCGTAGAATTTAAATGGTTTGAACTTTAATTTATATCAATTTAAATTATATCTTCTATAGACAATCGAATTGGACTTCGTGACCTATCCCAGTGTGTCCGAAATAGGGGCATTACCCTAGAATTGTCACTTGTTGGGTTCAGAAAGGAGTTCGCAGTCAAAGAATATTTAATTTTTAAGTGTATAGTTTTAATTAAAATAAAAATTTAAATAAAAAAATATCATAGGGAAAATATCTTTTCATTAGTGAATTAGATTTCTCCACTGTTCACGCCGAGTGTTCCTTTCCTCACCACTAAAAACGATAGGAGAAAGATGGTGGCACGTCTGTTCCTTCTCAGCTATAAATCACGACACTCCTTCCTCTTTTAATTGGTTTTCTCCATTTCATTTCCTCAGAAGAAATACCAGCCCCTTTTCCTCATCTCTTGAAATCAGAAATCGAGTGCTAGAAAATGAAATCGCGTTCAATTCTCGTTCGCAACCTGAAAGCACAAGTTCTTTGAAATCTCGTTGAAGCCACTCGCGAAATTGAAGACGGAAGACCGGAGTTGAATCTCGCCCAGGGTTTTGTCGTGCGATGAATCAGGGAGCTGGGAGGCGCGATTGTAGTAGGAAGATGGTGGAGATCGATGTCGATTGTGTTGAACTGGTAAGTGCGATTTGGGTCTGTAGAGGCGCATACAAATTAGGGTTGAATTTGGGATCGAGCGATTTAGAAAGCCATCGATGGTTTGCTTCAGGTCAGGATTTGAGGTGTCGAGTTCGACACTGAGTAGCTGTCGGAGTTGGGAGGGTTTGGAGAAGAGGGAATCTGCACCTTCACTGTAGTGCGGTGGGGCTAGCAGGAGGTCTCGATCTGTCGGAGCGTGAAAATGGTACTCAAGTTGCTGCTATGAGGTTGGAAAGCCTGTTTGAGAAACAAGTAATTGTCGATGGAGTGATGGTTCTGCCGATGGAAGTTGTTGCCTATCATTTGTGCGTTGGATCTAAGGATGAGCAAGTGAGGCAGTGGAAAATGATCCACTGATAATTAAGGTATAAATTTAAATTAAAATAAGTAGTTAACTTAAGTGTTTACCTTAGAGTAAAATAATTTTAATTCAAATACATACAAATTTGTTTATACAAATGGGAAATTGATTTAAAATAAATTAGTTTACATTATTAGTGTATATAAAAGGGAATTTGTTGGCAAAGAAATAAAATGTGCGGACTAATCATTTAAATAAAATTAAGGGTTAATTTGGAATTAGTTATACGCGGGTAATTAAATAAATTCAATTAGTCTAAGTCGGTAACTGAAAATTTATTTATTTTATTTTACATTGAAAAACAGATGGTTGGAAGAATCACGGTGAAATCTATAAAATAAGCATCATTTGATATTTGGCAAAGGAAAAACATCGGTGAGTAAATCTCACTCTGTTTTATTTAGAATTATTTTTATCAGTTAAAAATAATTGTTTTGTTGATTGTTGGATGCTTTAAATATTTATTTATTGCTATAAAAAAATATTAGTTATCTAGGATTGGTTGACTATTATATATATATATTGGGTTGATGATTGGATTGATTCCCGCAGTCTCATTGGCGGATGCCCGCAGTTTCATAGTTGATGATTACCCTATACGCCCCACGCTATGATAGTGGATGACCTTCTATACCACGATATCCTGCCTCGAAGCAGGATGGGTATTACTATGTTGACTAACGTCTGTGGATGCAGGAATACAGGTTGGAGGAATCCAACTAGATTCCTCAAAAATATATTATCTATTTGTTGTTTGTTCCATTTCATATATATTCATATATGAGGTGTTAAAAATCAAATGATTGAAAATTGGTTGATTTGATTGTTTAAAATATCACTGGGGCTTGGGATATTAATTTATAAAAATATCCTGAAAGGGATAATTGAGATTTGAAAGGGAAATTCTATTTTTCTCAAATAGAATTTGAATTTTTTAATAGATCTGAAATATAAACTTGTTTTGAAAAATAAAACAAGTAGTTCCTTTATAAACGGAGTTTATAAATAGTTCATTTATAAATGAAGTTTATAAATGAAGTGAAAAGAATTATCATTGGATAATTCAAAAATAAAAATACAAGTGTGAAATTTGAAAAGGGAAAACTATTTTTCCAAAAGTAGAAATATCGATTTCAAAAGGAATTGAAATCGAGACTTGTTTAAAGAAATTGAATATAGAAATTCAAATGGAGTTTGAATATAGAAATTAAAACGGCGTTTGAATATAGAAATTTAAATGGAATTCGAATATAGAATTTGACATAAGAGAAATCGAATAGAATTTGAATAAAGGAAATTCGAATATAGAAATCGAATAGAATTTGAATAAGAGAAGTGACATAGAATTTGAATAATGGGATTTGATAAGAGAATTTATAGGAGTTTGAATATTAGAATTCAAAGGGATTTACATAGAAATTGAATAAAGGATTTGAAAAGGAATTTGAATATTTGTAATTCAAATTGAATATAGAAATTCAATGGAGTTTAAATATATGAAATTCAAATAGAATTTGAATTAGGAAAATTCAAATAGAGTTAAAAAGGAATTTGAATATAGGATTCAAATAGAATTCAAATGGAATTTGAATATAGCATTCAAAAGGGGATTTGAGGATTTATATTCGAAATTGAATATGAAGCGTAAGTTGAAAATGGAGTTCAAATTAGTTGTAAGCAAGTTAAAATATATTTGAACATATCATGTTCAAATATAAAAGTGAAATAGACTAAAGGAGTAAATTAACAAAATTTAGTTAACAAATTTAGTTAAAACGATTGGTATAGTTAAAATAGATTGGACAGGTATAGACATACAGGAGATGGGTATGGATAAGGATAATGCAAGAGTTATAAATAGAATGCTCGACAAAAAGGTACGTATTTAATTCATATATGAGATTTTATGCGCTGTATCGGCTAGCCGCTTGGCTTTTTCTTTTTCTTTTTGGATTGGTAAGGGCCATGGGAGGCTGTTAAAAATACCTGAAGCTCCCGGTACAAAGGAGGTTATGGCGAATTTTTCCGGGAATTTAAGGAGTTAGAATATTTTTAGGATAATTTGATAGTTAGAAATCAATGTATCGATATATATATAGAAGTCGATAAGGAAACGAACTTAGAAATAGAATAGTATAATAAAAAAGGAAGTATAAGAATAAGTTCTCGTAAGAATATAAAGAGAAGTGTATACATGTTTAAAAGTGAAGAAGTAATTGTGTGTTATTGATTATTCGAGTAAGTAGTCTTATCTGTTTTGACGTTATAAATGTTATTCAGTCAAGGTCTGAGAGGTAGATATACCCCAACTTGATTGATTTCATTATTAACAAATAAATAGTAAGATTTCAGGCTCGAAGATTAATGTTGAATAAGAGTTAGTTGAATATAGTATTTGGGTGGTCGTAACGATGTTTTACACAACATCTGTTTTAACCCAAATAAGTGGAAGCCGGGAAATAGAATAATAAATATTTCCTAAGTATAGGAATAAACGAGATTGGAAAAGAGACAAGTAATTGGAATATTTTCCAATTATAAATAGCATATATTTTCTAAAGTTTAGAAAATAAAGGAAGGCGATATTCGGAAATGATTTCCAAATAACGTAAAAGGCCAATATGGTTATTGAAAATATTTGGTTAACAAATATTGATAAAGAAATAGAGAAGTGATTTAATTAATGGAATATTAATTAAAGGCTCAGTGATTGTTGGTATGTTGAATGAACACTTGTTTTCTTCGATAGTTAAATCATCGACTATCGAAACACTTGTTTTTATTCGATAGTTAAATCACAGATTATCGAAGTTTTGACCATCGTTGTCAATATGGAGAGACCGGTTGGATTATTATCCGAAGAACCACTCCGTATTGCCAGTAGCGTTGCGAATCAGATTATATGAATATAATCGAAGACGGAGTAGAGTGCAAGGACTTTTTCTATTAATAGAAATTGTACCTTCGGTTCATCCTGTTCCTAGGTGACTTGTATGGATGAATGTCTGACAGAGTATTTCCAGAAAGGTCACGTACATTGATTTCTTCAACCGTACCAAGAGTGGAAGCAGAGAAGGAAACTTCTTTAGCTAACACGTAATGTATTGTTGTAGACGTCAATTAGTGATTTTCGATGGATCCGATAATGTGGTATTCGAAGTGAATCTGATATGATGAGAAATGGTAGCCTCTGGCCTCAACAACCGGTAAATGACAAAAATCGGGCAGGCAACATGGCTATGTAGGTCACACCTATTAGGGTGTAGAATCACCTGATCTAGAGTTTCATTTACTTCTAAAAATCAATTGTCGATGCTGTCCCATTCGGGAAACGGTTGCTGATCCCAACCGTTGGTGATATACATTCGATACACTCAAGCCAAATGAGTGGTCGGTCATGTGTGGCTGAGTTACAAGATGTTCTTATTGAACTCAGTGTGTTCTCCTCTAGAGATATACCAGCGGCAGGTGGTTCCATACCTTGTCATAGTTGGAAATTAAATACCCAATACGTGCTTGCAGTTTTGATTGTATATTATATGTGAAACGTGAGATGCAAACGTTTCACTAGATTGTTATTTACTTGATTTAGACATTATTATAATATCAAAGGAGTTTTGATATAAAGCCATCGTTCCTTTCAAAAGGGATTTTTGAAAGTTAAATCAAGTGTTTGTATTCTCATAAGGGAAAAAACCGTTCCGTGTTTTACGGCGTGGTCTTATGAGATATCATTTAGTTTTCTGAAACTATTTTAAACTGTTTACTCATACCAGTCCCATGACTGACCCGGAGTTTATTTTGTTTTGTTCTACCTAAACTTTTGGGTGCCTAAATTTGTACGGGCAGTCAAGTAGTTCAGGATTTTACAGATCTATCTAAAGGAGCTTGGAGCAGGAGGCTTCAGCGTTAGTTATATAGAGTTTTGTTCCGCTGTGTTGTAAGTGTTGTATTCTGATAAGTGTATGTTATACAGTTGAAATTTTGTATTTCAAAAGTTATGATATATTATATTTTGTTCCGCTGCGATGTGAGATTCTGTGTTGTTATTTATGTTCTTCTTCTACCCTTATCTTCTAAAAAAATGTTTCGTATTTTCGTGATATTTGGGTTGGACGTATGATGTATATAGTCAACTCTGATGTTTCGGCTCTACGAGTCATTACAGTTGGTATCAGAGCTTAGGTTGAGCGAATACCTAGGCTTGTTGGAATGTGCTCATTAGAGATAGGGTCAGTAGTACCCTAGAATGAGTTAAGTGTATATATATACGAGAGAGCGTATTTGTTATTTGATATAAAAACTGATTTATATTGTGTTGACTAGTCTGTTGAGTGAATTATGAATTCTGATCGAATCGTGGGACGCCACGATGTCGATAGGAATTTATAAACACTTGAACAGAAGATTGGACACGATATTGTTTTAAATAGTTGAGTTGATTGTTAGGATTTTAATCAAATTAGATTATAAAAACTGAAATAGTTATATATATAACCAATGGAATTTGTATATGAAATCAAATATACAAATGTGATAAATTGAAATTGAATTCCAACCAGAATTCAGAATTTAAAATCCTGGGAGTTTGGAAAATATTTTTCTAAATGAATGTCAAATGAAATAGCACTGAACTCACTTCAGTGGCTGGGAAATAATTCTGATGATGGTCGCAACATCATCAGTGTTCATTTTCAAGTTTCTAAGTGATGAATTGCTGCCTTACAAAAGTTTTTGATGGAAATTTGTTTGAAAAGGAAACAAGTTGTTAGAATATTCAAATGTTTTGAATTTGAGATAGATATAAATTTATGTATATATTTATATTACTTCAAAGGAATTTTGAAATGGGAATTGGAATATAGATTTCAAATAGAAGTGAAATGGGAATTGGAATATAGATTTCAAATAGAAGTAAAATAAAGGAATTTGAATATATATATATATATATAATTCAAATAGAAGTGAAATAGAATTTGAATTCAAAGGAATTCAAATGAGTTTGAATAAAGAAATTCAAATGGAATTTGAATATTGCAAATATAAAGGAAATTCAAATATAGAGTTTGAATAAAGAAATTCAAATGGAATTTGAATATTTTAAATATATAGGACTTGAATATTAGAAGTGAAATAGATCGGGAATAATATGTGAAATGGATTGGATATATATTAAAAATATATCAGAATGGAGTTGAATTTATTATAAACAAAGGCTAAACGTTTATATTTTTAAATATAATTAAAACGAGCTCGCCATAGCGCGGCAGTTCGTAAATTGGCGATTCGAACTTCAATTTAGTATACAGAACACAATTGAAGTCAGAATTCTTTGAAACAAGAATCGTCGGGACCGGTTGAACAATAGTTTTCTAATAAAAGAGAAAAATCTAGATTTCGTCGTATAGATTTTGAGTTATATCAAAATCAAATTTTTAGAAAAGCAGCGCCAGAACCATTATAACGCCATAACGGTTTAATTAAATAAATAAAAGGATTTTTAGGAAATAAAATCCGAAGTGGCATTAGAAAAATCCAGACTGGAGATATAAAATAAATGTGAACTCCAGTGAAGTAAGTGAAATGATTTTTAAGACAAAAATCATATTTTAAGTGGTTAAATAGAATTAATTAAATTGGAAAATAATTAGTTAAAGGAAATTTGAATCGAAATTGGGTTTTTGGATAAGTGAAAGAGATTGAGAATTTATATTCGAAATCGAATATATAACTCGAGTTGAAAATATAATTAGATTAGTTTATAATTAAGTTGACATATATGTGATCAAGTTATATTCAAATTAAAAGGGTGAAATAGGCAAAACGGTTAATTAGCAACTAGTTAATGGGAATTTGAATGATTGAAATTAAATTTTACTTAAGTAAGTTAAATGGATCGAAATGAATAAATTGAGTAAAATCAATGTGAATGAAATATGAATTGAGTGTGAATAAAGGAAAAACCAAAAGAGTTAAAAAGAAAATATATTTGTAAAACAAATATAAAGGAAATATATTTGTAAAACAAATACAAAGGAAGTTATGTGCAAACAAATAGAAGGAGAAATATTTGTAAAAACATTTACTAATAGAATTTAAAGGGAAATATTTGTAAAACATTTACAAATAGATTAAATGGAAATATTTATTTATAGAAAATAAATATAATGTTATAAATGAGATATTTATTTGTTAAATAAATAGAATTTAATCAAAGGAATATTTAGAAGATGAATAGAAAGTGGAAATCTGTTTTTAACAGATAAATAGAAAAGATTTATTTATAAATAACAGTTTATAAATTAAATTAAATATTTATCATTCGATAAATGGGATATATAGGTCTGAACTTATATAGAGGAGAGATATTGGTTTTTAACACCGATAGTTTTAAATAGAAGGGGTACACAACACTTGTATAAGTGAAGTAACGTTATTAAAGAGAACATTTATAAAGTGAAGAACCGTTACTAAAAGTAAATCTTTATAAATGAATAAACGTTATCCAATAGGAGTTATTCGAATAGGAGAAGTCAATTAGAGTTAGAAATAAATCTATTAGAGTAAGAATTAACTAATTAGGGTTAATCAGTTAGGGTTAATCCGTAGAGTTAATTGAATATTAGTTATTCAATTAGAATTTATCGAAGATTTGTTATTCAAATTAAGAGTTAACCAGATAGAGTTAATTGAACATAGTTAATCGAATTAGGATTTAATTGAATGTTAGTTATTCAATTAATCGAATATAGTTATTGATATAGAGTTAGTCAACCATAGTTACTCAGGATAAGTTGCCATTTCATGCGACTGCTTGCGTAATTCGCAGGGCTGCAGATAGCCTAGGGCGGTCGGATGTTTCATGAGGGAATCAGGCGTAATCATTGTGATCGCTGCGATCTAGAGTCAATAGAATTAAAGGAGTTTATCGAATATTAGTTATTCGAATAAAGTTAAAGGAGTTTATCGAATATTAGTTATTCGAATAGAATTAAAGGAGTTAATCGAATATAGTTTATTCGAATGGAGTTAAAGGAGTTAATCGAATATAGTTTATTCGAAGAAAGGATTTCGAATCTAGTTATTCGATAGAGAGATTATCGAATATAGTTATTCGAAGGGAGGAGTTATCGAATAAGGATTTATTCTAAAGAGAGTTACGTAAGGAAGTTTGAAATGTTGAGTATCAACATAAATAAGTTTTGAAAAGATAAATGGGTTTGTAGCACTTTTTCTACCTTAGCAATTTCGAGGACGAAATTATTTTAAGTGGGGAAGATTGTAATGACCCGGGATTTCAGTCAACTACTTTTAAATATTTAATCTGGTTTTAAATATTTAGTTGACAATATAAATTTATATTTATATTGAGTTATAGATTTTATAATCGAAATACAATTTATTTCGATTATTTATAACTATCGAAATAAGAGAAATTTGAAATAATTCAATTAGAATTAGAATAAATCGATTAGAGTTAGAATTAATCGATTAGAGTTAACCAGTTAGAGTTAACCAGTTAGAGTTAACCAGTTAGAGTTAAACAGTTTGAGTTAGAATAACAATATTTAAATTTTGTCGTAGAATTTAAATGGTTTGAACTTTAATTTATATCAATTTAAATTATATCTTCTACAGACAATCGAATTGGACTTCATGACCTATCCCAGTGTGTCCAAAATAGGGGCATTACCCTAGAATTGTCACTTGTTGGGTTCAGAAAGGAGTTCGCAGTCAAGGAATATTTAATTTTTAAGGGTACAGTTTTAATTAAAATAAAAATTTAAATAGAAAAATATCATAGGGAAAATATCTTTTCATTTGTGAATTAGATTTCTCCACCGTTCACGCCGAGTGTTCCTTTCCTCACCACTAAAAACGATAGGAGAAAGATAGTGGCACGTCTATTCCTTCTCAGCTATAAATCACGACACTCCTTCCTCTTTTAATTGGTTTTCTCCATTTCATTTCCTCATAAGAAATACCGTCCCCTTTTCCTCATCTCTTGAAATCAGAAATCGAGTGCTAGAAAATGAAATCGCGTTCAATTCTCGTTCGCAACCTGAAAGCACAAGTTCTTTGAAATCTCGTTGAAGCCACTCGCGAAATTGAAGACGGAAGACCGGAGTTGAATCTCGCCCAGGGTTTTGTCGTGCGATGAATCAGGGAGCTGGGAGGCGCGATTGTAGTAGGAAGATGGTGGAGATCGATGTCGATTGTGTTGAACTGGTAAGTGCGATTTGGGTTTGTAGAGGCGCATACAAATTAGGGTTGAATTTGGGATCGAGCGATTCAGAAAGCCATCGATGGTTTGCTTCAGGTCAGGATTTGAGGTGTCGAGTTCGACACTGAGTAGCTGTCGGAGTTGGGAGGGTTTGGAGAAGAGGGAATCTGCACCTTCGCTGTAATGCGGTGGGGCTAGCAGGAGGTCTCGATCTGTCGGAGCGTGAAAATGGTACTCAAGTTGCTGCTATAAGGTTGGAAAGCCTGTTTGAGAAACAAGGAAGTGCCGATGGAGTGATGGTTCTGCCGATGAAAGTTGTTGCCTGTCATTTGTGCGTTGGATCTAAGGATGAGCAAGTGAGGTAGTGGAAAATGATCAACTGATAATTAAGGTATGAATTTAAATTAAAATAAGTAGTTAACTTAAGTGTTTACCTTAGAGTAAAATAATTTTAATTCAAATACATACAAATTTGTTTATACAAATGGGAAATTGATTTAAAATAAATTAGTTTACATTATTAGTGTATATAAAAGGGAATTTGTTGGTAAAGAAATAAAATGTGCGGACTAATCATTTAAGTAAAATTAAGGGTTAATTTGGAATTAGTTATACGCAGGTAATTAAATAAATTCAATTAGTCTAAATCGATAACTGAAAATTTATTTATATTATTTTACATTGAAAAACAGATGGTTGGAAGAATCACGGTGAAATCTATAAAATAAGCATCATTTGATATTTGGCAAAGGAAAAACATCGGTGAGTGAATCTCACTCTTTTTTATTTAGAATTATTTTTATCAGTTAAAAATAATTGTTTTGTTGATTGTTGGATGCTTTAAATATTTATTTATTGCTATAAAAAATATATTAGTTATCTAGGATTGGTTGACTATTATATATATATATATATATTGGGTTGATGATTGGATTGATTCCCGCAGTCTCATTAGCGGATACCCGCAGTTTCATAGCGGATGATTACCCTATATGCCCCACGCTATGATAGTGGATGACCTTCTATACCGCGATATCCTGCCACGAAGCAGGATGGGTATTACTATGTTGACTAACGTCTGTGGATGCAGGAAAACAGGTTGGAGGAATACAACTGGATTCCTCAAAAATATATTATATGTTTGTTGTTTGTTCGATTTCATCTATATTCATATATGAGGTGTTAAAAATCAAATGATTGAAAATTGGTTGATTTGATTGTTTAAAATATCACTGGGGTTTGGGATACTAATTTATAAAAATATCTTGGAAGGGATAATTGAGATTTAAAAGGGAAATTCTATTTTTCTCAAATAGAATTTGAATTTTTTAATAGATTTGAAATATAAACTTGTTTTGAAAAATAAAACAAGTAGTTCCTTTATAAACGGAGTTTATAAATAGTTCATTTATAAGCAAAGTTTATAAATGAAGTGAAAAGAATTATCATTGGATAATTCAAAAATAAAAATACAAGTGTGAAATTTGAAAAGGGAAATCTATTTTTCCAAAAGTAAAAATATCGATTTCAAAAGGAATTGAAATCGAGAATTATTTAAAGAAATTGAATATAGAAATTCAAATAAAGTTTGAATATAGAAATTAAAACGGCGTTTGAATATAGAAATTTAAATGGAATTCGAATATAGAATTTGACATAAGAGAAATCAAATAGAATTTGAATAAAGGAAATTCGAATACAGAAATCGAATAGAATTTGAATAAGAGAAGTGACATAGAATTTGAATAATGGGATTTGATAAGAGAATTTAAAGGAGTTTGAATATTAGAATTCAAAGGGATTTACATAGAAATTGAATAAAGGATTTGAAAAGGAATTTGAATATTTGTAATTCAAATTGAATATAGAAATTAAATGGAGTTTAAATATATGAAATTCAAATAGAATTTGAATTAGGAAAATTCAAATAGAGTTCAAAAGGAATTTGAATATAGGATTCAAATAGAATTCAAATGGAATTTGAATATAGCATTCAAAAGGGGATTTGAGGATTTATATTCGAAATTGAATATGAAGCGTAAGTTGAAAATGGAGTTCAAATCAGTTCTAAGCAAGTTAAAATATATTTGAACATATCATGTTCAAATATAAAAGTGAAATAGACTAAAGGAGTAAATTAACAAAATTTAATTAACAAATTTAGTTAAAACGATTGGTATAGTTAAAATAGATTGGACAGGTATAGACATACAGGAGACGGGTATGGATAAGGATAATGCAAGAGTTATAAATAGAATGCTCGACAAAAAGGTACGTATTTAATTCATATATGAGATTTTATGCGCCGTATCGGCTAGCCGCTTGGCTTTTTCTTTTTCTTTTTGGATTGGTAAGGGCCATGGGACGCTATTAGAAATACCCGAAGCTCCCGGTACAAAGGAGGTTATGGCGATTTTTTCCAGGAATTTAAGGAGTTAGAATATTTTTAGGATAATTTGATAGTTAGAAATCAACGTATCGATATATATAGAAGTCGATAAGGAAACGAACTTAGAAATAGAATAGTATAATTAAAAAGGAAGTATAAGAATAAAATCTCGTAAGAATAGAAAGAGAAGGTGTATATGTGTTTAAAAGTGAAGAAGTAATTGTGTGGTATTGGTTATTCGAGTAAGTAGTCTTTTCTGTTTTGACGTTATAAATGTTACTCAGTCAAGGTCTGAGAGGTAGTTATACCCCAACTTGATTGATTTCATTATTAACAAATAAATAGTAAGATTTCAGGCTCAAAGATCAATGTTGAATAAGAGTTAGTTGAATATAGTATTTGGGTGGTCGTAACGATGTTTTACACAACATCTGTTTTAACCTAAATAAGTGTAAGCTGGGAAATAGAATAATAAATATTTCCTAAGTATAGGAATAAACGAGATTGGAAAAGAGATAAGTAATTGGAATATTTTCCAATTATAAATAGCATATATTTTCTAAAGTTTAGAAAATAAAGGAAGGCGATATTCGGAAATGTTTTCCAAATAACGTAAAAGGCCAATATGGTTATTGAAAATATTTGGTTAACAAATATTGATAAAGAAATAGAGAAGTGATTTAATTAATGGAATATTAATTAAAGGCTCAGTGATTGTTGGTATGTTAAATGAACACTTGTTTTCTTCGATAGTTAAATCATCGACTATCGAAACACTTGTTTTTATTCGATAGTTAAATCACAGACTATCGAAGTTTTGACCATCGTTGTCAATATGGAGAGATCGGTTGGATTATTATCCGAAGAACCACTCTGTTTTGGCAGTAGCGTTGCGAATCAGATTATATGAAGATAATCGAAGATGGAGTAGAGTGCAAGGACTTTTTCTATTAATAGAAATTGTGCCTTCGGTTCATCCTGTTCTTGGGTGACTTGTATGGATGAATGTCTGACAGAGTATTTCCAGAAAGGTCACGTACATTGATTTCTTCAACCGTACCAAGAGTGGAAGCGGAGAAGGAAACTTCTTTAGCTAACACGTAATGTATTGTTGTAGACGTCAATTAGTGATTTTCGATGGATCTGACAATGTGGCATTCGAAGTGAATCTGATATGATGAGAAATGGTAGCCTATGGCCTCAACAACCGGTAAATGACAAAAATCGGGCAGGCAACATGGCTATGTAGGTCGCACCTATTAGGGTGTAGAATCACCTGATCTATAGTTTCATTTACTTCTAAAAATCTATTGTCGATGCTGTCCCATTTGGGAAACGGTTGCTGATCCGAACCGTTGGTGATATACATTCGATACACTCAAGCCAAATGAGTGGTCGGTCATGTGTGGCTGAGTTGCAGGATGTTCTTGTTGAACTCGGTGTGTTCTCCTCTAGAGATATACCAGCGGCAGGTGGTTCCATACCTTGTCATAGTTGGAAATAAAATACCCAATACGTGCTTGCAGTTTTGATTGTATATTATATGTGGAACGTGAGATGCAAACGTTTCACTATATTGTTATTTACTTGATTTAGACATTATTATAATATCAAAGGAGTTTTGATATAAAGCCATCGTTCCTTTCAAAAGGGATTTTTGAAAGTTAAATCAAGTGTTTGGATTCTCATAAGGGAAAAACCCGTTCCGTGTTATACGGCGTGGTCTTATGAGATATCATTTAGTTTTCTGAAACTATTTTAAACTGTTTACTCTTACCAGTCCCATGACTGACCCGGAGTTTATTTTGTTTTGTTCTACCTAAACTTTTGGGTGCCTAAATTTGTACGGGCAGTCAAGTAGTTCAAGATTTTACAGATCTATCTAAAGGAGCTTGGAGCAGGAGGCTTCAGCGTTAGTTATATAGAGTTTTGTTCCGCTGTGTTGTAAGTGTTGTATTCTGATAAGTGTATGTTATACAATTGAAATTTTGTATTTCAAAAGTTATGATATATTATATTTTGTTCCGCTGCGATGTGAGATTCTGTGTTGTTATTTATGTTCTTCTTCTACCCTTATCTTCTAAAAAAAATGTTTCGTATTTTCGTGATATTTGGGTTGGACGTATGATGTATATAGTCAACTCTGATGTTTCAGCTCTGCGGGTCATTACAGATCTTATCTAGATCTTTAATTTACTCTCATGATTGAGATATTTTCAGCAACCTCGTTTAAAGGATAAAGGAGATCCTTAATTTACTCTCATTATTGAGATATTTTCAGCAACCTCGTTTAAAGGACAAGATCCTTAATTTTCTCTTTCTCTCCTTATTTGGCTGCATGAAAGTAGAATATAAATTTGGATTGCTATGGTTTGTATGTAAGCAGCTTGTAAAACTCCATCAATTAATTAATAAAGTTTTCCTTTTTCCCGTGGTTTTTTCCCGAAAAGTATTTTTCCACGTAAAATCTTGTGTGTGATTCTATTTTTTGTTTGCTTCATTGGTCATTTATTTATTAACAAGTGGTATCAGAGCGCTGGTTCGTTTAGCATGGCATCGTTAAAGTATGATCTTCCGCTATTGGATCAGAACACTCGATTCTCATTGTGAAAAGTGAAGATGCGCGGGCGTTGCTCGCACAAGCTGATTATGATAATGCATTGGATGGATTCGGGAACAAGAGATTTGAACTATGGACCTATGATGAGAAGAGAAAGGATCGGAAGGCTTTATCACAAATTCAGCTTCATCTACATAATAATACATTGCAAGAAGTTTTGAACGAGAAGACAGCTGCTTCTCTTCGGCTGAAACTGGAGTCAATTTGCATAACCAAGGATCTCACAAGTAAGATGCATCTCAAACAAAAGTTGTTTCTACACAAATTGCAAGAGGGAGGTAATTTACGCGACCATATTTCTAATTTTAAATAGATTGTTTCTGACTTGGCTGCAATGGAAGTCAAATATGATGATGAAGATTTGGGTTTAATCCTTTTATGTTTTCTGCCCAGTTCTTACTCAAATTTTAGAGATACCACATTATATAGTCATGATACTCTCACTCTAAATGACGTTTATGAAGCCTTGCACGCCAAGGAGAAAATGAAACCACTGTTGTCTTCAAATGGATCAAGCTCTCAAGCCGAAAGCTTGTCCGTTCGTGGCAGGACAAAGGAGAAAAATTAAAAAATAATGGATCTCGAGGTAAAAGTTCCAATGCCTATAAAGGTCGATCTAAATCTAAAGGCAAATACAAGTCTTGCAAATATTGTAAGAGGGATGGACATGAAATATCCGAATGTTATAAGCTGCAGAACAAGGAAAAGAGAAATGGCACATATAAACCAAAGGATAACAAAGAAGATGAAGTTAATGCCAATTGTGCTCGTAATGATAGTTCTGACAATGAGGTGCATGTTGTTACTGTGTTTGCTGGATGTGTTGAGATTAAGGAACAATGGATACTTGACAGTGCTTGCACTTTCCATATGTGTCCTAATAGAGATTAGTTTACAACCTTAGAACCCACAAATGATGCTGGCTCAGTTTTGATGGGTGATGATTCGGCATGCAAAATAGCAGGAATTGGTTCTATTCAGATCAAGATGTTTGATGGCGCAATCAGAACTTTAACAGATATTCGGTTCATTCCCAACATGAAGAGAAATCTGATTTCTTTAAGTGCTCTTGATGACAAAGGGTACAAATATTCTGGTGGAGGTGGTATCCTGAAAGTCACAAATGGTTCTCTTATTGTAATGAAGGGAAATCTTAGGCAAACAAATGGCCTTTATTATCTTCAAGGCACTACTATTTCTGGTAATGCTACCCCTGTTATCTCAAATAATATTTCTGATTGTGATACTGCTAATCTTTGGCATATGCGTCGTGGACATATGAGTGAATTAGGTCTGTCATAGTTGAACAAGAGAGGACTACTTGATGGGTACAACGCAGGCAAACTGAAGTTCTGTGAGCATTGCATTTTTGGCAAGCATAAGAGAGTGAGGTTCAACACTTCAGTTCATAAAACAGAAGGCATTCTAGATTATGTGCATTCAGATTTATGGGGACCGTCTAGGAAAGCATCCATGAGCGGTGTTTGTTACGTGATGACCATTATTGATGATTATTCCAGAAGAGTTTGGCCTTATTTTTTGAAACATAAATCTGAAGCTTTTTCAGTTTTCAAAGAGTGGAAGACTATGGTTGAAAGTCAAACTGAAAGGACAGTAAAGAAGCTTCGTACTGATAATGGGATGGAGTTCTGTTCAGATGAATTTGATTCATTTTGCAAGGCTGAAGACATTGTTAGGCACTACACCATACCTCACACTCCTCAGCAAAACGGGGTTGCCGAGCGTATGAACAGGACTATCATGTCTAAGGCCCGCTGCATATTGTCAAACGCAGGATTGGATAGACGTTTTTGGGCTGAAGCTGCCTCCACAGCCTGTTATCTCATTAACCGCTCTCCCTCTATTGCTATTGGTAAGAAAACTCCGATTGAGGTATGGTCTGGTTCTCTAGCAAATTATTCTGAATTGAAAGTTTTTGGATGCATTGCTTATGCTCATGTTGATAATGGAAAGCTAGAGCCAAGAGCTGTTAAATGCATTTTTCTTGGTTATAAGTCTGGTGTTAAAGGCTATAAATTATGGAATCCTGAAGCAAGTAAGGTTGTAATTAGAAAAAATGTTGTGTTTAATGAGTATGCTATGTTACATGATATTCCATCTACTAACGATCTTGTTGAGAGTAAGCAGAAATCAAATGTCCAGGTGAAGCATATTATTGATTCAGATGCTACATCAAACGCAGAAATTGAGAGACAGGATGAAGCACCTATTATTGAGGATCCTCCAGCAGTTATGCAACCACCGCAACAATCTATCGCAACAAGAAGACCTAGAAGGAACCCAAAACCAGTAAGAACGTTTATTGAGGAAGCAAATGTTGTTGCTTGTGCGTGTGCTGTAGCAGAAGAAATAGAAGGTATTGCTGAGTCTTCTTCATATTCTGAGGCTGTTATCTCTAGTGATTCTGATAAGTGGATGGCTGCTATGCATGATGAGATGAAGTCACTTGAAAGAAATGACACGTGGGACTTAATCAAGTTGCCTAAAGAGAAGAAACTTATTCATTGCAAATGGGTTTTCAAGAGAAAAGAAGTTGTTTCTCCAAACGATGAGAAAAGGTACAAAGCAATATTAGTTGCAAAAGGTTACAGTCAGATTCCAGGTATTGACTATAATGAAGTTTTTTCCCCTGTTGTGAAACATAGCTCAATTCGCATTTTACTCAGTATTGTTGCTATGCATGATTATGAGCTTCAACAGTTAGATGTAAAAACTGCATTTTTACATGGAGAATTAGAAGAGGATATTTATATGCATCAACCTGAGGGTTTTATCATGCCTGGAAAAGAAAATCTCGTCTGCAAATTAAAGAAATCTCTTTACGGATTGAAACAATCACCTAGGCAGTGGTATAAAAGATTTGACACTTTTATGATATCTCAAGGTTTTAAAAGGTCCAATTATGATAGTTGTGTCTATTTGAAAATTACTACACATTCAGCCATTTATTTGCTACTTTATGTCGATGATATGTTGATTGCTTCAAAAGACAAGGCAGAAATTGAAATTTCGAAAAGGCAGTTGAGTAGAGAGTTTGAAATGAAAGATTTGGGGGATGCTAAGAAGATTCTTGACATGGAGATAACAAGAGATAGAACTTCTGGAAAATTATACCTAAGTCAAAGTGGGTATGTTAGAAAAGTGCTTCGCCGTTTTAATATGCTTGATGTCAAGCCTGTAAATACTCCTCTTGCTGCACATTTCAAATTGTCATCAGCCATGTGTTCACAATCAGATGAGGATATTGAGTACATGTCTAGAGTTCCCTATTCTAGTGCAGTTGGTTCACTTATGTATGTCATGACTTGTTCGCGTTCTGCTTTATCACGTGCTTTGGGTGTTGTCGGTAGATTCATGGCCAATCCTGGAAGAGAGCATTGGAAAGCAGTTCAATGGATTTTCAGATATCTTCATGGCACTGCAAATGCTTGTTTGCAGTTTAGTAAATCTAAAGATGAACTTGTTGGTTATGTGGATTCTGACTTCGCTGGTGATTTGGATAAAAGGAGATCATTAACAGGTTGTGTTTTCACCATTGGTGGTTGTGCTGTGAGTTGGAAAGCAACCTTGCAAACTACCGTAGCATTATTTACTAGTGAGGTCGAGTATATGGCTATTTCGGAAGCATGTAAAGAAGCTACTTGGCTGAGAGGTTTATATTTTGAGCTTCGTGGAGATATATATTGCATTACTATATTTTCTGGTAGCCAGAGGGCTATATGCCTTACAAAGGATCAAATGTTTCATGAGAGAACTAAACATATAGATGTTAGGTATCACTACATTCGAGATGTTATTGCTAAAGGTGGTGTTAAAGTTTGCAAGATAAGTACTCATGACAATCCCGCTGACATGATGAAAAAGCCAGTTCCAGTTACTAAGTTTGAGCTTTGCTCAAGCTTGGTTGGTGTTAAGTATAGTCTTTAGTGACTATTGGAGCAAGGCAAATATTTATTTGTTGAAGTTGTTCCTTTTTTGTTGTTCATTTTTACTTCAAGATGAGATTTCGTCTCAAGGTGGAGATTGTTAATTTATGATCCGAAATTCTCATTAGAATTGGTCCACCTGATGTCACCTAAAGGATCTTATCTAGATCCTTAATTTACTCTCATGATTGAGATATTTTCAACAACCTCATTTAAATGATAAAGGAGATCCTTAATTTACTCTCATGATTGAGATATTTTCAGCAACCTCATTTAAAGGATAAAGGTGATCCTTAATTTACTCTCATGATTGAGATATTTTCACCAACCTCATTTAAAGGATAAAGGAGATCCTTAATTTTCTATTTCTCACCTTATTTGGTTGCATGAAAGTAGAATATAAATTTGGGTTGCTATGGTTTGTATGTAATCAGCTTGTAAAACTCCATCAATTAATTAATAAAGTTTGCCTTTCTCCCGTGGTTATTTTCCCGAAAAGGGTTTTTCCACATTAAATCTTGTGTGTGATTCTATTTTTTGCTTACTTCATTGATCATTTATTTATTAGCAGAAATTAATGTGCTACCTTCAATCAATTGAATAACCATTATATATACATATACATACATATATACGTATATATATATATATATAGCGGCTATTGGGACACAAAATTAAACATAGAATTAGAGACATAAAATCTAGACCCTAGGATTTGTTTGTCTATATGTGTGAGGTGGAATCCAGGGAAAGATCTTTTGGTTGAGATTGTTTGTGTTTAAATTATTGTCAACATTTTGTGTCTATATAGACTTTCCCTAAATATATATATATATATATATATAGGTAGGTTATGAAATCAGAAACCAAAAGGTTTCTGTGATGACACCTATTTCTTTCATCGCTGTGCGCTTTCTATATTAGTAAGAACTAAAGTACATATTCTCCAGTTTCTTCTGTATGTGGTTATTCCTTAACCGCACCGTTCCCAGACATCGTTCTGACCAACCGATTACAAGTCCTAATCACTCCACTATCGCCTGCCTATTCTCTACATTTTTGATGCCATTGCAGCGTCTATTTTGTTCCTCCACTCTTCTCGCACCATCTTCCTCCATTCTTGCCTTCGCGTCAACCGTAACAGGTAATCTATTAACCTTAATTTTTTTTCGCACTGATTTGAATGTAGTTATTTAGGGTTTAATTAATATAGTTCTAGATCTAAACGGAGCTATAGATCTGAATGTGGCTTTTGATTTTTTTGTTGAATTGAATTTGTTAAAGTGTGCTGAAATGAATCTTTTGTTGCGGTGATATCCTTTTTCATATATTTGCTGAAATAGTACTAAATTTGTTGAAATGGCAATGAATCTCCTGAATGAATTAGCAATGGATCTGCTGAAATTATCAATAATTAATCATTTTTGCAGTAGAATATTATTTTATCAAACTATATTTTACCTATTAATGGATCGATGGTTGCTGCTTGGGTCGTTAACATTGCTTAAAGTTACACTTATTTGTTTCAATTGGCAGCAAATTACGACCATCGTTCCTTGCGATCGATAATTTTTAATGATTTTTATGCAATCTTACAGATATTAATGTAACAAACATAGTTACCACATAAAAAATTTATCTAACGGTTACCCTATTCAATAATGGTATTTTTAATCTCAATTGTTTTGTGTATTCAAGCCTATTTTTGTTAATGAATTCAATGAAGGAAGCATGGTTTATATATTACTTACTGAACTCCAAGGAAAAATGATCTACATATAACTATTGCATGATTTTTGTTTAATTGTATCGCTTATGCATTTTGAAATAATATTCAGCTGTATTATAGTGCCTTTGTATATCATTTTTAGTCTTATTTTGAATGAGATAAATAGAACTCAGAAAAGATAGATCTGAATGTACTATATAAGTGATTTAGGTGTCTAGAAGAATATAAAACAATTCTATCCGGATACAGAAAAATAGAGAATAGAAGTAACACTGTTGACCAAAGTAGTTGAATGTATTAACAAAGTTTAGATGTAAAACTCGAAATGAGTTGGATGTGTATTCGACTAAACTTTCTAAATAAAACTACTATAACAAAACAGTAAAAACTTAATAGATCCACTACAACAAAAAGACCCTATTACAATTGTAGTTTTACAATAGTCAGAAAATGACAGTTGTAATAAAGATTTTTTTCAACTTTTTTTTACAGACCGTTGTAATAAACCTATTTTCAACAACTTTTCTATTTTGCCTATTGTAATAGACATCTATTACAACATTTCTTTTTGGCCAGTTGTAATAAATAAGTATAGTAGCAAATGATAATAATATTAATTATTAATTTATAAATAGTAATACTCCTTAAATAATAGTATTAATAATTCATAAGTATTATTATTTTTGTAATATGATATAATTATTTGTTAGTATATAGATTTTAAATTTTAAATATTTAATAATCATTTATTAAAAAAAATTTGGAATTAATAATTAAATATGTAAATCATTAATAAATAAATATGTAATAAATAAATAAATCATTAATAAAATGATTAATTAGTAATTAATAATTACCAATAATAACTAATTACTATAATTAATAATTAGTTAATTACCACTAATAACTAATTCAAAATTGATAATTATGAATTATGAAGTAGTAACTAAAAATTAATATTTAAAAATTAATATTTAATAATTATGAAGTAATATTTAACATTTGATTATTTTTTCAAGCAATTTATATATTATTTTAATAGAAGTTTTCAAAAAATAACAAACAATTACAATACATATTATTTAGTTTATCTTGTTGAATCGTTTTCAAAACATTGATTACTTGATAGAAGTAACAATCCATTACCTTTTGTGTCAATTTTTTTCCCGTCGTATGTGTCAAAACAAAGATCTTTAGCTTACCATATTATATAAGCTTTAAAACAATTCAATTCATCATCAAAATTTTCCCTACGTCTCAAAATTTTGGCTCCAACGCTGAAATTTCCCTCCGCATACTCTAATTTCATGGGTGTCTTCTCCTACACGGTTCCCTTAAATCAAAATCGATCACAATCTCCTGAACAGAATGTAGATCTTAAAAATGGCAGCGTCCCTTCCGCATCCTTTCTTCCTTCTGCATCTTCATCATTCGTCTCCCCCATTTCTTATTGTCCCCCATTTTTTCCTCTTTTCCACCTTTCCCACATCGCCATTTTTCCTCGCTTTAGTCTCTATTTTATTAGTGCTCCTTGTTCGAAGTCTTCCGCCGCCTCCAAATCCTAATTTCGCGATTTTATATTTGGGGCTTCTGCCTTGTGTCGCTCTCACTTTCGATTGCTTCTCCCCTGCTATCCAAACTCCTCTCCTTTTGAAGCTACCACTAGTCTCGATGAGTACATCCCACTGCCTCTCTAAGTTTACTCCTTGGGTTTCATTTAAACCTAACCTCTCTCCTCAAAAGCAAGCCAATCTACTCACAATTCCAATCCCTGGATTCGCAGGACATCTTTTTGAGTTATGGTTGTGGCTTTGGGATGAGTGTAGCTTGACGAGCTTGGAGTTTTTTGATTAGGTTTTGTTTCTGGTTGTGCTTACATTAGTGTTATCATGCTTGGTTCTTCCGTCTTGAGTTGGAGGTTGTTTCGATGGTGGTTATGGTTTGGTTGTTTGCTAGTTTTGCTTTTGGTTGTGTTGAGTTGAGGCATATGCTACAACAGGTTTTGGTGTATGGTTTTTTCTCCTTTTCTATGATTTGTGGTTGCTTTTCTTTCATGTGTTTACTTCAGGAAGAATCCTCAAAATTCATCATAGTTAAGTTTGTTGATGATGGATCAGATATTAAAGCTGCTTTTATTGCACAGTATAATATAATTAAGGAATACTAGCATTTATTTTTATAAGTATGGCATACGCATCAATCTTTTCCACTTTGTAGACTGTTGTTATAATACGTTTTAGATGTAGAGTGTGTGAGCTCTACATTTTTGATTTGGAGGTTTGTTTAGAAAGAAAAAAAAGTCAGCATTATACAAGCACAAAGGAAAACTTGTTCAGGCAAGTATTAGAACATGTTGTTTCAATAGACAATTTGAAAAACAAGCCTGACTAATACTTGAGTTATTCACAACAAATATAAGTAGTAATAGAGGTATATTTATATAAACTACTGATTCCACTAAGTAATGCATTTATTGGATATTTTGATTTTAGGTAAAAATTTTGTTTCCTTTACTTTGTTAGAGCGTGTGTGCTTAACTTTGCCTAAATTTAGGAAGTATGGATGTCTAGGTTTATTCATATGTCTATATTGAATGATTCTATTTGTGCATTCAGATTTACTTTGTTAAAGCGTCTTTGTGTATATAATATAGTTTGGTTTCTCTGGCTTTGACAGTGGTATCATTCAAGCATCATCCTTCCGCACTTACCATACACTCTTAATTAACAAGTAAAGGAATAATTGACTTCTAATTCATCTTAAATAAGTTTCTATTGCCCCTGTGCATGACATCATTTTACTCCTGGCAGAGCGACTATGTGAACGCAATGAGTGCTGCGAAGGATTTCAGTTCGAAAGTTTCAAAATCTCCGCAGTTCCGAGGTAGAAGTTACGTTGAAGAAGAGGAGGCATGCTTGGGTATTAGACAGTGTGCTGAGGTAGAAAATAAGCACTCGTACTAAGAGCTTGTAATTTGCGAATGACAAATGGAAATCTGTTCCTGATATTTGGAGATCAAGTGCAGAGAAATTTGGGGACAGGGTCGCCGTTATAAATCTGTATCATGATCCTCCATCTAAATTTACTTATAAGCAGATTAAGCACGAAATTTTGGATTTTTCTGAATGTCTAAAAGATATAGGATTTTCACCACATGGGAAAATTGCATTCTTTGCTGACAATTCAAGTAGATGGCTAGTTGCAGATCAAGGAATTATGAGTATGGGTGAAATAAACGTGGTTCATGGAACAAGATCATCTGACCGGGAGTTATTTCAAATATATGAGCATTCAGAAAGTGTCGCTCTTGTTATAGATAGTCCAGATTTTTTTAATCGAATCGCTAAGTCTTTTCTTCAAAGAGCCGACCTATGTACAGTTGTTCTACTCTGGGGGAAGAAATTGCATGCTAGAGAATCTCACAGTCCCAAAAAAAATCTGAATATCCCCATATACGAACATAAAGAAATCATTGATCTTGGGAGAAAGAGTCGTCGAGCTTTGCTTGAGTCATGCAAAAAAGGTCAACGTTTAGTTCATTATACAATCTATTCTGATGACATTGCAACTTATGTATACAAGCGGAACAAGTGGTTCACCGAAAGGCGTAATTCTTACATATCAAAATCTCTTACATCAGATAAAGAACCTTTGGGACATAGTGCCTGCTGTAGCTGGGGATCGATTTTTAAGCATGCTTCCTCCTTGGTATGCATACGAGCGTGTTTGTTAATATTTTATTTTCACTTGTGGCATCGAACAAGTATACACAAATGTGAAAAAGTTAATGGATGATTTGAACCGGTATCAACCACACTACCTTATTTCTGTTCATCTGGTTTATGAAGCACTTTATAGTTCAATTCAAAAGCAGATATCATCATCATTAATTGTTCGTAAATTAATAGCACTTACATTCATTAAAATCAGTCTTCTCTACATGGAAACAAAGAGAGTTCATGAGGGAATAGTTTTATCGGAGAAAAGGAGTGAACAAATGTACATCTTTCATCAGTTGGATTGGGCATGGGCAAGAATTGTAGCTGCAATTTTGTGGCATGTGCATAACTTGGCAAAAAAGCTAGTCTATGAAAAAATTCACTTGGCAATTGGAATATTGAAGAGCTTTGTGTGATACATTGCAGGATGGTATAAGTGGTGGAGGTAGTCTGCCTCTGCACATTAACAAATTTTTCAAGGCAATTGGTGTGAAAGTGCAGAATGGCTATGGGTTAAAAGAAACGTCTCCTTGTGTAGCAGCTAGGAGACCTTACCTTAATGTAATAACTTTCTGATCCTGCTTAATATTTTGTAGGTACTGGGTACAATTGGTCATTCGCTTAATGACATAGAAGTTAAGGTTGTTGACACATAAACTGGAGCAAATATTACAGATGGTTCAAAAGGCATTCACAAAATTACGGGGCCTTAGGTTATGAAAGGATCTACAAGCTACAAGTGATGCTATTGACCAAAAGGGGTGGCTCAATTCTAGTGATATTGGTCACAATGCTCTTACACATATTCTGGGGAGACAACGTAAATGTGGTGGAATGATCGCACTTGAAGGACGTGCAAAGGATACTATTTTTCTTAGCACTGGAGAAAATGTGGAGCCATCTGAACTTGAGGACGCTTGTAGTGACCCGAAAATCCGGTCCAATTTGAGCTGACCAAATAACACAAGTCCAACCCAATTTGCACTGAAATCCAGAAAACTGTTAGAAAGAATATAGAGGGGGAGGAAAGATAAAATAGGAACTTACAGAAAAGAAGAAGAAGAGGAACATCATCATCAGAGTAACACGAATCTCACAACAGAACGAATAAAATATAACATAACTTTTGAAATACAAACAGTATATGTATACAATAACATTATCAGAGTACAACACTTACAATACAGCGGAAATAACTATAGCTATATAATCCTGAAGACTCCTGCTCCAAGCTCTTCCAGTATATCTGTAAATCCCGACTACTTGACTGCCCGTACAAAATTGGGCACCCAAGAGTTTAGGGGAACAAAACAAAATAAACTTCGGGTCAGTCATGGGAATGGTATGAGTAAAACAGTTTGAACAAGTAAACGATATCTCATAAGACCACGCCGTATAACGGAACGGGTTCTTCCCTTATGAGAGTCCAAAATAATCTTTATATCAAAACTCATTGATATTATAATAGTGTCTATCAACCACAATATAATAATCATCTAGCAGAAACACTTTCATCTCACGTTCTACATATATAGTATACAATCAAAACTGCAAGCACGTATTGGGTAATGGATTTCCAACTATGACAAGGTATGGAACCACCTTTCGCTAGTGTACCTCTAGAGAGGAATACACTGGGTTCAACAAGAACATCTTGCAACCCGGCCACACATGACCGACCACTCATTTCGCTTGAGTGTGTCCAATGTATATCACCAACGGTTGGAATCAGCAACCGTTTCCCAAATGGGACAGCACCAACAATAGATTTTTAGAAGTAAATGAAACTCTAGATCAGGTGATTATACACACTAATAGGTGCGACCTACATAGCCATGCTACCTGCCTAATTTCTATCATTTACCGGATGTGAGGCTAGAAGCTACACTTATCTTTTACATGCCACATCTTCATTCGCTTTGAATGTCACATTGTCATACCTTTAAATCACAAATTGATTTATCCAAAAATAACACGGGTATACAGCTATGAGAAACAAATTCCTCCGCCACCGAACGTGAATACGTTTGAAGAGATCAACTTATGCAATCTATCAGATATACTCTGTCTGACATTCTTCCATACAGGTCGTCCTGGGACTGAACAAACCGAAGGCACTATTCAGTACATCTACCTTAGACAATCTTTACCTAAGATTTATACAACAACCCTTGCACTTTACTCCGTCTTCAATTATCTTTGGCATATATGATTCGCAACGCTTATGCCAATACAGAGTGGTTCTTCGGATAATAATCCAACCGGTCTCTCCCTATTAACAACGTTAAAATGGTCAAAACTTCGATAGTCGTTGAGTTAATTATCAAAAAAAACATGTGTGCAAACAACGATATTATTGCCAAATGGAAATTTTATCGATCAATCATCAAACATATATATATATATATATTTCCTCATTTTCTATGTTTAGAAAATATACGTTATTAACACTAGAAAACATTTCCATGGCTTAATTTCGTATCACTATTCTTCCACACCTATCAGACTCTAACTATAAACTAACAAGAGAACAACTACCTAAGTATAAACCCCGAAGGCCGAAACCAACATCAGATCGATACTCAGGAAACCATTCAACTTATTAATCTCTAGTCAGTTTCTAATTTTTGTTTAACTCCATTTCTTAATTTCTATGTTCGATTAACTCCTTTTGAATAACTATGTTCAATTGACTCCTTTCGAATAACTATATTCGATTTAACTCCATTCGCCTAACTCTAGATCGCAGCGATCGCAATGGTTACGCCTGATTCCCTCAGGAAACATCCGACCGCCGTAGGCTATCTGCAGCCCTGCGAATTTCGCTAGCAGTCGTGCTAAATGGTAACTTATCCTAAATAGCTATGTCTAATTAACTCCTTTTGATAAACTACGTTTGATTAACTCCTTTTTATCTCGTCAATTTCCTTTTATAATCCTATTTAGTTTCCAACTAAATATTCCTTTATAATTCTATATATTTACTAAATAAATATTCCTTTATTCTATTTATTTTCTAAATAGATATTCCTTTATTCTATTATATTCGTTTTATCAACATTTTTCCCTTTTATAAAACTCTATTCGTTTTATAAACATTTTCCTTTTATTTACTTTCGAAATATTTCCTTTTATAAAATCTGTTGATTTTATAAAATCCCTTTATTTCAATATACATTGAAATAATTATTTTTACATCCCAGGGTCTTTTTATGATATTTAAAATATCGAATAACAAGGATCAATATCATTCTAACACACATAATCCATAACATATTATATAACACATCATATATCACAATATATGAAAAACAGTAAAATAAATGTTGAGGAATCCAGTCGGATTCCTCCAACCTGTTTCCCTGCATCACAGATGTTAAACCACATAATTAACATCGATTTCATTTCAATATGAAATATTCTGTTAAACAGAATAAATATTTGATTAACGATTTATATATATATCGTTATCTATAATTTCAACCAATCAATCAGCATTTCAACCAAACAGTTAACACACATCAATCAATAGATAATTATCAGTTCTAAATATACGTTAGAAAAATATAACTGTTCAGAGTGGGTGAGTTTTACTCACATTGGACGATCATCGTTAATAACGATAACCATCGCTCGATTCAGACGGACAATTTATTTTGCTATAAATTGTAACGGACTCCAATTGACTCGCGGTGACTTCCATTGTGTAGTGTCCGTCCATACGATCCTGTCGGATCTTGTTTCGCTGAATTCAGATAATATATGACCAAGTTATTGTGATTACTGGTTTATATACAAATTTAATTAAACAAACTTTAAATAAATTAACCAAATGGGCTTTTACCCATTATTTTCTGGCCTATCCATCTATGTACAAGTCCAACCCATTCACTCTTCCTCTTCCCCCAATTGAACGCGCTCCAGGGAATTCATGTCCCCTTTTTTCCAGACTTTAGTTCCTCAAATCTCCATTCCTTCTTCATGGAAACAAAAACCAACTCCATCACAGTAATCTCCTATCAAAACTCTACAAACCCACACCAATTTCGAGATGTTCGAACTCAATTCCACACCTGCGTCGAACTGCTAGTTCACACACTACAGTGACAACCACCGAACTCCAAATGCATCGAATCCTTCCAGACTTTGTATACCAGTGTCAGTTCTCCTCCTCAATCCAAATATGAACCCAAATTTCCCAAATAGAAGCTTCAGATTTCTCGAATGGAAACCCTAGCCGACGCTATGGCCAAAACAGCGAACCCATAATCAATTCGAACACTTCAAAACCTATACGAGATCAAAGTGAATGACTCCAGGAATCGAAATATGTTTATGAGTAGATTTATAGATTTTTCTTTATTTTTTGTTTGGATTTTTCTTTCTTGGACTTTCGTTTTTCTGTGTTCGGTTCATTTGGTATTTATAGGTTGTGTTGTGGTAGGTGATGTTTGTGGTTGAGAACGAAGGCCGCGTGGCCTGTGTTGGATCATAGAAATGGAGGGGGTTATTTTAAATTTGATTTTCTATTTTATTTTCTCGATTTTCCCTTTGTCTTCGGTCCTTAAAAATCCCTGCGACCACATAAGATATCCTAAAATTACCAAACTAGACAAGTAGCTAGATTTCGACATTGCGGACCCAACAAAACTGGTTTCGTCGAATTCCGACTTCGTATGTTCACACAGTGTATTTTTAACCGTCAAAATATCGAATGTTTTTCACTCTAAAAATCCATACGGCCACACGGTGACTCTAAAAATCATGAAACTTGGTATCCAGCAATAATTTGATGTTGCGGATCCAACAAAATTAGTTTCGTCGAATTCTGAGGTCGTTTGCAAAACTGGCTATTTTTAAAGCTCTGAATAACCCAATTAAATATATAAATATAATTAAATTAAATATTTAAAAATAAATATTATCGTCTATATTCACAACAGAATATTATCCAGCTCCTCAATATTCCTATATGAATTTCTAACTCGATATTTCAAATCCCGATATAAATCGATATTCGATTTATAATGAAATTCCTTTTTAAAATATAATTAAATTATAAAGGAATTCCACAGCGACTTTTCTAAAATTTGATTTGGACATAAATCAAAATCTACACGACAAAATCTCGATTTTTCTCTTCCACTAGAAAAATATACTTCACCAGCTCCATACGTTTCTTGTTTCACAGAAATCCGATTTAAAACGAACATTGTATATCCAGTTGAAGTTCAAATCGCCAAATAGAGAACTGCCGCGCCGTTACGCGCTCATTTATAATTATATTATAAACTATACGTTCAATCTTCGTTTATATAATATATTCGTTATTCTAATTCAAATTCTAAACTGAATTAAATATCACAGACGATCCAGTTCACACCATATCGCCAATTCAGCCAATTCTGATTATTTCAGAATTAAATATATTATTTAATTTATTATTTTAATTAAATATTCACCATTATTTAATTTAACGACCATGAAATCCTTTTAACCACCTTTTAAATAATTAAATAAATTAATTACTATATCGCTGAAAAATGCGGGTCATTACAACGCTGCCATAAGGAGCAGTTTGATCCAACAAATTATTGCCATTGGTCAGGATCAATGACGTCTTGGTGCACTAATTGTGCCAGACCAGGACAAAGTTTTAAAAGAAGTAAAGAAACAGAGAGCTTTGAATAGTGATACTGTTGAGTTGAGCAAGGAAATAACGATGAATCTGATATGCGGAGAATTGAGAAAGTAGACTTCTAATTGCTCTTTTCAAATTGGACCGGTTATGTTTTTTGTGACGGGTTTAGTTTGTGACGGGTTTAGTTTGAAAAGAATCAAGGAAATAAACTGAGCCGGAGCTGAGTGGCTCAGTTTTAGACCGAGCCTACAAGGCTTAGTTTACAATGAGCCATATAGGCTGAGTTTAAAGCTGAGTCGAGCGATGTTCATTTACTATTAATGTTCTCATCCTGTATAATTTGTTAATCATGTAATATTATGCTTGATTCTAGCTATGAAATATTTGAGTTCCAAAAATATTTGTTTGAAGAGTTAATATGCATTGTTTTTATGCGTTGACTTATATTGTTATATTTGTTGACCATTGTAGGTTTTGGTTGAAGCAGTGGAAGCAAGACAAAGATTAGAGGATGGTATGTTTGTAATTTGGTCCATTTAACGTTTACGTTTTGGGTAATGGTTGTATGTTAAATTATGATACTTAGATGTTATTTGCTATTGTTACGGATGATGAATGGTAGTATGTTAAATTGTGATGCTTGTTGATATGGAATTTGCTTTAGGATAAAAATTGTGATATGTTGTATTTGCTTTGAGATATTGTTATACTATATGTTGTATATTCTTATTGGTATATGCTTTATGAAATTAGTTGGAGCATATTATGATTGTTACTTATTTAAAGGAATTACCTACTACAGGTTTGGTATAATATTCACGTTTGTAGAAGTTATAATTGTTATTGAATTTATTATATGAAATAATCAGTTTTACATACTAATAGTAATAATTGTTACATGTTTCAAATTTGTAACAGTAATTATTGTTATAAAAATAAATTTTATAACAGTTATACATATTATAAATTTTTCAGCACTAATAGTTATAAATGTGATAGAATAATAATTTTGTAACAGTAATAACTGTTACAGCATACGCACTTTATTGCGGTTATAACCGTTACAATTTTTGTGATTTTGTCATGTATGTTACAGTAACGGCTATAATTGTTACATAGTTAATTAGTAATGGTAATAACTGTTAGAAAATCCTTTTATGGTGTTGTGACAACTACTTATATTTAACTTAACTATTAAACATATTGTAATTATTTTAAACTTAAATTATTTTGTTTAAATATTTAACTACTATATACACATATATTTATGATAATTTTGATCAAATTGTTTTATATAATTAATTATTTTGAATTGATTATCGGTAGAAATCTATTTCTGTTCATCAATCACTTTCAACTGTCCGTCCACTTTTAAGGTTCAATATCGGCTGATGGTAAGAAGCATATGAAAATGTAATTTTTTTTCTTTTTTTATGATGTGAGACTATATATCTTCATTTCTATATTCAAGGCTCTCCAGCACAAAACACTGACCATTGTACCATTGTTATGGATTAATAAGTAGCACCATCGAGACACAAATATTGTTCAAAGAGGATAATTCAACGGTGCAGAAGCTACTGACAAGTTAAAGCAAAATGCAATTCACATCAATAGAAAAATTGTGTTATGGAAAAATGCAATAGACATCAATTGAAATATTGTGTTATGGATTGCCATTATTGGATCCTCACAAAAACAAACACACACGTACATAAGAAAACAGTATCAAAGCGTATTATTACTTTATTAGATGAAAGACTTATTGATTATAACAACCGTGATGCCATCGCATGAATGAACTATCATGGTTAGGCATTGCAAATCTCTCCAGCTTTGATCTCTCCAATCTTCGTGCTAACATTGATAATTTATTCAATTTTCTGGGCATTCTCCGTAGCCTAATACTGTAGTATCTCAGTAAATCCGGACTCGGTCATGCCCTCAATGTATTTGCACTCAAAAGACCATACCAATCGGCATCCCTCGGACTCATCACATCGCTTCGCTATCTGCATTGTGGCAATATAGTCCTCGTAGCCAGTAAAACAGTCAATGAATATATAACTGTAGCTCATCTTCCTATTATCCAAGGCCACCAACTTCTCCTTGGCCCAGAACTCCTGTTCTGCTGGGTCCATTATACCCACAACATAGTGAACACACCCGACAACGTTGGCCTCACCTTCTGTTTGCTCACAAACTGACAAGGAAGGCATGATCTTGTCAAGGTTAACAAAGTCTTTTATCAGAGCCCATGCTTGCTCTGGTTTTGTATTTGGCAGCTCTGCACGGGCTTTGCCTTTCCATAATTGGTGAAGTGCACATTTGCACCATTTGGTGTTTGTGTCATTTTTGTCGCAAACAATTATTAACAGTTTTGTTGCATGTGCAATTCTTAGCATTTCAAACATCAGAATACATGACATGGTGTACTAAAATAATCCGATAAACTGATGGATAAGTTTGAACAAAAAAGGAATAATGCCTGTACAAACCAACCATAAAATGTCATACTGGCCATTCAAATTTTGTGTCACCATCTGTCTCCCTTTGAAATTAATGTGCTACCTTCAATCAATTGAATAACCATTATATACATATACATACATACATACATATATATATACATATATACACACACACACATATATAGGAGGGTTCCGCTACACCTCTTATATTGCACATGAACTCTCCCCCTTAATCTCTACCACCCATTTCCCCACTCATTCTCTCTCTTCCCATTTCAATATTATTTCGTAGTGGGAAGAGAGAGAATTACGACCATCGTAGTGGGAAGAGAGAGAATTACGACCATCTTCCCATTTCCCCACTGATGGATAGATGGTTGCTATTTGGGTTGTTAACATTGCTTAAAGTTACACTTATTTGTTTCAATTGGCAGCAAATTACGACCATCGTTCCCTGTGATCGATAATTTTTAATGATTTTTATGCAATCTTATAGATATTAATGTAATGAACATAGTTACCACTTAAAAAATTTATATAACGGTTACCCTATTCAGTAATAGTATTGTTAATCTCAATTGTTTTGTTTATTCAAGCCTATTTTTGTTAATGAATTCCATCAAGGAAGCATGGTTTATATATTACTTACTGAACTCCAAGGAAAAATGATCTACATATAAATATTGCTTGATTTTTGTTTAATTGTATCGCTTATGCATTTTGAAATAATATTCAGCTGTATTATAGTGCCTATGTATATCATTTTTAGTCTTATTTTGAATGAGATAAATAGAACTCGGAAAAGATAGATCTGAATGTACTATATAAGTGATTTAGGTGTCTAGAAGAATATAAAACAATTCTATCCGGATATCACTTTCGATTGCTTCTCCCCTGCTATCTGAACTCCTCCTCTCCTTTTGAAGCTACCACTAGTCCCAATGAGTACGTCCCACTGCCTCTCTAAGTTTACTCCTTGGGTTTCATTTAAACCTAACCTCTCTCCTCAAAAGCAAGCCACTCCACTCACAATTCCAATCCCTGGATTCACAGGACAACTTTTTGAGTTATGGTTGTGGCTTTGGGCGAGTCTAGCTTGACGAACTTGGAGTTTTTTGGTTAGGTTTTGTTTCTGGTTGTGCTTACATTAGTGTTATCATGCTTGGTTCTTCCGTCTTGAGTTGGAGGTTGTTTCGATGGTGGTTATGGTTTGGTTGTTTGCTAGTTTGGCTTTTGGTTGTGTTGAGTTGAGGCATATGCTACAACAGGTTTTGGTGTCTGGTTTTTTCTCTTTTTCTACGATTTGTGGTTGCTTTTCTGTCGTTAACTTCGGGAAGAATCCTCAAAATTCATCATATTTAAGTTTGTTAATGATGGATCTGATATTAAAGCTGCTTTTATTGCACAGTATAGTATAATTAAGGAACACTAGCATTTATTTTTATATGTATAGCATATGCATCCATCTTTTCCACTTTGTAGACTGTTGTTATAATACGTTTTAGATGTAGAGTGTGTGAGCTTTACATTTTTCATTTGGAGGTTTGTTTAGAAATTAAAAAAAGTCAGCATTATATAAGCACAAAGGAAAACTTGTTCAGGCAAGTATTAGAACATGTTGTTTCAATAGACAATTTGAAAAACAAGCCTGACTAATACTTGAGTTATTCACAGCAAATATAAGTAGTAATCGAGGTTTATTTCTATAAATTCCTGATTCCACTAAGTAATGCATTTATTGGATATTTTGATTTTAGGTAAAAAAATTGTTTCCTTTACTTTGTTAGAGCGTGTTTGCCTAACTTTGCCTAGATTTAGGAAGTATGGATGTCTAGGTTTATTCATATGTCTATATTGAATGATTCTATTCGTGCATTCAGATTTACTTTGTTAAAGCATGTTTGTGCATATAATATAGTTTGGTTTCTCTGGCTTTGACAGTGGTATCATTCAAGCATCATCCTTCCACACTTACCATACACGCTTAATAAACAAATAATGGCACAATTGACTTCTAATTCATCTTATATAAGTTTCTATTGCCCCTGTGACTGACATCATTTTACTCCTGGCAGAGCGACTACGTGAACGCAATGAGAGCTACGAAGGATTTCAGTTCGAAAGTTTAAAAATCTCCGCAGTTCCGAGGTAGAAGTTACATTGAAGAAGAGGAGGCATGCTTGGGTATTAGACAGTGTGCTGAGGCAGAAAATAAGCACTCGTACAAAGAGCTTGGAATTTGCGAATGACAAATGGAAATCTGTTCCTGATATTTGGAGATCAAGTGCAGGGAAATTTGGGGACAGAGTTGCCGTTATAGATCCGTATCATGATCCTCCGTCTAAATTTACTAATAAGCAGCCTGAGCAGGAAATTTTGGATTTTTCTGAATGTTTAAGAGATATAGGATTTTCACCAGATGAGAAAATTGCATTGTTTGCTGATAATTCAAGTAGATGGCTAGTTTACGATCAAGGAATTATGAGTATGGGTGCAATAAACGTGGTTCGTGGAACAAGATCATCTGACCAGGAGTTATTTCAGATATATGAGCATTTGGAAAGTGTCTCTCTTGTTATAGACAGCCCAGATTTTTTTAATAGAATCGCTAAGTCTTTTCTTCAAAGAGCCAACCTATGTGCAGTTGTTCTACTCTAGGGGAAGAAATTACATGCCAGAGAATCTCATAGTCCCAAAAACAATCTGAATATCCCCATATACGAATATAAAGAAATCATTGATCTTGGGACAAAGAGTCGCCAAGCTTTGCTTGAGTCATGCAAAAAAGGTCAACATTTATTTTATTATATAATCAATCCTGATGACATTGCAACTTATGTATACAAGCAGAACAAGTGGTTCACCGAAAAGCGTAATTCTTACACATCAAAATTTCTTAAATCAGATAAAGAACGGTTGGGACATAGTGGGTGCAGTAGCTGGGGATCGATTTTTAAGCATGCTTCCTCCATGGGATGCATACGAGCGTGCTTATTAATATTTTATTTTCAATTGTGGCATCGAGCAAGTATACACAAATTTGAAAAAGTTAATGGATGATTTGAAGCGGTATCAACCACACTACCTTATTTCAGTTCCTCTGGTTTATGAAGCACTTTATATTTCAATTCAAAAGCAAATATCATCATCATTAACTGTTCGCAAATTAATAGCACTTACATTCATTAAAATCAGTCTTCTCTACATGGAAACAAAGAGAGTTCATGAGGGAACAATTTTAACGGAGAAAAGGAGTGAAAAAAGGTATATCTTTCATCAGTTGGATTGGGAATGGGCAAGAATTGTAGCTGCAATTTTGTGGCCAGTGCATAACTTGGCAAAGAAGCTAGTCTATGAAAAATTTCACTTGGCAATTGGAATATTGAAGAGCTTTGTGTGATACATTGCAGGATGGTATAAGTGGTGGAGGTAGTCTTCCTTTGCACATTAACAAATTTTTTGAGGCAATTGGTGTGAAACTGCAGAATGGCTATGGGTTAACAGAAACGTCTCCTTCTGTAGCAGCTAGGAGACCTTACCTCAATGTAATAACTTTCTTATCCTGCTTAATATTTTGTAGGTACTTGATACAATTGGCCATCCGCTTAATGACACAGAAGTTAAGGTTGTTGACATAGAAAATGGAGCAAATCTTACAGATGGTTCAAAAGGCATTCTCAAAATTATGGGGCCTCAGGTTATGAAAGGATCTACAAGCTACAAGTGATGCTTTTGACCAAAAGGGGTGGTTCAATTCTGGTGATATTGGTTACATTGCTCTTACACATATTCTGGGGCGACATTGTAAATGTGGTGGAATGATCGCACTTGAAGGATGTGCAAAGGATACTATTGTTCTTGGCACTGGAGAAAATGTGGAGCCATCTGAACTTGATGACGCTGCAATGAGGAACAGTTTGATCCAACAAATTATTGTCATTGGCCAGGATCATTGATGTCTTGGTGCACTAATTGTGCCAGACCAGGACGAAGTTTTAAATGAAGCGAAGAAACAGAGAGCTTTGAATAGTGATTTGAGTTGAGCAAGGAAATAATGATGAATCTGATATGCGGAGAATTGAGAAAATGGACTTCTAATTGCTCTTTTCAAATTGGACTGGCTATGTTTTTTGTGATGGATTTAGTTTGTGATGAGTTCAGTTCTAAAAGAAGCAAGGAAATAAACTGAGCCTAAGCCAAGTGGCTCAGTTTTAGACTGCGCCTACAAGGCTTAGTTTATACCGAGCCATATAGGCTGAGTTTAAAGCCGAGTCGAGCGATGTCCATTTACTATTGACGTTCTCATCCTGTATAATTTGTTAATCATGTTATATTAAGCTTGATTCTAGCTATGAAATATTTGAGTTCTAAAAATATTTGTTTGAAGAGTTAATATGCATTGTTTTCATGCCTTGACTTATATTGTTATATTTGTTGACCATTGTAGGTTTTGGTTGAAGCAGTGGAAGCAAGACAAAGATTATAGTATGGTATGTTTGTAATTTGGTCCATTTATCGTTTACGTTTTTTGTAATGGTTGTATGTTAAATTATGATACTTAGATGTTATTTGCTATTGTTACAGATGATGAATGGTAGTATGTTAAATTGTGATGTTTGTTGATATGGAATTTGTTTTAGGATAAAAATTGTGATATGTTGTATTTGCTTTGAGATATTGTTATACTATATGTGGTATATTCTTATTGATATATACTTTATGAAATTAGTTGGAGCATATTATGATTGTTACTTATTTAAAGGAATTACCTACTACAAGTTTGGTATAATATTCACGTTTGTAGAAGTTATAATTGCTATTGGATTTATTATGTGAAATAGTCAGTTTTACATACTAATAGTAATAATTGTTACATGTTTCAAATTTGTAACAGTAATTATTGTTATAAAAATAAATTTTATAATAGTTAAAAATATTATAAAATTTTCAGTACTAATAGTTATAAATGTGGCAGAATAATAAATTTGTAACAGTAATAACTTTTATAGCATACATACTTTATAGCGGTTATAACCGTTACAATATTTGTGATTTTGTCATGTATGTTGCAGTAATGGCTATAACTGATACATAGTTAATTAGTAATGGTAATAACTGTTGGAAAATCCATTTCTGGTGTTGTGACAACTACTTATATTTAACTTAACTATTAAACATATTGTAATTATTTTAAACTTTAATTATTTTGTTTAATTATTTAACTACTATATATATATATATATGTATATATATGTTAGCCTACTTTGTGAACTAGGCTACACAAAGTTAAAGACTCAAACAATGAAGAGCACCCTGCCAGATAATCGGATCGGATCGGGTTTCCTTGGGCAGAGACAGATCAGCACAAAGCAGAAAGAGAAGGAAAACAAGCCGGACCGAATGGGAAGGAATGGAGCCGATCCGAACCCCATACACAAACATATCCGATCCGATCCCAGAGTCACAGCAGCTTCCACCCCACGTTTTCCTTAATACTCGAGACGGTTACGCATACGATCTACCCACGTTTTCCACTAACCTGATGTGCTGTCATCATCAGATTCCATCCAAACCCGATTGTGGTGGAATTAATGCCACATGGATCCGAACCGATCCCACTCCAGGGGGATTTTCCACCTATATATACAACATCAAGAGGCATTTGGAAGGATCCTATGGCATTTTCAGAAACTTAAACTCCTTTGCAACCCGAATTTTATCAAGTTATTCAGCTTACAATCATCTTTTGAATCATATTGTGAAGGAAATTAAGTGAATCAATGTATGAGATAAGTGAGAATTGAGTGAAAATCATTGTTGTACTCGCATTCAAAGCATCAATCAAAAAAGAAGAAAGTGGACGTAGGCTAAACGCCGAACCACTATAAATTGTGTGTTTTCGTAGTTTTTGATTTCATTTCAATGGAGTTGTTATTAGTTTGGGTGTTAGAGCCAATTTCGGATCTAACATTTTGGTGCTTTCACTGAGAAATCTTTTAATTCTTCGCTTTTTGGGATTGTCATTCTACTATTCGGACCTTCAAAGTTCAAAGAAGTTAATCCTCCGTTTTTTGACATCTTTAAGTACCTTCTGGTGAACCATTGAAGAATTGAACACTATGGCCAAAACAAAAGGAAAAGAAGTGCAAGGCGCTAGGGAGAACGATGCTAGAAAGAATCAACAAGCCATGGTATTGACAAGGTCGCGTGGACAAGACTCTGGAGCAGGCCGCTCCGGTTAGGAAGGTCTGATCCGAGCAGGTGACTCCTATCCGAGCCGATCAGAAGACGTTGAGGTCACTCGCTCTCCCCATCCAAACCGGTCCAGTCCTAGTACCTTGCTCCGATCCGAACCAAAATGAAGCTGGAACTTCTATTCGAGCTCCCTCCAATGCTCTGATTCCAGCCGCTATGACCAATGATCAGCTTGACCCGTCTGCACCCGTCACCCAAGGAAATTTTTCACGCTTCCTTGACATGCTCCAGAGTACTAAGGAGGCATTGGAAGCCTATAGGCGCGACAGTCTTTGCATGCAAGAAAACATGATCACTATGAGTAGGGAACTCCAAGAGCTCTGGAGGCAAAAGACACCTTCCCCAACACGCCGCCTTGCTGTAGACGATTCATCTTCTTCAGATAAGGGACGTCCTCGTGAAAGAAGACCGCTAGAGCGACCTCAGAACCTTGATCAGCTAACTTTTGGATCTTTAGGATCCCACGAAAACTGTGCTCGTGTGTTAGGGCCTGATGACCCAAGCTTGAAAGAGCCGATGTTGTTGCCCATGCGTGGGTCCCACGTTCTACCTAGGGATCCTAACATTACTAATCCTATGCAACAACAACTTCTTCAGCCCCTCCCTCCTGACATCGACCGGGAGCGTAGGGAGCAGTGTAGAGCAGCCGCCGCTTGAAACAGGAGGTTATCCCCTAATCAGGAGCCTAGGCGTAATCCGAATATTAGACCTAGAGAACCAGTGCAAACATTAACAAATGCCGATGTATGGGCGACGGTACGTCAGATTATGTCCGAAAGTCGACGGTACACTAATGAGGACTGGGGTATTGAGCGATGTCATACCCCTTTCACAGATGATATATTGGATTTCCAGTTCCCTCGGCGGTTCAACTTGCCTCAGATGGATCGGTATTCAGGAAGAAAGGACCCAGGGAAGCATCTAATGAGGTATGCATGGTTCATGAATGCTGCAGCAGCTCCAGATGCTGTAAAATGCAAAGCCTTTCCAATTTATCTTGAAGACGTGGCATTAATGTGGTTCACCCGACTCCCTTCCCGGTCGATATCAAATATCACAGAATTGAGTGAGCGCTTTATGAACCAGTTTCGACTTCACGCCCGAAAGTCCAAGAGCGTCATAAGGTTGTCACGAATTAAACAGACCCCAGGAGAATCTTTGAAGTCATATTTAGATTGCTTCAACCTGGCCGTCACCGAGGTTAGTGACCCTCATGAGCCTACTATTCTGATGGCCTTGATAGAAGGGGTTGACCCTGACACAGAATTCGGGGATTACTTGTCTGGGAAACCGCCTCCTACTAGAGAATTGTTCTATGAAAAAGCTAATATCCGCTTAAGGCGAGAAGAAGCTCATGCAAATAGGAAGAGAAAGTCCGAAGGGGCCTCGAGGGAAGGTGTCCAAAGTAATGTTGCTGTGAAACAATCTGGTGACAGTTCAGGGAAGGTTAAAGTAAACATTGGCAACCAGAGCGGAAGTAATAGCAACAAGAATGGGAACGGCAATAGAAGGAACAAAAACCGAGGGAATAACTCTAGTAAAAGACCCAGATTCCAGACTTTTGAAAACTATACGCCGTTAAGTGATACGTTAGAGAATATTTACTTGGATACATATAGCATATTGCAGTACAAAAAACCACCACCCGGTGACTCCACTGAAAAAGAGACCGCAAAGGGAAAATTTTGTTTGTTCCATGCAAACCACGGTCATTCCACAAACGAATTCCGTCATTTGAGAGATATAGTTGAAAGATTGCCACGAGAAGGGAAGTTAGACGAGTACAAGGTTTCCCCGAGGGACAGGGGGACAAGCCCCGGACCAAAACCAGCCTACTTCAAAACCCACAGCCCAGCAGAAAGGTAAGGGGTTCGTTATCAATGCCATTATAGGTGGACCCCACCAAGCTAGTCGTAATTTCAAAGCGATGGATCAGTACGTCAACGCCGCTTAACATTTTGAGGTAGGAGAATGCAGTAACCTCGAAGACATCACTCCAATAAAACAACAAAAGACGATGTCAGACGACGTTATATTTCGTAGTAGAGATGATTCCGGAGTTCAATCCCCAACTGAAGATCCACTGGTAATTACCACGACCATCGGCCCTGCTTTAGTCCATAAAGTGTTGGCGGATAACGGAAGCTCGGTCAATATCCTCTTTAAGAAAGCTTTTGAACAAATGAGACTTGAAGCAAAAGATCTAAAGCCATGTAAAGGATGGATACATGGCTTCAACGAGGCGTCGACGGCTCCGATGGGCTACGTAGAATTACCAGTGACATTAGGGCAAGAAGATCGCCAAAGAGTGAGAATCCTACCGTTTGTAGTTTTGGATGTAGTGTCGCCCTACAATGCCTTCCGAGGCCGACCGGCACTTGCCGAGTTTAGGGCATGTATTGCACCTTGGTGCTTGCTGCTTAAATTCCCGACTGATGCAGGAATTGGGGTGATGAGAGGCGACCAAGCTACGGGAGGAGCTTGTTACATGACAGAGTCGAAGATGCTAATGAAGGGGTTGAATATAGAAACTAAGGACGATTCTGCCCCTCCGAAGGAGAACTCAGCATAGCAATTAAGGGGTCCAGCACCAAGAGAGTCGCCCTCAGATGTGCTCGAGGATATAGATCCCAGAGAGGATAAAGAACCCAAGGATAGGAAGGAGACTCCCAACGAGATAATAGTATATATACCTATTGATGAGACAGATTCGACAAAAGTACTATAGATCGGCTCGCAACTAGATCCAGTTCGAGCGAAAGAGTTAGCTGATTTTTTAAGGGCAAATCTGGATGTGTTTTCCTGGACTCACGCTGACATGTGTGGAATTTCGCCTGCCATTATGAGTCACTCTTTAGGTATTAATCCAAAGCACCCACCAGTCAAACAGAAAAGACGGATGTTAGGCCCACAGCGGTCAACAGCTTTGAAAGAAGAGGTAGAGAAATTAAAAGATAATGGATTCATTAAGGATTCGAAATATCCCGACTGGATATCGAATCCTGTCCTGGTTAAAAAGTCTAACGAGAAGTGGCATACATGTATTGACTTTTCTAATTTGAACAAGGCCTGCCCGAATGATAGCTTTCCTCTCCCCAGAATTGATCAGCTAGTAGATTCGACGGCTGGGCACGAGCTTTTATCCTTTATGGATGCCTATTCTGGGTACAATCAAATTCCCATGCTCATACCAGATCAAGTGCATACAAGTTTCATCACAGACTTGGGGTTATATTGTTATGTGGTAATGCCATTTGGGTTAAAGAATGCAGGAGCCACGTACCAGCGCTTGGTCAACCGCATGTTCTATAGTCAAATCGGGAAAACCATGGAGGTTTACGTGGATGACATGCTTGTGAAGTCTAAACAATCTTCCGACCATACAAGGGACTTAGCTGAAATGTTTGATATTCTTCGAAGGTACAGAATGAAGTTAAACCCCCTAAAATGCTCGTTTGGGGTCGCATCTGGAAAATTCCTTGGGTTTATCGTGAGTTCTCGAGGAATTGAGATAAATCCTAGCCAAATAGCAGCAATTAGGGATATTGAAGAACCATGAAAGATCAAAGATGTTCAAAGCTTGGCCGGAAAAGTTGCTGCATTGAGCAGGTTTATCTACAAAGCTATAGATAGGTGTGTACCTTTCTTCGATCTTATAAAACGAGGAAAGCGAATTTTTGAGTGGATCCCCGATTGTGTGGAGGCGTTCCAGAATTTATTAGACTTATTAGAAAAGCCTCCAATATTATCAAAACCCAAGGAATATGAGGATTTGTTTGTCTACCTAGCGGTATCATCTCATGCCGTCAGTACAGCATTGGTACATGAAGACGATAAGGTCCAGAGGCCTGTATACAACGTGAGCAAAAAGCTAGCTGCTGCAGAACGTAATTATCCGAAGATAGAAAAGCTTGCTTATAGCCTCCTGATTGCTTCCCGCAAGCTTCATCATTAGTTTCAGGCTCACCCAATAGTTGTATACACCGATCAACCTTTAAGACAAGTGTTGCAAAAACCCGAAGCATCGGGGCGGTTACTTAAATGGAACATCGAGATGAGTCAATTTGATTTAAATTTTCAACCACGGAAATCAATAAGAGGGCAGGCATTGGCCGACTTTATAGTTGAGTTCACAATTCCCGAAGAGGAAACAGTGGGTGACAAGGTAGTTACTCTGGACCAAGAGTTAGAGCTTAGTCCGTGGAAGCTATATACAGACGGAGCCAAAAATTATCGAAGATCCGGCGCCGGGGTTATTTTAATAACTCCTGAAGGACGTTCTATTTACTATGCATTGCGATTGGAGTTTGCTGGTACCAATAACGATTTCAAGTATAAAGCCCTGATTGCCGGGTTGAAACTCGCCAAGGAACTGGGAGTGAAGACACTAGATATATATTGCGATTCCAAGATAGTTGTATGCCAGGTCCGGGAGGAATTTATTGTTAGAGGACCTCGACTTGTTACTTATCTCAAAAAGGTAAAGGAGTTGCTGGGAAGTTTGAAACATTACAGCATAATGCACATTCCAAGAGTGGAAAATCAGAAAGCAGATCGGCTGGCAAAGCTAGCAAGTTCTGACAATCCTAAAGAAATTGAAATGGTTCCGATAGAGGTTTTGGAATCACTGAGTTTTGACCTGATGGAAGCAGAACTAGCCTTGGAAGTCGACCCAGAGAGAATGATGGATGACATCGATCAAGAATTTTCTCAAGAATGGAACACTCCTGTTGAAAAAGAGCAAAAGACGAGCTGTAAGACGCAAGGCTGCAAGATACGTTTTACAGGACGACGTCCTTTATCGCCAAGGGTTTTCAATGCCCCTATTACGATGTATCGTACATGACGACATTAAACAAGTACTGCAAGAAGTACATGAAGGTAATTGTGGGGACCACACCGGGGGCTAAACCCTAGCAAAGAAAGTATTACGGTATGGATATTTCTGGCCTACCGTGAATAAAGACGCGGCTGATTATTCACGACGCTGCGACAGATGTCAAAGATTTGCCAAGATTCCGAGAGCGCCTCCGACTCAGCTCGAGTCGATGGTAAGCCCATGGCCGTTTTCCATGTGGGGGATTGACATTATTGGAGTGTTACCTATTGCCAGAGGAGGAGCTAAGTACGCGATCATCGCCGTGGACTATTTCACGAAATGGGTGGAAGCTGAACCTTTAACAACGATCACGGCAAGAAAGGTGATCAGTTTCGTGGTCAGAAACATTATCTGTCGATTTGGGATACCGAAGACCATCATAACTGATAACGGGACACAGTTTGACAGCATCGAATTCAGAAACTTCTTCCAGAAGTACAAGACTGATAAACGGTACACTGTTGTAGCTCACCCGCAGTCAAATGGCCAGGTCGAAGCAATAAACAAGGTCATTAAATCTATTCTTAAGAAGCGGATAGAGTGGGCCAAAGCCAGATGGGTAGATGAGTTGCCACTAGCTTTATGGGCCTACAGGACAACCTTTAAGACGACCACCGGCCATACACCCTATTCACTTTTCTTTGGGTCAGAAGCAGTAATCACGGTAGAATTGGAAGTCGCGTACTATGACCCGATGACAAATAGAACACTCCTCCTAGAGTCTCTTGATATGGTTGAAGAAAAAAGAGACGAAGCAGACTTGCGTACCTCAAGACATCGACATCAAGTAGCACGTTATTATGATCGGAAAATTCGCTTCAAAACCTTTGAACCAAGAGACCTAGTACTGAAGCGAGTCTTCTCACCTTAGACCTAATTGGGTCCAAAATAGGAAGGGCCATACACCATCCAACGGAAGCTTGATATAGGAGCATTCAAGCTAACAACTGTGGATGGTGAAGAGATTCCCAGAGCTTGAAACGCTCAGCACTTACGACGATATCTGAGCTAAATACAAAATGACTCCTTTTTTGTTTTTACAAGCTATGTAAAAAGGCACGACTTGCCTTAAAAAGTTTCTTTATATGAACAAAGGATTATGAAGTGGATGTAGGCTACGACTTAGCTGAACCACTATAAAAATATCATGTGTCATTTATTTTCCTGCATTATTTATATCCTTAACCATTATTATGTCATAACAATAAAAAACAAAACACAAAATCAAATTTCAAAAATTGGAGACAACCCATGTGCAGGAACAAACAAAATGACTGTTTGCATGATAAGTTGCAAAGATTGGGAAGACGACGTTCCTAACTCTAACTCTCATGAGACGAGAGAGAGTATAAAGGACGGGAAGACGACGTCCCTTGTGGCGTGAAGGTGCACCCCGATAAAAGACCGCCTCAATAATACTCTAACCTGGTTATGAGACAGGAGAGTATAAAGGTGCTAGAAAGAATATGCATCAATGACAAAAGGAATATGACCCCGTCAGAGAACCGGGAGCAGCTGAATTTTGAATTTAATCAATCTTGAATAAGTCTTAATCAGTTATCCAAGATTGATTGGGGGCGCACACACATATATACACACACACACATGTTCCCCTTAATAACGACTTTAATATATAGGTGTGATTTGACATGCTGTTTGTGCGCATCTTTACCTAAATGTTAAAATTAACGAATATCAGACATTGCAGAAAACAACAATTTTATTCACAAATATGTGAGTTTATGTTGGAAGGCTAAGCAAAAGACGTGAGGGCCGCACTCACTACAACAACAGCGGGCCAGTGGAACATCAAAATAAAATAAAACAAAGCACATCATCACTTGGGCTTTGGAGCAGACTTTTTTTTTTGGCAGCCTTAAGAGCATTTCTAGCCTCTTTTTCAGCATCAGACATGAGATGCTTTGCCCTTTTCTTCTCTGTAGTTGAAGTACCAGAATCGGTGGATTTCTTCCCAGTAGTTGGAACACTGGAATCAAGAGAAGCTTTTTTAGCAAGCTCTTCTGCAATAGACCTAGTTGAAAGCTTAACAACTAACCTCGATCCAGGATCCACCACCGCAAGGGGCTTAAGGATTTCGGGGTTCAAGTCTTCAACTTTCAGCTGCATGCGCTTGTCTTATTCGACTTTCGTTTCAGCCAAAGTAACGTCATCGACACTTTTTGAATCCCCAATTATAGCCACATCAGGATCTTTTTCATGCCCTCATTACCACCGTCGTCTTTTAAGGCATCTATCATCTCGTCATCATGAGAAGTGTAGGCCTTAGGCAGTTCAGCTCCCCCTCCGGATTCGACGATGGTAGCCTTATCCTGTCCTCCCTGAGCCTTTTTTCATGGATTCTTCTCCAATAGAGGCTCCCCGAGGCTCATCAATCTTCTCGGCTGGTCCAGCACCTACAGAATGAGAAGCAACAGTTATCAACTCAGGGGAAAATAAAGGACCTCGATCGATTTCCCAATGATGTGACGAAAGGTGGAGACGGCCTTGACAAATTGAGGTGAAAAGGTAAAATACCTTCTGATGATTTCTCAATTGGGGCGGCTACCGTCTCTGACGCTGATTCGGGTATAGGAGATAAAAGAGATGCTTTAGGAATTCCTCTATTCTCGGGATCATATCCCTCAACTTCAGTAGTTTCAGCGGTATCAGAAGAAGAACCAACTTTAGGGATATTCTTTTGTTTGGCCAGGCGTTTCTCCTCCTCATAGAAGCAGCAATGAGGCGACGCCCCTCGGCCAGGCGTGCCGGTTCATCATCTCTCAGATACTTCTCCATATGTTTATCTTCATCAACGAAGTCTACCTTAAGTTCCTCCTTCTCCCATTCAATGATTTGACTCCATACATGAACTAAGGTAGTCGGATAGTCTTCAATCCAAGAGATGTTTCAGCGACGAATTATGTGTGCAAAGAATTCAATCAATAGTTCGCCAAAACCTTGCACTTCTTCCTGAGCCTCTGATAGCTGTTTTCGGGTTTCTTCAGCAGACTTAATGGCGTTATCCATATTCCCCTCAGCTAGAGTAGCCCTATTCTCGGCTTCCATTAACTTGGACTCCAAGTCAATGTTTCATTTCTCCAGTTCAGCATTTTTCCTCGCTAACTCGGTATTTTCTTGCTCAAGAGTATTGTAAGCCAGTTGCATTTTGACACTGTCTAATTAAGCGTCTTCCGCTTGTTTCTTCAACTCCAAACGCTCTTGACTATGAGATTCTAGCAAGTCATGATAACGCTTCTGTAATTCCTCAAATTGCTGTTTGAAGTTGTTGGCATCTCGTTGAGCAATGACGAGTTGAGCCTGTGTGTCTTCTAGGTCCTTCTCCAAATTTTTCAAGGCCTTCTCATCCGAATCCGCAGCCTTTTCCATTGAATCAACGTCTGTAATTAAAGCCCGAATGATTCTGGAGTGATTGCGTGAATATTTGTACATCTCCGAGTATTGCTTCTCAACTGCGTCTATCTTTGTTTTAGCCTCATCTGCCCACTTTGAAGAAATAGGCTCAAGTGCGGGTAAAAAAGTTAGATTCTCAAAGTAGTGATCTGGGAGCTGCTTCTCCAAATATTCCAGCTTAATTTTGGAATCAGCATCCAGTGGTGGAGGCTTGTAGTATGTTAGTTTAACGTGTTTTCACTTAGCCGGGACGATGGCTGCATCACCTTTTCCAGACCGCTTCTCAGAAACTTTGTGTTTGTCTCGTGAATCGGTATGTTTTGGTGGACTTTTTTCCCGACTATATTTGTCTTGAGGAGAAGTTCGATCTTTGGATTGCGATGTGTCTTCTCCTCGACGACTCTGATAGCCCTTATACCTGTCTGGATCCGACTGGACAGGGGAACGAGAGCGTGAGGTGTGTGGTCGATGAGAATCGTGAGGCCTTCTATAATCTCTCCCGCGGCTCTCATGCAATCATGCTCGATATCAGAAGGAGGTCTAGACAAGCTACGGCGCATTTTTCTGACATCATAGTAAGGGCGAGACATTATACCTGCACAACAATATAAGTGGAACTTAGAGTCAATATACACATAAGACATGAGTGCTGTGACGTGCGGTGCTAATGTGTTATGTACATCCTAAGTGGTGTTCGCCCCAACAAACCCGAGTCTGAAGCCAGACTAGCATGAGCGGGCTCTTTGGCCTTCACAGGAGTAGTCTCCTCTGAAGAAGTGAAAGTTAAAGGATTTGTGCCAAAGTCCTCTGAAGTATAGATAGTTTCAGGCAGGGGAGATTTCCTAAACCCTTAAATGTGGAATCGTCGGTGGTAGGAGCATCTCCTTGAGAAGCATCTGTCGGTAGCTCTTTAGGGGATGTTGACTTCTCAGGAGAAATAACATCGTCAGGGACGGTATACCCTTCTCTGTGTTTTTCAGCTATATTGGCTAACTCATCGTCCTGAGTTGAAGATGGAAAAGGCGAAGTCCGAAGAGGTATTGTCGGACCTTTCGAGCCCTCGCCCTTCTCAGGAATAATGTCTACCTGGGGTATGTACACATATGGACCCGTCCCATGACCAATACTATGGGTAATAGATAGTAACCCATGATGATGGAGATATTCATCCTTAAGAACTTCGTCGATGGTTAGGAACTTCTGATCGCCATTGAGAAGCCGATGCAAACAATCAAAGTATAATTGATCTGATATTTGCTTTGGGTTATCAACTGCAAATGAAAAAGAGAGCAAGTTAATGTGTTGGCATGAGCATTTACAATTGAGATCTAGAAAGTCGGTGCTTTACTTGATTTGGTCCATCTCCTGGCGCACCCTGGCTGCTGTCTGATATAAAACCATTCAAGCTTAGAATCGCCAGCCTTGCAACTAAATGGAACTGTAATAATTTTCCTTTTCGGGACTGATTCAAAATATGAGAAGGAAGGAGTTTCTTGAGTCCGATGCTTGAAATTATAAAAAAAAGTGGATATCATCGAAGGTAGGCTCTATACCTAAAACCTCCTAGTATGCTATATACAGGGTGTATAAATAAGCATAGGAATTGGGATGTAATTGCATGGGGGCAATCCACATCTGTCTCAGAAGATCGACGACAAAAGGCGGAAACGGTGGGATAGCCCCAACCAGGCACATCAACCGGGTAATTGCCACGAATCCTTCCGGTGGATTGTGGGGGCGATCTGTTTTTGATGGCACCAGGGTATCTCTTTTTAGTATTCCATGCTTTAGACATATTTGAACGAGTCTGTCATCATCGATCGTCGATTCAACAGACTCTTTGAGTAGCTCCAATATATTGGCAGATTCAAACTCATCAGGAGCACGATTATCTCCTATCCCTCCTTCCTCTTCATCGCCAAGAGAAACTTCACTATTAGAAGGTATTTCACTATTGTGTGCTTCTATTTCATAATATGGGAGCTCATCTTCCCATTCAGGGTCTGAGGGAGAGGATATGTCATCAAGAGTGAATCTCTCGGAAGTTTCTGCAACTCCTCTCTTTTCTGCAACTCCTCTCTTTTCTGCTAACCTAGAGCTCATCTTCCCATTTAGTACGTGTGTGAACTAAAGTGTGTGCTATGTGTGCAAATGATGCAAAGTAAACACATGAGAGCGTAATGCAAAGGTTCGATAAAGCAGTAATGTTCGGAATAGTTCTTGATGTTCGCTAATGTTTGTAATGCGCTATCCTAACTGTTCTTTAAGTTGAAGGTTATGTCAAGTATTGATTTGGCCAGTTGAACAAATTCTTGTGCATTGAGTAGGATTGCTTCAGTTCGGTTCAGATGTAAGTGTTGGGATCGGATCGGAGGGGGAGCCATGTTTTGGTCTGAAGCAAACGTTCGCAGCCAGCCAACAAAACCTAATCGATTCGGAAGTAGGCATTCGGAGCGGTCCGGATTGACTTGAGTATCCATGCCTCTCTTCCTCTTTGTTTCTTACTCCGACCCGATCCGGTCATAGGAACCTCTTCCCCTTCCCTTCACTCTAACCTTTCTCCACTCGAACCGATCCCAGCTCCTCTCTTTCTCTTTTTCTTCTCCATTTTCCATCACGCTCAACCAACACCGAATCCAACTCCATCTCAAAAACCTCGATTAAGACCGAGCACTTATGTGCCTAAATATCCAACAATGGATCCTAATCCCATCTCCCGATGCCTCGAGGTGATAATGGAGCCACCAACGACGACGACGAGGGAGGGGGAGGCCACGGCGTCGAAGCCGAGCAAAAGCCATAATCAAACCGTTCAAATTGACCACAAATACTAGCTGAAATAGATTATTACAAGGATAATCGAAGTTTTAAACCTACTTACGAGTTTGATTTGAAGATCAACGAGAAGGATTTTTGGAGTTTTTAAGAGTTAGGGTTTTGGTCCAAAATCTGGTAAGTGAAGGCAATAAAAGAAATGAAAGAAAGAAAGAGAAGAGGTAGCGAGTTTATATAGATATATCGCAGCCCTTTGTATTCCCAGCCTTTCACCCCGTTTCGGACCGGAGTTTAGGCCCACAAATGTGCTCTGGCCCGTTGATCTGATACTAAGCAAAACCGAAGACAGAAGCTGTTCGGGTCGGAATTCGAACTGAATGGAATCTTACATATCAAAGTGGTATATATGTAAATCGAATTCGAAGGAAAATAAAGAAAAAGTTTACCTGGAGGAACTGCTGGACATCAAGAAGAGTTCTTAAATTTGTTTAAAAATGAGGAAGGTAATTCATATGCGTCATGGTGTATATATAGACGGCAAGAGACACAGTTTTATGAAGCAACACGTCCCTGTGAACGAACGGAGGTGACTATTTAACGATTCAAATTCAAAGACCAATGAACAGACGATGTCAAGGCACACTCCATCTTCGAAAGAAGCATCCCTTGTGGGGGCAAAATGTTAGTCTACTTTGTGAACTAGGCTACACAAAGTTAAAGACTCAAACAATGAAGAGCACCCTGCCAGATAATCAGATCGGATCGGGTTTCCTTGGGCAGAGACAAATCAACACAAAGCAGAAAGGGAAGGAAAACAAGCCGGACCAGATCGGAAGGAATGAAGCCGATCCGAACCCCATACACAAACATATCTGATCCGATCCTAGAGTCACAGCAGCTTCCACCCCACGTTTTCATTAATACTTGAGACGGATACGCACACGATCTATCCACGTTTGCCACTAACCTGGTGTGCTGTCATCATCAGATTCCATCCGAACCCGATTGTGGCGGGATTGATGCCACGTGGATCCGAACCGATCCCACTCCAGGGGGATTTTCCACCTATAAATACAACATCAAGAGGTATTTGGAAGGATCCTTTGGCATTTTCTGAAACTTAAACTCCTTTGCAACCCAAATTTCATCAACTTACAATCATCTTTTGAATCAAATTGTGAAGGAAATTGAGCGAATCAATGTATGAGATAAGTGAGAATTGAGTGAAAATCATTGTTGTACTCGCATTTAAAGCATCAATCAAAAAAGAAGAAAGTGGACGTATGCTATTTAACGCTGAACCACTATAAATTGTGTGTTTTCGTAGTTTTTGATTTCATTTCAATAGAATTGTTATTAGTTTGAGTGTTAGAGCCAATTTTGGATCTAACAATATGCGTGTGTGTGTATATATATATATATATATATATATATATATATATATATATGTATATATATGTATATATATATATATGAGATAGGATCAATGACACCCCAAATAGTACAGCACCCCTTTAGCCCCCTGATTTGCACCAAACATTTTCGTTTCTCTCTCCCTCCACTAACTTTCTCTCCCTCCACTAACTTTTTTTAATATAAATGTGTGACCATAAATGTGGTGCATATGGGGTGCTCCAAAATAGGGGTGCCATGAAACCCTCCTCTCTCTCTTTATATATATATATATATATATATATATATATATATATATATATATATATATATGAGGCAGGTTCGATGGCACCCCAAATTGATTATAGGTAGAACTCTATTTCTGTTCATCAATCACTTTCAACTGTCCGTCCACTTTAAAGGTACAATATCGGCTGATGGTAAGAAGCATATGAAAATGTATTTTTTTTTTTTTTTCTTTTTTTGTGATGTGAAACTATATATCTTCATTTCTTTATGCAAGGCTCTCCAGCACAAAACGCTGACCATTGTACCATGGTTATGGATTAATAAGTAGCACCATCGAGACACAAATATTGTTCAAAGAGGATAATTCAACGGTGCAGAAGCTACTGACAAGTTAAAGCAAAATGCAATACACATCAATAGAAATATTGTGTTATGGAAAAATGCAATAGACATCAATAGAAATATTGTGTTATGGATGGCCATTACGGGATCCTCACAAAAACAAACACACACGTACATAAGCAAACAGTATCAAAGCGTATTATTACTTTATTAGATGAAAGACTTATGGATTATAACAACCGTGATGCCATCGCATGACTGAACTATCATGGTTAGGCAATGCAAATCTCTCCAGCTTTGATCTCTCCAATCTTCGTGCTAACATTGATAATTTCTTCAATTTTCTGGGCAATCTCCGTAGCCCAATACTGTAGTATCTGGGTAAATCCGGACTCGGTCATGCCCTCAATGTATTTGCACTGAAAAGACCATACTAATCGGCATCCCTCGGACTCATCACATCGCTTCGCTATCTGCATTGTGGCAATATAGTCCTCGTAGCCAGTAAAACAGTCGATGAATATATAACTGTAGCTCATCTTCCTATTATCCAAGGCCACCAACTTCTCCTTGGCCCAGAACTCCTGTTCTGCTGGGTGCATTATACCCACAACATAGCGAACACACCCGACAACGTTGGCCTCACCTTCTGTTTGCTCACAAACTGACAAGGAAGGCATGATCTTGTCAAGGTTAACAAAGTCTTTTATCAGAGCCCATGCTTGCTCTGGTTTTGTATTTGGCAGCTCTGCGCGGGCTTTGCCTTTCCATTTCCGACGAAGTCCATTACCTCCTTCAGTGACTACAGCAGGCATATCGGCAATTCTTCTGATTATGTAATGTTATAAATACGTTGAAATGTGGGTGTAATGTGTGATGAATACGTGCTCCTAATTTGGTATTTATAACGTGAGATGATTTCCCTGTGCACCTTCCTAACCGCCAATACATATTGTTTGCTTCCTAAAATATATTATTGTAATATATATGCATGGAAAGTCGTGTATATATTGTTCAATTTTGAAACTTATATATATATATATATATATATATATATATATATATATATATATATATATATATATATATATATATATATATATATATTGACTGTCAATTCCGGTGTACAGGAATCCATATGGGAAACCTGTATGCTCACATCTCATGGTTTTTGAATACAGGAATCATACGAGCATAGATTAATTTCCAGGGAATATGCATTTTTATTTCACACGGTTGGACATGTTGAATAAGTCAATATATGGCAAAGAAAATGTTAGCAATATTCCTTTCATCTATATATTATATTACGATAACATCTAGTTCAACAAAATTCTTATTACTTCTATGCCCTAGAAAATTATTGATTTTCAACTTGAAAACAATATTATTAACAGTTTTGTTGCATGTGCAATTCTTAGCATTTCAAACGTCAGAATACATGAAACGGTGTACTAAAATAATCGGGTAAACTGATGGATTAGTTTGAACAAAAAAGGAATAATGCCTGTACAAGCCAACCATAAAATGTCATACATATCCAAAATTGGTGTCACCCTCTGTCTCAGCACCCCAAAAGCCTCACAACCAAGTATTTAACATTATCCATCCTTCCACTCATTCTCTCACTTCTCACTCACATTCTTTAATATAAATGAGTGACTATGGTTCGGAAGCAAATGGGAGGTTGAAATTCAGGGGGTCTCCTTGATCATATTCAGGATCAGGAGCACCTCAAACAGTGCAGCACCCCCTTAGCCCCCTGATTTCCATCACATATTTCTGTTTCTCTCTCTACCCACTAACTCTCTCTCCCTCCACTAACTTATTTAAATATAAATTGGTGGTCTACGATAAGGGGCATTTGGGGTGCTATAAATTTGGGATGCCATAATATATATATATATATATACAGGTGTCATCACAGAAACGTTTTGGTTTCTGAATTCCAGTATAAGATATATATATATAAATATATATATATATATATATGTACATATATATATATATATATACATATATATATATATATATATTTATATATATATATCTTATACTGGAATTCAGAAACCAAAACGTTTCTGTGATGACACCTGTCTTCTTTCGTCGCCGTGCGCTTTCTATATTAGTAAAAACTAAAATCCATATTCTATAGTTTCTTCCATATGTGGTTATTCCTGCCTTCGCGTCAACCGTAACAAGTAATCTATTAACCTTAATTTTTTTCGCACTGATTTGAATGTAGTTATTTAGGGTTTAATTAATATAGTTCTTGATTTGAATGGAGCTATAGATCTGAATGTGGATATTGATTTTTTGCTGAATTGAATTTTTTAAAGTGGGGCTGAAATGAATCTTTTGTTGCGGTTATATCCTTTTTCATATATTTGCTGAAATAGTACTGAATTTGTTGAAATGGCAATGAATCTCCTGAATGAATTAGCAATGGATCTGCTGAAATTATCAATAATTAATCATTTTTGCAGTAGAATATTATTTTATCAAACTATATTTTTGCCTACTAATGGATCGATGGTTGCTGTTTGGGTCGTTAACATTGCTTAAAGTTACACTTATTTGTTTCAATGGGAAGCAAATTACGAACATCGTTCCTTGCAATCGATAATTTTTAATTATTTTTATGCAATCTTACAGATATTAATGTAATAAACATAATTACCGCTTAAAATTTTTATCTAACGTTTACCCTATTCAGTAATGGTATTGTTAATCTCAATTGTTTTGTGTATTCAAGCCTATTTTTGTTAATGAATTCCATCAAGGAAGCATGGTTTATATATTACTTACTGAACTCCATGGAAAAATGATCTACATATAACTATTGCATGATTTTTGTTTAATTGTATCGCTTATGCATTTTGAAATAATATTCAGCTGTATTATAGTGCCTTTGTATATCATTTTTAGTCTTATTTTGAATGAGATAAATAGAACTCGAAAAAGATAGATCTGAATGTACTATATAAGTGATTTAGGTGTCTAGAATATAAAACAATTCTAACCGGATACAGAAAAATAGAGAATAGAAGTAACACCGTTGACCAAAGTAGTTGAATGCAGTTTAACAAAGTTTAGATGTAAAACTCGAAATGAGTTGGATGTGTATTCGATTAAACTTTCTAAATAAAAATACTATAACAAAACAGTAAAAACTTAATAGATCCACTACAACAAAAAGACCCTATTACAATTGTAGTTTTGCAACGGTCACAAAATGACAGTTGTAACGAAGATTTTTTACAACTTTTTTTTACAGACCGTTGTTAAACCTATTTTCAACAACTTTTCTATTTTGCCTGTTTTAATAGATATCTATTACAACATTTCTTTTTGGCCAGTTGTAATAGATAAGTATAGTAGCAAATGAAAATAATATTAATTATTAATTTATAAATAGTAATACTCCTTAATTAATAGTATTAATAATTCATAAGTATTATTATTTTTGAAATATGATATAATTGTTAGTTAGTATGTAGATTTTAAATTTTAAATATTTAATAATCATTTATTAAAAAAAAATGGAATTAATAATTAAATATGCATAGTATTAATAAATGAATATGTAATAAATAAATAAAACATTAACAAAATGATTAATTAGTAAATAATTAGTAATTAATAATTACCAATAATAACTAATTACTATAATTAATAATTAGTTAATTACCTCTAATAAGTAATTCAAAATTGATATATGAATTATGAAGTAGTAACTAATAATTAATATTTAAAAAGTAATATTTTATAATTATGAAGTAATATTTAATATTTGATTGTTTTTTCAAGCAATTTATATATTATTTTAATAGAAGTTTTCAAAAAATAACAAACAATTACAATACATATTATTTAATTTATCCTGTTGAATCATTTTCAAAACATTGATTACTTGATAGATTAACAATCCATTACCTTTTGTGTCAATTTTTTTCCCGACATATGTGTCAAAACAACGATCTTTAGCTTACCATATTATATAATCTTTAAAACAATTCAATTCATCGTCCAAATTTTCCCTACGTCTCGAAATTTTGGCTCCAATGCTGAAATTTTCCCTCCGCGTACTCTAATTTCACGGGTGTCTTCTCCTACACGGTTCCCTTAAATCAAAATCGTTCACAATCTCCTGAACAAAATGTAGATCTTAAAAATGGCAGCATCCCTTCTGCCTCCTTTCTTCCTTCTGCATCTTCATCATTCGTCTCCCCCATTTCTTATTGTCTCCCATTTTTTCCTCTTTTCCACCTTTCCCACATTGCCATTTTTCCTAGCTTTAGTCTCTGTTTTTACTAGTACTCCCTGGTCGAAGTCTTCCGCCACCTCCAAATCCTAATTTCACGATTTTATTTTTGGGGCTTCTGCCTTCTATCGCTCTCGTTTTCGATTGCTTCTCCCCTGCTATCCAAACTCCTCCTCTCCTTTTGAAGCTGCTACTAGTCTCGCTGAGTACATCCCACTGCCTCTCTAAGTTTACTCCTTGGGTTTCATTTAAACCTAACCTCTCTTCTCAAAAGCAAGCCACTCCACTCACAATTCCAATCCCTGGATTAGCAGGACATTTTGAGTTATGGTTGTGGCTTTGGGACGAGTGTAGCTTGACGAGCTTGAAGTTTTTTGGTTAGGTTTTGTTACTGGTTGAGCTTACATTAGTGTTATCATGCTTGGTTCTTCCATCTTGAGTTGGAGGTTGTTTCGACGGTGGTTATGGTTTGGTTGTTTGCTGGTTTGGCTTTTGGTTGTGCTGAGTTGAGGCATATGCTACAGCAGGTTTTGGTGTCTGGTTTTTTCTCTTTTTGTACGATTTGTGGTTGCTTTTCTGTCATGTGTTTACTTCGAGAAGAATCCTCATAATTCATCATAGTTAAGTTTGTTGATGATGGATCAGACATTAAATCTGCTTTTATTGCACAGTATAATATAATTAAGGAACTCTACCATTTATATTTATATGTATGGCATATGCATCCATCTTTTCCACTTTGTAGACTGTTGTTATAATACATTTTAGATGTAGAGTGTGTGAGCTTTACATTTTTGATTTGGAGGTTTGTTTAGAAAGAAAAAAAGTCAGCATTATATAGGCACAAAGGAAAACTTGTTCAGGCAAGTATTAGAACATGTTGTTTCAATAGACAATTTGAAAAACACGCCTGACTAATACTTGAGTTATTCACAACAAATATAAGTAGTAAATGAGGTATATTTCTATAAACTACTGGTTCCACTAAGTAAAGCATTTATTGGATATTTTGATTTTAGGTACAATTTTTGTTTGCTTTACTTTGTTAGAGCATGTTAGCTTAACTTTGCTTAGATTTAGGAAGTATGGATGTCTAGGTTTATTCATATGTCTATATTGAATGATTCTATTTGTGCATTCAGATTTACTTTGTTAGAGCGTGTTTGCGTGTACATAATATAGTTTTGTTTCTCAGGCTTTGACAGTGGTATCGTTCAAGCATCATCCTTCCGCACTTACCATACACCCTTAATAAACAAGTAAAGGCATAATTGACTTCTAATTCATCTTATATAAGTTTTTATTGCCCCTGTGCATGACATCATTTTACTCCTGGCAGAGCGACTATGTGAACGCAATGAGAGCAGCGAAGGATTTCAGTTCGAAAATTTCAAAATCTCCGCAGTTCCGAGGTAGAAGTTACGTTGAAGAAGAGGAGGCATGCTTGGGTATTTGAGATTGTGCTGAGGCATAAAATAAGCACTCGTACTAAGAGCTTGGAATTTGCGAATGACTAATGGAAATCTGTTCCTGATATTTGGAGATCAAATGCAGGGAAATTTAGGCACAGAGTCGCCGTTATAGATCTGTATCATGATCCTCCATCTAAATTTACTTATAAGCAGCTTGAGCAGGAAATTTTGGATTTTTCTGAATGTTTAAGAGATATCGGATTTTCACCAGATGAGAAAATTGCATTGTTTGCTGACAATTCAAGTAGATGGCTAGCTGCAAATCAAGGAATTATGAGTATGGGTGCAATAAATGTGGTTCGTGGAACAAGATCATCTGACCAAGAGTTATTTCAGATATATGAGCATTCGGAAAGTGTCGCTCTTGTTATAGACAACCCAGATTTTTTTAATAGAATCGCTACGTCTTTTCATCAAAGAGGCAACCTATGTGCAGTTGTTCTACACTGGGGGAAGAAATTACACGCCAGAGAATCTCACAGTCCCAAAAACAATCTGAATATCCCCATACATGAATATAAAGAAATCATTGATCTTGGGAGAAAGAGTCGCCAAGCTTTGCTTGAGTCATGCAAAAAAGGTCAACGTTTAGTTTATTATACAATCAATCTTGATGACATTGCAACTTATGTATACAAGCGGAACAAGTGGTTCACCGAAAGGCGTAATTCTTACACATCAAAATCTCTTACATCAGATAAAGAACCTTTGGGACATAGTGCCTGCAGTAGCTGGGGTCAATTTTTAAGCATGCTTCCTCCTTGGCTTGCATACGAGCGTGCTTGTTAATATTTTATTTTCACTTGTGGCATCGAGCAAGTATACACAAATTTGAAAAAGTTAATGGATGATTTGAAGCGGTATCAACCACACTACCTTATTTTAGTTCATTTGGTTTATGAAGCACTTTATTGTTCAATTCAAAAGCAGATATCATCATCATTAATTGTTTGCAAATTAATAGCACTTACATCCATTAAAATCAGTCTTCTCTGCATGGAAACAAAGAGAGTTCACGAGGGAACAGTTTTAACGGAGAAAAGGAGTGAACAAAGGTACATCTTTCATCAGTTGGATTGGGCACGGGCAAGAATTGTAGCTGCAATTTTGTGGCCAGTGCATAACTTGGCAAAGAAGCTAGTCTATGAAAAAATTCACTTGGCAATTGGAATATTGAAGAGCTTTGTGTGATACATTGCAGGATGGTATAAGTGGTGGAGGTAGTCTACCTCTACACATTAACAAATATTTCGAGGCATTTGGTGTGAAAGTGCAGAATGGCTATGGGTTAACAGAAACGTCTCCTTGTGTAGCAACTAGGAGACCTTACCTCAATGTAATAACTTTCTGATCCTGCTTAATATTTTGTAGCAACTTGGTACAATTGGCCATCCGCTTAATGACACAGAAGTTAAGGTTGTTAACATAGAAAGTGGAGCAAATCTTATAGATGGTTCAAAAGGCATTCTCAAAATTATGGGGCCTTACGTTATGAAAAGATCTACAAGCTACAAGTGATGTTATTGACCAAAAGGGGTGGTTCAATTCTGGTGATATTGTTTACATTGGTCTTACACATATTCTGGGGCAACATCGTAAATGTGGTGGAATGATCGCACTTGAAGGTCGTGCAAAGGATACTATTGTTCTTAGCACTGGAGAAAATGTGGAGCCATTTGAACTTGAGGACGCTGCCATGAGGAGCAGTTTGATCCAACAAATTATTGTCATCGGTCATGATCAATGACGTCTTGGTGCACTAATTGTGCCAGACCGGGACGAAGTTTTAAAAGATCGAAGAAACAGAGAGCTTTAAATAGTGATACTGCTGAGTTGAGCAAGGAAATAACGATGAATTTGATATGCGGAGAATTGAGAAAATGGACTTCTAATTGCTCTTTTCAAATTGGACCGTTTATGTTTTTTGTGACGGGTTTAGTTTGAAAAGAAGCAAGGAAATAAACTGAGCCTGAGCCGAGTGGCTCAGTTTTAGACTGAGCCTACAAGGCTTAGTTTACACTGAGCCATATAGGATGAGTTTAAAGCTGAGTCGAGCGATGTTCATTTACTATTAACGTTCTCATCCTGTATAATTTGTTAATCATGTAATATTATGCTTGATTCTAGCTATGAAATATTTGAGTTCCAAAAATATTTGTTTGAAGAGTTAATATGCATTGTTTTCATGCCTTGACTTATATTGTTATATTTGTTGACCATTGTAGGTTTTGGTTGAAGCAGTGGAAGCAAGACAAAGATTAGATGATGGTATGTTTGTAATTTGGTCCATTTATCGTTTACGTTTTGTGTAATGGTTGTATGTTAAATTATGATACTTAGATGTTATTTGCTATTGTTACGGATGATGAATGGTAGTATATGTTAAATTATGATACTTAGATGTTATTTGCTATTGTTACATTTTGTGTAATGGTTGTATGTTAAATTATGTTTTGTGTAATGGTAGTATGTTAAATTGTGATTTTTGTTGATATGGAATTTGCTTTAGGATAAAAATTGTGATATGTTGTACTTGCTTTGAGATATTGTTATACTACATGTTGTATATTCTTATTGGTATATGCTTTATGAAATTAATTGGAGCATATTATTATTGTTACTTATTTAAAGGAATTACCTACTACAGGTTTGGTATAATATTCACGTTTGTAGAAGTTATAATTGTTATTGAATTTATTATATGAAATAGTCAGATTTACATACTAACAGTAAAAATTGTTACATATTTCAAATTTGTAACAGTAATTATTGTTATAAAAATAAATTTTATAACAGTCATAAATATTATAAATTTTCAGTACCAATAGTTATAAATGTGACAGAATAATAAATTTGTAACAGTAATAACTGTTATAGCATACACGCTTTATAACTGTTATAACCGTTACAATATTTTTGATTTTGTCATGTATGTTGCAGTAACGGCTATAACTGTTACATAGTTAGTTAGTAATGGTAATTACTGTTAGAAAATCCTTTTTTGGTGTTGTGACAACTACTTATATTTAACTTAACTATTAAACATATTGTAATTATTTTAAACTTTAATTATTTTGTTTAAATATTTAACTAATATATATATATATATATATATATATATATATGATCATTTTGATCAAATTATTTTATATAATTAATTATTGATTATAGGTAGAACTCTATTTCTGTTCATCAATCACTTTCAAGTGTCAGTCCACTTTTAAGGTTCAATATCGGCTGATGGTAAGAAGCATTTGAAAATGAATATATTTTTTCTATGATGTGAGACTATATATCTTCATTTCCATATATGCAAGGATCTCCAGCACAAAACACAGACTGTTGTACCATTGTTATGGAATAAGTAGCACCATCGACACACAAATACTGTTTAAAGAGGACAATTCAACGGTGTAGAAGCTACTGACAAGTTAAAACAAAATGCAATAGACATCAATAGAAATATTGTGTTATGGATTGCCATTACTGGATCCTCACAAAAACAAACATTCATGTACATAAGCAAACAGTATCAAAGCGTATTATTACTTTATTAGATGAAAGACTTATCGATTATAACAACCGTGATGCCATCTCATGACTGAACTATCATGGTCAGGCATTGCAAATCCCTCCAGCTTTGATCTCTCCAATCTTCGTGCTAACATAGATAATTTCTTCAATTTTCTGGGCAATCTCCGTAGCCGCAGACTTTGCCTTTCCATTTTGGAAGTCCCTAACCTCCTTTAGCGACTACAGCAGGCATATCAGCCATTTTGATCTCCATAATTTTTCTTCTTCTTTTGATTGTGTAATGTTATAAATATGTTGAAATGTGAGACTAATGTGATTAGTACATTAACATAGTTGGGTATTTATAACGTAAGATGATTTCCATGTGCATCTTGCCAACCGCCAATACATGTCTCATTGTGCTTATCTTATGTTCTAGTTGCCTTTATAAATAAATGGTCTAACATGGAAAGTCTTGTGTATTTTATTAGGAGTACTGCCGTTGGCCACTTCAAAGTTCAAAACAGTGGGTTATGCAGACCTAAAGAAAATGTACTGACTTGAAGCATTCAATTCAGAGGCGGATGCTTCATAAAGTTTGAAATTCCAGCTGGCTGTGATATTATCAACGGCTATAATTAGATAGAGTTGGATTAATTTATGTCCATCTATCCAATCCAAGCGCTTACTCTTTAATGGTCCATTTCTGTAGTAAATTAATTAATTTTGAAACTCACACGTTTTTTGGATACAGGAATCATACGACCATAGATTTACCAGGGAATGTGCATTTTTTTTACACACGGTTTGTACAAGTTGAATAAAGGGCGATACTGCTGTACCTGAAAATATTCGGTTGTTTTATGCGAATCAGTACAAATTTGATGATATCAAGAGGCAATTATACATATTCACTCATGGACCCTTGGTTAAAAGTGGTAGTAGACTCAAGTTTTTAGAAACACTGAACCGGGTAATATAGCATTTTTGGTCAATTTATGGCAAAGAAAATGTTAGTAATATCCCCTTTATTTTATCAAAACGGCCGTTAGAAAAGTTTGTTTACTGAAAATCAATTTTGTTTGTAGTCAAAATTTTATGGTGCCTTTTTTTCTATTTTTGTTCCATCCGCGTCCTCCCCTCGTGTTCTTGTCCTTCTTCGCCATTTATTCTCGCCCAGTAGTCATCCTTATTTCGATAAGAAATAACCTTTCTCGTTTACTTCACATTCCAATTTCTTCTCATTGGAATATGGTCAGTCCACACTGGTTTGTCGCGACTGTATCCTATATACTGCAAATGTCAACCAAATACTGCCGCCTACATTTCCGATGCTACGCGCGCATCCGCATTTTTGCCTCTTTAATCTAACGTACATCCTTGATTACAACTTCACCGTTCGATTAAAGTTGTTTATTAATTCTTCTATTTAGTTTCACTTCAAATATTGTTAAATTCTGAATTGATTAAATCATACTAAACCAAAATTGATCAAAGTATGTTAATCAAAACATGGATCCTTTTGAATTAATTTTATAATTTGATGGAAGCTTCTAATTCATTTAATTTTTCTTTCTATTGTTAATGATATTTAATTGATGTTGGCATCGTCATATCTAAATTTAGAATAGTTAATTTTTTTAGAAGATTCAATTTTTTTGAGAAATTTAATTGATGGTTTCTTCATAAATATCACAACAGTGCCATTTATGCATTGTTAGTATCTAAAGAAACTACTGTATATGTAGTCGAAGGTAGCTTTGGCAACAAATTTGACTTTAAGGCTCCAAAAGCCGAAATGTACTAATTTTTCTTTCATAATCCTTGGAGAACACCAGAAACAGGCCAAAGCCAAGCTTAGTGGGTTTGAGTTGTTTAAAGGTGGAAAGGATGTAGGTTTTAAGGCAGCTGCTACAAAGCTTAAATTGGCTCAAGAGATTAATATCGCTGGATTTACAAAGAGGTTAAGGCCCTTGAAAGCTAGTGAAATCAATGCAAATCTTAATATGACATCTCAAGTTCTCACAATGACCTATATATCAATCAAACTACATTACAAACCTCAACCACTACCTGCAAGTGATGCATCTCACTCATGAGGTGCACAACACAAAAAATCATCTTAAAAACGTTTGTAATACCTCAAAGATCTTCGTCCTATCTTTGTGGATTGTCTAAGTCGATTGATGTCTTTCACTTGACCTGAGCTCATTTTCCAATCTCCATCAATCCCTCGTGTATCACCAAAATGAAGACCCTTGTCTAAAATATGATCCTCAATCCTTGGATCATTAGCAATGACCATATTAACTTCTCTATTTTGCTATGGACTAGGTTCTTCAACCTTCACTAGTCTTCCGTAGTCGATTACAGAACCAAATGTGTTAATGTCAAAAATTGATCACTAACACCCAAGGTGTAATTCTACACTCTACAAACAATTTAGATCTAGAAAAGTGGTAGCCACAAACACATAAAGCAGCAAAAAGACTGGAACTTATAGTGGTTCGGCCTAGGTCTGGCCTGCGTCTACTTTGAAGAGCATTTTTATTATCACTTTCGATGTTACAAGGTACACAATCTTTACAACTTTACTCATTTCTTTACTTTCTTCTCTTTAATGTCTTGATTCTCTCTAATTTGCTAGGAAAATGGCTAGACCTCTATGATCGTGATGATTGTCGGAGTCGATCTTCAACAATTTGAGGACATACAAGATCTTTAGCGAACCCATAGTGATTGAGATGTTGAATCTAAGCTTTGAAGAGGATTAATGGAGGTTTGATTGGTTTGGAGAGTTTAGAAATGAGTTTAGCAGCACTTCATGGAGAGAAAATTTGGTCCCTTTAATGGCGGGAGTTTTGACGGCAAAAAATATCGTAAACACCCAAAATTCCAATTACTAGGAATTATTATTTTGCTAAAGTAAATAAGTGAGTAAAGCGGTAAATAACACGAGATATTTATAGTGGTTCGACCTCGAGAGAGGTCTACGTCCACTTTGAAGAGTCATTGGAATATTATTCATCACCAAGGATTACAAAGTTGAGACTATCTCATGATATCTCATTACATTCACTTTCGAGTCATATGGAGTCATAATGTCATATGCAAAGTATTTTAGGAAAAGACAATTTGGTCCTTCTTCTTCCTCAAAGAGGAGATGCCATTAAAGAGGCTCCTGAAGCTCTCTAGAGGTCCCCAGCGATAGAATTCCAACCCTTTTTGAAGTGTGAGACCATGGGTATTTAAAGTGGAGTGGTTAGGTGGGAGTGGGTAAAAGTAGGGTACCCTACCAGGAATTTCGAACCCATGTAGCCTCCCTTTGGAATTTGGAACCCCTCCGTTAGCATGCGCAAAAGTTGACTTCGTACCCCTCCCAAGGGTACGAAATTCGCACTCTTGCAGGCGTACAAATTTCGAACCTTGAGGGGTATGAATTTCGTTCCCCCTAGGGGTACGGATTTCGAACCCGAAGGGGTTCGAATTTTGAACCCCGAGGGGTACGAAATTGAACCCCGAGGGGTATGAATTTCGTATCCCACAGTGGTACGAAATTCGTACCCTGAGGGGTATGAAGATTATATAAATGCGGGCTGAGGGTTCGAGACTTGGACTCGCGACTCTTTGGGGTTCGAGGTCTTGGTTTGGCATTGTTTGGAGGACTGGCGAGGTTTACGGAAGTTGTTGGCTGAATCCTGACTTTGAGTCGATCTGGTAATTCTGGGCAACACACTTATTGGCGAAAGTTGTTAGCTACCCGAGGGGTCGGTTGAAACCGTGCGAGTAGTTAGCCTCACGATAGGTTAACTGATGGTCTGCCCCCAAGTCGTGGGACTTGAGGGCTGAATGATTTATCTTCGGTCTCAATGTTGGGCTGAGATTCGTGTTAGAGGTTATTTATACTCGGTCGCTTCACAGACTAGAGAATCATGTAGAGATGCATGCTCCCCTGCTCGCTGTGCCAATCAATGCCAGTAGTGTTTATCCTCGATGTGGGCTTGAGGCTTGGATGGCGGCGTTGGATCTCGTGCTTGGGTTGCTGATGCGGCGATCCAGAGTTGTTATATGAAAGTCAACTATAATGGTTAGTCAAACATGTCACGCACAGAGTAAGCGAGGAGTAAACACGAAAGGGACACGAGAAACTGAACATCATTTCTAATAATAACTTTGGCAGTGATAGCCTTTACAATGTCTTAAATTGCAAGAAAACAAAGATCATTGGAAAGCATAAACAACTACACATTAAGTTCTGTAAAGTAGCGACGAAGATGTTCGTTGTTCCACGCTCTTGGAAGCTCGACTCCATCCACGGTTAAGAGTATGTAAGTCCCATTACTGAGCATCCGTTATATGACGTATGTGCCTTCCCATCGAGAAGAGAGGCCAGTTGGTGGAGGAAAGACCCGTTTTAAAACGAGGTCGCCGATGTCGAGGTCCATATGACAGATTATGGAGTTGAAATATCAGACCACTCGTTGTCGTTGGGCGGCAACCCTAAGTTCAGCTTCGTTCCTTTTTTCTTCGAGTAGATCGAGAGATCCCAAAAGTAAGTCTTGATTGGCCTTCGGATCAAAGTAGGTTACTCAATGAGATTGAAACTTCAGCTCAATGGGGATGACGACTTCGGATCCATAAGCAAGGGCAAAGGGAGTGTAGCCCGTTGTTGACTTGTGAGTGGTTCGATAGGCCCATAGGGCCAGAGGAAGTTTGTCTACCTATATGCCCCTGGCTTTTTCCAAACGCTTCTTGATGATGGATTTAATCACTTTGTTGACAGCCTCGACTTGCCCATTGGCTTGAGGATGAGCCACCGCTGAGAATCTCTTCTCGATGTTGTGCCGCCGAAAGAAGATTTTGAACTCGGCACTCTAGAACTGAGTTCCATTATCGGAAATGATGGCCTGAGGGATCCCATGGCGGGTGATGATGTTGTGGACGACGAAGTTGATTATTTTCTTGGTGGTTATTAGAGCTTCAGCTTCTTCCCATTTGGTAAAGTTGTCAAACGCGACGACAACAAAGTGTGCCCCGCCTCTGGCTGTTGGAGTAGTTCCAATGATGTATATTCCCCACATGGCAAACGGCCAAGGACTGACCATTTGCGTCAACTCTATAGGCGTGGCTCTTGGAATCTTCGAGAAGCGCTGACACTTATCGCACTTGTGAGCGTAGTCCGCGACGTCTTGATCGAGCATGGGCGGAAGCAGCCATGTTTGATGATCTTTCTTGCCAACTTTTGCTCTTTGGTGTGGTTGTTGCGCTCGCCGTCATGTACATCTGTTAAAACACGGTTGGCATCGTCATGGGATACGCATCTGAGCAATGGGACAAAGAAGCCTCTACGATAGAGTGCTCCATCCATGAGAAGATAGCGAGCTGATTGGTGAGTGAGCACTCGCCTTTCTTTGTAACATCCCGGGAGGGTCCCGTGTTTTCGATAATTCTTGATCGGGGTCATCCAAGATTCAGGTTCGGTTTCGGCATTCATAACCACCATGGTTTGCATTTGTTTAATGCTTGGTGAATCAAGTACTTAGACTAGGGTGAACCCCATAAGTTGTGAATCCTCGAAGCTCGCCAATTTGGCTAACAAATCTGCTTTTTGTTTGCATATTCTGGACTTATACAACGCTATCAGTTATCCACTCCGATGACGTATTAGACAGTAAAGCATATAGCAATGAACTCCAAGACTTAGAGTATATGACGCATCTTTACAAGCTTCTTTTGTCAGTTTATAACTTATCAATTCTTTGGCTGTACACACACGATACCTTTTGTCTAAGTCGGTATCGGTGCTTGAGATTGACTAATCGACATATGCCGGATTGTAGATTTCAAGCCCTAGTTATATAATTTGTGCGACATTCCACCCTTAAGTACTGCGTACCTGCGACATGTTTATGAAAAAGTATATTTGTGTAGAATGACTACTAGGCAACATACTCGCCTTCTAACCGAAGGAACATCTTCTGCTCAAGTTGACACTTCTTCTACCACTACTCCTGAGAACACAACAACTGCAATTTCCGGCCAGGTTCCCGCTCAACCATTCCTAGAGCCTCGTCCTCTTGGAGCTCCGCCTCTAGAAAGGCATTCTACTACTATAACCCAAGACCAATTTGAACAGTTGTGCGACCAATATGGAATTCCTCTTACTGATGCGACAATACCAACTGAGGGCGTTTTCGCCAATCAACCCCCGACCGTATATGTGGCTATAAACCGACATATGTTAGCGAGTGGTGCCATCCCTCCCTTTAATCCTTTCTTAGAAAGAATCCTGAATCGTATGGTCGTTTCCCCTTTCCAGCTTCATCCAAATGGATATATCATTCTGTTAGGACTTTGTGTGCTTTCTATGCAAGATGAGGGACGTGAGCCTACTTTTCAAGAGATTCGTTACTTATGCTCATTCAAGAGGAGGAAATATACTCACTGTATTATACATGTCGAGGGTGCCCAGAATCAGAAACTTGTACTTGATTTGTCAGAGAGCGTATTAAGATTCATGGCTTAGTTTTTCTTTGTACATTTCCCCGAGACCGTTCGTGGGAATTGGACAGAACGAGGTGATCATTATTTTCACAAAATAACACTTTTCTAATTCCCTATAAGTCTCGATTACTAAACTTTATTTTCCTCGTTTTAGTTGTTATGGCTCTTATTAAGGATAAGGATGTTACTCCTTACAAGCCCATTTACGAAGCTATTAAAGCCGTTGGTGAAATAGACAAATGGAAAAGATATTTATTAAAAGAGGAATCCCTTTGCAAATACGGGTTGTTTCATTTTTCTAGGCAAATTCCTTCCAAAGGAGTTCCTTCCAAAACTAAGTCTACCCCTGCAGCACCAGATGTTGGTACTTGTGGAGACGATGGTACAACGCATAACCAAGCTAATAAATCTTTACAGAAAAAGTGTTCAAATCCTGCCGGTAGTAGCGAATCACCCCCTAAGTCTAAAATTTCTTCTATCGTAGAAGAAGAGTCTACACTATGTAAGGGTAAAAGCCTGATTTCTACCGAGCAGGACAAGAAGGGTGAGACTACCCCGAATCGTACAAAAGAAATTGAATAGACCGGAAAGGTTGAGACAACTCCTGGGGGAAAATTAGGAGTTGAGAATTTTGGCAAGAACCTCAATATTACAGATACCCGTGAGGAGAGTTCCGCCGATATTTTTAGGACGTCAAGCAATCATAGCTCCACAAAGGACCTTCCAAGTGAGGTTGTGACTTCAAAGCTCGCACCCAACGTTACAAAAATGGGAATTGATATAGTTGTAGCTTCAACTTCTCCGTCACAGAGAACATTCGCGGACATAGGGCTTCTGCTAGCTTCACCACCTAAGAGCAATTATTAGATGCGTGTTAGATTACACATGCATTAAGCTTTTTCCTTTTATTGCATATGTTTTGCAATCTATCCCAATACATTATGCTTTAAGTACAAAAATATCTCCTTTCCTTATTTCAGTTCCGAATATGAATTATCCATATTTGAAGAGCTCCAAGAAAAGAACCAGCTCTTATAACCCAAAGCATCTCCTATAGCCTCATCATGCGCAACACTCTCAGCAAACTCACCATTCTCAGCACTCGCAATATTCTTGTCAGCCTTAGCAATCTCATGCCTACATACTGACCGATGAGCAAAAGAGGTGGAGGCATAAGGCCCAAGACTAGTTAGATGCAAAGGAGAGGGAACGAGGTTCTCATGGTGACCAAGACAGATATGGTGACCATCATGATGACCGATATAATGATAATCTTGAGCGTACTGGTCCAGAAGAAGAGGAAATTCGAAGGAGGAAGAGAGATGGGAATGGTTAAGGAAGAGATGATTTTCAGAAGCGTCTTAGATCAGATAAACTTCCGGTACCTGCTATTCAGACTACTTCTGGTCGCCTGTCCCTTGCTACTCTATCTATCACTCCACCTCCTGTTGAGATTCAGACGATTGTACATAGACCTCGCTATGAGCCTGAACCAGTCAACACTACAGTCGCTGAACGGTTCAACGGTTGGGGTTTGAAAAGGATGTTCTTTGATTTGGACGTATCTCCATCTAATATGAAGGATATTCTTAAGAAGCTGGATAACCTAAAGAGCAATGTTTTTAAACAGATAGTTCCATCGAAGGCAATATTAATAAGCAGTTGGATATCTCCAAGAGTCAGTTCGAGACACAACTAGGCATGGTCAAGAGTCGAGATGATAAGCAACTGCTTTTCTAGTTTAAGTTCGCCGATGATCTCCAGAGACTTAACAGAGCTAACCTTGATCAGACTGCTACACTGGAGAACGATAAGGTTGAATGGGCCAAAGTTCTTAAGTCCCGAGGCACTACCATTGCATCTCCCACACATAGAAATAAGGAACTGGAAGGTTTAGAGTCCGAGAATCAAAGGCTCAAAGAAGAGCTTACCGCCGACAAACTAAGAGAGAATGTGTTAATAGCGCAGGATAAGGAGGCCCAAACTTCTCAACAAACTTCTGAAACCTAGTCGGTCGCGGAAAGAAAGCTGCTACCTCTTAACAACAAGAGAATGCCATCTTTAAAGAGAAGGACACTACTCGACATTCAGCTATTTCTACACTGATAGCTAGGGCAGAACTTCTTGAGCATGAGAAAAATAAATCTTTGGCTGACATAGCAACTGCTGAAAAGGTTTTTAAAGATGCTAAGGCGGATGCCAATGCTACTTTTTCCAGATTTACCTCTTCAGCATTATGAGCCGAGTGAGCTTACATTATTTGGGATCTAACTTTGCTGTGACTTTGGCCCTAGTCTGGGAATCAATACTTGCACAGACTGAAGGTTCTTATGACGAAGAATATCTCCTTCAAAATCTTTTAAATGTGGAGTCCCGCGATGCCTTGCCGAATGGAAGAAATTTCTTTTGAAGCTGTAGGGATTACTGAGTGATGAAGCCAGATCTTCTGGGGAGTAGGCCCAAGAAACAGCCACTATCAATGCCCCTACTGGTCCTGCCAATCTTGGGGTTTCCAATTCCTTAACTCTGATTGCGTCTTCTACTGATCCTTCCACTACTCGTGAGGAGAAGGGCAAGGCAACCAATGAGAACACTATCGAGGGATGCATTACCAAGGAGGCTACCGGAGATGGTGTGGGTGATGAGGAGAACCTGGACAACTATCGTATTGAGCATAGAAATCTTCCCGCTGCAGGTAAAACTAAGATCGACCGAGATATGTCATTCTTTGATTCTCTTTGTACTTCACTTGGGTCAATTGCATTCCATGCCCATTGTTCTTTTGTATTAGGGTTGATGTCATCGTAACCCTCTCCTGTAGTGGTCGAAAGAACAATCGAAGCTATTGTGACTTCCTCCATTTGGGTATCCACTACTGCTGCTTTGGTTACTACTCGCCCTCTGGGCGATGCATCTTTACTTGATACTTCTACTTCTGCTTTACAACCGAGGTCACAAGAAGCAAAAATTGATGCACTTGTTAATTTCGGTGATGATTTCGATTATGTCCCTAGTGATGAAGCAAAGGATCTTGATGCAGATAAGAGCCCAGAAAAGAAAGTCAAGGGCAAATCGAATAAAAAGGTGAAGTCTTCCTCTTCAAGGCATAGAGGAAAGTGCAGTACTTCGAAGAAGGGAGGTCCTGCTCAGACATCTCTTGAGGAACCAAAGAATGACGAAGAATTCGAAGATGAGAGTGATTCCGAAGCCATACCTTCTCCTTCCAAACACCCAAAGCCCACACTCAGATCTAACGGTGATTCTAAAAGTGGGAAGAAGAATGCTTAGGATTTTTAACAATTTGCCCCACCTTTCACTGCTTTATTACTCTCCATTTTCTTTGACCCGATGCTTATGATGGCGCAGGTTCTTGCTTACTTCTTTATGTGACTTTGTGTCTGAGACTTTCATATTTGTGACTTGTATTGCTGTTGTTGTTATGAAGCTATTATTGCATTCTTTACTTTAACTATTAATTGTTACCGTAGCTTTGTTTTTACTTTCTTATGCACTTGCTTCTTTGTAAATTACAAGTATTTTATTTGTTGTGTAGTCGTGATGAGATTGTGATATGTATTATGAGCACTATTACTCCAATTTAATGTTGTAGTTGATGCCTCCATACTAGAGGTCGCCGCGAACTTCTTAGGGTAGATGTGATCAACTTTACCATCTTTCTTTGGTTATGACTAAAACACCGGAAGCCCCTGCTTCATTGGCTAAGTTTTTTATTTCGCCATTGCGCTTAGAGCTTCTCAGTTTGCTAATTAACCTTTGAATTTGCTTTAGTTGACCAAACTCGTGACTTTTGTTGAAGAAATTTCCTAGTTGACGTGCCCTTGCTTGAGAGGTCTTATATTTTTGGCCCAATGCTTATCTATTATCCAACTAGTTAATTCAAACAAAGGAGACTCTCGTTTGCAACTAGGCTGTTGTATTCTAGTGTCGGTGATTTCACTGGGTTCCCCAAGAGAGGTCTTTGGTTAAAGCCCAACATTCGTCACAGTCTGAATGAATTGGGTGCTAGCCGAATTAATTGGATGCCTCCAAAGAGGTCATTCAAGTCCACCGATCATCGCTACTTGAGATACCCAAGTGCTAGACGAACTAATGGATGCCTCCGAAAAGGTCTTTTGAGTCCGCCGATCATCGAGTCCGAGATGATCAGACACAAACAATCTAATCGGATGCCCCCGAAGAGGTCTTTTGAATTCGCCCGTTGCCGAGTCTGAGATGATCAGACACCAACAATCTAATCGGATGCTCCCGAAGAGGTCTTTTGAATCCGCTGATTGCCGAGTCTGAGATTACCAGACACTAACAATCTAATCGGTTAACCCCGAAGAGGCCTTTATTCCCAATGTTTGTCATAATTGGGTCAGATGTTTCTTGACACTCACGATCTCATTGGTTACCCTATTTCAGCTTGAAATTCTAATGAATCCTAACATGCGACTCTCAAGCCTGATGATCCATACCCTTCGGAGATTGGATTGAATTCATGCCTCCTTTTCGGCTCGGACTTCAGATGAGCTTCATTATGAGAGGCTTTATCATTTCGTAGTATCACGGGTCGGATGCCAGCACCATTACCGGACGCTCGTCGTAACAAGCTATTCTAATAATAGGGCTAGGGTCCTAGGTCTCGCTTTTCTGGAGATACCCCTTTGGTGAAACTTGCAATTTTTTGTCTTTAAATTTGACGTTGCACCTTTCAACCGTCTAACTCTTGATGGCCTTCATCTTTCTTTTGCAAGGAGGTGATTTAACCTTCATATTTATTGCGAATGGTGTTTACGGCACTCTTCTTTGAGTTGTCCCCATCGGGATTTGTTGTAAAGGTCACCAGGTCTTATCAGGTTGTTGGTGGGCAATCGTTCGATGGCCTGCAATCAAAATCGATTTTAGCAACTTTGAATAATTAAACAAGAATTTGCAAATGTATGATTCAGGCAAGCAAATTTACTCCTCTCATTCATATGTATAAAGTTTGATTACAACGCTAGGAAAGTATTAACGACTTTTTTGCAGAAAATATAAACGAAAAATTAGGCGAAATAACGACGAAGATGGTTGATGTTCCAAGCTCTAAGAATCTGAAGTCCATCTGTTGTCTTCAACTTGAAGGTGCCATCTAGGAGCTTTTGGCTTATAATGAAGGGTTCTTCGCAATTGGGTCCATAAACTCCGGTTCCAATCATTATTCTCTTCAATACAAAGTCCCCAATCTCCAAGGTCCTTTGCTTGACTTTGGAATTGAAATTTCAGGCGATCCTTCTTTGATTAGCAGCGACTCTAAGTTCTGCTTCATTTCTCCTTTCTTTGAGCTGATCAAGCGCTTCAAGCTGCAGCTTCTCATTCTATTCTTGGTTAAAGTGAATTATGCGGTGAGTGGGAACTTTCACCTCTACCGGGATCATAGCCTCAGATCCAAATGTTAGAGAGAACAGAGTGTGCCCAGTCGCAGTTTTATGAGTAGTGCGATAAGCCGATAGTGCAAGCATAAGTTCGTCCACCCAACCACCTTTATCTTTCTCAAGACGCTTTCTGATGGTTGATTTTATGATCTTGTTTACAGCATCGACCTGCCGGTTGGCCTGCGGATGAGCCACTGCTGCAGAACTCTTATGAATTTTGTATTTGGCATAGAATTCCTTAAACTCTTCGATTTCAAATTGTGTTCCGTTGTCTATGATTATCTTCTATATGGCACACCATACCTGCAAATAATGCTTCTTCTAGATGAAGTTGATAACTTTCTTTGAGGTGATCGTGGCTAATGGCTCTACTTCATCCCATTTAATAAAGCAATCGACAACTAGAATGGTGTATTTGAAAATGGATATTGTAGTAGGTAATACTCCAATTAGATCGATGACCCAAACGAAAAATTGCCATAGGCTGACCATTTGAGTCAATTCAGTAGATGGGGCTCTTGGAATCTTTTCAAATTGCTAACATCTGTCACATTTCTTAGTGTTAGTCAAGGAGTCTAAATTCACATCTGGACAGAAGTAACTGTATCGCATAATTTTCTTGGCTAATGTTTGACCACAAGTGTGCCCTCCACACTCCCCCTCATGCAATTCTGCTAGGATTGCTCTTTGTTCCTCTTTTGTGTGAAACAACGAAGTAAAGACATAGAGAAACCTCGCCTATATAACTGACCATCTTGAATAAGATACATAGGAGCCTTTCTGAGTAGCATTGTTCTCTTTTTCCGATCATCAGGGAGCACACCTCAGAGAAGATAGCCTTTGGTTGGAGTCATCCACGAGTCTGGTTCTGTAACACCCAACATTTTTTTGCACCCAAATTTTGACAAAAATAAAAGCTTGAACACATCCAAGAATGAAGGGTGTATATCTAGTACCTGCAACAAATGAGCATGAGCATAATCAGAGTACGATAAAGAAAACTCACAGTGGAAACAAAATAGGATAAACTAGTATTAACTTAAGTAACTACTTTTTCAATGTAAGTCACTTTGCCAATACTGAACATGAGAGAGAACGGGAACCGAAAGCCAAACTTAATCATCTGTGAGAACCCGACCATTTCCAGGAGACCTGGGAGGTTGTAATGAGGAGGGGGGTCAGATCAACAAGTACTAGTGATTAAGAAATGTACAACATGGACTATAACACATATATTCTGTTTGGTTCAACCCAAGATGTATGCCTAACCAGGTTAGTGAATCTAGCCCAACCTAGTAAATGTTTACGTATGACATTTATACCCTTCCCAAATTAGCATTCCCAAATTATATTACCAGGACATGACATTTACATACTTTTTGTGTAGCCTTTATACCAGAGCTTAATTGGTTAATTCTATCGAGAGTGGGTCCCTAATTACACGGTTTCTATCTATATCCTCATTCACTTATTAACCCTCGATAATATATCCAACGGTAATTTAAAACTAAAGGGCACTAGCTACGGGCCCTACTAGTTAAGGCTTCCGCCATTCAATCATATACCCTTTCCCTGCGTAAGGTGAGAGGGGGTATTTTATCATTCGTTATGCCTTCTAGCTGCTCTTATTTGATAACCTCCTTAGTCGCTTACTACTTCCCGTAGGTTAGATGGCCATATCTGGCCCTTTTAATTTCCAGGTTTGGGTAGGCCAACACACACCTGCCATTTAAGACCCCTATACTCAAAAACCAATTCCCATGTGGACCCTTTAACCCTAGTCACTTAGCCTTTTAGGCTCCAGGAAGCGGACTATACGCGATGGTTATTAGTTCATCCCCCATTTGTCTTTAACACCTTTCCTTTTTTGGGATAAAGTAGGCTTGTTATTAAGTCATTCTCGTTTAATTCCTTTATATGGAAATACTGTACGTACACCATTTATTTGCATCATGAGTTTATATGGTTAATAATATATTACATTATTAACCTACTAAGTCAAACTATATTTTCAATTATAAGTTCTATTGACATAAATAAGGAAGGTTATATTCCTTTTTTTCTTGGATATTTATTTGACTTCTTCCATAATTTGGACTTAGTATTTAAACGAAAATCAATTTCCATTAATCCCCTTTTTGAAACCTGCTGACATGCTTTTTAGTCAAAGAAGTCACACGTAAAATCTCTAGTTAACAATACGCTCAAGTATTGGGAATATCGTTAGAAGACAGGAAGTGATTTGGTTGAAGTCACATCACAAACAAAAACGACTCGAATCACCTAACAAATGACCTTTTATGGACCCGAAAACATCAATCCCGGAGCTTTTCTCCATAACTCTTGTAGCTCTCTAAATTAGCTTCAAGTAGAGCTTTCGTTCGGCTAAAACGGACTAACGGTATGGAAGTTATGCTCGTTTCCGTGAATGGGTGTAATTTGGCATCGATCGACAATCACTTGGACAAAGAATTGGAGACTTGGATTCCTGGGACATGGACCGGCTTGCCCCTTAAGGCTCGGCCCCCTCGGCTTGTTGGCCACCACCCAGATTGTGAGCATCATCTCGCGATGGCCAAGCATCAGAATCATGACCCACTTCCAGCTCGTGATACAGCCATGGACCACGAACCGACGATGGACACCAACACTAGTTTTTCACCCCAGCTCGTCATCTCTATTCGCCCGCCATGCTCACGATCCGCCTGTGTAGCAGTAACCATTGATTTTGACCTATTCTCATGCCACATCTTCCTCCTATCAACCCGGATCTCATCACACATGGCATGACACGACTTGGAGAGGATTTCTCCACGTTTTTCACCTCATTTCGAGATTTTGGGATGCGTGCCACATGGCCCACGAATCGCCTGCTGTAGATGGCTATAAGTTCACCATTCAGAAGCTTTTTGAAGGATCTTTTGTCTCTAACTCCTCATGGCTTCCACCATTATTCCCCGCAAGGCTATTGCAGTACATAGAAGCCAAATTTCACATTATAACACGATGATATTGTAACACCCCACCTCCGCTAGGGTCACTCTTTCGGGGGCACTAGCTTCTGGGGGGCGTTAGAACTGGGTAAGCATGCATAATGATATATCAAGGCAGAACAAGAACATAAATATATATATATATGCAAAACAGAGTAAGTGAGAATAAAACAGCGGAATATCTCAAACCATCTCAAAACAAGTCTAGTACATCATAAAGTCAACTGCCAAAATAAACATGTCTACTACATCATAAACAGAAATACTGTAATACATAGTGCTATCCCCAAAATAAAGATGATAAACCATAGCGAGCTCAATGTCCAGACATACATGAGCTATCCAGCGAACAAGCAAGCGATCCAAGCTAAGCACCACTGTTCCCTCCCTGAGAACCTGGGGGGGGGGGGGACGGAAGAAAAGAAGCGAAAGAAAACAGGTCAGTCAAAAAGACTGGTAAGCCCTACTACGATCAGTCTATAAACTAATAAAGTTAGCATCATGATGGAAACTGAGATGAACATACTGGCAATAGATAAAGGTGTCATCACATAAAGAAGATTAAGCTTTGCACCATAGTGTACTAGCAAACTAACATAACAGGTATTGATCCCTTAGCCCAAACTTTGGCCCAATAACATGAGATGACCTTAATACAAGGTCCAGCCCAACGGTCTAGTCGATCGGCTCCCTATAAACCTAACACGTCAAGTGTTGGTGTCCATTCGGCCCACATATGGTTGTAGTCAGACTGTGCCGGGTCCACCTTCGGGTGTATCAAGCCCTCGGGTGTCAACCCCAGACACCTAAGCAATAATGCACAGTCCAAACCTACTGGTACCCGTGCCTCGAGTTCGTCCAACACCGGATTACGTGCACGTCCGTAGCCCGCCTGGACCCGCACCGCTGTACCACTCGGCCGTCGCTTTGGTCGCTTACATCAGTCCAGTAATCGTGCCCCGCCCTAGCCTAGCCTCTAGGGTTGTGAATGATACCAAACTGGGATTACTGCTAGAACAGACCACGTTGCTAGGGTTTTCTAAGAGGGTTAAGTGTGGTTTAACCCCTCACTAATCCTAGATTAAATTAGTTAAGTGTAACCAACAGTTCACCACTTAACCCCATTTAATCCCTCGTATCCCCAAAATTGGTTAAGTATTAGTGGGCCATGACTTAACCCTAATCATGAGGCATTAATTAATTTAATTGTGCCTTAACCTCTCACATTAGACCTTGTTGCGGTTACTAGTTAAGCCGGGCGGGTCCGGGTAGCTTTACACCACAACTTGGTCTAACCTCGGGTCCAAGGTACACATGACCAACTTCTCACATTGGGTCCTATTATTTGTAGCAACTAGTTAAGCCGGTCAGTTCCGGGTAGGTTTATGCTACAAACTCAACCCAACCTCGAGTTGGCCACACTTATGTTTTCTAAGTGTCATGTCCACTTTATTTTCAAAACATAATTACAAGTTTAACAAATACTTGGGTAGACCTAACTTAATAGGTAAATTCCCAAGGGGTAGACCTAACTTAATAGGTAAATTCCCAATCTCATATTTTCATGTATTTTAAGTTTTACCCAAAACCCCCCAACGTCATTCCATCGCTTACATATTCGTCATAACGCATAAAGGGTAGAAAGAGGGAACTTGGCACAATATACATGATGAATCTTACATATCATAATAAACATGCATAACATGTTGAACTTGCATAACTTAGCATAGTGAACTTGCATAAACATGCATAACTTGTTAAACTTGCAAATCATGGCATAGTGAACTTGCATAAACATGCATAACTTGTGAAACTTGCAAATCATGGCATAGTGGACTTGCATAAACATGCATAACTTGTGAAACTTGCAAATCATGGCATAGTGAACTTGCATAAACATGCATAACTTATCAAACATGTGTAGCATAGCATAATGAATTCGCATAAGCATGCATAACTTATTAAACATGCATAACATAGCATAGTGAACTCGCATAAGCATGCATAACTTATTAAACATGCATAACATAGCATAGTGAACTCGCATAAGCATGCATAACTTGTTAAACATGCATAAATCCCAACTTTCATCACACATTAACTTTAGAGTTTCTAAAATGAAGGTAAGAGGGCTTACAAATATTATGAAGACACAAATCTACTAATAAAGATTGAGAAGCCCTTTTATGCAAGCATATAAAAACCCAAAACAAAGCTCCAATTAACAAAAATCCCAAAAACTCTAGCTTAACAATTAAAGCTTGCAACTTGATGATGTATGCAAGCTAATGATCATTCATACAACTTAGAAATGCTTGTATGAACATCATAATCTTCATAGGAATGATTTATGAAGAGGTTTGGAGGCTAGGGTTTTTAGGTGGAGGCCATTTGAGAATTCAATTTGACATAGTTTGGTTGCTAGAATGAATAATAGGGTTTTAGGGTAGGATTAGGGGCTTATTTATAGAAGATTAGAGTGTTTTTAGCCCTAGGATTAACCCTAGGTTAGTTTAGGCCCGTCAGATCTCGGAATTCTCTAGAACCAAGCCACACAACCAAGCCCAAATCAAAATGGTGCGCCAGGCAAAACTGCCTGGCCACCCCGTGTCGACAGGGCTGTCGACAGGGCAGTCGACACCCTAAGACCCCTGTCGACATGCCTGTCGACATGGGGGTCCTGGCGGGACTTTTCCCGCCTGACGCCAGTTAGCCCTAATCCTTGTTTTTAATTTAAAATTTAAATCTGTTTTTAACATGGAAATTTCTGAAAACTTCAATGGGCCTTAACTGGGTCATACGGACTCCGATTTTCGAAAACTCGGACTCTATTTCGCGTATTTTTCCGAGACGAACGCAATGGCATAGCCCGTTTCCCTTGATTCAGATTTTAGAATTAAATTCTGCCTCGATTTATGTTATAACAGGTTATTGAAAATACGGGTTGTTACATTCTCCCCTCCTTAAAGGATTTCGTCCCCGAAATCTTCAAGTTAGGAAGAACGTATCCTACCATCCAATCATCCATCTACTCAAAGCATCATCCACGAGCAATCATTGTCCTTAAAAGATTCTAAATGCTGTATGAACATATGCAAAAGTGTGTGTATATGTACTTATCTAATGCAAAGATCAATGCAAAATATGTTAGTGAAATGTATCCATATGTATGCAAATCCCTAACATAATGTATAACATCTACATGCGTGCTCAATCATACATCCATATGCAACATCCATGTGATGGCATACAAATTTCATCCAAGAATAAGCATAAACACTCATGCACATGCAATATGAGGAGTGTGTGAGCCGATCTAGTGCCTAATGTGTATCATGCATCCACGAGTAACCACTTGCAAACACTTGCAACCACTTGCAACCGTCAAACATAACATGTCTCAAACACATGTTTCATCCAAAGGGTTTCTACCTAAGGTTCTCATGACAAGATTAGCACGATAACTAGATAAACATGGATAGCAAAGAGAAAGATATGCTAACAAAGGAAAGAGATTGAGAGTGTACCCTCATAAAGGAATGGATAAAGCCCACGCATCTTCTCCTCGGTTTCCCAAGTTGCGTCTTCTTCGGCTTCACCCCATTGAACCTTCACCAATTTGACCTCTCGATTCCTTAGCTTCTTGGTCTCCGTCCCCAAGATACGAATCGGAGCTCTTCTCAAGGTAGCTTCTTTCTCTACTTCCACATCTTCTAGAACACTTGGCTCAACTACCTCTGCTGACTTATGCAAACACTTCCGGAGATGCGAAACATGAAAAACATTATGCACTCCAGCTAGCTTCTCGGGCAATTCCACTCTATAGGCCATCTGCCCGATCCTCTCTACAACTGGGAATGGTCCAACAAACCTTAGTGCTAACTTCCCTACTGCTCCAAACCGAACCACATTCCGCAAAGGAGAAACCTTCACGAAAACCATATCCCCAACATCAAACTCCAAATCAGTCCTTCGCCTATCAGCATAGGATTTCTGTCGGTCTTGGGCCGCTTTCATTCGTCTCCGAATCAACTCGATCTTTTCGGACGTATCTCTGATCATGTCAGGCCCAAGTATGAGCTTCTCTGTAGTCTCCCACCAACATGTAGGCGACTTGCACGGCCTCCCATATAAAGCTTCAAATGGTGCCATCCCTATGCTTGCTTGATAACTGTTATTATATGCAAACTCAACAAGAGGAAGATGGTCTTCCCAAGTACCACCAAAATCCAGAATGCAAAGCCTCAACAAGTCCTCAAGTACCCTATTCACCCTTTCTGTTTGACCGTCCGTTTGTGGGTGATAAGCCGTACTCAGGTTCAACCTCGTGCCCATAGCTTCCTGCAAACTGTTCCAGAACTGACTAGTAAAGATGGGGTCTCGGTCACTGACTATGCTGGAAGGGACTCCATGAAGTCTCACAATCTCACGAAGATATACAGACGCTAGCCAAGATGCTGTCCTCTTGCTCTTCACCGGAATAAAATGAGTACTCTTCGTAAGCCTATCCACAATAACCCAAATGCTCGTATTTCCTTTCCTTGATCTTGGAAGCCCATCAATAAAGTCCATGGAGATACTCTCCCACTTCCAAAGTGGAACGTCCAGAGGATGCAATAGCCCACTGGGCTTCTTTGACTCGGCCTTAACTTGCTGGCAAATGATACATCTAGAGACAAACTCCGCCACATCCTTCTTCATCCCAGGCCAAAAGAAAACACGCCTCATGTCTTGGTACATCTTGTCCCCGCCTGGATGGATAGTCAATTTGGAGTGATGTGCTTCCTCAAGAACTTTCCTCACCAAGTCTTCCACCATCGGAACACAAAGCCTTCCGTCTCTCCTCAGCCAACCCTTATCATCTATAGAATATCGAGCAAGGTGACTTGATGTCTCCCCTCGAATCAGCTTATCCATAATCTCAATTATCTGGGGGTCTTCCTTCTGCGAAGCCCCAACTTGATCCAGAAGGGTAGGCCTGAGCTCAAGAGATGCTAAAGAACCGGTCATCGACTCAATTGTCAAAGAAAAATCAAAGGTTGCCAAGAACTCTAAATTCTTCATCTCAACAAATAGAGGACTTAGTATCAACCTTCTTCTACTCAACGCATCCGCTACGACATTCCCCTTGCCAGGGGTATAGGCTATATCAAAATCATAGGACGCCAGGAATTCCATCCATCTTTGCTGCCTCAAGTTCAGATCCTTCTGCGAAAAGAGATACTTTAAAGACTTATGATCAGTATACAGCTCAAATCTCTCTCCCAGAAGATAATGACGCCAAGCCTTGAGTGCATATACTATCGATGCCAGCTCTAGATCATGAGTGGGATAATTTTTCTCATGCACCTTAAGTTGCCTACCACCAAAACATATAGCTCTGACTTCTTGCATCAGAACGGCGCCCAATCCCGTGCCACAAGCATCAGTGTACACGGTAAACATCTTACCACCATCGGGTAAAGCTAGAACTGGTGCTGAGGTAAGGGCTCTCTTGAGTCTCTGAAAAGCAAGCTCACAGTCCATATCCCAAGCAAAAACTAAGTTCTTCTTCGTCAACTTAGTAAGAGGAGCGGATATCTTCGCGAAGTCCTTGATGAACTTCCGGTAAAAACCCGCAAGACCTAGAAAACTTCTCACCTCGGTTGCATTCCTTGGAGTCTTCCAATCCTGAACTGCAACCACCTTAGCGGGATCCACCGCTAAGCCTTGCTTGGATACGATATGCCCAAGGAATCTAACTTCCCTTCTCCAAAAGTGACACTTGGAGAACTTGGCCTTTAACTGATGCGCTCTAAGCGTATCCATCACCTCTACAAGATGCCTCGCGTGCTCTTCTTCATCCTTGGAGAAGATCAGAATATCATCCACAAAGACCACGACAAACTTGTTCAAGAACTCTCGAAACACCCTACTCATCAAGTCCACGAAATACGCGGGTGCATTCGTCAAACCGAACGGCATAACAAGCCATTCAAAGAATCCATCTGGAGTTCTGATTGCAGTCTTGTCTATACTATCTTCAGCCACTCTGAGCTGATGAAATCCAGTAGCAAGATCAAGCTGAGAGAAAACAGAAGCACCAACAAGCTGGTCAAAGAGATCATCGATCCTCGGTAACGGGTGTCTGTTCTTCTTAGTCAGCTTATTCAATTCTCTATAGTCCACACAGAGTCGAAGAGAACCATCTTCCTTAGTAGCAAACACCACAGGCGCTCCCCATTCGGATATACTTCGTCTGATGAAGTTCTTCTCAAGTAACTCCTTTACTTGCTTGCTGAGCTCCCGTCTCTCACGCGGAGCCATGTGCCGAACGGGCAAAGAAACAGGCTTAGCATTATCCACCAGATAAATGCGAAAATCAATCTCTCGTTTAGGGGGCAACCCCTTAACCTCTTCAAAAACATCTGGATAATCTCGGACCACCCTTACGGACTGAAGGGTTTCCTCTGACGAGTCGAGAGATTCAAGATAGCACAACATGACGGGATTCCTCGGATTGCATGAAATCTCTAAGGTGTTGCCAAGGCGAGTCACAAGCCTCACAACCCTATGCTCACAATCAAGAATGGCTCCATATCTGGACAGCCAATCCATGCCCAATATCAATCCGTATCCCCTGAAACCAAGAACATACGCACTACACAAGAACTCTACACTGAGTATAGAGATCCTCAGATCCTCACATATCATAGATAGATGAGCAGAATCCCCAATGGGATTCGAAACACAAACGGGATCATCCACTAAGCTAGTACTAAGGTGCAAACTATCAACAAGATCAGATGAAATAAAGCTATGTGATGCACCACAATCAAACAAGGTACGAACTGGAAGATCGGAAATATAAACAAGGTTCTCAACAGAAACGCTACCTCGATCGGGAACTGGAGCGGTATTGAGAGCATGGACTTGCCCTCCTGAAGGTCCAGCCTGTCCTTTCTTCTTCGGGCATTCCTTGATGAAGTGTCCAGTCTCACCACAGGAAAAACATCCACCACTAAGCTTCCTTTTCTTCTTCCTACAATCCTTAGCAAAGTGTCCAGGCACACCACAGTAATTGCACTTTCCCTTGCCTTTGTTGTTGTTCCCCTTCTTGTTCTTGCTCTGATTCCCCTGACTGCTTTGACCACCTTGATTGCCTTTACCTTGAGAATCAGTCTTCTTTGCTTGGGTCTCACTCGACTTGACCTCCTTCTTCCCATCTCCCTGAAGTAGAGCCATATCGACCAAACTCTCGAAAGTAGCCCCATGCGGAATATGTGACATCGCCAAACCCTGCAGCGGCTCATTCAATCCCCTAGCGAATCGAAGAGCCTTCTTCTCAGGAGTGTTCACCATATGCAAACCAAAACGGGCCAGCTGATTAAACTTGTTCACATACTCCTTGACAGTCATATCACCTTGCTTTAATGCAATGAACTTCTCCATCTGTAAATTTGCCTCAGCAGAGGATAGAAACTTGGCCACAAATCTAGCCCTCAAATCAGCCCAAGTCTCGACGGGCCTAGTCCCATTGGTGACCTCCCACCAATAGGCTGCTTCGTCCTTCAAAAGCCACACTGTCAATAAGATCTTCCTCTCGTCATCAATCCTAAAGATAGCAAACAAGTCCTCAGTGTCTTTCAGCCAATTCCTAGCTTCAACAAAAGATTCCGTGCCTAGGAAATTCTTGCCTCCCATCGCCTTGAAGTCTTTACAAACCTTCGTGAACTCAACCTGAGGATGCTGAGGGGGAGGAGGAGGAACATTAGCAACGGGAGGAGGAACAGGAACCACCGGAGGAGGGACATTAGCAACGGGAGGAGGAATATTGACATTAGGGGGAGGATTCTCAACTACAGGAGGAGGAGTGGGAGTAGGGTTTGCGGGGCCAGCTACCGCCCTAGCTTCAAGAAGTCTCCTATACCAGAGTGGTACATTTACTCCATCCGGGATGGCAAGATTTTCAGCCATACTGAAACGAAAGATAAGATAAGATTAGGTCAAGGGAACGAAGGATAACGCTAATGGCTTTTTGGGGAATAGCCTTTTAAAATACTAGACTTTTCTTTGGAAAATACTTTATACTTGTTTCGAAAATAGTTTTTCAAAAGTCTTTTAAAAACTTTTTGTTCTTTCTTGTAAACCTAGCTCAGATACCAAATTTGTAACACCCCACCTCCGCTAGGGTCACTCTTTCGGGGGCACTAGCTTCTGGGGGGCGTTAGAACTGGGTAAGCATGCATAATGATATATCAAGGCAGAACAAGAACATAAATATATATATATGCAAAACAGAGTAAGTGAGAATAAAATAGCGGAATATCTCAAACCATCTCAAAACAAGTCTAGTACATCATAAAGTCAACTGCCAAAATAAACATGTCTAGTACATCATAAACAGAAATACTGTAATACATAGTGCTATCCCCAAAATAAAGATGATAAACCATAGCGAGCTCAATGTCCAGACATACATGAGCTATCCAGCGAACAAGCAAGCGATCCAAGCTAAGCACCACTGTTCCCTCCCTGAGAACCTTGGGGGGGGGGGGGGAAACGGAAGAAAAGAAGCGAAAGAAAACAGGTCAGTCAAAAAGACTGGTAAGCCCTACTACGATCAGTCTATAAACTAATAAAGTTAGCATCATGATGGAAACTGAGATGAACATACTGGCAATAGATAAAGGTGTCATCACATAAAGAAGATTAAGCTTTGCACCATAGTGTACTAGCAAACTAACATAACAGGTATTGATCCCTTAGCCCAAACTTTGGCCCAATAACATGAGATGACCTTAATACAAGGTCCAGCCCAACGGTCTAGTCGATCGGCTCCCTATAAACCTAACACGTCAAGTGTTGGTGTCCATTCGGCCCACATATGGTTGTAGTCAGACTGTGCCGGGTCCACCTTCGGGTGTATCAAGCCCTCGGGTGTCAACCCCAGACACCTAAGCAATAATGCACAGTCCAAACCTACTGGTACCCGTGCCTCGAGTTCGTCCAACACCGGATTACGTGCACGTCCGTAGCCCGCCTGGACCCGCACCGCTGTACCACTCGGCCGTCGCTTTGGTCGCTTACATCAGTCCAGTAATCGTGCCCTGCCCTAGCCTAGCCTCTAGGGTTGTGAATGATACCAAACTGGGATTACTGCTAGAACAGACCACGTTGCTAGGGTTTTCTAAGAGGGTTAAGTGTGGTTTAACCCCTCACTAATCCTGGATTAAATTAGTTAAGTGTAACCAACAGTTCACCACTTAACCCCATTTAATCCCTCGTATCCCCAAAATTGGTTAAGTATTAGTGGGCCATGACTTAACCCTAATCATGAGGCATTAATTAATTTAATTGTGCCTTAACCTCTCACATTAGACCTTGTTGCGGTTACTAGTTAAGCCGGGCGGGTCCGGGTAGCTTTACACCACAACTTGGTCTAACCTCGGGTCCAAGGTACACATGACCAACTTCTCACATTGGGTCCTATTGTTTGTAGCAACTAGTTAAGCCGGTCAGTTCCGGGTAGGTTTATGCTACAAACTCAACCCAACCTTGAGTTGGCCACACTTATGTTTTCTAAGTGTCATGTCCACTTTATTTTCAAAACATAATTACAAGTTTAACAAATACTTGGGTAGACCTAACTTAATAGGTAAATTCCCAAGGGGTAGACCTAACTTAATAGGTAAATTCCCAATCTCATATTTTCATGTATTTTAAGTTTTACCCAAAACCCCCCAACGTCATTCCATCGCATACATATTCGTCATAACGCATAAAGGGTAGAAAGAGGGAACTTGGCACAATATACATGATGAATCTTACATATCATAATAAACATGCATAACATGTTGAACTTGCATAACTTAGCATAGTGAACTTGCATAAACATTCATAACTTGTTAAACTTGCAAATCATGGCATAGTGAACTTGCATAAACATGCATAACTTGTGAAACTTGCAAATCATGGCATAGTGGACTTGCATAAACATGCATAACTTGCGAAACTTGCAAATCATGGCATAGTGAACTTGCATAAACATGCATAACTTATCAAACATGTGTAGCATAGCATAATGAACTCGCATAAGCATGCATAACTTATTAAACATGCATAACATAGCATAGTGAACTCGCATAAGCATGCATAACTTATTAAACATGCATAACATAGCATAGTGAACTCGCATAAGCATGCATAACTTGTTAAACATGCATAAATCCCAACTTTCATCACACATTAACTTTAGAGTTTCTAAAATGAAGGTAAGAGGGCTTACAAATATTATGAAGACACAAATCTACTAATAAAGATTGAGAAGCCCTTTTATGCAAGCATATAAAAACCCAAAACAAAGCTCCAATTAACAAAAATCCCAAAAACTCTAGCTTAACAATTAAAGCTTGCAACTTGATGATGTATGCAAGCTAATGATCATTCATACAACTTAGAAATGCTTGTATGAACATCATAATCTTCATAGGAATGATTTATGAAGAGGTTTGGAGGCTAGGGTTTTTAGGTGGAGGCCATTTGAGAATTCAATTTGACATAGTTTGGTTGCTAGAATGAATAATAGGGTTTTAGGGTAGGATTAGGGGCTTATTTATAGAAGATTAGAGTGTTTTTAGCCCTAGGATTAACCCTAGGTTAGTTTAGGCCCGTCAGATCTCGGAATTCTCTAGAACCAAGCCACACAACCAAGCCCAAATCAAAATGGTGCGCCAGGCAAAACTGCCTGGCCACCCCGTGTCGACAGGGCTGTCGACAGGGTAGTCGACACCCTAAGACCCCTGTCGACATGCCTGTCGACATGGGGGTCCTGGCGGGACTTTTCCCGCCTGACGCCAGTTAGCCCTAATCCTTGTTTTTAATTTAAAATTTAAATCTGTTTTTAACATGGAAATTTCTGAAAACTTCAATGGGCCTTAACTGGGTCATACGGACTCCGATTTTCGAAAACTCGGACTCTATTTCGCGTATTTTTCCGAGACAAACGCAATGGCATAGCCCGTTTCCCTTGATTCAGATTTTAGAATTAAATTCTGCCTCGATTTATGTTATAACAGGTTATTGAAAATATAGGTTGTTACAGATATCATGTATAATCCTCTAATTTCTTACTCCTTTTTGTTGTAAACACGAAGACTTCATGTATAAATCTGAGAGAATTGACCTGTAACTTCTTAGGATTTAGGAAGAGATAAAGTGGACTTAGGCTTGGTTTGAGCCGAACCACTATAAAAGCCTTGTGTTTCTTCGTTTATTTATTGTTTTCTGCATTCTGTGATCTGTAAATTGTGATTGCGAGGACTTCGCACTACATTTGGGTGTTAGTACCAAATTTTGGTCTAACAATACCCATTTCCTTTTACTTCATTTTTATTGGCCTTTTATGACTCAAACGGTCATATTTTCCTAAGGCAACTATTTATCAATCCCAAGTTATCTATTTGTTGTACCCCAATTGACAATTTCTATACTTATTTATTTATTTGATTAATTATTGTTTGACTATTATATATATATATATATGTATGTATGTGTGTGTGTGTGTCTATATATATATATATATATGCACTAGGCCTCTCACATTAAGTTGACTACGTGTGGATGCTGGATTCGCCGGTCGGTTCCGGGCAGGCTTCTACCACAAGTGAACTTAACCTCATGCCATAGTACATTCATTTTTATGCATTAGAACCCTCATAGCTGCGCTTGCCGGTCAGTTCCGTGCAGGCTTACACCACAAGTACAACTTAACCTCGTGTCTGAATGCGGTTTTATTTTTAAATTCCTCATTGGTGTCCACAACAATTATCCTAATTGATATTAGGAATTGTAACTATTTTTCCATCACATTTATTTTCCCTAAATCAATATTTGTTACATGGTCATTTCTTTATTTACGGTCTCATTTATGGAAATTAATTATATTTATTGCTACAAATGGTCACCATAAATATATTAATTCAAAATGGATTATATTTACTTATAATTCCATAATTGAACCTTATCCAGACATTCAACATTTGTCGCAATTGTTAATTATTCACAAAGTACGGAATATAATTTACATGTGTGATTCCATAAATGAATACCATTGAACATTTCAAACCTCCGAACATTTAATACAATGCATATTTTACCGTTTTACGCTGATTTGGATGGATAATATGTATATATTTATTTTTATGTTTTCGTGTGGTCAATGTAGTTATTTAATATTTATTATATTACAATACTTTTTTTTAAATTAATGATTTATTCTAATCAATTAACTAAACATTTCCTTTTTATATTCAATCTTGATAAAAAGGTTTCAAGTCTCACAAGGACCGTTAGCCGTAATCATTGTAAATAATGCCTTTTTTGTGGAATTGACATATTTCCAAATCACAAGAAATATATGTAATGTATTTTTATTTTGGAATAGTCGATGCAAAATATATACAAAAAAACGTATTTATTTTTATATGTACATTTGCACCACTTTTCCCTTCTATATTCTTTTTGTCATGCTTCTTGTGATTCTAAAATAATGTCTCTTTATTTAAAAATGAGGAAAACGACATAATTTACAGTGCTTATGCCAAAAACCAAACAATATTGAATGTAAACAAAGAATATTTCTTTTATTCTTACAATCACATAAAACACAAATTTATCTTTTTATCCAATTTCACATATTTCATATTTCAGCATTGAACTAAAGATATGGAACATAACTACAACAATTTAATGTTTAATGGGACTGATTTCCAGATCCACAATGCTATGTAACATATACAACATATTTCATGACATAACTGTAGAAATATGTTGGAAAAATATAAAAATCCTACAATTCATGTTTATACATAATCACAACTTATCATTTGCCAATTTCAAACATATTCATAATCAGATCCGATGGTTGCCACAATTTACAGTTATTTAAATAAGCAGATCCAATAGGCATAAAACATAGATTGGATTCAAATGAAATAGGTATATCATTATATCTGTTTAGTAAATTTCTCACTCACCTTACAACTTCCAATTTCTGAATTTTGAACCTTTTTAGGCTTACAACTCCCAAATTCTTATAAATCTACAATTTATCTAGAAACAGGAAAATTCTAGATCTATAGAAATATAAGGAAAAGGGAAGAAAGCGAATAAATCTATCATTGAACATCATCTTCCACTGAATCTATTAATCTTTCCAATTCCATTTGAATTTGATTTGATTTGGTATGTATATGAAAGCATTTTATTTAGAAATTAGGTTAGAAGAGGAAGAAAAATGGAAGAGCTGCGCTGCCTCTATAGATTGGAATGGAAAAGAATGAGACTCTGCCCCTTTATTTATAGGGATGGAAATGGATTGAACCGTCGGATTAGTTTTAAGTTATATCTGTCCATTCGTTATAAACAAAACCCTAAAAACCCAGCCATTACTGGGCTGTTTGACGCCTAGTAGTTCGACCTAGGCAGTCGACCGTCGGTCGACCCTCATGTCGATCGCCTGAGCATCAAACTGCCCAAGTCGGATGGGTTATTAATGGTAAGTTATAAATTAAATATTTTATTTATTTATTTTTCATTCGTTTTCGTATTTCGACCGTAACTTTTTCATACGGACTCCGTTCGCGAAACTCCAAACATGAAAGTTGACCAGAACTCCGAGATGAACGCAACAGTTAAAATTTCGTGGTCAAATTCCATTATTTGAAGAAATTCCTATTTTTGAGCTTCTAATTAAATAACTATTTATTGACAAAATTCTGGGTTATTACATTCTTCCCCCCTTAAAAGCAATTTCGTATCGAAATACTGACAACTAGTTATTGTAACAACCCGTATTTTTAATAATCTGTTATAACATAAATTGAGGCAGAATCAAATTATAAAATGGGAATCAAGGGAAACGGGCTATGCCATTGCGTTCGTCTCGGAAAAATACGCGAAATAGAGTCCGAGTTTTCGAAAATCGGAGTCCGTATGACCCAGTTAAGGCCCATTGAAGTTTTCAGAAAAATCCTAAGTAAAAACAGATTCAAATTTAAAGAATTGGGCCAGCTGGGCCAAGGCGGGAAAACTCCCGCCAGGGGCCCCATGTCGACAGGCCTGTCGACAGGGTCCCCAGGGAGTCGACTGCCCTGCCGACAGCCCTGTCGACAGGGGGTAGCCAGGCAGATTAGCCTGGCGCACCTCTTTGGTTTGGGCTTGGTTTGGGCTTGGTTGTGTGGTCTGGTTCTAGAGAGTTCCTAAATCTGACGGGCCAAAATTCACCTAGGGTTAATCCTATGGTCTAAAACACTCTAATCTTCTATAAATATACCCCTAATCCTACCCTAAAACCCCATTAATCATTCTAGCAACAAAACTATGCCAAAATCCAAACTCTCATGGCCTCCACCCTCTTCATACAACTCCTAATTTAATTCCTAAGTGATTCTCCATGCATACAAGCATATTTAGGCTTGTATGATCCTCCTTAGCTTGCATTAAAGGCTTGTTTTTCAATTGGCATCATAAAGGAGGAGTCTTGATCAAGTTTGCTTGCATTTGGGGGATTTAATTAGTTGCATAAGGGGTTTCTTGCATTTGTTGTACTCATTTGAGTCCGCATAAGCATTGTAAGCCCTCTTACCCTCATTTTAGAAACTATAAAGTTAATGTGTGATGAAAGTTGGGGTTTATGTATGTTTATTGAGTTGTGCATGTTATGCAAGGGTACTAAGCCATGATTTGCAAATCTATTAAGTTATGCATGTATACTAAGCCATGATTTGTATGTTCATTAAGTTATGCATGTTTATGCAAGTTTGCTAAGCCATGATTTGTATGTTTATTGAGTCATGCATGTTTATGCAAGTTTGCTAAGCCATGATTTGTATGTTTATTGAGTCATGCATGTTTATGCAAGTTTGCTAAGCCATGATTTGTATGTTTATTGAGTTATGCATACTTATGCAAGATTTAAATGACAAGTTGTGCATGTTTTGACAAGTTGTGCATGTTTGACAAGTTATGCATACTTATGCAAGTTTAAAATGACAAGTTGTGCATGTTTTGGCAAGTTGTGCATGTTTGACAAGTTATGCATACTTATGCAAGTTTAAAATGACAAGTTGTGCATGTTTTGACAAGTTGTGCACGTTTTATGGTAGTATGCAAGATCACTATGCTAAGTTGTGCAAGTCTAACATGTTGTGCATGATTGTTGTGCAAGTTTATCATGTATGTTGTGCCAAGTTCCCTCTTCCTATCCTTTATGCGTTACTACGAATATGTAAGCGATAGAATGACGTTGGGGGTTTTGGGGTAAACTTAAAATACATGAAAATATAAGATTGGGAATTTACCTATTAAGTTAGGTCTACCCCTTGGGAATTTACCTATTAAGTTAGGTCTACCCAAGTAATTGTTGACTTGTAATTATGTTTTGAAATAAAGTGGACATGACACTTAGAAAACATAAGTGTGGCCAACTCGAGGTTGGGTTGAGTTTGTAGCGTAATTCTACCCGGAACCGACCGGCTTAACTAGTGGCTACAAACAATAGGACCCAATGTGAGAAGTTGGCCATGGGGTGCCAAGACCCGAGGTTAGACCAAGTTGTGGTGTAAAGCTACCCGGACCCGCCCGGCCTAACTAGTAACCACAACAAGGTCTAATGTGAGAGGTTAAGGTGCATTAAGTTAATTAATGCCTCATGATTAGGGTTAAGTCAGGGTCCACTAATACTTAACCAATTTGGGGATTCGAGGGATTAGAATGTGGTTAGGTTGTGAACCGTTGATTACACTTAACTAGTTTAATCCATTTGGGAGTTCAAGGGATTAGAATGGGGTTAAGCCACACTTAACCAGTTTAATCCAGGATTAGTGAAGGGTTAAATCACACTTAACCCTCTTAGGAAACCCTAGCGGCGGGTCTGTTCCGGCAGTAATCCCAGTTTGGTATCATCACAACCCTAGAAACTAGGCTAGGGCGGGGCACGATTACTGGACGGATGTAAACGACCAAAGGGCGATGGCCGAGTGGTACAGCGGTGCGGGTCCGGCGGGCTACGGACGTGCACGTAGTCCGATGTTGGACAAACTCGAGGCACGGGTACCAGTAGGATAGGGCTGTGCATTATTGCTTAAGTGTCTGGGGTTGACATCCGAGGGCTTGATACACCCAAAGGGGGACCCAGCACAGACTAACTACAACCATACGTGGGCCATATGGACACCAACACTTGACGTGTTAGGTTTATAGGGAGCCGATCGACTAGACCGTGGCTGGACCTTTTATTAAGGTCACTTCATGTTATTGGGCCGAAGTTTGGGCTAAGGGATCAATACCTGTTATGTTGGTTTGCTAGTACACCATGGTGCAAAACTTAACTCTGTTTATGCGATGACACCTCTGTCTATCTTATAGTTGATTTATTCATGTCAGCATGTTGTTATCTATGATCACCTCAGTTTCCATCATGATGTTAACTTTATTAGTTTATAGACTGATCGTAGCAGGGCTTACTCAGTCTTTTTGACTGACCTGTTTTCTTTCGCCTCTTTTCTTCCGTTTCCCCCCCCAGGTTCTCAGGGAGGGAATACTGGAGCCTAGCTTGGATTTTAGCTGCTTCCTTGGATAGCTCAAGTATGCTTTGGACTTGAGCCGCTATGGTTTATCACTCTTATTTGGGGATAGTACTTATGTATTTTCAGTTTATCAGATGATGTATTTATCTAGACTTGTAATTTTGGGAAAGTGACATTTTGATGTACCAGACTTGAGTTTTGAAATGGTTTATAAATCTTCCGCTGTTTTATTTACTTACTCTGTTTATTTACATATATATATATGTCATGTCCTGCCTTGCTATATCATTATGCATGTTTACCAATAATGCCCCTCCAAAGCTAGTGCATTCCTTTGCGAGTGACCCTAGTGGAGGTGGGGTGTTACATTTGGTATCAGAGCATATGGTTTACGAGAAGGGATAAAAAGGTTTTTAAAACTTTTGAAAAGAAAAACTATTTTCAAAACCAAGTATTAAGTATTTTCCAAAGAAAAGTCTAGTTTATTTTAAAGGCTATTCCCCAAAAAGCCTTTAGCACTATCCTTTGATCCCTCGTTTGAACTCTTTTCTTTTCGTTTCCAGCATGTCTGATAATCTCATCTTGCCCGAAGGAGTAACGATACCCGATTGGTTTCGTCGGTACTTGGAAGTCACGGCACCGGTCCCGGGTGTCTCTAGTGTTGTCTTTCCAGTCAAGGCCGCTGTCCCTCCTCCTCCGGTAGTTGATGTTCCTCTTCCTCCTTCCCCTCAGCACTCTCAAATTGACTTCGCCGAGATTTGCCAAGATTTTAAGGCGATGGGTTGCAAGAATTTCTTTGGAACCGAGACTTTCGTAGAGGCAAGGAATTGGTTGAAAGAGACCGAAGATCTTTTAGCCACCTTTGATATAGGTGACCGCAGGAAGGTTTTATTGGCAGTATGGTTGCTAAAGGAAGAAGCTGCACGTTGGTGGGTAGTCACCACCGCTACTAGGCCAATTGAGACTTGGGATGACTTTAGAGGAAGGTTTGGACTGAGATTCTTATCACTGAAGCAAGGGGACATGACTATTATGGAATACATAGATAAGTTTAATCAACTGGCTCAGGACGATTTAGACTTGGTTAATACAGCTCAGAAGAAGGCCCTACACTTTGCTCTAGGATTAAACGAGCCATTACGTGATTTGGCCCTGTCTCATATACCCTTGGGGGCGACTTTCGAGAGTTTAGTGAATTTGGCCCTACTTCAAGAAGAAGGTAGCAATGACAAGAAAGAGGTCAAGGTGAATGAGTCTCAAGGCAAGAGAGTAAATTCCGGGAAACGGGGCAAGAATATGAAATGTAACTTCTGTGGTAAAGTTGGACATATAGCCAGGGAATGTAGGAAGAAGGAAAAGAGAAAGCGGGGCGAATGCTTCATTTGTGGTGAGTTTGGACATCTCAGCAAGGATTGCCCGAGGAAACAAGGGCAAGGTCAGACTCAGTATGCAGGACTATCTGGAGGGCGAATTCATCCCCTCAACACCGTTCTTCCAGCTTATGATAGAGGTAGTGTTTCTGTTGAAAATCTTGTTTGCATTTTCTGATTTTCCCTGTTCGAACTTTGTTTGATTCTGGCACATCGCATAATTTTATTTCATCTGATCCGGTTGGAAGTTTTGCACCTAAGTACTAGTGTAGTTGATGATCCCGTATGTGTTTCAAATCCAATTGGGGGTTCTGCCCGTTTGTCTATGGTCTGAGTGGATTTGAAAATTTCTATCGTAGTATAGAATTCGCGTGGGATGTTTATATTCTCGGTTTCAGGGGATATGGGTTGGTTTTGGGCATGGAATGGTCGTCCTGTTTTGGGCCATTCAAGGGTTTTTGTATATAGGGTGTGGGGCTCATGACTCGCCTCAGTAATACCCTAGAAATTTCTAGCAACCCTATGGGTCCCGTCATGTTATGTTATCTTGAGTCCCTCAACTCGTCTATTGATAGTTTGCAATCGGTGAGGGTGGTCCGAGAATATCCTGATATCTTGGGTGAAGTGAAGGGGTTACCCTTAGACGTGGGATAGATTTCCGCATTATCTGGTTGGTAATACCAAGCCAGTTTCGTGGCCGGTTAGGCACATGACCTCACGAAATGAGAGTTAAGAAAGCAAGTCAAGGAGTTGCTTGAGAAGAACTTCCTGAGACGGGCATTTTCGAGTAGGGTGCTCCAGTAGTATTCGTTACTGATGTGGACAGTTTGTTTCGCTTATGTGTTGATTATCGTAAGATAACCGTTACCAAGGATCAATGATTTGTTTGATCAGCTTGTAGGAGCATCTGTTTTCTTTTGATCTAGCTACCGGATTCCATCAGCTTAGGATGACTGAGGATGGAATTGACAAGACTGCGTTTAGGACTCTGGATGGGTTTTAGAATGGCTAGTCATACTATTTGGTTCGACTAATGCACCCGCATATTACGTAAACTGGATGGGTAGGGAGTCCTTGAACAAGTTTGTCATGATCGTCTTAGACGATATTTTGATCTCCTCAAAAGAACGAGGAAGAACATGCTATACATCTCAAGGAGGAGATGGATACGCTTAGAGCCACCAGTGGAAGGTCAAGTTCTCCAAATGTCACTTTGGAGGAAAGAAGTTGGAGCATAGTTCCTAGGTAAGGCCTAGCGGTGGATTCTGCTAAAGTGGTTGCAGTTTAAGACCGGAAAACTCTGAGGAGGGCAATTGAAGTAAGAAGCCTCCTCTGTTTGGCTAGTTAGTTAGCATTCCCAGAGCTTAGACTTACTCTTCTGGATCAAGAAGGGGAGGTTTCGCAGGAAGAAGATCCGCAGTTGGTCAAGAACATGGACCAGTCGGTTCGAGGCGAGATGTTAAGTCACCTCACTAGATATATTATAGATGACAAGGGATGACTGAGGCACGATGATAGATTATGTGTTCCTCGAGTGAAAGACTTGGTAAAGAAGGTTCTTGAAGATGCGCATCACTCGAGGAGGTGGCCGAGTTGGTCTCAGGATGCATGTTGTGCCACCAAGTCAAGGCCAAGTCATAGAAGCCCAGTGGGCCATTACCTCTATTGGGGGTTCCGCAGGGGAAGTGTGAAAGCATCTCGATAGATTATGTGGATGGACTACCTAGATCAAAGAAAGGGAATACGGGTATGAGGGTCATAATAGGTAGACTCACGAAGAGTGCTCATTTCAGTCCGGTAAAGAGCGAAAGGACTGCATCATGGTTAGCAACGGTTTACCCTCAAGAAGTTGGCCAGTTTTGAAATAGCCTATAGGAAGCCATGGGTAGGCAACTGAATCTAGGTATGGCCTATCACTCATAGGCGGATGGTTTATTTCGATTAAGCATGAGTTATAGAAAATCACGTTTATAAGGGGCAATTGGCAACGCGGATTGGTATTTTCAAGAAAAGTTCTGTTGCATGGAATACTTTATAGTAAGTAGACGAGATCCAGGATTCACTGGTGAATTTTGAAGAGCTGGTATGAGATCATGAGGTTATAGTATGTTTAAGCCAAGTATACAGAAGGGAGAATAAGTGGAAAAGAAAGACGAGAGGCGATAATGAAATGCGTTCCAACTCGAATTTGGAAAATAGGAGTTAGGAAGCCAAGGAATCATGAAGGGAGAGACAGTCAAAGCACAGTGGAGTTAAGCTCAAGGAAACGTGACTAAGAAGAGTGAAGACTAGATACGCGCATCATATCTCTTTTTAAGAGTGCATTTTTGATCCTTGTTTTCCTGTGGAGCTTGCTTGCAAGTTATCTTTTGTATATATCCTCTCGGTCCCATTCTCGATCCTATTTCTGTTGTAAACTCCATAAGGGGGTTAAGACTCATCGGTTAGTACTATATGTCAAAGTGGGAATGGATTTCTTGAAAATCCAAGAAGAGAGCTTATCTAGTTATCTAGTTTATCGTGTCTATCTTGTCATGAGAACCTTAGGTAGAAACCCTTTGGTTGAAACATGTGTTTGAAGCATGTTATGTTTGGTGGTTGCAAGTGGTTGCAAGTGTTTGCAAGTGGTTGCTCGTGGATGCATTATACACGATTAGGCACTAGATCGGCTCGCACACTCCTCATGTTGCATATGCATGAGTGTTTATGCTTATTCATGGATGAAATTCGTATGCTATCACATGGATGTTGCATATGGATGTATGATTGAGCACGCATGTAGATATTATACATTATGTTAGGAATTTGCATACATATGGATTCATTTCACCGACATACATGTGCATTAAGGAGGTTTACTGTATCAGTAACCGCCTGATTTACATACATATGCATTAAGGAGGTTTACTGTATCAGTAACCGCCTGATTTTTGCATTAGGTAAGTACATATACACACACTTTTGCATATGTTCATCCAGTATTTAGAATCTTGTAAGGACAATGATTGCTCGTGGATGATGCTTTGAGTAGATGGATGATTGGATGGTAGGATACGTTCTTCCTAACTTGAAGATTTCGGGGACGAAATCCTTTAAGGAGGGGAGAATGTAACAACCCGTATTTTTAATAATCTGTTATAACATAAATTGAGGCAGAATCAAATTATAAAATGGGAATCAAGGGAAACGGGCTATGCCATTGCGTTCGTCTCGGAAAAATACGCGAAATAGAGTCCGAGTTTTCGAAAATCGGAGTCCGTATGACCCAGTTAAGGCCCATTGAAGTTTTCAGAAAAATCCTAAGTAAAAACAGATTCAAATTTAAAGAATTGGGCCAGCTGGGCCAAGGCGGGAAAACTCCCGCCAGGGGCCCCATGTCGACAGGCCTGTCGACAGGGTCCCCAGGGAGTCGACTGCCCTGTCGACAGCCTTGTCGACAGGGGGTAGCCAGGCAGATTAGCCTGGCGCACCTCTTTGGTTTGGGCTTGGTTTGGGCTTGGTTGTGTGGTCTGGTTCTAGAGAGTTCCTAAATCTGACGGGCCAAAATTCACCTAGGGTTAATCCTATGGTCTAAAACACTCTAATCTTCTATAAATATACCCCTAATCCTACCCTAAAACCCCATTAATCATTCTAGCAACAAAACTATGCCAAAATCCAAACTCTCATGGCCTCCACCCTCTTCATACAACTCCTAATTTAATTCCTAAGTGATTCTCCATGCATACAAGCATATTTAGGCTTGTATGATCCTCCTTAGCTTGCATTAAAGGCTTGTTTTTCAATTGGCATCATAAAGGAGGAGTCTTGATCAAGTTTGCTTGCATTTGGGGGCTTTAATTAGTTGCATAAGGGGTTTCTTGCGTTTGTTGTACTCATTTGAGTCCGCATAAGCATTGTAAGCCCTCTTACCCTCATTTTAGAAACTATAAAGTTAATGTGTGATGAAAGTTGGGGTTTATGTATGTTTATTGAGTTGTGCATGTTATGCAAGGGTACTAAGCCATGGTTTGCAAATCTATTAAGTTATGCATGTATACTAAGCCATGATTTGTATGTTCATTAAGTTATGCATGTTTATGCAAGTTTGCTAAGCCATGATTTGTATGTTTATTGAGTCATGCATGTTTATGCAAGTTTGCTAAGCCATGATTTGTATGTTTATTGAGTCATGCATGTTTATGCAAGTTTGCTAAGCCATGATTTGTATGTTTATTGAGTTATGCATACTTATGCAAGATTTAAATGACAAGTTGTGCATGTTTTGACAAGTTGTGCATGTTTGACAAGTTATGCATACTTATGCAAGTTTAAAATGACAAGTTGTGCATGTTTTGGCAAGTTGTGCATGTTTGACAAGTTATGCATACTTATGCAAGTTTAAAATGACAAGTTGTGCATGTTTTGACAAGTTGTGCACGTTTTATGGTAGTATGCAAGATCACTATGCTAAGTTGTGCAAGTCTAACATGTTGTGCATGATTGTTGTGCAAGTTTATCATGTATGTTGTGCCAAGTTCCCTCTTCCTATCCTTTATGCGTTACTACGAATATGTAAGCGATAGAATGACGTTGGGGGTTTTGGGGTAAACTTAAAATACATGAAAATATAAGATTGGGAATTTACCTATTAAGTTAGGTCTACCCCTTGGGAATTTACCTATTAAGTTAGGTCTACCCAAGTAATTGTTGACTTGTAATTATGTTTTGAAATAAAGTGGACATGACACTTAGAAAACATAAGTGTGGCCAACTCGAGGTTGGGTTGAGTTTGTAGCGTAATTCTACCCGGAACCGACCGGCTTAACTAGTGGCTACAAACAATAGGACCCAATGTGAGAAGTTGGCCATGGGGTGCCAAGACCCGAGGTTAGACCAAGTTGTGGTGTAAAGCTACCCGGACCCGCCCGGCCTAACTAGTAACCACAACAAGGTCTAATGTGAGAGGTTAAGGTGCATTAAGTTAATTAATGCCTCATGATTAGGGTTAAGTCAGGGTCCACTAATACTTAACCAATTTGGGGATTCGAGGGATTAGAATGTGGTTAGGTTGTGAACCGTTGATTACACTTAACTAGTTTAATCCATTTGGGAGTTCAAGGGATTAGAATGGGGTTAAGCCACACTTAACCAGTTTAATCCAGGATTAGTGAAGGGTTAAATCACACTTAACCCTCTTAGGAAACCCTAGCGGCGGGTCTGTTCCGGCAGTAATCCCAGTTTGGTATCATCACAACCCTAGAAACTAGGCTAGGGCGGGGCACGATTACTGGACGGATGTAAACGACCAAAGGGCGATGGCCGAGTGGTACAGCGGTGCGGGTCCGGCGGGCTACGGACGTGCACGTAGTCCGATGTTGGACAAACTCGAGGCACGGGTACCAGTAGGATAGGGCTGTGCATCATTGCTTAAGTGTCTGTGGTTGACATCCGAGGGCTTGATACACCCAAAGGGGGACCCAACACAGACTAACTACAACCATACGTGGGCCATATGGACACCAACACTTGACGTGTTTGGTTTATAGGGAGCCGATCGACTAGACCGTGGCTGGACCTTTTATTAAGGTCACTTCATGTTATTGGGCCGAAGTTTGGGCTAAGGGATCAATACCTGTTATGTTGGTTTGCTAGTACACCGTGGTGCAAAACTTAACTCTGTTTATGCGATGACACCTCTGTCTATCTTATAGTTGATTTATTCATGTCAGCATGTTGTTATCTATGATCACCTCAGTTTCCATCATGATGTTAACTTTATTAGTTTATAGACTGATCGTAGCAGGGCTTACTCAGTCTTTTTGACTGACCTGTTTTCTTTCGCCTCTTTTCTTCCGTTTCCCCCCCCCCCCCAGGTTCTCAGGGAGGGAATACTGGAGCCTAGCTTGGATTTTAGCTGCTTCCTTGGATAGCTCAAGTATGCTTTGGACTTGAGCCGCTATGGTTTATCACTCTTATTTGGGGATAGTACTTATGTATTTTCAGTTTATCAGATGATGTATTTATCTAGACTTGTAATTTTGGGAAAGTGACATTTTGATGTACCAGACTTGAGTTTTGAAATGGTTAATAAATCTTCCGCTGTTTTATTTACTTACTCTGTTTATTTACATATATATATATATGTCATGTCCTGCCTTGCTATATCATTATGCATGTTTACCAATAATGCCCCTCCAAAGCTAGTGCATTCCTTTGCGAGTGACCCTAGTGGAGGTGGGGTGTTACAGTTATCCTATCCTACACAACCAATTTGTGTACTTCCATTTTGCAACCATGTGTATATGTGCATGGTGTACATAATGCATTTCAACCATAAAACATGCAAGCAAGATGATTCTAAATCAGGCCCTCTATATGTATGCATTGAGATTTTTTTAAAAACACTTTTGAAAACATGATGCAAAACGTCCTAAATATACTGGTAGTTCAATATGAATGAAAATTTTGAAAATTCTTTTTCTTCCATAACCTTCACACAATTACGAATAAAAATGTGAAGAAACCAATTCAGCATCCAAACCCTACCATCGAAAACGTATGTTGTCTAATCATTTCCTATTTAATTTCTCCAAAATCGAAAAAAGGATATCAAAGCGAAGAATATTAACATTTTTCCGGCTAACAACATTTCCAGTTCCCGCCTTACAATTGAATTTTCACCTCAGTTCCCCAAAATACTCCAAAAATTTACAACTGTAGATTGCCAAGGAAGCTTAAAAAAAACTAAAACGTAAAACAAGTTAATTAGTAGCTCGCACGCATCGTTGACATGGTATGGAAACAATGTTTCCAAGGCTAAAACAGCCTTTCCCTTGTTACCGTTAACGTTTTATCGCAACGTCAGTCCTATTGCACAGCTAAAATGCACACACATAACATCAAAAAATCTTCCTTCTACCGTTTATGTGAAAAAAATTGAAATTTTTCAAAAAAGTAAATCTCCGCTTGAAAACTTATCATGTTTATTTTGAAAATGTCCCTTCAAAACCATTTCATTTCCCTATAAAATAAAAAAATGATAAAAATGTTTTTTTTTCAAACAACATTTTCAAAAACTTCAAAAAAATGTATTTTGCGGGAACTTAAACAATTCATGTGACATGTTGGTGAAAAAGGAAGTCAGTTACGCCAAAAATGTAAAAATTGAAATCACACACAAAAGACTAAAATAAATTTTAGCTTTAACATAGAATAGTGATTTATTTATTTATATACCCGTGACGTAGCACTGGTCCTTTGCTAAAATTTATCCAACGCAGGATTCTATTCTTCCAGCTTTAGGACCACTGTTAGTTTAGATATGAAAATGAGATTTCATTCAAACAGGCACACGTGAATGACATGAACATCTCCAAACATAGAAATTTCTTTAACCTAAGCCGTGCAATTTAAACAACACTAATAATTACAAGCACGAATCACCACAACCAAGAACCCGATGCAGGAAAGGGATAACAAAAAAACAACACAAAAACTCCTAAAAAATTGGCTATAAACAATGAGATTCCTTGCTCAGTGGCTGGAGCTCAAACCAATTTTTATGATCTTTAATTAACCATATCATGGTAGCAAAATGCTCAATCTCGTGTTACCAGTACTACTGGTGTTGTTGGAGGATCCCACATAACCATTTCTTCTAAGAGAGAATTTATGATGAGAAAAGAAACCTACCACAAAATTGTTTCTCATAGAAACCCACCAAATATTGTCAAAAGACAAAATGGATAGGTGAATTTACATAAAGTAACTCCATGAGACAACACACAAGAACAACAAGCTGAATCGAATATGATGTGGCACTAAATGATGGTTATGCCACCGATCAAGAAAAAGATTTATTTCCACATCATGAGACAAATCCAGTCATAACATCCCATTTATAGAACGATGTGCTAAATAGGTCACACGTCTGCATGGGAATTTCGAACATAGATTCCTGAACATAAAAACCGACATCAAGAAAAAAAAGATTTGCTGCAAAATTTCCAAGGCTGGTTAAATAAGTGACCATTCAAGTCCGCGTTCAAAACGAATTCCTCTAAAATCTCGTCGAGATTCTCCTGAGTAAAACCATCAGAAGATAGCTTAAATCTTCATCTCCGAAACGACGCTCGCCTTTTAAGAGAACCTATTCTAACAAGGTATAGCAAAGGCGGATGCAGCAAAAACAACAACCCTTTTCTAAGATCTGGAGCAATGGACCAGTGCAAGTCCAACTACCATGACAAGTTTTCATAGCCCTATAGCAGTGAGCCTTTTTTGCTCATTCCGATCCAACCAAATGATCTCTATCCAAGGATGAGACTTAAATGGTGTGAGTAAGATTGGATAGCTCAATTAGATAATATAGGCCAAGAAATGGTCAGAGAGAAGAAATTAGGTCTCGGAGTATTAGTGAGGCGAGATCTAATGTGCAAACTAGCGCGAAAAAGAGGAGGAGAGGCGGCAACAAAGAAAGAGAAGAAGGACAGTGATATGGTTCAGGTAGATGAGGAGGAAAGGATGAAAGTAGAAGTTAAGGGGGTAATTTCGACGCAACTTTTATGGTTGAGTCTTAGGTCTAAGTTGTACAAAAACTAAACAGCAAACCAACTGTCCTAGTACGACACTAAATGGTCAACTATATAATGGGCTTTGGACAGAGGTTGGACCTTGACCTTATTTGGTCGGGTTGAAATATTAATTGTCCCACGTTATCTTTTAAGATTTAATGCGATCCAAAAATAATTGTCCTTATCACCGCGGTATTTAAAGACCGCAGTCAAAACCGCGAACCAACTCCAAGGATCTATACTCTCAACAACGATGCTGCTAAAACACAATGAACGAGTTCCAAAATAATTCAGCAAGAAATCCGTAATATAAATTAGAACGGATTTTCCGCTTACCTAGTTGAAACAAACAAACAATTCACAAAATCAAATACCCCAAAATCCAGGTGAAGGATTTTCCTTAGCCTTTTCAAAGAAAATTTAAAACTTTTCCAAAAATGGAATTTTATTATAAACTAACGGTTTCGTATTTATAAATCGAGATTATTATCACTACTTATATTCCAGTTTTATATTTCAAACGGGGAAAAACCTTTTCATGTCCAAAAATGTTAGAGCTTTAGAATCTTAAGGGTTAATCGTGGTAAATTCAATAAATTATCAAATATATATAGGAAAATGGATACTAAAAATCACAAGGAATAAATATTTATTGTTTCATGTTAAGTGGCATATTTATTGTTCTTCGTAATTCCATCTTTCCTGCCAATCAGACTATATATATATATATATTAAAATTACACCATAGCTCTAAAATTTTGAAACACGAATAGATTAAAATTTTAAACCATATATTCACAAATTATTTTTTCAAAACCGTATTTCGAAACCATTGAAAGCCATTTTATTTTTCTAAATAATTTTCAAAATAAAATTTCCTCGAATATAAGGCTAAGAACTCAATTGAATGTTTCAAAAAAGGTAGACTTAGAAACCCAATGAAGTAACAAAAGATACACCTCGTAATTATATTTTCGAAATGGATACGACATATTAACATGGGCTTTTTTCCCGTTTTGGATCAAGTAATGGTCTTAGCCAGAACTACCAAACAAACCCAAAAACTAGAAATCACGACTATCTCAGTTGTAGCTAGATTTTTGTCTAGTTTCCGAACTTGAACCAATGGACTCCACCATATGCGGTCCTCATGATCTTTATGATGAGATTGTCAACGTATTGTGGGGTAAGACAGAATTGGATAGAAACCCGAACTCAACATATTTCAACTTTTAGTCGCTCAAAGTCCATTTTATATAATTAGGCCCACGACTAATTTCATTGTCGAAATAAATTAAAGTCAAGTAAGAAAGACGAAGAAGAACAGAAATGAAAATCGAATTACATTCTCTCACGATTCCTAATTTAACTAATTCCTCTAATCGTTTAACCTAAGTTCTGATACCAAATGTAACACCACATACTTTTCTACACCCAAATTTTGACAAAAATCAAAACTTGAGCACATCGAGCATGAAGCGTGGACATCTGGTACCTGCAACAAATGGGCTTGAGAACAATCAGAGTAAGATAAGTAAAACTCACAGCGGAAACAAAATAGGATAAAATAGTGTTAACTCAAACTTTTTCAAAGTAAATCACTTTGCCAATACCGAGCATAAGAGAGAATGAGAACCGAAAGCCAAACTTAGTCATCTGCGAGAACCTGGCCTTCTCTAAGAGAACTGAGAGGTTGTAATGAGGTGGGGGTCAGAACAGCAGGTTCTGGTGACTAAGAAATGTACAACAAAGACTAACCAGGTTAGTGATTCTAGCCCAACCTAGTAAATGTTTTCGCATGACCTTACTACCCTTCCCAAAGTAGTATTCCCAAATTATATTACCGAGGTAGGACATTTACATACATTTTTGTGAAGCCTTTATACCAGAGCTTAACTGGTTAATTCTATCGAGGGTAGGTCCCTAATTATAGGGTTTCTATCTGCATCCTCATTCACTTATTAACCCTCGATAATATATTCAACATTAACATAAAACAAGAGGGCATTAGCTACGGGCCCTACTAGTTAAGGCATCCGTCATTCACACATATAAACTTGCCCCGTATAAGTTGAGAGGAGGTATTTTATCGTTCGTTGTACCTTCTAGCTGCCCGTATTAGATAACCTCCTTATTTGCTCACTACCCGTATGATAGATTGCCATATCTGGCCCTTTTAATTTCCAAGTTTGGGTAAGCCAACACACACCTTCCATTTAAGGCCCCTATAATGGAAAACCAATTCCCAGGTGGACTCTTTAACCCTAGCCACTTATCCTTTTAGGACCCAGGAAGCGGACTACAAGCAAAGGTTATTAGTTCGTCCCTCATTTGCCTTTAACACCTTTCCTTTTTTGGGGGTAAAGTAGGCTAAGTTATTAAGTCATTCACGTTTAATTCCTTTATACAGAAATACCATACGTACACCATTTATTTGCATCACGGGTTTATATGGTCAATAATATCTTGCATTATTAACCTACTAAGTCCAACTATATTTTTAATTGCAAGTTTTATTGACATAAATAAGGAAGGTTATATTCCTTTTTTTTCTAGGATATTTATTTGACATCTTCCCTAATTTGGACTTAGTATTTAAACGACAATCTATAACCATTAATCTCCTTTTTGACACCTATTTCCTTTCAGTTCATTTTTGTTGCCCTTTTATGACTCTAACAATCATATTTTCCTATGATAACTATTTATCAGCCCCAAGTTATCTATTTGTTGTACCCCAACAGACAATTTTTATATTTATTTATTTATTTATTTATTTATTGCTTGACTGCTAGATATACATATGTATATATTTATGTATGCACTAGGCCTCCCGATTATGTTGACTACCTGTGAATGTTGGATTTGTCAGTCGGTTTTAGGCAGGCTTCTACCTCAAATGAACTTAATCTCGTGCCATAGTACATTTATTTTTATGCACTAGACCCCTTACATTAAGCAGAGTACCTGTGGTTGCGGGATTTGCCGGTCGGTTCCGGGCAGACTTACACCACAAGTTGAGATTAACCTCGTGTCTAAATGCAGTTTTATTTCTAAATTTCCTAATTGGGGTCCACAACAATTATCCTAATTGATTTTAGGAAATGTAACCATTTTTCCATCACAATTATTTTCCCCATATCAACATTTGTTGTCTCATTTATGGCAATTAATTATATTTATTGCTACAAATGGTCACCATAAATATATTAATTCAAAATGGATTATATTTACTTATAATTCACAATTGAACCTTATCCAAATATTCAACATTTATTATAATTGTTAATTATTTAATTATGGCCCCATTTATAGCAATCATTATACTAATTGCTGCAATGGTCACCATAAATGTATTCAATAAGTATGGAATAAAATTTACATGTATGATTCCATAAATGAATAACATTAAATAGTTCAAACCTTTAAACATTTAATACAATGCATATTTTACCGTTTTACGTTGATTTGACGGATTATATGTATATATTTATTTTTATGTTTTCATCCGGTCAAGGTAGTTATTTAATATTTATTTATTATTTATTATCTTGTAATACTTATTTTTAAATTAATGATTTGGTCTAATCAATTAACCAAACATTTCATTTTTGTATTCAATCTTGCCACAAATGTTTCAAGTCTCATAAGGACCATTAGCCGTAATCATTGTAAATAATGTCTATTTTGTGGAATTGACATATTTTCAAATCACAAAAAATACACGTAATGTATTTTTATTTTGGAGTATTCGATGCAAATTACATACAAAAACATGTATTTATTTTTATATGTAACTTTGCACCACTTTCCCTTTTTAATTCTTTTTGTCATACTTCTTGTGATTCTAAAATAATGCCTCTTTATATAAAAATGAGGAAAACGGCATTATTTACAATGCTTAAAGCAAAAACCCAACAATATTGAATGTAAACAAGAAATATTTCTTTTATTCTTACAATCACATAATACACAAAATCATATTTTTTTACCCAATTTCACATATTACGTATTTCAGCACTAAACTAAAGATCTGGAACACAACTATAACAATTTTATGTTTAATGGGACAGACTTCTAGACCCACAGTGCTATGTAACATATATAACATATTTCATGACATAACTGCAGAAATATGTGGGAAAATATAAAAAAGTCCTACAATTCATGTTTATACATAATCACAACTTATCATTTGCCAATTTCAAACATATTCATAATCAGATACGATGGTTGCTACAATTTACAATTATTTAAATAAGCAGATCTAATAGGCATAAAACATAGATTGGATTCAAATGAATTAGATAAATCTTTATATCTGTATTAGTAAATTTCCCACTAACCTTATAACTTCCAATTTCTGAATTTTGAACCTTTTCAGGCTTACAAACCCCAAATTCTTATAAATCTACAATTTTTATGGAAAGGGGAAAATTCTAGATTCGTAGAAATATAAGAAATGGGGAAGGGAGTGAAGAAATCTATCGTTGAACATCCTCTTCCATTGAATCTATTGATCTTCCCAATTCCATATGAATTTGATTTGATTTGATATGCATGTGAATATATTTTATTTATAAATAAGATTAGAAGAGAAAAAATATGGAAGAGCCCCGCTGCCTCTATAGATTGGAATGAAAAAGATTGAGGCTCTACCCCTTTATTTATATGGGTGGAAAGAGCCTAGAACCGTCAGATTAGTTTTAAATTATATATCCGTCCATTCGTTATAAACGTAATATAAACAAAACCGTCAAAACATAGACGTCACTGGGCAGTTTGACGCCCAGTAGGTCGACTACTAGTCGACCCCCATGTCAATCGCCTGGGCATCAAACTGCCCAGGTCGGCTGGGTTATATACCGTAAAATATTAATTCAATATTTGGTTTATTTATTTTCCGTTTGTTTTCGTATTTCTCCCGTAACTTTTTAATACAGACTCCGTTCTTGAAACTCCAAACATGGCAATTGACTAGAATTCCGAAACGAACGCAATGGTTAAAGTTTTGTGGTCAAATTCGATTGTTTGTAGAAATTCTTATTTTTGAGCTTCTAATTAAATAACTATTTATTGTCAAAATTCCAAGTTGTTACAGGTTCTGTAGCAGTTTCCATGATCTAATATATATCACGGTCATCGGTGTTGGGATTTGAAAGAACTTCAACTAGGACTACTCCCAGTAACTGTGCATTTCCCATGCTGGCGAGCTTTGCAAGTGAGTCGGCCTTCAAGTTCTCTTCATGAGAAATATACGAGATAGTGTAGTAGTCGAAGTAATCGAGCAACTCCCAAGCTTTCGATAGGTAAGCTGGAAAGTTTCCTCCTTTAGCCTGGAACTCTCTCTTGACTTGACATACTACCAATTGTGAATCAATGAAAATGTGTAAGGCCTTCAACTGTAATTCTCTTGCAATTCTCAATCTAGCAAGCAGGGCTTCATACTCCACTTTATTATTTATTGATGGAAATTCTAATCTCAAGCCATAGCATAGCGAACGTTCTTCAAAAGTCTTAAGCACTACTCCTTCCCCTGAGCAATACTTGTTCATAGCACCGTCAACAAATAATTTCCATCGAGTGACCACTTTGGTGGCTTCTTCCTTGTCATCACTCCTATCCATAAATTCAGCGATGATGTGGCGACCACCCATAACCCCTACACTAAACGAGAGGAGAAGTGCGCTGGAAGGTGTGCCAGGCAGCTATGGACGATAATCAAGGTAGGTAAATACAAGTGGAACCTATTGTAAATCTCACAGCACCAGGATAAAGTATAATAGAACATATACAACAGGTAATATTAGTGAAGGATATTTAAGCAGAAATCTCAAATTTTCAAAACAACAAGAAAATATATCCTTATACAAGGATTGCAGCATATATCTGTACACATTTGCCTCACTACAGCACTCAGAGTAGAATAAAAAACAACGGAAACCCAAATATTATATAGTAAGAGAGATAGTACGCTAGCCTTTTGCTCATCTCCAAACTCCTACATTGTTCTTACTAAGCTATCACCTGTCTCCTACCACCTAGTCTGCCCATCCCAAATTGGATGAACAACCCAAGGTAATAAGAGGGTAACATGAAACCTTGAGTCAGACTACAGTCTTATTGAGCGATAAAACAACGAACAAACTTCAACAATAAAGTATATGAGAATGGAGAAATAAACTAAATAATTTAACCACAACATCAGAGAAGAACACAACACTCATCTTCCCCACATCAGACAGTGATAGCCTTTACAATCCATAATATCCAAGGTAACAAAAATTCGTCCATGGAAATCAGAACAACAATTAATAACATTCATAGCATCCAGATTACATAGGTCTCACATAGATAATCCTAATCGAGTATAACATCCCTCAAGTACTCTCCCCAGAGACCTAAACCAATATCAGTCAAGCACTCAAGGAAAATCTCCCTAGACGTTGGATAATTCACGTGGGATGGTACAAACAGAACAACCAATCATCCATGACTGACTCCGGCTATCACTGCCAATCCTGCTTCGAAAACACCGTTAATCGTATGACGGCCAACCTTGCCACATGTTAAGGGCTAATGGTAACCCCGGTTATAGCAAAAACCCCATACGTCTTGCAACTGATATGTACCTAGGGCTTTTCTACTAATACCCAGGGTACTCGACCTACATCCAGTATTTTAGGTGCCCCTATTATACCCTTGCTTTGAGCTAGATAGAACCTGCTACAACGATAATTCCTCAGCCTTCGGTATCTCTAGTTATCTTCACTTACGACTACTCATAGGCTTAGAACACTTTGGATCAACCATTACTTCACAAAAGCTCAATACATCCTTTAGTTGTTCTTTCACATGAACTCAATACATCGTTGAGTCATTTCCACATTCGTTGTATACAACCAACAGCAAACAAATCGCATCACATCGAACATCCTCATCTATACTCTCGTTGAAGCCACCATCACCATCGAACCAAACAACTTCAATATAACGTTCAATATAGTCTACAACATTATCAACCCACTCAGGACACCTTTGAGTTGTCATACCATTCGTTGTTCTATACTGATTAACGAACACCTACAAAACTTCGAATATTCCTACTTGAGTCCACTTCGAAGTCACGTCCGATAAATCCCCCCCATCCGACCGATCCTTCCGGATCAATCTCCCTAGACAGATCTCCCTAGACCAGATCTCCCGAGACCGTTCTCCGTGGATCGATCTCCCTAGGTCGATCTCCCTGGACCGATCACCCTAGACCTATCTCCCTTGACCGATCTCCCTAGAACGATCTCCCTAGACCGATCTCCCTGGACCGATCTCCCTAGACCGATCTCCATAGATCGGTCTCCCTAGACCAATCCCCATAGACCGATCTACCGAGACCGATCTTCCTAGACTGATCTCCCTAAACCGATCTCCCTGGACCTATCTCCCTAGACCGATCTACCTAGATTTATCTCCCTGTACCGATCTCCCTAGGCCGATCTTCCTACGTCGATCTTCCTGGACCGATCTCCCCTTTGGCTCACTCGACCGATCTCCCTTTTGGCTCGCTCGACCAATCTCCCTTTTGGCGCTCTCAACCGATCCTCCCTTTTGGCTCACTCACCCGATCTCCCTTTTGGCTCGCTCAACCAATCTCTCTTTTGTCTTGATTTCCAAGAAAACCACCTTACGGTGCGTGATCGACCATGGATGCACGACCCAAAACCTGCACTTCCCAAATGGGACTCCAATTTCGACCAAAATTTCGCCCATCGACATAATCAACGAAACCAACTCATCCAATTCATTCAACGCAATCATGGACATGTTATGAAACCACTAACATAATCAATTTGGCCATTTCATCAATAATTATGTGAAATCCACCAAAATCATCATAAATGTAAATATGAACAAAACAATCGATCTAACTTGCATATACACATGAAATAGCATTGAAATCATAAAATTAAACTTGTTAAAATAGATCATAGGGTGATTCATGTGAAAATGAACTTAAAATGTCTTAGATCTATGACAAAACACTTAAATATGGTGAAAAACATGATCAAACATTCATATACTTCATTGCATCCATGTAAGTGATGTAAATCACTCACTGGTTTGCCAAAACAAGCTAAAATTGATGATATAAGAATCTGAATAGAAAGCACATCGCACTAAATCCCTTGATCCGATGAATCGTTGCTCCAATTGATGTAGATCTTTGATTTCCCTTGATAAATTTTGATTTTTAATGGTGGAAAGTCATTGGAGGAAGAAGGAGCTCAAGGCCACCTAATGAGAGAATGGGGAAGTAAACTATTTCCCATTCCTCTCACCTTCTATTTATAGTTTCCATCAGCCTACTACTTGGCCTTCTCAAATCAGCCCAATGTGGCTAAAAATCCTTAACATCCAACTGAAAAACCTTAAAACAGCAATTCATCCCAAACAGCTGAGCCAAATCTTTAATTTAACTACTCTACGGAAAGGTAATCATTAATTCCTTTCCAATGTCGTAGGTCTTACCCTCTGATTTGACCTGAGTCAAAAGCCATGCCATGTACAAGACTGACATAGGAAAATGGTCACAAATAAATTCGGTAAAAATTATGGAAAAGTCTCACATCTCCATAAGCAACATATCACAAGATGAGAATGATCCAACCCTCAGGGAATTAAATAAAAATATTTTACGATCTTCCGATACATAAAATGTAGGCTGTTACATTCTCTCTCCCCCCACCCCCCACCCCCGTTAAGAATTTCGCAGCGGAAATTCCAAGCAAACACAAATAACGAAAATGATTATGCATGCCTATGATCCATAAGCGGCCAATTCTATTATCCAGACTAGAAGCCATCAAACCATGCATCCATATCCCTATCCTAGCACGCGAAATTCTAATAATAACAAAAAAGATAACAACAATAATCATAAGTAACCATAATAACAGCAAGTAATAATGATGTAATAATGTCGTGATATCAATGGATCGTACGGACGAAGTGTTTTGGATGGGTCATCTTTATACTCTCCTCTATCTTCATGTACCATCTTTCCCTCAAGTCGTTTTGTGTCATTTGCCACAACATGAAGTGGCTTACGAGGTCTCGCAACCGCAGCGTCGACTTCTATGTTTTCATATTGTTCCGGAGATACTACCATATTCAAATCATGCACACATTTCGTAAAAACGATTCATGTAAAGCGCTATGCACACAGGACATCTTCTCGAGTAACTCTGATATACATACGAGCTTTCCAACTCGCTCGGTTATCAGAAACGGTCCAACGAACCTTGGAGCCAACTTTCCTTTACTTCCAAACTGAACCACATGCTTTAATGGAGAAATCTTCACAATAACCATGTCACCAACATCGAATTCCAAGTCCTTACGACGCTTATCAGCGTAACTAGTCTGATGATCTTAGGCTGCCTTCATTCGTCGCTGAACGATCCCGACACAATCTGAGGTTTCTCTAATCAACTTTGACCCAAGAATCAACTTATCTCCGATTTCTAGCCAACATGATGGAGAATTGCACGGTCTACCATACAACGCCTCGTATGGTGTCATCCCAACTGTAACGCCCCTCGTCCGTTAATGTCACTCACTAAGGGAATGCATTAACTTTCATGGAGCGTTATAAGAGTATAGAAAAGAACATCACAAGACAGATATATAAAATGGTACTTAAAAATTCAAAGTTAACTCATTGTAGAAGCAAAACATGTTTGGTTACAACATTAAAACCACATACTACAGCCAAGTACACAAATATCCATCTTGATAAAAATTATTATCATAGTACGTAACAGCAAAACCATAATCCTACTCCAAATAGCCATAATGAAAAAGAGATAAATCTGAGCATTACTTTCTACACTTCCTAGCACTTCAAGAAGAAAGAGATCCGAGTCAAGCTTCACTTGTCCCACCCTAAGGACCTAGGGGGAGGGGGGAAGAAAGAAAAGAGGCGGAAAAAAAGGGTCAGACGTAAAGTCTAGCGAGTCTAGTGACTTTAACAATATAATCAGTAAACTAACATGATAAGAACATAAACTGGATATAAAAGATGACTGTAACATAAGCAGATATGATAAGGTAAACAAGATAAGAAAAATAGAACATCGACTGCGCTCCTAACCACTATAAGATATGCTCGGCATCGTACCAACATACTAGTTACATACTAAAGGATGACCCCTCCCTACTAATCATAATAATGGTAGCTTCGTGTACTCCTAGCTGCTCTCGTAGGTGTCCACTTGCTCCTACCACCACTAGTTGTACCCACTACCCTCTACATTCGATCGGCTCCCTAAGTTCGTAGATAACTGTGTTGGTCCCACAATAGGGTGTATCACTCCCTAAGGTGGCAGCCCCGATACCACAACTTATACCTACACGATGCAACAAAGTCTTACCTACCAGCCCGGACCCACGCACGCACATGACTTCGTTGGACTTGCACTGACATCGCTAACTCTTTATTGACCTCTTGCAATCAACCCGAGTAAGCGTGTCCTTGTGCTCGACCTAGTTCGAGCTCATATAGATAATAAAATGGGTTACTGGTTGAAAAGGTCCACACACTTGATACAAGCTTCCCTCCTAAGCTTGGTCCCCACTTTGAATTCCCACTTAACCCATCTTTATCCCCATGTCTAATCACATATCTCGTCTTGGTTAAGTGCTTTTATTATGTTTCACTTGCTACCCATGTTACCCACTTGACCTTTTATTATCCCCATGTCTAATCACATGTCTCATCTTGGTTAAGTGCTTTTAATATGTTTCACATGCTACCCATGTTACCCACTTAACCCTTTATTATCCCCATGTCTTACCACATGTTTTATCTTGGTTAAGTGTTCATTAATTCATTATAACCGTAATCTTGTAAGACCTCCTACACTAGATTACCGTTTTGGGGTTGCTGGATAAGCCAGGAGGTTCCGGGCAGGCTTATACTGCAATCCGAATCTAACCTCGTGTCTTTGCATTATTATGCATCTAATTTATGCCTTTGACCTCTCACATTAGATTATCGTTTGCGGTTGCTGGATATGCCGGGCGGTTTCGGGCAGGCTTATACCGCAATCTGAATCTAACCTCGTGTCTTAGGCATTCATTATCACTTTTTTGATTCAAGTCCTAATTTCAAATCTTGTATTATAATATATTTCCAATTACCCATAATTTCCAATCTAAATTATGATTATAATTTTAATCCAAATTATGCCTATAATTTCATGTATACAAGTTATGCCAAATTATGCCCAAACCAATTTCCATAGCCATCAACAATTTATGCCAAATCTCAGTTTATTAGATATTTCCCATCTTTTCCCAATCATTCCAACGTTATTCGTACGTAAATCTCAACGCAATATGCTTAGGCTTGAAGTCAGCTTAATATCAAAAAGGAAAAAGGAAAAGAAGAAGGGAAGAGAATAAAACATCAAAATTGGCATAAACATATAAATAGGAATGTGAAATGAATAACGATAAAATAGATCAGACAGGCATATGATAATAGCAATTGGGTATGAATCTGAAGGATAAATTACAAAACTTGATATGATTCATCTTTTTTACAGGCATATACATCAGATCCAATTTACAATCCTATCACAATTACTTTTTAAAATAGTTATATGTGAAAGTGACATAAACTCACAGCGATAGGATTCAAAAGAAGAGAATTAGGCTTTGCTGTTTGTAGATCTTGATCTTAGAATACACCTATTCTGATTTGCAGATATGATCTTCTAATTTGACTCGATGGAGATGAAAGGCTTGTTTTAATTTAGAGTAGAGCAGCATAGAGGCGCCATGGATGAAAACAATGATATTAAGGGTTAGGTTTAGGTGTATATTTATAGATGTATTAGGTGAATTAGGACTTTTAGATTAGATTAGAGACCATCAGAACCACTTAGATTAAAAAATACATGTCATCACGGAACTCTCCAGAATTCTGCAGACCTGGCTCGGCCTGGGCGCAATTCCCAGGTGCGCCAGTGCAATTTTGTTCTGGCGCACTTCACAAGTGCGCCAGTTATTCTGTCCCATTCCTTGATTGTTCTGCCAAACTTCCATCGTCCATAACTCCTTCATACTGTATCCGTTTTACGCAAACTCAGACTCTATCTCAAGCAGAATTCCGAGAAAAGCGCAATGACATAACCCATTTCACTTAATTCTTCTTCTAAAAATATATTATTCTTTAATTATCCTTTATGTCATATTCTAAAATCACGCGGTATTACTTTCCCCCCTACTTAAAGGATTTCGTCCCCGAAATCTTGAAGCTGAAAGGAATGTATATCCTAAGATCCACATCCATCTACTCATCCATCAATCACGAGCATCCATTGTCCTTAAAATATTTCTAATGGTTCCGTGAACATATGCAAAGTATATGTATATGTCCTTATCCTAATGCAAAATCAGGCGGTCTACTGATTCAGTCGACCTCCTTAATGGAAAACATGATAGTGCCATGCGTCCATTATGTATGTAAAAGAATCCTAATCATACATATCATTTCTATATGAGTGCACAACCATTCATCCAAATGTAGCATCCATATGATAACACATTCAGTATACATCCATTAATTTAAATATGCACACTCACCCATATGCAATATGAAAGTGATTGAGCCGATCTAGTGCCTAATGTGTGTGTAAATGCATCCACGGGCAACCACTAGCAAACACTTACATCCACTTACATCCACCAAACATAACATGTCTCAAACACATGTTTACAACCATAGGATTTTCTACCTAAAGATCAAAGATATAATCGAGAGGATACACTAAAGGATAGAACAAGTATAAGCAAAGCGGTAGAAAAAGGAGAAGTTAAGAACATACCCCAAAAAAAGGAAAGGGTACGTGGCGCGTATCTTGTCTTCCGTTTCCCAAGTCACGTCTCCTTGATCATCTCCCCATTGGACTTTAACCGACTTGACCTCTCAGTTGCATAATTTATTGACCACCTATCCAAGGTTGCATGTAAGAACTCATCTAACTGTGGCATCTCGCTCTACCTCCACTTCTCTAAGCATGCTCAGCTCTACTACTTCCGCGGTATCATGTAAACACTTCCTCGAATGAGACACGTGATATACGTCATGAACAACACTAATCTTCTCAGGCAACTTCACTCTGTAGGCCATCTGTCCAATTCTTTTTGTAATAGGGAATGGCCCTACGAACCTTGGTGCCAACTTCCCTACAGATCCAAAACTAACTACATTCCTCAATGGTGATACTTTAATAAAAACCGTGTCTCCAAATCGAACTCAAGATTGGTTCGTCACTTATCACCTTATGACTCTTGCCGGTCTTGTGCCGTCTTCATGGTCTTCGAATCAAGTCTATCTTCTCTGAAGTTTCTCTAACCATCTCGGGCCAAAGAAAAATCTTATCCATAAATTCCCACCAACAAGCTCGTGATCGGCCAGGTCGTCCATATAGAGCTTCAAAAGGTGCCATGCCAATACTAGTCTGGTAGCTGTTGTTGTAGGCGAACTCTACCAATTTAAGGTGTTCCTCCCATGTCCCTCCAAAGTCCAAGATGCATAACCTCAAAAGGTCTTCTAGAATCTGATTCACTCTTTTTGTTTGGCCATTCGTCTGAGGGTGATAAGCGGTACTCAAACACAATTGCATTCCTACCGCCTCTTGCAAGCTCTTCCAAAACTCACTAGTGAAAATGGGTTATTGATCGCTTACGATACTAGAAGGTATGCCATGTAGACGAACTATCTCTCGGAGATAAACAGATGCTAACCATGCCATTGTTCTTTTACTCTTAACGGGAATGAAATGGGCGCTCTTGGTAAGTCTATCTACTACTACCCAAATCCCCGTATTACCCTTCCTTGACCTTGACAACCAGTCAACGAAATCCATGGAAGCACTTTCCCATTTCCACTGTGGAACCTCTAAAGGGTGAAGCAAACCACCAGGCTTCTTTTGCTCATCCTTGACTTATTGGCACACTAAGCATCTAGAAACGAACTCAGCCACATCCTTCTTCATTCCAGCCCAAAAAAACTCGCTTCATGTCCTTATACATCTAGTCACCACCGGGATGTATGGTCATCTTAGAACGATGTGCTTCTTTAAGGATTGCCCTTCTCAAAATCTCGTCTCCTGATAAGCAAAGTCTCCCATCCCTACGCAATCAACCTTTCCCATCTATAGAATACCTACTAAGATGGCTCAAAGACTCCCCTCTTATGAGCTTTTCTACTATCTCTATCAGCTGTGGTTCATCTCGCTGTGCCGCACCTATCTGTCCCAAAAGCATAGGTCGCACCTCTATTGATGCCAACAAACTGGGTACATAATCGATAGATGGTCTAAAGTCAATGGTAGAGATATACTCTAACCTCTGCCGCTCAACAAACAATGAACTCAAAGTCAACTTCTTTCTACTCAAGGCGTCAGCTACGACGTTATCCTTGCCAGGGGTATATGCAATATAAAAATCGTAGGATGCTAAGAACTCCATCCACCTTTGTTGCCTTATGTTTAGATCTTTTTGAGGGAACAAGTATTTTAATGACTTATGATCCGTATACAACTCAAACCTCTCACCAAACAAGTAACGGCGCCAAGACTTAAGCGCAAAAACTATGGCAGCTAATTCTAAGTCATGGGTAGGGTAATTCCTCTCATGGACCTTCAACTGCCTTCCACCATAACATATCACCTTTCCCTCTTGCATCATAACTACGCCAAGCCCAGTCCCGCAAGCATCGGTATACCCTGTGAACGGTTTACTCCCATCCAACAAAACTAGAACTGAAGTTGTCATCAATGCCCTCTTCAAACGTGGAAAAGCATCAACATAGTCAACATCCCAAGAAATGGTCAAATTATTTTTCGTTAACTGAGTAATTGGGGCTAATATATTAGCAAAGTCCATGATGAATTTTCTATAATAGCCCACCAAACCAAGAAAACTTCTTACTTCCGTTGCATTCCTAGGAATCTTCCAATCTTGAATTGGCACTACCTTCGCGGGACCCATTGCTATCCCTTCTTTAGAGACCACGTGCCCTAAGAACCTCACTACCTTCCTCCAAAAATGATATTTGGAGAACTTAGCCTTGAGTTGATGTGCTCAAAGGGTCTCTAAAACTTCCTTAAGACATAAGTCATGCTCTTCCTTGCTTCTAGAGAAGATCAGGATATCATCCACAAAGACTACCATGAATTTGTTTAGAAACTCCCTAAACACCTTACTCATCAAGTCCATGAAATATGCAGGTGCATTTGTCAAACCAAAAGGCATGACGAGCCATTCAAATAAACCGTCTAGAGTTCTAAATGCAGTCTTATCTATGTATCCTCAACCACCCTTAGGTGATGAAATCCTGTAGCTAAATCCAACTGCGAGAAAACCGAAGCACCAACCAACTGATCGAACAAGTCATCTATCCTCAGTAATGGGTGTCTGTTCTTCTTCGTGAGCTTATTCAGCTCCCTATAGTCCACGCACAATCTAACCGAACCATCAGCCTTCGTGGCAGAAATAAATTGAGCATCCCACTCTGAGATACTTCTTCTTATGAATCCTTTCTCAAGCAACTCTTTCACTTGTTTACTAAGCTCCCTCCTTTCTCTTGGAGCCATATGGCACACAGGCAATGCAACTAGCTTTGCATTGTCCATCAAATATATATCGAAATCTATCTCGCATTTTGGAGGTAAGCCCCTATCCTCCTCAATGACATCTGCATACTCACGGACTACTCGAACAGGTTGCAAATCATCAATAGATGTGTCAAGTGATTCTAGGTAGCTAAGCATAATAGAACCCTTTGGGTCACACGAGATATCGAGAGTATTCCCCAAACTAGTCAACAGTCTAACTACCCTCTTTTCATAGTTGAGAATGGCACCATACCTGGCTAGCCAATCCAGTCCTAGAATCAACCAATAGCCCATGAAATCAAGCAAATAAGCATTGCATTCGAACTCAATTCCATACACAGATATTCTCAAATCCCAACATAACATAGACATATGTGATGTACCCCCAATTGGATTTGAGACAACAACGGGATCCACTACTATGCTAGTATCTAGGTGCAGAAACTCAACAACAGAAGAAGATATAAACGAATGTGCAGCGCCAGAATCAAACAAAGTACGTACAGGACGATCGAAAAGAAAAATCAAACTTTCAACAGAAATGTTTCTACCTCTCTCCTACGTAGCTGCCATGAGAGCATGAACCTACCCTCCAGAAGTAGATCCTTTCCTCTATCGTTTCCTTTGTTTGTGCCTCCTTGGGTAGTCTTAAATCATATGTCCTGCCCCACCACATTGGAAGCAACCAGTTCTCTTCTTCTTCCTACAATCCTTCTTCAAATGGCCAGGTATTCCACAATTGTGACACATTCTTTTCTCTGAACCCATGTTATCTTTACCACCCTTCTTTTGTTGTTGTTGTGCCTTCTTTGGATCCCCTTTCTTATCTTGTGCCTTATCTACATTAACACCTTTCTCCTCTTCATATATCAACGCCATATCAACAAGATTCTCGAAAGTAGCCCCTATAGGAATGTGGGACATAGCCAACCTGTGTAATGGTTCATTAAGACCCTTGGCAAATCACAAGGCCTTCTTTTGTGGTTTATAAACTAATTCTATACCAAATCTCACTAACTGGTTAAACTTGTTAACATACTCCTTCACAGACAAACTCCCTTGTTTCAAAGCCAAGAACCTCTCTATGTACAAACTCTCCTCTGCTTGTGAAAGAAATTTCAACTCGAACTTGTCTAAAATTCATCCACGTCTCCACTGAACGTCCTCCATTAGTTACTTCACGCTAAAAGGAAGCTTCATCCTTCATCAACCAAGCAGCTAACTGAACCTTCCTTCCATCGTCTATCTCAAAGATACCAAACAAGTCCTCCACTTACTTGAGCCAATTCCGAGCCTCAACAAACGTCTCAGTTCCACAAAATAGTTTTTTGCCCATCTCACGGAAGTCTTTGCATATCTTAGAAAAAGCGTCTACACGGGGTGGAGGAGGAGGAGCGGCTGCAGCTGGGGGAGGAAGAACGTTTGCTGGGCCTGCTGTAGTAGCCCTAGTCTCCAGATACCATTTGAACCAATCTGGTATTTGTACGCCCTCAGGTATATCGGGTTCTCCAGACATGCTAAACGGAAAAAGGAAGAGTTTCAAAATGGAGAATCGAAAGAAAGATATATGGCTTTTGGGGATTATGTTTTTCATAATAAAGCTTTCTCTTGAAAATAACTTCTTTAAAACATGTTTTTGAAAATACTTCTTTTTTAAAATGCTTTTGAAAATGGTTTTCAAAATCTTTTATCTGTTCTGGTAACCTTCAGCTCTGATACTACGTGTAACACGCCACGTCTGTTAACGTCACTCACTAAGGGAATGAATTAATTTCAAGGAGCGTTATAAGAGTATAGAACAGAACATCACAAGACATATATATAAAATGGTACTTAAAAATTCAAAATTTATTCATTGCAGCGGAAAAGCAAAACAAGGTTGGTTACAACATCAAAACCACATACTAAAGCCAAGTACACAAATATCCATCTTAAACAAAATTATTATCAGAGTACATAAAAGCAAAACCATAATCCCACTCCAAATAGTCATAATGAAAAGGAGATAAAGTTGAGCATTACTTTCAACAATTCCAAGCACTTCAAGAAGAAAGAGATCCGAGTCAAGCTTCACTAACCCCTCCCTGAGGACTTGGGGGGACAAAAAGAGGCGAAACAAAAAGGGTCAGATATAAAGGCTGGCGAGTCTAGTGACTTTAACAATATAATCAGTAAAGTAACTTGATAAGAACATAAAATTGATATAAGAGATGACTGTAACATAAGTAGATATGACAAGGTAAGCAAGATAGAACATCGACTGCGCTCCTAACCACTATAAGATATGCTCTTCACTGTACCAACATACTAGTTACATACTAAAAGATGATCCCTCCCTACTCATCATAATAATGGTAGCTTTGTGTACTCCTAGCTACTCTCGTAGGTGCCTACTTGCTCCTACCACCACTAGTTGTACCAACTACCTTCCCCATTCGATCGGCTCCCTAACCTCGTAGATAACTGTGCTGGTCCAACAATAGGGTACATCACTCCCTAAGGTGGCAACCCCGATACAATTGAAATGCATAGCTTATACCTACACGATGCAACAACGTCTTACCTACCAGCCCAGACCCACGCACGAACATGACTCCGTTGGACTTGCACTTCCATCGCCAACTCTTTATTGACCTCTTACAATCAACCCCAGTAAGCGTGTCCCTGTCCTCGACCTAGTTCGAGCTCATATAGATACTAAAATGGGTTACTGGTTGAAAAGGGTCCACACACTTGACACAAGCTTCCCTCCTAAGCTTGGTCCCTACTAGGAATTCACACTTAACCCATCTTTATCCCCATGTCTAATCACATGTCTCGTCTTGGTTAAGTGCTTTTATTATGTTTCACATGCTACCCATGTTACCCACTTAGCCCTTTATTATCCCCATGTCTAATCACATGTCTCATCTTGGTTAAGTGCTTTTATTATGTTTCACATGCTACCCATGTTACCCACCTAACCCTTTATTATCCCCATGTCTTACCACATGTTTTATCTTGGTTAAGTGCTTATTAATTCATTGTAACTGTAATCTTGCAAGACCCCCACATTAGATTACCGTTTTGCGGTTGTTGGATATGCCGGGCGGTTCCAGGCAGGCTTATACCGCAATCCAAGTCTAACCTCGTGTCTTTGCATTATTACGCATCTAATTTCTGCCTTTGACCTCTCACATTAGATTACCATTTGCGGTTGCTGGATATGCCGGGAAGTTCTGGGCAGGCTTATACTGCAATCCGAATCTAACCTCGTGTCTTAGGCGTTCATTATCACTTTCTTGATTCAAGTCCCAATTTCAAATCTTGAATTATAATATATTTCCACTTACCCATAATTTCCAATCTAAATTATGATTATATATTTAATACAAATTATTCCTATAATTTCGTGTATACAAGTTATGCCAAAATATGCCCAAACCAATTTCCATAGCCATCAACAATTTATCCCAAATCTCATTTTATTACATATTTCCCAACTTTTTCCAATCATTCCAACGTTATTCGTACGTAAATCTCAACGCAATATGCTTAGGCTCGAAGTTAGACTAATATCAAAAAGGAAAAAGGAAAAGAATAAGGGAAGAGAATCAAATATCAAAATTAGCATAAACATATAAATAGGCATGCGAAATGAATAACGATAAAATAGATCAAACAGGCATATGATAATAGCAATTGGGTATGAATTTGAAGGATAAATTACAAAACTTGATATGATTCGTCTTATTTACAAGCATATACATTAGATCTAATTTACAATCCTATCACAATTACTTTTTAATTTAATTATATGTGAAAGTGACATAAACTCACAGCGATAGTATTCAAAATTAAGAGAATTCGGCTTTGCTGTTTGTAGATCTGGATCTTAGAATACCCCTATTCGGATTTGTAGATATGATCTTCAAATTTGACTTGGTTGAGAAGAAAGGCTTGTTTTAATTTAGATTAGAGCCGCATGGAGGCGCCATGGATGAAAACAATGACATTAGGGTTAGGTTTAGGTGTTTATTTATAGATGTATTAGGTGAAATAGGACCTTTAGATTAGATTAGAGACCATCATAACCACTCAGATTAAAAAAGACACGCCATCATGGAATTCTCTAGAATTCTGCAGATCTGGCTCAGCCTGGGCGCATTTCCCTGGTGCGCCAGTGCAATTTTGTTCTGCCGCACTTCACAAGTGTGCCAGTTATTCTGGCCCATTTCCTGATTATTCTGCCAAACTTCCATCGTCCATAACTCCTTCACTCTGTATCCGTTATATGCAAGCTCGGACTCTATCTCAAGTAGAATTCCGAGACGAACGCAATAGCGTAACACATTTTACTTAATTCTTCTTCTAAAAATTAATTATTCTTTAATTATCCATTATGTCATTTTTTTAAATCACGGGGTGTTACACCAATGTTAGACTAATAGCTATTATTATATGCAAACTCAACTAGTTGTAGATGGTCATCCCATGATCCTCCGAAGTCTAACAAACAAGCCCTCAAGAGATCTTCCAAAACTCTTTTGGGATACCGTGGAATCGAATTATCCATTTCACATAAAGTTCAACTAATTTCGATGCCGTCTTAGTTGACTTGACACGAATGAACCATGCACTTTTGGTCAAGAGATCCATGATGAACCAAATCCTTTCATTTCCTATCCTCGAACTAAGTAGTCCATCGATAAAGTCCATCGATATCTGATCCCACTTCCATGTAGGAACTTCCAATGGCTGAAGTAAACCACTCGGCTTCTTCTGTTCAGCTTTCACTAACTGACAATTCATGCACTTGGAAATGAACTTTCCAATATCTCGCTTCATCCCTTCCCAGTAGTAGATTCGCTTCATGTCCTGATACCTCTTATTGCCACTGGGATGAATCGTCAACTTCGAGTGATGATATTCTTTCAGAACCTTATCCCTCAATCCACCGATATCAAGAACAACTAATCGCCCTTGCTTTTGAAGCCAACCTTCTCGACCGACTTCAAACTCTATCTTCTGGTTCCAGCTTCTGGACAACTCGACAAGCTTGGCATCTCGCTTCTGGCTCTCACCAACCCTATCGATGAGAGTAGGTCTTATCGATAAGTTTACCAACATTTCAGGTTCCAATTCATACCATGGCCTGAAATCGAACCTTGCCAAATACTTGAGGTTCTTCTATTCCAAAAACATTGCTCCTAAACTCGCATGTCTTGGACGCACTATCCTTTACCACTCACAATTGGTGAAATTTCACTGCCAAATCCAATTGAGAAAAAACACTTCGGCGTATTAAGGCTGATCGAACAAGTCATCGATACTCGATAACAGATACTTGTTCTTTTTGAACATCTTGTTCAGCTCACGATAGTCCTTATACGATCTCTACAAGCCACCAGACTTGGTTACAAATACACTTGTGCACGCCATTCGGAAACATCCCTTTGAATGAATCCTTTCCCAAGAAGTCACGAACCTGCGCCTCTAACTCTCGCTGTCCCTTAGGCGCCATCCGCCTAAGAGGCATAATGATAGGTCTAACACCTTGGACCAAATCGACCCTAAACTTAATATCACTATGCAACGACCACTCTTTGACTTCGCTAAAGATATCCTCAAACTCACTTGAAATTAGCTTGGATGACAAGTCTTCTTGGGGAATTCTAAGCGAATACAACAACTCACGAGAACACCATCTTCGGGTTACCCCGAATCAACACCTTTCGCCCTTCCACATCCCCGACTGTCATCTCTAGATTTTTGCAGCTCACTTTTGCAGCACGTCTCTTAGGACAATCAATACCCAAGATGATTTAATACCCAGTGAAAGTTACAACCAAACAACCACTCATAAATGAGCATCTATGATCAACAATACTGGATCCATAAATTTTGCAAAGAGCAGATGAAACCATATTAGATGGGTTACAACCAAAGGTCTATTACAACTTCAAGTTACAAACATATTCGGCATACAATCTTATTATAGGTAAAAGAAGATGATACTCTAGTACCCAATAGAACTCAATCTAACTCCACTGGATGGAAGCATATCCAAATAGCAACTTCTCCCAGTTGTCATCGGGAATACAATAGGAAACTGGAATAGCTCTCACAACACATGCTTCCTCCAGTTGCTTATTCTTTGGAAGGTCTGGGCAGCCTTTCTTCTTATTTCCAGGCTTGCGGCATTCAAAGCACTTCCTTTCGGTTTTCGGCTTCTTACAATCCTTAGCATAATGACTCTACAATTGACAATCAAAGCAAGTGAGATTCTTCTTAAATTTCTTCTTTTTGCTTTTCTTCTTATTAACAATGGGGCCAATAAAAGTTTCTTCTTGAAGCTCATGCCTGCTTTTACAAGCCTCTTCCCAAGTAGTACTAATTCTTTCCTCTCGCTTCTTTAATCGGTGTCGTAGTTGCTCCAAAGATATACCTCTTCGGAACACATCTTCTTCATACGTAGGGGAATAATCCCTCTGTCTCTTAGCAGAATCACCCCTAGGTTCATGAATAGAAACACCACGCCTTATTGTTGCCTCTGGAATCAGCATTCTTTACAGGATGGTGGCCATCATGGCCCCAAACATAAATAGACATTCTGGCATAATAGCGAAAGCTTCTAATTGGTTGCGTTCGCTTGGCTTTCCAGTCGCAGGCTCCTCCTTAGTATTGTTTGCTAAAGTTGGACGGCTCATTCTACAACTAAAAATAGAATGATTGGTTCACATATGAGATAATAATAGGAATAAAATCTGAACCCTAATATACTATATATCATTTATAGTATACATGTAACACCCCATATTTTTTATGAATATTAAAATAAAAAATTAATGGATACTTTATTTTTAAAATGAGAATTAAGAGAAATGGGTTGCGCCATTGTGTTCGTCTCGAAATTATGCTTGGGATAGAGTCCGAGTTTGCATAAATCGGACACTGTATGAAGAAGTTATGAAACTCGGAAGATTTAAGGATTAAGAAGAATTAAATTAAAATAATAATTAATAAAAAAACAGATTCAAAAATCAAATTCAGCCAAAACTGTTTGAGCGGGAAATGTCCTGCTCAAGGGTGTCGACCCCACCAAGGGGTGTCGACATGGGTGTCGACCGCCCTTAGGGGGGTCGATAGGGGTGTCGACCCCCCCCAGCCCAGATCTGGGTAGATGTGTTTCTTCATTTCTGGACTATTTTCTTAGCCTGGTTCATGAATCCTACGCAATATAAAGGACCCTAGACCAATTTTTTTCTGCACACAAATTCATGGCATCTCCATGCTGCTCAAATCTAAACTAAAATAAGTCTTACTTCTTCTTCAAGTTAGATTAAGATTAAAAGTGAATAGATCTACAACTACAACACCTATTTCTTTTAAAAGCCTACCATGATGAGTTCATGCTACTTTTAGAAATGGATTTTAATTGTAATCCTGACATGTGAATAAATCTGATTCTTAGACCATTTCTGTTTATCAGATCAGTTCTTACATGCCTATTTCTGTTCACCAAATCTGTTCTTATATGCCTATTTCGGTCGTTACATTCTTGATTTGTTATTCTCTTCTCTCCCTCTTTTCCGTTTTTATTTTTATAGCCAGACTACCTTCGAGCCTAGGCCTAACGCTGAAATATGCGAATGCGCGAAATTGGGAATCGTTGGGAAAGATAAATTCGGGGCATAAAGTGTATTGAATATATGACTTGGGATTTGTGGGCATAACACATGTTGTAATTTAAGACCAAAATTTGGGGCCTACTATATATGATGATTTATGACTTGGAAGAAGGGGACTATTGTTCATAATGATATATAACTTGTTAAAAGGGCATGAAAACCTATAATGAAATAGGGATAACTGTTGAATATGAACACGCCTAAATTGGGATTTTGGGAAATTGGCATACACTGTAATCAAAGATTATCATTTAGCAAAACTTGTATTATGATTCATGGTTGGGGTTTTAGGGACACAATATGTGTTGTACAAAATTAACTAAAACTTGGGGGAATGTTATATTGTGAATTAGGACATTAATTTGGGTATGTAAATCTGTAGGATCAATCTAAGATTAAGCAGAACATGAAAATGGAACTTTAAGTAAACTGCTGTAACTTGCGGAGATGTTTAATCTGTTAAATTGACTAATCTGCTGAAATCTGTTGAAACTAAATACTATAGTGGAAAAGCCTACGATGAACATTAACACTTGTTTAAGAATGAATATACCTAGATTTACAGTAAGTAGAGACTATAACTGCGCTTAGACGCAAGGTTAGATTACATTTGTAGTAGAAGTCTTCCCGGAACCGCACGACATATCCAGCAACCACAAGTGGTTAATATAATGTAAGCGGTCAAGGGCATAAAAGTACACGTAACGGTACTAAGACACGAGGTTAAGTCTAGCTTGTGGTAGAAGTCTGCCCGGAACCGCCCGGCATATCCAGCAACCACAAGTAGTCGACTTAATATGGGAGGTCTGGTGCATTAACAGACACAAATGAATAAGAATCTGCTAAACCTATTGAATCTGATAAACCCGTTTTGTAAATCTGTAGGATTAATGCAAGATTAAGTGGAACATGTTAATCTGTAAGTCTGTTAATCCGTACATCTAATTTGTTAATCTATACATCTGATCTGTTAATCTGTAAGCCTGTTAATCCGTACATCTGATATGTTAATCTATAAACCTATTAATCTGTACGTCTGAAATCTGTAAACATTCTAATTTGAAATCTGTAAGCAAGTTAATCTGAAATCTGTACATCTGAAATCTGTTAGTCTGGGGACATAAGGTAAGGATGGGTACTTACTTGTGTCATCTGTTGTGTAGGACCCATATTAGTGAGTAACCCTTTTTGGTATCAAATGACGACCCAACACTAGGTACAGGTCAGGGTACGCATACTGAATTGGTTATAAGAGGTCCATTCCGATAATGGCGAGGGGTGTTGATGGTGTGTTCCAACCGGGTCCTGTGTGTGCATAGATTTGGTCTTCTTTGGGGAAGTTAAGACGCCATGACATCTGTAAATAGGTCTATTTCTTTATGTAGGTTTCCACTTTAGGGAGTGATACACCCTTCTGTGGGGCCGACATAGGGTATTTATGTATTAGGAAGCCGATCGCTTGGGGTAGAATTTAGGGTACACCTAGTTCTATCTGTTTCTGTTGGGGTACCATCTACTTCTGTTGGGGTGGTAACACCTATCTATTTCTGTGTGGTACCGTCTGTTAGGGTGGTAAATGGCCCGTCACTAGTGTACATCTAATTCTAACATTCTGTTTCCGTATGGATTATTTTGTTTCTATCTCTAATTCCGTTTCTGGTTCTATTTCTGTAACGTCTGTCTCTTTTGGGGTGGTAAAGGCCCACTACTAGCATTCTATTTCTGTAGAGATCATTCTGTTTCCGTTTCTGTTGCAGTTTAGACATTAGGGTGACACCTAATCCCGTTATACTAGTATTAGTGCAGAGAAGTGAAAAGTAAGTAAGAAGCATAACTTGGTCTATATCATTTTGTTTCCCCTATTTAACCTATGCATACCTGCTACTCCTGTTACTGTTATCTCTCATCCAGTTTTATTTACATGTCATGATACTATTATCTGTTTTTATGCTGAAAGTCACTGGACTCGCCAGACTTTATGTCTGACCCTTTTCGTTACGCCTCTTTTCTTCCTTCCCCTCCCCCCTGGTTCTCGGGGTGGGAACATAGAAGCTTGATTCGAATTTCATTCTGCTTAAAGTGCTTGGAAATGCTGAAAGTAATGGAAATCTTTGTTTCTCTTACATATGGCATTTTGGAGTGGGATTATGGTTTTAAAAATTATGTACTCTGAAGGCTTTTGTACAAGACTGATATTATGTACTTGGTTTTGGTGTTTGAAGATGTAACCAAACTTATTTCTATTTCCGCTGCAATAAAGTTATAAAATTTCAAGTACTACTTTATGTATCGGTCTTGTAATATTCTGTTCTGTTTACTTATAAGGCTCCACGAAACTTGATGCATTCCCTTTGTGAGTGACATTAACGGACATGGGGTGTAACACTTGGTATCAAAGCTGAAGGTTACCAGATTAGAAAAAAGTTTTTCAAAACTATTATCAAAAAGGTTTTAAAAGGAAGTATTTTCAAAAGGAAAGTTTATTTTGAAAAACCTAATCCCTAAAGCCATATATCTATCTTTCGATTCTCTGTTTTGAATCTCTTTTTCTTTCGTTTCAACATGTTTAGGGATCTTAATCTTCCAGAGGGCGTACAAATATTGGGATGGTTCTGAAGGTATCTAGAGGCTACAACACCTGCTGTAGGCCAAGCAGACGCTCCTCCCCCAGTTCAACCACTCCTCCTCCTCCCCGTGTAGATGCTTTTTCTTAGTTATGCAAAGACTTCCGCGCGATGGGCGGGAAGCCGTTTTATGGGACTGAGATGTTTGTGGAGGCTCGGAATTGGCTCAAGGAAGTGGAGGACTTGTTTGGTGTCTTTGAGATAGACGATGGAAGGAAGGTTCAGCTAGCTGCTTGGTTGATGAAGGACGAAGCTGTATTTTGGTGGGAAGTAACTAATGGAGGACATGCAGTGGAGAAGTGGAGGGATTTTAAATAAAGGTTCAAGTTGAAATTTCTTTCACAAGTAGAGGAGAGTTTATACATGGATAGGTTCTTGGCTTTGAAACAACAGAGTTTTTCTGTGAAGGAGTACGTTAACAAGTTTAACCAGTTTGCAAGGTTTGGTACGGAATTAGTTAATACACCACATAAGAAGGCTTTGAGATTTGCAAGGATCTGAATGAACGATTACACGGGTCGGCTATGTCCCACATTCCTATAGGGGCTACTTTCGAGAATCTTGTTGATATGGCGTTGTTACATGAGGAAGCCAAAGGTGAGAAGAAAGAGGAGGAGCTCGAAGAACCACAGAACAAAAAAGTGTGGCCCAAGAAGTAAACACAAAAGAAGGATGAAAAGACTGAAAATAAGATGGAGAAAAAGTGCTTTACTTGTGGGAGTTTGAGTCATCTGAACAAGGATTGCAGAAAAAGGAATGGCGCTTGCTTCAACTGTGGTGAAATGGGACACTTTACTAAGGACTGCCCGAGGAAACCAGGACAAGGCCAAAGGGCAGGAAATTATGGAGGCTAGGTAAATTCTACTGAAGCCAATGGACCGAACAGAGGTAGGAAAGTTTCTGTAGAAGGTTTGATTTTCCCTAACTTATTATCCAATTAGAACTCTTTTGATTCTGGAACTTCTCATTCTTTTATTTTCGATTCTGTGGTTGAGTCTCTGCACCTTAATACTAGTTCTGCTTCTAATTCCATTATTGTCTCAAACCCCATAGGGGGTACGGCTCATATGTCTGATGTTGGGGTTTGAGGATATCTATATTAGGCGTTCGAGTATATCCTATCGATTGAATCTTCGACCTTTAGGTAGAAACTAATGGGTGTAAACATGTGTTTGAGACATGTTATGTTTGATGGTTACTAGTGGATGCAAGTGATTGCTAGTGGTTGCTCGTGGATGCATATACACACACAAAGCACTAGATCGCTCAAAAACACTCTCATATTGCATATGGATACATGTGCATACTTTTGCTTCTTTTATGGATGAAAATTGGATGTATCATTACATGAGTGTTGCATTTGGATGAATGATTGTGCACACATATAGTACTAATATGATGCATTAGGATTGTTTGCATACATAATTGGACTCATGGCACTGACATAAATTTGCATTAAGGAGGTCAACTGAATCAGTGGATCGCCTGATTTCCTCATTAGCATAGTGGCATATACACACACCTTTGTATATGTTCGTATAGCATCAGAAATTTTCTAAGGACAACGAATGCCTGTAATTGGTGGATGAGTAGATGGATGATGGATGGTGGGATATACAATCTTCTTAACTTGGAGATTTCGGGGACGAAATCCTTTAAGGAGGGGAGAATGTAACACCCCGTATTTTCTAAGAATATTAAAATAACAAATTAAAGGATACTTAAGTTTTAAAAAAAGAATTAAGAGAAATGGGTTGCGCCATTGTGTTCATCTCGGAATTCTGCTTGGGATAGAGTTCGAGTTTGCGTAAATCGGACACCGTATGAAGAAGTTATGAAGCTCAGAAGATTTAAGGATTAAGCAGAATCAAATTAAAATAATAATTAATTCAAAAAACAAATTCGGTCGAAACTGGGTGAGCGGGAAATTTTCCGCTCAAGGGTGTCGACCCCCTAGGGGGTGTTGACATGGGTGTCGATCTCCTTATAGGGGTGTCGACCCCCCAGCCCAGATCTGGGTAGGTGCGTTTCTTCATTTCTGGACTATTTTCTTGGCCTGGTTCCTCATTCCTATGCCTATTGTTTTCTCCATACGAATTTACGGCGACTCCATGCTGCTCAAATCTAAATTAAAATAAGTCCTTCTTCAAGTCAGATTAGGATTAAAAGAGAATAGATCTACAACTGCAACACCTATTTCTTTTAAAAGCCAACCGCGGTGAGTTCATGTTACATTTAGAAATGAAATTTAATTGTAATCCTGACAAGTTAATAAATATGAATCTGAGACCAATTCTGTTTATCAGATCAGTTCTTACATGCCTATTTTTGTTCATCAAATCAGTTCTTATATGCCTATTTCTACCATTACAAGCTTGATTTGTTATTCTTTTATCTCCCTCTTTTTCCCTTTTTATTTTTATAGCCAAGCTACCTTCGAGCCTAGGCCTAACGCTGAAATATGCGAACGCACGAAATTGGGAATCGTTGGGAAAGATAAATTCGGGGCATAAAGTGTATTGAATATATGACTTGGGATTTAGGGGCATAACACATGTTGTAATTTAAGACCTAAATTTGGGGCATACTATATATGATAATTTATGACTTGGAAGAAGGGGATTATTGTGCATAATGATATATGACTTGGGAAAAGGGCATGAAAACCTATAATGAAATAGGTATAACTATTAAATATGAACACGCCTAAATTGGGATTTTGGGTAATTGGCATACACTGTAATCAAAGATTATAATTTGTATTATAAATCTTGGCTGCGGTTTTGGGGGCACAATCTTTGTTGTACAAAATTGACTAGAACTTGGGCGAATGTTATATTGTGAATTAGGACCATAATTTGGGTATGTAAATCTGTAGGATCAATCTAAGATTGAGCAAAACATGATAATGGAACTTTAAGTAACCTGATGTAACATGCAGAGATGTTTAATCTGTTAAATTGACTAATCTGCTGAAATCTGTTGAAACTGAATAATGTAATGGAAAAGCCTATGATGAACATGAATAATTGTTTAAGAATGAATATGCATAGATTTACACTAAGTAGAAACTATAACTGTTCTTAGACACGAGGTTAGATAACACTTCTCGTAGAAGTCTGCCGGAACCGCCCGGCATAACCAGCAGGCACAAGTGGTTAATCTAATGTGAGAGGTCAAGGGCATAAAAGTACACGTAACGATACTAAGACACGAGGTTAAGTCTAGCTTGCGGTAGAAGTCTGCCTGGAACTGCCCGGCACATCCAGTAAACACAAGTAGTCGACTTAATGTGAGAGGTTTGGTGCATTAACGGACGCAAATGAATAAGAATCTGCTAAACATGCTGAATCTGATAAACCTGTTTCGTAAATCTATAGGTTTAATGCAAGATTAAGTGAAACATGTTAATCTGTAAGTCTGTTAATCCGTACATCTAATCTGTTAATCTATAAGCCTGTTAATCCATACATCTGATCTATTAATATGTAGGTCTGTTAATCTGTACATCTAATATGTTAATCTATAAACCTATTAATCTGTACGTCTGAAATCTGTAAACATACTAATCTGAAATCTGTAAGCAAGTTAATCTGAAATCTGTTAGTCTGGGGACACAAGGTTAGGAGGGGTATTTACTTGTGTCATCTGTTGGGTGGGACCCATATCAGTCAGTAACCCTTTCTGGTATCAAACGACAACCCAACACTAGTTAGGGGTCAGGGCACACTTACTGAATTGGTTATAAGAGGTCCATTCTGATAATGGCGAGTGGTGTTGATGGCGCGTTCCAACCGAGTCATGTGCGTGCATGGATCCGGTCTACTCTAGGGAAGTTAAGACTCCATGACATTTGTCAATAGGTTTGTGTCTTTCTGCAGGTTACCACTTTAGGGAGTGATACACCCTTCTGTTGGGCCGACACATGGTATTTATGTATTAGGGAGCCAATCGCTTGGGGTAGAATTTAGGGTACACCTAGTTCTGTCCGTTTCTGTTGGGGTACTGTCTGTTTCTGTTGGGGTGGTAACACCTGTCTGCTTCTGTATGGTACCGTCCGTTGGGGTGGTAAAGGCCCGTCACTAGAGTACACCTAATTCTAACATTCTTTTTTCGTAGGGGTTATTCTATTTCTGTCTCTGTTTCTGTTTCTGCTTCTCTTTCTGTATCGTCTATCTCCGTTGGGGTGGTAAAGGCCCATTACTAGCATTCTGCTTCTGTGGAGATCATTCTGTTTCCGTTTTTGTTTCAGTTTAGACATTAGGGTAACACCTAATCTCGTTATACTAGTATTAATGCCGAGAATTGAAAAGTAAGTAAGAAGCATAACTTGGTCTATATCATTCTGTTTCCTCTGTTTAACCTATATATACCTGCTACTCCTGTTACTGTTATCTCTCATCCAGTTTTATTTGCATGTCACGATACTATTATCAGTTTTTATGCTGAAAGTCACTAGGCTCGCTAGATTTTATGTCTGATCCTTTTTGTTTTGCCTCTTTTCTTGCTCACCGCCCCCCCCTCCACAGGTTCTCAGGGTGGGAACGTTGAAACTTGATTCGGATTTCTTTCTGCTCAAAGTGCTGAAAGTAGTGCTTAGCTTTGTTTCTATTACATATAGCATTTTGGAGTGGGATTATGGTTTTAAAAATTACATACTCTGATGGCTTTTGTACAAGACTGATATTATGTACTTTGGTTTGGTGTTTGAAGATGTAACCAAACTTATTTCTGTTTCCGCTGCAATAAAGTTATAAAATTTTCAAGTACTACTTTATGTATTTGTCTTGTAATATTTCGTTCTGTTTACCTATAACGCTCCACGAAACTTAATGCATTCCCTTTGTGAGTGACATTAACGGACGTGAGGTGTCACAATACATTTAATTGAAATCTACAAATACGTCTCTCTTACGTAATTACGTCTTAGAACTTTGGCTAAAATCGATAACTAGAGCTCTGATACCAAATGTGACGACCACCCATAACCCCTACACTAAACAAGAGGAGAAGTGGGCTGGAAGGTGTGCTAGGCAGCTATGGACAATCATCAAGGTAGGTAAGCACAAGAGGAACCTCTCGTAAATCTCACAGTGCAAGAATAAAATATAATAGAACATATACAACAAGTAATATTAGTGAAGCATATTTGAGCAGAATCTCAAATTTTCAAAACAGCAAGAAAATATATCCTTACACCAGGATTGCAACATATATCTGTACAAATTTTCTTCGCTACAACATTCAGAGTAGAATAACAAACATCGGAAACCCAAATATTATATAGTAAGTGAGATAGTACGCTAGCCTCCTGCTTGTCTTCAAACTGCTACACTGTCCTAACTAAGCTATCACCTGTCACCTGCCACCTAGTCTACCCATCCAAAATTGGATGAACAACCCAAGGTAATAAGAGGGAAGCATAAAACTTGAATCATACTATAGTCTTAGTGAGCGATAAAACAGCTAACAAACATCAACAATAAAGTATATGAGAATGGGTAAATAAACTAACTAATTTACCCATAACATCAGAGAAGAACACAACTCCCATCTTCCCCACACTGGACACTGATAGCCTTTACAATCCATAACATTCAAAGTAACAACAATTAGTCAATGGAAATTAGGACAACAATTAATAACATTCATAACATCCAGATTACATTGGTCTCACGCTGACAATCGTAATCGAGTTTAACATCCCTCAAGTACTCTCCCCAGAGGTCTAAACACATATCAATCAATCACTCAAGGAACATCTCCCTCGACTTTGGATAATCCACTTGAGGTGGTACAAACAAAATAACCAATCATCCATGACTAAATCTGGCTATCACCGCCAATTCTGCTTCGAAACCACCATTAATCATGTGATGACCAACTCTGCCTAATGTCAGAGCTAATGGTAACCCCGGTTATAGCAAAAAACCCATACGCCTTGCAACCGATACATACCTAGGCCTTTTCAACCGATACCCAGGGTACTCGACCTACATCCGATCTTTTAAGTGCCCCTATTATACCCCTTCTTTAAGCCTGCTAGAACCTACGACAACGATAATTCCTTGGCCTTCAGTATCTTTAGCCATCTTCACTTGCGTCTATTCATAGGCTCGGAATACTTTGGAGAAACCATTACTTAGCACACGAGCTCAATACATCCTTGAGTCGTTCTATCACATGAACTCAATGCATCCTCAAGTCATTTTCACATTCGTTGTATACAACAACCAACGAACAAATCACATCACTTTGAACATCCTCATCTGGACTCTCGTCGAAGCCACCATCACCATTGAACCAAACAACTTCAATATAAGGTTCAATATAGTCTACAAAATTATCACCCCGCTTAGAACACCTTTGAGTTGTCATACAATTTGTTGTTCTACACCGATTAACGAACACCTTCAACACTTCAAATATTCCTACTTGAGTCCACTTCGAAGTCACGTCCGATCAATCCCTCTATCCGACTGATCCTTCCAGACCGATCTCCCTGGACTGATCTACCTGGACCAATCTCCCTAGAACGATCTCCTTAGACCGTTCTCCCTTGACCGATCTCCCTAGACCAATCTCCCTGGAATGATCTCCCTAGAACATTCGCCCTAGAACGATTTCCCAGGAACGATCTCCCTAGACCGATCTCCCTAGACCGGTCTCCCTGGACCGATCTCCCTAGACCGATCTCCCTAGACCAAACTCCCTAGAATGATCTTCCTAGACCGATCTCCTAGATCGATCTACCTGGACTGATCTCCTTAGACCAATCCCCCTAGACCAATCTCCCTGGACCGATCTGCCTAGAACGATCTCCCTAGACAGATCTTCTTAGACCGATATCCCCTTTAGCTTGCTCGATTGATCTTCCTTTTGGCTCGCTCGACCGATCTCCCGTTTGGCTCACTCAATCGATCTCCTTTTTGTCTTACTTTCCAAGAAAACCACCTTACGGTGCGCGACCGACCATGGATGCACAACGTAAAACAAGCACTTCCCAAATGCAACTCCAATTTCGACCAAAACTTCGCCAATCGACACAACCGACGAAACCAACTCATCCAATTCATTCAACACAATTATGGACATGTTATAAAACCACAAACATAATTAATTTGGCCATTTCATCAATAATTATGTGAAATCCACCAAAATCATCATAAATGTAAATATGAACAAAACAATAGATCTAACTTGCATATACACACGAAATAGCATTGAAAACATTAAATTAAACTTGCTAAAATAGATCATAGGGTGATTCATGTGAAAATGAAATTAAAATGGCTTAGATCTATGATAAACACTTAAATATGATGAAAAACACGATCAAACATTCATTTACTTCATTGCATCCATGTGAGAGATGTAAATCACTCACCGATTTGCCAAAACAAGCTAAAATTGATGAAATAAGAATTTGGACAACAAGCACCTCGCACCAAATCCCTTGATCCGATGAATCCTTGCTCCAATTAATGTAGATCTAGCCTTTAATGGTGTAGATCTATGATTTCCACCCCTTGGATTTTGACTTTTTAATGGTGAAAAGGTTTTAGAGGAAGAAGGGGCTCGAGGACACCTAATGAGAGAACGGGGAAGTAAACTATTTCCCATACCTCTCACCCTCTATTTATAGTTTCCATCAGCCCACTACTTGGGCCTTCTCAAATCAGCCCAATGTGGCTCAAAATCCTAAACAACCAACCGAAGAACCTTAAAACAGTGATTCCTCCCAAACTGCTGAGCCAAATCTTTAATGTTACCACTCTACAGAAAGGCAATCATCAAATCCTTTCCAATGGCATAGGTCTCACCCTCCGATTCGACCTGAGTAAAAAGTTTTGTCCTGTACAAGACTGATAGGGGAAAAATGATCATAAATAAAATTGATAAAAATTATGGACATGTCTCACATCCCCATAAGCAACATATTAAAAGATGAGAATGATCCAACCCTCAGGGAATAAAATAAAAATACTTTATGATCTTCCAATATGTAAAATGCGGGTTGTTACAAATGAAATTTGCTAAAGCCTGTTCGTTAAACGCCCTAGCCGATGGTAAGTGATATCATATTGACTAAGCTCGATGTTCAACTTCAATAATTTTCCAGAAGTCTCTGGATGAAACATGACTTTCTTCAGAGGTTGGCTTGTGGGAACCTTGATAGGGTGAGACTGGAAATATAGCCATAGCTTTTTAGAGGGGATGAGCAGGTAGTATGCAAACTTTTCCAACTTGGGTTTGTTTAACTCTACCCCTGACAACCTCTTACTGATATAGTATACCGGCCTTTGAACTTTCAATTCCTCTCAAACCATTTGCTAGATTTAAAAATAGATATAAAAATAGATCTTCTCTGTCTTCGTCTCTAGGCTTCTGTCCCTAGGCTTCAGCCTCTTTCTGATATCATATACCGGCCTTTGAACTTGGAAATATGGCAAGTGGCAAGTATGCATCGATATAAAATTATATAAGCCCAAAGCAGCGCTTAATGCATGAGATGAAACTGCTAGATATAAAAATAGATCTTCTCCGTCTCTATGCTTAGACAACATTGGGGGCTATTCCATATGTTTGATTAACTCTTTAAAAGCAGTATGACATTCAGGAGTCCACCGGAAGTCTTTCCTTCCTTTTATTAGAGCATCGAAAAGAGGAATGCACCGATCTTTCGCCTTAGAAATGAAACGGTTCAAGGAAACAACTTTCCATTCAGACTTTGTAGCTCTTTCTTCGTTCTGGGAGCTCGCATTTCTCTCAAAGCAGTAATCTGTGTTGGGTTTGCATCGATGCCCCGGGCATTAAGCATAAACCCATGAAACTTCCTTAATGTGACCCCAAACGAGCACTTGACAGGATTGAGTTTCATGCTGTATCATCTCAGAATATTGAACATTTCGACCATGTTTTGTAGATGATCATCAGCTCTTTTGGACTTTACCAGCATGTCGTCTACATAAACCTCCATAGTCCTACCTATTTGAGATTTGAACATTGAATTGACATGGTGATAGTATGTCACTCCAGCATTTTTCAACCCAAATGACATCACTTTATAACAATACAAGTCAGCGTCTGTAATAAAACTCGTGTTTTCTTGGTCAGGCTCATGCATCATGATTTGAATGTAGCCCGAGTATGCATCCATGAAAGATAGGAATTCATGGCACCAACTCATCAATGAGCTGGTCAATTCTAGGCAGTGGGAAAATGTCTTTGGGACACGCTTTATTAAGATCGGAGTAATTGATGCATACTTGCCACTTGCCATTGGGTTTCTTTACAAGTACAGGATTCGAGACCCAGGCAGGATATGTAGATTCTCGTATAAGGTGATTCTCCATAAGTCTGTCCACTTCGTCTTTAAGTGCAGCTGACATTTTCGGGCCCTGAATCCTTCTTTTCTGCTTGATTGGAGTGGTGCTTGGAGTGCCTGAACTACCACTTCGGGGGATATGCCGCACATGTCAGAGTGACTCCATGAAAACACGTCAAGGTTAACTTTCAAAAACATAATCAATTCTTTCTGCAACTTCGGCCCGTTAAGAGCCTATATTGAACACTCTATCCGGATCTTTATCATGAACTGCAATTGGAATTGTGACTTCAGCTGGCTCCACTCCCTCCTCCCATGTACCAGCCTATCTCAGATCCATCTCCATTTGGGCCCTACTATGCTCGCCAATACAGGGGCCATGCCCAAATTGCTATAAGGCAGGATCACGGATGTGGAGGGGAACCTTCACACTCTTTCCTTTGTCCTTCTTGCTAGCTTCTCTTAGCTCATTGATATAGCATTCTCTAGAAATATTCTAATATGCCTTAACCACATCGATCCCCTTGTGTGGCGAAAACTTCATTGTCAGGCACCAGGGGGCCAGTATAACTCTAAAAGCTGCCGGAGCTGGTCTTCCCATAAAAGCCTTATATGCTGATGGCTCATCTATAAGAAAAAAGGAATGCATTAAAGTGGCTTTCCTCTCTCCATCTCCCAGTTCCACAAGTAAATCAATAACCCTAATGGGCTGCTTCGATTCCCCTGTGAACCCTTGGATTTACTTTTGGCAAGCTTGCACATTCAACATGGAAAACTTCATTTTGTCGAAAGTTCTTTTAAAAATTACATTCACTAAGGCCCCACAATCAACTAAGACCCAGTTCATAGTGGCTGGGCCTATCCCGACTGTTACTACCATAGGATATTATGTTGGAGTGACAACCCTTTCCTCATCTTTCTGTTGAACATGACATCCCGAACTGAAGTCTTCTGCTGCTTTGCGAAGATGGCATTGGTCAAAACCAAGCCCCTTTCTTTCTGTGAAGTATTCTTGAGCGCATTAGCAAGCCTATCGGTGTTTCCCCAACTTGGCGTAGCTGGATGGGGACCTCCGTAAATGGTGCTAATCATGGGCCTTTGGCTAACCGGTGTTGGGGAGTTATCTTCCGATCCAGACGCATTCTGCTCTTAGGTAGTTTGGGGAGGATTGGCAAACTGTGGCCTTTTCACATACTACTGCAGACGGTTCTTTCTAATCCGCTCCTTGATCAGGTTCTTAAGATGCTTGCACTCATTTGTATTGTGTCCTGGCTGATTGTCGAAGCGACAAAACCTCCCATTGTTTGCCTGAATATCGCCCACCTTCTGAGTCTTTGTTATTGTATAGTCCTCAGTGTCCTTATTGGTAATAAAAAATTTCTCTAGTGTCTTCGTCAATGGGGTAAATTCAGCAGTTTTAAAGAAGTAGAACTTCTTTCCATTTTGATTATCTTTAGCATCATTTCTCTGCTTTTGGCCCCCATTGTTGTTTTGGCCACTTGGAACATCATTGTCTTTCTTTAATGGAACCGTACTACCCTCAACAACATCTATAGCAAAAGATGGATCATCTTCCACATCATTGTACTCTTCTGCTTTTGCATAGAACCTCTCTAAGGTGCTAGGCTTCTTCATTTTAATACATCTTCTAAACTTCTCCTTTTTAATTATAGCACGCTACAATGCCATTAATACTAGTCGAGGTTCTCAATCCACTACTTCTGCTGCTGCGACATTAAATCATGTGACGAAGGCTTTGACTGACTCTCTAGGCTTCTGCACCATGTCATTTAATGACATCACATCGTTGACCTTTGTAGTTTGCATCCTAAACTGCTCCTTGAATTTCTTAGCAAAGATGGAAAATTTGTCCACGTACCTTGGTGGGAGCTTGGTAAACTGGAGCGAGGCTACTCCCTCCAAATACACCAGGAAATATAAGCATTTGAGTTCATCCGTAGCTCGAGCACTATCATTTGTTAATCATATTTGTATAAGAACAAGTTAGGATCACCAGTCCCGTTGTATGCTCGAATCGTTGGCACATTAAACTTTCGAGGGAACTTGGTGAATTTGATCCTTTTAGTGACTGGAGTCTTAGACGGATCAAACTCCTACTCCATCTCATCATCATTCCTCTTAGCACTTTCCTTCATGGTTTTCTGGACCATTTCTTCAGGACATTCCTTTTTGTAGCGCCGATCCGCGGGGCGAATGCCATCCCCTTTATCGACTTTTTGCTTAAGCCAACGGTCGTGGCTAGGGGTCCGAGGCCCTGTGACTCCCTCATGGGGAAGTACCCCTTTGGCAGAATTGGCAGCTTCCTGGGAAGTTGGTCTTTCAGAGTTGTTCCTAACAGGTGGCTTGGATTCTTTGCATTTAGCCCTGTCCAAATCATCAGCATCTTGAACAGAACAATCTCGGTTTGGACTAGTGGCAGAAGAGTTAGCACCCTTAGCACGGGTCACATTAGCACTAGCTTTCTCCATGTCATCCTGGAGAGCAAAGAGAGCTTCTAATTTCACCATCATGGCTTTATTAGACATATCCATCTGCTACGTCAAACCAACGATGATTTCATTCAATTCATCTCTAGTAACACCAACTCCTTCTTTGGAGGATTGGCCAACATCATGTTAGTTTGTCGAGTAGTGATAGGATCATCTGCTACATTTCCAGTGCCCGAAGCTATTATGGTCTTACTAGTTGGTGGCTTTATTGGCCGCATTATCTTGGACAAATTTCTAAACTTTAAAGAGAATTCGTCCATCGGCCCGAATCTTAGATTTTGAGGATCTATTATAGAAACAGGCTTCAAACTTCACTACCTCCACAAATCATTTAAACTTGAGAATGTGAACATGGCCGCACTGTGGGCGCCAAAATGTTGATATCAGAAAGTGAACACCGACACCCAAGGTGTTTTTGTAATACTTCGCAGAAAAGTTAATAGAAAAGGTAAAGAACAAAGAGATTTAGAGTGATTCAACCTAGAATCGGCCTACATCCACTATGGATGAAGTTGTCATTATCATCATAGAGATTACAAGGTACATGTTCCTTGCTTTTTCACTCATTTTCTCTCTGTTTACAAGTATCTCTCTTTATTTCTTCTCTTTTTTCCATTGATCTACTCAAATCCACCGAGGGAATGGCTGAATCTCTCTAAGTGTGATGATTGTTGATGTAGAACTTCAATAATTGAACACTTGGATGTTTTTGAATGATTCAATGGAGGTTTTGGTGTTGGTTCTATGCTTGGAGAAGTTTATTGGAGGTTGCGAGTAATTTGCAGTGGTTGAGAAATGAGTTGGGCAGTACTTCGCACAGAGGAGATTACGTCCCCTTCATGGTGGAAAAGTGGGGGTATTTATAAGAGTGGATATGGAGTGGAGAGGCCTGAAAATTGTACATGCAGACATTTAGGTCATCGGAGCGACCCGACTCTGTGCCGGTTACGACCTGAGTTGATACCGGCCTGACTATGCCTTGATCTCCAAGAAACGACCTAATGATGGAACGACCTGGTTACGCCTCCTTCTGGACAACCTGCACCCAAGCTCTTGGACACAATCTAATGCTCTAGGCTAGCTTCGACCTGGTATCTTAAGTCGACTACGATCTGATTCTTCAGGTCGGTTATGACCCAACACTTTTCCTCTTCCTCAAGATGTAGCTTGGCTCCTTAAATTGTTGAACGACCTGGCCTTGCTTACATGAACAACGACAGGGCCTAGCTTATGTGAACCAGCGATTCAATGGCTAGAACGACTTGATAAAACCAACCTGATATTGATGTAAGCCATACGATACAGAATTAGGACAACCTGCCCGCACATGACCTGAGCAGCAAGACCTAGTCTCGAAAGTATGTGAATGACCTAACTCTTATACCATAATCGAGCCGTATTTTATAGGTTAACATGTCCTTCTCAAATTTAGGGTTTGATTCGATTTTAGGGGTTTTTGGTTAATTTGATTCAATTGTGGTAATCAGTTTTGAGTGCTTGTTGTTGGAATCGAGAATTTAAATCTTCGATTTGATTTGAAAAGATCAAATCTTTGTAGCTCATTAATTTATTGGATATGTATCAATAATGCAGTTAGTTTGTTCAAAACTTTTGGGCCATTAAAAACTAGATCACAACAGCTTTAAGATTCAAGTTGGTTTGCATTTGAAAATAAATCTGATAGATGTAACCTTGCCTCGGTTTTGATCATGTATTTTCATGACAATTTCGATATTGAATTTCAACGTGTAATCCTTGCTGTAACTAATCGATGCGAATCTTAGTTGTAACTTTTACTATTGTGGCATGAATTTGCTTGTTATGGATTGGATGCAGTAACATGTAAACTTGCAATGATATGATTGGAGTCTTCATTCATTTTTTTTATGCACAATCTTTACTGTGAAGAAATCCATTGCTTTAACAATTTTCAGCGGTATCTAGATTCAGGTCGAACGTTAAATTCCACTTTACGTCATTAGAACGACCCAGGCCTTCACACTATTGCAATCCTTATCATTGATGCACGAACTCTTGATCATAATCTAGTTGTACATGTTGAATGATATATTTTGTAGATTATCAATAAGCGAACCAATATACAACGTTTTCAGAATTAATATCAAAACAAGATCCGGTGAGCGGGTTGTGGACATGGTCCATGTTCGTAGGTCATTGACGCCTTTGAGCTTCTGGGGATGCACGATATGAGTTTCTGGGAGTGATGTAAACCATTAACGATCCAAGTCCCTAGGAGTTTGAGCGACCTAAGTCTTCGACGACCTAAGACTTACAATGACCTAAGCCCTTCACCTCTTTGGATGACCTGACTTCTTTAGGTCGTGAACACGACCCACACCCAAAACCGCTGACACAACCCATGAGCTCTTGAAATATGATGATGACTTAACTTCTCTGGGTCGTGGACCAGCCTGTCTTCTAAGTCATTGAGCGACCTAATTATTAGATCGTCGAGACACCTACTTTTCGATAGTCGTAGATTATTAACTTGAACATATCGGATTTTGGATAATTCATAATCATAGCTTGAGTACTAAATCCCTTTATACCATGTTCCATGCCTTATGAAATCAACAAACATTTGCATATTTTGGACTTATACGTCGCCATCGATCATCCACTCCAATAACGAGTTAGTTGATAAAACACATCTCAATGAATTTAAAAGACTTAAACCAGATGACGCATATATACAAGATTATTTTAGACAATGATCTATGATTTGTTGAACTCTACTCATATATATACGACACTTTAGTTTAAGTTAGTAGCAATGCTTGAGATCAACTAATCAACATAAGTCGTACTATGGATTTCATGCCTCAATTTTATGTGACGTCACTTTATTTTTGGGAAATGCGTATATGTGATATGTTTATAAATGAGATTGTTTGTGTAAAATGACTACTAGGCGCAAGCTCGCCTTTAGACTGAAGGGACATCTTCTTCTACACAAGTTAATGTCTCTACATCTTCCTCTGGGGCTACAACAACTACAACTCCTAGTTCGGCACTTGATCAGACATTTCCTTCTCTTCGTCCCCATAGCGCTCCGCCATCAGAAAGACACTCAACCACACTTACACAGAAATCTATAATCAGTTGTGTAATCAGTACTGTATTCCCGAGACAGATACAATTTTGGCAGATGTTGATGAGCGAGGGTGTTCCCCCTTTTAGTCCCTTCTAAAGAGGATTTTGAATCATATGACTATCGCTCCTTTCCAACTTCATCCAAATAGTCATATCATTTTGTTAGGACTGTACATGCTTTTTATGCAAGAGAAGGAGTACGATCCTATGATTCAGGATATCTGCTACTTATACTCATTTAAAAGGAGGAAGCACACTCCGTCTATCATTCATTTGAAGGTGCACGGAACCGAAAGCTTATACAAGACTTGCCGGAAACTGCATCGGGATTTTTGATGCATTTTTTCTTCGTTCGCTACCTGAGACCTTTCACAGGAATTGAACGAAAGGAGTTGAGCATATTTGTATAGAACTCTTCTCATCTGATTCTCTTTAAGCCTCGATTACCAAAACTTTTTTCTTGATTACAGTCGTTCTAGCTCCGGTTAAAGACAACAAAGTTTCTGCCCCCTCTTTATGAAGCTTTAAAAGTTGTTGGTGAAGTAGATGGAGGTAGAAAATACTTGATAAAAGAAGAGTTTCTTCGTAAATATGGATTGCACCACCATTCAAGGAAATATCCTTCTAAAGGAGCACCCTCCACACCCAAGTCCACACCTATAGCATTAGATGTTGGTGCTTCTAGAGATGTTGGTGCATTGCAAAGTCAAGCTGATGAATCCCTGCTACAGAAGTGCTCAGAACCTGCCAGCGGTAGCAAAACACCTATTCAATCCCCATTGCCTTAGATCGAAGAAGAAGAGCATGTACATCTCGAAGGCAAAGGTCTTATGAAGGAGATCAGGTAGGTCGAGAAAGGAGAGACCACCCCACGTCCTATGAAGGAAACCAAACAGATCATGGAGGGTGAGACAACTCCCGGGGACGATTGAAATGTTGAGAAAGTTAGTGAAGATCCCATTATTCCATACATCCATGAAGAGTGTTCTACAGATATCTTCAAGACTTTGACTGATCTCAGTATTGCGAATTTTTTTTCTCCAAGCGAGACTATGACTTCGAAGCTTGCAACCAAGGTCACAAATGTGGCCTCTAAAATGGCTTTAACTCAAACCCCTTAATTACAGAAGATATTTTATGCAATTGGAACTCCGTTAGCTTAGCAAACCCAAAGTGGTTCGTTTTCAGATGCACGTTAGACAATACATTATAGGCGCTATAAATCTTCTGATGCTTTGCATATGCCTTACAATCTACCCCAGTACTTTTTATCTAAGTACTAAAATCTCGTTTTTCCTTATTTTAGGTTAAACCATGAGTATTCCATATATGAAAAACTTTAACCAACTAACAGGCCCTTACAACCCAAAGCAGTTCATGCATCCATAGAATTCTCAATATTCTCAACAATCTCACCACACCTAATATTCTCAACAGTCTCAGCATTCTCATAGCTACAAAGAGACTGAGGAAAAACGGAGGTGGAGGCACAAAGCCCATGATCAGTTAGAGAAAGAGGAGCGAGAACGAGGCTATTATGGTGACTGCAACTAATATGATGATTGTTATGAGCGGAGCAGACAGGAAGAGGAGGAGAGACAAGAAAGGAAGAGAGATAGGGACAGACAGGGCAGGGATGATCCACAGAAGCGCCCCGGATCAGATAAAAATCCAGTCCCTGCTGCTCAGATTACCTCTGGCTACTTGCCCCTCGCTTCCCCGTCTATTACTTCACTCTGGCTGATATTCAAAAGGTTATACATAAACCACTCTATGAACTCGAACCGGTACGTATCAAACTTGCTAAATGATTCAAGAACCGGTGTCTGAAAGGAGTGTACTTTGATTTTAACAGACATCCATCTGACAAGAAAGATATACTTAAAGTGATGGATGCACTGAAGAGCAACATTAATAAGCAGATGGATACGGTCAAAAGGCTACTTGAAAAGCAGTTAGAAACGGGTTAGGACCGAGCAGATAAACAACTATCTCCATGGTACAAGCTAGCCGAAGAGCTTTGGAGAGTTAACAGGCGTAACCTTGATCAAATCCCTACATTGGAGAATGACAATGTTGAGTGGGCCAAGTTTCTTGAGTCTTGGGATGCTTACATTGTATCTCTTACGCAGGGGAATACAGAGCTAAAGGAGCTAGAGGCCAAGAATCGAAGGCTCAAAGAAGAGCTCGCTACTGTTAAATTGAGAGAAACTACACTGATAACACAAGTTAAAGATGCCCAATCTGCTCGATGGACTGCTGAAACCAAACTGGCCTTGGAAAAGCAAGCTTCTGTGACTTATCTATAAGACAATACTAGTCTTCATGATAGGAACTATGTTCAAAGATTCGCTATTTATATTATGACAGCTAAGGCATTAATTCTCGAGCAGGAAAGAGATCAAGCTTTGGATGGTAAAACAGCTGTTGAAAAGGCGTTCACTGAAGTTGAGGCGAATGCCAATACCACTTTATTTAGATTTTACGTCTTCAGTGTCATGAGCTGAGGCAGCTTGCGCTATCTAGAAATAGAATTTTCCACTACTCTGGCCGATGTCTAGGAATCAGCGCTTGTAAAGGTTGATGGTGTTTATGATGAAGAATACCTCTTACATAATCTTTTGGATGAGGAATCCTGTGAGGCTTTGGCCAATAGGAATAAAGTAATCATGAAAGAGCGGGGATTACCAGGTGATGAAGGTGAATCCTATCAGGAGCAAGCCACGGACGTAGTTGCTAACGATGACCCTACCGATTCTCAGACTCCAATTGTGCCTCCCAATGATCCTTCTACAATTCACAAAGAAAAGGACAAGGATGCTGAAGAGCACACTATTGAGGAGCATGAAGGAGATGGTGAGGGTGATGATGACAACCCGTGTAATTATGAAGTGGATGTATAAGACTGATCAAGTTGTACTAGGGTGATGATGACAACCGCACATAAAAACAAGATTGAGCAAGTTGTATAAGACTTGGATTATCTTTGTACTTTACCCAGGTATATTTAATTCAATGCTCATTGTTCATTTGTACTAGGCCTGATTTCACCGACTCCTTCTCCTATTATAGCTGTCACCACGACAACTGAAGTAATTATTATTGATTTGTCCTTGGTGTCGACTATCACAGAACCGCTCGACACTCCTCCTCTGGGAAATGCATTTTTGATTGCCTCTTCAACTCTTGATTCGCATCACGGGTCGTAAGAAGCAAAGATTGTTGCAATTGCTGATTTAGATGACGTTGACAACAATAATAATGACGAAGAAAAAGATCTTAATGATGATGACGAGAGCCCGGAAAAGAGTACCAAAGGGAAGCGAAAGAAAAATCCTAAGCCTTTTTCTTTAATGCATCAGGGAAAGCGCCCTGCTTCACAGAAAGGAGGACTTAGCATTATATCTTTCGCTTAGAGTCCCCAAGCTGATCCAAAAATCAAGGACGATAGTCAACTTGCTGATACCCCTCCTCCTTCTTCTGCTCAATTTAATAATCCAATTATGAGGTCCAAAAATAAGTTCTTCTGCTTCTTGCATCTTCTTTTCAGGTATTTCATTTCGACCGGGTGTATTATGCAAGTACCGCCCCTTGCGTATGACTTTGCCACTTTGTATTCAGACTTATGTTGACGTTGCGAAGCTTTTTTCTACATTTTCACGTATTTTAGCTATTAACTATTAGCCATTACATTAGCTATGTTGTACTTTTCTGTCTGTACACTTGTCTCTTTACATCTACTAGTCTTTTGTTTGGTGTGAAGTCGTGACGAGCTTGTGGTATGAATTGTAAGCATTATTAGTTTGTATTAATATGGTGGTGATGTCCACATACCAAAGGTCGTCATGAACTTCCTAGGTCGGATATGATCAACTCTACTAGGTTTTCTTGGTTACGGCTAAAATACTGAAAGCGCCTGCTCAATCAGCTTAAGTCTCTTTCTTTTTGTCATTGCGCTTAGAGCTTCTCATCTTGCAAATTAACTATGTAATGCAGTTCGGTTAATTGAACTCATGCCTTTAGTTGCAGAGGTTTTCCAGCTTCTATGCCCCTACGTAAGAGGTCTTTGGTTAAAGCCCAACATTCATTGCAACCGGAATGAATCAGGCGCTAGCCAAACTAATTCGACACCTCCAAGAGGTCATTCAAGCCCACCGATTGCCGCAACTCAATATACTCGGACGCTAAGCGTGCTAGTGGACACCTCTGAAGAAGTCATTTAATCCCACCAATAGTCGTAACTCGAGATGTTTGAGCATTAACTGAACTAGTGGACGCCTCCGAAGAGGTCATTTAATCCCACTGATCGTTGCAACTCGAGATATTCGAGCGCTGACCAAACTAATGGACGCCTCCGAAAAGGTCATTTATTTTACCCTAATGTTTGTTGTAATCGGGTCAAGTAGTTCCTGACACTGACGATCTTATTAGGTACCCCCTTTCGGCTGGGTGTTTCTTATGAACCCAATCATGTGACTCGCTAACCTAGTAATCTAGGCCCTTTGGAGACTGGATTGAATTCATTCCCCATTTCGGCTAGGGGTTCTAATAAGCTTCGCTGTGAGAGCTTTATTATTGCGTCGTTCCATGAGGAGGACACCAGTCCCTTTGCCGGATGCTTGACTTAACAAGCTATCCTGGCAACAGAACTAGGGTTTGGATCTCTTACTTTGAGAGATGCCCCTTTGGTGAAACCTACAAGTTTTCTCTTTAATTTTCTCATTTCACCTTATCACCGTTTGACTCTTTATGTCCATTATTTTTTCATTTGCAAGGTAGTGCTTTACACCTTCATATTTATTGCGAATGATGCTTGTGACACTCGTCACTTGGGCTGTCCCCATCGGGACGTGCTATAAAGGTCACCATGTCTTATCAAGTTGTAGGCGAATAAGAATTCTTTAAATGACCTACAATCAAAATCGAATTTTAGCAACTTTTGAACAATTAAGTAAGTGTTTGATTGTACGATTCAGGCATGCAAATCAACTTTTTCATTCATATGTACAAAGTTCAATTACAATGCTTGCAAAGTACTTAGCGAGTTCCTGTCCTCGCTTGCTATTTTATGCTTACATTGCCAACTTTGTAGCCCTGTGGCTGATCAGTGACTCCGTGATGAATTTGTGCTTTGCTTTGTTTGCATGGTCAGTGTTTCTTGTTTGTTATACTACAACCTTTTATTCGGCTTTGTTACCTTTTCACTACTACGATGCACATTGCACTTTTATCATAGTTCAATTGTATCATAATACTGTTTGTTAATCGTATGATTGTAATAGAGTTATGGTATGTAAAATTAGCATTGTTGGTTCGCTTTATCGCTTTGGTTATGCCCCCATACCAAAGTTCCTAGTAATCTTAGAATCTTATTTTTATTGCTCCCCTTCGAGCGGTTTTATGCTTATCACGCATTCATCGTATTTTCAATAACTTGGTAATTCAAGCCCCTTGGAGTTTTGTCTCGAATACATGCCTCCCGAAGAGGGTTATATAGGGGTTAGCTATGACCCACGTACCTATGGGGGCCACCTTTGAGAGACTAGTTGACATGGCGCTGATGCATGAAGAGGGGAAAGCGCCAATGCTAATAAGGAACCTGAGAAGAAAGGGGATCAAAAGAAACCACAACAGCAATAGCAGAACAAGAAGGGTGGTAAAGACAACAATGGCAAGGGAAAGAAAATATGCTTTAACAGTGGGACACCAGGCCATCTAAACAAAGACTGTAGGAAGAAGACTAGTTGTTTCCACTGTGGCGAGGCAGGACATCTGATTTAGGACTATCCAAAGAAAGGGCAGAGGGCAGGGCCTAGCTCTGGAGGGCAGATTCAGGCTCTCATGGCACCAGGGCAGGCAAGGGGGCAGGTCCAGGCTCTCGTGGTCCCACCGCTGCAAGAACGAGGTAGAGCGATTTCTGTTGAAAGTTTAGTCTATCTTTTTGATCATCTTGTTCGCACACTATTTGATTCTGGTGCATCGCACTTTTTTATATCCACTGCTTTAGTTGAGACACTACACCTAAACACCAGTATAGTAGAGGATCCCTTAGTTGTTTCATATCCAATTGGGGGCTCAGCCTATTTGTCGATGATTTTTTTGGATTTGGAAATTTCTATCCTTAGCGTTGGGTTTAGATGTGATGCATATGTTTTGGGCTTAACGGGCTATGGGTTAATTTTGGGCATGGATTGGTTATCCAGTAATGGAGTCGTCCTAGATTGTGAAAAGAGAGAGGTTAGGCTTATGACTCGCTTGGGAAACACACTCGAAATCTCTTGTAATCCCATGAATTCTGTTATGCTAAGTTATCTAGAATCGCTTGACGTGTCTGTTGAGAATTTGCAGTCTGCTAGAGTGGTCTGTGAATACTCGGATGTCTTCGATGAAGTTCAAGGTTTACCCCCGAGGCGTGAGACAGAATTTCGAATATACTTAGTAGATAATGCAAAGCCAATTGCGTCACCAGTGCGCCACATGGCTCCGAGAGAGAGAAGAGAACTCAGTAAGCAAGTGATCAAAGAATTGCTTGAGAAGGGGTTCATAAGAAGAAGTATTTCGGAGTGGGGTTCTCCAGTCGTTTTTGCTACAAAAGCTGATGGTTCATATAGATTATGTGTGGACTATAGAGAGCTGAATAAGCTAACGAATAAGAACAGACACCCGTTATCGAGGATAGACGATTTATTCGATCAGTTGGTGAGTGCTTCAGTTTTCTCGCAATTGGATTAGGCTACAGGGTTTCATTAGCTAAGGGTGGCTAAGGATAGCATCGATAAGACTGCATTAAGAACTCCTGACAGTTTCTTCGAGTGGCTCGTCATGCCTTTTGGTTTGACGAATGCACCCGCATACTTTGTTGACTTAATGAGTAGGGTGTTTAGGGAGTTTCTGAACAAATTTGTGGTAGTCTTTGTAGACGATATTCTGGTTTTCTCTAAAAATGAAGAAGAGAATGCCCTACATCTTAGGGAAGTCTTATAGACCCTATGAGCGCATCAGCTAAAAGCTAAGTTCTCCAAGTGCCATTTTTGGAGAAAAGAAGTGAGGTTCTTAGGACACGTGGTCATTTAGGAAGGGATAGCTGTGGATCCCGTTAAGATAGTGGAAATCCAAGATTGGAAAACGCCTAAGAACGCAACATAAGTAAGGAGATTTTTAGGGATGGCTGGTTACTATAGGAAGTTCATTAAGGACTTCGCGAAGATATCAGCCCCTCTCACTCGATTAACGAAGAAGAATTTGACTTTTACTTGGGACTTTGACCTCGATGATGCTTTCCAACGTCTGAAGTGGGCTTTGACGACAACTCCAGTTTTAGTTTTGCCAGACGGGAGTAAGGCATTCACCATATATACCGATGCTTGCGGGACAGGGCTCGGCGCAGTTTTAATGCAAGAGGGAAGGGTGATATGATATGGTGGAATACAGTTTGAAACCCACGAGAAAAATTACCCTACCCACGACTTGGAGTTGGCAGCCATAGTTTTTGCACTTAAGTCATGGCGTCATTATTTTCTTGACGAAAGGTTTGAGTTGTATACAGACCATAAGTCGCTAAAGTACTTATTCTATCAGAAGGACCTAAACTTGAGGCAACAGAGATGGATGGAGTTTTTAGCATCCTACGATTTTGAGATCGTATATACCCCTGGCAAGGGTAACGTTGTAGCTGACGCCTTAAGTAGAAAGATGTTAACTTTAAGTCCTTTGTTTGTAGAGCGGCAGAGTTTGGAGTATATATCTTCCTTTGACTTCAGACCCTCTGTCGATTATGCACCCGGATTGTTGGCATCATTAGAGGTTCAACCTACACTTTTGGGTCGAGTTGGAGAGGCACAGCGGAACAACCCACAGTTGGTTGAGATAGTAGGCAAGCTTATAGGAGGGGAGTCCTCAAGACATATTGATAGATATACTATAGATGAGAGAGGTTGGCTACGTAGAGATGGAAGACTTTGCATACCACAAGACGAAAGTTTGAAGAAGGCAATTATTGAAGACTCACATCGCTCTAAGATGACCATACATCTCGGTGGTGATAAGATGTATAGGGATATGAAGAGAGTTTTCTTTTGGGCCAGAATGAAGAAGGACGTGGCCGAGTTTGTTGCTAGATGCTTAGTGTACCAGCAAGTCAAGGCAGAGCAAAAGAAGCCCGGAGGTTTGCTCCATCCCTTAGAGATTCCGCTTTGGAAATGGGAAAGCATTTCTATGGATTTTGTAGATGGGTTACCAAGATAAAGGAAGGGTAATACGGGGATTTGGGTAATTGTAGACCGACTTACTAAAAGTGCCCATTTTATTCCCGTCAAAAGTAGAAGGACCGCCGCATGGTTAGCATCTGTTTACCTTCGAGAGATAGTTCGTTTGCATGGGATACCCTCCAGTATTCTGAGCGATAGAGATCCTATTTTCACAAGCGAATTTTGGAAGAGCTTACAAGAGGCGGTTGGGACGAAGTTATGCTTAAGTACCGCTTATCATACTTAAACGGACAGCCAGATGGAGAGGGTGAATCGGATTCTAGAAGACCTTCTGAGGCTATGCATTTTAGACTTTGGAGGAACATGGGAAGAACCCCTTCCACTAGTAGAGTTCGCCTATAATAATAGTTTTCAGGCTAGCGTTGGCATGGCACCTTTTGAGGCTCTTTATGGACAAACGTGTCGATCACCTATATGTTGGTAGGAATCCACGGATAAGGTTTTGCTTGGACCCGACATGATTAGGGAGACTTCGGAGAAGATAGACCTGATTCGACGGCGAATGAAGACGGCGCATGACCGACAGAAGTCGAATGCTGATAAGAGACGAGCCGATCTTGAGTTCAATGTTGGGGACATGGTTTTTATTAAGGTGTCACCATTGAGAAACGTAGTCCGTTTTGGATCGGTAGGGAAGTTGGCACCGAGGATCGTAGGACCCTTTCCAATTACAGAGAGGATTGGGCAGATGGGGGTACAGAGTAAAGTTACCAAAGAAGCTCAACGGAGTTCATGACGTGTTTCACGTTTCACATTTGCGTAAGTGTTTACACGATACGGTGGAAGTGGTAAAGCCGAGCATGCTCGAAGACGTGGAAGTAGAGCGCAATGCCACGATCAGACGAGCTCCTATGCGCATTCTCGGATCGGAGGTCAAAAAGCTTCGCAACAAAGAGGTCAAGTTGGTCAAAGTGCAATGGGGAGATGATCAAAGAGACGCAACTTAGGAGACGGAAGGTAAGATGCGTATGTTGTACCCTTTCCTTTTTGAGGGTATGTTTTAAATTCTCCTTATTCTACCGCTTTGTTGATACTTGTCCTATCTTTTAGTATTATCTTTGCGACGACATCTTCGATCTTTAGTTAGGAAGAACCCTATGGTTGAAACATGTGTTTGAGACATGTTATGTCTGATGGATGCAAATGGATGCAAGTGGTTGCTAGTGGTTTCTCGTGGATGCATATACACACACCTTAGGCACTAGATTGGCTCAATCACCTTCATGTTGCATACAAATGTGTGTGCATATTTAAATTAATGGATGTATAATTGTTGTGTTATCATATGGATGCTGCATTTTGATGAATGGTTGTGCACACATGTAGAAATAATATGTATCGATAGGATTCTTTCGCATACACAATGGAAGCACGACACTATCATGATTTGCATTAAGGAGGTCAACTGAATCAGTAGACCGCCTGGTTTTGCATTAGATAAGGAACAAATACACACACTTCTTGCATATGTTCATACAACATTAGAAATTTTGTAAGGACAATGGATGCCTGTGTTTGATGGTTGAGTAGATGGATGATTGGATGTTTGGATATGCATTCTCCTTAACATGGAGATTTCGTGGGCGAAATCCTTTAAGGAGGGAAGAATGTAACACCCCATAATTTCAAATATTAAAGTTAACAAATTAAAGAATAATTAATTTTAAATGTGAGAATCAAGGGAAACGGGTTACGCCATTGTGTTCGTCTCGGAATTCTGGTTGAGATAGTGTCCGAGTTTGCGTAAATTGGACTACGTACGAAGAAGTTATGGCTGTCGGAAGTTTCCAGAAAATTCAAATAAATTCAGACAGCTCGAAACAGATTCAAAATTCAAATCAGAAGTCAAAAGCGGGCTGGGCGGGAAAATTCCCGCCCAGGACCCAGGTTGACCTGGGGGTCGACCCTAGTGTCGATCTCCCCCCTACAGGTCGACCTGGGGGTCGACCCTAGTGTCGATCTCCCCCCTACAGGTCGACCTGGGGGTCGACCTAGGGGTCAACCTGGGGTCCACCTAGGGGTCGACCTAGGGGTCAACCTACCCCACCCCCCTCCCCACTCGGGTAGATATGAAAGATGACGATTTTGTGACTCAGTGCTGAGTCATTAGGGCTGAGGTGTCACCCTATCTTGACTGGATGGTCTTGATTGATTCTAGGAAAATCGGAAGGCCTAAATTAATCATAAATTCTATATAAACACATGTAGACTCAAACTCTAAAACCTAATCAAAATTAGAACCATGGCCGTCATGCTATCACCTTGCAACCTAGAGTAGCCGCCACCAACTAGAGGAAAAGTAAAGCTAATCAACTCAATTCAACTCAAGTCTATAACAACAACAACGACGACGACGAATTTGTCTACTTCAAAGGCGAGCTAAATCAATTTCAGAACTCAGACCCCAGAACTCAAGACCTTCTTTGAGTTGTGAGTTCGATTTCTTTAATAAGATAATCAAAAAGTTAATTAGGTCAAGTTATAATTTGGGTTATATGTTTATGTTTGTGAAACATTGGAAAATGTGATATTTTGTGAATATATGCTAGTTGTTCATAATGGTGGTTTTTGTTTTAGATTCCTTTGTATATGCCCAATCACCTATGTTCAACTTGATTCATGTTTGACACCATTTTATATGCAAGTTTGGGTGTAGATTATATGCTAGTTTCTATATGAATTGTACACAAGTTTACATGTGAATCAAATAAAGTGACTATATGGAAGTTAAGGTAGAAATCGGATTCACATATATGCAAGTTTACACCTTTAGATTTAGATCTATGACATACATAATTTTATGCAAGTTTGTGACTATGGCCTATGCAAGTTTTGGATGAAAACTATATTCATATATGCAAGTTCACACCATTTAGGCCTATGTTTAGATTCATGACATTACCAAGTTTATGCAAGATATGTTGTAATGCTTATTTGTAAGTTAGAACCAATTTGTGTTATGCAAATTTAAGGTGTTTCTTCTCTTTTATGTATTAGACTAATTGCTAGTCTAATATATATATATATATATCATGATGAGCGAATGAACAACATGGGGACGATGGGGTAATATTGAATATACACATATTGAGAATTGGCATAAATGGCCTTAAAAAGGCATATAATTAATTTAAGACATAAATTGGAAAAATTGGTATTTATGGACATAATTTAGGTAACAATTATGGACATAATTATATTTGGAATTTATTTACGAATTTGAATAGGGATATTAATCCACTTTGTGGTTAAATAAAGATATGTAATAATTAATCGCCTGAGACACGAGGTTAGACTCGTTTGTGGTGTAAGACTGCCAGGACCCGCCCGGCAAATCCAGCAGCCACAAATGCCAGTCTAATGTGAGAGGTCAAAGGCATGAATTAAATGCGTAACAGTTGTAAAGAAACGAGGTTAGGTTCGTTTGTGGTGTAAGACTTTCCGGACCCGCCCGGCAAATCCAGCAGCCACAAATGCCAGTCTACTGTGGGAGGTCTTTACAAGGTTACGGTGTTAATGAATTAAGACACACTTAACAAGATAAACATGTGTTGGGACATGGGGGGGTTAAGTGGGTGCCTTGGGTGTCATGTGAAATTAAGAGGGTGCCTTGGGTGGCATGTGAAATACGATTAGATGCACTTAACCAAGATTGAAACATGTAAGAAGACATGAATAAGAATGGGGTTAAGTGGGAAAACCTTAGAGGGGACCAAGCATATGTGGAAATCTTGTGTCATGCATGGGGGCCCTTTTCAAACCAGTAACCCATTAAGTATCTTTGTGGGCTCGACCCAAGTCGAGGACGGGACACGCGTACTGGGTTTGATTGTAAGAGGTCAAAACGAGTTAGCGGTGGCAACGCAAGTCCATCGGGGTCATGTGTGTGTGTGGGCCCGGGATGGTAGGTAAGACGTTGTTGCATGGTGTAGGTATAAGCCATGCATTTTTGGTGGTATCGGGTTGCCACTTTGGGGAGTGATACACCCCACGGGGCTAGCACGAGTATCTACGAGTTAGGGAGCCGATCGAATGGGGGTAGTGGGTACACCTAGTAGAGATAGGGGCAGACGACACCTATGAAGGCAGCTAGGGGTATACGAAACTACCATTATCATTATTAAGTTCTGTAGGCGGGATCAATTTTTAGGGTGTTTAGTGTGGTGCAATGTAGTAATTGTCTTATAGTGATTAGGTGCGCCTTTAACGTTATCTTTGTTCATCTTATTTCCTTTGTTTGCTCTGTCATACCCATTTGTTCACAGTCATTTCCTTATTTTCCAGCTTATGCATTATCCTAGTTACTTAATGATTATATTGTTAAAGTTATTGCACTCGCCAGACTTTATGTCTGACCCCCTTTGTTTCCACCTCTTTTCTTCCTTCCCCCCCCCCCAAGTGCTCAGGGTGGGACTAGTACTAGTGGAACTTGATTTGGACAGGTTTATCTCTTTCTTTTGGAAGTTGCTTGGATCGCTGAAGCAAAGTTCAGCCTATCTTATTTATGGCTATTTTATGTTGGGGTTATGTCTTTTATTTTATGTACTCAGAATTTATTTATCAAGATGGATAACAAGTGTATTGGGTTTTGTAGTTAGTTTTTGATGTGATGTAACCAAACTATTTCTCCGCTGCAATAAAAGTGGTTTTTATTTTCCAAGTACCAATATATTTATCTGTCTTGTTTACTTTTCTGTTCTATACACAATAAACGCTCCACCAAAATTAAGGCATTCCCTTTGTGAGTGACCTTAATGGAAATAGGGTGTCACACCTCCCATAACCGTATCAACTTTCTTTTTAGCGACCTGCACCTCCACAAAAATGTAAGAACTAACCGTACATCATCAAAGCTCCAGATCAATTCATTTAATACGACTTTGGGCCATAAGAAATCCATATCATATTTTTTTTCCCTGTTATTTTCTTTGTGGAACAATCTTGCTTTGACAATTCAAAACTTTCGGTGGCTTCTCTCTTTTTAATTTCCATGGTGATCGAAAACCCAAAATTAAGATTTTGGAACTCGACGTACCATCTTGCTTTGTCAATAAACCATCCACCGCACGAACCCTAGTCCGCCGCAGTCCATCGTCAGCTCGCGTTGCCTTCAGGTCACCGACTAACCTTAAGTCCACCGCTGTCCATCTTTCTCATCGCCACTGATGGTGAGTATTAGCTCACGGTTTAATTTGAATTTGAATTTGGTTTAAATTGGCTTTAATTTGAATTTGAATTTGGTTTAATTTGGGTTTAATTTGAATTTCCATGCCTTGGTTCAAAATTATTTGATAGATATATGTGTATGTGCTTTTCTACCTCGTTTTTACACTGAGATACACCTTTTATTTTTACATATATCACATGCTTCCTTAAACTTATGCTGATTTAAATCGCTACACGCTGTCATCTGAAGTGTATAAGTTTTGAATAATGATCACATTGTGCATGTTCTTGAGTTTTTTCTAGTATATGTGTGAGAGAGCACATGTATTTGTGTGAGCATATTTATCTACATATGCATGGGATGTGTTCATGTGTCATAGGTGTGTCTTGCTTCCCCTTGCCTAGTTTTGAAACTGAATTTTCTTGCTGCTTTATGTTGTGTCTTGGTTCCCTTGCCTAGTTTTGAAACTAGATTGTGTATATGTATACAAGTTAAATCTTTTCCTTGGTTTGTATGTCACCTAATTTCTACTTGCCCTTATGTTTGAATGGAAAATGCAATTCTGTATACCCTTGAGTTTCATGTGCCTTCCCTATTATAATAAAACATACTCTGTTGCCTTGCTATGCAAAATTCATGTGTGGGCCGATCTTGTTTACTACTTAAGCATGGGGCTGCTCCATGCCTTACATGTTTGGTTGATCATTTATAATGTGTTTTTAGCTATATTATTAACCTTTTGTGCAAAATAGGGTGAATGACTTATATTTCATTTCGTTGTTTGTAACTACATATATTAATGTACTTTGATTGCATGCCACTTGTGCTTGAACCCTTGACCTTGTTTGGCTTTGTGTGATGCCATTATGCTTTTATGTGTGCACTGTATTGCCATTCCTTGTTGCATTTGCTTAATTGGTGCCATTTCCTTCTACATGCAATTATGCTTGTTGCAGCATTAGTATTTTGTTGTTTGTGCTGATCCAGCTTGACTTGAGCATTTACATTTTTGTTTGCATTTGCAATTTGACTTTGTTTCATTTACTTGAAGTCCTTATGCATTATCAATGCATATTGTTAGCCTACTTTGTGAACTAGGCTACACAAAGTCAAAAAGTTAAGATACTAAGCATTGAAGAACACTACTTCCTAAAGCAAATCGGATCGGATCAGATGGTCACTACCACAACGGATCGGACTAGAACAGAAAATAGACGAGTTCGAGTCCAATACAGACCGGACCGAAGCGGATGGTATAAATTCGATCTGAACCCTCGCAAGCTAGCATGTCTAATCCGATCCCGAAGTTACAGCAGCTCTCACCCCACGTTTTCCTTAATATTCGGGGTGGTTACACCCATGTTCTGCCCCATGTCTACCACTAACCCTATGCGCTGTCAATACCAAAATCCGTCTGAACCCGAAAGTGGCGGGATAGGAGCCATGTGGGTCCGATCCGAACCGAATTCTGGAGAAGTTTCCACCTATAAATAGACCACCAAGGGTCATTTGAAAGGATCTTTTTTGGCACTCTGAGAATTTGAGTATCTTTGAGAACCGAATTCCAGCACTCCCAAACAATCCAAATCATTATTCAAAGTGTATTTTGAGTAAAATTGAGTGAATGTATATAAAAAATGAGTGAGATTGAGTGAATATCTTGTTGTACTTTCATCCACATCATCAAACAAAGTGATATAAAAAGGACGTAGGCTCTTTAACGCCGAACAACTATAAATCTCGTGTCTCTTTTCTGTTTTTAATCTTATTCTATTAGAATTTTAGTCAATTTGGGTGTTAGAACCATTTTTTGGTCTAACATTTTGGTGCTTTCACTGAGAACAGTTTGAATTATTTATTTTTCTAGATTATCATTCTACTTTTTGGAATGTTGAGTTCAAAGAAGTTAATCCCCAATTTCCAACGTTTTCAAGTACTTGTTGGTTGATTGTTGAAGAATTATGGCTAAAGGAAAAGGCAAGGAAATTCAAACCAGTCGAGGGAATGAAGCTGGTGAAGATCATCGAAACACGGTTGTGACGTGGTCTCGTGGGCCCGAATCAGAAGCGGATCGGTCCGGCTCAGGAAATCCGAATTGGTCACGGTGGGAGAGCTCCGATCCAAACCGAGCAGAAGACATTGAAGAGGTGCACTCCCCCAACCCGAACCGGTCCGTTCAGGTAACCTTGCTCCGATCCGACCCGACTCTGGGTGATTCTGGAACCTCTACTCGAGCCCCTACCAATGCTCCGACTCCAGCCACCAGGACCAATGACCAGATCAATCCGTCTGCACCCGTTACACAGGGAGATTTTTCGCGCTTTCTCGACATGCTTGAGAGCACTAGGGAGGCTTTGAGAACCCACGAGCGTACCAATATCATGATGCAAGAGAATATGAAGACAATGAGTAGGGAGATTAGTGAGCTCCGCAGATGGAGGACACCTTCCCCAGTTCACCACACTACAGTGGATCAGTCATCTTCGTCAGAGGAAGAGCGACCTTGTGAGAGAAGGCCGCTTGAACGACCTCAGAATTTGGAACAAATGACTTTCAGAACTATGTGATCCTGCGAAGATGCTGCTCGTGTGTTAGGACCCGAGGACCCGAACTTGAGAGAGCCTATGCTGTTACCAATGCGAGGATCTCATGTTTTGCCTAGAGATCCTAACATTAACAACCCCACTCAGGGACAGATGCTTCAGCCCCTTCCTCCCGAGATCGACCGGGAACATAGGGAGCAAAGCAGAGAAGAAGCCGCTAGAAGAAGGAGGGTGTCCCCTGATCAGGAGCCCAGAGTAAACCCGAATATCAGGGCCAGGGAGCCTGAACGGGCCTTGACTAATGCTGATGTATGGGCTATGGTGCGCCAGATCATGTCTGAGAGTCAAAATTACACCACTGAAGATTATGGTATTGAGCGAAGCCATACTCCCTATACGGATGACATTCTTGACTTTCAGTTCCCCCGATAATTTAATTTGCCGCAAATGGAAAGATATAACGGGAGGACTGACCCGGGACAACATCTGATGCGATACGCATGGTTTATGAATGTTGCAGCGGCTCCTAACGCTGTGAAGTGTAAGGCTTTCCCGATTTAGTTAGAAGTCGTAGCAATACTATGGTTTACCCGACTTCCTACTCGTTCGATATCGAATTTCAAAGAATTAAGTGAATTTTTATGAATCAATTCCGACATCATGCCCGTAAGTCTAAGACTGTTATTGAATTATCGAGAATTAAGCAAGCACCGGGTGAGTCCTTGAAGTCGTATCTAGACCATTTCAATTTAGCTGTAACAGAAGTCAGCGACCCTCATGAGCCTACCATCTTGATGGCCTTAATGGAGGGAGTTGATCCTGATTCAGAGTTTGGAGATTATCTTCCTGGGAAGCCGCCTCCCACAAGAGAGTTTTTTTTATGAGAAGGCCAATATTCGGTTAAGACGGGAAGAAGCACGGGCAAACAGAAAGAGGAAGTCTGAAGCGGCTTCAAAAGAAGCTGTTCAGAATAATGTTGCTATAAAGCAGTCTGGAGAAAGTTCTAGGAAAGTCGAAGTGAATGTTGGAAACAAGAATGGAAACAATAATAATGGAAACGGGGGCAACAGCAACTGTAATGGGAATGGTAATAGGAGAAACAGGAACCGAGGAAGCAATTCTGACAAAAGACCCCGGTTTTAGTCTTTTGAAACTTATTCGAGTTGAATGATACGTTGGAGAACATTTATTTGGACACGTATAATGTTTTGCAATACAAAAAGCCACCACCACGAGATTCGACAGAGAAAGAAATTGCTACCGGAAAATTTTGTTTATTTCACGGAACCCACGGACATTCAACGAATGAATGTCGACACTTGAGAGATGTGGCTGAGAAGTTGTTGTGTGAAGAGAAGTTGGACGAGTATAAGGTTGCCCCAAGGGACAGGGGACAAGGAGGACAGGCCCCAAACCAGAATCAGTCTGCGCCCAAGCCTACAGCGCAACAAAAGGGCAATGGGATTGTCATTAACACCATAGTAGGTGGACCCCATCCAGCTATCCACAGTTTTAGAGCAATGGACCAATACGTTAATGCAGTTAAGCACATAGATGTGGATGATTGTAATGATTTGGAAGATATCACCGCTGTGAAACAGCAGAGGACAATGTTCGATGATGTGGTGTTCCGTAGCCGAGACGATACCGGAATACAATCACCTACCGAAGATCCGTTGGTTATTACCACTACTATTGGGCCGGCATTGGTTCATAAGGTACTAGTAGACAATGGAAGCTCTGTCAAAATTCTGTTTAAGAAGTCATTCGATCAGATGAGACTCGAGCCTAGAGATTTGAAGCCCTGTGAAGGTTGGATCCTTGGCTTCAATGGGGCATCGACAGCTCCAATGGGGTATATAGAGTTACCCGTGACGTTGGGACAGGGGGATCGTCGAAGAGTACGAATGCTTCAGTTCGTAGTGCTAGATATCGATTCGCCCTACAACGCTTTTTTAGGAAGGCCTGCCCTTGCAGAGTTCAGGGATTGTATCGCACCATGGTGCTTATTGCTAAAGTTCCCAACTGAAGCCGGAATAGGAGTAATGAGGGGAGACCAAGTTTCCAGGCGAGCTTGTTGTATTGCTGAATTAAATATGCTGATGAAGGGACTCAACATCGATACTAAAAGTACTTCACCTCCTCCAAAGGAGGGTTCGACGTACCAATTAGAGGGATCAGCCCCGAAGGAGTTTCCCAAGGGAATGCCTGAGGACTGAGATCCCAGAGATGATGAGGAACCTGAGGATAGAAAGGCAACTCCTAACGAAACGACAGTGGATATACCCATTAATGAAGCTGATCCAGCAAATTTTTTGAAGATTGGATCCCAGTTGGATCTGCACCGAGCCAAAAAACTTCCTGACTTTCTGAAGGCAAACCTGGATGTGTTTGCGTGGACCCACGCTGACATGTGTGGGATATCACCATCCATCATCAGTCATTCGCTGAGTATAAACCCGAAACACCCGCCTGTAAAGCAAAAGAGACGTATGTTGGGCCCAGAGAGGTCGGCAGCTCTGAAAGAAGAAGTGGAGAAACTAAAAGAGAACGAATTTATTAGAGATTTGACATATCCCGACTAGATATCGAATCCTGTTTTGGTAAAGAAGTCAAACGGAAAGTGGTGGACGTGTATTGATTTTTCAGACTTGAACAAAGCCTGCCCGAAAGATAGCTTCCCACTCCCTAGAATAGACCAGCTTGTGGATTCGACGACGGACATGAACTTCTTTCTTTTATGGATGCATATTCCGGGTATAACCAGATTCCCATGCATGTGCCTGATCAAGAGCACACGAGTTTTATTACAAATTTGGGGTTGTACTGCTACATGGTCATGCCTTTCGGACTGAAAAATGCTGGAGCTACCTACCAACGCTTGCTGAACAGGATGTTTTATAACCAAATAGGGAAAACCATGGAGGTTTATGTGGATGATATGCTTGTCAAATCGAGGCAGTCCTCTATCCATACGCAAGACTTGGCAGAGATGTTCGGTATCCTGCGAAAGTATCGAATGAAGCTAATTCCTTTGAAGTACTCGTTTGGAGGGGCATCTGGAAAGTTTCTAGGTTTCATCGTGAGCTCCCGGGGAATTGAAATTAATCCCAGTCAAATAGCAGCGATAAGGAACATTGAGGAACCACGAAGAATCAAAGACGTCCAAAGTCTTGCAGGGAAGGTGGCTTGGTTGAGCAGATTTATCTCCAAAGCAACAGACAAATGTGTCCCGTTTTTTGACCTAATAAAAAGGGGAAAGAAAAATTTTGAATGGACTCCGGACTGTGTTGAGGCCTTTAGAAATCTATTGCACTTACTGGAGAGACCACCGATTTTGTCGAAGCCAGTGGATCATAAAGAGCTGTTTGTTTATCTAGCAGTATCGGCTCACGCCGTTAGCACTGCCTTGGTCCGGGAAGAAGACAAGGTGCAAAGGCCGGTATATTACGTAAGTAATAAATTGGCAGCTGTAGAGCGTAACTACCCAAGAATTGAGAAGCTCGCTTACAGCCTTCTGATCGCCTCCCGAAAACTTCGCCATTATTTTCAAGCTCACCCAATAATCATATACACTGATCAGCCTCTGAGACAGGTGTTGCAAAAACCTGAAGCGTCAGGACGGTTGATCAAGTGGAATATTGAATTAAGTCAGTTTGATTTAAACTTTCAGCCGCGGAGATCGATCAGGGGGCAAGCTTTGGCTGACTTTATAGCAGAGTTCACAATTCCGGAGGAAGAGACGATCGATGATAAGGTGGTCAAATTAGATGAAGAATTAGAATTAGATCCATGGAAGTTATACACAGATGGAGCCAAGAACGACCGAAGGTCCGGAGCCGGAGTCGTCTTAGTTACTCCTTAAGGACGATCTTTATATTATGCTATGCGACTAGAGTTTTCAGCGACCAATAATGACTCTGAATATGAAGCCCTGATTGCCGGGCTGAAACTTGCTAAGGAATTCGGAATAAAGGTATTAGATATATTCTGCGATTCCAAAATAGTCGTCTACCAAGTACGAAAGGAGTTTGTGGCCTGGGGACCTCGACTTATTACCTATCTTGGAAAGGTGAAGGAGCTGTTGAGCAACTTGGAACGGTATAACATAACGCATATCCCAAGAGCTGAAAACCAGAAGGCAGACCGGCTAGCGAAGCTGGCAAGTTCCGACAATCCGGAGGGAACCGAAATGGTTCCAATTGAGACGTTGGGATCGCCAAGCTTTGAGTTAATGGAAATTGAATTAGCTTTCGAAGAAGAACCGGAGAGGGAGTCGTGGATGACCCCAATCAAGAATTTCCTTAGAAATGGAGTACTCCCGCCAAAGAAAAGTGAGAGGCGAGCCATAGTTCGCAAAGCTACCAGATACGTCCTTCAAGATAATACCCTTTATCGGCAAGGATTTTCTATGCCCCTGTTACGGTGTATAGCGCACGACGACATCAAGCGTGTACTAAGGGAAGTACACGAAGGTGAGTGTGGAGATCATACGGGGGGTCAGACTTTAGAAAAAAAGGTGTTGCGGCATGGGTATTTCTGGCGCACTATTAATAAAGATGCAGCTAATTACTCACGACGCTGCGACAAATGCCAGAGGTTCGCCAAGATCCCCAGAGCACCACCGACCCAGCTCAAGTCGATAGTGAGTCCGTGGCCATTTGCCATGTGGAGAATTGACATCATCGGAGTTCTACCGATTGCCAAAGGGGGAGCGAAGTATGCAATAGTCGCCGTGGACTATTTTACGAAGTGTGTGGAAGCTGAGCCCTTAACCAAAATCACAGTGACAAAGGTGATAAGTTTCGTGGTTAGAAATATCATATGCCGATTTGGGATTCCAAGGACCATTATAACTGATAATGGAACCCCGTTCGATGGCGTCGAATTCAGAAATTTCTGCCAGAAATACAAGATTGGCAAGCGGTACACTGCAGTCGCCCATCCACAGTCGAATGGGCAAGTAGAAGCAATAAATAAAGTCATAAAATCCATCCTCAAGAAGCGGTTGGAGCATGCAAAAGCAAAATGGGTGGATGAATTGCCCTTGGCTTTGTGGGCATATCGGACAATGTTTAAGACAGCTACCGGCCATACTCCTTTCTCTCTCTCATTTGGTTCAGAAGCGATAATCCCGGTAGAGCTTGAAGTTCCCTCCCACAGGGTGACATATTATGACCCGATGACGAATCGGGCACTCCTCCTCGAGTCCCTTGAAGAAGTCGAAGAGAAAAGGGATGAGGCAGACTTGCGTGCGTCAAGACATCGACGTCAGATGGCGCGCTATTATGATAAGAAAGTTCGCTTTAGAACCTTTGAGCCAGGGGATTTGGTGCTAAAGCGAGTTTTTCCATCCCTTCCTCATCTCGATCCAAAGTGGGAAGGACCATTCGCCGTCCAACGGAAACTTGAGACAGGAGCCTTCAAGTTAACGACCGTAGATGGTGAAGAAGTGCCTAGGGCTTGGAATGCCCAGCACTTGATGCGATATTTGAATTAGGGATGTTGTATTTCCTTTTGTTTTTTATGAACCCTGTTAAAAGGCATGACTTGCCTAGAAAAGTCTATTTATATCAACAAAAGATTATAAAGTGGACGTAGGGTACGACATAGCTGAACCACTATAAAAATATCCTGTGTCATTTACTTTCCTGCATTGTTTTATGTGACTTGTCTGTCATAATTATGAAGTGCTGAATTTTGAAACGAAACTTGAATTTAAATGCAGGAACAAACGAAACGACCGTTTGAATAATTTGAATAAAGGAATGAGAAGATGACATTCCTAACTCTAACTCTCGTGAAAAGAGAGAGAGTATAAAGGACAGGAAGACAACGTCCTCTGAGGCGTGAAGTGCACCCCGATAAGAGACCGCCTCAAAGATGACTCTAACCTGATAACAAGACAGGAGAGTATAAAGATGCTAAAAGAAACGAGCATCAATGACAAAAGAAAATTGTCCCCGCTAGGGAATCGGGGGGCAATTAGATGATTAAATTTAATCAACCGTGAATAAGCCTTGGTCGGTTATCCAAGATTGATTGGGGGCATATATGTGTACACATGTTGTTCCCCTTTAACAGCGACTCTATTATATAACTGTAACATGATATGATGAACTTAAAACTATCTGACATTGCAGGAAACCTACTTTTTTATTTACAAATGCATGAGTTTGTACAGGGAATTCAAGTAAAAGATGCAAGGGCCGTGCTCACTGCAACAATTGCTGGCCAATAGAATATCAAAATAACAAAGCATATTATCACTTAGGATCTGGAGTGGACTTGGATTTCTTGGAACCCTTAAGAGCTTTTTTAGCTTCCTTATCAGCATCAGACATAAGGCGCTTTGGCTTCTTCTTTTATGTGATTGAGGATCCAGAATCAGTAGACTTCTTCCCAGTAGTTAGCGATGAGGTCAAGAGAAGATTTTTTAGCAAGCTCTTCGGTAATCGACCTAGTTGAAAGCTTAACAACTAACTTCGACCCGGCATCCACCACGGCAAGAGGTTTAACGTTTTCGGGATCTATCTCCTCGACTTTTAGTTGCATACGCTTGTCTTGTTTGGCCTTCATTTCAGCCAAAGTCTCGTCATCAGGATTCTTTGAGTCCCCATTTATAGAAACGTTAGGCTCTTCTTCATGCCCGTTGTTACTATTATCGTCTTTCAGAGCGTCTATTATCTCATCATCATGAGAAGTATCGACGTTAAGTGGCAGGGGAGTCTTATTGCCAGTCTCTTCCTTCTTACCTTCAGCCCCTCCTCCTGATTCAATAATGGTAGCCTTATCCAGTTCTCCTTGTGTTTTTTCCACAGATTTTTCCCCAGTGGTGGTTCCTTGATATACGTCAGTCTTCTCGGTCGGTTCAACACCTACAGAATGAGAAGCAACAATTATCAACTAAGGGGAAAACAAAGAATCCTCGATGGACTGCCCAACGATATGACGAAAGATGGAAACTGCCTTGACAAACAGAGGCGAAAAGGTGGAAATACCTTCTGGGGATTTCTCAATTGGGGTGGCTACTACTTCAGATGCTGATTCAGGTATTGGGGATAGAAGAGACGCTTTAGGAATTCCCGGGTATTCAGGATCGTATCCCTCTACTCCAGCAGCTTCAGCAGAAACATAAGAGGAACCAACTTCAAGAACATTTTTTCCTTTGGCTCGGCGTCTTACTTCCTCCATGGCAGCAATAAGGCGACGCCCCTCGGCTAGGCGTGCTGGTTCATCGCCTTTCAAATACTTCTCCATGAGCTTGTCTTCATCAACAAAGTCTACCTTCAGTTCATCTTTTTCCCATTCGACGATTTGATTCCATACATGAACTAAGGTAGTTGGATAATCTTCGATCCAGGAGATGTTTCGGCGACGGATTATATGTGCAAAGAATTGTATCATTAGTTCGCCAAAGCCATGCAATTCTTCTTGAGCTCCTGATAACTGCTTATGAGCTTCTTCGGAGGATTTGATATCGTTATCTAAATTCCCCTCAGCTAAGGCAGCTCTAGTCTCAGCCTCCAGTAATTTGGATTCCAACTCAGCGTTTTTTCTCGCTAACTCGGCTTTTTCTTGCTCAAGAGTTCTATACGCTGATTGCATTTTGACACTTTCTGATTTAGAGTCCTCAGCTTGTTTCTTCAACTCCAAACGCTCTTGATTGTCTTTCTCGAGATTCTTTAAAGCTTTTTCGTCAGAATCCGAAACTTTCTTCATTGCATCAACGCCTGTGATCAATTTCCGAATGATTCTGGAAAGATTACGTGAATACTTATACATCTCTGAGTACTGTTTCTCTACCGCATCAATCTTTGCCTTAGCTTCATCTGCCCACTTTGAAGAAATAGGCTCGAGCGCGGGTAAGAAAGTGAGAATTTCGAAGTAATGGTCCGGGAACTGCTTCTCCAAGTAAGCTAATTTTGTTTTGGAATCGGCATCCAGTGGTGGAGGTCTGCAATTTGATAATTCGTAGTGTTTTCGCTTGGTAGAGACAATGGTTGTGCCTCCTTTCTCAGGTTGTTTTTTAGAAGTTTTTTGCTTGTCTCTCAGATCAGTGCGCTTCGATGGACTATTTTCTTGATCATGTTTATCTTGGGGAGGAATTCAGTCTTTAGGTTGTGATGTGTCTCCCCCACGTTGACTTTGGTGGCCCTTATATTTGTCAGAGTCCGATCGAACTGGAGAACGGGAGCGTGAAACGTGAGGTCGGTAGGAATCATGATGCCTTCTGTCATCTCTGCCCCGACTCTCACGTCGATCATGCTCATAGTCGGCAGGAGGTTTTGACATGCTACGACGAATCTTTCCAATATCGTAATAGGGACGTGACATTGTACCTGCACAATAATACAAGTGAAGTTCAGAGTCGACATTAGTATAGGAAATAAGTGCTGTGACGTGCAGTGTTAATGTGCTAAGCGCATCCTAAGTGGTGTTCCCCCCAACAAACCCGATCCTGAAGACAGACTAGCACATGTAGACTCCTTGGTCTTTATGGGAGTAGTCTCTTCCGAAGAAATAAAAATAAGGGGGTTTGTCGGAAAGTCCTCTGGAGTATAAAGAGTTTCAGGCAAGGAAAGATTTCCCAAGCCCTGAAAGGTAGAATCGTCAGTAGCAGGAGCATCTCCTTGAGGGGCATCTAGTGGCGTTTCATTAGGGGATGTTGACTTTTCAGGTGAAATGGCAGCATCGGGAACGGTGTATCCTTCTCTGTATTTCTCGGCTATGTTAGCTAATTCATCGTCTTGAGTTGAAGATGGAGAGGGAGGAGTCCTGAGAGGTATTATTGGACCTTTTGAACCATCACCTGTATCGGGGATAATGTCAACCGGGGGAACGTACACATACGAACCTGTCCCGTGACCTATACTCCGGGTAATAGATAGTAACCCGTGACGATGGAGATATTCATCCTTAAGAACACTGTCGATGGTCAAGAACTTTTGGTCACCATTGAGCAACTGGTGCAAACAATCAGAGTATAATTGACCTGATATTTGCTTTGGGTTGTCAACTGCGAATAAAAATGAAAGCAAGTTAGTATGTCAACATGAACACTTAAAGATGGAGTCTGGAAAATAGATGTTTTACTTGATTTGGTCCATCTCCTAGCGCACCCCGGTTGTTGTTTGATACAAAACCATTCAGGTTTTGGATCGCCAGCCTTACTGTTAAATGGAACGGTGATGATCTTTCTCTTCGGGACTGATTCAAAGTACGAGAAGGAAGGAGTCTCTTGGGTCCGATGTTTGAAATTATAAAAGAAGTGGATATCATCGAAGGTTGGTTCTATGCCTAGAATCTCTTTGTATGCTATGTACAAGGTGTATAGATAAGCATAAGAGCTGGGTTGTAGCGGCATGAGGGCAATCCGCATATGTCTTAGAAAATCAACGACAAAATGTGAAAATGGAGGTATCGTCCCAACTAGACACATTAATCGAGTGATGGCCACAAATCCTTCCGGTGGATTGTGGGGGCGATCCGTTTTCAAAGGCAACTTAGTATCTCTTCTTAGTATCCCATGCTTTTGACATATTCTGGCAAGTCTATCGTCATCGATCGTCGACTCAACGGAGTCCTTGTCCGGCTCCAATATAGCAGCGGATGCAAACTTATCAGGAGCACGATCATCTCCAATCTCTCCCTCCCCTTCCTCACCCAGGGAGACATCACCCCCAGAAGATACTTCACTATTATGTGCTTCCATTTCGTAATCTGGTCCCTCGTCATCCCATTCTGGATCTGAGGAAAAAGATATGTCGTCAAGAGTGATTTTCTTGGATGTCTCTGGGATCTCTTTCTTTCCTGCTAATCGAGATGAACGTCTCTCGTCCATGGTCAATGAACTATCGAAGAAGCAATAACAGAAATTAGAGTAAATTAGCCCGTGTCCCCCTGTGCATGTGTATGAACTAAAATGTGTACGGTGTGTGCGAAACAAGTAAAGCAAACGCTTGGAAGTGTAATGTAAAGTTTTGAAGAAACGATGATGTTCATAACAGTTCTCGGCATTTGTTTATGATTCGCATGGCACTATCCTAACTATCTATTAAGTTGGAGATCATGTCAAGAATTGAATGGGCTAGTTAAGCAAGTTATTAAGTGTTAAATTGGATTGTTTTCTTCGGTTCGGTTCGGATGTGTGCTTTGGGATCGGATCAAAGGGTAAGGCCTCGTCTTAGCTGAGTATAAGTGTTGGTGCCCAGGGATCAAAGTCGGATCGGTTCGGAGGAAGACTTCTGAAACGGTCCAGATCAGATTAGGCAGCCATTCCCTTTTCTTCCTTTGTTTCAATTCCCGGTCCGATCCGATAAGGCAAGTCTTATCCTCCTCTTTCTTTACAAGTCCGACTCGATCCGATTGAGTAAGCCTAGCTTCTCTCTATGATTTTTTGCTCCGACCCGATCCGATTTTGTGAACTTCTCTTCGCTTTCTTCTTCTCCATTTTCCACATTCCATCACCCGAACCGATCCCCTGCAACCTCCTTCTTCTTCCTCTTTTTCAAACTTAAAACCTAATTCCGTGCTCATGGCCCCAACCAAGACCAAGTTTTCATTGGTTTTATCCCTTATGGCGGATCCTAATTCCATCCTCCCAACGCCTCGAAGTGGCGACTGAGCCACCAACGACGATGGTGAGAGAGGAGGAGGCTGTAATGGCAAACCGAACCAAAGCCATGCCCAAATCGGTCAAACCAACTGTAAATCATAATTGAAACCGATTATAACCAAGAAAATCAAGTTTAAAACCCACTTATGAGAGTGATTTGATGATTAATAAAGAGGATTTTGGAGTTTCGGAGGGTTAGGGTTTCTGTGTTCAGTCGGCTGAGAAAAAGAAAATAAAAAGAAAGAGAGGAAGAAAGAAAAAGGTGATCGGCTTATATATGGTTGTGGCGACTACTCGTATTCCTCTCCTCTTACTCTGATCGGACCGGGATACAAACCCACAGATCATCTATGACCCATTAACACAATATTAGCTAAAACCGGGGTTTGTTTGGGCCAGGTCAGAACCAGATGGAAGTGAGCTCATTGGATTGACACACTAAATTGAATCCAAGAAAAATCAAGAAGAAAATCACCTGGAAGAATAACTAGATGTTAACAAGAGTTCTCCAAATTGTTTGAAAATGAAGACAGGGATCCAAACACTATGCGACGTATATATAGACATCAAGAGATGCAACTTTCTAAATCAACGTGTCTTCATGTGTCAGTGGAAACGACTTATCAACAATTCAAAATCAAAGATCGATGTATAGATGACATCAAAGCACGCTTCGTGTTCAACAGAAGCATCCTTTGAGGGGGCAAAATGTTAGCCTACTTTGTGAACTGGGCTACATAAAGTCAAAAAGTTAAGATATTAGGCATTGAAGAACACTACTTCCTAAAGCAAATCGTATCCGATCGGATGGTCACTACCACAATGGATCGGACTGGAACAGAAAATAGACGAGTTCGAGTCCAATACAGACCGGAGCGGATGGTATAAATTCGATCCGAACCCTCGCAAGCTAGCATGTCTGATCCGATCCCGAAGTTACAACAGCTCTCACCCCACGTTTTCCTTAATATTCGGGGTGGTTACACCCACGTCTACCACTAACCCTATGCGCTGTCAATACCAAAATCCATCTGAACCCGAAAGTGGTTGGATAGGAGCCACGTGGGTCCGATCCGAACAGAATTCTGGAGAAGTTTCCACTTATAAATAGACCCTCAAGTGTCATTTGAAAGGATCTTTTTTGGCACTATGAGAATTTGAGTATCTTTGAGAACCAAATTCCAGCACTCCCAAACAATCCAAATCATTATTCAAAGTGTATTTTGAGTATAATTGAGTGAATGTATATGAAAAATGAGTGAGATTGAGTGAATATCTTGTTGTACTTTCATCTACACCATCAAACAAATTGATATAAAGTGGACGTAGGCTCTTTAACGCCGAACCACTATAAATCTCGTTTCTGTTTTCTGTTTTTAATCTTATTCTATTAGAATTTTAGTCAATTTGGGTGTTAGAACCATTTTTTGGTCTAACACATATACTGATGCTCCTATGTATTTGTGAACTTAAGGATGTGCATGCTATGTTGTGTATAGCATTTCATTCCACCTACATGCACCTCTCTCGTGTATTTGCATTTTTATAGAAGCTGATACCATACTTGCTTGTTATGATTCTTGATTGTTCAATTTCTTGCCACTGAGACACTCTTTTTGACTTTTATCACTTGAGTTATATCACTCACTTATCATTATGTTGCAGCCATGTGGATCTGCCATATCCTTAGTACTTACATCATGCAAGTTACTGATGTCATTGTGCATGTTGAACATTTGCCTTGTCAACCAGTTTATAACTGCTGCTATCATGTGAGTATTTGCTTTCGTGTGCTTTGACATATTGTGTTTGACCTTAATGGAGGTAGTAAGGTCGATGGCTCAATCACGATTAGTCGAATAGTACTTGCAGTTTTGCATTTGCAGTCTTATACTTGTTGTCTTGTACTTGAATTGGTGTATACATGAATTCAATTCAATATGTACACATGAAATTGGTCGATCACGATTAGTCGATCATGATTAGTCGATTAGTACCAATTCAATATGTATGCCTGAATTAGTGTGTTTGCAGTCTTGTACTTGTAGTCTTGTACGATGAGTTGTATGTGTTGCATATGTGTGCAATGTATGCATGTATGTCTGTGCTTGTATATGTGTGCAGTGTATATATGTGTGTATGTGTGTCTGTATATGTGTGCAGCGTGTGTGTCTGTGTGTTGTATATGCATGCAGTGTGTGTGTGTGTGTGTGTGTGTGTCTTTGTTTGTGTTAGTGTTTGTGTTTGTGTGCGTGTTATATATGTATATTCTGACTCATTGTTCTAATACGAATTAGGTTTCAAGTATAGACAAAGATGATGCATGTCTATTCTGGTTAAGAATTTACTAGGTGATCCACCAATGAAGCCTCACCACGCTGAGGTCTTTAACTCTCTGGTTAAGAATTACTGGGTGATTCACGAGGTGGATGAACTTTGTCTTACGCCGTCAGGTCAAGTATTTATCCTAACTTATGCATTTAACTAAGCACCAGGACTAGCAAAGGGGATAATATCAAGTGTCAAATGTTTTTTCCTAAGGTTTAGTGAAGCAACATATGACACTTGATATTATCCCGTTTGTTAGTCCTGGCGCTTAGTTAAATGCATAAGTTAGCATGAATACCTGAACCTGGAGCGTGAGCTAAAATGCATCCATCTAGTTGATCACCAAGGAAATTCTTAACCAGAAGGTTAAAAGCTTTACCTTGGTGAATCGATTAGTTCAGCTGAAAAGCAGATCAAAGTGGTCGATCGCCGAAGTTGAAAAGCAGCGAGTGGTCACTGAAGTTGCTAAAATACCGAGTTTACCTTCTTTATTGTAACATAATTATGAAACATTATATATTAAACAATATGTATCCTCATTGTTGTAATGTAATGAAACAACATGTATCTTCTTTTATTGTAATCTAATGAAACAACATGTATCTTCTTTTTATTGTAATGTAACGAAACCATGTATCATTATATATGTTGTTGGATTGGTATAAAATGTTTCTTACAATTGTTTCGTTTACTGTTACAATTTGTAAAATAGAGTTTGCATGTTATTTACTAGCCTTTTGTATGTATTTGTATCTATAGATAGATACGGTTTATATTCGTGTCTAGTGATAATTTAGCTACGGCTTAAAGCCGTAGTCATTTGCAGTGAGATACGGTTTACAGCCGTAACAATTTAAATTTTAGATACGGCTTAAAGCCGTATCAAAATTGTGGTTTTGATACACCTTATGGTCGTATCTAATATTTAAACACACCATTATTTGATACGGCTTCGAGCCATGCCTAATTGCAGTAGATACGACCCAAAACACAACCTAATTTGTAAATATTGTGTAGTGGTGGTGTTTCAAAGTTTTAATATTATCAGGTTTTCATGTTGATTTCAAAATTATGAATGACACTTGATAGTTAATGTAAAGATATTGTACTATAATATGTGTTATGGAATAATATCACCTGGCAACATTATGTTTGATAAGAAAATTTCTGGCAAATCAAAGTCTGGTGGCTCTGTCACCCCTCGGGTAAAGAGGGAATTTGTTCCACAATCATCTCTTATAAACTCTCAAGATGAAGTGAACATCATTCTTGGAAGTTTTATAATGTCTTAAATAGATGTCGTTTCTCCCATTGGACAAGATACCATTCAGAAGCCGTAGAAGGGATACTTTGCTCAAACTTCCATCCACATTTGGCACGGGGGTTTCTTCCCCTTACCTACTTTTCTCTCCAGGCTTTTGCGTGACCTAGGAGTTTCTTAATTACTCTATGAGACCTACGGGCTAGCCAACCGCGCCACAACCCCAGTATTGATAACAATCTGATGTCGGTTGTCCGCTTCCAATATCCTTTCACCGAATCTGGTTTCGGTGTCGAATTTGGTAGTAACAAACATCCTCTATTTTGACTTCCAAATCCCTTAATTTCTTCCATAAAATAATGTCATCTTCATAAATGGCATCATATCCAACATAAAAAGAATGATTTTTTTTCAAACACAAACTCAGTCTAATTTTTGCGATGATCTAGCTCAGATATAAACTGTTGTAGAAATATCCGCCTTTTACGGAAGTGTTTACCCTAGGATCTTATTCACCCAAATCATAAGAGAAAAATTTGATTGGAAACAAGATGAATACGTAGTCAAATCACAAACACAAGATATTCCACCCAACCACTCTCGTTATTGATTCATCAAAAACAAATTTTATTTACGCTTATTAGAATGAGCCAAAAATAAAAAAAATTACAATCAAATCAATAACCTAATTGAGAAAGGGAGATTATATCTATTTGGCTAAAATATTAGAGGAGAACGAACAATGAAGAAAAATAGCAAAAACTGCTTTGATAAGCATTTAATAGCAATAGCTTCTCTCATCACTAATTTCTTGATTCTCCATACCGAAAGATGTTGTTTTTAGGCCTTACATAAATGACCTAATTATTCCACACCATTGGATAATTTGCACCTTCAAAAGCCGCAGAAAATATCTTAGAAATACCAGGTCCAAATCAAAAATATGTCGGTGAAGATGTTTGGCCAAGCTCTCAGGAAATTTCCAAGTCATGGCCTAAACTTCTGGACAATCATGCTAAACGTCTAACATTAGCTTTTGCCAGCATGTGATTTTCGTATCATGGAAACTCAACAGAAACAAACAGGCAAATTGTTAATTAAATAAACTTTCTAATTTTTATTGAAGCATTCTGATAAAAAAAGCAATAGCAAAAGATACAAAAAGTATAAAAAATTAAGATCAATCTTAGCAAGCATACATTGACATGTTAAAAGAGACGAATCATGTGTTATTATCGTCCAAGAAGATTGAGGCAAACGAATTACTATTAGTTTTTGAAACCTAAAACATAAAGTACACATTTATAATCCATTTATGATACACACATGAAACTAAACTAGTTTCTAATAGTAAGTAAGATACATATCATTATTTAGCGCACATAAATGCAGTGGCGGAACTACTTTAGGCCAATGGGTACACGACCCCCCCCCCACCCCACCTAAAAAAAGCGGCTTTTCAAAAAAATAAAGAAAAAATTTAAATAAAAGGGGATCATTTTCATCAAACTTTGACATATATTGACCTCCCCCCCTCCCCCCACACATACACACAAAGTTTTGACCTCTTCAATGTTGAATACATGGTTCCTCCACTACAGAAATGTAAGGGTCATGTGTCAGGTATTAGTCGACTAGATCGTTAATAAGGATAGCTTAAGCCACTTGTTCCACTATATGACCTTAAAGTATACGAGCTGCTACTGCTTTTTCCAACTTGATTAGCTTTTTTGTTTTCATCTTTGCCAATACTTTTCTATCTATGTCCATTTCTTGATCCATTTTTGCCTAACAAAGATTGCACGTGTTGCAGTCCATAGTTGTTCATCTCAGCTTGAACTGCAACTTGTCATCATTTAGTAATATAATTTTTTGTGAATAGTTTATAAGAACAGAAGAAGAGTGGAGCTTAACCATTTGCTAACAGCATAAAATTCAGAAACATTACAAATGCACGAACATGAGCTAACTCATGGCTGATTCACAAATTTCAAATTCCTCTTGGACATCATTTGTAACATGAGTACCTTTTCACACTACAAGAAAATATGATACACATTGCATTGAATCATAGCCTTATATTAAAGAGATATAGTAAAATAATCAAAGAAATGAAAATAACAAATAAATTGGGCTATATAAATAAAACAAAGAAATAACATATAAATTATGTTGTTTGTAAGTATATTGCGCTATGTTAGTTCTGCCTATCAAGAAGGCGGGAGCAATAACAAAGTGAAAACCAAAGGCCGCGTAAATGAAATTTTACATTATCACTTCCGCTGGACCAAACATTTCCTCAAAACCCTAAAATTTTCAATTCGCTTCCAAAAACTCCGAAAGCACCAGTAAATCGACCATCTCTGATAGAGTAGTGACAATGTAGATTTCTCCAGCATCCTGTAACCATCGTTTATTTGGTTCAATGATGAATCAATTATCTCACTTCCGCATCCTGTTACTCGACCATGGTCGATTCAGTCAATCGTAAATCTCCGTTGCCTCCCTGATTCACCCGAGATTTATTCTAATCGTGGACAGAATCGTCTAAAATAGGTAATATTTTTTATCTTATTCTAACGTTGTTTATAATCTAAAAGCTCAAAAAAATTAATATGATGTAAGGAATACCTTTTTAAATATGAGTTTCTATTTATTGATTTCCGTAACCATAACTGATGATTCGAACATTCACTGTGGGGTTCACCATGTCCATTTAAGTTGAAATAAAAGAAAATTAGAAAGTCGAATTAGAGTAGTGAACAATGATTTAAGCTCTTAAATTGTTAGCAAGGGGTTTTATTTTTTTTTATTTTTAAATGTTTTTCAAGATTTTGTATTGAATTTTAGGCACAGCCAAAATTGTTATCTGTCATGACAAAAAGTAGGAATAGCACTTGAATTGTGTCTAGGTTCGGTAGCATGAAAATTGGTAACAATTACACTTCTTGGATTTTAAGCTCAAAGGTCTGCATATCTATCGATGTATAATTCATCTTTCATAATTTGTTAATTGGCCAGTAGATTAGATCCATAATTTTTGTTAATGTTGCTTGGTACGAATGAGTTCATTCTAATGAATTACACTTCTCTTGTGCAACCTGGTGGTACTTCCTCGAAAGAGGCCGAGTCTGTTAAGGATAAGGGCAAAGCAGAGAATTTCACGCTTTATTCCAAGCAAAGAGCTGCATGGGCTGCTGTTATTGCAAATACTTTAAGCATATTTTGTCATAAAAAGTTGGTTCCCAGTGTCAAGGCTGGTATTAGTGCATCCAGTTCATAATCGGTACCCAAAAAGGAAGCAACAACATTGCCCTCGAAGGCTCAATCATTCAAAGAAGGTGATATGTTGAGATATATAGGATCGGTGCAGTAAGCAGGATTTCCATCTGTGAACCATAGAGGTCCCAGTTTTGGTCATTGAGGCAAGGTACTCCTTACATTTAAAGAAAACAGGTCATCAAAACTTGAAATTAGATTCGACAAACAGATTCGTGATGGCAACGATCTTGGCGGGTTATGTGAAAAAGATCATGGTTTCTTTTGCAGTGTTGATTCACTTCAACCTGAATCTTTTGTGTATGAAGACTCTGATATGTGTGTCAATATTGAGCTGATAGAGGTTCTCCATGAGGAAATAAAATCTGGCCCGATCATAGTATTTATCAAAGATATCGAAAAATATGTTGTTGATTGCAGGTATAAATAGAACCCTTTCGTTTTATTAGAACTATGATATATGAATAGTTATTCAACATGTTTGGGCTAAATTTTGGTTTATGAAATTGAGGTTGAAACTGCATAGGATAAGAGCGTGATTACTGATTGACAGAGAACTAATTTAAAACTGGTTTAAGATTAATAAACTATGGTTCTAAAAAGTGTTTTAATACCCTTAAATGTTGATTTGACTCTTACCAATTTTTTTTTAATTTCTCCGCAATGTCTATCTCATGTTATTCATGCAAAACATGTTGCTACCATGTCTTTATCTATAATAATTGGCTGATCATCTCCTAATTCCATCGTCCTGACCAAAAAGGCCAATGTCTGATTTTTTTTTTTTTTAGTATTATTCTCTATTGAATGTAATTACACTAAAGTTCACAATAATGATCACTATAGTTCAGCTGAATGAATCAAAACTATTTTTGTATTCTTTATAATTTGCAATTCATATACACCATATTTTTACTTATATAGTTAAGTTCAACTTATATTTTCAATATAGAAACCGTCCAGATGAAGCATTCAAACATGTATCCTTGTATGTGTGAGTTATCTTTCAAGATGTTTAGACACTCGTTATCTAAAAAGAAAAAATTATTGCTCCTACAACTTAAATTTAAGGGAGCTTCAAACTTAGGAATTTTACCGGATGCAGTCAACAATCCACATATTATTGTTGAACAGTTATTGAAATTATAATTTGGTAAAATTTGGAATGATATTACATGGAGTTTAATTGTATGTCTGACCCAAGTTGATTTGGGAACATCATGAAAGAGTGCCTTTATTTTTAACAAAAATAAAGCTTATTATTATTGGACACACGCACACACACACATATACATACATACATACATACATATATATATATGTACCATACATGTGTTATTTTTTTTTAAATTATGTTCTTCCATCCTGTTGATAGCATGAATATTTGGAAGGGTTTGGCACTTCAAAACATGTTATGTTTGTCTCCAGTTGGTCAATAGGGTTGCTGCTGTTTGCAGCAATAAATTAGAAAAAACAAACAACTATTGTAATACGCTGCAGCGCCACTGCTAAAATTAATAATTTGGCAGGTGCACACTTATGCCTTATTGCCAGAGAACTGGTCTAAGATTTAGCATTTTATGAGATCAATGTATTCAAATTTTTCACGAGCACCATTATGGTTAGACGAATTCGCTAGTTTAAAACTTCAAATATATGAGCGAGATTCTATTTTATGATTGCAACAACTTGATTGCCATAACAAGTCACTTGTTCCTATTAAGAATATACAATTATATATATATATATATTATTAAATATATAAGAATGTTAATTAAGCGATTAGAAAGCTTTGAATAAAGCAACTCTGCATTCTACTGGAATTTACAAATGAATTTCGTATGTAATGCAAATTCATTAATCTATTAGTTAAAATCTATACTATGTTGTATGCAAATTCTAAGATGTTTATTGGTGAAGTGGATTCTTTTAGCAATAGTGAAAGCAATATAATGCAGGACAGAAATTTCAAGTTAGACGAGGAAAAGAAAAGAGTGCAAGGTATGATTCAGTAGCATTGGGCCAACGTTCTTTGTTGTCAATTATGTGTTGTTTGAAAAGCAATTCAAGCTACAAATTGTAATTATGGACCGACAAGACTAAGGTAATCTTAGGCTTATAAGTAGTCTTTGGTAAGTTATTTAACAATTTCATCTGCATTTGCGTATGCATCAATTTCCTAGCTCTAAAAATCATCAATATTATTATCCATGTAGGTTGCTATGAAAGGATACATAATGTGCAAAAAGTTAAGCAGTCTGGGAGTTGCTCGAACTAAATAGAGGAACAAAATCTTAGAAGGTTGGTACTTTTTTTATAAATAAAAGTACAATAGTTTTAATGAACCAATAACGTTGCTAGTAATATATGTTGATGCGATACTTAATCCAATTTGGCTAGATTGTTGAGTTTCTACCACAAATTTACAGCTTTTCTTTTCATTTTCAACAAAAGCACTAGCTGAGTTAGCTTTAGATTCTATTAGTAGTATGAAATAATGGAAACTGACATTGTTGCAATCCATTCGCCTATATATTATTATTTTTTGTGTATAGTGCCTATTTTTTAACATTTTTTTTTGTATTACCACTACATAATACTTTTCCTTTTTATAGGTGGCTATGTTTTCAGTTGACCATTATGTTTAAAATTTTAGGCGACTGTAATTACTCCAGGAGAATAATATACATTTTTTAACCATTATCATTATATTCATTTTAATTTTGGCTTTATGGTAAGGATATTTGATATATGTTTCCCTATATTTAAAACATTTATTCAAATATGCTCTTTGTATTGCAATGTACAGTATTGTATTATTGATTGTTTAATTGTCTTCAATGTCCACAATTCAAGCGAGAGAATAGTGCATTATGGAAAGAGCATCATAGAAAAGAGGTGTCATATATTAAACATATTAGTAGCGGAAAACGAGCACTATGGAAGCAAGTGAAAATATAAAAATTCATATCAAAGGAAAAATACTACAGAAATAAAATATAATAGCAGAAAAATAGATTTACAAAAAGAGTAAACCACTATGGAAAAATATTTTATATCGTTGAATACTTGCTATGAAAACATAGTTAATGCTTTTAAAAAATAAAATGAAATTCTAGTAAGACCAATAAATTAGCAAGGGTGGAATGCTATGAAAAACTTTTCATACCGGTGCATGTGTGATATAAAATGTTTGATACAGTAGCATTCAATTTAGAGCTACAAGATATATTGAGGCTATTATAACATATTGATATATAGCGTCGTCACTAATGCTATAGTAATCTATTATTGCGTTTTTCACGTTCTATTAAAAGGTAAATTTGTTGTAGTGCCAAAATTCTAGTTCATACTATATTTTATATTCATAGCTTTAATTCCTAAACAAGTGTTAGTTTAATTAGTGCAAAAGATCATTGTATTACAAATGATGGTTTCATTTTATATTAATAGAAGTCCTTAATGCAACATATGGTACTCATTTTAGGTTCTTGGAAAAGCTATTGCAGCGCGGTTTGCAAAGTACTGTTGTAGCATGATTTCCGCTTTTGTATTTTTTAGTTTGGATTGGACTTGGATTTACATTTGTAAGAGAGATTTTGGGATTTGACAAACTGTACTTACTTGACAACGTTTATGGTTCAACAAATGATAGGTTGGTATTTTTGTTTGCGCAATTTTTTGTCATTATCATTCTGAATATTGTTGCAGAATTTGCCTATGTCTAATATTTAAGAACAAGAATCGTACACGATGATTTCCAAATTTGAGTTGTACGTATGATGGAGTGATGATTTTAAATGTATTTTTATTTGCACGTGCAAATATTGTAGTAGTTCTGGTACCGTACTTGTGTGTATTGTAGTTTTCATAATAATTATTGTTTTATATAAATATTTGAGACCACATACATTGTCAGCATTACAAGTGTAGAAGCCTTAAATTGTCTCTAATGCAATCCTAAATTACAAACTAATTTGAAATAATTATTTTGGTCTGTAATATTTTGGAGACCTATGCTTGTGGATACTAATTTTTTTCAGACCTGAATTTAAAGACAACTATATTTGTTACTGGTTCGTCTCAATTAACAATTAGAGACAAAATATTTTCATTAGGTGCCGAACAAAAAGTTGTCTCTGTAAAGCTTTATTCTTGTAGTGTCCCGAAAACCAATAATTTAGTTATTTGAAATTAATTAAGCATATAAAATGTACTAACCAATATTTTGAATTGTTACAAAGTGAAGGACACATATTTAGGGTAGTTGGAATCAGGTAAAAATGGATGAAGATGGTGCTTTGGGAATTGCAACATCATTTTGAGCCGAACATTTGATCGTTTGGAGCCACATTTTTGAAGGTTCGATCCAAAATTTAAGGTTGGTGGGAAACTTTGGGTTCGTTTGATTTTGAACGGGAAGGGTTATTTTGAAGGGGTATTTAAAGGGGAATTGTTGCGAACGGGGAATGCATTTTTTTTATGGAAGGGGCATACTTGAAGGGGCATATTTATTATTTTATTGTTTTTGTATATATTACTTTTATTTGTTTGGGTGTTGAACACAATAGAAAGCATGAGGTAATTGCAGAATACAAATTGCAGAATTAAAATTGCAGAATTAAAGCTACATAATACAGACGCGTGGAATACAAATTACATAGATATGAAATACAAAAAACAGGCTACTGCGGTGGATACTGAGGTGGATACTAGGGTGGATATTGGGGTGCATACTGAGGTGGATACTGAGAGGAAGTCATCTTAAACTGCTTGTATCGTAGTGCTTGCTTGCGGACCTCGATTTCAAAACGCAACCAATTTGATGCTTCGTCATCAGGAAGAACCATGAACATATCTTGATTTTATTTACCTGTAAGAATTGATATTGCGTGGGTCATGTCAATACTATCAAATGTTCTGGCACGGTCTATTGCATGCTTCACAATCGGAATTGCAAAAATCTTTGGGCTTGCGTTAGATGAAGGAGAATTACTAGCATTTGTAGATGGATTTGAACTCGGACTGTCGGATTCAGAACGAGCTTTCTTGCTCAATTGCCTGGAGTGTATCATATCAAAAATGTCTTACACCTTCGAAGAAGTTTCCACTAGTACAAAACTTATCTTTTGCGTCTTTTTATTTGCATCTGTTGTATAAGCAATAGATGCAAATAGTACAATTTGCATCTGTTTCTAATCTACAATAGACGCAAATAAATGAAAGTGAATATTCCACCAACCTTTGCATCAGTTGTTCTTTATGAACAAACGCAGCAGAGCGGAGGAAAACTAAGATATTGCTGTTTGCGTCTGTTCGTTGAACAAGTAGACGCAAATAGGTAGTAGATTTGCGTTTGCTCTATTGTAACCAGACGCAAAAATAATTTCTTGGTTTAGCAAATAAAGAAAAAAAATAAGGCGGGTATCGTGGAGTGAAAAGGTCAACAATTTTCGCGAGTTAAATGAAATTTGGTAAAAAAAAAATCTTCATTCAAAATTCAATCTCCCCTAACAACCGACCTATTTCTGCCCTAAATTCAATCCAATTTCCATTATTCCAAGTCCGAATTCCAATTCTGTATCCAAACCGTTGCTTGACTTGCGCCACCTCGTCTTCGTTTTCCTCTCTCGCTTTCTAAGGTGAGATTTTATAATTGTTTAATTTGGGTGTTTTGATTGATCTTCTGCCCTATTAGTTCGTAAGTTTTAATATGGGTATTTCAACTGTTTAATTTGGGTGGTTTGCACGATTTGGATTTGGGTCCTTTGTGATTTTAATTTGTTTTCTACTTTGATTATGTGTAATTGTCCATATTTTGTTGCATGTCATTCCCTGTTAACATGGAGATAATAGCGACAAAAGTTGCAGTTTACAATTGGGTGTGAAAGAGCAAATTAATTACTGTTACTTCTCATAATTGTATCCTATAACTAGCTTTTATACCTTCCCCTACCCATGTGACCAATAAACCATTGCCTTTGGTCAACTGACTGAAATTTTAACTGAACTTTATTGGTGATTTTAGAATCTTTCAGAAAAAATAGCATGAAGTATGATTAAATAAGTAATATATTTGTATCTGATATCAGTATACTTATAGTTGATTCTTTGAAATAAAATAGTAAGTGAAAAATACTACAAGTTTTAAGAGAGGACTATAGTTGACCGTATCTTATGTACCTCAACCAGCTGGGATCTTAATGGTTGAGCTAGTCTAACAATAATATAGTAAGGTATAAATTTTATGACAACAAGGGATATATTATTTATTAGTGAAGAAGTCTAGCAAGAACATGCTAAATGATTAATGACAAACACAATGTATTCTCTTTTGGTTATTCATGTTGAATCTACATGTATTCTTACTAGTTAAGCTATGTTTATAGCTTTACACTATTTGCAAGGTGTCTTACAGATATATCAAAGAAATATGGGAAACAAAATTCTTTAAGCATGAAATCAGTAGATTGAAAGATAAGAACTAACAGTTATAATTTTTGCTTGCTGTTTAGCCATATCAGACAGTTTATTAATGCTTTCTCTGTTTTTTGCGATTAAATTACTATCATCAGGATGCAGAACCATCTGATCATACATTTCTTGCTGTCATCTTCCAACTTAGCATAAACATCTGAGAATCAAAGACTAGACTTGCATCTACTCTTTGTAGCCTTTTTAGTGAGTTTGAATTTTCTGTGAAATATTAGAAAAGGGATTTCCATGGAATTGTGTGCACCAAGAATGTTCCACAATTTGATTATAATCATTCGTAGATAGCCAGGCATCATCAAGTTGAATGGCGAAATTTCTTTTGACCCACATTAGAAATGAGTCTGAATAGAACAGGGGAGTAATCATTTAGAGCATGATTTCCAAAAATGCACTTGAATTAAGCAAAGAATTTGCTATGATATATGTCTGCCTCTCCATCAAACGAACCCACACTCGCGCACTCACAAAACCCCTCCTTTTCAGGTTAAAAAAATTACCAGAATATCAAACATACTTGAGTCATTATCACAATCAAATTCCTATCGAAGATTAATTCTCTTTGCTAGTTTTTTTTATATTATTAAGAGATTGTTTTCAAAGAGACAAATAAATGAAAATTTATTATAATTCGATAAATGATGAAGATCATATTGTTTGCTAGAGGCACTAATGCCTCGGATGTTCCATACGATAGAGTACATGACTTAAGTGTTAGATGAAATCTCCTTTGATTCTAGAGGTAGAAGCATAGCCGTCAACTTTAGTTATCTTGGACTTTCTTACACTATTTTTGATCTGGACGACCATTTTACTCCATGCAGGATTGACCATAATTTCATGAGATGATTTCTTTAAATTCAAATTTAAGTTATTATTTGATCAACATCCTTTTTTCAATGGTTAGGCACTTCTACTTTGACGCACATGCCGCAAGTTCGAAGAAGGTAAATCGTCATGCAGAATCAAATTCCTATCGAAGATTAATTCTCTTTGCTAGTTTTTGTATATTATTAAGAGATTATTTTCGAAGAGGAAAATAAATGAAAATTTATTATAATTCGATAAATGATGAAGATCATATTGTTTGCTAGAGGCACTAATGCCTCGGATGTTCCATACAATAGAGTACATGACTTAAGTGTCAGATGAAATCTCCTTTGATTCTAGAGGTAGAAGCATAGCCGTCAACTTTAGTTATCTTAGACTTTCTTACATTATTTTTGATCCGGACGACCATTTTACTCCATGCAGGATTGACCATAATTGCAGGAGATGATTTCTTCAAATTCAAATTTAAGTTATTATTTGATCAACATCCTTGTTTCAATGGTTAGGCACTTCTACTTTGACGCACATGCCGCAAGTTCGAAGAAGTTAAATCATCATGCAGCTTGTCATATTTTGCCTTTTTAGTATGCCTATGTTTAGAGCATAAACATAACAAGGTTGCAAAATACATGGTGGATCAGTGGAGGAATCAAAATATAGTCGCTGGTGAACTTTATTGTAGGAAGTTGTATATCACGAACCAAGCACACAGAGAGAGAGAGGGAGGGAGAGGGAGAGGGGAGAGGAGGAGTGGGAGTGGGAGGGGGAGGGGGAGGGGGAGGGGGAGAGGGAGAGGGAGTGAGATGGGACAAGTTGAGCATTATCAGATCACGAGTCAGTTGGAATCGACTTATGTTACATATAGCCTAGTTGTGCTGCAGGTCTAGCCATGGTGGACTGGGGCAGATGAAGATGCTATGGTCAAATGGAAAATGCCTCCGACTTTAAGATACTGTTTCAAATTTGTACCTAGAAAATTCTATGTTTTAAATAGGTTAGACTTTGGTGTGGCTTGAAAATGGGCTTGCTGATGTTGATGAGCCAAGCACATTCGAATAAGAAACCATCCACAAATTTAGCACTTCTTTTCTTATGTTCTCTATTTTCATGCATTATATATTACAAAAATGTAGGATTGATGTCTACTCCTGCTGTTTGCACAGAAAGACAAGTTAAAGGTGAGTTTAGTAACAACTATTATGTGGGTTATCTTCAGGTAGCATGTTAGCATTCCTTGAACTGCATTATAGTCCTCATCTTGATTTATATAAATGCTCATGTAATTCTCTTTAGTTCCTAGACCATCCTACTACTCACCACCACTTTGCCAAACAGGGAAAATGAATCATCCTCAAGAAGAAACCTTTATGATAAATCAGATTTCAGGTTCAGGAGATTAATCGAGTCAGACTGCTGGTTGCGACCTAGAAGGTTCCCTACACTACCACATAGTAGCAATGAAACACCTGCTTTTGTTCAATCATATTCACCAGACCAGCAGTTGGTCGATGATCTAATGAGTTCAGAAGGAAATTTAGAAGCTAATGGAAAGCATAAAATCAAGGAGGAAGCTACCGACCTTGAAGGCTCGGATGATGAAAAAGATGGGAACAAAAATGCTGCCAATTTGTTAATGAAGCTGATAGAGTTGAGCTTCTTCAGCGAGTTTCTGCATATAGTATGCTTGCTAGGAGGATATCCGAAGAGTAGTTGGACCTAATCAGCATGGTTCTGTAACCCTTCTATTCCCAAACAGGTTGCTTCTAGAAACAATGTAGTGTCTACCACTGCGACTGATCAAGTTACTGTTTCCAGTACGACTACTACTGTATAGGGAGATGTGGGTGTATAGGTAGAACCAAAGGCGTCTATGTTTATTTTTTCTATATATTATGTTTTTGTTTTCTTGTTTATTTATACCAGTTTGAAGTTTACTGGATGGAACTCAAAGGCATGTAAGAGTGTTCGGATATTTAGACAGGTTCTGTTAGTAACAGCATTGAGTACTCAGATTATTAAAAAAAAAATCTTTAGTTGCTTAAACTTTTTGTCATATGAGGATCTGATTTTCAAGCTTATGTCCACTTAAACTTTTTGATGTTGAGTGTGGACACTACTAGCTAAGAATAGGGGCCAACCAAACATCGTGAAAGGTTAAGTTATTTATATTAAATTTAGATCCATTAAGATATGTTGCCATTGGTTAACTTCCAAGTCATGGTATGATGCATGTTATGTAGATATGCCTAGCTTTTCAACCTAATCATCCACAAGCACTCTCAAAACTTGGAAATATATACATGGAAAGGTGAGCTATTAAATGTGTGATTGTACTATTGCGTGTAACATGGTTCCACTTACGCAAGTTGTATTGCAGGAATATGCTAAATGTGGCTGCTTGGTTTTATAAGGCAACATTGTGCGTGACAACAGGACTGTCTGCTACTTTCAGTAATCTCGCTATGATATACAAACAAGTCATATCTACTTTTGATATTATTGTCACCTTCTGTCTTATAGTGATATCATTTTTTGTTTTAATTTTAACATACACACTCACTTACAACAGGGAAACCTGACTGAAGCCATATCATGTTATAAGGAGGTTCTCTGTATAGATCCTTTAGTTGGAAATAGGGTTGTAAATCGGGGAAATACTTTATAGAAAATGGTCATAGTTAACGAAGCAATCAATGACTACATTCTAGCGGTTTCTCTAAGGCTGTCAATGGCTGTAGCTCATCAAACCTTGGATCAGCTTATAAAGATGGTAAGTGATTGATTATGTTTACACATGCACACACGGTTGAATCAATGCCAGACTAGTCGAGCACACTTTTTGTAACTTTAATTGACAGACTGATGGTACATAAAATAAATTTTAACAAATAATATTTGATGTTGTTTTTTATTTATTTGCAGGCAAAAGCTGAAGCATGAGCAACGACAAGTGGATTTGAAGGGGATGTCCTCCTGCTGCTGCATTGGGTATGTCATTCTAATACTTTTCTACAAACATACGTAGTGTTATGTGATGACTTTCTGAATGTATCCACACATTAGTGGATAATGGAAAATTTAAATTTGATTTTCTTATTGTTTGTACGTGATGTTGGATTGTGGGGGTTTATAGAAAGAGAACAACATTCTTTGTGGGATAAACTTATTTTTCAAATCAGGGTATATAGAAAGAGAACAAAAACGTAGCTTGAATTTTTTTAAAATTCCAGAACAACATTCTTTGTGGGGGTTTACTTTACATGAATTTGATTATCGTGACTAAATTAAGAGGACTATTTGTCGTAGAATGGCATGTTCTTTACATGGACTTTTCTTCTTCCTTTTTGCCTGATCAACTCTTTTCAACAAATTTCTAGCAACAGCCTGCCTATAGAGCTTGTAATATTTCCTTTCTGCTAGACAACGCTATTACTGTTTTGTGGGTTTCTGCCATCAATTAATAAAATAAGGGCACGACCACTGAAGCTGGTTGGAAGTCTCAGCATTGCACGGGTGTGCAGATTCAAAGTGTTTAACATTTGGGATATGTGTAACATAAGGAAGCGTTTATTTAAAACTTTGTTTTAGATTACAGAAATTAGGGGTAAATGTGCAAAATAATTTTGCATAAGTTAATTGTTATAATAATTTTACCAAATTCAGTGCCTTTTCCAGATTTGTAACCTCGATTTTGATCTTTTGTAATTTAAGAAAAATATTTAATTATATATTTTATGTACTCTAAGTTTTATGTTTTATAAGTTAAAATTTGAGAATGTGAATTTTTATAATGGATACAAATAAGTAAATAGATACAAACATAATAGCAGTTCAATTAGCTTATTAGGGACAAAAGACAACGTCATGGTTAGTGCCAGTAGGACAGGCATTATAAATGCAGTGGCGACGTTGACTTTGTTGTTCCAATATCATCGACAAGGTGCTCTATCAGAATGCTTGGTTTTCCAATCAATGAATATTGGAAAGCCTAGTATCATAATGAAGAGGTAATGCTTTTTATAAAAAAAAATGTTATGTCTGTATATTGACTACATGCAATCTGTAGGTTGGAGGTTATGTTGAGGAATATGGAGGACTGACACTTGTAACAGTTAGAGGAGCTAGACATATCTTAAGGGTAATCCGCAATCGCTGATAACTCTTAGAAGGCTTATGATTTGATCCTTAAGGAAGGAAACCCTTTGCAGCCAAATATATGGTGAGTCATCCTGCACACATGCTTCTTGATGGCCGGTATGTGAATCCTTTTGGCATCAAAAGCCAATATATATAATGTATTACTCAGCAGAAAAACCCAGTATATGTACAGTGTTTGTTTCAGGCCAAAGCAGTGGGTTTGTATATGTATAAATATATACATATATATTAAAAAAAATCAAGGGTGGAATCTCAGTGATGGCTTTTCTTTGTTAGTCATGGATCAAGTTGTGCGTATTTGTTTTGGAGTTCGTCATTACAGACATGTTTGGTATGTTTAAATAATTTGCTCCCATGCAAAACTTTAGAACCTAAATCATTAATTTAACCTATATATTTGGCGTTATTAGTTTCTATTAACATTGAAATAAATAGATTATTGATATTGTTTGTTGTGTTTTTCCTTAGAAAGTCGTTTTGATTCAATGTTCGGCCCGTGTATCCAAGTTGTCGACTTATCTAGATGCCCCTATTTGTTGTGGCATAGAGGAAGGTAAGATAAATTCTTTTGAGAATTCTTTTATGATAGATGCTTGATTAGTATGATGGAAAGATACCTAATTATCTAACCTTGAACATAAAAGTAACTTGTATAGAAGGTCGTGTGTGTGATATTTAGTCAGTAGGGAACTCACCGTTCAACATTTTATTATTTACTTTGAAAATCGTATGAACTTTTGTATGCTTGGAAGTAGATTCATTTGCAAAGAGCAATGCCAAATGACATGATAAACACTCCTGTTTTAACCAGTGAGTTCAAATAAACATTTGGGCTTAAATCCATTGAAAGTAGTTCTTACAGGTTAACATGCATACAATGACGTGATCGCATTTACTAAAGAGATTGATGATGTGAACCCTTCTTTATCCTCTGCTTCTTAATAAATCAATTTATTGCAAGTCTTGTACAAAAGACTAGCTACCATTTTATTTAACTCAATTTTCCAAAGCACGACCATGCATTACATAGAGTGGTGCTACTGTTGCGTGTAGTACTAAAGGTATTTTTTTAATTTGAATAATGATAACTATTTGATGCCGTTGCTGCTAAGTTAACTATAACAACATGGAGAAGGCAGAGACGATGATGGTTTACGGTGAAGAAGAGGGTAAAAGTCCTACGCAAGATATTATTCAAAATGGAAATGACGGCTGGACATAAGGTACCTTTTCAACCGTATTGAAAAAAAAAGAGCCAAATGTTCATGCATGTGTATCATTATTTATGCAGAGAGAAGAACACTATGTATTTTTAACATGATAGACAACAGAGGATTAGGGATGGGTAACCTTCTGGAGTGGGCGATCGGATGTGACTTGTGAGGACCATCTTACTTGTCGAAAGAGGTTACGTATAAAATTTAACTTGTAGAAAAGTATGGTATTACATGAAATTAGTGGTGCATTTGCCCATTGAGAAAGAGACTAAGGCTGGATAGCTTTCTTGGATTGAGATTTATGGAAAATGAAAGCAATTAACATAAATTACTTCAAGGAAAATGAAAGCAGCAGCACTACATATTTTAAGCATATATTGTTTTTTGTTATGTTTTATGATTATTTGCTTGATCATTATTGTTGAAACTAACAAACAAGTGCTAATATGTTATCATTGATATGTATTCAGGGATATCCTTTCTGCAATCAACAATGCTGAGGAGTAAATATTGGAAAGAGGAGTTTAATAAAACGGTAAGCATTTCACAGCTTTATATATAAAAGGATAAAGAGGCTGCATTTTACTTAATAGATAAACTACATATATTTAGATGTAAATGTTGATATGTTTAGTCTTAAGTGATGAAAACGGAGAAATGAAATTACTGTAATATTGTATCATAAAATTACTGAGTAATAAAGTTGTTGTTTACTGAGTAATACTATATTACCCAATTATTGGTTTGGTTCCATTAAGTTTCTTTATAATGAGGGAAACGTTCTATGAATTCCATTCAACATCAAGCAACAATAACTTTAGGTTGAAAGACATTCTTGCTTACTGTTCATAAAATGTAGCCGTTTATATATAAATTATCTATTTTCTTTAAATCTAGGATCTTGCTAAGGAGATTACGAGATCAAGTTAGGCAGTGAACCATCACAGTTAAATTTAGTATAATGCATCTTGGTGAACTGGTTGATAATTGATACATGAAGTTATGTTGTATAATATTTTAAGAACCGATCTGTTCAAGTATTTCTTTTGTAATTCATTAGTGGACCAAAATGTTATTGGGCCACACACTTAATGTTCTCTTATTGTTAAATAACATGTGGTGTATCATTCAGAAAGTAATATTCTAGATGAGCATGTTAATATGAGTATCTCCAGTGTTCTTTTAATGTTGGGAAGTTTGAAGAGATTGCATTTGTGTAATGAGGTGGCTGCAAGGGATACGTATGCATCTGTTGTGGCAACCCTAAAAGGGTCATTTAAAAAAAACAAATTTTCATCTGTTGTAGTAGTAAAACAGACGCAAATGCACTGATGAGTAAAACTATCATACACAACAATTTGCATCTGATGTAATAGCAAGATAGACGCAAATGCATTGGTATTTGCATCCAATGAATGCTATAACAGACGCAAATATGTTAAATTTGTGTCTACTGTAATGATAAGATAGACGCAAATGCATTGGTATTTGCATCCAATGTACGCTATAACAGACGCAAATATGTCAATTTACGTCTGTCTAACAACGGAAGAAAAAATATTATAACATTTGCGTCCATTGCATTTGCATCCACATTGGAGAAGACGCAAATAATGCGAAATATTGGACGCGAATACCTAGTTTTGTACTAGTGTTCAGTTCTTCCTCTTCTGCTAGAACGAGGTCTCAATGAAGAACCTGCACCCCGTGGTTGGTTAGGAGGCTCATGAAACGATTGTTGAGTCTGAATGTCTTCCAGTGGCACTTGAAAATATTTGAAGAACGTAGTTTGAACAAACTCGGGTGGTGGAGAACGTGGCTCCAGTTCGATCAAATTTTCTATTGTGCTCGTCTTGTACTTTAACACCATAGGGCTGTACTCCTGAATAGTGGTTTAAATTGGGGACTTGTAGCTTAAATACGGTACTAAACATGTAAATTACAACAGCATAGTTGAAAATGTTTCACCGCCACTCGATCACTCCACCAACTTTCACTTCCACTAACTGTTCTGTATTTAGGATCCCATCCGGCGCCCGTCTTCTCATTCAAATTGCGCCATACAGTCCATTTCTTCTTATTGTCGTATTTTGTCGTTACTTGTTCAGCAGAGATTGGTATCTCGGTCGGTGATGTAGCTAAAGACTCGTTCAAAGCATCTGCAATCCTCTTGTGTATATCTTTTTTGTTCTTCCTAGTAGCTTGGTAAGCATCAACTGCTATACGGAGAAACTCTGAAGTTGCAAACGAAGACCATACTTTCTGAGGTCGGCGAAATGTTGTTTTCTAACGATTCACTTCAGCCATTGTTGATTAAAAATTGTGGTGTTTGATGAGTGGATTGTTGAAGGAAATGGAGTGGAAAGGGGTTTGTTTTATAAGTTGTAAAAAAAGGAGCCGTTGCCAAATATTTCTGTTGGTGTCCGACACACGTCCAACGCGTTGGACGCTAAAGCTTGGTATTCAACCGTTAACCTCAATTGGGAAAAGTTGTGGGACACACATTGGATGCGTTCGACGCGTCTGACGCGTCCGACGCCGACGCCAACGTAACTTGCCCCTTTCAGAAATCAAACGGTACCATTGTGTATTAGAGCCAAACAATTTGTATATGATAGACCACAACGACTATCATATACAAACAAGTAGATGCATTAACTTACAATATAATGTTTATACTTTTTGAATATCGAATTTATTTTACATTTTACTCAGCTTTGAACATTTTAAAGTTTTTAAATTCTAAGTCTTTAACATTTTCAAAAAGTTCAATAAAATTTTATAAATATTTTTAAATTTTAGTTTTGAAAATATTAGTATTTAAAACTTCCAGAAGTAACTACATATTAAATATTATCATCTATAGTTAAAATTACATTCCATGTAACAAACACTGCCTCTTGATTATAGAAGATTATTAATTAATAGTATCTCTCTTGTCTTTGTATAAATAAATATCGGTTACTAATTAATAGTTATTGGTTCTGAATTATTTAATAGCAACCATTATTTTTCAATTGTTGACTGTTACATAATTAATATCAATTACTAAATATTAATATTATTAGTTATTATTTCGAGTAAATAATTTTTTTTAGTGTTCTATAACCTGTATAGTCACAAAGTTTTTTTTAATTAAATCTCATTACTACATTTGTTTTGTACACAGTGTATAAACATGTTCGATGCATATCTATCTATATAATAATTCCCACTAACCTTACCTTTGGTCCGACCTTGAAATACTGAAATTGCCCCTCACTTTTTAAATATCACCTAATATCACCTATGTGTTATTTCACATTTCATGGAATATTCATCAAATGATATGCACTACTTGAACACCTTCCCAATTTTCCTATATCACATTCTCTTTTCATATATTCAGTCTATGTTACTGATTATCTTTCACCATAGAATTTCTTTTAACAGCATTAATTAACAAAATTAATAAATGTTACCTGATTTGTAATTAAATGTAAAATTACATGCTAAAATTTTGGTATGAAATTGTTAATGCTCCATGATAAAACCTTTGATGATTCCTTCTTCCACCGCTTTAGCTTTCTTTCTTTTGGTAATACTCATTTACCATTTTTTCACCTTCAACTAAAAACTAGGAACATAGTTATTCTACTATCAATTTTCTTAAATTATCTCCAAATTTCCTTCTATATTTAATATTTTAGATGTTCGCTAGATTAACAACTACCATAAATTGCTTCTGCTTAACAAAGTAAAAAATCTGGCTCCTTTTCACTTTTGTGTATCACAACAAACAGTAAATATTGTGCTTATTTTGTAATATATAAGTGTGAATATGCTTTTAAGATATTTTATTTTGTCCCACATCACGGGGATAAGATTAACATCAGCTCCAAAGCCTATATATAAAGGAGCCAATGTAATAGAAATGTACATACTTGAAGTAATAGAAATAAAAGTCTCTCCCTTATCTTTTCTGTTCTCTCTAATGGTTTCTTGTTTAACATATGTTCTGTTTTGTTTTATAACACGTTACCAGCACGAAGCACTAGCCGATCTAATTATCGTTCTCAAAACGGTAGGTTATTTTTCTGACCTGATTGATTTGATTTTTCAAATATCTATTTTTGTTAGATCCCATCTCATTCTAGATTTAAATCTATTGTGTTATCTTCTATATTTTTTGTTTAGTCTTATAATTTTAGAACTCATATAGATCTACATATTGAGATCTGATTCTTATTTTGTTAATCATATTTCAGATCTCACTCTGTTATAGATTTGATTTTTTTATGTAATCATACTAATGATCTCAAAATTATACTCAATTTATATACATTTGAGAACCCTACATGATTTAAAAATGTTATGTTGATTGTAGTGACTTATCCTTTTGGATTCGACAAATTTTTTTTCTTCTCTATTCAAATAAATTCATTGAATTTGATTTGATTTTGTTACATAATTCATATTTCCGGAAGAAATGTTGTATTTTTTCTTAGAGAAACAAATATAAATATAATACATATCTGGAAGATCGTATTAAGTTCAGATCTAATATTGATATATCACCAAAAGTGAATTATGAAAAATAAACAAATGAAAAATCATAAAGTATGTTAATTCTTTGGAATTTGAAATAATATGAACTTGAAGTTCATATGTTGAAAAAAAAAATTTAAGCCCGAAGCTTTCTTAAAAGTTGTGACATAAAAAGATTGTACTTCTAGAAGAAGTTAAAAGAGACACACACATTATAATATGTGACAATAACACTGGATTCAATAGAAAATCTCTAAACGGGTTTCGTCTAACTGACATCTTTCGTGTACAGTTTATATTAACCGAATATCCTGAAGATATAGTATGCATATTAATCTCTTGAAGAGATGTTTTAGAGATTTAATTTTATGTAGCAAATCCAACATCTTAGAAGAGATGTTAGAATTTTTTTTTGTTGCACTGTAATTACATAAATAAAAGATATGCTCCCTGAAGGAATATCTACACTCCAGAAGTAGTGATTTCTTTTCTCTCTTGAATCTTATTTTTATTTAATGCACCTAATTTTGTTAAGTGGAAATTAGGCTAAGGTCCCTATTTTGAAACTTAATTAGGCTCACATCCGGTCTTAAACTTATTATAAATTAAGTCCCTATTTTTCTATTAAGAAAAATTGCATACATTTCTGCAACAATTCATCAGCATTAGTTCAACTTTATTTGCATACATGTATGAAACAATTCAGAATATTTGCATACATATATGCAAAAATTTAGAATATTTGGATACATGTATGCAAATATTCATTAAAATAGTTGCATACATGTATGCAAATATTTTGAATTTTTGCATACATGTATGCAACTATTCTGATGAATATTTGCATACATGTATGCAAATATTCATTCATAATATTTTCATATATGTATGCAAATATTATGAATAACGCGTAAAAATGAAAACAGGGACTAAATTTATAATAAGTTTATGACCGGATGTGAGCCTAATTTTGAAACTTAATAGGGACCTGTAGAAAACGCACCCTTTTGTTAATGCATATAAGGTTTGATATGTATTTTTGCAGATTGATATGACATTTTAAAAGTTTGTATATATTTATCTCTAGAGGAGATAAGTTCATCCCAGAAGCGGTGATAACAAAATATCTTTAGAGGATATTTATCTATTTGAAAATGGTAAAATATCTCTAGAAGGGATATGTCTATTTGAAAATAATAAAATATATCTAAAAGAGATTTCTACAATTAAAGTGATAAAATATTTATAGAAAAAGATTATAAATTTTTCCTAAAAACGAAAATATGCATCTCGAAGATCATAAGCTAAGATTTAAACATTGATCTTTATTTAGCACACCTGAAGTGTATGCAGAAGCTATTTTTGTTATAAAAATGGAAATTTTAGAACCTGCAGTTTCTATAATGGTAAGAGATAATCTTGATATAAAAAGGAAGATCTAAAAGAATTTTATATGGATTGTATAATTTGCACCTAAAACATGTAATTTTTATGTTGTGAATTTTATGTATAGATCTGTAAGTTTATGGAATTATTTATATTAAAGAATGTAAAATATTGGTTCTATAATTATGCACTTTTACTCAATTCTCAATTAGACATTATGCATATATATGGTATTTTAGAAAATATGATTATTGGGAATGCAGTACAACTATAAGTTGTTTATTTTGGTTTTGTCGTTGATCAATGCTGTAGCCAGATCCAAATTTTATTATGTTGATTTAAGTAAAATTTATATATTTGATTCATATATTTAGACCGTATAATGGTTATTTACCTTATTTTTATAATAAATGCAGTAAATGTATTGTTATGGTAATATATACTGTATTGCCATATTATTATAAATATATTAAAATCATTCGTTATTGTAAGTTAGATGATGTATGTTTGTGCTTGGAATAAGAATAGTCGTATATATTATTATTTGATGTATTTGAGAAATAATATCTAATGTAATGGAAGAAGTTGTATAACTCAGATCTGAGACCTGAATTCTTGAATTATGAAAAAAAGGGAAACTTTTTGATAAAGTTTACAAGTTTGAATTCTTGACAATTAACAAGAATGTAAAAGCCTCTAAAATAGAAGAATGTTAAAAGATTGAGAACCAGAAGTTCATCATAAATTTATAAAATTGATATACATATGTATGTGTATATATATGCAAAGGAACTTGAAGTTCCTTAATCAATTAACTTGAAGTACTTCATAATTTAAAAGCCTGAAACTGAGTGAAATAATAACATTATACTTCTTAAAGAAGTTACATCATACGAGACAATGATAATGCATCCAAAGATTGCACAATTTTCAAAATGAGTTATATCTTGCTTATATATTTATATTTACATATTGTATTAAAGAATAAATTTTAACAAATTGAAGTTATTTATATAATTTACTTGAACCAGAAGTTCAATATAGTTTAACAACTTGAAGTTGTTAATATATTTTATTTGAACCAGAAGTTCAATATTGATTAACAACTTGTTGTGTTCAATACAGTTCCAAATTGGATGTTTTGGATATTATGATATGATCTTTATGATTCACATTGACATTCCTGGATATGCAAAAATTAATGATTGGAACCTTATGAACAATTTGTTCTAAAATAGGTAACTCGAATGAGAAAGAATATGCAAATCAATAACATATGGATTACGTGGACGCACATATATACACATATATGTGAATATTTAATTAACAACCTGAAGTTATCATGAGCTCATATTATAAATTATGCATATAATACTTAATATTTTAGAAAGTCGATTGACATCAATATTGTTTGACATAAAGTCATGTACGTATTTAAATGATAGAAAATTCCTCCAGGTCATCAGATCAATGAAAGGGAATGAGAAATGCAATATGAATGCATCTTATCAACTAACAAGAGCATTATCGTCCTACAATTGAAATACATCTAATGTATTTGCTATCTATAATGTGATAAGGGATCAAAAAATAAGAATTCAGAGAAGGTTTATTATTTAAAGTGACAATGTTTGTCAACATTGAGAGGGAGGATAAAGGAATCATTGATGTTAAATATTTGTTAACATATAGAATTATGCAAGTATTAAGTAACTTGCATAAATTATCAATTATGACCCTAATAGACTTTCTCCAATATAAATTTTAGTCCCCGAAGGATCAAAAAGTGTAAATCACAGCTGAAAATGTGGTATAAAAGTAAGTTCAAAATATTTTTGGAGTAAGTCATAAAGATGCAAAATAAAGGAGGTGATTGTTCATGAAGTAACACTTAAGGGTGCTTTAAAAGAAACGCATGACATGATTGTCAAAATAACCCCATAAGTGGTTTAAGTACCTAAAGCAGGATAATTTTTGAGATCTCAATAAGTCATGTATAGAACTGACAAGAAATAATTATCGATGATAAATTAATAAATAATGAAGAGCTTATCTATAAATGGATTAAAAATCACATATTAGAGAGAAACATGATTGGCCATCTTGAAATTCTTCTAAATAAGATATATGGACCTGTAGTCCATAAGATATGAACCTGTAGTTCATAAGATAAAAATGGAAATATATACAATGACAAAAGCACATGAAAGTTACTGAAGCACCATAGAGTGTCAAGTGCAATGAGCATTGTATTTTTCAGAGATAATTGAATTGATTAAAGTGGTGAAAATGTTTAAAACGCTTACAATACCCTGAAGGTATAAACGATGAAAGTGTACAAGTTCCGGAAGAATTTAAATTACATTGTTAGTGATAAATAATGCAAAGAGCAAGAAACGTAGATTACAATATTATTTTAAGTATTGTTGTGATGAAAATCTTGATATAATTCATGATGAGTAGATCACTTCCTGCTTTCAAGAATTGTTGTAATGAAACTCGTAATATCCATTGAAGTGGTAGTTGTGATATGTAAAACTTATTACAATATATAAGTTCCTGAAGAACATAAATAACGTTTGTTATTATAAAGAATACTAAGATCATGGATGATAGATTACAAAAATTTTCTAAGTATTATTGTAATGAAAATCTTGATATACTTTAAGGTGAGTAGATTACTTACTGCTTCATGTTGTTATAATGAAAATCTTGATATACTTCATTCTTCTAAGTACCGTTGTAATGAAATCTTTAGATACTTCAAGATGAGTAGATTACTTCCTGATTAGTAATGAAAGTTGTCTTATTCATCAAATATGTATTACAGTATGCAAGTTCGATTGAAACAAAAAATTATAAGCACCTGAAGTGTATACATAAACGAATATTAGTAACATACAAATCAGAAAAGGAAGGCGTTTTAAGTAAGAAAACATGCCTGAAGCATGGAAATGCACATGAAGTTTTAAAAGAATTTTTTTATTAAGAAGTATTTGTAAGCAATTTTAGTTATTGAAAGAAGAATACGAATTCAGAAGAAATTATTAAATCAAGGGGAGCATCCATAAGTATGATATAATGCACGCTTTTTCCTTAACTAAGTTTTTTCCCACGGGGTTTTCTTAGTAAGGTTTTAATGAGGCATGGGTCATGATCCAGAAGTATCAACCCAAAAGTATCATACGAAAATAAGTTATAATGTACTCTTTTTCCTTATTTAAGATTTTTCCACTGGTTTTTTCTTATTAAGGTCTTAACGAGGCATTACATTGATCTAGAAGTATCATACTACTTTTGAGGTAGCAAATATGACATTGTATACTGTATTCTTTTTCCTTCACTTAGATTTTTCCCATCGGGTTTTTCTCAGTAAGGTTTTGACGAGACAACATTTTGATCCAGAAGTATCAAACATCTTTTGATGCAGTAAAATATTATTTATAAAGAAGACAAGGCAGTTTGCATTGCTTAGATTGAGGTGAATTATATCAAGGATGAAAGGATGGAGCACATTTCTTCTAAATTTCTCATCACACATGAATGAAAGGATAATAAGAAAGAGGAGAAAAAATTCAGTTCAAGAAAAGCGGGTAAATCTGTTCTTAAAGGCAATTTCCAAATCAACATTTCAGAAGATGATGTACAAAATTGGCATGCATCGACAACATCAATAGACTAATTGAATAATGAGTTATAAATATTGGGGAGCATATAAAAATATGTTATAATGTACTCTTTTCCTTCACTAATATTTTTCCCACTAGGTTTTTGTTAGTAAGGTTTTTAATGAGGCATTATCTTGATCCTGAAGTATCAACCCTTATGGTAACATTGTACAACATGTTACCTAAAGATGAAATAAATTTGCACTCTTTTCCTTGTTTATGATCTTTCCCATAGGGTTTTTCATAAAAACTTTTTAATGAGGCATTGTTTTGATCGTGAAGCATCAAACTCTTTTAAGGAATATCGTTTTAATATGATATTCATAATGTCAGACGTTGTACTCTTTTTCTCGTTCAAGGTTTTTCCCATTGGGTTTTCTTGATAGAGTTATGAAGGCAACATACAATAGCTTTATCGACTGAACAGGTATATATGCAAGAAAGATAATTATAAGGAGGAGAAATCATCATATATGTTTCAAAAGGGACAACTTCAAGTTAGCAGAGCATTCAAGATTTTGAAGACGCATATTCAAGGTGGAGTGTTGTAATATATAAGAGTGAATATGCTTTTGTGATATTTTATTTAGTCCCACATCTTGGGAATAATTTTAACTTCAGCTCCAAAGCTTATACATAAAGGAGCCAATGTAATAGAAATGTACATAATTGAAGTAATAGAAATAAAAGTCTCTCCTCTATCTTTTCTGTTCTCTCAAATGGTATCTTATTTAACATATGTTCTGTTTTATTTTATAACACTTATTTTATTTTTTGATCTGTGAAATATTTTACATTACGCCTCTTGCCTTCATGGATTAATTCATTTTTAGATTTGTGCAAAACTTGGTATTTTATGCTTATTTCATTTTTAGATCTGTGCAAGAATTAGATTGGGGGGGTTGCACCCTCCCGCTATAACTATTTGTTGTTGTTAAAAATGAACTATCAAATTTATTACTGCTTATGTGCTTATTGCACACAAGAATTATGAATCACGAACAGGGTTCATGATATTTCATCCTACTGTTATTTATGGTGCGACAATTACCCATAAATCACATCTCAAAATTGGTAGTGAAATTTCAAATTTGCATGAAACCATTCCATTATTATATTAAAATAAAGAAAAAATGATTGACAACTACTTGTTGTCCCAAAAGTTTACCCTAACTAATCATACTTTCATGTAAAACAATTGTATTCATTTTTATATTTCTATTTTTTCGGTTACTTGCTTTTACACTATGATTCATATTTTTAAATGTAGTTGACACTTCTAATGAATCAATGTATCTATACTGGCCTACAAATCCCAAATTTCATGGTCATGCTTTGCTTTCTATAAGGATGATATATTACCACACCAAGATTAAAAATTTGCCCTGTTCTTTTTTTTTCTTTTTTCTGGGTTATTCTTTCACACATTTACTATGTTGGCAATTTCACATTTATGTTACAAAAAGATTGTTTCCATTTTCTAAATTTAATTTTGCATTAATTTTACTTTTATGTTATAAAGTATTTATTTCTATTTTTAATATTCAAAGAAGATTGGTGCATATTTGGGAAATAAGTATGATAGGAAATGTTTAACCTAACATTTGTTCTAAAGCTTAAAGAGGATTAATAAAAAAATATTCATTGTCTATATTAAAAAAAGGTTTGTATTTTTAGGGAATCACTATGATAGGAGAAGTATAACCTAACCTTCATTACGAAGCTTGAAAATGATTCATGGTACTTACTTATGTAGGTGATCTCTTTATACAGCATATGCTAAACGTATAGAGTTGTGTATATGCTAAGTTTAACTTGTTCTATTAGTACTATAAAAATTCTATTAGATTTACTATGATCATCAAATCCAGATGTCAAACACACACAATATCAATTTCATGAGGTGAGTTCTATATTTTTTGCCTTTTTTGTTGCCTTTTTAAAAACAAAATATATACCTTCCTTATTTCAAATTCTATGCTTGATATTTAGCATAACATTTTTATTACGTATATATTTTGATAGTGTGAGGAAATCCTTTTCAAATGCAGTAATTTTCCTACAAGTCAGATTGTGACTTATCAATATAAACATTCTTAAACCACTTTCCATGTTTCCAATTAGCATTATACTGCTAAAAGATTTTGCAAATAGATTTAGTCATGTTTTCTTATATGGCAATCTAATCGTATTTTATTTGCTACACTATTATTCTTGAGTAATAAACTATATAAGATATTGCTTACATCGATCAAAACACACTATGAAATGAAACAACCTTTTTATGATGGTAGTATTGTTTTATTTATTTATTGCACTACAAGAAACATTGTCAATAGCGACGCCTAAACGCCGACGAAAAAAAAGCATCGGAAATCGCAGCGCAACAATGACGCAATTGCGATGGTTAATACCATACAAATAAATTGAGAAAAAGCATCACGAAAATTGTTGGTATCGTGACGTTTTTTCCAACTGATTACTAATATGGAGAAGCTAATTATAAACTGTTTTATGTTTGATGAGATATCAAATTATCGAACATGCATACTAATGTATATGTCAATTGTTTTTAAAATATTCTAAATATATTTTGATGAAATATACAAGTTAATAATTTTGATGTAATTTACATGAAATAATTACTGTAGACTAATCATAATTTATTGTTTAAATGTATATACTTTTTTCGGAAAATTAAACAATTTAGTTTGCAATATTATATCTGTTGCAATTCGAAAATAGTTAAAATAAAAAGAATTTTTTTATGATCGTAAAATTGTTTTTAAAATTATATTTACCAACTATCCTCTAATTGAATTTCATATTTTCAGTTAAAATATTATCAAACGGACCGTTCAGTGAAAAAAAAGGCAACTTATTGAAATCGGCTTACTAAAAACGAGCTAAAAGATATCAAAATATAAAACATTAGTCCCCTTCTTTTGTTGTTCGTTTCTTTTCAGATCTAAAAAAAAAGAATCCTAAATCTATTGCGCCGCCGCCTTTGCCTCAACCGCGCCGTCCGTGCCCTCAACCGCGCCGCCGCCCCTGCCTCCTCATATCAAGTATGATTTTCCTGGCTCCACCTTTAGCTTGTCCTTAAGAGCCGCGTTGATTATTCGCAGCAGGTATGTCTTTCCTGTCGGTATCTACCAAATTCAATGTGTTATATAAGTTGTATTTGAGTATATATACAATTTGCTGAAACTACTTTTGCCACACAATTGTAGATCTGGAAGGCCATTGATTGTGTAAGCATCTGAAACATTAGGGCCTGCGCCTGTTTGTAAAGCTTGTTTAATATTTGCTTCTATGTCCGAGATAAGCATGACCCATCCCTTCATTTATTTTAAGTCTTGTTGTTTTTGGTCTATTCCTTGTTAATAATCCTGTGTCTAGCCAGATAGCATATTATAATTTGGATTATAGGTCTAGCCTAAAGTTTATCTTATATTGACTTTTATATTGGAATGTTGGTTTGTAGCCAAGATCTACACTGTTAAATAGATTTTTCTTTTGGTGTCAAGCGTGTAGAAGTCAAGAAAAAATGTCATATACTTTCATCATCTTTGTGTTCTAGATAAGTTATGGACCAAATAGTAGTAGTCCGATTTCTCTGAATTCATAATTTGGTCAATATCAAAACTGCTTCATACTTCAAGGAATAAAAGCTTCAAACTGTGGAGACTTAATAGCCAATAAGGATGTAGAAATGTATAGAAGTATTCGTATCATGATTCAATAATACAGAATATATTATTTTGTGCTCATGAAATCTAGGAAGAATCAGTGGGAATAGGTATTTCCGTCAGTTCATATACTTTCGTTTGACTTGCATGTATATTGAGAAATAATTGAAATATTAGTTGCTATAAAGTTCATGGACATCAAATTCGATTTCGATTTATCTTGAGATGCACGAAATTCAACTCGTCTTCCCGAGGCTAGGTCTTCTATCGATTTGATTTTCAAATAAGCATTCTATTTGATTCTGAATTTGAAGATAATGTTCGATTTGTTCTCACATTGTTTGATTTCATTCCATTTGTTTGAAAGCTCATTGTGTTTTTTTAAGAAAATCAAAACCCTAGAAGAAAATAAGATGTTTGTTAATAGAAAAAGGCAACAATTGTATTTTATTTAGTTTAGAACGTTAGTTGAAATCATGCTTGAATTGTGGAACAAAGTTTTGATTTTGGTTTGTTAGCTGTATTAAAAGGTTCTGTTGAGTTACTCAGTGTTAACTGTTAAAACAACAACAAAAGTGCTCTATAAAGTTTTAGTTGACGAAATTAGTGGAATTGAAATTTTCATAGGTGTCTTATATTAAGTTGGAACAACTGATGCCATTTAAACATCTAAGAATGACATAATTTTCTCCATGCTTAATTTTCTATTGCAACTTTGTCACTCGGTTTATTCTTAACCTCATACTTAAATTTTGTTCTTTACCTTGTTCCTTTTATTCGTAATATGTAGATTAACCTTACAAGCTGAGAAACTTTCTGCTGCTCCTACATAGTTCGTCTACATTTTATGTTTCAGTTTTGTGGTAAGTGCCAAAAATATTTTAGTGAATACAAAATTAACCATAATGAATTGCCGCGTGGTCAAAGAATCTGGCACAAGATATTCTGTAGACATAAAGGATGGCTTCTTAATTATTCAAGTAGAAGAACCAAATGTTTTCTATTGTAAATATTATTTCACAAAGTTCTACTCTTCACCATATCTCATTTGATGCCTAGATGGTGTATACTTTTTTGTAATCAGTTGAATTTCAATCTGTTGTCTTTATACAGGAAGTGCATAAAGAATAAAGACGATGATGAATTTGTATAATTCTTGTCGAATCATTATGTTTTGTGAAGGCTCCATTCCTTTCAAGCGCCTTGTTTAATAATAGTTTGCCATAAATTATATTATTTTTTGTTTTGTATTGATTTGATAGGTTAGAGATATGTTAAAAGAATAAAGTTCTCTTAAATCGTAGCCAGATTGGGTCACTGTCTTTAGATGGAGCTCAAGAAGGCGCCTATGAGTGGGTATAACTTTATAACTGCTATTTTTATATCTCAGTTAGCCTAAAATTATCAGTGTAACAACTTAAATAAAATTTTCCAATAAAATTAGATGAAATATAATTGTGTATTTGGGCATGTTTTTTCTGATTTCCACGTCATATGATAAAAGTGTGTCCATAATATTTTGCAATCATTCGTTTGTGTATAATTGTACATTGTTTTTGTATCATGTCCTATATTCTCTTCTGTTGTTGTTGCTTTTTCGGTGGCTGCAGTTTTGAATTTTGGCTCTTTCAATTATTTTTTTAGTCATTTAAATTCATCAGGATGAGGTTAATGAGGTTCACTGCTAAAAGTATGGTAGAACATCCATTATTGAGCTGTTTTCGCTTGTAAATTCGGTTTCTTTTTTGTTTTCTAAAGCAGAACAACCATTATCTATTTCTGGAACAGTGGGTGTGATGACAAAAGCATATATCAAAATATGCTCAATGCAGTGATGATGTTGACCATGTCGTTAGGTATTGACATTTCTTTCTATTTGTGCACAACTATTTGCATGTTTGCAAGTAAACTGTAACAACCTGAATTTTTATAAAATGTTATAACATAAATCAAGGCAGAATTAAATTTTGAAATCTGAATCAAGGGAAACGGGCTGCGCCATTGCGTTCATCTCGGAAAAATACGCGAAATAGAGACTGAGTTTTCGAAAATCGGAGTCCGTATGAAGAAGATATGGACGAACGAAGTTAGGCAGAAAAACCGAAAACAAGCCAGAATGCACTGGCGCACTTGTGAAGTGCGCCAGCACAAAAATACACTGGTGCACGTGGGAAGTGCGCCTTTGTCGAGCCAGAAACCTGCACAGCTTTCTAGCATGACCCTGGCTGGCCTGGTGCATCTGTTTTGGTTCTCTGGTCTGTTCTGCTGGCCTGTGACGATTTTTGATGGTTTAGATCTAAACTAGGGTTAATCCTATGGCCTAAACTTGTCTCTACTCCTATAAAAACACCCCTAGACCTACCCTAAACTCACACAAATCAATCTAGTAACTAAGTGCTGCCAAAATTCCTCTTGATTATGGCCTCCATCTTCATTCATATGAACTTGAGCTTCCAAAACTAGATTCAAGGCCAAAGTGCAATCCTTCTACATCAAACCAAGAGAGTAGAGTTAGCTTTCTTCACCAAATCAAGGGATTTGCTTCTTCTCCAACAAGACAACTTGGAGCTTTGTTTGATTTGAGGGTCCCTAGAGCTTCTACAACGTCTCTATCTTGTTCTATTGTGTTCTAGTTCTCATAGCCACGATTTGTAAGCCCTATTCTACTCTTAGATTTAAACTATGAAGTTAATATGATCATGTAGCAAGTTGAAATGTGACTTTTGGGCTATATTTGTATGCATAGATCCATGTATGACTCTTTTGATCTATGATTGTGGCACTATCATGAACCTAGTATCATTTACCTTGATTTTTGGGTAGAAAGCTATGAGCTTTATTTGTTGGTTATGCATAATGCAACATAGAACTTGGTAGTTATGCATAAATGCAACATAGAACCATCTTAAAACCTTGATGTTAACTTGCATATGATGTTATGAACCTATATGCTAATCACAAGTGTATCACCCTATTTTCTTAGTTTAATGCCATACATATGTAGATTGGAATTGGACCTAAGTGCAATATTTGCCTTGAACCTATCATTGAATGCATAGATCTATTCATGCCTCTCTTGATCTATGATTGTGGACCTATCATGAACCTAGTACCGTTCATGTTGACCTTTGGGAAAAATGCTATGAAATGGATTATGGCTTATGCGTGTTAACCAACCTTAACCCCTCATGTTTCTTAACATGCATATGATGATATTGAGCCTATATGCTATTATGCATGCTTGTGGCCAAATCACCCTTATGCTATTATGCATGCTTGAGGCCAAAGCACCCTTATGCTATTTGATATGTTTGAGGCCAAGTCACCTTTTATGCTATCATACATGTTGTGGCCATATGCTAGTATGATGAACCCCTTTTGCCTCAAATATCACCACGTTTAACTTGTGATAGACCTTGCCATCTTATGCCCACCTTGTCATATTCTTATGATCCCCCTTTTTGATCTATTTGCGTTGATGCGAACTTACGTGCGATGGGGTTACGTTATGGGTAAACTTTAATGACATGAAACATGACTTGAAATATGACATGTGATTATGTTTGAAACATGAATGTGGACATGACATGTAGAAAACATGAAAGTGGCCAACTCGAGGTTGGGTTGAGTTTGTAGCATAAATCTACCCGGAACCGACCGGCTTAACTAGTGGCTACAAACAATAGGACTCAATGTGAGTAGTTGGTCACATCGCACTTGAAACCCGAGGTTAGACTAGGTTGTGGTGTAAAGCTACCCGGACCCGTCCGGCTTAACTAGTAACCACAACAAAGCCTAATGTGAGAGGTTTGGGTGCATTAAGTTAATTAATGCCACATGGTAGGGTTAAGTCATGGACCACTTGAATACTTAACCAATTAAAGACGATGGGTTGGTAGGTTTAAGTCATGGACTACTTGAATACTTAACCAATTAAACACGATGTATTGATAGGGTTAAGTCATGAACTGCTTGGATACACTTGACCAACTCAATACATGGTTAGGATAGGGTTAACCACACTTAACCCGCTTGAAATCCTAGTTACGTGGTTCTTTTCAGCAGTAACCCACTTGGGAGTATCTGGATACCCTGGACTAAGCTAGGGTGGGGCACGATTACTGGACTGATTGTAAGAGACCAAAAGAGACGGCTGAATGGTGCACCGGTTGTTCAGGCGGACCATGGTCATGCACATTAAGTCCGGAGTTGAACATGGGCACCAGTAGGTTTAGACTGTGCGTGCTTGATTTGTGTCTGTGGTTTACACCATAGGGCTGGATACACCCTAAGGTGGACCTTGCACAGTTAACTACATTCCATGATTAAGCCGTATGACACCGATACACGACGAGTTAGGCTTATAGGGAGCCGATCGACTAGACCGTGTAGTTGAACCTTGATTTAGGTCATCTCATGATGTTGGGCCAAACTTGGGCCAAGGGATCATTTCTTGTTTGTACTTGACATGGATTGGATTGCTAGTACTATTGGTGCAAAACTTAACCTTGTATATGCGATGCCACACTTGATCTATCTTGTTAACTTTTCACCATGCCAGTTATCATCCTATGTTTCATCTCTGTTTTACATGTCTAGTTAACTTTATTAGTTTTTATACTAATAGTACGTAGGACTTACCAGTCTTTCAGACTGACCCGTTTTCTTTCGGCTCTTTTCTTCTGTTTCCCCCCCCCCCAGGTTCTCAGGGTGGGAACACTAGCACCTAGCTTGGATCTTTAGCTTGCTTACTGAATAGCTCATGTACGGTTTGGACTTGACCTCGCTATGGCTTTACCACGTCTACTTTGGGGATAGCTTACTTTATGTTATTTCCAGTTTTCAGTTTATGTTTCTAGACTTGTAGTAGTTGGAGAATAATGACTCAGTACTTTTGATGTAAGTTGACTACGGTTTTGAAATAGTAGTTTTATCCGCTGCTTTACTTACTCTGTGTTACTTATATATTCTGTCTTGGAATATCTTTATGCATGTTTACCTTGTCCAACGGCCCTCCAAAGCTAGTGTACTTGCAAGAGTGACCCTGGCGGAGGTGGGGTGTTACATTTGGTATCAGAGCATAAGGTTTACGAGATTGAACAATTTTTTTTTTTTAAACTTACCTTTTGAAAAACTATTTTCAAAACCAATTAAGTATTTTCCAAGAAAAGTCTAGTTTATTTTAAAAGGCTATTCCCCAAAAGCCATTAGCACTATCCATTGTTTCCTCGTTCTCAATCTATCTTTTTCTTCGTTTCAGTATGGCCGATAATTTTGCCATTTTGGAGGGCGTAGCTATACCTATTTGGTTTAGAAGGTACATGGAGGCAAGGGCGAATGAAGCCGTCCCCGCGGACATTCCTCCTACTTCCCCCGTGGCTAACATTCCTCCCCCTCCCGTAGCTGAGGTTCCTCCTCCTCCTCCGCATCCACAAGCGGATTTCGTGAAGATTTGCAAGGACTTTAAGGCGATGGGTGGCAAGAATTTTGTTGGGACAGAGACTTATGTTGAGGCAAGAAACTGGTTAAAAGAAACTGAAGACCTCTTTTCTATCTTTGATGTGGTAGACCGTAGAAAAGTTCTGTTGGCAGTATGGCTATTGAAAGAGGAAGCTGCATATTGGTGGGTAGTCACCACCACTACTAGGCCAATTCAGAATTGGGATGACTTTAGGAGAAGGTTTGGACTGAGGTTTCTATCATCGACAGAAGAGAACCTTCATATGGAGAGGTTCCTATCTCTAAAGCAAGGGGACATGACAGTTAGGGAATACGTGGATACGTTTAATCAACTTGCTCGGTTCGGTCTAGACTTGGTTAACACAGCTCAGAAGAAGGCCCTACACTTTTCTCTAGGATTGAACGAGCCATTGCACGGTTTGGCCATGTCTCACATACCCATGGGGGCGACCTTCGAGAGTTTGGTGAATATGGCCCTGCTTCAAGAGGAAGATAAAAGTGGCAAGAAGGAGGTCAAGGCAAATGAGTCTCAAGGCAAGAAGGAAGATTCTGAGAAAGGAGACAAGAACAACAAGAAGGGAAACAAGGCCAACAACAACAAGGCAAAGGACACAAGAAAGTGCAACTTCTGTAGGATCACTGGGCACATAGTCAAAGATTGTAGGAAGAAGAAGAGGAAGTTGGACAAATGCTTTCATTGTGGAGAGTCTGGACACTATAGCAAGGATTGCCCGAAAAAGCGGGGACAAGGGAAAAGGCAAACTCAGCGAGCAGGATCTTCTGGAGGGCAAGTGCATACTCTCAACATCGCTCCAGTTCTTGATCGAGGTAGTATTTCTGTAGAAAACCTTGTTTATATTTCTGATTATCCTGTTCGCACCTTATTTGATTTTGGCGCATCGCATAGTTTTATTTCTTCTGATCTTGTTGAAAGTTTGCACCTAAGTACTAGTCTAGTTGAAAATCCCGTTAGTATTTCAAATCCGATTGGGGGCTCCGCCCATCTATCTGCGATTTGTATGGATTTGAAAACCTCTATCTTGAGCGTAGAATTCATGTGTAATGCTTATGTTCTCGGGTTTATGGGACACGGGTTGATTTTGGGCATGGATTGGTTGTCCAGTTATGGAGCCATTCTCGATTGTGAGCATAGGGTAGTGAGGCTTATGACTCGCCTTGGCAATAGCCTAGAGATTTCTTGTAAACCTCTGGATCCCGTCATGTTATGTTATCTTGAATCCCTCGACTCATCTATTGACAACCTTCAATCTGTGAGGGTGGTCCGAGAATATCCTGATGTTTTTGATGAGGTGAAGCGGTTACCCCCTAGAAGCGAGATAGACTTCCGTATTTATCTGGTTGATAATGCCAAGCCAGTTTCATTGCTCATTAGGCACATGGCCCCGCGAGAAAGAAGAGAGCTTAGCAAGCAAATCAAGGAGTTGCTTGAGAAAAATTCCATTAGGCGAAGCATTTCAGAATGAGGTGCTCCGGTGGTATTCGCTACTAAGGCGGATAGTCCATTTCGCTTAAGCATGGGTTATAGAAATCACCCTAGTAAGTACATTTGGCAATGTGGATTGGCATTTGTTTTCAAGAGATAGTTCTTCTGCGTGGAATACTGTATAGTATGTAAACGAGGTCCAGGATTCACTAACGAATTTTGTAAAGCTTGCATGAAACCATGAGCACGCAGTTATGTGGAAGCCAAGTATTTTAGGAAAAGAATAAGTTGAAGTGGAACGAGAGGCAACGGTGAAATGAGTTCTAACTCATATTTTGGAAATAATAATTAAGAGCTACGAAATTGTGAAGTTAAAAGACGGTCAAGGCACGATAGGATTAAGCTCAAGAAAATGCGGCTTAGAAGATTGAAGAATAGGTACGCGCATTATATCTCTTTCTAAGAGTATATCCTTGATCCCTATTATTCTGTACAGCTTACTCGCATGCTATCACTTAAGTATATCCTCTCGGTCCTATTCTCAATCTTAGTTCTGTCGCAAACCCCATAAGGAGTATGACTCGCCTGTTTGTGATATATAGTTGGGATAAAGATGTCCGTCAAGTTGACCAAACTATTGGGCCTTATGGGATATGGGTCATAGTTGATAGACTCACGAAGAGCACCCATTTCATTCCAGTAAATAACAAGAGGACCGCATCAGGTCTAGCATCTGTTTATCTTCGAGAGATAGTGCGATTGCATGGAGTTCCTTCTAGCATAGTTAGCGATCGTGACCCAATCTTCACTAGCCAGTTCTGTAATAGTTTGCAAGAAGCGATGGGTACGCGATTGAATCTAAGTACGGCCTATCACCCACAGACGGATGGCCAGACCGAAAGGGTGAATAGGGTACTAGAAGATCTGTTGAGGCTATGCATTCTTGACTTTGGTGGTACTTGGGAAGATCATCTTCCTCTAGTGGAGTTTGCTTATAATAACAGCTACCAAGCAAGCATAGGGATGGCACCATTCGAAGCTTTGTATGGGAGACCATGCAAGTCACCAACATGTTGGTGGGAGACGATGGATAAGCTTATACATGGGCCCGACATGATAAGGGACACATCCGAGAAAGTTGAGTTGATTCGAAGGCGGATGAAAACGACCCAAGACAGACAAAAATCCTATGCAGACAAGCGAAGAACGGACTTAGAGTTTGAAATTGGAGATATGGTCTTTGTGAAGGTTTCTCCTTTGCGAAATGTGGTTCGTTTTGGAGCAGTTGGAAAGCTAGCACCAAGGTTCGTTGGACCCTTCCCTATCATCGAGAAGATTGGGCAAATGGCTTATAGAGTGGAATTGCCCGAGAAGCTGGCCGGAGTGCATAACGTCTTTCATGTCTCGCATCTCCGGAAGTGTTTGCACAGATCCGCCGAAGTGGTTGAACCAAGTATTCTTGAAGACATGGAGGTAGAGAAAGAGGCAACCTTGAGGCGAGCTCCGATTCGTATCTTGGGAACGGAGATCAAGAAACTGAGGAGTCGAGAAGTCAAGTTAGTAAAGGTTCAGTGGAGTGAAGCCGATGAAGATGCAACTTGGGAAACCGAGGAGAAGATGCGTGGGCTTTATCCATTCCTTTTTAAGGGTACATTCTCAATCTCTTTTCCTAGTTAGCATATCTTTCCTTTGCTATCCATGTTTATCTTGTTATCTCGTTAATCTTGTTATGAGAACCTTAGGTAGAAACCCTTTGGATGAAACATGTATTTGAAACATGTTATGCTTGATGTTTGCCAGTGGTTGCAAGTGTTTGCAAGTGGATACTCGTGGATGCATGATACACATTAGGCACTAAGATCATCTCACACACTTTCATATTGCATATGCATGAGTGCTTATACTTATTCATGGCTGAAACTTGTTATGCTATCACGTGGATGTTGCATATGGATGAATGTTATGTGCACTCATATAGAGATTATGAATTATGTTAGGAATTTGCATACATATGGACTCATTTCACTAACATACTTTGCATTAAGGAGGTTTACTGAATCAGTAACCGCCTGATTTTCGCATTAGATAAGTACATATACACACACCTTTGCATATGATCATATAGCATTTAGAATATTTTAAGGACAATGATTGCTTGTGGATGATGTTTTGAGTAGATGGATGATGGATGGTAGGATACGTTCTTCCTAACTTGGAGATTTCGGGGACGAAATCCTTTAAGGAGGGGAGAATGTAACAACCCGAATTTTTATAAAATGTTATAACATAAATCAAGGCAGAATTAAATTTTGAAATCTGAATCAAGGGAAACGGGCTGCGCCATTGCGTTCATCTCGGAAAAATACGCGAAATAGAGTTCGAGTTTTCGAAAATCGGAGTCTGTATAAAGAAGATATGGACGAACGAAGTTAGGCAGAAAAACCGAAAACAAGCCAGAATGCACTGGCGCACTTGTGAAGTGCGCCAGCACAAAAATACACTGGCGCACTTGGGAAGTGCGCCCGTGTCGAGCCAGAAACCTGCACAGCTTTCTGGCTTGACCCTGACTGGCCTGGTGCACCTGTTTTGGTTTTCTGGTCTGTTCTACTGGCCTGTGACGATTTTTGATGGTTTAGATCTAAACTAGGGTTAATCCTATGGCCTAAACTTGTCTCTACTCCTATAAAAACACCCCTAAACCTACCCTAAACTCACACAAATCAATCTAGTAACTAAGTGCTGCCAAAATTCCTCTTGATCATGGCCTCCATCTTCATTCATATGAACTTGAGCGTCCAAAACTAGATTCAAGGCCAAAGTGCAATCCTTCTACATTAAACCAAGAGAGTAGAGTTAGCTTTCTTCACCAAATCAAGGGATTTGCTTCTTCTCCAACAAGACAACTTGGAGCTTTGTTTGATTTGAGGGTCCCTAGAGCTTCTACAACGTCTCTATCTTGTTCTATTGTGTTCTAGTTCTCATAGCCACGATTTGTAAGCCTTATTCTACTCTTAGATTTAAACTATGAAGTTAATATGATCATGTAGCAAGTTGAAATGTGACTTTTGGGCTATATTTTTATGCATAGATCCATGTATGACTCTTTTGATCTATGATTATGGCACTATCATGAACCTAGTATCATTTACCTTGATTTTTGGGTAGAAAGCTATGAGCTTTTTTTGTTGGTTATGCATAATGCAACATAGAACTTGGTAGTTATGCATAAATGCAACATAGAACCATCTTAAAACCTTGATGTTAACCTGCATATGATGTTATGAACCTATATGCTAATCACAAGTGTATCACCCTATTTGCTAAGTTTAATGCCATACATATGTAGATTGGAATTGGACCTAAGTGCAATATTTGCCTTGAACCTATCATTGTATGCATAGATCTATTCATGCCTCTCTTGATCTATGATTGTGGACCTATCATGAACCTAGTACCGTTCATGTTGACCTTTGGGAAAAATTCTATGAAATGGATTATGGCTTATGCATGTTAACCAACCTTAACTCCTCATGTTTCTTAACATGCATATGATGATATTTAGCCTATATGCTATTATGCATGCTTGTGGCCAAATCACCCTTATGCTATTATGCATGCTTGAGGCCAAAGCACCCTTATGCTATTTGATATGTTTGAGGCCAAGTCACCTTTTATGCTATCATACATGTTGAGGCCATATGATAGTATGATGAACCCCTTTTGCCTCAAATATCACCACGTTTAACTTGTGATAGACCTTGCCATCTTATGCCCACCTTGTCATATTCTTATGTTCCCCCTTTTTGATCTATTTGCGTTGATGCGAACTTACGTGCGATGGGGTTACGTTTTGGGTAAACTTAAATGACATGAAACATGACTTGAAATATGACATGTGATTATGTTTGAAACATGAACGTGGACATGACATGTAGAAAACATGAAAGTGGCCAACTCGAGGTTGGGTTGAGTTTGTAGCATAAATCTACCCGGAACCGGCCGGCTTAACTAGTGGCTACAAACAATAGGACCCAATGTGAGTAGTTGGTCACATCGCACTTGAAACCCGAGGTTAGACTAGGTTGTGGTGTAAAGCTACCCGGACCCGCCCGGCTTAACTAGTAACCACAACAAAGCCTAATGTGAGAGGTTGGGGTGCATTAAGTTAATTAATGCCACATGGTAGGGTTAAGTCATGGACCACTTGAATACTTAACCAATTAAACACGATGGGTTGGTAGGGTTAAGTCATGGACTACTTGAATACTTAACCAATTAAACACGATGTATTGATAGGGTTAAGTCATGAACTGCTTGGATACACTTGACCAACTCAATACATGGTTAGGATAGGGTTAACCACACTTAACCCGCTTGAAATCCTAGTTACGTGGTCCTTTTCAGCAGTAACCCACTTGGAAGTATCTGGATACCCTGGACTAGGCTAGGGTGGGGCACGATTACTGGACTGATTGTAAGAGACCAAAAGAGACGGCTGAATGGTGCACCGTTTGTTCAGGCGGACCATGGTCGTGCACATTAAGTCCGGAGTTGAACATGGGCACCAGTAGGTTTAGACTGTGCGTGCTTGATTTGTGTCTGTGGTTTACACCTTAGGGCTGGATACACCCTAGGGTGGACCTTGCACAGTTAACTACATTCCATGATTAAGCCATATGACACCGATACACGACGAGTTAGGCTTATAGGGAGCCGATCGACTAGACCGTGTAGTTGAACCTTGATTTAGGTCATCTCATGATGTTGGGCCGAACTTGGGCCAAGGGATCATTTCTTGTTTATACTTGACATGGATTGGATTACTAGTACTATTGGTGCAAAACTTAACCTTGTATATGCGATGCCACACCTGATCTATCTTGTTAAGTTTTCACCAGGCCAGTTATCATCCTATGTTTCATCTCTGTTTTACATGTCCAGTTAACTTTATTAGTTTTTATACTAATAGTAGGTAGGACTTTCCAGTCTTTTTGACTGACCCGTTTTCTTTCGCCTCTTTTCTTCCGTTCCCCTACCCCCAGGGTTCTCAGGGTGGGAACACTAGCACCTTGCTTGGATCTTTAGCTTGCTTACTGGATAGCTCATGTACGGTTTGGACTTGAGCTTGCTATGGCTTTACCACGTCTACTTTGGGGATAACTTACTTTATGTTATTTCCAGTTTTCAGTTTATGTTTCTAGACTTGTAGTAGTTGGAGAATAATGACTTAGTACTTTTGATGTAAGTTGACTATGGTTTTGAAATAGTAGTTTTATCCACTGCTTTACTTACTCTGTGTTACTTATATGTTCTGTCTTGGAATATCTTTATGCATGTTTACCTTGTCCAACACCCCTCCAAAGCTAGTGTACTTGCAAGAGTGACCCTGGTGGAGGTGGGGTGTTACATAAACGATGAAATCTCTATTAAAATTTAATACAATAATGGTTTTTTCTTTGTTGTTCTTCTAGCTGATTTTAAGTCATGAGGAGTTTATGACTTTAGCTTTGTTTGCAATATATATCTAAAATTTGGTATGGTATAAGGAAAAGAGATGAAGGATGTAACACCCCTAAGTCCCACATCGTGGAAGCCTGTGTGAAGTGGGTACTTATATAGTAGATCCCATCTCTTACTAACGCCGAGGCCTTTTGAGGAACAAAACCCCACACCTATACGGTGGCTAAGTTAGGGACAATATCTTGCGTGAACGGAGGTGCGGGCTGTTACAGTGGTATCAGAGCCAATACCCAGCCGGAATTGTGGCTCCTGTGTGGACCGCAGCGCCTGGGTGAGGTGTTTGTGAGCCAACGGGGACGTTGGGCTCTGTAGGAGGGGAGAATGTAACACCCCTAAGTCCCACATCGTGGAAGCCTGTGTGAAGTGGGTACTTATATAGTAGATCCTATCTCTTACTAACGCCGAGGCCTTTTGAGGAACAAAACCCCACACCTATACGGTGGCTAAGTTGGGGACAATATCTTGCGTGAACGGAGGTGCGGGCTGTTACAAAGGAAGCTGGTGTTATCTGCTGTGTTGACTGTGTTGGATACAAGTATGCTAGAAGCTTTTCTAAAGGCTATTGTATTTATTAAATTCACTTCGGATATTGATGTGTTTTGTAGGAGAATTCAAACTCAACATGGCGTGCAACCATGTTACTCTAGCTGGACATAGGTATGTTCTTATATTGATTATGGGTGCCTAGTTTCATGTTACTGTATTTGATGATATTTTATATGTATATGATGATTAATAGCTGTTTTCATGAGCTTGTAACCTCAAAAATAAATGCAATGCTGGGAAATATTGATGCAAACACTGGAGATCCTCATATTTGTGTTGTTTACAAAACCAAAACTATCATTTATTGAGCTTTGACTAATAAGCTTTTTTTTTACTTCTATAATTGTTACACGATGATTTATATTATCTGTAGAATTGGGCACTGATCAGTTCCGTACTGATATTTCTGAGGCCACTCTTGTTACGTTAAGTGTAATCCAGAATGTAAGTTTGCTCAGTTTATTTTATATTTCAGCTATATAAAGTTGTGCCTATTGTTACTACATGTATTTTTTTCATGGACTGACTATGAAATCATTTAATTTTAGGGTGGACATTCCCCTGGTGGTTTCAACTTCGGTGCCAAATTGTAGTGCAACGTTGCGGTGTCAAATTGTTAGTGCAATGCCGATATCGAGTATTTTTTATAATAATGCTTAATAAATAGGCTTTTTTTAAATTGAGTATGTCATTGTTTAAGGTAATCAAGAGCTGATGTCGAGAATATTTTCCATGCTCATATTTTAGGAATGGACATCACTTGCTTCAGCATCAAAAGAAAGCATGCTCTACCTATGGAATTATCCAGAATTGGCAAGCTGTTCTAAAATTTGGCCATTATTAAACATTCAACATGGTTAAAGCTGTTTTACATGCAAACTATTACAAACTTGACTATAAACGTTGACTGAATTAACAATGTATACGATATATTTAATCATTTTTTGGCTACTTTTACTATCTGTGATTAATAATTGTATAGTATTTGATATTATTTTGGCTATTTTATATGTAAGTTTTGAATTGTTGTTGAATTTTAGAAATATCATTGCCTTTTGGAACTGGTTGTTTACATTATATTGTTCAAAACATTAGGAAGTGTTAATGTGATAACATATATTCATATATAGTACATTGTTGAGAAATGAAACTAAAGGAAATGGTTCTAATGTGATAAAATGTGTTAAATATTGCTGGGTATAGAAACTAGATGTGACAGTGTGATAACTGAAAGTGTTGATACAGTAATCGTAGGTGTTAGTTTTGTTGAGATTCGTCGCTAAATTCATCAGGAAAAAAAAAATTAAAGGTCATCTAATTGGTTGTTAATTCATCGGTATTCTCCGATGAATATACCAACATTTTTTATTTGACTCACTTTTCTTTCCGGCGTCGCTAAATTCATCGCAGAATTATTATTTTCTATTAAAAAAAACATCGAAAAATCGTTGTTAAGTGTTGAAGATTTCAAGGATAAAACGTCGGAAAATTTAATGACGCTAAATATGGCGATGGTATTATTTCGTCGTAATTCCATCGGGAGTTGCTTTTCCCGACGAAATACCAACATTTATGAGCATCGCGATATTCAGCTTTTCTTGTTGTGTAGCCTTGAGTGTTCACATTTGATTGAATTCGTGTAAGCACGTTTCATTTCATAAATATTTCAACATCGCCTATAAATGTCTGATGGGAAAGGCATGTGTATACGTTGCTGGAAAAAATGTAATTTAATTAAATTACTTTTATAAATATCCAAAAATGTGCATCGTATCCTCTATAAAAGTTTTCTTCAAATTGACTGTGTGTTTATTCATCTCTTCATGATCTAATTTGTTTCACTATATTTTCCCAGTTTCTTTATAATGTTGGTTGTCAGCGCCTTCTATTGTCTCCCATGACCACCCTAACCCAGATCAACAAAAACTGTGAAAATCAAATTATGTATCAAATTAGCAGTCCAAAATGTCATTCTCACTTATCTTTATTGTCTAAGCATACTCGACACTCTAAGATGACGTTTGCAGTATAAGAATTGGGGAAAGAAAGTAGAAGATGTGAGTGGTTGCATTTGAAATAATTAAATTTGGTTAAAAAAGTACTACTTTTAACGTCATTATGCTTTGAAGTTTTATCCTATGATGTCTGCAATTATCTAGCCAATTTGTTGTATAGAAAATGTAATAGAATAACTGCTCTTTGTTAATTGTCTTGAATCAGCGATGATAACTTGGTTGGACATATGTTATATTAGAAAGAAATTCATCTACTATCAGTGTTATAACATTTAAACTACCTTATATTATCGTCTTTCTTTTATTTATGTTTATATTAGATGACAGTGAAGACAGTAAAGGAGTTGTAACTTATAGCAGGTGGTACTATTTCTTTTTTTTATTATCAAATTAATAAATAAAACAAAGCAAAAATAAATGGTTGATGATGTATTTGCTCAATTCAATGCAAACCATGCTTCGTTTGTTTCTTTAGAAGCAATACTACATGGAGTTCTTGCTTATATAGTTATACCAAGTAACACACCAAAATGTAAAGTCAAGAACGTGAAGCAATATGGTGGGCAAGTTATTTGGTCTGAACCAACCCTTGAATCTAGAGAGAAAAGTTGAGAAGGTGAAGCGATATGGTGGCCAAGTTATTTGGTCTGAATCAACCCTTGAATCCAGAGAGAAAACCACAAGCAAAGCACAATTGGAAACAAGCGCTGCAATCATTCGTCCGTTCAACGACAAACATATGATAAGGTATGTGGTTGTAGTATATAAATAATGTCATTGACTTCATAAAGATTTAACTAACCATAAACAAGACGATAGCTGTTACAAACTTTATGTAGGATTCTTATATAGATGTGATTTGCTCGATTTACTTGATTTGGTATGAAAAAGATAATGATACAAGTATAAATATAATGTAAACAGTTATTAAGTATACAAATTTTGAATTGTTGTCTTTTATGTTGTAAATATTTTTGGCTTATTTTTTCCTGGATAGGTAATTTTCTACAATTTATCTTCCCCCATTATCCAATATGCGCCCACAATCACATCTTCCCTCTAAATGACATTATTTTTTTTAGCTCTGTCCTGTTCGGTACTTAATGGTATGATTTTCTCCATATATAAATTAGTTGATTATGTTGTTATATTAAATGATAAAGTTGTAGAATTAAATAAAAAGCATGGTCTCATCCTTTCATTATTTTATTTTATCACACTGTAATTTAAAGTGAAGTGCGCAAACTTTCATTAGCCATAATATCATATCTATATCTTTGTATATTAAAATGAAACATTGGTCAATCCTCTAATATGAAAGCCACTTTCTCCATGATTTGATTAGTCCTCAGATACTTGATATTAAAAAATTAAAAAAAGTTAGCATGTTGTATATCTCAAGATGTTTTAACAATTTATTCATTCTTATCAGTGCTTTTTTTTCAATTTCAACTGATATAGTTTGTATTATTTAAAGCATAGTTATATTTTTATGACTTAATGAGTAAAAAAAAAAAAAGGTTTCATATAAGGCTGACTTCTACTTTTTTGTTAATTAAGCAGTAAAGATAACTTATTTTAAAGGGAGGGGTGAAGTTGTGATGCACTCTTTAGTAATGAGAATGAATCTTCATTCAAACTTAATTATTGAAAAACTGCATTTGAAAAATTCAATATTTAATAGTTTAATAATGAAATCAGAAGGAAAAAAATTGACAATTAGATGGTCCAAAATTTCACAGTAAAATAGTGCCAATTTGTCTCATTTTTGGAATAAAACATAAAAATAGGGAATATGAATTTATCAAAGAAATGAAAAGACACACTATCAAATGTATCCTATCTTTTTTAATTGCTACGATCCATATATCAACTAGTTGCACCTTTTTACTGAAGATGCCTGCATATCTTCAACATTTCCTATTTGGCAAGTAAGATGCCAAGAATACCTTGCTATTTATTGTAGCATGCAACTGGAAAAAAAAAGTAGTCACCCTTTAGAGAGTTTCTCCATCACTATATATTTATTACTCATTGTTCCAGTAATTGTCTTTACAAAAATAAGTCTATTTTTTTTCTTTTCAATATTTACTATTAATGTTTTCACATCTTATACAATTCTACTGTAGTTTCAATACCACAGTATAATTATTCATGTCTCCTGTAACAACCCGGAAATGCGAGCCAGTTTAAAATTTTTATTTTGGCAATTTTAGTGAATTTTGAACATTTAAAATAGATTATTTTGAAAAATATCGACGGAAAATTTATTTTGAATAGAATTATAACGTATATATTTATATACGTCGTCGTTAGAATATAAATAATTATATATAATTATAAATAGGAATTGAAAATGGCGCGGTAGTTCGATAATTCGATTTCAAACTTCAATTGAATGCACCGGCCGCAAAATAAACCGGATTTTAGCGAAACCAAAAATAATAGGATCTATTTGAGAATATCTTTCCAACGAATCCAGAAAATTGAATTTCATAGCAGGAATCAAAAGATATGTCCAGTTGAAAATTTTGAATAGTCGCTATGGAATTTAGGCCCTTAAAAAGGGGAATTTTGCAAACGACCTCGGATTTCAACGAAACCACTTTTGTTGGATCCATGATGTCAAGTTATTTCTAGATTCCAATTTTCATAATTTTTCGAATCAATATGTGAGCGTGGCAAAGGAAAACGCGTTTGACCAGTTTTAGTTGATTTTAATCGACTGGAAAATGGCCATTTTTCCAAAGGTCTGAGAATTCAACGAAACTAGTTTTGTTAGGACCGTATCGTCAATATGAAGCTAGAAAATATTTTTCTGGGATTTTTCTAGTTAGTATGTGGCCCCGGTAAATTGAAATGTGCATTCAAATTCAATATATAGAGTTATATTTTGATTTTGACGAAAACTGATCGTAACGGCCGATCTAGCTAACGATACATATTCCATTGTGTTCGGAATGGGGGTAATACGCTAGCGGCGACATTCGTTAGGTGTGATTCTAAGCTCGGACGAAAGGTCAACACTTAGAGAAAATAAAAAGAAAACAATAATATATATATATATAAAATATTCCTTCTCTTTGCCTTATAACCCCCCCCCCCCCCGTCGTTTTCTTTTTCCCAAATCGCTCCCCCCCCCCCCACCCCCCGTTCACGATCCGCCGCTGCTCAACCCCCACGCCACCCCCCTCACCTCGGTCGGCCGCCTCCTGTCACCCTTCGCTTCCCCCTCCCACCGCTTCTCCCCTCCTCCTTCAAGACGAAATCCCCAAGCCCACAGACCCGCGAACCCTAGCGCCCCCAGTCACCGAAACCACCGCGCCCAAGCACGAACCACTACCCGACCGCTGACGCGAGCCTCCACCGCCCTCCAGCACTCTCTTGCACCTCTTCCCTCCCTATCCCCTTCTAACTCCGGCCAAAACCCGCTAAACCCGCACCCAAATCGATGCAGCACTCGACGACGAAGACTAGCAGCCCCTACGCCCCTTTTCAAACCACCTGTGAGTTGTTTTTATTTTTATTACTCAGCTGTATAAGTAAAAATATGGTTTTAATATATAAAGTTAAGATTTTTATATAGGAAACTAGTCTATAAAGATGATATTTTCGAAAGTATAAAAATATAATCTTTTATATTGTAGAAGTATAAAAATATAATTTTTATATAAGTAAGATAGTAAAAATATCATCTTTATATATGTAACGAAATAAAAATCTGATTTTTATTATATATATATAATGAAGTAAAAATGTGATTTTTATAGTGATGAAAAAAGAAAAAAAATTAAATCTTTATATTTGAAAAGGCGAAATCTTTATGTAGAGAATAGCGTGATAAAAATATAATTTTTATCTATATAGCACCGTTGTAAAAATAGAATTTTTATCTATATAGTAGCGGTGTAAAAATGGAATTTTTATTCATATAGTAGTAGTATAAAAATATGATTTTTATCTACATAACAACAATATAAAAATGTGATTTTTATATATGTAGTGGCTACGGGCAACGAAAGTGACAAAAGGAGAGAACAATGATGATTTCCTACAATTGAAGTGTCGTGGAGTTGGGATAGCTTTGGTGATAACTTCTCACTTTAACTTTTCTTTTCTAGTTATATAAATATATACTAGGATGCAGACGGTGTTTAGTAGCACCCGACACCATCGTCCACAGACCATGGACTTGTTTGTTTGGTTGTGTAGTTGGTTAGATTATTTGATTTAAATTTGATTGTTTTGGTGAAATGGAATGGATTTGATTGATATGTGTATGGCGTGGGCCATTATTAGACCGGGGATAAGGCTAGGCCTTGTCCCGTTTCTAGTATCGTGTCGTTATGCCGCCGAAATTTTCTAAAATAAATTAGAAAAATAAAGATATCATTTTATTTAATAAATGAACCGAATAGAATATTCGTAGGTTGAATAGAATAATTTGGTCATTAAAAATATAATTTTTAACGTGAACGTGAATAAATAAATATTCATTTACAAATCGAACGATTTGTTTATTTACACTTATTTGACTGACATTGATTGGGACGATAAATTTTACACATCGCCCAACTGCACAAATAAAAAAAATCTATGTTTGTTGACTTGAAACCCCACACGGGTATTGGGATAAAATACGGCATACACTAATCCCAATAATTAGTTGTATGTTGATCGATGGATCGACATGCTGTTATAAGCATTAGATATCTATATTTGATGATTATACAGTGTAGTGCACTTTGGATGATGGTTGATTATTTATCGTTGCTATTATATACATGTGTTGTATGGAATCCATATAATTAACTTTATATGGTAATTGATTGAGCCTCATTCCAATTTAGAAAATAAAGAATTTTATAAAGTAAAGGTTCATGTGTTGACCGTACTCATCCATTGGGATTAGTTATGTGTTGAATGAAATATTTTAACAATAAAATTTATATCTTTATTATATATAGAATTAGAAACTAACTTCTTTATAAAATAAAGGTTCATATGTTGACAGTACTCATCCATTGAGATTAGTCATGTGTTGAACGAAATATTTTAACAATAAAATTTACATCTTTATTATATATAGAATTAGAAACTAACTTCTTTATAAAATAAAGGTTCATGTGTTGACAGTACTCATCCGTTGAGATTTGTCATGTGTTGAACGAAATATTTTAACAATAAAATTTACATCTTTATCATATATAAAATTAGAAACTAATTGGAAAATAGATAAGATGAGTGGTCTCCTGGATGTTGATCTGATGTTGGTTTCGGCCTTCGGGGATTAATATTCAAGGAATCGTTCTCTTACTAATTTACGGTTGGAGTCTGAATAGATACCATAATTTTATAAAATATATTGAATAACAAAAATAGCCATACGTGGATAGTACTCATTCGTTGAGATTAGTCATGTGTTTACAAAAATATAGATTAACGTATTGAATAGAATAAATATTCATTTGTTGAATAGAATAACGGAATTACTGAAATATATAAAGCCGTGTTGATTAGAGATGCGCTATTTTGACGCGAAAGATATTTATATCGATTATATTCGTTTTTATATTGAATTGAAAATAAAACGAATTCGAATTGAATTGAATAGAAAACGAATTCAAATTGAATTGAATAGAAAACGAATTCGAATTGAATTGAATAGAAAACGAACTCGAATTGAATTGAATAGAAAATGAATTCAAAATTGAATTGAATTCAATTGAAAATGAATTGGAATAGAATTGAAATTGATTTGAATTGAAATCAAATAGAAATGAAGGTAAAACGAATTTATAAGAAAAAAAATTAATTTTGATTTGAATTTGAAATGGAAGTTGAAATTGTTTTGAAACGAATTTAAAACGATTTATAAAATACGTTTTAAAAGGAAATCGACGAAATATATATTATATATATTATATATATAATATAATGGCCTAAATAGAACGCGCCGCGCCGCGACAGTTCGTGAATTTCGACCATTGACTTCGAACGGACATTACGGGAGATCCGACCGACGGATTCTCCTAAAACCGGAACCGTTGGGTTTGTATCGAAAAGAGCTTTCTAATGAATATTTGAAAATTGAAATCTAACGGTTGGATTTGGAGATACGTCCAAATCAAATTTGGAAAAGGTCGTTGTAAGTGTAGTTCGATGGCCGTTGATGGAAATCGACTGTACGGGCCTTGATAAAATTATCAAAAATATAAATAATTTGTGTAAAATCATAAGAAATGATTGATGAAGAACTGGGATGAAAAATCCCACATTTGTAAAGATAAAAATAGATTTTTATCGAAATTAAATAGTTTTGAACGAAAATTAAACCCGTTTATTTTTAAATAAATAAATTGGATTTGAAACGGGTTTTAAATAGAATTAATTTGTGGGTTTATCGTGAACGGTGTTTTAAATAACACTAGTTCTTTAACCCGATAATAAATAGAATGTGATTTGGGTTTATCGTGAACAATGTTTTAAATGACATTAGTTCTTTAACCTAGTAAAAAGAGTTTTAATGAATCTGCAATTAGATTGAAATGTGAATTGATAATCTTAATTATCAAATTTGGAAAATGAGCGAGAATGGAGTATCACCAGTTTTGCTCCAAAGCGATAGTTAAATCTTTAATTAGATTTGAACGTGAAATGGTAATTAATTTTACCGATAACACCGTGGTGTTAGATATGGAGTATTACCAGTTTTGCTTCATGGGATGAATAGGTTGGGATTGGGATTGGGAAAGAAAATAAATAATTCCTCCGGTGTGGTTCGCTAATCTCGACTAGTTTGGAAAACCATAATTTGGTTTGCAATGACATCCAAAGGAAGATTAAAGAATAAATTCAAAGAATTTATCTTGGATAAAATTAATGGGAACCTTTCCCTAAGAATATGAAATTTAGAAACTAGCTGTAGGTTAGCTAAGAAGAATGGTTTCCTGGTATTGATCTGATGTTGGTTTCGGCCTTCGGGGTTAATATTTGGGAAATTGTTCTCTTGATGATTTACGGTTAGTAGCTACTGAATTGGAATGAGGCGTATGTTGTGTTTGTGTAACATTTTTTTTTAATATACGCGGGTTGTTTGGAAAGTCCGGGTTTATACCCATTCTGAATAACCGATTCGACGATAAGTCAAAGATGATGACGGTGGTCGAAGACCAGAAGTCTTCACATCGTTTGGATGATTACTGATGATCTTGATTGGGCTATACACCCAAGAGGATGGAAATAGTTGGTGGTCATCCAGACGTACTTGGAGATCGATGGATATGTGAGGAAAGTGCCTCCGGTTTCGTTCAGACCCAGAATGAACTTGTAAATGGATTGTGTGTCTGACATTGGATTTTATTCTGTGTTGATTGATTTCTGTTAAACATATATCTGTTTGGCGGCGGAGAATTTATTCTCTTGCTTAACGCCCTTCTCTGAGACGTATGAGCTTAGAGGTTATATATCGATAGATATCAATCGCATGGCATGAATTGCCTGTGTGGCACGCTGAGTTGCATGGATCAAGGCTTATGTTGAAAAGCAAAGTCTTGTGGTTGATGATCAAAGCACGGCCTTTGTGGCGTAGCTTTGTGTATAACATGAATTCGTGAGCCTCACACCTCAGTACGAGTTAAAAACGGGATAAGGACTGCAGGGAGAGCACGACGTTTCTTTCTAACTTTGGTGGTGTCAGTGACTTACCAGCCCTGACATTTATATACTTTTCACCTATGTGGTTGTTGGATGAGGCGCCTCAATTTTAGGTCTGTAAGGACCGGGAAACGTGTGTTCAGGAATTGCCAATCCTCAAACGTAAGAGAGGACCGGCCCTGAAGATCCAAGGGTTGCCCAGAGTGTGTAATCCTGGGACATTTGCTAGAGTGTCTCGAATCGGAGAGGAGCTTTCCCCTTGCCTCGACTCATGACGGAAATCCAATTTCCAATATGTGTATTTCGGTTTTATTTGTAGAGCCTAGTATGTCGACATGATAGATGGTACCCATGCCGCCTAGGATTGATATTTATGATTGAAATTGTTTTGACACTATACACTTATTATAGTATCAAATGATTTGTTTTTAAAACGTACCAAGCATGTTTGGCTATTATAAGGGAAAACCGTTTCCTCCGACTTGCATTACATTGTGTGATGGGACCTGGGTCTTATAATAGCTTCATTTTTCGAAAAAGCATTGCGTTGTTTATCCTATGCACTGGTATTCTTGGGAGAAAACCCGTTCCGTGTTATACGGCGTGGTCCCTTGAATTACTCTCTTTTAAAGTAAAGTTTTAAATAACTGTTTTAGTTCTCACACCAGTCACATGACTGACCTGGAGTTTATTGTTTTAACCTAAACTCTGGGTGCCCCTATTTTCGACACGGGCAGCTAGTAGTTTTGGTTTTGCAGATTTATATTCACAGGATCCTGGTTTACAGCTGGAATGATGCTAGGAAAGCTTTGTATCCGTGTATTACTTTCAGTTGTGTTTTCTATTGTTTTCCACTGCTTTGTAATTTATTGTAATCTCTGATATTTGTCGAATGTAATTTATTCAATTATATTCTGTATATTCTTGTATTCTGATGGAATTGTTGTAATATACAATGAAATATTCTTCCGTTTGCGTTCTTTTGTGTGTTGTTCTCAAAGTATCCGCTCTTCCCTTACCGGGGAAGTTACGGGTCCTCACAGTTGGTATCAGAGCTTTGGTTTACAGAGCTCGAGAACAAGACACATTAAAACCATACGAAAGAATTCATCAGATATTAGATTAGTAATATCCAATTAGAATGACTCGTTAGAGATAGGATCAGTAGTATCCTAGAACGGGTGTGAAGAGTATATTTTTTTAAAATGAAAACAATTTTGTTTTGAAAATTTAAATCGCGTTATACGTATTTGAATATTTATTTATATTGATTTGGACAATCTAGTATATAAAGGTTTTGCATATACGCGTCATGAACGTATATTCGAAGTTTTAATATATTAGATAGATATAGTGTCACACTCCAGTCGCCCGGACATGGTCCTGATGATGAAGTATACCATCACCAGTATTTATTTTCGAGTGACGAAGGTGTGATATCTATATATTTCCATTAGACTGGTGTGAGAACCAAAACTAGATAGGTTTATTGTTGTGAATTGGCATCAAAAACATGATTTTCTGTATATATGTATCAAATTTATGAATTTGAAACGTTAATGCACTAATTGATTGATGTTTGTGTTGTATGTTTATTTGTTTGATAATTTTGAACCATTACGCCTAATTGAACCAAATATTGAATTGTATTGAAAATTAGCTGCATTTGCTTGCATATACATGTACTTACATTGGACAGGTCATAGCAAGGAGGCTAGAGCAGAGAAATAAAATTGTTTGCCCGACAAATATGTACATGTTTACTATAATTTACTATTTTGTTTGGGTGATGATGATTTTATGAGCCTATTGGCTAGCCGCTTGGCTTTTTCTTTTTCTTTTTGAGATCAGAAGGCCTATATGGCAATTTCGGGATTTTCCCGGTGCTCCCGGTGCAGGGGAGGTTATGGCGAAATTTTTCGAAAATTTAGGGTGTTAGCCAAATTTTTGAAAAATCTGAAAAGTTCTTAGAAACTGAAAAGTTGAAGAACTTAAGCCGTAATCAAAATAATGGAAGTTGAGTTGATTGGTTAAACAACTTTCGGCTTCGTTCCTTTTCGGCTTCCATTGTTATGTTCCTTTTCGGCCTTTGATTTAGAGAAGATTAGAATATCATCAATAAAAACCATAACAAATTTATTCAATTAAATCACACATTGAACTGATAAGAAAATAGTTAGAAATATATACTTGTGCATTATATATGTTTGAACAGGAAATTGGATAGCTGTTGAGTAAAGATTTTATTTGCGTGCCCGACAAATAGGTAAACCTTAATGAGTTGGATGCGAAATATTATTATATCAACTCTAGTGAATGCCATTGGATGCGGAGTGCTGGTTATTCTGTGTGAAATAATAAACATCGCCATGGGATAGCAACAATTAATTTTGAACTACATTACATGGCATACTTCTGGAAGATAGGCATACTTCATCATATACCACGTAAGCATTTGGAGCTTGTGTGACGAGGTGGAAGATTTACCATACGAGCGAGAGGCTTGTATGGCGATGACTATATTTTACAGGTTGAACTGATGACTGATATGGACTATTTAAATTGTAACGATAAAATTGCCAGATTAATAAAAACCACACACGAGTCTAGAGTTGACAATAATCACGTCTCTCTAATTATTAGATACGACACATGGACTATTTATTTCCCACACGGGACGAGGTGACGAGGATTTATCCTCTGGAGCATTTAAAATACACACTCCCTCAGGCTTTGACAGGGTGACGAGAATTTATTCTCTGGAGTTATTATCAATACACGCTCCCCTGTAAACACCAAAATATATCACTATAAATATGTGTATGATTATTAGGATTTATTGGGTACCTAATACGGCCCAATAAATTTCCAAACCTCCCCCCGTACAAAGGAGGTTATGGCGAAAATTTTCGAAAATTCCGGGTGTTAGCCAAATTTTTGAAGAATTTGAAAATTCTCAGAAACTAGAAAGTTGGAGAATGGAAGCCAGATCGAACGTAGAGTTGATTAATTAAACCACTTTCGACTTTGTTCCTTTTCGGGGACGAAAAGTTTTAAGTGGGGGAGATTGTAACAACTCGGAAATGAGAGCCAGTTTAAAATTTTTATTTTGGCAATTTTAGTAAATTTTGAACATTTAAAATAGATTATTTTGAAAAATATCGTCGGAAAATTTATTTTGAATAGAATTATAACATATATATTTATATACGTCATCGTTAAAATATAAATAATTATATATAATTATAAATAGGAATTGAAAATGGCGCGGTAGTTCGATAATTCGATTTCAAACTTCAATTGAATGCACCGGGTGCAAAATAAACCGGATTTTAGTGAAACCAAAAATAATAGGATCTATTTGAGAATATATTTCCAACGAATCCGGAAAATTGAAATTTCATAGCGGGAATCAAAAGATATGTCCAGTTGAAAATTCTGAATAGTCACTATGGAATTCAGGCCCTTAAAAATGGGAATTTTGCAAACGACCTCAGATTTCGACGAAACCACTTTTATTGGATCCGTGATGTCAAGCTATTGCTAGATTCCAATTTTCATAATTTTTCGAATTAATATGTGAGCGTGGCAAAGGAAAACGCGTTTGACCAGTTTTAGTTGATTTTAATCGACTGGAAAATGGCCATTTTTACAACGGTCTCAGAATTCGACGAAACTAGTTTTCTTAGGACCGTATCGTCAATATGAAGCTAGAAAATATTTTTTTGGGATTTTTCTAATTAGTATGTGGCCCCGGTAAATTGAAATGTGCGTTCAAATTCAATATATAGAGTTATATTTTGATTTTGACGAAAACTGATCGTAACGGCCGATCTAGCTTACGATACACATCCCATTGTGTTCGGAATGGGGGTAATACGCTAGCGGCGATAGTCGTTGGGTGTGATTCCGAGCTCGGACGAAAGGTCAACACTTAGAGAAAATAAAGAGAAAATAATAATATATATATAAAATATTCCTTCTCTTTGCCTATAACCCCCCCCCTCGGTCATTTTCTTTTTCCCAAATCTCTCCCCCTATTCACGACCCGCCGCTGCTCAACCCCCATGCCACCCCCCTCACCTCGGTCGGCTGTAACACCCCACCTCCGTCAGGGTGGCTCTTGCAAGCAACTCTGACTTTGGTGGGGCGTTTTAAAACAAGGTAAACATGCATAATGATATAGCAAGGCAGGACATGACATATATATATGTAAATAAACAGAGTAAGTAGATAAAACAGCGGAAGATTTTTAACCCATTTCAAAACACAAGTCTGGTACATCAAAATGTCAATTTCCCAAAATTACAAATCTAGATAAAATATCATCTGATAAACTGAAATACATAAGTACTATCCCCAAATAAGAGTGATAAACCATAGCGGCTCAAGTCCAAAGCATACTTGAGCTATCCAAGGAAGCAGCTAAAATCCAAGCTAGGCTCCAGTATTCCCTCCCTGAGAACCTGGGGGGGGGAAACGGAAGAAAAGAGGCGAAAGAAAAACAGGTCAGTCAAAAAGACTGAGTAAGCCCTGCTACGATCAGTCTATAAACTAATAAAGTTAACAGTATGATGGAAACTGAGATGATCATAGATAACAACATACTGGCATGACAAATTAACTACAAGATAGATAGAGGTGTCATCGCATAAAACAAGGTTAAGTTTTGCACCACGGTGTACTAGCAACCCAACATAACAGGTATTGATCCCTTGGCCCAAGCTTTTAACCCAATAACATGAAGTGGCCTTAATATAAGGTCCAGCCCAACGGTCTAGTCGATCGGCTCCCTATAAACCTAACACGTCAAGTGTTGGTGTCCATATGGCCCACATATGGTTGTAGTTAGACTGTGCTGGGTCCACCTTTGGGTGTATCAAGCCCTCGGGTGTCAACCCCAGACACTTAAGCAATAATGCACAGCCCTAACCTACTGGTACCCGTGCCTCGAGTTTGTCCAACACCGGACTACGTGCACGTCCGTAGCCCGCCTGGACCCGCACCGCTGTACCACTCAGCCATCGCCTTTTGGTCGCTTACATCCGTCCAGTAATCGTGCCCCGCCCTAGCCTAGCTTCTAGGGTTGTGAATGATACCAAACTGGGATTACTGTTAGAACAGACCACGTTGCTAGGGTTTTCTAAGAGGGTTAAGTGTGGTTTAACCCCTCACTAATCATGGATTAAATTAGTTAAGTGTAACCAACAGTTCACTTCTTAACCCCATCTAATCCCTCGTATCCCCAAATTGGTTAAGTATTAGTGGACCCTGACTTAACCCTAATCATGAGGCATTAATTAATTTAATGCACCTTAACCTCTCACATTAGACCTTGTTGTGGTTACTAGTTAGGCCGGGCGGTTCCGGGTAGGTTTACACCACAACTTAGTCTAACCTCGGGTTTTGGCACCATATGACCAACTTCTCAGATTGGGTCCTATTGTTTGTAGCCACTAGTTAAGCCGGTAGGTTCCGGGTAGAATTACGCTACAAACTCAACCCAACCTCGAATTGGCCACACTTATGTTTTCTAAGTGTCATGTCCACTTTATTTCAAAACATAATTACAAGTCAACAAATGCTTGGGTAGACCTAACTTAATAGGTAAATTCCCAAGGGGTAGACCTAACTTAATAGGTAAATTCCCAATCTTATATTTTCATGTATTTTAAGTTTACCCAAACCCCCCAACGTCATTCTATCGCTTACATATTCGTAATAACGCATAAAGGATAGGAAGAGGGAACTTGGCACAACATACATGATGAACTTGCATATCACAACAAACATGCATAACACGTTAGACTTGCATAACTTAGCATAGTGAACTTGCATATTACCATAAACATGCATAACATATTAAACTTGCCTAACATGGCATAGGGAACTCGCATAAACATGCTTAACTTATTAAACATGCATAACATGGTATAGTGAACTTGCATAAGCATGCATAACTTATCAAACTTGCAAATCATGTCATAGTGAACTTGCATAAACATGCATAACCCAATAAACTTGCAAATCATGGCATAGTGAACTTGCATAAACATGCATAACTCAATAAACTTGCAAATCATGGCTTAGCAAACTTGCATAAACATGCATAACTCAATAAACTTGCAAATCATGGCTTAGTAAACTTGCATAAACATGCATAACTCAATAAACTTGCAAATCATGGCTTAGCAAACTTGCATAAACATGCATAACTCAATAAACTTGCAAATCATGGCTTAGCAAACTTGCATAAACATGCATAACTCAATAAACTTGCAAATCATGGCTTAGTAAACTTGCATAAACATGCATAACTCAATAAACTTGCAAATCATGGCTTAGCAAACTTGCATAAACATGCATAACTCAATAAACATACATAAATCCCAACTTGCATCACATATTAACTTTAGAGTTTCTAAAATGAAGGTAAGAGGGCTTACAAATATTATGAAGACACAAATCCACTAATAAAGATTGAGAAGCCCTTTATGCAAGCATATAAAAACCCAAAACAAAGCTCCAATTAACAAAAATCCCAAAAACTATAGCTTAGCAAATAAAACTTGCAACTTGATGATGTATGCAAGCTAATGATCATTCATACAACTTAGAAATGCTTGTATGAACATCATAATCTTCATAGGAATGATTAATGAAGAGGTTGGAGGCTAGGGTTTTTAAGTGGAGGCCATTTGAGAAATCAATTTGACATAGTTTGGTTGCTAGAATGATTAATGGGGTTTTAGGGTAGGATTAGGGGCTTATTTATAGAAGATTAGAGTGTTTTTAGCCCTAGGATTAACCCTAGGTTAGTTTTGGCCCGTCAGATTTCGGAATTCTCTAGAACCAAGCCACACAACCCAGCCCAAATCAAAATGGTGCGCCAGGCAACATTGCCAGGCTACCCCCTGTCGACAGGGCTGTCGACAGGGCTGTCGACACCATAGGGACCCTGTCGACAGGCCTGTCGACATGCGGGTCCTGGCGGGAATTTTCCCGCCTGCGCCAGTTTGCCCTAACCCTTGTTTTTTAATTCGAAATTTAAATCTGTTTTTACTTAGGAATTTTCTGAAAACTTCAATGGGCCTTAACTGGGTCATACGGACTCTGATTTTCGAAAACTCGGACTCTATTTCGCGTATTTTTCCGAGACGAACGCAATGGCATAGCCCGTTTCCCTTGATTCAGATTTTTAAATTAAATTCTGCCTCGATTTTCATTATTACAGGTTGTTGAAAATACGGGTTGTTACATTCTCCCCTCCTTAAAGGATTTCGTCCCCGAAATCTTCAAGTTAGGAAGAACATATCCTACCATCCAACATCCATCTACTCAAAACATCATCCACGAGCAATCATTGTCCTTAAAGGATTCTAAATGTGGTATGAACATATGCAAAAGTGCGTGTATATGTACTTACCTAATGCAAAAATCAGGCGGTTACTGATACAGTAAACCTCCTTAATGCATATGTATGTAAATCAGGCGGTTACTGATACAGTAAACCTCCTTAATGCATATGTATGTCAGTGAAATGAATCCATATGTATGCAAATTCCTAAATTCATAGTATCTATATGAGTGCACATAACATTCATCCATATGCAACATCCATGTGGTGGCACAACAAGTTTCAATCATGAATAAGCATAAACACTCATGCATATGCAACATGAAGAGTGTGTGAGCCGATCTAGTGCCTAATGTGTATAATGCATCCACGAGTAACCATTTGCAAACACTTGCAACCACTTGCAAACATCAAGCATAACATGTTTCAAATACATGTTTCATCCAAAGGGTTTCTACCTAAGGTTCTCATGACAAGATAGACACGATAAACTAGATAAACTAGATAAACTCCTTTTTGGATTACAAGAAATCCATTCAAACTTTGACATATAGTACTAACCGATGAGTCTTAACCCCCTTATGGAGTTTACAACAGAAATAAGATCGAGAATAGGACCGAGTGGATATATACAAAAGATAACTTGCAAGCAAGCTCCACAGGAAAACAAGGATCAAGGATGCACTCTTAATAAGAGATATGATGCGCGTATCTAGTCTTCACTCTTCTTAGTCACGTTTCCTTGAGCTTAACTCCACTGTGCTTTGACTATCTTTTCACTTCATGATTCCTTGGCTTCCTAACTCCTATTTCCCAAATTCGAGTTGGAACTCATTTCATTATCGCCTCTCGTCTTCCTTTTCCACTTATTCTTCTTTCTGTATACTTGGCTTAAACATAATTATAACCTCATGATTCGTGCAAGCTCTCCAAAATTCACTAGTGAATCCTGGATCTCGTCTACTTACTATAAAGTATTCCACGCGGCAGAACTTTTCTTGAAAGTACCAATCCACGTTGCCAATTGCCCTTACAAACGTGATTTTCTATAACTCATGCTTAATCGAAATGAACCATCCGCCGATGAGTGATAGGCCATACCTAGATTCAATTGCCTACCCAAGGCTTCCTGTAGGCTATTTCAAAACTGGCCAACTTCTTGAGGGTAAACCGTTGCTAACCATGATGCAGTCCTCTCGCTCTTCACCGGACTGAAATGAGCACTCTTCGTGAGTCTACCTATTATGACCCTCATATCCGTATTCCCTTTCTTTGATCTAGGTAGTCCATCCACATAATCAATCGAGATGTTTTCATACTTCCCTTGCGGAACCTCCAATGGAGGTAATGGCCCGCTGGGCTTCTATGACTTGGCCTTAACCTGGTGGCACATCATGCATCCTGAGACCAACTCGGCCACCTCCTCGAGTGATGCGCATCTTCAAGAACCTTCTTTACCAAGTCTTTCACTCGAGGAACACATAATCTCTCATCGTGCCTTAGTCATCCCTTGTCATCTATAATATATCTAGTGAGGTGACTTAACATCTCGCCTCGAATCATCTGGTCCATGTTCTTGACTAACTGCGGGTCTTCTTCCTGTGAAACCCCCTTCTTGATCCAGAAGAGTAAGTCTAAGCTCAGGGAATGCTAACTTAACTAGCCAAACGGAGAAAGCTTCTTACTTCAATTGCCCTCCTCAGAGTTTTTCGGTCTTAAACCGCAACCACTTTAGCGGAATCCACCGCTAAGCCTTACTTAGGAACTATGTGCCCAAGAAATCCAACTTCTTTCCTCCAAAGTGACATTTGGAGAACTTGACCTTCAACTGGTGGCTCCAAGCGTATCCATCACCTCCTTGAGATGTCTAGCATACTCTTCCTCATTCTTTTAAGGAGATCAAAATATCGTCTACGATGACCACGACAAACTTGTTCAAGGACTCCCTAAACACCCTACCCATCAAGTTCACGTAATATGCGGGTGCATTAGTCAAACCAAATAGCATGACTAGCCATTCTAAAAATCCATCTAGAGTCCTAAACGCAGTCTTGTCAATTCCATCCTCAGCCATCCTAAGCTGATGGAATCCGGTAGCTAGATCAAAAGAAAATAGATGCTCCTACAAGCTGATCAAACAAATCATCGATCCTTGGTAACGTTTGTCTATTCTTTTCACGATAATCAACATGTAAGCGAAGCAAACTGTCCACATTAGTAACGAACACTACTGGAGCACCCTACTCGAAAATGCCTCGTCTCAGGAAGTTCTTCTCCAGCAACTCCTTGACTTACTTTCTTAACTCTCATCTCGTGAGGTCATGTGCCTAACCGGCCACGAAACTGGCTTGGTATTACCAACCAGATAATGCGGAAATCTATCCCACGTCTAAGGGTAACCCCTTCACTTCCCCCAAGATATCAGGATATTCTCGGACCACCCTCACAGATTGCAAACTATCGATAGACGAGTTGAGGGATTCAAGATAACATGACGGGACCCATAGGGTTGCTAGAAATTTCTAGGGTATTACCGAGGCGAGTCATGAGCCTCACAACCCTATATACAAAAACCAAGAATGGCTCCAAAACAGGACAACCATTCCATGCCCAGAACCAACCCATATCCCCTGAAACCGAGAATATAAACATCCCACGAGAATTCTATACTCAAGATAGAAATTTTCAAATCCACTCAGACCACAGACAAACGGGCAGAACCCCCAATTGGATTTGAAACACATACGGGATCATCAACTAGACTAGTACTTAGGTGCAAACTTTCAACTAGATCAGATGAAATAAAACTATGCGATGTGCCAGAATCAAACAAAGTACGAACAGGGAAAATCAGAAAATGTAAACAAGACTTTCAACAGAAACACTACCTCTATCATGAGCTGGAAGAACGGTGTTGAGGGGATGAACTCGCCCTCCAGATAGTCATGCACACTGAGTCTGACCTTGCCCTTGTTTCCTCGGGCAATCCTTGCTGAGATGTCCAAACTCACCACAATGAAAGCATTCGCCCCGCTTTCTCTTCTCTTTCTTCCTACATTCCCTGGCTATATGTCCAACTTCACCACAGAAGTTGCATTTCCTATTCCCTCTTGGCTTGTCCTTGCGGTTGTTGTTATTCTTGCCCCGTTTCTCGGAATTTACTCTCTTGCCTTGAGACTCACTCGCCTTGACCTCTTTCTTGTCATTGTTATCTTCTTCTTGAAGTAGGGCCAAATTCACCAAATTCTTGAAAGTCGCCCCCAAGGGTATATGAGACATGGCCAAACCATGTAATGGCTCGTTTAATCCTAGAGCAAAGTGTAGGGCCTTCTTCTGATCTGTATTAACCAAGTCTAAATCGACCCGAGCCAGTTGATTAAACTTATCTATGTATTCCCTAATAGTCATGTCCCCTTGCTTTAGTGATAAGAACCTTAGTCCAAACCTCCCTCTAAAGTCATCCCAAGTCTCAATTGGCCTAGTAGCGGTGGTGACTACCCACCAACGTGCAGCTTCTTCCTTTAACAACCATACTACCAATAAAACCTTCCTGCGGTCACCTATATCAAAGGTGGCTAAAAGATCTTCGGTCTCTTTCAACCAATTCCTTGCCTCTACAAAAGTCTCTGTTCCACTAAAATTCTTGCCACCCATCATCTTAAAGTTCTTACAAGTTTCCGCAAAATCCGCTTGTGGAGGCTGAGGGAGAAGAGGAACATCAGCCACGGAAGGAGGAGGAGGAGGAACAGCGGCCTTGACTCGAAAGACAACATTAGAGACACCCGGGACCGGTGCCGTGACTTCCAAGTACCGACGAAACCAATCGGGTATTGTTACCCCTTCGGGCAAGATGAGATTATCAGACATGTTGGAAACGAAAAGAAAAGAGTTCAAACGAGGGATCAAAGGATAGTGCTAATGGCTTTTTGGGGAATAGCCTTTTAAAAATAACTAGACTCTTCTTTGGAAAATACTTAATACTTGGTTTTGAAAATAGTTTTTTTTTCTTTTCAAAAGTTTTAAAAACCTTTTTATCCCTTCTCGTAAACCATATGCTCTGATACCAAATGTAACACCCCACCTCCGTCAGGGTGGCTCTTGCAAGCAACTCTGACTTTGGTGGGGCGTTTTAAAACAAGGTAAACATGCATAATGATATAGCAAGGCAGGACATGACATATATATATGTAAATAAACAGAGTAAGTAGATAAAACAGCGGAAGATTTTTAACCCATTTCAAAACACAAGTCTGGTACATCAAAATGTCAATTTCCCAAAATTACAAATCTAGATAAAACATCATCTGATAAACTGAAATACATAAGTACTATCCCCAAATAAGAGTGATAAACCATAGCGGCTCAAGTCCAAAGCATACTTGAGCTATCCAAGGAAGCAGCTAAAATCCAAGCTAGGCTCCAGTATTCCCTCCCTGAGAACCTGGGGGGGGGGGAAACGGAAGAAAAGAGGCGAAAGAAAAACAGGTCAGTCAAAAAGACTGAGTAAGCCCTGCTACGATCAGTCTATAAACTAATAAAGTTAACAGTATGATGGAAACTGAGATGATCATAGATAACAACATACTGGCACGACAAATTAACTACAAGATAGATAGAGGTGTCATCGCATAAAACAAGGTTAAGTTTTGCACCACGGTGTACTAGCAACCCAACATAACAGGTATTGATCCCTTGGCCCAAGCTTTTAACCCAATAACATGAAGTGACCTTAATATAAGGTCCAGCCCAACGGTCTAGTCGATCGGCTCCCTATAAACCTAACACGTCAAGTGTTGGTGTCCATATGGCCCACATATGGTTGTAGTTAGATTGTGCTGGGTCCACCTTTGGGTGTATCAAGCCCTCGGGTGTCAACCTTAGACACTTAAGCAATAATGCACAGCCCTAACCTACTGGTACCCGTGCCTCGAGTTTGTCCAACACCGGACTACGTGCACGTCCGTAGCCCGCCTGGACCCGCACCGCTGTACCACTCAGCCATCGCCTTTTGGTCGCTTACATCCGTCCAGTAATCGTGCCCCGCCCTAGCCTAGCTTCTAGGGTTGTGAATGATACCAAACTGGGATTACTGTTAGAACAGACCACGTTGCTAGGGTTTTCTAAGAGGGTTAAGTGTGGTTTAACCCCTCACTAATCATGGATTAAATTAGTTAAGTGTAACCAACAGTTCACTTCTTAACCCCATCTAATCCCTCGTATCCCCAAATTGGTTAAGTATTAGTGGACCCTGACTTAACCCTAATCATGAGGCATTAATTAATTTAATGCACCTTAACCTCTCACATTAGACCTTGTTGTGATTACTAGTTAGGCCGGGCGGTTCCGGGTAGGTTTACACCACAACTTAGTCTAACCTCGGGTTTTGGCACCATATGACCAACTTCTCAGATTGGGTCCTATTGTTTGTAGCCACTAGTTAAGCCGGTAGGTTCCGGGTAGAATTACGCTACAAACTCAACCCAACCTCGAATTGGCCACACTTATGTTTTCTAAGTGTCATGTCCACTTTATTTCAAAACATAATTACAAGTCAACAAATGCTTGGGTAGACCTAACTTAATAGGTAAATTCCCAAGGGGTAGACCTAACTTAATAGGTAAATTCCCAATCTTATATTTTCATGTATTTTAAGTTTACCCAAACCCCCCAACGTCATTCTATCGCTTACATATTCGTAATAACGCATAAAGGATAGGAAGAGGGAACTTGGCACAACATACATGATGAACTTGCATATCACAACAAACATGCATAACACGTTAGACTTGCATAACTTAGCATAGTGAACTTGCATATTACCATAAACATGCATAACATATTAAACTTGCCTAACATGGCATAGGGAACTCGCATAAACATGCTTAACTTATTAAACATGCATAACATGGTATAGTGAACTTGCATAAGCATGCATAACTTATCAAACTTGCAAATCATGTCATAGTGAACTTGCATAACCCAATAAACTTGCAAATCATGGCATAGTGAACTTGCATAAACATGCATAACTCAATAAACTTGCAAATCATGGCTTAGCAAACTTGCATAAACATGCATAACTCAATAAACTTGCAAATCATGGCTTAGTAAACTTGCATAAACATGCATAACTCAATAAACTTGCAAATCATGGCTTAGCAAACTTGAATAAACATGCATAACTCAATAAACTTGCAAATCATGGCTTAGCAAACTTGCATAAACATGCATAACTCAATAAACTTGCAAATCATGGCTTAGTAAACTTGCATAAACATGCATAACTCAATAAACTTGCAAATCATGGCTTAGCAAACTTGCATAAACATGCATAACTCAATAAACATACATAAATCCCAACTTGCATCACATATTAACTTTAGAGTTTCTAAAATGAAGGTAAGAGGGCTTACAAATATTATGAAGACACAAATCCACTAATAAAGATTGAGAAGCCCTTTATGCAAGCATATAAAAACCCAAAACAAAGCTCCAATTAACAAAAATCCCAAAAACTATAGCTTAGCAAATAAAACTTGCAACTTGATAATGTATGCAAGCTAATGATCATTCATACAACTTAGAAATGCTTGTATGAACATCATAATCTTCATAGGAATGATTAATGAAGAGGTTGGAGGCTAGGGTTTTTAAGTGGAGGCCATTTGAGAAATCAATTTGACATAGTTTGGTTGCTAGAATGATTAATGGGGTTTTAGGGTAGGATTAGGGGCTTATTTATAGAAGATTAGAGTGTTTTTAGCCCTAGGATTAACCCTAGGTTAGTTTTGGCCCGTCAGATTTCGGAATTCTCTAGAACCAAGCCACACAACCCAGCCCAAATCAAAATGGTGCGCCAGGCAACATTGCCAGGCTACCCCCTGTCGACAGGGCTGTCGATAGGGCTGTCGACACCATAGGGACCCTGTCGACAGGCCTGTCCACATGCGGGTCCTGGCGGGAATTTTCCCGCCTGCGCCAGTTTGCCCTAACCCTTGTTTTTTAATTCGAAATTTAAATCTGTTTTTACTTAGGAATTTTCTGAAAACTTCAATGGGCCTTAACTGGGTCATACGGACTCTGATTTTCGAAAACTCGGACTCTATTTCGCGTATTTTTCCGAGACGAACGCAATGGCATAGCCCGTTTCCCTTGATTCAGATTTTTTAATTAAATTCTGCCTCGATTTTCATTATTACAGGTTGTTGAAAATACGGGTTGTTACATCGGCCGCCCCCTGTCACCCTTCGCATCCCCCTCCCACCGCTTCTCCCCTCCTCCTTCCAGACGAAATCACCAAGCCCACAGACCCGCGAACCCTAGCCCCCCCAGTCACCGAAACCACCACGCCCAAGCCCGAACCACCACCCGACCGCTGACGTGAGCCTCCACCGCCCTCCAGCATCCCCTCGCGCCTCTTCCCTCCCTATCCCCTTCTAACTCCGGCCAAAACCGGCCAAACCCGCACCCAAATCGACGCAGCACTCGACGACGAAGACCAGCAGCCCCTACGCCCCATTTCAAACCACCTGTGAGTTGTTTTTATTTTTATTATTCAGCTGTATAAGTAAAAATATGGTTTTAATATATAAAGTTAAGATTTTTACATAGGAAACTAGTCTATAAAGATGATATTTTCGAAAGTATAAAAATATAATCTTTTATATTGTAGAAGTATAAAAATATAATTTTTATATAGGTAAGATAGTAAAAATATCATCTTTATATATGTAACGAAATAAAAATCTGATTTTTATTATATATATAATGAAGTAAAATGTGATTTTTATAGTGATGAAAAAAGAAAAAAATTAAATCTTTATATTTGAAAAGACGAAATCTTTATGCAGAGAATAGCGTGATAAAAAATATAATTTTTATCTATATAGCACCGTTGTAAAAATAGAATTTTTATCTATATTGTTGCGGTGTAAAAATGGAATTTTTATTCATATAGTAGTAGTATAAAAATATGATTTTTATCTACATAACAACAATATAAAAATGTGATTTTTATATATATAGTGGCTATGGGCAACGAAAGTGACAAAAGGCGAGAACAGTGATGATTTCCTACAATTGAAGTGTCGCGGAGTTGGGATAGCTTTGGTGAGAACTTCCCACTTTAAATTTTCTTTTCTAGTTATATAAATATATACTAGGATGTAGACGGTGTTTAGTAGCACCCGACACCATCGTCCACAGACCATGGACTTGTTTGTTTGGTTGTGTAGCTGGTTAGATTATTTGATTTAAATTTGATTGTTTTGATGAAATGGAATGGATTTGATTGATATGTGTATGGCGTGGGCCATTATTAGACCGGGGATAAGGCTAGGCCTTGTCCCTTTTCTAGTATCGTGCCGCTATATCGCCGAAATTTTCTAAAATAAATTAGAAAAATAAAGATATCATTTTATTTAATAAATGAACCGAGTAGAATATTCGTAGGTTGAATAGAATAATTTGGTCGTTAAAAATATAATTTTTAACGTGAACGTGAGTAAATAAATATTCATTTACAAATCGAACGATTTGTTTATGTACACTGATTTGACTGACATTGATTGGGACGATAAATTTTACACATCGCCCAACTGCACAAAAAAAAATCTATGTTTGTTGATTTGAAACCCCACACGGGTATTGGGATAAAATACGGCATACACTAATCCCAATAATTAGTTGTATGTCGATCGATGGATCGACAGGCTGTTATAAGCGTTAGATATCTATATTTGATGCTTATACAGTGTAGTGCACTTTGGATGATGGTTGATTATTTATCGTTGCTATTATATGCATGTGTTGTATGGAATCCATATAATTAACTTTATATGGTAATTGATTGGGCCTCATTCCAATTTAGAAAATAAAGAATTTTATAAAGTAAAGGTTCATGTGTTAACCGTACTCATCCGTTGAGATTAGTCATGTGTTGAACGAAATATTTTAACAATAAAATTTACATCTTTATTATATATAGAATTAGAAACAAACTTCTTTATAAAATAAAGGTTCATGTGTTTACAGTACTCATCCGTTGAGATTAGTCATGTGTTGAACGAAATATTTTAACAATAAAATTTACATCTTTATTATATATAGAATTAGAAACTAACTTCTTTATAAAATAAAGGTTCATGTGTTGACAGTACTCATCCGTTGAGATTAGTCATGTGTTGAACGAAATATTTTAACAATAAAATTTACATCTTTATCATATATAAAATTAGAAACTAATTGGAAAATAGATATGATGAGTGGTCTCCTGGATGTTGATCTAATGTTGGTTTCGGCATTCGGGGTTAATATTCAGGAAATCGTTCTCTTACTAATTTACGGTAGGAGTCTGATTTGAAATCAAACGATATATACCATAATTTTATAAAATATATTGAATAACAAAAATAGTCACACGTGGATAGTACTCCTTCGTTGAGATTAGTCATGTGTTGACAAAAATATAGATTAACGTATTGAATAGAATAAATATTCATTTGTTGAATAGAATAACGGAATTATTGAAATATATAAAGCCGTGTTGATTACAGATGCGCTATTTTGACACGAACGATATTTATATCGATTATATTCGTTTTTATATTGAATTGAAAAGAAAACGAATTCGAATTGAATTGAATAGAAAACGAATTCAAATTGAATTGAATAGAAAACGAATTCGAATTGAATTGAATAGAAAACGAATTCGAATTGAATAGAAATTGAATTCAAAATTGAATTGAATTCAATTGAAAATGAATTGGAATAGAATTGAAATCGATTTGAATTGAAATCAAATAGAAATGAAGGTAAAACGAATTTATAAGAAAAAAAAATTTAATTTTGATTTGAATTTGAAATGGAAGTTGAAATTGTTTTGAAACGAAGTTAAAACGATTTATAAAATATGTTTTAAAAGGAAATCGACGAAATATATATTATATATATTATATATATAATATAATGGCCTGAATAGAACGCGCCGCGCCGTGGCAGTTCGTGAATTTCGACCATTGACTTCGAACGGACATTACGGGAGATCCGACCGTCGGATTCTCCTAAAACCGGAACCGTTGGGTTCGTATCGAAAAGAGCTTTCTAACGAATATTAGAAATTTGAAATCTAACGGTTTGATTTGGAGATACGTCCAAATCAAATTTGGAAAAGGTCGTTGTAAGTGTAGTTCGATGGCCGTTGATGGAAATCGACTGTACGGGCCTTGATAAAATTATCAAAAATAGAAATAATTTGTGTATAATCATAAGAAATGATTTGTGAAGAACTGGGATGAAAAATCTCACATTTGTAAAGATAAAAATAGATTTTTATCGAAATGAACTAATTTTGAACTAAAATTAAACCCGTTTATTTTTAAATAAATAAATTGGATTTGAAACGGGTTTTAAATAGAATTAATTTGTGGGTTTATCGTGAACGGTGTTTTAAATAACACTAGTTCTTTAACCCGATAATAAATAGAATGTGATTTGGGTTTATCGTGAACTGTGTTTTAAATGACATTAGTTCTTTAACCCAGTAAAAGGAGTTTTAATGAATCTGAAATTAGATTGAAATGTGAATTGATAATCTAAATTATCAAATTTGGAAAATGAGCGAGAATGGAGTATCACCAGTTTTGCTCCAAAGCGATAGTTAAATCTTTAATTAGATTTGAACGTGAAACGGTAATTAATTTTACCGATAACACCGTGATGTTAGATATGGAGTATTACCAGTTTTGCTTCATGGGATGAATATGTTGGGATTGGGAAATAAAATAAATAATTACTCCGGTGTGGTTCTCTAATCTCGACTAGTTTGGAAAACCATAATTTGGTTTGAAATGACATCCAAAAAAACATTAAAGAATAAATTCAAAGAATTTATCTTCGATAAAATTAATGGGAACCTTCCCCTAAGAATATGAAATTTAGAAACTAGCTGTAGGTTAGCTAAGAAGAATGGTTTCCTGGTATTGATCTAATGTTGGTTTCGGCCTTCGGGGTTAATATTTGGGAAATTGTTCTCTTGTTGATTTACGGTTAGTAGCTTCTGAATTGGAATGAGGCGTATATTGTGTTTGTGTAACATTTGTTTTTAATATACGCGGGTTGTTTGGAAAGTCCGGGTTTATACCCATTATGAATAACTGATTCGACGATAAGTCGAAGATGATGACGGTGGTCGAAGACCAGAAGTCTTCACATCGTTTGGATGATTACTGATGATCTTGATTGGGCTATACACCCAAGAGGATGGAAATAGTTGGTGGTCGTCCAGACGTACTTGGAGATCGATGGATATGCGAGGAAAGTGCCTCCGGTTTCGTTCAGACCCAGAACGAACTTGTAAATGGATTGTGTGTCTGACATTGGATTTTATTCTGTGTTGATTGATTTCTGTTAAATATATATCTGTTTGGCGGCGGAGAATATATTCTCTTGCTTAACGCCCTTCTCTGAGACGCATGAGCTTAGAGGTTATATATCGATAGATATCAATCGCATGGCATGAATTGCCTGTGTGGCACGCTGAGTTGCATGGATCAAGGCTTATGTTGAAAAGCAATGTCTTGTGGTTGATGATCAAAGCACGGCCTTGGTGGCGCAGCTTTGTGTATAACGTGAATTCGCGAGCCTCACACCTCGGTATGAGTTAAAGAGGGGATAAGGACTGCAGGGAGAGCACGACGTTTCTTTCTAGCTTTGGTGGTGTCAGTGACTTACCAGCCCTGACATTTTTATACTTTTCAACTATGTGGTTGTTGGATGAGGCGCCTCGATTTTAGGTCTGTAAGGACCGGGAAACGTGTGTTCAGGAATTGCTAATCCTCAAACGTAAGAGAGGACCGGCCCTGAAGATCCAAGGGTTGCCCAGAGTGTGTAATCCTGGGACATTTGCTAGAGTGTCTTGAATCGGAGAGGAGCTTGCACCTTGCCTCGATTCATGACGGAAATCCAATTTCCAATACGTGTATTTCAGTTTTATTTGTAGAGCCTAGTATGGCGACATGATAGATGGTACCCATGCCGCCTAGGATTGATATTTATGATTGAAATTGTTTTGACACTATACACTTATTATAGTATCAAATGATTTGTTTTTAAAACGTACCAAGCATGTTTGGCTATTATAAGGGAAAACCCTATCCTCCGGCTTGCGTTGCATTGTGTGATGGGACCTGGGTCTTATAATAGCTTCATTTTTCGAAAAAGCATTGCGTTGTTTATCCTATGCATTGGTATTCTTGGGAGAAAACCCGTTCCATGTTATACGGCGTGGTCCCTTGAATTACTCTCTTTTAAAGTAAAGTTTTAAATAACTGTTTTAGTTCTCACACCAGTCACATGACTGACCTGGAGTTTATTGTTTTAACTTAAACTCTGGGTGCCCCTATTTTCGACACGGGCAGCTAGTAGTTTTGGTTTTGCAGATTTATATTCACAGGATCCTGGTTTACAGCTGGAATGATGCTCGGAAAGCTCTGTATCCGTGTATTACTTTCAGTTGTGTTTTCTATTGTTTTCTGCTACTTTGTAATTTATTGTAACCTCTGATATTTTTCGAATGTAATTTATTCAATTATATTCTGTATGTTCTTGTATTCTGATGGAATTGTTGTAATATACAATGAAATGTTCTTCCGTTTGCGTTCTTTTGTGTGTTGTTCTCAAAGTATCCGCTCTTCCCTTACCGGGGAAGTTACGGGTCCTCACATCTCCATCACTATAAAAGAGGATGTCAGACAATATAAATAAGAATAGTACATTAGATGCTATTAAATACAGACAGTTAGAATTTTTACAATTCAGTTTTGTAAATATTATTAACCATCATTAATGGAATTCATAAATATATTGATGTACGAACTGTGGGTGTTTACATAAAATTTGGTTGCCCTCATCAAACATGGTTTATGGTGACCGTAACAAAATAATCCCCAAATTCTCTTATTTTATCAATGTCAACTCATACTAGCTTGATATGTCAGTGAACTTCCACTATGATACATGCAATAGATTCTTTATGTGTCAGCTTATAGTCAAATGACGATACAACATGGATTGACAATTGTAATTTTTTAATTATTATAAAAGGGATGATTCGGACAAAACCGTCTCTTACTTCTGGAAGAAAAATTAAAGAGCGAAAAGTTTTTTTTTCATTTTACCATTGTTTCTAATCATGCATTATTCATTGTCCAAATTTTCGTTGTCGACTATGTTTTAATAATTACAATAGTTTATTTTTCTTTTATTTTTAATATTTAATCTTTACAATTTTTTTTTAATAACATAAATTTTATTGTCCAGTAAAACGGGCTAAAAATGCTAGTATTTTATTAATGGGGATTTTATTCAGAAGGACAAACGGTATTAAATTTTTATTCGTTAGGACAAGCGCCTAAAATTTTACTCAAAAGGACAAGCGGTATTAATTTTTTCCGTCGTTCTTCATCTCGTCGTTAATTATCTCGCTTCACCTCGTCGTTCATCATCTCGAACGATTTTCTATCCCAAAAACATTTTTAATATCAATCAAATCAAAATCCGCGGCATCTCGTACAATCAATCCTCAAACATAAATCGACCAGCAAAATCTAGGGCACGAAATCGATCTCGCGCGTATTCGATTGGTGAAATCGTTCACGAAATTAGGGTAAATTCGATTGATATGATTCGTTTGGTAGTAAATATGATTTCGTGATTTTTTGATTTCGTGAATTCAGAGTAGAAATCGAACGAGAGAGATGAGCGAGAAAAAAATCGCTGGAAAAAGTTTTTTTTCTTTTTTTTAACGGTGAAGTTAGAAGCAGCTCGTAGGTATCATTTTTCTATTTTTTTAGGTATCATTGTTCGTGTTTTAACAGTGTTATGTTTTTGTGATTATAATTTTAGTGCTATATCAGTTTTCTACAAGTACTGTTGCATTAGCTTTGCAACTCAATCGAAATTATGTCATTTTAATCAATCAAAGTGGGATGTAAATATTTTTTGAACTAGTTTTCCTTCAAAATATCAAAGCAGTTTCTAGGTATCAATTTTATATTTTTTTATGTATCATTTTTATATTTTCAACATGAATTTACATCATAGCAGTTTTAGGTATCATTTTTATATTTTTTTTTAGGTATCACTTTTATAATTTCTAGTTGAATTAACATCATAGCAGTTTTTAGGTATCATTTATATTATTTTTTAGGTATCACTTTTTTATTTTCTAGTTGAATTTACAGTATTATGTTGGTATAAGTTTTGATTGTGTATGGAATTCTTGCAGATACTGCATGCTGCTGGAGATTACTTGAATTCAAGACCGGAGTGCATACAAGTAAAAGTAAATGCATGAATGCATGCTTGGAATGGGGAGCAGTGTTCTATGTACGTAGATTGTGTAGAAAAAATAATGTATCATATTAAATCAGTTACGTATCATTGTAGGTATCATTTGATACAAGTGGGTATTATTGTGTATTACAGAGAATAATCTCATTTTTGTGACAATTGAATTGAATTGATTACTATTATTTTTTTAATCAGTAGGTATTATTGTGAATAAATATTATTTTTGTGAGATGTGAATTGAGTAGGTGGGTGTTATTTTTTTTATCAGTGGTTATCAGTTAAAATTAATGTTGTGTATCAAAAAAAGTCAACTGCCAAAGCAAACAACACAAATCAACCTACTTGCCACATTCTCATACACAAAGCCATAAAAATGATACCTAAAAAAAATATAAAAATGATACCTAAAAACCGCTTTAATATTTTAACGACAAAAGTAATACAGAAAATGTTTGAATCACAGTTTGATTGATTAAAATGAAATAAATTCAATTGAATTACAAAGCTAGTGCAACAGTACAACAACAAAATTAATACAGCAACAAAAAGTAACTAAAAAAACATAGCACAGTGAATACAGTAAAAATGATACCCAAAAAAATATAAAAATGATACCTAAAAACTGCTATGATGTAAATTCAAGTAGAAAATACAAAAATGATACCTAAAAAAATATATAAATGGTACCTAAAAACTGCTTTGATAATTTAAAGGAAAACTAATACAAAAAAAGTTTACATCCCACTTTGATTGATTAAAATGACATAATTTCGATTAAGTTGCAAAGCTAATGCAACAGTACATGTAGAAAACTGATATAACACCAAAATTATAAACAAAACAACATAACACTGTTAAAACACGAAAAATGATACCTAAAAAAATAGAAAAATGATACCTAAAAACTGTTGATAACTTCACCGTAAAAAAAAAAGTATACAACGACGAATTTTTTCTCCTTCATCTCTCTCGTTCGATTTTCTACGCCGAATTCGCAAAATAAAAAATAATGAAATCATCTTTATTACCTATCATATCAAAATCCGCGGCACCTTCAATAATCGACGAAGTTTTTCAGACAAAATTAGGGCAAATCTCTAGAACGAATTCCCAAATCAGTACGCGCATAATCGATTTTGGTATGGATTTGATTTCATATGATTTTCAGTTGAGATGATTTCGTTATTTTTGATTTGCTGATTTCGTGGAAGAAGAAATCGAAAAAGAGAGAAAGGAGCGGAAGAAGAAATCGGAGAAGACAGAAAGGGGCGACGGAAAATTGTCCTTCTAAATAAAATTTTAAGCGCGTGTCCTTATAAATAAAATATTAAGATCAATTGTCCTTGTAAGAAGTTTCCTGTTTATTAATCTTAATACTTGTAATAGGATTTCATTTGTAACTGCCTTTAGGCAAACTCCAACAACCACATTAGCACTATTAATTACGCTATTAGTTGCGTCGTCCAAACAAAAGTGCTTAAAAACAACGAGGCAAAAAACAAGAGATATATATACAGCAGAAATATCATAATATTTTATTGCGGATTGTGTTTATTATTGGAGAAACAACGGACACTTGCACAAATATATAAACTTTCACACATAGTACATAATTTATTTTATTGAATGTAAAAACGTAGTCATTGAACACCAGTCGGCTGCATCACCATCAGCTGGCAACTGTAAGCCCAAGATCAAGCATTGTTGATCTCTTCAACTTTCTCACCAGTCTTTGCCCCAGCATTGGAAATTTCTTCAATCTTCTGACCAATCTCGGTTGCCCAATACTGGAGAACTTCAGTAAATCCCGACTCGGTGATTCCTTCGATGTATGCACACCTAAATGACCACTTGAGTCTACAGCCTTTGCCTTCACGTCCCATCACTATTTGCATTGTAGCCTTATAATCCTTATACCCGGTAAAAGCTTCAATGAATATGTAGCTGTAGCTCATCCTGCAATTATCCAGGGCCACCAATCTCTCCTTAGCCCAGAATTCCTGTTCGGATGGGTGCATTATACCCACAACATACCGAACACAACCAACAACTTCATTTTCACCTTCTATCAGTTCACAGACTGATAATGAAGGCATGATCTTGTCAAGGTTAGCAAAGTCTTTTATCAGAGCCCATGCTTCCTCTGGCTTTGTATTCGGAAGCTCTGCGTAGACGGTGCCTTTCCATTCTGCAGGCATGTTAGCTTTCTCACCAGTCTTTGCCCCAGCATTGGAAATTTCTTCAATCTTCTGACAAATCTCGGTTGCCCAGTACTGGAGAACTTCAGTAAATCCAGAGTCGGTGATACCTTCGATGTATGCACACTTAAATGACCACTTAAGTCTACAGCCTTTGCCTGCACATCCCATCACTATTTGCATTGTGGCCTTATAATCCTTGTACCCGGTAAAAGCTTCAATAAATATATAGCTGTACTTCATCCTGCAATTATCCAGGGCTACCAACCTCTCCTTAGCCCAGAATTCCTGCTCAGATGGGTGCATTATACCCACAACATAGCGAACACAGCCAACAACCTGATTCTCACCTTCTATTAATTTACAGACTGACAGTGAGGGCATGATCTTGTCAAGGTTAGCAAAGTCTTTTATTAGAGCCCATGCTTCCTCCGGTTTTGTATTCGGAAGCTCTGCGTACACCGTGCCTTTCCATTTTGCAGGTCCATTACCACCACCTTCAGTGACTATGGCACGCATATCAGCATTATTTATCTCCATATAATTTTTTAGACTAAGTAATTAAGCTTCTAAAATTGAAGAATTAATATGAGAGCAACGTGATAAATACATGTATACATACGACCGTATATATAACATGAGTCGCGTGTACATCTCACCAGCCGTTCATCATACATTACCTCCTTAGTCAAAACATTGCATTAAAAAGAGAAAAAAAAATGTCTGTAACATGCAAAAATTATAGTTTAAGACAGGTTGTTTATTCATTTATTGCATTCAACACGGTACAACCAGAAATAAATTGGTGCTTGTTCCGAAACTTGGTCAACAAGCTAGGCTGGGAAAAAATAACTGAAATAAGTGCATTAATATACTACTCCCTCCATCCCATAATAAGTGACGTTTTTTGACCTTGCACATATATTAAGGTTTACATTTACTGTCCTTAATTATCACACCTGTACGTCATTAAAGTCTTACTACTCTTTCCAATGTTAATATCTCAAAGAGCTGTAACACTATGATTGGTCGTTCATGAAGGAGTAAATATATTAACATTGGAAAAGGAATATAATTAATTGTTACAGGTGTAAATAAGAGTAGTAGCAGGTGAACATGAATCTAGCTTATCTTGAAAACCTAAAAACGTTACTTAATACGGGATTTGGAAAAAGTCAAAAAACGTCACTTATTATGGGTTGGAGGGAGTACTAAAAAACGGATGTTCCATAACATGTGATGTTTCAGGGGCTGTAATAATTTAAATTTTACATAGAATTAGCAAAGTCAAGTTAATTAGGAAAAATTCTTATGAGTGTCGGTTTGTATCGTTCATTTTCAAATATTTGTAAATATGCAATCATAACTAGCTGGTTAGGATATATTATAACGACCCTCCCATGCTTACTCTTTTATCATTCATTTTTGAAACAAACACCACTTGGAACCCATATTATTTTCAGCTACTATCATTTCTTGTATAATAATAACATTATGTGAAAAATTAGCTTCACAGATACGAGAAAGCCATGCGCCTGAAATATCGGAATGACAGCAAATATGTTAAGTAAAATGCTAAAAGAAGAATCCATAATGTCAGCTATTGTCCAGTGAAATAAATAAAATAAGTATCATGCTGTTAAAATATGTCGAAATGGCTGTTACCTCTCTGAATCTATCGAAATATAAGTTGTACTCTCGTGCCTTCCACGTGAGCTGTTGTTGTTGGGCTTAATTTTTATTTTACTCCAGCCCAACTATGCTCTTAGGGTTGCTGCTCTATTATTTGTTTTACCCTATATTAGCATTGCAACATTGAACATTCTGCTGTATCAAAAAAATCATTTCATTTGGTATCACTAAAGAAAAAATTGTGTTGTATCTTCACAAATTAATTATTTGTGTCGTATAATATAAATTAATTGCTATCAAAACAGCTGATTTCAAATTAGCAAGCAGGTACAAAAAGTCTGACAATGGAAAATTTTACAAATCGAAACAGTTGGACAGTGCAAACAGCAACGTTGAGAAATAAGTCTTTGAAGCAGGGGTGATCATGTGTTTCCACTGTCTACTAGTCCTAACGCGGTGGACCGGATGGGTTAGTCTTATGTTAGTTTACAATTTGATTTCATTGCTATATTCCAGGTTGTATCAGGTGTAAAGACGCAGACATTCGCGAACGGTCATCAGCATAATAGCAACATTATTTTTATTAGTTGTTGGTACTTTTTTACGCCCATCTTTCTTGGCTTCTCATACATTGCAATCTATATTTCGTCCTCTTGTCTTGAGCGAGTTAAATAGGATCTGCATACCATGGTATAAGTTGTGATTGATAAGCTCGTTACCTCTGATCTACATGACAATTTTGTTTTTCGATTAATAGTATGTTCGCGTAGATAGAAGCAAATTTTCCGTAACCAGTTTGAGACTATCTACGTATGCGTCCATATGCAGAGTTAACAGGCTTCAGTTAAGCAAAGTTATATGTGTATGGTCTGTGGGGTTAAGCAAACCCCATTTCGGTTCGGTTTTAGGGTAAAACCGAAACCGAAACTGAAAGATCTCGATTTTAAAAACCGATAACCGAAACCGTAACCAAAGCATCGGCTTCGGTTTCAAAACATCGGTTTCAGTTTTTATCGCCTCGATTTCAGTTTTAAAACCGATTTAAACAAAAAATATTATAAATTTAAACAATCATAAAAGAAATTAAAATAAAATGTTTCAACCGAGTGTATTGAAATAAATGGTACAGAGTACAGACTAATAGATTATAAGTCATCCAAAGTATTACAAAGCTAAGCTAGCTAGCTCTAAGCCGAAGACAAGAAATAAGAAAAGGAAATGAGCAGAAGCACTCCAGTGAACCACACTACAACAACCAACAACAACTTGGAATTCTAGAAAATTGTAACGATCCGCCATTTTGACTGTGCCGAATCAACAAAACACGTCAACTCGAACTGTCCAAAACGACAGATTGTTATTAGCTTCTGGGGTAAATAGAATAAATCACAGACACAGATACAGAGCAATAAAATATCTCGCAGTGGAAAATTTTAAAATGCAATAGTAGTTCATGAAGCTACTAAATAAATTTTACATCAGAGTTTACATAAATAATACAACGGAAATCTAATATAATGTATTTTGATACATAAGTAAATGATAACAATATGAATCAAACAATGAGAATAGCTGACACTGGAACAACTGATCAATGAGTAGATACATAAGAGCAAAACCCAAGATAAGCTCCAACTCTAAGGATAAATCTCGAACTGGAATACTCGATCTGACCCGAGCAATAATGCAAAATAAAACAACTCGGATCAGGAATAACATTCTCATGGAAGTAAATCAACTCAAATGAATTGTTCGATGAAATGCAATCAGTAACTTAAAGGATGTTTGGGATCACCATCCTCTAAAAATCCGTCAAACTAATACTATATAATATAATATGCTATATACAACAGTGTCTACCAGTAAAATAAAGATATCAAAATAGCGTAAGCGGGATTACCATTATTACACTTACGATGTTTATGTATTCCCATAGTATATACAGTACTGTAATTCCTCCGTAAACTAGAGGGCTATCAGAGAGCACTCCATATAAAACAATACAAAACAAAATCGTAGTGGGCTCATATAAGGCATGTGACAAGGTACGTAAGGAATGCTAGGGTGTGGATTCACAGTTTGCAGAGTCGGACTTGTGGTAGCGCATAGCAGCTACTACCGCCCACCTCGAAACACACTCCCAAAATCAAAAGGGCCCAAATCGAATCTCAACAGTAATAGAATAATATCAAAGAAGTGTGCTCGATAGGAGGTATGACCTCACTTGGTTCATGCATAGCTCATGTTTTAGCCACAGCAAGCTGACTCAAGGTAGTCAGGGTCTCGTAATTAATATGAAATAAATTAAAATGGAGTCATTCGCCAAATCATCCCCTTCATTCTGGAACTCCACCGCGTACACAGTTGTTAAAGTGGTTTTCGGTATTGGCAGAGAGTATGACAATAGCCGATCCCAGTATCTTTAACAACCAAATGTTTACATTTTTCACACCGTGACCATTATTTTATAAATCACTTTATTAAATAATTTATATGAAAGCTCATACTCGAATTTGAAATCAAAATTTAATATCCAACTTCGAATATATAAAATTTTGAAACCCATCTACTTAAATTCGCTTAAATCAAATCGATTTAGAAATCATATTGTAAAGGTCTCGTAGTATAGTATAAACCAATACTATTTAACTTCAGGGATATTTTAGTTCGATTTATATTCGAAAATCCAAGTTTCAAACCATCCAACAATTTGCTTTACGTCGATTCAAATATTCAACATTTGAGTTCAAACTATATGATTCAAGTCAAAACTTACATTTCATTTTAAACAAAGTATTTTCATGTCATACGATTCTAAATCGTTATTTATATATTTTACAATTCGTATAATCTAATTTTCCTTTAAATGGATTCAATTAAGTCAATTCAAATATCCGATCACTTAGTTTCAAATCTAGTTTATATAATTCAAATTGAAATCTTATGTTTCAATTTAAACCAAATCATATAATATCTTAACTCAACTCTAACTATTCAAATTCATTACTAAAATTTGAGTTGAAGCCTTATATTCAATTCAAACAACTTATAAGATTTAAAACTATTCTTATAAATTAATTCAACAAATTCCCCAACCCAAAACCAAACGATTTATAAAATCAATTCTATATAAAATTTATACATATTCAAATTCACATTTTAATCGCTAAAGAAATCGAATTAATTTCATATCAAATATGATTCAAATTAGACATCAATTTACAGGTTCATGTTTATTTCCTGTACAAGTTCATATTTAAATCCAATTCAAATTCGCATTCAGTTGATTAAAAATCAAATTTATTCCAAAATTAGGAAATTCATTTCCAAAACAATTTCGCAATTCAAGTTCATCTCTTATAAGCTCAAACCAATTCGAATTCAAATTCATTTCATTTTTACCTAATTCAAATTCATCTCTACTAAAAATTCGTATCAATTATGGTCCATAACATAATATGAGTTCATCCGTTATTTAATTATCGTTATATGAATTTACATCTTTAAACTTCGAATTTAAGTTGCGAAATCTAACTTATCCAACTCCTGGTTTATTATTAAAGTTTATAAGTATGTATATATATATATATATATATGAAAATATAACTTTGAATATACATATATATTTATAAGTTTATAAAATTCTAAAATTAAATTAGAATATAGATTATAAACATATATAAGATTAAAATAATATAAAAAATAAGTTTAAAATAATTATTTATAATATAATATAAAAGTTTAAAATACCTATATGGTTAAATTATATATAGTTTAAAATAAATAAAATTATAAGTAAAACTTAAATAAGCAATAAATCTATATTTACTTATGAAAATCATTTTAAAACATATAATTCAAAATTATAAAAATTTAAGTTTAAAATATTTTAAATATAAATATATATATAAAAAAATCTTTAGTCATTATTTTAAAATCAAATTTTCCAAATTCCTTTATTTCGAAAGCATGACCAACGGCGTCCGTATATAGTTTTCTATCCTATGGTCAAGTGATACGGATATTTATCATTTCAACCCGTAATTTATAAAATTTCTACTGGTTTTTTTATTTCAACCCGCGATCTCAACTTCAGTAAAAATCATTCAGGTCTATCATTTCAACCCATAATGATTTTTCCCTATTCTAATGTCCGTTCGGGTATGTATCATTTCAACCGTTAGTGTTTTTTCCTAAACTAGGGGTATTACCAATCGCAACAACAATCACATAGCAACAATCACAGTATATATACTATCGGTGCAAGTACGTGTCATATGAATATATCGTGTCACATATGAAATGTGCATATATATCAAACAATTTCTATCAGCAATCCTATACATTTCATATAATAGTTCGTTATAGATCTAACATCCATGAAAAATGTGAGTCCGGTGGGGATAAACTCACCTTTTTGGAGCATTAAGGAAATGTGAACACAAACAGACACATAAATAAAATGACGAAATCCGATGGAGACTACGTCAAACAATCCCGGCTACAATATCGGTCAAACACGACAAATTGCTTGAATTAAATCAGCGATAACTCGGACAAAAGCAGCAAAGCCAAGCCCTTATCCTTGTCCTTCGAATAGCAAAGCCAAAGACAAGGTAACTGGGCCAATGATTCACCAAATCCTCGGCAAACAAACACAAGTCCCTGCCTAAATTTGTATGGACAAAACAAACTTCATATTCTCGAACTTTTTTCTGTTTGTTTTTTTTCTTTTATTGATGGTCGAATATGAAGAAGAAAGGAGAGAAGTAACGAGAAAGGGTGATGCATGTACAGGCATTGGGTTTGCATGGATGTCCATGCGTTCACCTTTCTCTTTTTTGTACATCATTCTTTTTGCATGATCAGCAAATCTGGTGGGGCGGAGCTATAGATCGGCATTTGTTTGAGGCGAGGGGTGGCGAAGCATGGATTTTCGATGGAGAAGGGAGAACAGTGAAATGAAAATGGGGTAGAAGGAATTGCAGAATGGAATAAAAAGAATGAACCGGTTAACATGATGAAGGGAAGATATAAAGATCTCCTTTGGAAACGTACAAAAAGTGAACGGTTGTTTAAGAATTTGAAAAGGAACACAACGATTGGAACAACGCATGTTTCAAAAATGAAGGGAAAGGTGCGGAGAATGGGAGAAAATGACGGGGAGAAGGAACTGATGGGAGAGAACGTGTCTTTGTAAAAATGAAGGGAAGTCCATGCGTTTAATATTGAACCTAGTGGAAAACTCCTAGCGTTTCAAACTTCTCGCATTCCAAAACTATAATTACAAAATTTAATGTATGTGTTGGAGATAAATACACGTAAAAAAAAACATTACTTCTTTTTTGGAACATCAGAAGGCATAAACAAAAGGGACGTTTGACAAACGAGACGGACACAATGGTATATAGTTTACAGTGTCAGAATGCTCCGTTCAAAAAGGCATTATCGATCACTTTAAAAAGGAAAAATGGCATGAGAAAACAATTAAATGAAAGTCAAAACTTTCGATTTACGAAAAACAAATTTTGACGTTGGATTCGTGACAACGAATAGAATATTTTTCATCTTCATCCGAACTGGTTTCGAAGAGATTTTAAAATCACTAAAATTTGAACTGATATGCGTAACTTTGCGCTGAACAATGCACGACCGGCAAACATTCAAATTTCCAACGAAATTTTCAGAGTTGCTACGCCTCACTATACGTATTTCAAATTCAAAATCACCATTATGAGAAATTACAGAATATTATAAAATTTGTAACAAAGATATAATTTTTACTAATATTGAAAACAAATTATATAATACAAGTTTACTATTTAAATTAAAATATAAGAATAAAATCAAATTCAAATAAATAAATTCGATTTAATTTATGTACTAAATAAGATCAGAATTGAAAATATTATTAAAATATTTTCATATAAAATCAAATTCATTCATTATAAAAAAATACCAAAATAAATTTAGTTTTTATTTCAAAGTCAAGATAGTTGTAAAATACAAACAAACTGAGTTTTAAACAAATAAAATAAAATAAAAATCCAAAATTAAAATTAAATAATCAAATAAAAATACACTTAAAATTTAGGGTTGCTACAAAAATAGTCTACTGGTACCTCAACTTTTATCTTCAATTCAAAATATCCAAAAATCCACAAGAACAAGAAATGGGCATTTTATATTAGTCTACCCCTAATCCTGTATTCAGCTAAATCAAATGAGTGAAGCAGTGGTAAGTGGGTATATACTATATAATACGAAACAACATGCAACAAGAGACAATGTGCAACATTTTATGAACTGAACATAATATACTTGAATATATGATTAAACAGAGATTATATAAATGAAATTCCTATTTATATCTTTAACCCAATTCTTTCTGTTTGCAGGGTATATCCAAGACGGCATATATGCTAAATACAAGATATGCTTTATAAATTACAAATATTATTTATTTATTTAATTATTTTAATAATTCGGTTCGGTTTTAGGTTTTTTCGGTTCGGTTTGGACCCAAAACCAAAACTAAAATATTAGTACGGTTCGGTTTTTTGATTTTCGGTTCCGGTTTTTTTCAGTTTTGGCTTTCTTTGGTTCTGTTTTTATCAGTTTCGGTTCGACTTCGATTTTATTTCGGTTTTTTGCTCACTCGTAATGGTCTCCACCCCATTTCAAATGGCTATAAATGCGTTGCCATAATTATCACACTGACCATGACGTTAGATCATGCGCCAGCTAACAATTTTATGTCACTAATCATCGCTCCTGATTTCCACCAATCAAGTTGGAGTGTTTTGTTCACATCCCTAAAAAGGATGTGAACAAATTCCTATTCGAAGTTGGCTAGTATGCTTCACTCTAAAAATGTGTCATATTATACCTTTATCCCGTTAATTTATACCTGTACAAGTACTATGTTGCTAATTTTCACGTTGTTGTTCTGTTACATCTTCCCTTGCCAGTATCAGCTTATCATTTTGTCCATTGCTACATTTCTTGTGCGCATCTACATAGAATTTTCTTTTCCGTCAAGGAACCAAACTACATTCACAACTATCAATGCTACCGGAAAAATGTTGTTAAATAAAGTAATGTCGAGCTAGAGTAAACATATAAATAAAAGGACAGCTAGGTAAATTAATGAATGAATGAGCAGAAGAAAGAGTTGGCATGTATAAAGATAGTTTTTTCTTTAAATCTCTAAAAACAACTGGAGCAAAATACGAATACCGCGTTATGCGGATAATAATCGAGACTTATAATGAGACCAATTCTTCTGTACCCATTTCTCCTATCCTCCCATGTCACTCCAATCAAATCTCTCCATTTCCGCTTTTTTGCATTTAAGTATAAAAACATTTCAGGGGTTTAAATGCAAAAGGTTGAAATCAGGGGACTTTCATTGGTTTGGACATGGGGGCACACTGAATTTGGGGACAGAGGAATTGGTGCGGCTTATAACTAACAGGGTTATGTCATGATGAAATTTCAACAAAATGGGTTAACGATAATACAATTATTTATCTAATAAAATATAAGAAATTATTTGCTAGTATATAAGAAAATTTTCACAAATAGCAAACAGTATAAATTAGCGAGAAACATTCTATTTATAAATGCATTTGTTATCATTTAGTGCAAAGAGATACGGTTGTAACTGAAAAAACATGTCAATATAGATTTTAATTGAAAATATCGGCTGATATTTCCATATTATTATGTTAAAATGAAATTCACGAAAATCCAAATTACTGTTGCTTTTTATGCATGAAAACGTATGAAGATGCTATACATGTGACAATATCAGGAATACCAATGTATAACGCATACAGAGTAACAATGCCATTGTACTGTTTTGTTAAATGTCATAGGTTTTCTTGATTTTGTATGTATTGGTTGAAATAAGTAGACAACGAATTGCCTATCTGGGAAATGGAAAAATAAGTATGACTGTTGTGTCTACTTAATTGCATCATACATAAAATTTAAATATGTCTTCCTTTGTAGATTAAGAATAAATATGATAGATGTAATAGGTATGAGCTGACACAATAAATTTAAACATATTATACCGATTTCTTTACTACGAAGGACACTAATAATTTGTCATGTAGTAATTGTTCATATATGTAACATTATATTGATCTTAAAAATATGATAACTAAATTCTTAAAATTTTCAAGCTCTATTCCCTCCAACAAAATTTAATCAGAAATTTAACTCAGCTAAATAGAAAAACTACTCAACCAAATAATTTATCTAGAAAAAAACAATAATTTATGAAATTACTCCAATTATAATATTAATCAAGATTTATTTTAAATAATACGATTTTGTTGTATGTCCAAAAATAGTGACAGTAATATAAAGTGTGCACATACTGCTATCATCCTACGACCATCTCCAGAAGAATTCAAACATTGAATATTATGTATTGTAATATTCAAGACGAATTCGTTTGTTTTTCCCAATAGACGTGTGCCGATTTTACCGACGCTCATATGTTTTTTCAACGCGCTCCGATTTTACCGACGTGTTAAGATAAAGCTCCGATAAATCGACGCACGATCCTAGCGCGCCCATAAACAGAACTTGCTAGGCCGAACTCCCCCATCCTCCACAAAAAATCAATTTTTTTTAAAAAATATTATTGGTCGAGACGTCGGGATGCCGCCACGCGTGTCGAAGATCGATAGACGTATAATTCGAGCTTAGTTGGACAACGCAGCTGGTCCAACGCGCCCTTCTCCACCCATGGAGATGACGATTCATGACTTACGGATCCTTCTTGAGTTGCAACAGGGATTCGCTCACCATTCGTTTACCGCGATCGATACCATTTAGGTATAAATCCTAAATTTGACATATATATTTATTGAACTGTTAGATAGTTTACCAAATTACATAGGTAGTATGAACTGTTGTTTTTATACTCTAGTTTATTTAACGAAAAAAAATTGTTTTGAATAGACACGATACATTTGTGTTCGAGAGAGTTGGGCGAAATTTATTTCACAGGCCCTTGACGTATTACCAATAGTTATTCTAGAGAGGATACTAGCTAGTCCGTTTGGTCTATTCTTACATATTATACCATCCCAGTCCTTCGATCGACCATTGTTAGAGGCCTTATTAGAGAGATGGTGGCCTATGACACACACTTTCCACTTTCCCGATTTTGAGCGAGGTATCACCCCAGCTGATTTTTACATGCTTACGCGAATTGAGATAGGCCTCCCTGATAGAGTCTCCTGCCCATTTGACTCCTCCTATGAGTCTTCCGTGTCTTACTTACAATATTTGCTAGATTTGTCCGCGGATCATATATCCAATGGTGTCGTTTCCATCGCATATTTACTTGACTACGTTATACCACGTATCAATGTAGTGGCTTTGCAAGACACAATATTTCGGGTTACCCTTTTATACTCTTTGGTTCGACGTTCTTTTCGAACAAAAGGAGTACGATTTGATTGGGCTACCAAGCAGCACTAGACGATTTAGAGCAGCAGCATATGATTGATTGGGCCGCAACTATATTGGGTTATCTATACACCACTCTTGACTTTTACGCTTTTGGAGAGGTTCAGCAGATGTTTGGATTTTGGTACATGTTGTCGTGTTGGTACTACGAGTACATGACCAACACGCATCCACGCCTAGAGGCCACCGCCAGTCATACCGCCGAGTCCTTTTCCCACGCATGCGTAGATGGGAAAATAGTCACGTAGTCTAAAGTGTTCCTGCTAGTTTGAGACACGACTTGATGGAGGCCCATTCTCAGACAGATTTGAGGTCAAGGGCCAACATATTACGGGCACCTTGGACTTCTATTGGATCTCACTGACCACGGGTGACCTATTACCTGATGCACACCCATTTGTCATTGCATATCATTTATCTGTGCGCCGTGTCGTCTTGCTCCCACCAACCCACCTTCGTATTTGGTACTTGGGAGATCGCTGTTATTATCAAGGGCCCAGTCAGTTGCGTGTACCGGGAGATCTACTTCCTCCTAATGATATGTTCAGGTGGCGTCCTTTTATAGGGAGACAGTACATACATGGACTGAGATAGGTAGAATGGGCTAATACGCATGATTTTTTTATTACTTGGAGCAGATTTTGACACTTATTGGCATCGAATAGCTTCTCGACGGTACATGTTGCCGGATTATATTTGGGGTGTGAATTTCGATCACATTGATCCCCAAGTGGCAACGGGTAGAGTTCATCCTCCACTGTTTACTTTTGACACGACCCTTTCACAGTACTCCGACCAGCCTATGGATTTTTCTCTCGCCGACACATTTCAGGCATTTAATCTTAGTGGTACACAGTTATCCCTACCTATTGTCTACCCAGCTAATCACATGGTTGTCGACATTCCTACAGCTGGATTATAACCGACATATGAGGTAATATTCGTACTTGTAAATTTATTAGCTTATACGTTCTAAGGTATAGAAACTAAGCTTATATGTTCTATATTTGCAGTTTTCACCTAGGCTAGATCAACATAGACGACATACAGTCTATATTCAAGAGATGACCCTGCTACATTCTCAGTCGTTATATCAGGAGTACCATGGGATGGAGCTGGTTTGGAGGCCCGACTAGTGGCAGTGGGGGTGGTGGTGATATAGGAGCATCAGGTACTGCTGGAGGATCAGGTAGTGCTGGAGGACAGGGAGTGGTGGGGGATCAGGTGATGTTGGAGGAGCGCGAGGAGGTAGAGTATCAGGTGGTGCTAGAGGATTGGGAGGGGGTAGTGGCGATGACAAACTTATTCCGTATTATAGTGATGATGACATGGAGTAGGATGGTGATGAGTCTGAGCACGATGATGACAATGATGCCGTGGATTTAGGATGAATTTCATGAGGATCATGATGGTGATATGGTTTTTTGGTTATCATGATGTATATTTGTGTATGGCTTGATGTACTGGACTTTATGTTATTTTTCCATGTTTGCTCGTGTTCATATGTTACGTTGATGCATGTTGTACTACATTTTATTATCTACATGTTATGTTTATTCAAGTTAACAACTATATTTTATGATGTTCTGTGTTATGGACCCTTTATGTTCAATTTCGAATATAAATTGACAACTACAATTCACTTATCCAAAGTCCAATTTCGATCCAAAACTCCTTTAAATAATTATTCGTCTAATTAGTTAACTCTATTTAATAAGGATTATAGCACTGTTTTTTTTTGGAAATTTGATTTTGACATAAATCAAAATGTATTAGACGAAATCCATAATTTTCTCTTCTTGTACAAAACTATTATTCAAATGGTCCTGACGACTCTTGTATCAAAGAATTCGGACTTAAATTGAGTTATATATATTTAATTGAAGTTCGAAACGTCAAAATACGAACCACCGCGTTGTGGTAAGCTCGTTTTAATTATATTTAAATATAAATGTTTAAACTTCACTTATTAATAAACTTCAATCTCATTCGTCCATAATTTAAATAAAACGTAAATATTTTTTCTTAATCTAACTTAATCATGTCGAGCATTTCATAAGATAGTTATAAATTTATTTCAAAACCCTGTTATAAATTTATTTCATAACTCAGTTGTAAATTTATAAACAATTTTATAGTGACCTTTTGACATATTTGGTTTGACCTAACTCGAAATCTACAATACGAAAATCCGATATTTCTTTTTCATTGGCATTCCATAGTCAATTAGACCATGATGGTTTTAGTTTTGGAGAATTCCAATGTGTTTCAGACCCAGTACATACCACAACACCAAAATGGTCAATTTGAAACAATAGTAAAACGTTGCTAAAAATTTTAGGAACACTTTTTAGATGTTGCAGATTGCTATATTGTAGATTTTTGAAATACCTGTATTATATTTCTAATTGATGGATTGAAACACTTAACAGGTGTTTGAGTTTGATAATCTGCAACACTCGGTGAGCGTTTCAAGTTCATAATCTGCAACACTAAATGAGTGTTTCAGTTTGATATTCTGCAACACTCGGTGAGTGTTTCGGTTAGATAATCTGCAACACTCACTGAGTGTTTCAAATTGATAATCTGCAACACTCGATGAGTGTTTCAAGTCGATAATCTGCAACGCTTAGTTAGTGTTTCAACCATAAACATGCAATTAATACTTTCTGTGTCATGCAATAGATACCTTCAATAACATGAATATAATTAATAATTATTCAGATTAAATGCTGAAAAAAGTGGAAAGAAATTTCATAAGCAAATTTATCGTAAATAAATTATTATAGAACATAAATAAACCATATCTTCAAAGAAACAAAAAAAGTACAAATATACCGCAACAAATCCAAGTTAGATGACAAGTATAATGTTGGTAATATAACAAAATAACAGATAAAGATAACCAAACTTGCTCAGAAACACTTTATACGCATCTTGAATCAACATACTGTCTTTTTGAAATCCACATCTGCAAAATGAGAAGAAAAATAAATAATGCACTGCCAGAATATTAGACAATGTAAGAATTAAATAACTTGTTTACATAATTAATGCAAATGAAATATCAAAAGCAACATTTTTCATTTACAAAAGGGAACATATTATAAGAAATTGGCTTTCACTTAGTTCATCGATTTAGCAACCGAGACGGTGGTGCTACTGATTTTTGGTTGTTCAATATATCGCTTTCAGATTAAAGGAATCAAATTAATTCCAACAACAACATTCAGTAAAGAATAATGTTCAATACAACATCACCATCTGAAACCATCGCCTTCCTCCTCCATCCCCACGTTACCACCCATTTTCGTCTTCAACTCAAACGTAAAACTCATCACATAACCAGTCTGTCCCACCATTAAAATCTACCATACCACAAACTATAGTGACACTATCAAACAACCTACCTTACCTTTCGCACATGCAAACTACATGTTATGAAGTACAAATTAATGAATTACAAGTATCAGTTGTCGGACTTGTTATTATATTATCTTGTAAGATTTTTAATATGACGGTTACAACCAAAAGGTATAATAATGTGATTATAAAGCATTAGACAAAAACAAATGCTGACATAAAAATGACTAAAATTCACTAACCAATAATTAATTGAGTTGAGTACCATCAAATCTTACCCACAACATAGCATTGAAGAAGCAGATCCTATCAAGAACGTAAATAGCCCTGAATTGCCAATGCCGTACATTGTACCAAGTTTGACTATGCAACCTGTTCATGACCTAAATAATGATATTAGCCCAAGTGCACAAAACATGTTAATAAAAGACAGGACAAAAAGTGAACAACTTTCAACAACTTTCACATGATCTGAACAATGATAGAAATAGAAACTCTAAAGGCGAAGGCATAATTATTTACTTTTGTATTTTTATACAACCTAAAAATAAAATTTCAAATAAGGATTATGTATTATCCCAAAGAAAAATAAATAAGCAGTAGGTACATATTGCATATCGATTAGCAAATCTAAAACTGATTATCAACTAAGTATGTTATACTTACACTGATATAGCTCATACAACCCATGATTATACTATGAGTCCAAAGAAGGCCTATACTCAGAGAGATCCTCAGACTCCATAACATATTCTGAGACTATCTTGCATCTCTATTTGAGCTCGGATAAAGAAGCCAGTAATGATTCTTTATGGGTGGTGCTAAATGCAGTAAAAATTTCCTCCATGCAGTAATCTAAAATTGGTCTAATTTACTGTAATATCCTTCACTTATTTTCTGTGCTCTTGCTAAATGCAGTAAAAATTTCCTCCATGCAGTAATCACTATCAGTGTCTTTCCTGGAAAATGGTGCCGCTCAGCTGTCTACTTCAATAATGAGCCATCAGGTCATTTAATATTAGTAAAGGCTAATCTGTAATTGTCGTTTACTGTATGGAGAAACTTTTTATTGCATTTAGCAGTCATGTTCTTTATTGACTATTCAACTGAGTATGTACTCAAAACTGATTACTCGAAGCTTAGTACCCAGCTGAGTGCTAGGCCGAGTACTCAAAACTTAGCTGAGTGCTCAAGCCAATTACTAAGAATTGAGTTTCCAGTACTCGCTCTCAAAACTCAACTGGGCACTACTCTAGGCTAAGCAATCAATTTTGAGTAGTCATTTTGGACCTAGTTTTGAGTGCTCGAAAATGAGTATTCAAAACTGAATATTCAAAAAACGAATACTCCGTTTGCACTCAAATCTACATGACTGTGAACTTAGTCATTAATTAACAGTAAAGGGAATACTATGTAGTTTCCAAAAACATCTTAGAGATGGTAGGTAGTGTCCAACACGGAAGACTATGTAGTTGCATATTTATAATCACATTGAATTCAAACCGGTTAGAAATATCATGCATAAAGTTATTGTGTTACTCAGCGCACCTAACATGATAAAAATTCAGTTAAGTACTAATGTTTGCTATTAAATTACTTTAGTTTATCTTTCACTGTTCACTGAAATCAAAAAAGAAAAAATCATAAATAAACAGATACACTAACCCCTTTTAATGAATATTTCTGTTATTGCGCCATCTTCATATTCCTTTAACTCTTGCCTACTTGATGTCCCATTCATGTCCTTATACCACACAAGAAGTATATCTACAGATTAAGATAAAAATCTTTTACACACGTCTGTAATAATATTTTGAAACTACAAAGCAAAAAAAAAGCCAGAACAAATATAGTCTTAAATTATAAAATCGCAAACTTACCTATACGGAAGAGAGCCTTCATCCCAATAGATTTGTGCCAAAAATTAACAGTTACCTATATGGAAAAGAAAATACAACATAGATACTGAGATTATAAGAAAGAGGGATCTTTTTTCCTTCTTCCGTTTCCTTTGAAACAAAGAACTTATAGCATTCCTTTGTTTTAACTCCAAGTGTACTTATCTCACAAAATTATATCAGAACCAGTCAACTATATATGTAGATTGAAAAGCAAAACTATCCAATATTACTATGGTTTTTTCATCATCACAACTCTAGATTGCGCTCAAGTATGCCCAGGTTGTTTAGGAAATTTTATATTTCCGGTGTTATACCATTGCTGGGAATGTCTCATTGAGTAGAAACATAACTTGACCACCCCAATATATTGCAGTCGCATGATCTTCCAAACATTTGAAGAGAGATCTTGGCCAGTACCCAACAAGTTCTTGTTCATAATGCAGCAACCAATCTACTGTTAATTGACTCTAACAATAGTAAATATCAACAATTAATAACAATAAGATTATCTGCATTTCCGGTTGGGAGATGATGGCTTTGAATTTTGAGAACTATGAACCAATGATAACTGATCAGTTTTCTACTATTTTGCGAGGACTTAGAATAAGCCCTAAAACTGCCATGAAATTAAAATACCTGGATATATTTTTCTTAGATAAAAAAGAATGGAGACTCCATCTTCATTCTGTTCGTTCAGATTAAACAAAGAATAAAGGACATCCTCTTTATAGTAGGGAGTTAAGACACTGCATCAGTGACAACCAAAAATACAGTTAACACATGAGTAAAACAATAAGTAAAATATCATGTTAATTAACACATAAGCATCCAGTAGCTGCTTGTACCGAGCCACTTACACACCCTATACAAATATAATAACAAACTTAACAGCCTCGGCTAAAATGAAATTTTTTGCCCCTTAATACAGTCTCGGTCCAGTATACATTCTTTTTCCAATAACTTGTTTTCCTTGCTTACATCGATTATCCAAAAGTATTTGGTTTTATTTTTCTGTTTATTATTTTATCAGGTTCAAACTCATGATAACTTAACTGAAGACAAACAACGCAAGGTAACTTGGGTAGGTAACTATATGCAACGCCGATAACGATAAAGTCTTGCATGCCATAAAAGAATAAGGGACTGACGATAACGAAAGCATTATCCGAACTTTCGGTGCATTGGGCATATTCATGGATAGAGAATTACAGAAGAATGACATGCGTCTACTAGCTTCCAAATTTGAAGGAACATCCATAGCAAATTCCTTCTCAGTAAGCAATAGATGAAGCTTCTTTATCTAAAAACAGTAAATAGCTATGTTGAGTTTCAGGATGCACAGATTTTTTTATATGCATATTCATTGTTTCAAGATCATAATGACCTGATGTTAAAAAGTATTAAATATTTTAGAGCACTAGCATTGCATAATAGCATAAGTGGTCCCTAGAATAATATATATGAATGTGTGGGTCTAGATTCAGTGAGCACGAATACTTTTCCGTCCAGGCATCTGACGGCGGTGATGGAAAATTTATCGAACCTGGTGGAGCAAATTTCTGATCGTTTTATCATTGAGTGACATTCCTTCATTTAGTGTGCCTCCTTGGCTTGAATCCATTAAACTGAGACAAGAGAAGGTAATTTACACAAACATTAAAACAATGGTTATTTTAATATCACTTTTCTCACATTACAATTCTGCTTAGGAGTTACGAAATTTGTATATCATATGATAGATCAATCTCCACACTATAGTAGGAGTTCAGTAATTTTAGGTTTACCTTTTTAGGTTAGGATCACCACATCAATAGTTCATCAATAGACAATAAATAACGTATATCGAAACATTTAACACCCGATATTAGCTGCATGGATCTAAGCTCAGACTACTTTACTTTTCTAATTTCAACTTAGTTTTGGTAAAATGAGAAGAGGAGAGGGAAGGGAAAATTAAGTTTTGTTTTAAATTAAACAAGGTGTAATTTTGGAATATAAAGAGGTGAAAATAGTATAAAAAGTGAGATGTATTATGCTTTTATAAAATAATGGGATGTGAAAGACAATAACCATTGTGCTAATAGAATTAGCTAAATGGTGTTAGTTCATAACACAATCTTAGTGTTGATCATATTTTGGGTACTGATTGGCTATTAAACAAGCGTCTATCTCAGTTAAAAATTTTTAATCGATATTTAAATATTACCCTATATATGTTGAATATAGAAACAAAACCGGTTGCTGTTGTGGACGCTCTAATATATAGGGGTAAATTTGAATTTTTTTGGCAGCATACTTTGCTTAAATGTCCATTTCGGTAAAAACTTAAATTCATTTGAATTGCCAATGAAGCATTTTTTTCTCGCAATGTCCAAAAAATATTCAAATGTTTAACATTAACTTGTTCTACACCAGGGTGCTATAATCATAGGAAAACATTTTAAAACAATAAACTAGCAAAACGATACAACAACCAAAAATGATGTAGCAATCAAAATGTTCATGATTCACTTGTGGAAAAACTAATAAGTCCTGCTTGGGTAGCAGTAAAATTCATCATTGCCTCCAAATCCATAATTTTTATGGCAGCTAGGGCAGTAAAATCAGAACAATGTCTCATATTTGATCGATTTTTCCATACATATATTGAAGATAGAAAGAGTAAGAAAAAATTGGGTAAATCAATGGAACGGGAGTGACAGTGATGATATAAGCTGATGAAAAAAGAAGCGAGCCTTCATGGACCCAAAAAAAACATGTTAGAAAGAAAGAAAGAAAGCATCAAGATACTGAAAATTCTACTACCCTTAAATCAAAAAGAAAAAACAGCAAAGAAATGTAAGAAAGAAACTTGCCTTCCTTATGCCAGGTTTGCCTTCCTGCAAAACTATCACTAAGAATATTTTAATCATCTAATACACAAAAGTAAATGTGTACTTACGCAATTTACATTATGGGTTTCCACGAAGAACACACACGGCAATTTTCTATGTTATAGTGCCGGAAATTCCAAACCTCTGCTTTTATAGAGATTGTATACTAGAAACATTTAACCGGCAACATAGATTAGTTATCACATCAGTGAAGCAATTAACCTGAGATTTTGAACACAAGATCAAAGCCTGGATGTTTCCATTGGAGTCATAGAAACATCGCTTTTCATTTTATATGTACTCTCTCTCTCTCTCTCTCATACATTTGCCAACACAACATGACTCTAAAAACACATACATCCACTTCAAATAGGTTGTTACTCTTGATATGGGTTTCTTGTTGCTGGTATAAAATATCGTGGAGAGTTCGAAGAAAGACTCTAGAAACCCATGGAGGAAATTAAACAAAGTACCAATATTGTACTCTTCATTGATGAGTACATACATTAATAGAAGCTGGAACGGCTAAAGGTGCTATTGATGATGCCAATATACTAAAACTAGCTCTTGCTAAAGGAAAGTTGCAGTTTTATATACCAGAACAAAGCAAAAATCGACCAAGTGAGAGGAACAAGTAACCTATTTTTGATGGAAAACATTGAGTTACGTTAACTTGTTTATTATTATTATGATATATTTGAAGAGAGGGGGAAGGGGAGCGGAGGGAGAATGACTCACTTTTCGGAGAAGAACCGAAGCCCTTTATCAAGATAATCAGCCTGATATGTCTCTCCAAGGAGAGGGTTAAACGTTTTGCACAGTTTACCTTCAGTTGAAGCATAGCCAGATACTGCAATCCATTATAATATGTCAACCTTTGGCTACCATTTCTACTGGGTTCCCTACTACGATAGGAGGCACTTCTTAGGGACTTTGTCGATAAAAAAAATTTGTATTGAAATAAAGCAAATCATCTTCACCGGTTAAAAAAAAAGCATGACTCTAAAACACATACACATAACATGACCTGTCAAACATCTTCACATGAACGTACAATTGTTTCATAAAACATTCTCACAAAAGTGTAATGAGTTACAATATTACTTTTTCCAGAACAACCTCTCAATCACCGATTACTAATCCGTTATTTGGTTTTGAAATTGTGCAGTGCAAATGAACAAATGCATAGTACTATATAGTTTAACTAATAATGGTAAATAAATGTTTGCTTTCTGGTAGCGTAATTAGATTTATTCATCAGCTAGAAAGCTCAACTGCTTTAGTTTCAGTTAGCTCCATAGTGGTTAAGTAGTTATGAATCCAGTATATTTTATTTTGATAAAAATACAAATGAAAATGTACTTTTTGCTTGTTCTAGTAGATATATAATGTGCCTGTGAATGCATAATGCATTCTCATATATTATACTGAAATCTAAATTGTTTCATCAATTGAATAAGGCTAAATTAGTATTGTTATCTTCTAACTTAACTATGTATTAAGCCAGCTTTGTAGCTGAATAAACTCTCAATCACAGATTAATAATCCATTTTCGGTTTTGAAATCATTCAGTGTAAATGAACAAATGCACAGTAATGTATAGTTTAACTAAGAAGGGTAAATAGTTAGTTTCGGTTAGCTTAATCAGATCTCGAAGAATTGTCGAAGAATACATATCAAAGAACACAGATCTCGAAGAATACATATCGAAGAACTCAAATCTCGAAGAATTGTCAAAATACAAGTATCGTATCATCGAGAATAACTTTAGACATGATGTCGCTTAAATATCTCGAACAATATAGATCCGATAAAGTAAAATTAAACTATGAAATACCTCGCTTTTGAGAAGACCCACAGAGCAAGATCAAGCAATCAGTTCAGAGAAGAAGAAGATGAATGACCGAGAAAGAATAATTTGGAGCGAAGCAGGAGCGAATGGAAGGGGGGCCTAATTGGGGGAGGAGCGGCCAGTTTTAGTTTTAGGAACGGCGGTTTGGTTATAATTTTTGATACCACGTTGAGGCGTCAAAAGATGGTACCCACATAGACTGTTTCACATGAGTTAGAAATTTATTTATTTTTTAAATAGTAATGTAATTAATACAGAAATGCTTGATTAAGGAATGAAACACTACAAAACTGTTGCAGGCTTAGAAAGACTACACAACCGTTTCGTTGCTAAAAAAATCATGTGTTTTTTATTTACGTATTTGGTGTAGTGTACAATTGAATTTCAGAACGTATAACTACAAACTACCGCAACATTACGAGCTCATTTATATAAAATTTATAAATTACACTTTCAAATTTCGAATAATTTAATTATTTCTTTCGAGTAAAAAAATATCGATTTAAATAAGCTGGACGACCCTAACCGCTCGACTCCTCTTCGATCAAAAACAGGGGATGATCCTTCATGTCCGACTCCTTTTCCAATAACGATAGTGGACGACCCTTTTCGGTATTAAAATAGGGGACGACCCCTAGCGTCACTGTTTCCACTTGTTTTACATGCTGCGATTTGCAAAGCAATTTCCAACCAAATGACAAGACATACCACTAGTGCTCGGGTTGGAGTCAAATCTGCCAAGTGCTTTGACATTTGTGTAAGGTAAATAGTGTCATAGAATAAGACTCGACATTGGGTACTGCAGCCAGTCTGTCCTGTATGTTATTCGTTGTACGACTGTATATTGCAACGGTTTTTTATTAGGGTTGAACCTACTTGTTAAATTCCATGTCTATATTATGGGCATGACCCTACTTGTTAAATTTCTTGGCTATATTACGGAGATGAACCTGCGCACTACACACTGGACCAACACAGGTACCAATAAAGAGAACTCGTACAAATAAAGGATCACTCATACAAATAAAGGAGCACTCGTACCAATAATGGAGCACTTGTACTACTAACGGAGCACTCGTACCAATAAAGGAACACTCGTACTAATAAAGGAGAACTGCATTTACGCACATATCAACAAAGGGACATTAAAACCCATAAAGCTGCACACAAAACATTGCACACTCCAACCAATAAAGATGCACACAATTTAATAAAGGACGACAAAGAAAAAAACTACACGATAACCAAGACCTCATACGTTATATACAACAACAACATTGCAAAGCATATCTCATACCCAAACATATTCACAAACAAAAATGGATTCCTATTTTATGAAATGTATGATGGCTTTTAATAGTGATACGGTGGAAGAAGAAATACTTCAATAGGAAGTCGAGGAAATAAAAGAAATACGGTACTTATAAAATAAAGCCTATGGTTCATCATCCACAACTCGAAGGGGATTGTTCCTGGAAGGAAGTTTATACAACGAAATCAAGCTAAATACCATAAGTCTCTAATGCAAGATTACTTCAATGACAACTGCACTTACGGGTCTGATATATTTCTAGAAGATACAGGATGTGGAGAAATCTATTTCTTTGGATATTGGTGGGTATTCAAGGTAACAATGATTACTTTAAGTACAAATAAAATGCATCAAAGACACATGGGTTATACGGTGAATAGAAAATGATGGTCGTTATGAGAATGTTAACTTATGGTACTACTACAGATACATATCGAATTGCGGAGAGCACAACACTTGAAATTTTTGTTAGGCTGTGGTGGACGTCTACGGAGAGGAGTACTTAAGGTCTCTGAACGAAGCTGTAGTGTGAACCAGAGAGATCCCCGAAAGCAGTAGATGGCCGGGCATGTTAGGAAGTCTGGATTGTATGCATTGGGAATGGAAGAACTGCTCCAAGGGATTGCAAGGTCCATACAACGACTAGGAAAGATGACCAACCATCATTTTGGAAGTTGCGTACGATTTGTGGATATGTCACGCTTTCTACGGAATGTCCGGTTCGAATAATGACTTGAATGTTATACAAAGATCTCATCTGTTCAATGATCTTGCTTTAGGCTAGGTACCTCCTTTAACATTTACCATTGGCCAAAATACTTACAACCACGGTTGTTACCTGGGTGATGGCATTTACCCGAAGTGGAGCACCATTGTTAAAACATGTGCAAATCCATTGACTCCTAAACAAACCAAATTCGCCGTGAAGCAGGAGGGATAGAGAAATGATGTAGAACGAGTATTCGGTGTTTTACAATCTAGATTTGCGATAATAAGTATTCCATGTCAGTTTTGGTCTAGGAAAAAGATGTCAACAATCATGTTTGCCTGCATTGTTCTACACAACATGATTATAGAAGATTGACGCTACGAATACAAAGGTGCTTCGCAAGCACCCGAAATTTTCTGACAAAACACACAAATAACAAAAGAGGAATTCAACATTCATTTAGATCGTCATATTATGTTTAGAGATGCACAACTCCATAACCAGCTGCAAAAAGTTCTTATGAATCATTTATGGAACCACTATGGCGATACTTAGTTATGAAGTTTGCTTGTCCGAACTCATGTTCTATTTTATGATTGTACGAATTTATGTAGTGATGATGTAGTTCTTTATTTTAGCATTCGCGTTCTATTGTATTTGTATTTGTTTTTATCCGGCTATTATTAAGATCTGAAACTAATTTATTTTATTTCGATCTGAGTAAAAATAATTGTTTCATAGGAAAACAATACAAAATTATTTTGTCATAGTAAAATATGAGTTAGGATAGTAAAATGAACATTAAAATGTCAAGGGGTAAACATGTTGACTTTATCAACGCTTTATGAAGCGCACCGATTTTGTCGACGCACGTCGAAAATATCGGCGTGCTTCATAAAAAGCCGATAAAATCGGCAGACCGGACCAATTCAGAATTCTGAATTGGCCCCGTAAAATTTTGCTGAATATTACGATCCCCACCATTTGCTGGTGACCATTTCAGAAGAAAAAAAACTTCAATTAAGAGGACGAAGCATCCTCTGTTGGGGATGTTCTAATGCAATGCTGTGGAGATAACCAAACACCACTCAAAAAATATTTGCATGGCTAATATGCATAACTTATGGATTTATGATATGCTTCAAGTTGTAAACTAACATAAGACTTACCCATACGGTCCAATAGGTTAAGACTAACAGATGGAGACTCATGGGTCTGTGGAATCAGATGATCACCCATTGCTTCAAAGACTAATTTCTGTTGTTGTTTGCATTGCCCAACTGTTTTGATTTATAAAATTCTCCACTGTCAGACTTTTGTACCTGGTTGCTAATTTGAAATCAACCTTTTGACAGCAATTAGTTTACCTTATACAACACAAATAATTAATTTGTGAAGGTAGAACACAAATTAATTCACATATCAGCAAATCTGCTTGATAGGCAAGAGATATACAACAGAAATATTTAATTATTTTATTATGGATGGTACTTGTTATGGACACTCGCACAGATATGCAAACTTTCAGACATGATACATACTTTATTTTATTAAATGGAAAACGAAGTCACTGAACACAAGCAGCGCATCACATTACATCAAACACTGTTGATCTCTTCAACTTTCGCACCAGTCTTTGCCCCAACATTGGAATTTTATTCAATCTTTTGTCAACCTTAGTTGCCCAATACTGTAGTACTTCGGTAAATCCAGACTCGGTGATACCTTCGATGTATGCACTCGTAAATGATGTTAATTCTGGAATATGGAAACAGTACAAAGAAAGTGAAACAGAAGCGAAGCCTTGAGGCGTGGTATCACTATCCGAAGAAAAATATTTCCACTGGCGGGGAAACTTGCTTGTAGGATATAACAAGACTCGAGAATCACTGTGAGAACAAAGGAATAAGGTGCGTAGAAGAGAAGTAAGTTTGTTTATGGAAGTACGCGAATATATAGAGAAGCAGGCGACTGTTTGGCAAAAAGACACGACTGTTCAAAACAAACGCAACTGTTTTTCATTTCGAATTTCAAAGTGAATCGAATCAGAGCGCCCGTTGATTATCAAGGCCCAAGATGCTCCAAGTGCCTGTCTATGACCATTTAAATATTAGTATGTATAAGCCCAATTTGTTGGTCTTGTTCCTATGGGCTTTACTTCATTTTGAATATCATATTGGACACAACTATATAAACATTTATTCTCATCTTATTCTTCCAATGTAGGACTAATGTACTCCTCCACCATACACACAAATTACATAACATTCCCCCACTAATTTGTGTGTATTAATTTTCCTCTTGATAAAAATTATCCATACAAGAAGGTATCTTTTGATTTGGACCTTCAATTAGTGTACATTAGTTGAAGTTTTAACGAAGTCGTATGTGTCTTTTGGAAGATTTAACCAAGACTCCTATTGTAAAAAAACGAACAAATGAGACAGACATGTTTACCTATTAGGTCTCACAAGTTTCTCAACACAACCTTAGCACTATTATATACGGCCATGCGCTAATCTTGAATTCATGAACATTTATAAATGTAACACATACATTTTTTGAAGCGGCACCACTTCTATGTTCATATAGGTAAAGCCTTTACATTGTATCAATGGCCAAAAGACATCATTATGCTTTATTAAGAGTTGATTAACTCATCCTTTGCTTAATTGCGATTTGTTCACAAACTAGCCTTGATCAATAAAACATATATGGAACCACGCTAGTTCTTTTAAGCGCTTATTGACAACTTGTTGTTACACATTGAACTCGAAAACTAGCTTTTTCTAATCTGAAGTTAGGTTCCCATCGTCGGCGCTTAGGATTTTAAGTCCCATTTTTTTCGTTGTACTTTGCACGAAGTCTCTAGCAAGTGCTTTAGTGGGAGGATCTGCTAACTTTTCGCCGGACTTTACATATATAATGGTGATCACCCCTTTAGTAATTAAATCTCTCACAAAAGTATGTTTTAGACCAATATGTCTAGATTTTCCATTATAAACATCGCTATACGCTATAGACAAGGTTGCTGAACTACCACAATAAATAGAGATAGCAGATGACGAGTGTGGCCATAATTCAATGTCTAATAACAAATGGAACACCCCACCTCTGTTATGGTCACTCACATAGGGAATGCCTTAACTTCGATGGAGCATTATAGGTAAAAGAAACAGAAAATTTACAAGACAGAAATATAAGCAGCGGAAAACAAACATTTATTTCATACATGGTTCAATACAAAAACCATCACAGTAAATTGTCTCAAAATAACTTCTAAAACATTTCATCATAATCTCTGTCTTGATTAAAACATAAAGAAGCATATAAATAAAACTGCATAAATCCCCAAGTCTAGTGTGTCCAAAGCCATAGCCAAAGATAATAGGTTCCAACCCGCACATCACAGAGTCTTCAAGCTTGGAAAGATGAACGGTCCAAATTAAGCTGAGTTATTCCCTCCTTGGCTAGTTGAGGGGGTGGGGAAACAGAAGAAAAGAAGACGAAAGAAAAATGGGTCAGACATAAGTCTGAGTAAGTCCAGTGACTTTTTAGTGTGTGAATAAGGAAAAGGTCATGATAGGAATAAACTAAAAATAGGACAGTACCAAAACAGCAAACTAACATAAAACTATATAAGGCAGGATAAACCAAATATACATCGCACCCATGTTTAATTCTCTGCACCTACTTGTACTTATCCAACTAGCACCACGTGTTCATGGTGAAATGATCCCCTTATATCGATCGGCTCCTACTCGCATGCATTTATCACGTGTGTCGTACGACCCCCGCTTGACTGTAGATACCTGTGCTGGTCCCGCCACGGGGTGTATCAAAGCCTATGGTGGTAACCCAACACAATTCAAGATGCACAGTGTATGACTACGGATGCCCAATGCCTGCTTATCCCACTCCGGAGTACGTGCACGCCCATACTCCGTCGGAACCTACACTGACGCACCACCCACCGACGTTTTTGACTGCTTATAATCAGCCCAGTAATTGTGCCCTACCCTACCTAGTTCAGGGTCCCATGATACATCTATGTGGTTTACTGCTGAAATTGGTCCCCGTTACTAGGGTTTTCCAGCCAACATATTAAATTGGTTAAGTGTTTTAACCCCACCCATCGGTTTAGTTAACATGTTGAATTGGTTAAGTGTTCCCTTAATTGACTTAACCCTACCAATCTTGACTTAGCTTTATTAAAGCACCAACCACTCACATTAGACTGGTATTGTTGTGGTCACTGGATGTGCCGGTCGGTTTCGGGAAGTTTTACACCACAACTCAGTCTAACCTCGGATCATTTTTGGGCTTAATGCACTAACCACCCACATTAGACAGGTATTGTTGTGGGTACTAGATGTGCCGGTCGGTTCCGGGCAGTTTTACACCACAACACAGTCTAACCTCGGATTAGGTATATTCGTCTTTTCTAAATTTACATATTTATCCCTTTTATGCTTATATGTAAATTTGTCAACAATTTATTGTCATGACCCACTTTCCTTCTAAATCAAATTCATAATTTTTGGTTAGTAAATTATACCATTTCAATGGTATACCATTTACATGGTTATGAGCCAAATATGTCAATTACATGTAGTTTCATGTTTTTTCCCCAACATTACCCCTGTTGTACATTTGCAAAGTTTCATAGGATGTTAGGCTCGACGTTTTAGCCTAACTTATAGAACAAAAAGGGGAAAAAAGAGGAACTTGCAACATTCCAACATCATACAAAAATACAGATCTAACTAAAGATGTGTCACATGAACTTGGCATAATATTCTTTCAATTATGAACTTGCAAACTAGATCTATGCAATATGAATCATAAAATAATAGTATTACATAGAACTACCAAAATCTAATTAGACATGTAGTGGTGAACTTGCATAAGGGATAAATCAAGATAACATAGATCTAACATAAAGGCATATGGATCTAACATATAAAGTTGTGGATCTAAACATATAGGTTTACATAATCATGTTTTTAACCTATAAACTTGCATGTATTCATAACATGATAGCGTCACCTAACTTGTATAAACATGGCATAATTTCCAAATTGACATACATCATATAGATGTCATCACCAAATTATACAAGATCATAGATCTACACGTGTATGCATAATGGATCTAAACAATTAGGCATAAATGACATGACTTAGCCTAAAACTTGTATGTATCATAATATCACCAAACGCACATATGATAATTTCATTCCCAAGTTCCTATACAACATCATAGGTTTATTCACCAATTTCCACATAACATGATATGTTTGATAGACCACAATAGTTCATAGACATATATGATAGAATAGACATGAATAAACATAAATCAGCATCACATACAACTTGATACAATTCTATTTTACAATTCATTACAAACCATGTCTTTAATTTATTCACATCTGAAAGATAACTACACTTACAACCAAAAAGGAATTATTGAGTTCTGGGATCTGTATTCTGAAACTGAATTACTCGCCTTTGATGTAGATCGTTGAATTCTCTTAGTTGAATTAGATTAGATTTAATTTGATTTTTGATGTAGCTCTTATCTTGCCTTTGAGTTGAAAGAGATGACGGCTATTCTTGGTTCACCATTGACAGCATGGCGGCTCTTGGTATAAATATTTGTGATTTAGGGTTGAGTGTTAGGTTGCTTTTATAGAGGTTTAATTAATTTAGAGCCGTCAGATTAACCTTAGAAGCAATCAGAACCATCCAGTCAAGGTAGGATAACACCTCAGCCCTAATGACTCAGCAGGGAGTCAGAATTCGTCATCTTTTCAGATCTGCCCGGGGGTAGGTCGACCCCTAGGTCGACCTGTTGGGTAAGTCAACACTAGGGTCGACCCCCTGATCGACCTGGCCTGGGGAAGGAATTTTCTTGCCCTGCCCTCTTCTGTGTTTAAATTTGAATTTTGAATTTTGAATTTTTGAAACTTCCGAAGGCCATAACATCTTCATATGAAGTCCAATTCACGCAAACTCGGACTCTATCTCAACCAGAATTCCAAGACGAACGCAATGGCGTAACCCATTTCCCTTAATTCTCATATTTAAAATTAATTATTCTTTAATTCGTTACTTTATGGTTTACAGAAAATACGGGGTGTTACATTCTCCTCTCCTTGAAGGATTTCGTCCCCGAAATCTTCAAGTGAAGAAGAACGTATATCCTACCATCCAATCGTCCATCTATTGAACCATCAAACACATGCGTCCATTGTCCTTAAAAGACATCTAATGCCTCATGATCATATGCATAGTGTGTGTACATGTCCTTATCTAATGCAAAATCAGGCGGTCTACTGATTCAGTTGACCTCCTTAATGTAAGTCATGTCGGTGTCATGCGTCCATAATGTATGCAATCTTCCCTAATCATACTTTCTACATGAGTACACAATTATTCATATAAATGCAACATCCACATGATAACACATCAAGTTTCAATCATTTATAAGTACATATATGCATATGCAATATGAAAGTGACTGAGCCAATCTAATACCTAAAGTATATGTATATGCATCCACGAGCAACCACTAGCAACCATTTGCAACCATCAATCATAACATGTTTCAAATACATGTTTACATCCATTGGTTTCTACCTAAGGATCGAGTATAGCACTGAGGAAAATACTAAAATGATAGATACGAGCATAAACAAACTTAAGGAAAAAGAGATCAAAGATGTATCCTCAAAAAGAAAAGGGTTGGTTGCACGTATTTTGGCCTCAATCTCCCAAGTCGTGTCTTCCTCAGCGTCACTCCATTGAACTTTTACATGTTTGACTTCGCGGTTGTGTAGCTTTTTGAATTCTGTACCCAAGATACGAGTTGGAACTCTTCTCACAGTCGCCACTCGTTCTACTTCTACGTCCTCTAATATGCTTGGTTCGACCACTTCCACAGACTCATGTAGGCACTTTCGTAAGTGAGAAACATGAAAGACATTATGAACTCCAGACAATCTTTCGGGCAGCTCTACTCTGTAAGCCATCTTCCCAATCCTTTCAATGATAGGAAACGACCCTACAAATCTTAGGGCCAACTTTCCTGTGGATCCAAAGTGAACGACGTTCCTCAAAGGAGATACTTTAAGGAAAACCCTGTCCCCAACCTCAAACTCAAGGTCGGTCCTTCTCTTATCTGCATAGGACTTCTGTCTATCTTGGGCAGTCTTCATTCTTTTTTGTATCAAGTCCACTTTCTATGAAGTTTCTCTAGACATATCTGGTCCAAGTATGAGCTTATCTGTAGACTCCCACCAACAAGTTGGTGATCGACATGGTCTTCCATATAAGGCTTCGAAGGGTGCCATGCCTATGGTGGCTTGGTAGCTATTGTTGTAGGCAAACTCCACTAAAGGAAGTTAATCCTCCCATGTTCCTCTGAAGTCAAGAATGCATAATCTCAAGAGGTCTTCTAACACTCTGTTCACTCTTTCCGTCTGACCATCGGTTTGTGGGTGATAGGCCGTGCTTAAACATAGCCGTGTGCCTATAGCCTCTTGCAATCTCTTCCAAAACTCGCTCGTAAAGATAGGATCTCAGTCGCTAACAACGCTGGAGGGTATCCCATGGAGTCGAACTATCTCTTCAAGGAAAATGGATGCTAAAGATGAGGCAGTCCTCCTACTTTTAATGGGTATGAAGTGAGCGTTTTTTGTGAGCCTGTCCACTATTACGCAAATACTGGTATTGCCTCTTCTTGACCTAGGCAGCCCATCAATAAAGTCCATCAAAATGATATCCCATTTCCACTGCGTGACTTCCAAAGGATAAAGCAAACCACCAGGCTTCTTTTGCTCCACTTTGACTTGCTGGTATACTAAGCACTTCTAGACGAATTCAGGTACATCCCTCTTCATGCCATTCCAAAAGAAAACCCTTTTTACGTCTTTATACATTTTGTCTCCACCGGGGTGTATGGTCAACTTGGAGCGGTGCGCCTCTTCGAGAACCTTCGTCACCAAATCCCTTGCTTGCAGGACGCATAGCCTTCCATCCCGCCTCAACCAACCTTTATCATCGATGGAGTATTTACTGAGGTGACTAGAAGTCTCACCCCTACTTAACTTATCTATCACATCAACTAGCTGAGGGTCTTCATGTTGTGCGGTCCCTATTGAGTTCAAAAGAGTAGGCCACACCTCTAGTGATGCTAACAAACCACTCACATGATCGACAGAGGGTCTAAAATCAAAGTTAGCTATGCACTCCAAGCTCTGCCTTTCAACAAAGAGAGGGCTTAAGGTCAGCTTCTTTCTACTCAAGGCATCTGCTACTACATTGCCCTTGCCAGGGGTATAGGAAACTAGAAATCATAGGATGCCGAGAATTCCATCCACCTTTGTTGCATCAATTTTAGATCTTTCTGCGAGAAAAGGTGCTTCAACGATTTATGGCTAGTATACAATTCAAATTTCTCACCTAGGAGATAATGGCGCCAAGACTTAAGCATAAAGGCGATGGCAGCCAACTCTAGATCGTGGGTTGGGTAGTTTTTCTCATGTATTTTCAACTGCCTGCCTCCATAAGCTACTACCTTCCCTTCTTTCATTAAGACGACACCTAGTCCCGTACCACATGCATCTATGTATATGGTAAACATCTTGCACCCATCCGGCAATGTCAGAACTGGGGCTGTTGTTAGAGCTCTTTTTAAGCGTTGGAAAGCAATATCGCAATCCAAATCCCAAGTGAAAGTTAAGTTCTTCTTTGTCAACTTTGTAAGTGGAGCTGAGATTTTCAAAAATCTTTGATGAACTTCTAGTAAAAGCCCGCTAGCCCGAGGAAGCTCCGGACCTTGGTCGCATTCCGTGGAACCTTCCAATCTTGCACCACAACTACTTTTGTGGGGTCCATGGCTAACCCTTCCTTAGATACCACATGTCCAAGAAATCTTACTTCCTCTCTCCAGAAGTGGAATTTGGAGAATTTGGCTTTCAACTGATGTGCTCGAAGAATATCCATGACTTCTTTTAAATGCTAAGCATGCTCTTCCTCACTCTTTGAGAAAATCAAAATGTCATCTATGAAGACCACTACAAACTTATTGAGGAACTCCCTGAACACCCTGCTCATCAAATCCACGAAGTAAGCGTGTGCGTTTGTCAGGCCAAAAGGCATGACAAGCCACTTGAAGAAACCATCTGGAGTTCTGAACGCGGTCTTATCAATGTTGTCTTCATCCACTCTCAGCTGATGAAACCCGGTAGCTAAATCTAGTTAGGAGAAAACCGATGCACCTACAAGCTGATCGAACAAGTCGTCTATTCTTGGAAGTGGGTGCCTATTCTTCTTGGTCAGCTTGTTTAGCTCCCTATAATCAATGCATAGGCAAAGTGAACCGTCCGCTTTAGTTGCGAACATTACTGGAGCACCCCATTCAGAAATACTCCGCCTTATGAACCCCTTCTCAAGCAACTCTTTAACTTGCTTGTTGAGTTCTTTCCTCTCCCTTGGAGCCATATGTCTAACGGGTTTTGATTTATCGACGAGGTATATACAGAAGTCTATCTAATGCTTCGGAGGTAACCCTTTAACCTCTTTAAAGACATCCGAATATTCACAGACTACTCTAACAGACTGCAAATTCTCAATAGACGCATCAAGAGATTCTAGATAGCTAAGCATAATAGAGTTCATGGGATTACAAGAAATTTCGAGAGTGTTACTAAGGCGAGTCATGAGTCTAACCACTCTCTTTTCACAGTCGAGGATGACACCATTACTCAATAGCCAATCCATGCCTAGAATCAACCCATAGCCCGTGAATCCCAAAACATAGGCATTACATCTAAACCCCACACTTAATATAGAGATTTCCAAATCCAAACAAATCATTGACAAATAAGTTGAGCCCCCAATTGGATTTGAAACTACCAAGGGATCCTCTACTAAACTGGTATCTAGGTGCAAAGATTCAACTAAAGCAGTAGATATAAAAGAGTGCGATGCATCAGAGTCAAAGAGTGTACGAACAGGATGATCAAAAAGATAAACTAAACTCTCAATAGTAACATTTCTACCTTGTTCTTATGGAGGTGCCATGAGAGCGTGAACCTGCCCTCCAGAAGTAGATCCAACTCTCTTCCCTTGCCCTGGCTTTCTTGAGCAGTCCCTAGCCATCTGTCCTGCCTCGCCGCAATGGAAAACAGCCACCCATCTTCCTTTTCTTCTTCCTGCAACCCTTAACCAGATGTCCAGGAATGCCGCAAAAATTGCACTTCCTCTTGTCACGGGTTTTGTTGTCTTTCCCGCCTTTCTTGGATTCTGTCTTCTTGCTATGTGATCCTTCCTCTTTCTTATCCTGTGATGCTTCCACTTTTGTATCCTTCTTGCCAAACTTATCTTCTTATTGTAACACTGTCATGTCCACCAGTCTCTCATAAGTCGCACCCATAGGTACATGGGACATAACTACGTTGTGCATGGCTCATTCAATCCTTTAACAAAGCGGAGAGCCTTCTTATGTGGTGTGTTCACTAACTCCAATCCGAACCTAGCCAGCTGATTGAACTGGTTAATGTATTCCTTGATCGACATACTTCCCTGTTTGAGAGCTAAGAACTTCTCCATTTGTAGGCTTCGTTCAGCTTGTGAGAGGAATTTCATTTCAAACCTCATCCTAAAATCCATCCAAGTTTCAATTAGTCTTTCAGCGTTAGTGACTTCCCACCAATAGGAAGCTTCGTCTTCGAGCAACCATACCGCCAACTGTATCTTCTGCCTATCATCCACTTCGAAGATACCGAACAAATCCTCAGTTTCTTTGAGCCAGTTTCTTGCTTCCACAAAGGATTCATTTCCATTGAAGTTCTTTCCACCCATGGCTCGAAAGTCCCTACATATTTTTTAGAAAGCATTTGCATGAGGAGGAGGAGGAGGAGGAGGAACTGCTGCAGCTGGGGTAGGTGGAATGTCTGTTGGGCCTGCGTCGTTGGCCCCAGCCTCTAGGTACCTCCTGAACCAGCCAGGTATCAGTACACCCTCTGGAAGGTTAAGATTCCCCGACATGCTGAAACGAAAAAGGAAAGATTAAAAACAAAGGATAGAAAGATAGTGCATATGGCTTTGGGGGATTATGCCTTTTAAAGTAAAATATCACTTTTTCTTGAAAAATGCTTCTTTGTACTTCTTTTTGAAAATAGTTTTCAAAAACTTTTATCTGATCTAGTAAACCTTTGCTCTGATACCAAGTGAAACACCCCACCTCCGTTAAGGTCACTCACATAGGGAATGCCTTAACTTCGATGGAGCATTATAGGTAAAAGACACAGAAAATTTACAAGATAGAAATAAAAGCAGCGGAAAACAAACATTTATTTCATACGTGGTTCAATACAAAAACCATTACAGTAAATTGTCTCAAAATAACTTCCAAAACATTTCATCATAATCTCTGTCTTGATTAAAACATAAAGAAGCATATAAATAAAACTGCATAAATCCCCAAGTCTAGTGTGTCCAAAGCCATAGCCAAAGATAATAGGTTCCAAGCCGTACATCACAGAGTCTTCAAGCTTGGAAAGATGAACGGTCCAAATTAAGCTGAGCTATTCCCTCCCTGGCTACCTAAGGGGGGGGGGACGGAAGAAAATAAGACGAAAGAAAAATGGGTCAGACATAAGTCTGAGTAAGTTCAGCGATTTTTCAGTGTGTGAATAAGGAAAAGGTCATGATGGGAATAAACTGAAAATAGGACAGTACCAGAACAACAAATTAACATAAAACTATACAAGGCAGGATAAACCAAATATACATCGCACCCATGTTTAATTCTCTGCAGCTACTTATACTTGTCCAACTAGCACCACATGTTTATGGTGAAATGATCCCCTTATATCAATCGTCTCCTACTCGCATGCATTTATCGCGTGTGTCATTCGACCCCCGCTTGATTGTAGATACCTGTGCTGGTCCCGCCACGGGGTGTATCAAATCCTATGGCGGCAACCCGACACGATTCAAGATCCATAGTGTATGACTACTGATGCCCAGTGCCTGCTGTTTCCACTCCGGAGTACGTGCACGCCCATACTCCGTCGGAACCTACACTGACGCACCACCCGCCGACGTTTTTGACCGCTTATAATCAGCCTAGTAATCGTGCCCTACCCTGCCTAGTTCAGGGTCCCATGACACATCTGTGTGAGTTACTACTGAAATGGGTCCCCGTTACTAGGGTTTTCCAGCCAACATATTAATTTGGTTAAGTGTCTTAACCCCACCAATCAGTTTAGTTAACATGTTGAATTGGTTAAGTGTTCCCTTAATTGACTTAATCCTACCAATCTTGATGTAGTTTTATTAAAGCACCAACCACTCACATTAGACAGGTATTGTTGTGGTCAATGGACGTGCCGGTCGGTTCCGGGCAGTTTTACACCACAACTCAGTCTAACCTCGGGTCCTTTTTGGGCTCAATGCACTAACCACCCACATTAGACAAGTATTCCTGTGGTCATTGGATGTGTCGGTCGGTTCTGGGAAGTTTTACACCACAACTCAGTCAAACCTCGGGTTAGGCATATTCGTCTTTTCTAAATTTACTTATTTATCCCTTTTATGCTTGAATGTAAATTTGTCAACAATTTATTGTCATGGCCCACTTTCCTTCTAAATCAAATTCATAATTTTGGTAAGTAAATTATACCATTTATATGGTTATGAGCCAAATATGTCAATTACATGTAGTTTCATGTTTTCCCCCAATGTTACCCCCGTTGTACATTCGCAAAGTTTCATAGGATGTTAGGCTCGACGTTTTAGCCTAACTTATAAAACAAAAAGGGAAAAAAAGAGGAACTTACAACATTCCAACATCAAACAAAAATATGGATCTAACTACAGATGTGTCACATGAACTTGGCATAATATACTTTCAATTATGAACTTGCAAACTTGATCTATGCAACGTGAATCATAAAATAATAGTATTACGTAGAACTACCAAAATCTAATTAGACATGTAGTGGCAAAGTTGCATAGGGGTTAAATCAAGATAACCTAGATCTAACATAAAGGCATATGGATCTAACATATAAAGTTGTAGATCTAAACATATAGGTTTACATAATCATGTTTTTAACCTATAAACTTGCATGTATTCATAACATGATAGCATCACCTAACTTGTATAAACATGGCATAATTTCCAAATTGACATACAACATATAGATGTCATCACCAATTATACAAGGTCGTAGATCTACACATGTATGCATAATGGATCTAAACAATTAGGCATAAACGACATGACTTAGCCTGGCCTGGGGCGGGAATTTTCCTGCCTGCCCTCTTCTGTGTTTAAATTTGAATTTTGAATTTTTGAAACTTCCGAAGGTCATAACTTCTTCATACGGAGTCCAATTCACGCAAACTCGGACTCTATCTCAATCAGAATTCTGAGACGAATGCAATGGAATAACCTATTTCCCTTAATTCCCGCATTCAAAATTAATTATTCTTTAATTCGTTACTTTAGGGTTTACATAAAATATAGGGTGTTACAACAAATCTCGTAACCACTCTACCTCTTTAGCTACGACGCTAAGGGCTATAAATTATGATTCCATAGTTGAATGTGCTATGCATGTCTGTTTCTTGAATGTCCAACTTATGGCCCCTCCACCTAGTGAGAATATCCAACCAGATGTTGACAGGCTCTCATTGGTACTAGACATCCAACTTGCATCACAATAACCTTCTAGCACACATGGATAATCAGAATAAACTAATTTCAAATATTTTGTTCTTTTGAGGTATCCAAAGATTCTATTAATTGCTTTCTAATGATGTGTGTTAGATTTAGATGTAAACCTTGCCATCATATTAACAGCGAAAGCTATATCTGGCCTTATGCAATATGTGACGTACATTATGCTTCCAATGGCACTTGCATACTCTAGTTGAGCAATGATTCGACTTTTATTTTCTTGCATTTTTACTCTAGAGTCTACTAGAATACTAGCATTCTTTATGTTAAGATGCTTGAACTTATCAAGCATTTTGTTAATATAATGGATTTGATTTAAGGCATATCCTTTTTCATGTTTTTCTACTTTGATTCCCAAAATAATATCTACCTCATTTAGGTCTTTCATTTTAAAAACTTAGTTTATATCTTTTGGTATCATTAATTCCTTTCATATTTGTGCTTGCGATTATCATGTCATCAACATATAAGCTTAAAACCACTACATAATCATTGGTTTTCTTACAATAAAGCATTTATCAGCATTGCTATGTCCAAAACCATTTGCTATAATTGCCTCATCAAACTTTTTATGCCACTGCTTTGGAGCTTGCTTTAATCCATATAGTGACTTGACTAATTTACATACTTTGTGTTCATTTCCTGGGAGGACAAATCCTTCAGGCTGGTCCATATACACCTTCTCGGTTAAGTCACCATTTAAGAAAGTCGTTTTTACGTCCATTTGATGAATATGCATTTTATATATAGATGCTAGTGCAAACAAAATCCTTGTGGACATAGTTCTTGCTACTGGTGCATAGGTATCAAAATAGTCTATTCCTTCTTTTTGTCTAAAACCTTTTGCTACTAGTCTAGCTTTGTAAGTTTGTATAGAACCATCAATTCTATGTTTCTTTCGAAATACCCATTTGCACCCGATCGCCTTAGAACCAGGTGGGAGATCTACTAAGACCCAAGTCTTGTTTGATATTATAGAATCCATTTCATCATTTATCGCTTTTTGCCAAAAAATAGAGTCATGTGAAGTCATAGCTTCTTTAAAAGTTTTTGGATCATTATCAACGTTTAGTACTATAGGTGTAATTTCCATTACTTTTGTTCTAGTAGCCTCAACTAGAAATGTAATCGAATAAGGGGAAATGAAATCGGAACTCAAGTGTTTTTCTTTTCTTGCACGTTGACTTCTCCTTAGTTCATTTGGTTTACTTTGTTCTCTTTTCCCAGCAACAATGCTTTTTGAGTTTTCTTGTTGATGCTCCTCTACTATAGGCTCAACTACGCTATGTAAAAATTTATCTTCAAAAAATTCCACATATATGGATTCCACTATAACATTAGATTGTAAATCCAGCAATCTATATGCTTTCGAATTTTGTGCATAGCCAACAAATACACTTTTAATACCTCTTGGTCCTAACTTTGTTTTATGGGGATTTTCAATTTTATAAAATGCAAAGCATCCCCATACTTTAAAGTAATTTAAGTTAGGTTTCCTACCATTATTCCAAAGTTCATAAGGCGAAGCTCCAAATTTCTTGAAAGGCACTTTATTATAGATATGACATGCTGTCAACAAAGCTTCACCCCATAAATAGAATGGTAATTTTGTATTCATAAGCATTGAATTAACCATATCAACCAAGGATCTATTTTTTCTTTCTGCCACCCCATTTTGCTGGGGTGTATATGGGGCTGTCCGTTGGTGAATAATTCCATTGTCCTTACAAAATTGATTGAAGATATCAGAAAAATATTCACCCCCTTTATCACTTCGAAGCACTTTGATTTTTCTTTCTTTCTGATTTTCAACTTCAGATTTAAACTCTTTGAATTTTTCAAATGCTTCGTCCTTGGTTCTCAACAAGTATACATAAGTGTATCTTGTATGGTTGTCAATGAAAGTGATAAAATATCGCTTTCCTCCTCTTGTTTATTGACCATTTAATTCACAAATATCAGAATGCACAAGTTCTAGCAAGTCGCTATTCCTTTCAACTTTAGAAAATGGTTTTTTTGTCATTTTCGCTTCAACACAAATTTTACATTTTTCATGATTTTTGACAGAACAGTTAATATAACCATGTTTTGACATATAACTTAAGCAACTAAAATTTAAATGTCCTAATCTAGCATGCCATAATGAATTAGGAGAATCGACAACATAAGTAACAGTAGTAATTTCATTAATTGATAGTTTAAACATGCCATCATAGGAGTATCCTTTTCCTATGAATACTCCATTTTTAGATACAATAACTTTATCAGATTCTAGAACAACTTTAAATCCTTTCTTGCATAGTAGATTAGCATAAACTAAATTCTTTCTCAAGTCCGGAACATGGAACACATTGACGAGGATGAGTTTTTGGCCAGATGTGAATTGTAATTCCACACTTCCCTTGCCTATCACTTTAGCCGAAGCATGGTTCCCCTTGAGAACTTCTTCAGGCTCTTTCAATTCATTGTAGGACTCGAACAGATTTTTGATGTTGCACACATGAATGGTGGCGCAAGAATCAAGCCACCAATCTGCAGATTTTGTTACAGAAGCCATATGAAGTTCAGTGATCATTGCAATGAATTCTTGGCCAACATCCTCCACAATATTCACTTTATTATTTGCAGAACCAGTTTTGGAATTCTTTTCAGCCTTGGCCTTAAACCGACAATCTTTAATAAGATGTCCTTTAATGCCACAATAAAAACAAGGCCGATTTTTATTTTTGTTTTTGAAATCTTTCTTTTTGGCTTTCAAACTATTGTTTGAATTTCCAGAAACTAGTTCTTTGGAAGATATGTGATGAATTTTTGATCCTAAAATCGACTCATCTCTAGCACGATTCTCACATTCAATTTGTAAGTGAGTAATGAACTTCTCAATAGATATGCTATCAGTTGAGTGTAGAATTTTCCTCCTATAATCATTCTAAGCAGGAGGAAGTTTGGAGAGGATTTCTCCAACTTGGATAGCATCTGGAATGTTAATCTGCAATTCAGTCATTTGGGAAAGTAGAATCTCCAACTCACGGATTTGATCCATGATTGGTACATCATCAGCAAAATTAAATTCAAAGTACTTCAAAGTTAGAAAACGATCAGTAACTTCCTGCAAACTATGCCTCTTTTGGCGTTTTATAATTTCTGTAAACATCTTTAAATCGAATCAGAGCGCTCGTTGAATGTCAAGGCCCAAGATGCCCAAGTGCCCATCTATGACCATTTAAATATTAGTATGTATAAGCCCAATTTGTTGGTCTTTTCTCTATGGGCTTTACTTCATTTTGAATATCATATTGGACATAACTATATAAACATTTATTCTCATCTTATTCTTCCGATGTGGGACTGATGTACTCCTCCATCATACACACAAATTACATAACAAATGACCACTTGAGTCTATAGCCTTTGCCCTCACGTCCCATCACTATTTGCACTGTAGCCTCATAATCTTTATACCCCGTAAAAGCTTTGATAAATACATAGCTGTAGCTCATCTTGCAATTATCCAGGGCCACCAATTTCTCCTTAGCCCAGAATTCCTTTTCACATGGGTGCATTGTATCCACAACATAGCGAACACAACCAACGACTTCATTTCTCGCCTTCTATCAGCTTACAGACCAACAATGAAGGCAAGATCTTGTCAGCGTTAGCAAAGTCTTTTATTAAAGCCCATGCTTCCTCTGGTTTTGTATTCGGAGGACCTGCGTACACCATACCTTTCCATTTTGCATGTCCACTACCCCCATCTTCAGTGACTATGGCAGGCATATCACCATTATTTATCTCCATACTTTTTTAGACTAAGTAAGCTCCTAAACTCAATGAATTAATATAATAGAGCAGTGTGATAAATACATATGTACACATAGCATGGTATATATAACATTAGTTCCATGTACATCCCACCAACCGTTCTTCACTACATTACCTTCTTAGTCAAAACATTGCTTTAAAAAAAATGCCTGTAACATGCATCGTAGTTTTAGACACGTTATTTATTAATTTATTGCATCGAACACTAAATCAGTTGGTGGTTGTGAAAATATTCGATTAAGAACGGTGAGGATGTATGTAATTGAGCGATGGATCATATACCACGTATGCCATCCAAAGTGATGAATATAAATTATCGTCAGAGCGTTTTTCTTCAATTTAATACACCTCTCTAGAAACTAGGGTTTCCCAAACCATAGTTTGGACTGTATCCATGGCGGAGCTTGGCAAAATCCATATTATTTCTCTCAATTTTCTTGGTGATGGAGTCTCTAGTGGTGGCGCTTGATAAAATCCATATTATTGCTGCCAATTTTCTTCGTGATGGAGTCTGTAATATTTACCTCATTAGATTTAATTAAGTGTGCTTTATTGTCGTTACTGTCCAGCTCTTTGTTGTTGCCATTTTACGGTTTGCTCTGATTGGAGTTGGCTTGGCTTTGGTTTGTTTGGTCTTTGCTTTTGTAACATTCATATCAGAGCGAAATCTGGTAAAGTTTCTCACTGTAATTACTTTATTCAGTATATCTGCTTTCTGGTAAGCTCCAGGTATGTGATTAACCTCGATCTCTCCTCTTTGAACCATTTCTCTAACGAAATGCAAGTCTTTCTCAATATGCTTTGTTTGTGCGTGTTGTATTAGATTTTCTAACATACATACAACACTTTTGTTGTCACACCATAGCACAGGCTTTGTTGTTGTATCTATTTGTAGCTCTTTTAGTATAGACTGGATGCACTTTATCTCTGCTGCAACATTAGTATACTTCTGTACTCTGATTTAGTGCTTGATCTAGAAATGGTAGCTTGTTTCTTTGAACTCCATGAGATTAAAATTTGACCAATGTAGATGCAATAACCACTGGTAGACCTTCGATCATCCGGGTCTGAGGCCCAGCCAGCATCTGCATACCGCACTATGTTTAGATGTTGGCCGGACTTTAGTGCGAGACCATAGCCTATAGTTCCTTTAAGATATCTTAAGATCCTTTTGACTGCCTTCCAATGTGTCTCCAGTGGTTTCTGCATGAACAATGATACTTTATTAACACTGTAGGTAAAATCAAGTCTGGTAATAGTAGCATATTGTAATGCTTTTACTACCATCCTGTATTCAGTGATATTGAAAATTTCTTCTCCTCTAAATTTCGAATATTGTTGACTACCTATCATGGGTATTGGTTGAGGATTAACATTCAACATCTATGTTTTATTTAGCAACTCAGTGATATACTTTCTTTGGCATAGGAATATTTTATTATTTGTTCTTGTTACATCTATACCTAAGAAGTAATTAATATCACCCAGATTTTTAATGGAAAACTGCCTATCTAAATACTGTGTTAATTCATCTATGTCTTTAATGTTGTTGCTAATTATTATAAGATTATCTACGTATATTAATACGTATGTTGTAGATGTCTGATTAACTTTTATGAGCAAAGAATTGTCTGATTTAGTGGACTGAAATCCTAATTCATATAAAGTATTTTTCAGTCTATCAAACGATACACGAGGAGACTATTTTAGGCCATATATAGCCTTATTTAATTTACAGACATGGTTTGAATTAACATTGTTACCTGGTTGCTGTCTCATATAGATTTCTTTCTTAAGAACACTATTTAATAATGCATTATTGACATCTAGACGTCTAATATGCCAGTTCTTATAGCAATATTTAGTACAAGTCTTCTAGTTGTGGGTTTTAAAATAGGAGAAAAGGTTTGATTGAAGTCAAACCTATATCTTGTGTAAAACCTTTGGCTACAAGTCTATCCTTGTACTTTTTTATTAACCCATCTAGGTTCTTTTTCAATCTGTATATCCATCTGCAACCAACTATATTCTTGTTAGCAGGTGGACATACAATATCCCAAGTGTTGTTCTTAATTACATCCTTATATTCTTCATCCATTGCTGCTTTCTAGTGCTTACTTTTAATTGCCTGATCAAAAGATTCAGGTTCATTAGTACTGGATGTAGTAGCAAATATTTTAGGTTTAAAGGTACCACTTTTAGATCTTGTAACCATTGGATGACCAGTTTGAGATGGTTGTTCAGTTGGTGGCGAGTCATCATTGCTTTATGATCTTTCAGGAGTTGATTGCTGACTGTTTGACTCATCATTTTCTTGATTGTGAACTTGTGCAGGTAGATGAGATGTCACACTTTCTGGCTCAAGGCTTTCATGAACATTGTTGATTGGTGAGCTTTGAGTATCAGATTGTTGATTACTCTCCATTTGATGCCAGCTTTCATTAATATGAGGTGCATCAGGTATAGAAACCCTTGGATTTCTGATTTTACCTATAGTGCTTATATCTTTTCTTCTATATGGAAAAACTTTTTCATCAAATATAACATGCCTACTGACATAAATTCTGCTAGTGTCATCAATACATTTATATCCATTTTGATTAGTAGTATACCCTAGGAAAGTACACATTTTGATTTGAAATTTAGTTTATTGGCATTGTATGGTCTTAAATATGGAAAACATAGACACTCAAACATTTTAAGCATTTTATAATTTGGTTTGACATTGTGTAATTTTTCAAATGGTGAAATATCCTTTAATACACTTGTTGGTTGTCTGTTAATCAGATAAATAACTGTATTAAAGGCCTCTGGCCATAATTTCACGGCATACTTGCTTGAGCAAGCAATGTCAATCTAGATTCAAGTAAATGTCTATGTTTCCTTTCCACTACTCCATTTTGTTGTGAAGTATATGGATAAGTGGTTCTATGAACAACCCCTTTTTGATGAAAGAATTTACATAGATTTTTAAACTCACTACCACCATCAGTTTGAATGATCTTAACTTTGTGATCGTATTGTTTTTCAACCACAGTAATATAATTCATAATGGCATTAAAAGTTTCAGACTTGGTTTTTAAAAAATATATCCATGTGAATCTTCTGTAGGCATCTACAAAAGACACGTAATACTTATAACCATAGTCAGAATAAACTGGTGAGGGACCCCAAAGATCTATAGCAATTAATTGCAGTGGTTCGGTATAGATAGCGTTAGAATCAATGAATGGTAATCTTTGACTCTTATCCATTTAACAAAATTCACACATATAAGGTAAGGATACAGGACCAAACTTGATATGGTTATCATTCAATATTGTCTGGACATTTTTAACACTAGGATGTCCAAGTTTGTAATGCCAGAAATCAAATACATTCATGCTGCTATCAGTTTTAATATTCAAATTACACATGGCATTACAATTTTCTACACTAACATCACTCTTGCACCTAACAAAGTAAAACTGATATAGTCCAACTACCAAATCACCCTGTAATATAATTTTTCTAGTTTGAATATCCCTAATTAGGAAATACTTTTGAAAGAATTCAAAGTAAACATTATTGTCTCTAGCAACTTGGGATACACTAATCAAATTTTTGGTGATTTTTGGAACTCTAAGCAGGTTGCATAAATGTAATTGTTTACTGCCAATAATATTAGTGTTACCAACATGAGTAGCAATAGAAATAGATTTATTACCTCGACACTCCTTGCATCCAATATTCAAGTTATCAAGATTATTAGTAAGGTGATTGGTTGCTCCAAAATCAGGGTACCAACTGTCATCTTGCAAATATTCCATTCTAGCTGTATCATTTCCTTTATCTTGATTGCTAGTTTCTTGATTTATCCATGCCACAATTGCATTAGGAGTATTGCTGTTTTTCTGATTCTGATTGTTGTTAGAGTATTTGAAATAACACTTTAGGGTAGTGTGACCAATATTCTCATAGATCTGACACATGGGTCTGTTGTTATTGTTTCATCTGCCTCCGCATCTGTTTGCGCCACCACCTCTTTGGTAAGATGCTTCAGGTCTACTATTGTTATTCTGATTTTTATTTTTACTACCTGTAGCAAGATTTGTATTGAGATCAATTTCCTAAATGCGTTTGTTGTTTATTCTTGCTTCATGAGATAATAAAATGGCATGAAATTCATCAATAGGAAGAACAATTCTTTTAGTTGTGGTAACAGCAATAACTGTCTCGTAATCTTCATTTAATCCATTTAGTAGGTATAATACATGATCTCCATTAGGTATTTTATTACTTGTAGCTCCAAGTAAATCACACAACTTCTTTATATATTCTCTCATGCTCAGGTTTTCATTTTTTATATTCTGAAGTTTCCTTTTACAGTGTAACACTTTGGCGGATGATTGATTGTTGAATTTTTTCTCCATAGCAGTCCAGATATCATTGGCAGATGAACACCCAATAACTGTTGGTAATAAATCTTCACTTATAGAAGATAGTAGCCAAGAACTAATTAATCGATCCTGCCTATGATATTGAACGAATGCCTCATTAGCAATAGTTCTGTTGGCTTGATCAGTAATAAACTTTGTAGAAATTGGAGTAGTACCAAAAATAAATCCTTCAAACCAATAACCATGTATACAGTTTCAACTTGTAGCTTCCATAACAGATAATTTCTTCTTGCAGTTGAACTGTGATTAGTTGACTGTGAGGACTTACACCAATTTTGACTAACTGATTGGCAGGTCCATTTGGTGGATTTCCTGGATCATTTCCAGTAGTAGTTCCAATGGCTGATGCAGAAGAAATGGACGTATCCACCATGATGAAAAAAACACAAGAAATGAAGGAATTCTTGATCAAATGTCGTTTTTGATCGATAGAAGAGAAATAACCAAGGCTCACGTGCGAAGCAGCCGAGAGCTTTGATAAAGAGGCATGTTAAAAACTGATCTGAGTATCTGATGAAGCTCTCAGGCGAGGTTTTGACTTGGTTTTTGGTGAGTTTCTTGACTTTCTTGAATTGGATCCTTGGCGATTGGTGAGGAATTTCAACAAATAAAGTGTATATTATCAAGATGCAGCCAAATTCGATGGAATTTATGGCAAGGCACCGTTAATTATACTCTATTTGATATATCCAAATGATGAAATTTAATTGATGGGTATATTTACACCAGAATTTTGTAGGAAATATGCTGCCGTTAGGCTCAGTAATGGCTCTGATACTAAGCAAAGATTTGATCAATACAAGGTTGCGAGAGAGAAATTACAGAATGTGAAATGTAAAAGCTTTGTTATTATTTGAATTATTGAGTACATCATAATGTAATACATAAGCCCGATACTTATAATGCTTAAGTGGGCTTTGGGCTGAAATACAACTGGATACAACTACAAGAAATGATTCAGATGACTAAAGAACAGTGAGGATATATATGTAATTGAGCGATGGATCATGTGCCATGTATGCAATCCGAAGTAATGAATATAAACTATCATCATAGTGTTTTTCTTCAATCTAATAGGTTGTTCTGAAACTTGATCAACTAGCTAGGCTGGCAAAATTAACTAAAGTAAATTATGCATTCAAGTTCATTAGACGGAAATTATATGCAATATGTACATAAGTTTTCACGTGAAAAACCGATGATAATTTGACCAGCTAACGAGGCGGAAAATAAATAAATAAATATAAAGTCTGCATGTGAACAGAACTTGCTGAGGTAAAATTTTAGAATAGAACGATCCTACTGCCACATAATTTTATAATAGAATAGAAGTTACTAAATTATTACGCTTATGATTTTTGCATTCCATGATTTCTCACATCTATACATGAAAACTATATGCCGAAACATGTCATTACAGTCCAAAATAATCGAACAAAAGTGAAGTTTGAACCAATATCTAGTAACATACGTGCTATGTGAACTTAGAAAATAACCAACCATCTCCCTATCAAACTAATGTGCTACATAATAGGTAATTTAACAGATCTTAGTATAAGTCATTGACTCATACCTGAGTTTCACGAATAGGTTGTTGGTTTTGATAAACGTAAAACGCTTAAGATCGCATCCCAAATTTCGTAGCAATTGTCACTATATTTTGAATGACATAATTCATTATTATGTACATTGTACGAAGTATTGTTGATCTAGTCCTCTTTCATTATATAAAATTAGTAAGTTTACAGCTTTCCTATGATAAGTTGTTACATAATTATTCCAATTAATTACTATATAAAATACTACATGACAACTGCTTGAAGACGAAAATCGAACCAACGGCATTTTGCATCATTTAAAAGTGACCCAACTATTTCGGACAAGGGTGCTTGCCATATTGTGTTTAACTTTTATTTATATAAAAAATTATTTTACAATTAAATCAGAAAAACAAAAATAAACTATCGGAGCAATTCTCGCGGTCTGACCGGTTGAACCACAAGAACTTTTTATCTTACACTAACACGGTTTGACTTACAATTCGGTCTTCACAACTATGGCTAATAGCATAGTTGAATTTTTGATAAAGGTGAGAAATATAGAAATGTAGAATTTGAAGATAATGGATAAAATTATTCTATTTATTTTTCTGATTACAATGATTTTATGATAAGGATACACACACCCACAAAAATATATATGTACACACATATATATATACATATATACATACGCACATACATATAGACGCTCAAGCAGGCAAACAATAGAGTTTGGGCCTTCAAGTCTTTGACCTATTATCAACATAAAGAAAATAGAAGGCGGACGAGTAGAGGATTTTGTAGACGAATGACCCGATTTGGTTACAAGAAAAAAGAAAATAGTTGCAGATTTTAGCAGCGGAAAATTCCATTGCAAATTATTGACGGATTTTCGTGGAATCTGGAAGGTATATTATTTTGGATTTTTTATTTCATCTTATTTTAAAGTATTACCTTCGAGTTCTGATTTCTGTCGATAAACCGTAGCAAATTGCAATGCATTAACGTCATCATCTTTTTGTCGTTGAATTCCATTGCAATTTGAGATAGTTTACCATCATGTATTTTTTGAAGCTATTTTGCAGCAGATTTTCAAGGGATTTGCAAGGGACTCGTACGCTTATTCCCCATATTTTTTTACTATTATGTTTTTACTAAGTAATAGATTATCAAAAAATAAATTTTAAATACTTGGTGTTAATAATAATGTAGTAATAACAAAAAACAGGTAACTACTATTAATAGTAAATAAAATTCAACAGTTGGTATTGATTAATTAATAATGAATAAATAATTAAAAGTTAATAATAATTAATAATATAGGTAAGTAATCTTTAATAGTCAACGATTAATAAGTAATTTGTAATAGTTAAGAAGTAAAATTTGTTATCTAGTATCCAAATTGAATAATTACAATTAATATGTTTTATATGTGTTTAAACCAAAAATGGTTCAACACCAAAGGTGTCTTATTGACACTTCACCAAAAAGGTACGCAATAGAAAATGAGACCACAACCGCAAATGCAAGTAAAGAATACAGGGATTTTTATAGTGGTTCGACCTAGGAAAGATCTACGTCCATTTTTGATGATTTTCATTATCATGGATAAATTTACAAAGTTCATCATCTCATACATCTCACTTATTACATTGGTTCACTCTCCTTATGATGGTTTCCCACTTTTTACTCTCTTTACGCTTTAGGTCTCACTTGGATTTGAGAAGGAACAGATTAGGTCTTGTGATTAGGTAATCTTCCTTGATTCCATCACGAAATTAGTCTTAGATCCGTGCTTTAAAGTGGAGTAGTGGCGGTTGGAGATCACTTGAATTGAATTGGAGTGAGAATTAATGGTGTTAGGAGATGATGGGATCCACTTGATGTTGGAGGAAGAAGAAGTGAGCTTAGGAAGCCATTAATGGAGCTTGAGAAGCTTGGGAATGGTGGAAAACCGAAATGATAGTCCTTCAGGGTGGCTTAGATCGGTCCCTTGAATGGTTGTAAGGGGGTATTTATAGGTGGAATTTGTGTGGAGCAAATGGTGTGGCAATTTTGTAAATATGGGGTGCAAAGCCATGTGGGTATAGCTGGCAGAAGCTAGTTTACATCTGGCGCGGGTTGGCACTAGCTGCTTTTCACGTGTGACCAGCAATTAATGTGCAAGCGACCCGTAGCATGCTGTGCGAGCGACCCCTGCACTGCTGGAATGTGCGAGCTATACATGAGCGGGTCTTCATAAAACAACTTGTGACCGACTTCCTTTATTTGCGTCTATGCCATTTTTGGCTTCTAGTGCATTTGTATATACCTGTTCCCATTCATACTTTAGCACATTACACTACCATTTTACTATTTTGTCTTCTAAAGGAATATGGGGGCAATTATTATGGGTTGTGCCATCCATCTTTGTATTGTATTCATCTTCTCGTGCATTCTACGTCATAACATTGCCCAACCCTTACCTCCAGTTGCCGCTGCTCGATCGTGCCATTTGCGAACGATCAGAACTGACATGGACGACCACGCTGTTTCCCTTATTCGACTCCGGCATAAAGGAGTGAACGAGCCCTTGCATGAAGGAATGAGCAAGCGAGATCTTGCATTTTTCGTAGCTTACCATTCATGTATGGAGTATGTTGATTGAACTATAAAGCAGCACGACCCAATCAGCACAGTAAAGTTGCATGACCCGTGCATGAGCTTAGTGATCAACTCATGTTATTACGCGTTGACGACCGAGTTGCAGTGCACGATCGAGGTGCAGTACGCGACCAAGCTGTAAAGTCCAAACGAGCTCTAATGCACATACGAGCTCTAATGATGCTCCAACAATGTCGCGCACGATCTGTTTAATGCTTGTATGCTTTGAGATGTGTTCGAACCACTATTTTCTGAACCGCGTTTTATAACGGGGTTAACATTTGCCCCTCAAAGCTTATATTTTTCACTTGCAAAAAATGCGGGCTTCGAAATGAACGTTGCTATTGATATGTTTGCATTGAAATCTAGTCGTAGCTTTTGTTTTCTTTGGCAATTTTCGCTTTGATGCTTTTGACACGTTGATTTCAAACGATCCAAGTTCATAACTTGTTGATCGGATTCATATGTTTCGTGCCACCTGTTCTATAATGAAAACAAGCACTTGCACGATTTTGGACTTATATTTTGTTATTGATCGTCCACATCAATAACAAATTAGTTATTCATTTAAAAAATAATTATGGTGAATTTTGTGACTGGGATTGAATAATGTACTTATGCAGAGCTGTTTTGTTTACTGTTCATAATGCATCAAACATTTGTCTACATAAATACGATACTCTAATTTGAATTCACCATGATACTTGAGTTCGGTTGATCGATATATGTTCCGATTACAGGTTTCAAGCCTCGTTCTTTTAATGACTCATATGATCTCAGTATGACGGCTTACGTTTTATGAAACGTGTACCTGTTCAAATTGGAACTGTGATATGAGTTTTCGAGGTCAGAGCAATTGCAACCTTTATATGGATTCAGAATTTGGTTTTGTGTGACGACCGCCATAGCCCCTACACTAAACAAGAGGAATAATGCACTGAAAGTTGTGCCAGACAGCTATGGACAATAATCAGAATAGGTAAACAACGTCGAAACCTGTCGTAGTACTCACAAAGCAAGGATAAAATATAATAGAACTTATACAACATGTAATAGTAATGAGGCATCCTACAGAAAACTTTAGAAAAATTTCTCAACATCATAAAAGGTTATCCAACTGATACCAAAGTATGTACATAAATCCTCACTACAACACTCATAGAGCACTCAAGCAGCGGAAACAGAAACACTAGATAGTAATAAAACTGGTATGCTAGCTTCCTGCTCGTCTCCGCACAATAGCATCGTCGTCACTAATCTCCTATAATCTGCTACTTAGTTTGCCCATCCACAATTGGATGAAAAACCCAAGATAATAAAAGGAGACATAAAACCTTGAGTCAGACAATAGTCTTCGTGAGCGATAAAATAACTAACAAAATTCAACAATAAACTATATGAGAAGGGATAGATAAACATACTAATATATCCACAACACCAGAGAAGAACTCAACCTCATCTTCCCCACATCAGACAGTGATAGCCTTTATAATAAACAATTCAACCATTCATCCATGGAAACAGAACACCCATTCAATCATGGTAAAGCACTCATAACATCCAGATTATATATATCTCATTTAAACCATCCTAATCGAATTCAACATCCCTCAAGAACAAGCCCCAAAGGCCTAAACCAATATCAGACAAGCACCCAAGGAACATCTCCTTCGACGTTTGACAATCTATATGAGACGGTACAAACAGAACAACCAATCATCTATGACTGATTATGGCTATCACCGCCAATCCTGCTTCGAAACCATCATTAACCGTTTGACGACAAACCTTGCCATATTTCAAGGGCGAATGGAAAACCCTGTTCTAGAAAAAACTCCATACGCCTTTCAACGATACGTATGTATGTCCAACCTTGACAACTAGGCCTTTCAACGATACCCAAGGTACTCGACCTACAACCGGCCTTTTGGGTGCCCCCATCGTACCCCTACTTTGAGCCTGCTAGAACTAACGACAATGCACTACAAGAAAAGTGGTTATCTACAATAGCAAAAGACAACATTATCTTCTCCTTGTAAAAATAAAAGAATATATTAATAAGTGAATTTAAAGCCAAAAACGATGAGATAAACCAAGGCGGGAGATTATTTTGCTTCCCTCCAGTCCTACTAATTTCGGCCGCGTCAAATGAAAATCCAAACCATTTCCCTCTTCGCCAAATTTCATTTCCCTCTTCTCCAAAGTTCATATTCCCTGCTGTCAATTTTAATTTCAATTTGCCTGCACTAAAAGCCGCATCTTCCTTTCATCCCGCGCCTCTGATTCCAATTAAGCATCTCCTTGCTGGCCGTTCTACAAGCGACGAAACCCTAAACTCGTCGAAACTGGTGAGTTTTTTATTATTAACCCTAGTTTTAAGTTTTTTAGTTTAACCATGTAGACAACCAATTTGTATTGAACTTATATTTTTTAGTTGGATTTGGGAATTCTCGATCTGGAGTCGATTTGGGAATTTTTGAGCTGGAGTTTCATTTGGATTTTACTAGACAAAAGGTGACATATCATTGTGAACTCTATTCAGGTATTATGAAGCATCAATGAAAATGGTTGTCAATGAATATTCACTTTCTTGTATATGTTATGCATAAACTATACTCTGTTCAAGTGCTTTATGAAGCATCAATGAAAATGGTTGTCATTTAGCTTAGGTAGCCTTAGGAGTTATAGCTTCCGAATCCAATTCTTCTAAGAAGATTTGTTAGAAGCCAAAACAACTTCAGTATATTTTTGTAGGATATCGCCATTCACATTATCTTCTCTTCAAATTAGTTGTCATATGTTTAGCCTGCAATATTGCTGCTAAAATGACGAACACAAAATTCCACTGGTAAATGAATTTTAAGGATAATATTCTACAGTTATCAACCGATTTACTTATTATTTACCAAAAGATAGCCTATTTTCTATATAAACTTCCATTTGACTGGGATTGGGAGGTCATTATTTTGTGTCGCCTTAATGATAAAAGATACCAAAAGTGAATGCCAGCCTTCTGATAACATCATGGGTGTCAACATTATATTGTATTTAGAGTCAGAAAGTGAATATTCATCCAGTAACCTGGAACATTCACAAATATTATGAGGAATGATTGCAAATATCAACACTAATATTTGCTTTCATACACACTTTGAAATTTCCGCTGTGTAATATATCAACGATCACCAGAGTGCCTGATGTGCTTTATACCTACATATCTGTTTTTCTACCTGTTAAGTTTTCTATCTGATGGCATTTAACCATACAACTAAATGCTATATATCTGAAGGCTTCCATCATCAGTTTTAGTATTATTATATTTCTACAGAACATTAGAGAGCTTGTTGATGGCAAGATGAAACCTACATCACGGTGGGGAGGTAGTAATAGTGATAAAAGAAATTATCCCTCTCGTAGTATCTCTCAAGGCATGGGTTCCATCAGTTAAAAACTTAAATGCTGATTGTTGTTATTATCACACATGTTTTTTTATATTGCTATTAACTGAAAGCCTGACAAGCTTTCTCTGCAGTATTTATGGGTATTTTGCAATCCCAACAATATTGTAGTTGCAAATGCATTAGCTTTAATGTTTCTTTCACAAATCAATTCTCAATTTAATGCATAAACTAGCTTTCTATAATTTTGTATTTCTTTGTATTTACTCGTTGGCCCCTTAAAATAAATTAGATATAAATGAGTGACATTATAATACACTTGTTATTGTTCTGCATTTTTTTAATCATTGTCTGTTTACCGATCTTGTTTCCCATTTATACCTTTACTTTTTGATAACATAATATTTTCTTTGATCAGATATGGTCATTGTAAATAACTTCAAAAATCAAAATAGAGTTCAGCAAACCAGTTTGAGAACTTGAAATGCCTTATCGTCTGTGTGTGCATTAAGTTAAGGCTGCAGTTATGTACGCACACGTGTCTTTTATATGGCATATGGGTTTTAAAAAATGAATTTTCTTGTTGCTTTGATGCCTCCATCCTTGATGCTCTTTTAGATGTTCATTTCACTTTCATCATTTTAAGCATACATTGAGTCGCACAACTCAATCAAACTGAGTCATGACTCAGTTTTGCAGAACTGAGTTCGATTCATTTTGCAAAATTAAGTCACTTGACTTAGTTTGCAAACTGGGTTTGCAACTCAATTTGAAACTTGGAATGCCTTATCGTTTGTGTGTGTTAAGGCTGCAGGTATTTATGAATATGAGGTGCTAGCTACCTTGGCAAGGTGAGCGTTCTTAATGTTTTTTTTTTATAACAATAAAAAAAGATATTAAGGTGCTAGCTACCTTGCAAATAGCATCCTCTGTTTTTGAAAGATTAGATCTTTTTTGTGTAAAATGTCTTAAATATATAATTGTGGTTAGTCCCGTCTGTAGGCATAAAGAAACAAAAAATCTACTGTTAAATAGACTGCATTGCCAACAGTATAGTTTTCTATTACTAAATAGACTACTACATCGTTTTTCCAAGTTCAAACAATATTCATGGTACTTATAACCAGACTCACATTTGTATCAGTTGTTTTAACTATATTACATACTTTAGGCATAAATACTCAACATATCTGAAGCTATATACTCATACGTATGTGTTGAACTCCTACATAAATATGTTCTGTTTTTAGTATAGCTAAAATATGGATTTGTTCAAAACCATCATTAACAAATAAATTGACTGTTATTTTACCAGGAAGGCATGGATGCTTCAACCACCTCAGACCTCTCAACCAATAAGACTAAGGTAAGGCCTATGTATTTTACTCCTCCGTACTATAGTATCTTAACATCAATTGTAGTAGTTCAAGCATTTGTGATAGATTACAACTCTGTTAACGAACTGAGGAGTACTTACAATTCAGTTAACGAACTACATTAAAGGACGTAGCCAGACTCACAGATATATGTCCAATATAAGGGAGTTCAGAACCCTGCAACTATTCAGAAGTCTAATACTACTAGTGATTTGTTTACAAGAAGAAGCGTAGATATACCTCTTCTATTTTACAGCTATCCAAGTTATTTTCTTCAGATAAAACAGAACAACAGCCAACATCTAGGGACACACCGTTGAGTAAGAAGTCCATAAAGCATATAGGTGATTATCAAACTTGATATATTTGTCGTTGAAAATATCAGGACCGTATACTAGAGGCCTCAAATTTCCAGTTGGGATTGGTGTATTTTATGTATTTGTCGTTGAGATAAATGCTTAACTAGTTCTACATCCTGCTTTGTTAATGAAATATTTGTCGTTGAGATAATTATTGCTACTATGCACCATTAAATACAGCGGTCAAGTTTGATGTCCTTATTGCAATATGCAAGATTTTTTTATCTTACCTGTATATCATAATTAGTTTTATGTCTTTTAATCATTTGTATTTCTTTATGTGAAAACAGTCAAGCAATAAGATGTTGAGATGGACTGTGACGGAGTTTTAGTCATTGATGCAGGTAACAATATTTACAACTTGCTTATTTTTTCCCATTCAGAACCTTATTGTTTTGCCAAAATCCATAGTGAAATTCGAATAATGTTATGTTTGATATCATATGCATAGACAAATTCTGGTGCAATGGCCCTCACTGGTTAGAACCACTGATAAGCTTACATATGTTTTTTTTTTTGTGTGTATGTGCGCGCCCATGTGTGTGCTAAAATTGTTATTGTATAAATTTATGTTTGTTGTTTTCTTTCAGGTATGTGCATATAAAGGTGAACGTGTCGTTATTGATACTATTACAGGTATCTAAAGGGGTCAGTGCAGTTTCTAGTTTTTTCTTTCAGGTATGATGAATTACTTCACTACAGGGTATACGTTTTCTTCTTTCAGTTATTGGTGTGTGAATTTGAATCAATTATTGCTAGTGGTCCACTTAAGGACATTTTTAATTGTTTATATGTTTTTATTTTGATCATGCAAACCTGGTGCTGGTAAAAGAATTCTATTCCACCTAAATTCATTATGATTTTGTTAATTTTTCTTTCTTATTACAGCTAATACAGATCTTGTATATCATCATGGCAAGCTTTTGGCTCTATCAAAACTAGGCAAGCCTTCTAGTAAGTCATTTGACCTTTTATGTAATTTTGTCCAGTGGATAGATTTTCATCATCTCCATTAATTTTATATTTGTTTTGAGTTCAGGCTTATAAAGTGTCAGTGCATGTTCCATGTATTTCTATTAAACGCTTAAGGCTTTCATTGTGTTTGCTGGTTCAATCAATATTTTTACTTTGTAAATTAATGTGTAAATTCCTAGTAATAACATGGAATAGTTGAACTATCTGTGTGTAGTTGTCATCTAGAAGCTTGAGTTATTGAAATATATGACATAATATATCCAAACTGAACAACATAAGAGCAGGTCAGACGTCTGAAAAGTTCCATGTGGAAAACAATGTAAGTGTAGCTCAGACGTCTGAAATAAATTTCAGACGTCTGAATCAGGCCTAGGAATTGTCCGAGAACATTTTCAGACGTCTGAAAACCATTTCAAACGTCTGAAATGGTCTCAGGGCATTGGCTGAAATCCATTTCAGACGTCTAAAACCAATTTTTAGACGTTTGAACTTGGTCCAATGTCTAAAATAAGTTCAGACGTCTGAAATTTGTTGTTGTTTCTAGTTTTCCTTCTATCAACCAGTTGGTTTTATGCGATGTCAACTTATTACTTATTTTTCTTGGGCAACTTATGGCCCTTTTGTTAATGAGACACCCTTGAGCTTTTCCAATGACGACGATGCTTTTGTATATTTTTCTGTAGGTAATTATATTCAGCACACTACATATTCATGGCATTCATGTAGGATTAACAAAGTACATAAAAATATAAACATAAGTAAACTTCTATAATAATAATAACAATAAGATTTATAATAGTAGTAAATTAACTAAGTATTATAAAATTAACTAAGTATTACAAAAATTAACTAACTATTATAAAAAATTAATTATGTTTACTAATTTTATAAAAATTAACTAACTATTATAAAAATTAAATTAAGCTTACTAATTTTATAAAAATTAACTAACTATTATAAAAATTAACTAACTATTACAAAAATTAACTAAGTTTACTAATTTTATAAAAAAATACCTAAGTATTATAAAAATTAACTAAGTATTAACTAAGTATTAGGTATTATAAAATTAACTAAGTATTATAAAATTAACTAAGTATTATAAAAATTAACTAACTATTATAACAAATTAATTAAATTTAGTAATTTTACAAAAATTAACCAACTATTAGAAAAATTATCTAACTATTATAAAATTAACTAACTATTATAAAAATTAACTTAGTTTACTATTATAAAAAATTAACTAACTATTATAAAAATTAACTAGCTATTATAAAAATTATTTATATATTATAAAAATTAACCAAGTATTATAAAAATTAACTAAGTTTACTAAATTTATAAAAAAATTAGAAGTTTTGTTTATAAAAGTTAACTAAGTATATAAAAATATAAAACATTACCAAATGCTAACATAAACACATGTGGATTGGGATGGGCATCATTGTGCATTCTGCTATAATCAGAATATCATTAGGCACTTCTGAAGATCCCTCAACAAATAGACCGCTTGTGGTATCTGATTACAGAGAAAGTGGTAACTTATAGATGTTCATTTTGTTGGTATTCGGTACAAACTTGTTTTATGGAAATTTTGTTTTATTTGAAGATATCGTGACCTTGTTCAACGAATATTGTGTAAATTTAGTTTATGGTGTTAATTTTTCAGAGGAATTACGTAAAGTTTGTTTATTGATGTTGTCTTTGTGTATGAATATTGTGTTATATAATTAGCTGGTTCATACATATTTACATGTGGTTGATATGTTTGTGCATGAATATTTTGATACTACAATATATACATGCTGTGATAGATGCAAAAAATGTTGTGATATATGGAAAAACGCTGTGATAGTAAGGAACATGTAAACTTCCAAAAACGCTGTGATATATAGCAAAACGCTGTGATAGTAAAGAGTTTGTAAACTTCGAAAATGTTGTGATATGTGGCTAAACGTTGTAGAAAAGGGAAGATAACAACATTTCTAGAACAATATAAAACGCTGTATAAACATAAGGACAACACCATTTGAAACATCGTAGTATGTCAATTTTCTACAGCGTTTTTGAAAACACTGTGATATACCAGGGACCTATAACAATGTGCTTGTAGACAACGTTCATCAAAATGCTGTTAAAGGCTATAACAACGTTTTTTCAACGCTGTGAATAGACATATTTGTTGTAGTGACGATAATCTCTTAGCCTTCTCATCTCTAGTCGTCCAACTTAACGACTTTTCATCGCTCAAGCAACCTCCTCGAGCAATCAATTATCCACTAACTCACAACCTTTGAGTAGTCAACTCGTTCGTTATTCTACACCGATCAACGAGCACCTTTTAACACTTCGAACCTTCCTCCTTGAATTCACTTCAAAGTTACAACACCACAGCGCTGCAGCACGGGTTCGGGCACTTCTGCCAAAAAAGAAATTTAAAGTACTTTTCGCTCAAACCTGGGTCATACCCGAAAATACACTTTTTCAGAAATCTTGCCCTGTGCGACCGAACCTTTATACTATTCGACCGACCAGAGCGACCGACCCTTAACACTGCTCCAACCAACCTATGTGACCAACCCTCTCAACTTGGAGCGACCGACCCGCCACTTTACCACTTCCAGGCTTCACAACTGACCCGATAGGAGCGACCGACCCCTTTACTCAACCATAGGCTCGCTCGATCGAACCCTTTTTCCTCCAAGCTTGCTCGTCCGCTTGCCTCACAACCAGCTTGGTCGACTGACCGACTCCCTGGCTCGCTCGAGCCTGCTTTCTGTCTTATTTCCCAAGAAATTACACCCTGGAGCAAACGATCCCCTTACATGCGACCCAAAAACTACACTTCATAATTTCTTCTCCGATTTCCACCAAAACTTCGCCAAACGATTGATTCGACGAAATCAACCCATCCAATACATCCAATTCAACCATAAGCATGTTATGAAACCACTAACATCATGAAATGACAATTATCATCATATTATGCAAATTTCACCAAAAACCAGAATAAATGAACATATGATTTAAATTGTGGATCTAACTGGCATAACAATATGAAATTGCATAGAAATTACCAATCTAAACTTGTTAAATTAGATCATATGGTGGTTAATATGAAAATGGACTTTATATGGCATAGATCTATGGAAAAACACTTGAATTTGATGAGAAACATGCACAAACACTCATATACTTCATTGCATTCACGCGAGAGATGTAAATCACTCACCATTTTTCCCAAAAAAGCAAAGATCAATCAAAAAGGAATCTAGACAGCAAGCACGTCGCACCAATCACCTTGATCCGATGAATCCTTGCTTCGATAGTTGTAGATCTAGCCTTCAATGGGGTAGATCTATGATATCCCTCCTTGGATTTTTATTTTTAATGGTGGAAAGGTGTTTAGAGGAAGGAGGAGCACAAGGCACCAAGTGAAAAAATGGGAGAAGTAACCTCTTCTCCATATCCCTTGCCCTCTATTTATAGTTTCCACCAGCCCGCTAATGGGCCTTCCCAATTCAGCCCATTGTGGCTAAAAATCTTGAACATCCAACTGAAAAACCTTAAAACAGCGATTCCTCCCAAACTACTAAGCCAAATCTTTAATGTAACCACTCTACGGAAATGCAACCATCAATTCCTTTCCAATGGCAAAGGTCTCACCCTTTGATTCGACCTGAGTCAAAAGTTATGCCCTGTACAAGATTGACAGGTGAAAAATGGTCAGAAAAAAAATTGGTAAAAAAATTATGGACATATCTCACATCCCCATAAGAAACATATCAAAAGATGAGAATGATCCAACCCTATGGGAATAAAAAAAATATTTTACAATCTTTCGACGTATAAGAATGCGGGTTGTTACATTCTCCCCCCTTATGAATTTTGCCCCCAAAATTCCAAGCAAATACCAGCAACCACAACAATTCTGCATGCCTATCATCCATGAGAAGCCGTATAAACCATCCAAACTAGCAACTATCAAGCCATGCATCCATAGCCTTAGCCTAGCACACGAAATTCTATCAAACAACAAGATACAATGATATAACGATGATACGATCAAAGGTTCCTACAATGAAGAGTTCTGGATGATCCCCCCTCATGTTCTCTTCCGTCTCCCATGTACAATCGTCTCCATCTTCACTTCATTGTACCTTGACTAGCTTAACCATCTTCCTTCTAAGCTGTTTCGTGTCATTCCCCACAACACGAAGTGGCTTACAAGGTCTTGCAACCGCGGTCTCTACTTCTAGGTCTTCATACTGTTCTGGAGGTACCACCACATTCGAGTCATGCACGAATTTCCATAGAAACGACACATGGAACACATTATGCACGATCGACATCTTCTCGGGTAACTCCAATCTATATGCGAGCTTTCTAATTCGCTCGACTATCGGAAATGGTCCAACGAACCTAGGAGCCAACTTTCCTTTACTTCCTAATCGAACCACATGCTTTAACGGTGAAATCTTCACAAAAACCATGTCACCAACGTAGAATTCCAAGTCCTTACAATGCTTATCGGTGTAACTCTTCTGACGATCTTGGGATGCCTTCATTCGTTGTTAACGATCTCGATACAATTTGAGGTCTCTCTTATCATTTCTGGCCCAAGTACCAACTTATCTCCAGTTTCTAACCAACAGGCTGGGGAATTGCATGGTCTTCCATACAACGCCTCGTATGGTGTCATCCCATTGTTAGACCGGTAGCTATTGTTATATGCAAACGCAACTAGATGCAGATGGTCCTCCCATGATCCCCCAAAATCCAACACACAAGCTGGTAGGAGATCGTTCAAAACTCGGTTGACCCTCTCGGTGTGGCCATCAGTTTGGGGATGGTAGGCCGTACTCAAACATAACTCGATCCCAAAGCTTCTTGCAAACTCTTCCGAAATCCGCTAGTGAACAATGGATCTCGATCACATACTATGCTCTTTGGGACACCATGGAACCGAACTATCCATTTCACAAGAAGTTAGGCCAATTTCGACGTTGTCCTAGTAGACTTGACAGGAATGAATCTTGCACTTTTAGTCAAGCGATCCAAATGACCTAAATACCTTCATTTCCTGCCCTTGTTCTAGGTAGTCCATCAATAAAATCCATTGATACTTGCTCCCCCTTCCACATAGGAACTTCCAATGGCTGAAGCGAACCACTCGGCTTCTTCTGTTCAGCTTTCACTAACTGACAGTTCATGCACATGGAAATGAATTTTCCAATATTTCTCTTCATCCCCTCCCAGTAGTAGACTCGTTTCATGTCCTGATAAATCTTATTGCCACCAGGATGAATCGTCAAATTCGAGTGATGACATTCTCTTAGAACCTCATATCTTAATCCATTAATATTAGGAACAACTAATCATCCTTGTTTTCAAAGCCAACCTTCCCGATCGACGTCGAACTCTTTATTCTTTGATTCCAGCTTCTGGATAAACTCAACAAGTTTTGCATCTCACTTTTAGCTCTCGCCAATCCTTTTGATAAGAGTAGGTCTTATCGATAAGCTTGATAACATTTCAGGTTCCAGCTCACACCTAGGCCTGAAATCAAGTCTTGCCAAATACTCGAGGCTCTTCCATTCTGAAAATATCGCTCCCAAACTCGCTTCGACTCAATGCATCTGCAACTGTGTTACTTTTGCCATGAGTATAGGCTATACCAAAATTATATGATGCTAGAAACTCTAACCATCATTGCTGCCGAAGATTCAAATCCTTTTAGGAGAAAAGATACTTCAATGATTTGTGATCCATAAACAACTCAAATCGAACTGCCAATAGGTAATGTCTCCATATCTTTAGAGCAAAGACAACCGCTACCAACTCCAAATCATGAGTTGGGTAATTCTTCTAATGCAGCTTTAGCTGTTGACTCGCGTAGGACACAACCTTATCCTTTTGCATTAGCACTGCTCCAAGTCCAGTACCACATGATCGGTGTGTACCACCATCTCTTCATTCCCACTTGGAATGGTCAACACATGAGCATTCGTCAATCTCTCCTTCAGGATCCCGAACACTTGCTCAAACTTTGCATCCCATGTGAACACTTGGTTCTTCTTACTCAATCATGTCAATGGTGCAGCTACCTTGGAAAAATCCTTGATAAATCGTCGGTAATAACAGGACAACCCAAGGAAACTTGAACATCCGTCGCACTCTAACGTCTAACCCAATTATGGATTGCTGCTACTTTAGTGGGGTAAACTGTTATTCCATTTCCAAAAACAACATAACCTAAGAACCTCACTTCATTCTTCCAAAAGTGACACTTCGAAATCTTAGCTCTCAGCTGATGCTTTCACAAAATCTCTAACACAGCTCTCAAGTGCGTCCTATGTTCTTTCTTATTTCTGGAGTAAACCAGAATATCATCCACGAACACAAGAACAAACTTATTCAACTGATCTCTGAACACTCTATTCATAAGATCCACGAAATACGATGGCGCATTAGTCAACTTGAATGGCATCACCAACCACTTGAAGAAACCGGATGGTGTCCTAAAAGCAGTCTTTGGCACAATATCCTTAGCCACCCTCAATTGGTGAAACCCCGTTGCCAAATCCATCTGAGAAAACACTTTCGCCTCGTCGAGGTGATCGAACAAGTCATCTATCCTTAGAAACGAATGTTGTTCTTCTTTGTCACCTTGTTCAAGATAGTCCACACACAATCTTAACGAGACATCCAACTTGGTTGCAAATATGACCCGTGCACCCCATTCAGATACACTCCTCCGAATGAATCCTTTTCCCAAAAGGTCCCAAACTTGCACCTCTAACTCCCACTGTTCCTTAGGCGCCATCAGCCTAAGAGGCATAACGATTGGTCTAGCACCCTCGACTAAATCGATCCTAAACTCGATCTCACGATGCGCCAACAACCCTTTGACCTCATCAAAGTCATCTACATACTCATTAGCGATCAGCACTAATGACAAGTCTTCTTTTGGAATTCCAAGCGAATATAGATAACTCATTAAGACTCTGTCTTCGCACTTACATCTAATCAACACCTTTCGCCTTTCTACATCCCCGACCCTTACCTCTAGCTTCTCGCAATTCACCCTTGCCGCATACCTCTTCAGCCATTCCATGCCCAATATGATCCCAAACCCAGCGAAGTTAAGAACAAAGCAATTACACACAAAAGAGCAACGTTGACTCGACAACACTAGACCACGGTAAATCATGCAAAGATTGGACGAACCCCCAACTGGATTAGTCACAACCAACGGTCTATCACAAATCTCAGGTTCCAAACCCAAGCGACACACAAGTTCATTGCAAATGACTAAATGAGTTGATCTAGTATCAAAAAGCACATGAACTAAAACACCATTAATAGAAAGAGTACCTTGCACCACGACACCCTTTCCCTTTTCCTCTACAGCAAGAGTTCTCGAAGAAGTTGGCACGGCTTCCAAAGCATAAGCCTTCACAACCTGCTTGCCCTTTGCCGATTATGTACAGTCTTTCTTCTTATGCCCAGGCTTCCCACACTTGAAGCACTTCTTCTCAGCCTTGGTATTCTTGCACTCATTTGAATAATGACCCATCTTCTGGTAGTTAAAGCAAACCACCTCACTCTTTGGCTTCTTTTGGCCATTCTTTCCTTTCTGTTGTTGTTGCTTCCTCTTCTTATTATTACCACCCTGGTGTGGCTTCTGTTCTTCCTTAGGTGCAACAACAGACATCTTCTTAAGAAACATACTTTCATGCCTTAAAGACTTCTTATAACGACCCATATTTTTACGGTATTATAAATAATTTATTTAATTATTTAAATAATGGTTTCATAATTTAAAATGACCAAAATTAAATAACTTTGAATATTTAATTAATATAATAATTAGAACCATATATTTAATTTTCGAAATAGTCGAAAATAGTGGAATTCACAATATTATGTGAATTGGATCATATATAATATATAATTCAGTTTAGAGATGAATTATATTAACAAATATATTATATAACGAAAGTTGAACGTATAATTATATTATAATTAAAATCGAGCTCGAAATGGCTTGGCAGTTCATAATTTGGCGATTCGAACTTTAAACGAATATACAGAATCTGTTTTATTTTTTGAAAACAAAAATGTGTGATCTTCTGAAGAGAAGAGAGCACACATATATATATAATAAAAGCAAAGATACAGAGTCTAACAATAGTACATAAGAAAAAGTGATAAAAGCCTATCACAATTCTAGGTACGTATAGGAATGTAAAGGATCATAGATAGATGAGCTCCGGATAAACCACCGCCCATCTACTCCAATATCGAATTCTGGCAAGGCCACCACCCGATATTGGGGTATATCTATTCCAATACAATAACCCATACTCTCTATGTAAAAACTACAATAATGAGATATACACATCGAGAACTCTCAAATACTAGACCCAATAAACTACTCATGAAATGCCAATCTTCAATCCAATCAGCAATCTACTAAGCTCCAACATGCTATCCATCAACCTGACAGCATCTATCCATATGTTTATCCAAAATATCCTTCCACCTGAAAACCTGAATAATATCTAGAACACCCGTCATTAGTAACCATACATATATGTATGGAATTATTTTGCATATATATATATATATATATCATAGTGTATATATATATATATATACCACTAAATATCCATACATATATGTAGCAAAAGAAAGAAAAATACTGTAGGAATAAACTAACATTTTCAATGCTAAAATTTTATGAATAAATACAAAAACTATTACAACTAAAATATCAAAAGATACTCATTAATACCCCCATTTAGAAGCTATCCATGAAGTTCACCAGTATTTCCTTCCAAACTAAAACCTGAATAATAACTACAAAAACCACTGTTAGATACCAACACATATATAAAAGAATATATATATATGGTACTATATGTAAACATATACCATAATATATCCTTACATATATGTAACAAGAATAAAACAGATGCTGAATGGAAATGTACTAATCATTATCAAAAACTAGTAATTTATGCATTAATACGTAAACTATTGTTTCTAAAGAATCTATTAATAATCATAAATAACCCCTAGTTTGACCTAACTTTTTGCATAAAATTACCAAAACTTAAGTCTCTAAAGTACTTATAGCTTGAAGTGGACATCCAGTCCAAACAAAAATAAACTATCTTAATGATTAAATTATCAGGGGACCCTGAAGTGGAATGAAAAAACCTTTGGTTCCTTTCAAACCAAATGAACCAGCAGATGATAACAATTAAAGAATCCATTACATATCTCTGTTTAGATTTAAGAGTAAGTCTATAATGATTCCAATATTTCTCACAGTTGTTAAAATTATTCAAATTAACCATAACAAATATCCTTAGTACCATAGTTAGAATATAATTGGTAAAATTACAAGAAAAAAATAAATGATCTACATCTTCCTCTAAAGAGTTACAAAAACTGCATTTAACATCAAACAAAACCTTCTTCTTCTTTAATAACTCCACTGTGTTAAGCCTCCTATGGACTATCAGCCACATAAGAAACTTAGCTTTAGGAGGAGAATTTGAACTCCATATAAATTTAAAAGGAAGCAAAGACAAACCAGAAAAATTAATAAGTTTGTACATTGAATTAACCGAGTAAACTAAATTCTTGTCCAATCCCCAACTACTAGTATCCATGTACTCATCCAGATGATACAGGTTTAATTTTGCTTTTAATAAAGCCAGCTGTCTTAACAGACCCCCTTCTAAAATATTGACGAATGAAAACTCCCATGGGGGGTCTACATTTCGTCTGTAAACGTCTGCAATTGATGAGTTCTTAAATTCACAAACATTAAAAAGTTCAACAAATTCAATTTTAAGAGGTACACTAGAAATCCATGCATCATGCCAGAAATAGGTAGAGTTACCCGAATGAACTGCCATCTTATGTCCTAGCTTAAAAAAGTAAAAACAGTTTAAAACTGCCTTCCAGAAATTAGATAATCTATTTGACCAACTAACACCTGATCCTACTAAAAACTCTCCCCTCGAATAGTAAAATTTGGAGACTAAATTCTTCCAAGTAGCAACTATATCAGCACTTCTGAATTTCCATAACCATTTTGTTAATAAAGAGGAATTAAAATTAAAAAGATTAATAATCCCAAGTCCCCCATCAGTCTTTGGCTTGCAACACAATTCCCAATTAACTAAGCATTTATAACTACAACAATTTGAACCTCCACTCCAAAGAAAATTTCTTCTCATGCTATCAATTTTCTCTATAACCCACTTAGGAAAACGATGAACTGTCATCCAATAAGTGGGGATTGCTGATAAAACTGAGTTCACTAATACTAGTCTACCCGCTCTAGAAAGAAATCGATTATTCCAGCTCGATAATCTATTATTTATTTTATCAATAATAATTATCCAATCTTCCTTCTTAAGTTTGGTAGGTCTTATTTTAAAACCTAAATAATCAAACGGAAATTTCATGATAGAACAGTTTAAAGTACTAGCTACTAAGGATTCCACATTGCTACTATCGTTTAGGACCATTACAGAACTCTTATCAAAATTAATACGAAGACCAGACAACATCTCAAAGCAATATAAGATAAACTTGAGAGTAATAACATGCTTAGGTAAATGTGACGAAAATAATAGTGTATCATCGGCAAATTGTAGTAAAGATAATTCATTAAAAAACTCCTCATTGCCCACACTACCTAGGACCCCTAAATTCCCAGCCCTCTTAATAATTCTTGCAAAAACATCAACAGCTAAGTTAAATAAGAAGGGTGAAAGAGGATCCCCTTGTCTAAGACCTCTCTTAGACTGAATCTTCTTACCAACTACACCATTAACAACTATACTGGAACAACCAGACTTAAGTAGAAGCATAATCCAGTTTGTCCATCTAACGCTAAAGCCCCTAGCAAGACATAGCTCATAGATGAAATCCCAGTCTACTGAGTCAAATGCCTTCTCAAAGTCTAATTTCAAAATGGCACATGTAAAATTATTTTTAATACAAACGTTAATATACTCATGTACTGCCGCAACCCCATCCGCTATATTCCTACCCTTAATAAATGTTGTTTGAGAAACATCTATTAGTTCATTCATCTTAGCACTTAGTCTGTTAGCGAGCACTTTAGAGATGATCTTTACCGATACATTAATTAATGAGATAGGTCTGAAATCCTTAAGTGACTTCGCTCCCACTCTCTTATGTATGAGAATGACATTTGCAAAATTAAAATTCCCTAACCTTAGATTACCACTATAGAAATCATTAAATAATTTAATAATATCATCCTTTAGCACCTCCCAAAAGTGTTTATAAAAAAGAACTGAAAAACCATCGGGTCCTGGGGCTTTATCACTAGGCATATCATAGATTGCCTTCCATATCTCCCACTCAGTGAAAGGACTATCTAAATCTGCTAAATCAATCCTAGAGGCCGACGGATAGATTTCACTCCATCTAACATTAACTCTTCTATTTATCTTAGTACCTAATATCTGCTTATAATACCTAGTAAATGCTTCATTTAAGTCCTTCTGGATAAACACCTCTTCATCATTAATAAAAATAGAATGAATCATATTATCGCGTTTCCTCTTATTTGCTATACTATGAAAAAATTTAGTATTATTATCACCTTCTTTTATCCATTGAATTCGGGATCTTTGTCTCCACATAACCTCTTCTTTCTCCATAATCAACTTAAGGTCATTCCTAAGATTACTAATTCTGTCTCTCTCATTTGCATTAAGAATTCTAATTTCACTGACTTTATCTATTTCAAGCATTTCACATAAAATCTTATCTTTTTTAATTCTAACGTTCCCAAATATGAACTTGTTCCAACGTTTAAGAAAAAATCATAGTTTTCCTAGCTTTGCAACAAAAATCTTTGCTGAGTTATCTTTATACACATTATTAAAATAAAATAAGGAATTCCATTTAACAGAAACCAATTTACAGAAGCTACTATCCAATAACCACATCTTTTCGAATTTAAAATTGCTACTAATCAATAAGTTCGAATCACACAAAAGAATTATTGGACAATGATCAGACAAAAGAAATGGTAAACCTTTAACTCTACATATGGAAAATCTATCCCCCAACTCATTATTAATAAAAAATCTGTCTAGAAGAGCGAAAGAAGGGCTATCTCTAACACTAGACCAGGTGAATTTTCTATTATGGATTGGAATCTCTATCAAATTATTTACTATAATGAACTCGTTAAATTCCTCCATATCAAAGTAATCACCTTCTCTAGGTGATCTCTCCCCTAAAAATCTTGTAACATTAAAATCTCCCCCAACTATCCATTGATTAAATGAGAGATTCCTAAAGTTAGAACATTCTACCCACAATTGTCTTCTCTCTATTTTTGTATGTGGGCCATAAACATTTGAAATACCCAAGAGAGAATTATCTACTAACGAAGCTACAATAATATGAAGAGAATGCAACATTGGCAACTCCTGTACTAATCTAAATTGGTTGTCTTTCCAACCAATCATGAGGCCACTAGCACTACCTGTGGCCGGTAAATAAGACCAGTTACGAAAAAGAGTTCCCCCTAGTCGACTGAAAAAACTTGGATCCGGGACATCTATTTTAGTTTCCTGCAGTAATACAATATCTAGATGAAATTCTTTAAAAAAATTCCTGACTTTAACACATTTTTTTGATTCATTTAACCCTCTAATATTCCAACAAACAAGCCTCATTGCCCTATAGATGAAACACTCTCTAGTTCCCTACTCCTAATATAATCAGCATCTAATTCTATGTCAGTAAAAACAAAAGCTGTGTCACTAGCAAGTTGAAATAACTAGGAAGTAGTAAGACTACCTAATGCAAATGGAGAATAATCACTACCATAAACTGTATCCATACCTGTGCCCAAACTCGCATTGCTACTACTAGCAATCAAGCTCTGGGACCTACCGTGAGATGATGTAGATCTATATCTAATCCTCGCGCTCCGTCTCACCAATCCGGAACTATGCTCTACTCTCCTCCTTCTCCTTCTTCTACTAGATGAATGAGTCAAGTCACCACTTTGAGTTGACCCACCACTAATTATTGGCGAGCCCATACCGCACAAATCACTGGATAATTCGACAGCCTCGATCCCCGAACGGGGCAAAACAATATTCATTTGAATTTCACTAAAATTCGGCCTCCAATACAATGAAAAGATTCTCACAGAAGTTCCTCTCAAACATAACGTGCAGCCTGTATTCTCTAAACCAACCATCCAATCACTCCTACACCCATCCAACAAACTGGAGTCCAGCAAATTCATATGATTCTCCTCCGCGCAAACATTGAACAAAATGCCACATTCTTCCACTCTTGACAAACGACATATATCATCCAACAATACATTACTGTCCTTCAAGATAAGATCACTGCCACCTGCCATGTTCCATTCCCCACTTAACCGTTCCCTATCAACCACATTACAGTCCTCGTTCCCCCCATACCCTGACTTACCAGCCTTTAACTCTACTCTCTTCACAAATTTTACTTTACCTACTCTAACCCCTTTCTATGCTTCATTGTGTAATGCATACTCTTTACTGTTTTATCCACCAAATCAACCCCTTCATCCACACAATCCGACAACCCCTCAAATTTATTCGACAGCTCAACATCCTCCGATACATACCAGTCATCCTCCCCACCTTGAAACCGAAAGCCACTCGACGAGCCCACATCATAACCATCCTTGTCAATCATATCAACACCTTCCTTACCTTTGCTAACCCTCATCACCTTACCATCATTTGCCCAGCCATCCATTTTGTTGCCGTAACAGAACGTCACATATGGATCAAAAAACATGGGGTCGGTTTTCAAACAGACCCAATACCCTCCATCATCCTCCATCGCATCCAACAGACCCCCCTTTCCATACTCACATCCATCCTTTGAAATTGAAAAACCCTTCCTCACCAGCGGCTCAACCTCTATATTCATATATTCTTTCACATTGTTCAAAGTTGCCGAGACAGCACCTCTGTATGGTGTCTGAAATTCAGTAATGCAGTGCTCGCAATTGACTGCAGTATTGATCGTGTCAAAGTGAAATAGTATTCCATCCATCAACTTGAGAGCTTTCTCCTTATTACTCTTGTACGAATCTAAAACAGCTCTCCTCACTTTCAACAAATTTAAGCAAAACTGAATTGCATGCTCTTTTCTGTTCATTGATCTCGGCAAAGGTGGGAAAACCGTATCCACCGAAGAACTTTTACCCCACAGTAACCCATCAACAATCCCTTCTAAGTGCCAACCCAACAACAACAGACAATACGACACTCCATTATCCATGTACAAGAAGTCACTGGCATAAATTTCAATAAGTTCTGACAGTTTCAGGCATAATTTCAAACAGTTGAAATGCAAGAGATCAAACACTGATTTTCCTCTATATGATTCTGGACAGTTAGAAGATCTATGCCCTATTCCTCTGCATATAAAGCAACGAATACCATTTCTGCATACCTTCGCATAATGTCCAGAATCACCACATTTTAAACAACATTTATCCTTGACCATTTGCGCCTGAGATATATTATTACTTGTGGCAGTTTTCCAGACATCATCAGGCCTAGAGAACTTAACTACATCAGCAAAAGATATCTGTGGTTCATTCATAGAAGGTTTTGAAACTCTCATTGAACAATTATATTTACAATGTCCAATTTCTCTACAACTATAACATCTCTGGCCTTTTATGCAGTCACTTGCTAAATGACTCGATTCACCACAGCGAAAACATACACTGATTCCCTCGTTAACACGAATTTTTATAGCCGAATTCCAATTAGGCATGTTAATAAGTTGCCTCGCACTATCGGCTAAAGAATGATTAATATTTGAATAATTATGCGAAACCACACACTACCTAAAAGTCAAGTTAAGTCTACCTCCATTCATATTAGTCATGTTTTTTAGGACATCAGGAATCGAATTGTTAATAATACCTGAAATACCGTGATAAATTCCTCTTGATTTGCCACCGAATAATAGAATATCTCCTGATTCTAAAATAATTTTCCTGACTGAGCCTCTTTCTTCTCTAAACACAAACTCAGCCGAATCGCCAATCGAAATGGAGACTACAGGAAGACCAAGTGCCAGACTTTCCTTGCTTTCATCCTTATCCTGACGCATTCCCAAATTTCCATCTCGATTGTAGAAATTTATTATACAAACGTCAGGAGACATGTATGGAAGTTCATCGGGATTTCTGCCTTTATCCGCTAACTCTCTATGCGCAACATCCAAGGAATCAAATACCAACTGTTTGAATTCATCTGGAATTTTTGGAGGAGTAGAGCCATCCATTTTTCTATTGTCCTCGTATATTTTGGATTGTGGATTCCATTCTTTGCCCAAGCACATCATGAACAGTTTTAGCATTGCTCCATTTTCATAGCCCGGCCTGTAAAAACCTCCATCCCCAATTCCAAGTTTTTGACATCTTTTCACAATATGAACTTGATCATTCAGGCCAATAAAGTTCTTTAACAAGATTAAACCCGAACCCAGGATCTGTGTTTCTTGAATCTTTGACTGATTTTGCCCCAAATCTCCTACCAGATCTGAGTAATTTCTCCTGCGTTGACCCAATATCTGACCGTTATTTTGATCCCTACAATTCCTCGCATATGATTACTCTCACCGCAAAGAAAACAACGCTTCTGAAAACGAATAGAAACCAAATCCGGTCTTGGTATAGATCTCGCCTTTTTCCCCTTCACATACGAATTGCTCGATAAAAATTGAACCGAATTTGGACGAGAACCATTCAGAGAAGAAGAGGATAAAGTTTCCGCCATTGTTGATATTTTTAATTACATGCAATATATGAAATTTTATGATTTTATTTTATACAGAATCTGTTTTAAGTCAGATTTCTATGAAACAAGAAACGTTCGAGCTGGTGATCTACATTTTTCTAATGGAAGAGAAAAATCGGGATTTTGTCGGGTAAATTTTGATTTATGATCAAATCAAACTTTAAAATAGTCGCTATGAAATCGATTATAGGCCATAACAGTTATTTAATTTTAATTAAATATCGGTTTCAAATTTGGACAAATCCTTTTAGATGTAGGTATAATTTAATTTTTAGAATCTTTATGTAAATTTTATTTTGGAAAATAAGCAACTTTTATTTTTGATGTATTTTACACCATGTATCAACATTTTGGGGTTTCACCAACTAAGCTATTTTGTCTATTTTATTATATTTTTGGAATCGTGACACATCGCATGACACAGTAGTATTTTTATTTTCGTTCATAGCAACACCTATGTGGTGATTTTTGTGTGCCGATCCATGCAAAAGTTTCATGAGAATTAAAACAGTGGATAACATAAAAATCTAATGAAATCTTATATATTTTTCTAACAAAAGTAATACAAGCCTTTCACCCTAAGAAAAGGTACATGTGCAAACTTCTTTTCGCAGAGACCAGTGCTGAAGTCTTTAATGAAAACATATAAAAGTCTACCACTGCAAAAGTAGCCATGTGTAATAGCAGACCTACGTCGGTAGGCCTACATCTAAATTCCTTAGCAACTAAGGATCTCAATCTATAAATATACTGCCAAAGTAACTCCATTTCATTTTTATTGCCTCAGTAAGTTCGAACCTAAAAAAAGAAAGAAAGGAAAAACAGAACGTAAGAAAGGGTGGTGCATGAGTTGTGTAGACCGAGGACAACAAGTTGAATCTGGAGTGTTGCGCACTGGAGTGGCGGTGTCAACTGCGGGTCTGGTGGCGTAAGGGAGTGTATTATGTACAGGAGGTGTGATTCAAATTCGTGAAGGATGGGAGTGTTTTGAGGAGCGAGATTTCTTGTCAGTTGGAGAAGCATGGTTTTTTCACTGGAAATAAAGTGGCGTGAGCTAGGAGTGGGTTTGTAATAATGTGGAGCTCGCGAGTGGGACTTCAATGACACAACAATACGTATAAAGAAGAGGAGCCCATGGCGCATACTGTTTCCATGAATGGGAGGGAGAAGAGGGACCTTGTAGCGTGCGTGGGTGGTTGGCTTTCAGCATGCATGAAATTGGGGTACTTTTTAAAGAGATGCCCACGTTTTAAAAAGAAGAAAAGGGGGCTATACGTTGAATTTGGAATAAGGTTCACGGCGCTAGTATTATAGAAGAACTGGAGCACGTTTGGTATTGTTTCAAGGGAGATAAGTAGGGACGAAATTCTGTAAAGAAGGTAGAAGGCAAGCGTGTGGATGCAAGGGAAATGGGATCAATTTGGTGAGGTTTTCAAGGAGAATTTGGACGTGGTGAAGTGGTGGAAATGATGTATAAAACAAAGGAGCTTGCGGCTGTTCTTTTCTGGTGAAAGAAGGAAGTTTTGAAAAGGTAGTACAGTAGCTTCTGGGACTGGTTGTTTGAGTGCGGGCTCGGGCCGAGGAGAATTAACGTGAGGCCCAACTTATATTGTATAAATATAAAAGAAAAAGGGACGGAAGGGCGCTGGGGTATAAGGGAAGAATAAAGCGTATCCAAGCATGCTCTGCTCCGTGGAGAAGGAAAGAAGATTACTGCAAATACGGGTTAGTTTGTGGGTCGAAAATTTGAAATTGGTAAAGCCCATTTACCCTTAAAAATTTAATTAAATAGGAATTTAATTTATGTTAACTAGTAAATGTAATATCTCTTGCATACGAAATCAGATTGACGAACCGTTTGTCGCATTGGGATTGTATGGACGGCGGCTATGCAATGGAGCTGACTAGAACTGAATCGAGGCTTATTACAATTTATAGAAAAATAAATTGCCTGTCTGAATCAACCGACAGTTATCGTTATTTAACGATGACCGTCCAATGTAAGTAAATCTCACTAACTCTGTACAGTTTATATTTTTATAAATATAATCTAGTATTGATAAATGATGATTAATTGCTGTGTGTTGATTGTTTGGTTGAATTGCTGATGTACTGGCTGAAAGTATATATAACGATATAAATATATATAAATCGTTAATCAAATATTGATTATGTTTATCATAATATTTCATATTGAAATAAAATCGATGTTATTTATATTGTTTAACATCTGTGATGCAGGGAAACATGTTTGAGGGATCCAACTAGATTCCTTAATATTTATAGTACTGTTTGTTTTCATATATTGTGGTATATGATGTGATATATAATCTGTGATTGATTATGATTACACTGGCCATGCTATTTGGTATTTTAAATACCATATGAATTACTGGAATGTATAAAAAGAAATTTTCAAAGTGAATATTGAAAATGAAATATTTTTATACAGAATAAATAGAATTATATAAAAGGATTTATATAAAATAAATAGAATTATATAAAAGGGATTTATATAAAATAAATAGAATTATATAAAGGGAATTATAATTGAGATTTAAGTGTTAGAAATAAAAAGAAGATTTGTATAAATAATTCTATAATTAGAAGTATAAATAGAAATTGGATTTGGGATATTGTTTTTAATACAAAATCAAACTGTTTTGATTGCAAAGAAGAAACATTATTTACATTTAATGTGAATAAAGGATTTAAGTAAATATTTTGAAAATAAAATGTTTATAAAGGAAATAGGGTTTGAAATAGGAAACTCAAAATGGAGTTAAAGGAATTTGTAACTGACTGCAGATTAGTTATATTGAACAGCTGTCTGGGTATTGATATGATGTTGGTTTCAGCCATCGGGGTTAATACATACGGGGTTGTTCTCTTACTAGTTTATAGTTAGAGACTGATATATGTGGGAAGATATTGAGGCATGAATCAGAAATGGAAACATTTTCCAAAGTTAATAACGTATATTTCTTAAATTAGAAAATAAGGATTTGATGAATATATGGAAACGATAAAGGAGAAATTAGGAAATGAAATGATGATTGATTGGCAAGATTTCTATTTGGGAATACGACCGTTATTTGTACACATTTTTTCCTTTGATAGTTAAATCACCGACTATCAAAGATTTTGACCATTTCCATTGTTAATACAGAGAGATCGGGATCAGATTCATTATCTGAAAATCACTTGTATGGACGTTAGCATTGCGATCAAATATGATGAAGATAATTGAAGACAGAGTTATGCAAGGGCTGCCCTGTTTACAGAATAGTACCTTTGGTTTGTCCAGTCCCAGGACGACCTATATGGAAGAATGTCTGATGGAGTATATTTAATAGATCGCGTAAGTTGATCTCATCAAATGTATTTAAGTTTGGTGGCGGAGGAATTCGTTTCTCTTAGCTGTATGCCCATGGTATTTTGGAGAAATCAATTTGTGATTTAGCGGATATGACAATGTGACATTCAAAGTGAATGAAGATGTGGTTTGTAAAGGATACGTTATGGCCTCTAGCCTCACAACCAGAAATGGTATAAAATCGGGTAGGTCGCATGGCTAAGTGATTAGCTTCCAATAAGGGTGTATTGTCACCTGACCTAGAGAAATTCCATTTACTTCTATAATCTATTTCGATGTTGTTCCTTTTGGGAAACGGTTGTTGATCCCAACCGTTGGTGATAATACATTCGGTACACTCAAGCGAAATGAGTGACCGGTCATGTTTAGCCTAGGTTTCAAGATGTTCTTGTTGAACCTGGTGTATTCCTCTCTAGAGATACACTGTTGGAAGGTGGTCCCATAGCTTGCTAGTTGGAATTCATCAACCAACAAGCGCACGCGGTTTTTGATTGTATATTATATATGCGGAACCTGAGATGAAAGCATTCCAATAGACTGCTATTCATTTGATTTAGACATTATTATAATATTAGAAGAGTATGGATTTTAAAAGAATTTTAAAATTTAAACAAATGGTTGGAGTTTACTTACACCAGTCACATGATTGACCCAGAGTTTATTTTGTTTTGTTTTCGCTAAACTCTTGGGTGCCCAAGTTTGTACGGGCAGTCACGTAGTCGGGATTTCATAGATATACTGAGAGCTTGGAGCAGGAGGCTTCAGGATTATATAGCTATTGTTATTTCCGCTGTTTTGTAAGTGTTGTACTCTGATAATGTTACTGTATACATATACTAGTTTTATTTCAAAGTTATGTATCTATTATATATTGTTCGTTCCGCTGTGAGTTTCGTGTTACTCTGATGATGATGTATGTTTTTCTTCTTCTTCTGTTCTAAGTTTCTATCTTATCTATTCTCACCCTCTAATTTCTTTCATGGACTATCCGGTGTTTCCGATGCTTGGATAGTTGACATTGATTTTATGTCGATTACTCAGGATCGCGAAAACACGGTTCGTTGCAGTGGTATCAGAGCATAAGGTTAAGTGGTTACCTTGGCTCTGTGGCGTGACTCAGTAGAGATAGGGTTAGTAATGCCCTAGATTGAGTTGAGTGTATATATGCGAGTGAACGTATTTGTAGATTTTATAAAATTTGTTTTATATTGTGGAGTTTTATTGGTTGAGTTGTTTATGTGTTCTGGTGTTTGATCCACTGTATCGATAGGGGTTTATAAACACTTGTGGAATAGGGTCCAAAGTTTGTACATAAATCCTCACTACAACACTCATACAGCACTCAAGCAGCAGAAACAGAAATACTAGATAGTAATAAAACTAGTACGCCAGCCTCCTACTCGTCTCCGCACATCAGCGTCGTCCTCACTAATCACCTGTAACCTACTACTCAGTCTGCCCATCCACAACCGGATGAACAACCGAAGGTAATAAGAGGAGACATAAAACCTTGAGTCAGACAACAGTCTTAATGAACGATAAAACAGCTAACAAACTTCAACAATAAACTATACGAGAAAGGATAGATAAACATACTAATCTATCCACAACACCAGAGAAGAACTCAACCTTATCTTCCCTACATCGGATAGTGATAGCCTTTATAATAAACAATTCAACCATTCATCCATGGAAATAGAACACCCATTCAATCATGGTGAAGTACTCATAACATCCAGATTATATATATCTCATGTAAACCATCCTAATAGAATTCAACATCCCTCAAGCACAAGCCCCAAAGGCCTAAACCAATATTAGACAAGCACCCAAGGAACATCTCCTTCGACATTGGACAATCTATATGAGACGGTACAAACAGAATGTAACACCCCGAATTTCGGTTAATGCTAAAATTCACAAATTAAAGAATAACTAATCCTAGATGTGGGAATTAGGGGAAACGGGTTGCACCATTGCGTTCGTCTCGGAAAAATACGCGAAATAGAGTCTGAGTTTTCGAAAATCGGAGTCCGTATGAAGAAGATATGGACGAACGAAGTTAGGCAGAAAAACCGAAAACAAGCCAGAAATGCACTGGCGCACTTCACAAGTGCGCCAACACAAAAATACACTGGCGCACTTGGGAAGTGCGCCCGTGTCGAGCCAGAAACCTGCACAGCCTTCTGGCTTGACCCTGGCTGGCCTGGTGCACCTGTTTTGGCCCTTGGTCTTGTTTTGGAGGCTTGTGACGATTTTTGAGGGCTGGGATCTATCCTAGGGTTAATCTAATGGCCTAAAACACTTGCCTAATCCTATAAACCCTAAGCTAGCCCTAAATGATCATAATCCAATCTCCTAACTAAACTATGCCAAAATTTTCTATGATCATGGCCTCCACTCAAAACCCTAGCCTCCATCCTATTTCTAAACTATTTCTATGAAGGCTTTCATGTGCATACAAGCATCTTTGAGTTGTATGAGTGATCATTAGCTTGCATTCATCATCAAGTTGCAAGCTTTATGGTCAAGGCTAGAGTTTTTGGGTGGTTTTTGGCAAGGGTTTGCTTATGGGAGTTTAGTGGTGAGTTTCTATAGACTTAACAATCAATTGTTAAATTGATTATGATAAGATATGATAAGATATGGCTATGTTTGTGGATAAATGTGTTTATGCAAGTTTAGTATAGTGTATGTTATGTGTTTTGCAAGTTTTATGCTATATGCAAGTTTAATGCCATGTTTTATGATGCAAAACACTATGTTGAACATTTATGCATATGTAACATGTTATGCAAACTATATGTGAGAGTATATGCAAATTATATGTAACATGATATGCAAGTTATGTATTTGGTTTTATGCATGCTAAGTATTTGGTTTTGTGCATGCTAAGTATTTGGTTTTATGCATACTAAGTGTTTGGTTTTATGCAAGTTTGTCTCTTTTTATGATATGCATAATATATGCAAGTTTACCTCTAAGTATGGCATGTTATGCAAGTTCATATGCAAGTTATGATGCAAGTTCATATGCAAGTTATGATGCAAGTTCATATGCAAGTTCGCCTCTATGTATGACATAAGTACATGTGCAAGTTCGTCCCTTTTAGACCTATGACATGTATGCAAGTTGACACCTTTTATGATAGGTCTATGACATGAACATTTAAGCAAGTTACCATCTTCATGACATATGTGATTCATGCAAGTTTGGGGTTGGTTATTTATGTAAGTTGGGTTTATGGTCATATATACAAGTTGACACCTTTTAAACCCATGATAATGCTAATGATATGCTAAGTTGAACCCATGGTGTGTATGATGAATCTTCTCCTTTGAAGTATGTCATGTTAATGTATTTACGTGGGGACGATGGGGTAAAAATTAATGAACACATAAAATTGTGTAAAGTGGGTATGATTAAACATACCGTAAAGTGGATGGACATAATTGGGAATTTACCTATTAAGTTAGGTCTACCCATATTATGGAATTGGGAATTTACCTATTGAGTTAGGTCTACCCATATTCTTAAATATTTGTAATTAATTAGGGATAATTAATACAAATTATGGGGGTGATTAATTAGGTGTAATTAATCTACTAAGACACGAGGTTGGACCCTTTTGTAGCATAAGACTGCCCGGAACCGACCGGCAAATCCAGCGGCTACAAATGATTGGCCCAATGTGAGAGGTCTTAGTCATAAACTAAATACGTGACAAGTGTAAAGACACGAGGTTAGACTCTGTTATGGTGTAAGGCTGCCCGGAACCAACCGGCATATCCAGCTGCCATAAAAGACAGTCTAATGTGAGAGGTCTTTACAAAGGTTACGATCTTAATTAATTAAGAAACACTTAACCAAATTAGCATGTAGAGGGGCATGAGGGGTTAAGTGGGTGCCTTGGGCGGCATGTAGTAACTAGTGGGGATGCCTTGGGTGGCATGACGAAACTATTGGGTTGCCTTGGGTGGCAATAGAAAATACGATTAGAATACTTAACCAAAGTGGAACATGTAATTAAACATGATTAAAGGGTTAAGTAAGTGCCTTGGGTGGCATGTGGGAATCAAGTAAGTGCCTTGGGTGGCATGCGGAAATTTAGTGGGGGCCTTAAGTGGCAATTGAAATATAATTAAATGATAAGCTTAAGTAGTAGCTTGTGGGGGCCTTAAGTGGCAATTGAAATATAATTAAATGACAAGCTTAAGTAGTAGCTTGTGGGGGCCTTAAGTGGCAATTGAAATATAATTAAATGACAAGCTTAAGTAGTAGCTTGTGGGGGCCTTAAGTGGCAATTGAAATATAATTAAACGATAAGCTTAAGTAGTAGCTTGTGGGGGCCTTAAGTGGCAATTGAAATATGATTAGATGGCTTAACCAAACCTTAACATGTAAGTGGGCATGATTATAAAAGGGGTTAAGTGGGACGCACTAGATAAAATGGCAAGCTTAAGTAGTAGCTTGTGGGGGCCCATTTCAACCAATATCCCAAACGTATCTTTGTGGGCTCGACCCAAGTCGAGGACGGGACACGCATATTGGGCTTGACTATAAGAGGCCAAAACGGGGTAGCGGTGGCAACGCAAGTCCAACGGGTTTCATATGCGTGTGTGGACCCGGGCTGGTAGATAAGACGTTGTTGCATCATGTAGATATAAGCCGTGCACCACTTGTTGTATCGGGTTGCCACTTTGGGGAGTGATACACCCCATTGTGGGGCCAGCACGGGTATCTACGGTAGGGAGCCGATCGCTTGGGGAGTAGTGGGTACACCTAGTGGAGATAGGGGCAGACGACACCTATGTAGTCAGCTAGGGGTACACGAAACTACTATTAAAAATTACTGAGTACACCTAGTGGAGATAGGGGCAGACGACACCTATGTAGTCAGCTAGGGGTACAAGAAACTACTGGGTAAAATTACTAAGTACACTTAGTGTAACACCCCACCTCCACTAGGGTCACTCTTTAGGGGGCACTAGTTTCTGGGGGGCGTTATAACTGGGTAAGCATGCATAATGATATATCAAGGCAGAACAAGAACGTAAATATATATGTAAAACAGAGTAAAACAGCGGAATATTTCAAACCATCTCAAAACAAGTCTTAGTACATCATAAAGTCAACTGCCAAAATAAACATGTCTAGTACATCATAAACAGAAATACTGAAATACATAGTGCTATCCCCAAAATAAAGATGATAAACCATAGCGAGCTCAATGTCCAGGCATACATGAGCTATCCAACGAACAAGCAAGCGATCTAAGCTAAGCACCACTGTTCCCTCCCTGAGAACCTGGGGGGGGGGGGAAACGGAAGAAAAGAAGCGAAAGAAAACAGGTCAGTCAAAAAGACTGGTAAGCCCTACTACGATCAGTCTATAAACTAATAAAGCTAACATCGTGATGGAAACTGAGATGAACATACTGGCAATAGATAAAGGTGTCACCACATAAAGAAGATTTAGCTTTGCACCATAGTGTACTAGCAAACTAACATAACAGGTATTGATCCCTCAGCCCAAACTTTGGCCCAATTGTATGAGATGACCTTAATACAAGGTCCAGCCCCACGGTCTAGTCGATCGGCTCCCTATAAACCTAACACGTCAAGTGTTGGTGTCCATACGGCCCACATATTGCTGTAGTCAGACTGTGCTGGGTCCACCTTCGGGTGTATCAAGCCCTCGGGTGTCAACCCCAGACACCTAAGCAATAATGCACAGTCTAAACCTACTGGTACCCGTGCCTCGAGTTTGTCCAACACCGAACTACGTGCACGTCCGTAGCCCGCCTGGACCCGCACCGCTGTACCACTCAGCCGTCGCTTTGGTCGCTTACATCAGTCCAGTAATCGTGCCCCGCCCTAGCCTAGCCTCTAGGGTTGTGAATGATACCCAACTGGGATTACTGCTGGAACAGACCACGTTGCTAGGGTTTTCTAAGAGGGTTAAGTGTGGTTTAACCCCTCACTAATCATGGATTAAATTAGTTAAGTGTAACCAACAGTTCACCACTGAACCCCATTTAATCCCTCGTATCCCCAAAATTGGTTAAGTATTAGTGGGCCATGACTTAACCCTAATCATGAGGCATTAATTTAATTGTACCTTAACCTCTCACATTAGACGTTGTTGCGGTTACTAGTTAAGCCGGGCTGGTCCGGGTAGCTTTACACCACAACTTGGTCTAACCTCGGGTCCAAGGTACACATGACCAACTTCTCACATTGGGTCCTATTGTTTGTAGCAACTAGTTAAGCCGGTCGGTTCCGGGTAGGTTTACGCTACAAACTCAACCCAACCTCGAGTTGGCCACACATGTTTTCTAAGTGTCATGTCCACTTTATTTTCAAACCATAATTACAAGTTTAACAAATACTTGGGTAGACCTAACTTAATAGGTAAATTCCCAAGGGATAGACCTAACTTAATAGGTAAATTCCCAATCTTATATTTTCATGTATTTTAAGTTTTACCCAAACCCCCCCCCCCCCCAACGTCATTCTATCGCTTACATATTCGTCATAACGCATAAAGGATAGAAAGAGGGAACTTGGCACAACATACATGATAAATCTTACATATCATAATAAACATGCATAACATGTTGGACTTGCATAACTTAGCATGGTGAACTTGCATAAACATGCATAACTTGTTAAACTTGCAAATCATGGTATAGTGAACTTGCATAAACATGCATAACTTGTTAAACTTGCAAATCATGGCATAGTGAACTTGCATAAACATGCATAACTTGTTAAACTTGCAAATCATGGCATAGTGAACTTGCATAAACATGCATAACTTATGAAACATGCATAACATAGCGTAGTGAACTCGCATAAGCATGCATAACTCAATAAACATGCATAACATAGCATAGTGAACTCGCATAAGCATGCATAACTTATTAAACTTGCATAACATAGCATAGTGAACTCGCATAAGCATGCATAACTCAATAAACTTGCATAAATCCCAACTTTCATCACATATTAACTTTAGAGTTTCTAAAATGAAGGTAAGAGGGCTTACAAATATTATGAAGACACAAATCTACTAATAAAGATTGAGAAGCCCTTTTATGCAAGCATACAAAAACCCAAAACAAAGCTCCAATTAACAAAAATCCCAAAAACTCTAGCTTTAGCAAATAAAGCTTGCAACTTGATGATGTATGCAAGCTAATGATCATTCATACAACTTAGAAAAGCTTGTATGTGCATCAAAATCTTCATAGAAAGGATTTTTGAAGAGGTTGGAGGCTAGGGTTTTTAGGTGGAGGTCATTTGAGAATTCAATTTGACATAGTTTGGTTGCTAGAATGAATAATGAGGCTTTAGGGTAGGATTAGGGGCTTATTTATAGAAGATTAGAGTGTTTTTAGCCCTAGGATTAACCCTAGGTTAGTTTAGGCCCGTCAGATTTAGGAATTCTCTAGAACCAAGCCACAAGACCAAGCCCCAAATCAAAATGGTGCGCCAGGCAAAACTGCCTGGCCACCCCGTGTCGACAGGGCTGTCGACAGGGCAGTCGACACCCTAAGACCCCTGTCGACATGCCTGTCGACATGGGGGTCCTGGTGGGAGTTTTCCCGCCTGACGCCAATTAGCCCTAATCCTTGTTTTTAACATGGAAATTTAAATCTGTTTTTAACATGGAAATTTCTGAAAACTTCAATGGGCCTTAACTGGGTCATTCGGACTCCGATTTTCGAAAACTCGGACTCTATTTCGCGTATTTTTCCGAGACGAACGCAATGGCATAGCCCGTTTCCCTTAATTCAGATTTTTGAAATAAATTCTTGCTCGATTTATGTTATAACAGGTTATTGAAAATATGGGTTGTTACATTCTCCCCTCCTTAAAGGATTTCGTCCCCGAAATCTTCAAGTTAGGAAGAACGTATCCTACCATCCAGCATCCATCTACTCAAGACATCATCCACGAGCAATCATTGTCCTTAAAAAGATTCTAAATGTTGTATGAACATATGCAAAAGTGTGTGTATATGTACCTATCTAATGCAAAGATCAATGCAAAATATGTTAGTGAAATGTATCCATATGTATGCAAATCCCTAACATAATGTATAATATCTACATGCGTGCTCAATCATACATCCATATGCAACATCCATGTGATTGCATACAAATTTCATCCAAGAATAAGCATAAACACTCATGCACATGCAATATGAGGAGTGTGTGAGCCGATCTAGTGCCTAATGTGTATTATGCATCCACGAGTAACCACTTGCAAACACTTGCAACCACTTGTAACCATCAAACATAACATGTCTCAAACACATGTTTCATCCAAAGGGTTTCTACCTAAGGTTCTCATGACAAGATTAGCACGATAACTAGATAAACATGGATAGCAAAGAGAAAGATATGCTAACAAAGAAAAGAGGTTGAGAGTGTACCCTCAAAAAGGAATGGATAAAGCCCACGCATCTTCTCTTCGGTTTCCCAAGTTGCGTCTTCTTCGGCTTCACCCCATTGAACCTTCACCAGCTTGACCTCTCGATTCCTTAGCTTCTTGGTCTCCGTCCCCAAGATACGAATCGGAGCTCTCCTCAAAGTTGCCTCTTTCTCCACTTCCACGTCTTCAAGAATGCTAGGTTCAACCACCTCAGCGGACTCATGCAGGCACTTTCGGAGATGCGAGACGTGAAAGACATTATGCACTCCGGACAGCTTCTCGGGCAATTGCACTTTATAAGCCATCTTCCCAATTCTCTCTATGATAGGGAAGGGTCCAACAAATCTCGGTGCTAACTTCCCAACAGCTCCAAATCGGACCACATTCCGCAAAGGAGAAACCTTTACGGAAACCATGTCCCCAACATCAAACTCCAAATCGGATCTCCGCTTATCAGCATAGGATTTTTGTCGGTCTTGGGCCGCCTTCATCCGTCTTCTAATCAACTCGACCTTCTCGGATGTATCTCTAATCATGTCAGGTCCAAGTATAAGCTTATCTGTAGTCTCCCACCAACATGTAGGCGACTTGCACGGCCTCCCATATAAAGCTTCAAATGGTGTCATCCCTATGCTTGCCTGATAACTGTTATTATATGCAAACTCAACAAGAGGAAGATGGTCTTCCCAAGCACCACCAAAATCCAGAATGCAAAGCCTCAACAAGTCCTCAAGTACCCTATTCACCCTTTCTGTTTGGCCGTCTGTTTGTGGGTGATAGGCCGTACTCAGGTTCAACCTCGTGCCCATAGCTTCCTGCAAACTGTTCCAGAACTGACTAGTAAAGATGGGGTCTCGGTCACTGACTATGCTGGAAGGGACTCCATGTAGTCGTACTATCTCACGAAGATATACTGATGCTAGTCCAGATGCGGTCCTTTTGCTCTTCACCGGAATGAAATGAGCACTCTTCGTAAGCCTATCTACAATGACCCATATGCTCGTATTCCCTCTCCTTGACCTTGGAAGCCCATCAATAAAGTCCATAGAAATACTCTCCTACTTCCATAGCGGGACCTCTAGAGGATGCAATAGCCCACCGGGCTTCTTCGACTCGGCTTTTACTCTCTGACAAACAACACATCTGGAGACAAACTCTGCCACGTCTTTCTTCATTCCAGGCCAGAAGAAAATGCGCTTCATATCCTTATACATCTTATCTCCACCCGGATGTATAGTCATCTTGGAGCGATGTGCTTCATCAAGAACTTTCCTCACCAAGTCTTCTATCATCGGAACACAAAGCCTTCCGTCTCTCCTCAGCCAACCCTTATCGTCTATAGAATATCGAGCAAGGTGACTAGATGTCTCCCCTCGAATCAGCTTATCCATGATCTCAATTATCTGAGGGTCTTCCTTCTGCGAAGCCCCAACTTGATCCAGAAGGGCAGGCCTGAGCTCAAGAGATGCTAAAGAACCGGTCATCGACTCCACTGCCAAAGAGAAATCAAAGGTTGCCAAGAACTCTAAATTCTTCATCTCAACAAATAGAGGACTTAGTGTCAACCTTTTTCTACTCAACGCATCCGCTACAACATTCCCCTTGCCAGGGGTATAGGCTATATCAAAATCATAGGACGCCAAGAATTCCATCCATCTCTGCTGCCTCAAGTTCAGATCCTTCTGCGAAAAGAGATACTTCAAAGACTTATGATCAGTATACAGTTCGAATCTCTCTCCCAGAAGGTAATGACGCCAAGCCTTGAGTGCATATACTATTGCTGCCAGCTCTAGATCATGAGTGGGATAATTCTTCTCATGCACCTTAAGTTGCCTCCCACCAAAACATATAACTCTGCCCTCTTGCATCAGAACGGCGCCCAATCCCGTGCCACAAGCATCAGTGTACACGGTAAATATCTTACCACCATCGGGTAAAGCTAGAACTGGTGCTGAGGTAAGGGCTCTCTTGAGTCTTTGAAAAGCAAGCTCACAGTCCATATCCCAAGCAAAAACTAAGTTCTTCTTTGTCAACTTAGTAAGAGGAGCGGATATCTTCGCGAAGTCCTTGATGAACTTCCGGTAAAAACCCGCAAGACCCAGAAAACTTCTCACCTCGGTTGCATTCCTTGGAGTCTTCCAATCCTGAACTGCAACCACCTTAGCGGGATCCACCGCTAAGCCTTGCTTGGATACGATATGCCCAAGGAATCTGACTTCCCTTCTCCAAAAGTGACACTTGGAGAACTTGGCCTTTAGCTGATGCGCTCTAAGCGTATCCATCACCTCTACAAGATGCCTCGCGTGCTCTTCTTCATCCTTGGAGAAGATCAGAATATCATCCACAAAGACCACGACAAACTTGTTCAAGAACTCCCGAAACACCCTACTCATCAAGTCCACAAAATATGCGGGTGCATTCGTCAAACCGAACGACATAACAAGCCATTCAAAGAATCCATTTGGAGTTCTGAATGCAGTTTTGTCTATACTATCTTCAGCCACTCTGAGCTGATGAAATCCGGTAGCAAGATCAAGCTGAGAGAAAACAGAAGCACCAACAAGCTGATCAAAGAGATCATCGATCCTCGGTAACGGGTGTCTGTTCTTCTTAGTCAGCTTATTCAATTCTCTATAATCCACACAGAGTCGAAGAGAACCATCTGCCTTAGTAGCAAACACCACAGGCGCTCCCCATTCGGATATACTTCGTCTGATGAAGTTCTTTTCAAGCAACTCTTTTACTTGCTTACTGAGCTCCCGTCTCTCACGCGGAGCCATGTGCCGAACGGGCAAAGAAACAGGCTTAGCATTATCCACCAGATAAATGCGAAAATCAATCTCTCGTTTAGGGGGCAACCCCTTAACTTCTTCAAAAACATCTGGATAATCTCGGACCACCCTTACAGACTGAAGGGCTTCCTCTGACGAGTCGAGAGATTCAAGATAGCACAACATGACGGGATCCTTCGGATTGCATGAAATCTCTAAGGTGTTGCCAAGGCGAGTCACAAGCCTCACAACCCTATGCTCACAATCAAGAATGGCTCCATATCTGGACAGCCAATCCATGCCCAATATCAATCCGTATCCCCTGAAACCAAGAACATATGCACTACACAAGAACTCTACACTGAGTATAGAGATCCTCAGATCCTCACATATCATAGATAGATGAGCAGAACCCCCAATGGGATTCGAAACACAAACGGGATCATCCACTAAGCTAGTACTAAGGTGCAAACTATCAACAAGATCAGATGAAATAAAGCTATGTGATGCACCAGAATCAAACAAGGTACGAACTGGAAGATTGGAAACATAAACAAGGTTCTCAACAGAAACACTACCTCGGTCGGGAACTGGAGCGGTATTGAGAGCATGAACTTGCCCTCCTGAAGGTCCAGCCTGTCCTTTCTTCTTTGGGCATTCCTTGCTGAAGTGTCCAGTCTCACCGCAGGAAAAACATCCACCACTAAGCTTCCTTTTCTTCTTCCTACAATCCTTAGCAAAGTGTCCAGGCACACCACAGTAATTGCACTTTCCCTTGCCTTTGTTGTTGTTGTTCCCCTTCTTGTTCTTGCCCTGATTCCCCTGGCTGCTTTGACCACCTTGATTGCCTTTGCCTTGAGAATCAGTCTTCTTTACTTGAGTATCACTCGTCTTGACCTCTTTCTTTCCATCTCCCTGAAGTAGAGCCATATTGACCAAACTCTCAAAAGTAGCCCCATGCGGAATATGTGACATCGCCAAGCCCTGCAGCGGCTCATTCAACCCTCTAGCAAATCGAAGAGCCTTCTTCTCAGGAGTGTTCACCATATCCAAACCAAAACGGGCCAGCTGATTAAACTTGTTCACATACTCCTTAACAGACATATCACCTTGCTTTAATGCAATGAACTTCTCCATCTGTAAATTCGCCTCAGCAGAAGATAGAAACTTGGCCACAAATCTAGCCCTCAAATCGGCCCAAGTCTCAACGGGCCTCGTCCCATTGGTGACCTCCCACCAATAGGCCGCTTCATCCTTCAAAAGCCATACTGTCAATAAGATCTTCCTTTCGTCATCAATCCCAAAGATAGCAAACAAGTCCTCAGTGTCTTTCAGCCAATTCCTAGCTTCAACAAAAGATTCCGTGCCTAGGAAATTCTTGCCTCCCATCGCCTTGAAGTCTTTACAAACCTTCGTGAACTCAACCTGAGGATGCTGAGGGGGAGGAGGAGGAAGAGGAGCCTCAGCAACTGGAGGAGGAGGAACATTAGCAACGGGAGGGGGAATATTAACATTAGGGGGAGGATTCTCAACTACAGGAGGAGGAGTGGGAGTAGGGTTTGCGGGGCCAGCTACCGCCCTAGCTTCAAGAAGTCTCCTATACCAGAGTGGTACATTTACTCCATCCGGGATGGCAAGATTCTCAGCCATACAGAAACGAAAGATAAGATAAGATTAGGTCAAGGGAACGAAGGATAACGCTAATGGCTTTTTGGGGAATAGCCTTTTAAAATACTAGACTTTTCTTTGGAAAATACTTTATACTTGTTTTGAAAATATTTTTTCAAAAGTCTTTCAAAAACTTTTTGTTCTTTCTTGTAAACCATATGCTCTGATACCAAATTTGTAACACCCCACCTCCACTAGGGTCACTCTTTAGGGGGCACTAGTTTCTGGGGGGCGTTATAACTGGGTAAGCATGCATAATGATATATCAAGGCAGAACAAGAACGTAAATATATATGTAAAACAGAGTAAAACAGCGGAATATTTCAAACCATCTCAAAACAAGTCTTAGTACATCATAAAGTCAACTGCCAAAATAAACATGTCTAGTACATCATAAACAGAAATACTGAAATACATAGTGCTATCCCCAAAATAAAGATGATAAACCATAGCGAGCTCAATGTCCAGGCATACATGAGCTATCCAACGAACAAGCAAGCGATCCAAGCTAAGCACCACTGTTCCCTCCCTGAGAACCTGGGGGGGGGGACGGAAGAAAAGAAGCGAAAGAAAACAGGTCAGTCAAAAAGACTGGTAAGCCCTACTACGATCAGTCTATAAACTAATAAAGCTAACATCATGATGGAAACTGAGATGAACATACTGGCAATAGATAAAGGTGTCACCACATAAAGAAGATTTAGCTTTGCACCATAGTGTACTAGCAAACTAACATAACAGGTATTGATCCCTCAGCCCAAACTTTGGCCCAATTGTATGAGATGACCTTAATACAAGGTCCAGCCCCACGGTCTAGTCGATCGGCTCCCTATAAACCTAACACGTCAAGTGTTGGTGTCCATACGGGCCACATATTGCTGTAGTCAGACTGTGCTGGGTCCACCTTCGGGTGTATCAAGCCCTCGGGTGTCAACCCCAGACACCTAAGCAATAATGCACAGTCTAAACCTACTGGTACCCGTGCCTCGAGTTTGTCCAACACCGAACTACGTGCACGTCCGTAGCCCGCCTGGACCCGCACCGCTGTACCACTCAGCCGTCGCTTTGGTCGCTTACATCAGTCCAGTAATCGTGCCCCGCCCTAGCCTAGCCTCTAGGGTTGTGAATGATACCCAACTGGGATTACTGCTGGAACAGACCACGTTGCTAGGGTTTTCTAAGAGGGTTAAGTGTGGTTTAACCCCTCACTAATCATGGATTAAATTAGTTAAGTGTAACCAACAGTTCACCACTGAACCCCATTTAATCCCTCGTATCCCCAAAATTGGTTAAGTATTAGTGGGCCATGACTTAACCCTAATCATGAGGCATTAATTTAATTGTACCTTAACCTCTCACATTAGACGTTGTTGCGGTTACTAGTTAAGCCGGGCTGGTCCGGGTAGCTTTACACCACAACTTGGTCTAACCTCGGGTCCAAGGTACACATGACCAACTTCTCACATTGGGTCCTATTGTTTGTAGCAACTAGTTAAGCCGGTCGGTTCCGGGTAGGTTTACGCTACAAACTCAACCCAACCTCGAGTTGGCCACACATGTTTTCTAAGTGTCATGTCCACTTTATTTTCAAACCATAATTACAAGTTTAACAAATACTTGGGTAGACCTAACTTAATAGGTAAATTCCCAAGGGGTAGACCTAACTTAATAGGTAAATTCCCAATCTTATATTTTCATGTATTTTAAGTTTTACCCAAAAAAAACCCCCCAACGTCATTCTATCGCTTACATATTCGTCATAACGCATAAAGGATAGAAAGAGGGAACTTGGCACAACATACATGATAAATCTTACATATCATAATAAACATGCATAACATGTTGGACTTGCATAACTTAGCATGGTGAACTTGCATAAACATGCATAACTTGTTAAACTTGCAAATCATGGCATAGTGAACTTGCATAAACATGCATAACTTGTTAAACTTGCAAATCATGGCATAGTGAACTTGCATAAACATGCATAACTTGTTAAACTTGCAAATCATGGCATAGTGAACTTGCATAAACATGCATAACTTATGAAACATGCATAACATAGCATAGTGAACTCGCATAAGCATGCATAACTCAATAAACATGCATAACATAGCATAGTGAACTCGCATAAGCATGCATAACTTATTAAACATGCATAACATAGCATAGTGAACTCGCATAAGCATGCATAACTTAATAAACTTGCATAAATCCCAACTTTCATCACATATTAACTTTAGAGTTTCTAAAATGAAGGTAAGAGGGCTTACAAATATTATGAAGACACAAATCTACTAATAAAGATTGAGAAGCCCTTTTATGCAAGCATACAAAAACCCAAAACAAAGCTCCAATTAACAAAAATCCCAAAAACTCTAGCTTTAGCAAATAAAGCTTGCAACTTGATGATGTATGCAAGCTAATGATCATTCATACAACTTAGAAAAGCTTGTATGAACATCAAAATCTTCATAGAAATGATTTTTGAAGAGGTTGGAGGCTAGGGTTTTTAGGTGGAGGTCATTTGAGAATTCAATTTGACATAGTTTGGTTGCTAGAATGAATAATGAGGCTTTAGGGTAGGATTAGGGGCTTATTTATAGAAGATTAGAGTGTTTTTAGCCCTAGGATTAACCCTAGGTTAGTTTAGGCCCGTCAGATTTAGGAATTCTCTAGAACCAAGCCACAAGACCAAGCCCCAAATCAAAATGGTGCGCCAGGCAAAACTGCCTGGCCACCCCGTGTCGACAGGGCTGTCGACAGGGCAGTCGACACCCTAAGACCCCTGTCGACATGCCTGTCGACATGGGGGTCCTGGCGGGAGTTTTCCCGCCTGACGCCAATTAGCCCTAATCCTTGTTTTTAACATGGAAATTTAAATCTGTTTTTAACATGGAAATTTCTGAAAACTTCAATGGGCCTTAACTGGGTCATACGGACTCCGATTTTCGAAAACTCGGACTCTATTTCGCGTATTTTTCCGAGACGAACGCAATGGCATAGCCCGTTTCCCTTAATTCAGATTTTTGAAATAAATTCTGCCTCGATTTATGTTATAACAGGTTATTGAAAATATGGGTTGTTACACTTAGTGGGATCAACCTTTAAGTAGGAATTACCCTTGGGTGGGTAGAACTGGTGTGGTGCAGTGTAGGAATTACCCTTGGGTGGGTAGATCTGGGGTGGTGCAATCTAGTAATTATCCTTGGGTGGATAAATGCGTCTTTCCGGTTATCTTAGTACATCCTGTGTTTAGTTGGCTACTTAGTGTAGTCATTATCCCCAGAGGTACCGTACCTTGTTTATATCATACCCTAATTACTTTAATGATTGTATTGTTAGGGTTATAGGACTCACTCAGACTTATGTCTGACCCCGTTGTTTCTTTATCTTTTTCCCAACCCTCAGGTTTTCAGAGTGGGCCTAGCACTAGTGGGCTTTGATCAGACTGCTTTATCTATCCTTTGGAGCTTGGACCGTGGATGTAAAGCTCAGTTTATCTTTTCTATTATGGCTATTAGGTTATGTAGTGGGATTATGTACTTTTGTTTTTTTTATCAGGATGGATATTATGTACTTGACTCTTATTTATGGTTTTGGTGTAACCAAACATGTTTTACTTTCCGCTGAAATGAAATGATGTTTTAAATTCTCAAGTATTACTTATATCTGTCTTGTTGTAATTTTTCTGTTCTATACTCACAAAAATACTCCACCGATGTTATGGCATTCCCGTAGAGAGTGACCGTAGCGGGTGTGGGGTGTTACACGTGGTATCAGAGCTTAAGGTTACCAGAACAGATAAATTTTTTAGAAAAACTATTTTCTAAGAATATTTTTGAAAGGAGTATTCTCAAAAACATGTCTTTTAAGAGAAAAGTTTTTGAAAGAAAAGCATAATCCCCAATAGCCATATCTATATCTTTCAAATTCTCCGTTTTGAAATCTCTTCCTCTCTCGTTTTGAGCTTCCCCTCCGTGTATAGATGATCTTTCTAAGATAGATAAGAATGGAAAACCACTTCAAGGGACTTAGACGTTAGTCGGATTAGAAGTTGGTTCAAGAAGGAGGAGGACTGGTAGGTACCTATTGGATAGACGATGGGAGGAAGGCTCAAATAGTTGTTTGGTTAATGAAGGATGAAACCTCATTGGTGGGAGGTTACGAGTGGAGAATGGGAAGAAGAGGGCTAGTAGTTATCCTTTTGGGAGGAATAGGACACCTTATTAGGATTGTCCGAAGAGGCAAGGGCAAGGTACGGAATCTCCTGGAGGGTAGTTGTATTCCCTCACGGCTAGTGTACCAGATGGGGATAGGACCGTCTAGGTTGAATTTGGATTTCTTTATTATCCGGTTCGAACTTTATTTGATTCTGACACATCGAGTTCGTTTATCTCATCATTGTTAGTTGAGTCACTGCACTTAGACACCAGTTTAGTAGATGATCCCTTAGTTGTTTCAAACCCAATTGGGGCTCCATGATGTGTTTGAGTTTGAAAGTTTCTATACTTAGCGTTGAGTTTAGATGTGATGCTTTTTGGGCTTCACGGGCTATGGGTTAGTTTTGGGCATGGACTGGTTATCCAGTAATGGTGCCGTTCTTGATTTTGAAGGGAGAGTTGTTAGGCTTATGGCCCGCTTGGGTAACACTCTCGAGATCTCCTGTAATCCCATGGAATCTGTTATGCTAAGTTATCTAGAATCGCTTGACACGTCGGTCGAGAGTTTGCGATCTGTTAGAGTGGTCCGGGAATACTCGGATGTGTTGGAGGAGGTGAAGGGCTTACCTCCGGAGCGGGAGATTGACTTCCGAATATATCTGGTAGACAATGCCAAACCAGTATCTTGGCCGGTGTGCCACATGGCTCCTCGTGAGAGGAGGGAACTCCATAAGCAAGTAGGCGATTTGCTTGAGAAGGGGTTCACAAGACGAAGTATATCGGAGTGGGGTGCTCCAGTAGATTTTGCTACGAAGGCGGGTGGGTCCCTCAGACTTTGTGTAGGCTAAAGAGAACTAAATAAACTCACAAAGAAGAATAGACACCCATTGCCGAGGATTGATGATCTCTTTGATCAGTTAGTTGGCGCCTCAGTATTTTCGCAGTTGGACTCGGCCACGGGGTTTCGTCAGTTGAGAGTGGCTGAGGATAGTATAGAGAAGACTTCCTTTAGGACTCCAGATGGTTTTATGAGTGGCTGGTGATGCCATTTGGTTAGCCGAACGCCCCAGCATACTTTGTTGATTTGATGAGAAGGGTGTTCAAGGAGTACCTAAATAAGTTCGTGATGGTCTTTGTAATTGACATCTTGGTCTTTTCTAGGAGCGAAATAAGTTTTCGTATGTGCTCAATAGGTTGAGCAAAGCCAGTTATGGGATAAACGGTGGTTTTAGAGCGAGACTGGCGAGGACATCCAGAGTTGGACAAGGGCTTAATTATTTAGCCGTTTTTACTAGTATCATCTCACGTAGGTCGTCTGAATTCGAAGGAGGTATCCCTTGGGTGTTTGTCTGATATTGGTTTAGGCCTTTGGGGCTTGCATTTGGGGGATGTCGAGTTCGACTAGGGTGGTCTGCGTGAGAGATGGACAGTTGTGAGGATTTTTGGATGGGGTAATATCATGGTTTTCTCTAAAAGAGGAGAAGAGCATGCCCTACATCTTAGGGAAGTGTTGGAGACTCTTCAAGCGCATAGTCTTAGGACAGAAAAAGTGGATAGGATTCTTAGCATCCTATGAGTTTGAAATAGCGTATACCCATGGCAAGGGTAACGTGGTAACGAATGCCTTAAGTTGAAAAAGGTTGTCCTTGAGTTCATTATTCGTTGAACGACGGAGCTTATAGTTTATTTCTATGTTTGACTTTAGACCTTCCGTTGACTTTGTACCCGGTTTGCTAGCCTCCTTAGAGGTTAGGCCTGCTCTTTTGGGGCGTATTGGCGGAGCACAGCGGGACGACCCACAGTCGGTTGAGTTAGTAGAGAAGCTCATGAGGAGGGGGAGTCGTCCAGCCATTTGAGTAGGTACACCCTAGATGGTAAGGGGTGGTTGCGTAGAGACGGTAGACTTTGTGTACCGCAAGACAAGGGTTTGAGGAAGGCTATACTTGATGATGCACATCGATCGAAGATGACCATTCATCCTGATAGGGACAAGATGTACCAAGACATGAAGCGAGTTTTCTTTTGGGCCGGTATGAAGAAAGATGTGGCCAAGTATGTCGCTCGATGCTTGGTGTGCCAACAGGAGAAAGCGAAGCAAAAGAAACCCGGTTGGTTGCTCCACTCATTGGAGGTTCCGCTATGGAAGTGGGATAGTGTCTCGATGGATTACCGAAATTGAGGAAGGGTAATACGGGAATGTGGGGGTTGTGGTAGATAGACTTACTAAGAGTGCCCATTTCATACCCGTGAAGAGCAAGAGGACTATTCCAAGTCTAGCTTCAGTTTATATTCGAGAGATAGTTCGGTTGCATAAGGAACATGACGCATTCCGTGTGTCACATTTGAGGAAGTGCCTACATGAGACCGCAGAGGCGGTAGAGCCGAGCTTGCTTAAAGAAGCAAAGGTAGAGCGTGATGTGATTATTCGACGAGCTCCTACCCGCATCCTTGGGTTAGAGATTAGGAAGTTGGGAAAAAGAGAGGTTCGACTAGTCAAAGTGAAAAGGGGAGAAGGTGAGAGCAATGCTACTTGGGAGACAGAAGCGAAGATGCGTTCGTTATACCCATTCCTTTTTAGGGTATGTCCTTTAAACGTCTCCTTTATCATTTGTCTAGTGCTTATCTTATCTTTAGTATGTCCTCTCATTAGTACCTTTGACCTTTAGATAGGGTAAACCTATGGTTGAAACATGTGTTTGAGACATGTTACGTTTGATGGATGCATGTGGATGCAAGTGGTTGCTAGTGGTTGCTCGTGGATGCATATACACACACTCTAGACACTAGATCGGCTCAATCACTTCATATTGCATATTGCATATAATTGTGTGTAGGTAGCTATATTTATGGATGTATAATGATTGTGTTATCATATGGATGATGCATTTTGGTGAATGATTGTGCACTCATGTAGATATTGTATGTGTCGATAGGGTTCTCTCGCATACATAATGGATGCATGGCACTATCATGGTTTGCATATGTTCATACATTAGATAGGGAACATATACACACACTTTTTGCATATGCTCATACATCATTAGAAATTGTTTAAAGGACAATGGATGCCCGTGCTTGATGGATTGAGTAGATGGTTGTTTGGATGGTAGGATATGCATTCTCCTTAGCTTAGAGATTTTGGGGACGAAATCCTTTAAGGAGGGGAGAATGTAACACCCCGAATTTCGGTTAATGCTAAAATTCACAAATTAAAGAATAACTAATCCCAGATGTGGGAATTAGGGGAAACGGGTTGCACCATTGCGTTCGTCTCGGAAAAATATGCGAAACAGAGTCTGAGTTTTCGAAAATCGGAGTCCGTATGAAGAAGATATGGACGAACGAAGTTAGGCAGAAAAACCGAAAACAAGCCAGAAATGCACTGGCGCACTTCACAAGTGCGCCAACACAAAAATACACTGGCGCACTTGGGAAGTGCGCCCGTGTCGAGCCAGAAACCTGCACAGCCTTCTGGCTTGACCCTGGCTGGCCTGGTGCACCTGTTTTGGCCCTTGGTCTTGTTTTGGAGGCATGTGACGATTTTTGAGGGCTGGGATCTATCCTAGGGTTAATCTAATGGCCTAAAACACTTGCCTAATCCTATAAATAAGACCCTAAGCTAGCCCTAAATGATCATAATCCAATCTCCTAACTAAACTATGCCAAAATTTTCTATGATCATGGCCTCCACTCAAAACCCTAGCCTCCATCCTATTTCTAAACTATTTCTATGAAGGCTTTCATGTGCATACAAGCATCTTTGAGTTGTATGAGTGATCATTAGCATGCATTCATCATCAAGTTGCAAGCTTTATGGTCAAGGCTAGAGTTTTTGGGTGGTTTTTGGCAAGGGTTTGCTTATGGGAGTTTAGTGGTGAGTTTCTATAGACTTAACAATCAATTGTTAAATTGATTATGATAAGATATGATAAGATATGGCTATGTTTGTGGATAAATGTGTTTATGCAAGTTTAGTATAGTGTATGTTATGTGTTTTGCAAGTTTTATGCTATATGCAAGTTTAATGCCATGTTTTATGATGCAAAACACTATGTTGAACATTTATGCATATGTAACATGTTATGCAAACTATATGTGAGAGTATATGCAAGTTATATGTAACATGATATGCAAGTTATGTATTTGGTTTTATGCATGCTAAGTATTTGGTTTTGTGCATGCTAAGTATTTGGTTTTATGCATACTAAGTGTTTGGTTTTATGCAAGTTTGTCTCTTTTTATGATATGCATAATATATGCAAGTTTGCCTCTAAGTATGGCATGTTATGCAAGTTCATATGCAAGTTATGATGCAAGTTCATATGCAAGTTCGCCTCTATGTATGACATAAGTACATGTGCAAGTTCATCCCTTTTAGACCTATGACATGTATGCAAGTTGACACCTTTTATGATAGGTCTATGACATGAACATTTAAGCAAGTTACCATCTTCATGACATATGTGATTCATGCAAGTTTGGGGTTAGTTATTTATGTAAGTTGGGTTTATGGTCATATATACAAGTTGACACCTTTTAAACCCATGATAATGCTAATGATATGCTAAGTTGAACCCATGGTGTGTATGATGAATCTTCTCCTTTGAAGTATGTCATGTTAACGTATTTACGTGGGGACGATGGGGTAAAAATTAATGAACACATAAAATTGTGTAAAGTGGGTATGATTAAACATACCGTAAAGTGGATGGACATAATTGGGAATTTACCTATTAAGTTAGGTCTACCCATATTATGGAATTGGGAATTTACCTATTGAGTTAGGTCTACCCATATTCTTAAATATTTGTAATTAATTAGGGATAATTAATACAAATTATGGGGGTGATTAATTAGGTGTAATTAATCTACTAAGACACGAGGTTAGACCCTTTTGTAGCATAAGACTGCCCGGAACCGACTGGCAAATCCAGCGGCTACAAATGATTGGCCCAATGTGAGAGGTCTTAGTCATAAACTAAATACGTGACAAGTGTAAAGACACGAGGTTAGACTCTGTTATGGTGTAAGGCTGCCCGGAACCAACCGGCATATCCAGCTGCCATAAAAGACAGTCTAATGTGAGAGGTCTTTACAAAGGTTACGATCTTAATTAATTAAGAAACACTTAACCAAATTAGCATGTAGAGGGGCATGAGGGGTTAAGTGGGTGCCTTGGGCGGCATGTAGTAACTAGTGGGGGTGCCTTGGGTGGCATGACGAAACTAGTGGGTTGCCTTGGGTGGCAATAGAAAATACGATTAGAATACTTAACCAAAGTGGAACATGTAATTAAACATGATTAAAGGGTTAAGTAAGTGCCTTGGGTGGCATGTGGGAATCAAGTAAGTGCCTTGGGTGGCATGCGGAAATTTAGTGGGGGCCTTAAGTGGCAATTGAAATATAATTAAATGATAAGCTTAAGTAGTAGCTTGTGGGGGCCTTAAGTGGCAATTGAAATATAATTAAATGACAAGCTTAAGTAGTAGCTTGTGGGGGCCTTAAGTGGCAATTGAAATATAATTAAATGACAAGCTTAAGTAGTAGCTTGTGGGGGCCTTAAGTGGCAATTGAAATATAATTAAACGACAAGCTTAAGTAGTAGCTTGTGGGGGCCTTTAGTGGCAATTGAAATATGATTAGATGGCTTAACCAAACCTTAACATGTAAGTGGGCATGATTATAAAAGGGGTTAAGTGGGACGCACTAGATAAAATGGCAAGCTTAAGTAGTAGCTTGTGGGGGCCCATTTCAACCAATATCCCAAACGTATCTTTGTGGGCTCGACCCAAGTCGAGGACGGGACACGCATATTGGGCTTGACTATAAGAGGCCAAAACGGGGTAGCGGTGGCAACGCAAGTCCAACGGGTTTCATATGCGTGTGTGGACCCGGGCTGGTAGACAAGACGTTGTTGCATCGTGTAGATATAAGTCGTGCACCACTTGTTGTATCGGGTTGCCACTTTGGGGAGTGATACACCCCATTGTGGGGCCAGCACGGGTATCTACGGTAGGGAGCCGATCGCTTGGGGAGTAGTGGGTACACCTAGTGGAGATAGGGGCAGACGGCACCTATGTAGTCAGCTAGGGGTACACGAAACTACTATTAAAAATTACTGAGTACACCTAGTGGAGATAGGGGCAGACGGCACCTATGTAGTCAGCTAGGGGTACAAGAAACTACTGGGTAAAATTACTAAGTACACTTAGTGGGATCAACCTTTAAGTAGGAATTACCCTTGGGTGGGTAGAACTGCTGTGATGCAGTGTAGGAATTACCCTTGGGTGGGTAGATCTGGGGTGGTGCAATCTAGTAATTATCCTTGGGTGGATAAATGCGTCTTTCCGGTTATCTTAGTACATCCTGTGTTTAGTTGGCTACTTAGTGTAGTCATTATCCCCAGAGGTACCGTACCTTGTTTATATCATACCCTAATTACTTTAATGATTGTATTGTTAGGGTTATAGGACTCACTCAGACTTATGTCTGACCCCGTTGTTTCTTTATCTTTTTCCCAACCCTCAGGTTTTCAGAGTGGGCCTAGCACTAGTGGTCTTTGATCAGACTGCTTTATCTATCCTTTGGAGCTTGGACCGTGGATGTAAAGCTCAGTTTATCTTTTCTATTATGGCTATTAGGTTATGTAGTGGGATTATGTACTTTTGTTTTTTTATCAGGATGGATATTATGTACTTGACTCTTATTTATGGTTTTGGTGTAACCAAACATGTTTTACTTTCCGCTGAAATGAAATGATGTTTTAAATTCTCAAGTATTACGTATATCTGTCTTGTTGTAATTTTTCTGTTCTATACTCACAAAAATACTCCACCGATGTTATGGCATTCCCGTAGAGAGTGACCGTAGCGGGTGTGGGGTGTTACACAGAACAACTAATCATCCATGACTGACTCTGGCTATCACCACCAATCCTACTTCGAAACCATCTTTAATCGTATGGCGACTAACCTTGCCATATGTCAAGGGCCAATGGTGGCCCCAGTTCTAGCATAAACTCTGTACGCCTTTCAACGATACGTATGTATGCCCAACCTTGATAACAAGGTCTTTCAATGATACCCAAGGTACTCGACCTACAACTGTCCTTTTGGGTGCCCTCATCGTACCCCTCCTTTGAGCCTGCTAGAGCTTACGACAATGATAATTTATCATCCTTCTCATCTCTAGTCATCCAACTTGATGACTTTTCATAGCACAAGCAACCTTCTCGAGAAATCCATTATCCACTAACTCACAACCTTCTCGAGCAACCTTTGCTCTACACCGATCAACGAGCATCTTATAACAATTCGAACCTTCCTCCTTGAATTCACTTCGAAGTTACACCACCACTGCGCTACAGCACGGGTTCAGGCACTTCCGCCCAAAAAAATAAACTTAAAAGTACTTTTCGCCCAAACCTAGGTCGTACCCAAAAATACAATTTTTCAGAAATCTTGCCCTGTGCGACCGATCCTTTATACCGTTCGACCAACAAGAGCGACTGTAACACCCCACCTCCGCTAGGGTCACTCACAAAGGTAATGCACTAGTTTTGGTGGAGTATTAACTAGGTAAACATGCACAGAGATATCACAAGGCAGAACATAAATAATGCAGCGGTAGAAATTAAAAACCAACTTTTTATTACTTTCAAGAAAAGAGTCAAAACCTCATATATCCAAGATACAAATTATTCCATTACATCAAGTTCCAAATAAAGAAGCATAAACTTAAAATAACAAAAGTAAATTATTCCCCTTAAATAGCAGAAGCAGCCATAGCATAGCTCAAGACCAAACCGTACATGAGCTGTCAGAAAACAAGCTACGTCCAAGCTAAGAGCTAGTGTTTCCTCCCTGAGAACCTGAGGGGGGGGGGGGAAACGAAAGAAAAAGAGTCAGTCATAAAGACTGGTAAGCCCTAGTGGCTTTCAGTATGAAAACTAGTAAAGGTAGCATGATATGTGAAAACTGGAATTAAACATAAGGATGATAACAGAACTGGTAGGATAATTAAGATAACAAGATAAGTCAAGTCTAGCATCGCATATTCAAGATTCGCTGCACCATCTGTACTAGTGTTCTAACCCATGTCAAGTATTAATCATGAAATGATCCGTTGGCCCAGTATCATAAAGTGACCCATTACGGGGTCCTACGGTACGATCTACTAATCGATCGGCTCCCTACAAGTCCTAGCTCGTCATGTGTCTGTGTCATACGGCCCTATCCTGAAATGTAGTTACCTATGCTAGGTCCACCATAGGGTGTATCAAGTCCTATGGTGCCAACCACCAACACGAATTAAGCACGCACAGTGTAAACCTACAGGTGCCCAATGCCTGCTTTTTCAACTCCGGACTACGTGCACGACCATAGCCCGCCTGAACCTACAATGGCGCACCTACTCAGCCGTCGTTCTGGTCGCTTACAATCAGCCCAGTAATCGTGCCCCACCCTGCCTAGTCCCAGGGTATCGTGATAAATCTTAGTGGGTTACTGCTGAAAAGGACCGCATAACTAGGGTTTCTAATGGGTTAAGTGTTGTCATTCAAATTCGTATCTTAACCCTATCCAAATCATGTATCAAGTTGGTTAAGTGTGTTCAAGCGTTTCATAACTTAACCCTATCAAATCATCGTGTCAAGTTGGTTAAGTATATTCAAGTGGTCCATGACTTAACCCTATCATGTGGAATTAATTCATTAATGCACTTCAACCTCTCACATTAGACTAACTGTTGTGGTCACAGGATTTACAGAGCGGTTCCGGGCAGATTTACACCACAACATAGTCTAACCTCGGGTTTTACGTGCGATATGACCAACTACCCACATTGGATCCTATTGTTTGCAGCCACTGGATTTGCCGGGCGGTTCCGGGCAGATTTACACTGCAAACTCAACCCAACCTCGAGTTGGCCATTTTCAAGTTTATCTAATTGTCATGCCCACGTTCAAGTTTTCATGTCTAGATTCATGTCAAGTTTTCAGGTCATGTTTAACGTCAAATCATGTCAAGTTCATGTCCATATTCAGGTTCAAGTCATAACAACGTTCATGTTAAAGTTTATAGCTAATTCATGTTTTACCTAGTCTACCCAAATCGTATTCCCTTCACACGTAAGCGCGAATCGATACAAATAAATCTAATTAGGGAATAACATAAAAAGGAACGGGTATAAGGTGGCAAAAGTGATTACTAGCATAGCATGGTATGACTTGAAATAAAAGATTAAAACATTTCTGGCATATGGAATATTGGCCTCAAACATAAAGATTCCAAATCTAGCAAAATAAGGTACTAGTCAAGATAACAGTTGTCATAAGGTGATAGTATAGTCATGGTAACGATTGACATAAGGTGATAGTATAGTCATGGTAACGATTGACATAAGGTGATAGTATAGTCATGGTATCGATTGACATAAGGTGATAGTCATAAACTTGTGACTAATAGCAGATTCAACATGATAATACGAGGGGTTTCTCTTTTTGATTTACCACATGAATAGGCCCCAAATCAATGTCATAGTAATATACCAAAAGTCCAGATCCAAGATAAACAAGAATGAATGTAAAACAGTCATCATACATAGGTCCAATTTCAATTTACGTCATATTCAAATTACATTTACAGTTTAAATCTAAAAATAACTGGGGCTTACATATCATGGTTTGAGAATCAGAAAAAGAGAGTAAATGTTGAATCTTTATATGCTTAGTCAAGTCCTAATAGAAATCCCCAAATCAGCAACGTAGTTCCGACGTAGAAGAAGTTGTCTCTTTCTCTAACTTTTCAACCAGAATTAGAGCAGCATAAGGTCAGAAAGAATTTTGTGTAGAGAGACTAGTGTTAGGGGCTGTATATATAGGGTCAGTTCAACGAATGTGGACAGAAACGAGGCCAAGAACATCAAAATGAATCCAGCTTCAAAAGTGGACTCGGCCACCAGGTCGTCCCCCAGGTCGACACTATGGTCGACCTGGTCCTGGGTAGGTCGACTACATAGTCGACCCCCAGGTCGACCTGGTCCTGGGCGGGAAATTTCCCGCCCAGTCCATTCTGAGGTTTGAATTTCGAATTTTGAATTCGACTTGAGCTGTGTTGAACTTGAAAACTTCGAAAGGTCATAACATGGTCATACCGACTCCGATTTTCGAAAACTCGTACTTGTTTCCAAGCAGAATTTCGAGACGAACGCAATGGCGTAACCCGTTTCCCTTGATTCTTAATTTATAAATTAATCCTGCCTTGATTTATGGTTATTACACATTATAAAAACACGGGTTGTTACATTCTCTCCCCTTAAAGGATTTCGTCCCCGAAATCTCTAAGTTAGGGAGAATATATCCTACCATCCCATCATCCATCTACTCAAAGCATCATCCATAGGCAACCATTGTCCTTAAAAGATTTCTAGTGTTGTATGAACATATGCAGAAAGTGTGTGTATATGTACTTATCTAATGCAAAAGATTAGGCGGTTACTGATTCAGTAAACCTCCTTAATGCAAAATATGTTAGTGCAATGAATCCAACATGTATGCAAATTCCTAACATGGTTTATAATCTTTACACGAGTGCACAAACATTCATTCATATGCAACATCCAAGTGATAGCATAACAAGTTCCATCCATGTACAAGTATAAGCACTCATGCATATGCAACATGAAAATGTGACTGAGCTGATCTAGTGCCTAATGTGTGTCATGCATCCACTAGCAACCACTTGCAACCACTTGCAACCATTTGCAAACATCAACCATAACATGTTTCAATCACATGTTTACATCCATATGGTTCTGCCTAATGTTCTCAAGATAAGATCGAGAAGATAACAAGACAAACGTAGGTAGTAGAAGCATGATACGAAAAGGTTTTCAAGTTTATAGGAAAAAGAGATCGAGAATGTACCCTCAAAATGAAATGGGTAAACCGCGCGTATCTTCTCTTCGGTTTCCCAAGTTGCATCTTCTTGGGCTTCACTCCACTGCACTTTAACAAGCTTGACTTCTCGATTCCTTAGTTTTTTAATCTCCGTTCCTATAATACGAATCGGAACACGCCTCAATCTTGATTCTTTTTCCAATTCTACGTCTTCAAGGATGCTTGGCTCAACCATTTCGGCTGACTCATGCAAGCACTTCCGGAGATGCGAGACGTGAAAGACATTGTGTACTCTAGATAACTTCTTCGGTAAGTCTACCTTATAGGCCATCCGTCCAACCCTCTCAATGATAGGAAACGGTCCTACGAACCTTGGTGCTAGCTTTCCAACTGCCCCAAAACGAACTACATTGCGTAACGGAGAAACCTTTATAAAGACCATATCTCCGACTTCGAACTCTAGGTCTGTCCTTCTCTGGTCCGCATAAGATTTCTGTCTATCTTGGGCTGTTTTCATCCGTCTTCGTATCAACTCAATCTTCTCAGAAGTGTCTCTTATCATATCAGGGCCAAGTATAAGCCTGACTGTCATCTCCCACCAACAAGTTGGCGACTTGCACGGTCTTCCATACAGGGCTTCGAACGGTGCCATTCCGATGCTAGCTTGGTAACTGTTATTATATGCAAACTCCACGAGAGGAAGATGGTCTTCCCAAGTACTACCAAAGTCAAGAATGCATAGCCTCAGGAGATCTTCTAGTACCCTATTTACCCTTTCGGTTTGTTCATCCGTCTGTGGGTGATAGGCCATGCTCAAGTTCAGTCGTGTTCCCATTGCTTCTTGTAGACTATTCCAAAACTGGCTAGTGAAAATCGGGTCATGATCACTAACTATACTAGAAGGAACTCCATGCAACCGTACTATCTCTCGAAGGTAAATAGACGCTAGCCCTGATGCGGTCCCCTTGCTCTTCCTCGGAATGAAGTGAGCACTTTTCGTGAGTCTATCAACTATGACCCATATGCTAATATTTCCCTTCCTTGACCTAGGCAGTCCATCCACGAAATCCATCGAGATACTCTCCCATTTCCATTGCGGAACCTCCAAAGGATGTAATAGCCCACCGGGCTTCTTTGACTCGGCCTTTACTTGTTGGCACACCATGCACTTCGAAACGAACTCTACCACGTCCTTTTTCATTCCAGCCCAAAAGAAAATGCGCTTCATATCTCTGTACATCTTATCCCCTCCAGGATGTATGGTCATCTTTGAGTGATGCGCTTCTTCGAGAACTTTCCTCACTAGGTCTCCCACTTGTGGGACACATAGCCTTCCATTGCGCCTTAGCCATCCCTTGTCATCTATGGCATACCTACTGAGGTGACTTGACGTCTCACCACTAATTAGCTTGTCCATGATTTCGACTATCTGTGGCTCTTCCTTCTATGAAGTCCCTACTTGATCTAGATGTGTAGGTCTTAACTCAAGAGATGCAAACGTAGCAGTCAATGACTCAACAGCAGGTGTAAAATCAAAGGTTGCTATAAACTCAAGGCTTTTCCTTTCAATGAACAAGGGGCTCAAAGTCAACCTTTTTCTACTAAGCGCATCCGCCACCATGTTACCCTTGCCAGGAGTATAAGCTATATCAAAGTCATATGATGCCAAGAACTCCATCCACCGATGTTGCCTCAGATTCAAATCTTTCTGTGAGAAGAGGTACTTAAGCGATTTGTGGTCGGTATACAGCTCGAACCTCTCCCCTAGAAGATAATGGCGCCAAGTTTTAAGTGCAAAAACAATCGCGGCCAACACCAAGTCATGCGTAGGATAGTTTTTCTCATGAACTTTAAGTTGTCTGCCCCCGTAGCATATTACTCTTCCTTCTTGCATTAGGACAACGCCTAATCCTGTGCCGCACGCATCTGTGTACACCGTAAACATCTTGCCTCCGTCGGGTAATGCCAAAACTGGGGCTGTGGTGAGGGCTCTCTTGAGTCTCTGAAAGGCAACGTCACACTCTATGTCCCATACAAAAGCTAGGTTCTTCTTTGTTAACTTAGTAAGAGGGGATGAAATCTTAGCGAAGTCCTTAATGAACTTCCTGTAGTAGCCCACCAAACCGAGAAATCTCCTCACCTCCATTGCATTCTTAGGAATTTTCCAGTCCTGTACCGCAACTACCTTTGCGGGGTCCACGGCTATGCCTTGCTTAGAAACTACATGTCCAAGGAACCGAACTTCCTTCCTCCAAAAATGGCATTTGGAGAACTTAGGCTTTAACTGGTGTGCTCTAAGCGTTTCCATGACTTCCTTGAGATGTCTAGCATGCTCTTCTTCATCTTTTGAGAAGATCAAAATATCATCCACGAAAACTACCACAAACTTGTTAAGGAACTCCCAAAACACCCCTACTCATCAAATCAACAAAGTACGCGGGTGCATTCGTTAACCCAAATGGCATGACGAGCCATTCGAAGAACCCATCTGGAGTCCTAAACGCAGTTTTGTCAATGCTATCCTCAGCCACTCTAAGCTGATGGAATCTTGTGGCTAGATCGAGTTGAGAGAAAAAAGATGCTCCCACAAGCTGGTCAAATAGATCGTCGATTCTTGGTAGTCGGTGCCTATTCTTCTTTGTCAGCTTGTTTAACTCACGATAATCTACGCATAGACGAAGTGATCCATCCGCCTTAGTAGCGAATACCACCGGAGCGCCCCATTCAGAAATGCTTCGCCTTATGATTTTTTTCTCAAGCAACTCGTTAACTTGTTTACTGAGCTCTCTTCTTTCTCGCAGGGCAATGTGCCTAACGGGTAATGAAACTGGCTTGCCATTATCAACAAGATAAATTCGGAACTCTATCTCGCGTTTAGGAGGTAATCCCCTCATTTCATCAAAGACATCTGGATATTCTCGGACCACTCTAACAGATTGCAAATTATCGACGGATGAGTCAAGAGATTCAAGATAACACAACATGACCGGACCCTTAGGGTTACAAGAAATTTCAAGGGTATTGCCGAGGAGATTCATGAGCCTCACTACCCTTCATTCACAATCAAGAATGGCTCCATAATCGGACTACCAATCCATACCTAGGATCAAACCGCATCCCATAAATCCGAGAACATAAGCATTACACGTGAATTCTACGCTTAAGATAGAGGTCTTCAAATCCACACACATCATAGATAAATGGACGGAGCCCCCAATTGGATTTTAAACTGTAATGGGATCCTCAACCAGACTAGTACTTAGGTGCAGATTTTCAACAACATCGGAAGAAATAAAAGTATGCGATGCGCCAGAGTAAAATAAGGTTCGAACAGGAAAGTCAGAAATGTAAACAAGGCTTTCTACGGAAATATTACTACCTCGGTCAAGAGCTGGAGTGGTGTTGAGAGCATGCAACTGCCCTCCATAAGGTCCTGCTCGCTGGGTCTGCCCTTGCTTCTTAGGGCAATCCTTGCTGATATGTCCAGTATCTTCACAATGAAAGCATTCGCCCAACTTTCTCTTCTTCTTTCTACAGTCTTTAGCTAGATGCCCCGTAATACCACAAAAGTTGCACTTCCTCGTCTCACGTGGTTTGTTGTTGCTCTTGTTATTCTTGTTATTCTTATTGTTCCCCTTCTTGAAGTCAGCTTTCTCATTCTGAGTCTCATTAGGCTTAACCTCCTTCTTGCTATTCTTGTCTTCCTCATGACGTAGAGCCATATCCACCAAGCTTTCAAAGGTTTCCCCCATGGGTATATGAGTTAGGGCCAAGCTATGTAGTGGCTCGTTCAATCCTTGAGCAAAGCGTACAGCCTTTTTCTGGGATGTGTTGACAAAATCCAAACCGAACCGAGCAAGCTGATTAAACTTATTCACGTACTCCCTCACAGACATGTCCCCTTGCTTGAGTGCTAGGAACCTCTCCATATGAAGGTTCTCTTTTGCTGACGGTAAGAATTTAAGCCCAAACCTCTTTCTCAAGTCTTCCCAAGTCTCAACTGGCCTGGTAGCGTTGGTGACTTCCCACCAAAATGTAGCTTCCTCTTTCAATAACCATGCTGCCAACTGAACTTTCCTATAGTCCTCCATATAAAAGATAATGAACAAGTATTCAGTCTCCTTTAGCCAGTTCCATGCCTCAACAAAGGTTTCAGTTCCAACGAAGTTATTGCCGCCCATTGCTTTAAAGTCTTTGCATATTTTGGCAAAGGCGGTACCAGGAGGAGGAGGAACCGCAACCACTGGGGGAGGAGGAGGAGGGATGTCTATCGTGCCAGCGTCGTTGGCCCTGGCTTCTAAGTACCTTCGGAACCATCCAGGCACGGGTATTCCCTCAGGCAGGTTAAGATCAGCCATGCTGAAAAACGAAAAGAAAAGATTCAAACGAGGAAACAAAGGAAAGTGATAATGGCCCTGGGGGAATAGCCTTTTTAAACATAAAACTTTTCTTGAAAAATGCTTCTTTATAAATGGTTTTGAAAATAGTTTCAGAAGTTTTTTTTTTCAAAAAAAACTTTTTGCCCAGCCTGGTAACCTTCTTCTCTGATACCAAATGTAACACCCCACCTCCGCTAGGGTCACTCACAAAGGGAATGCACTAGTTTTGGTGGAGTATTATCTAGGTAAACATGCACAGAGATATCACAAGGCAGAACATAAATAAAGCAGCGGTAGAAATTAAAAACCAACTTTTTATTACTTTCAAGAAAAGAGTCAAAACCTCATATATCCAAGATACAAATTATTCCATTACATCAAGTTCCAAATAAAGAAGCATAAACTTAAAATAAAAAAAGTAAATTATTCCCCATAAATAGCAGAAGCAGCCATAGCATAGCTCAAGACCAAACCATACATGAGCTGTCAGAAAACAAGCTAAGTCCAAGCTAAGAGCTAGTGTTTCCTCCCTGAGAACCTGGGGGGGGGGGGACGAAAGAAAAAGGGTCAGTCATAAAGACTGGTAAGCCCTAGTGACTTTCAGTATGAAAACTAGTAAAGGTAACATGATATGTGAAAACTGGAATTAAACATAAGGATGATAACAGAACTGGTAGGATAATTAAGATAACAAGATAAGTCAAGTCTAGCATCGCATATTCAAGATTCGCTGCACCATCTGTACTAGTGTTCTAACCCATGTCAAGTATTAATCATGAAATGATCCCTTGGCCCAGTATCATGAAGTGACCCATTACGGGGTCTTACGGTATGATCTACTAATCGATCGGCTCCCTACAAGTCCTAGCTTGTCATGTGTCTGTGTCATACGACCCTATCCTGAAATGTAGTTACTTGTGCTAGGTCCACCAAAGGGTGTATCAAGTCCTATGGTGCCAACCACCGACACGAATCAAGCACGCACAGTGTAAACCTACAGGTGCCCAGTGCATGCTTTTTCAACTCCGGACTACGTGCACAACCATAGCCCGCCTGGACCTACAATGGCGCACCTACTCAGCCGTCATTCTAGTCGCTTACAATCAGCCCAGTAATCGTGCCCCACCCTGCCTAGTCCCAGGGTATCGTGATACATCTAAGTGGGTTACTGCTGAAAAGGACCGCGTAACTAGGGTCTCTAATGGGTTAAGTGTTGTCATTCAAATTCGTGACTTAACCCTATCCAAATCATGTATCAAGTTGGTTAAGTGTGTTCAAGCGGTTCATGACCTAACCCTATCAAGTCATCGTGTCAAGTTGGTTAAGTATATTCAATTGGTCCATGACTTAACCCTATCATGTGGCATTAATTCATTAATGCACTTCAACCTCTCACATTAGACTAACTGTTGTGGTCACAGGATTTGCCGGGCGGTTCCGGACAGATTTACACCACAACATAGTCTAACCTCGGGTTTTACATGCGATATGACCAACTACCCACATTGGATCCTATTGTTTGCAGCAATTGGGTTTGCCGGGCAGTTCCGGGCAGATTAACACAGCAAACTCAACCCAACCTCGAGCAGGCCATTTTCAAGTTTATCTTATTGTCATGCCCATATTCAAGTTTTCATGTCTAGATTCATATCAAGTTTTCAGGTCATGTTTCATGTCAAACCGTGTCAAGTTCATGTCCATATCCAGGTTCAAGTCATAACAACGTTCATGTTCAAGTTTAAAGCTAATTCATGTTTTACCTAGTCTACCCAAATCGTATTCTCATCGCACATAAGCTCGAATCGATACAAATAAATCTAATTAGGGAATAACATAAAAAGGAACAGGTATAAGGTGGCAAAAGTGATTACTAGCATAGGATGGTATGACTTGAAATAAAAGATTAAAACGTTACTGGCATATGGAATATTGGCCTCAAACATAAAGATTCCAAATCTAGCAAAATAACGTACTAGTCAAGATAACAGTTGTCATAAGGTGATAGTATAGTCATGGTAACGATTGACATAAGGTGATAGTCATAAACTTCTGACTAATAGCATATTCAACATGATAATACGAGGGGTTTCTCTTTTTGATTTACAACATGAATAGGCCCCAAATCAATGTCATAGTAATATACCAAAAGTCCAGATCCAAGATAAACAAGAATGGATGTAAAACAGTCGTCATACATAGGTCCAATTTCAATTTACATCATATTCATATTACATTTACAGTTTAAATCTAAAAATAACTGGGGCTTACAGATCGTGGTTTGAGAATCAGAAAAAGAGAGTAAATGTTGAATCTTTATATGCTTAGCCAAGTCCTAACAGAAATCCCCAAATCAGCAGCGTAGTTCCGACGTAGAAGAAGTAGTCTCTTTCTCTAACTTTTCAACCAGAATTAGAGCAGCATAAGGTCAGAAAGAATTTTGTGCAGAGAGACTAGTGTTAGGGGCTGTATATATAGGGTCAGGTCAACGAATGTGGACAGAAATGAGGCCAGGAACATCAAAATGAATCCAGCTTCAAAAGTGGACTCGGCCACCAGGTCGACCCCCAGGTCGACCTGGTCCTGGGTAGGTCGACTACATAGTCGACCCCCAGGTCGACCTAGTCCTAGGCGGGAAATTTCCCGCCCAGTCCATTCTGATGTTTGAATTTCGAATTTTGAATTCGAATTGAGCTGTTTTGAACTTGAAAACTTCTGAAAATTTTGAAAGGTCATAACTTGGTCATACGAACTCCGATTTTCGAAAACTCGGACTCGTTTCCAAGCAGAATTTGGAGACGAACGCAATGGCGTATCCCGTTTCACTTGATTCTTATTTTATAAATTAATTCTGCCTTGATTTGTTGTTATTACATGTTATAAAAACATGGGTTGTTACAGCGACCGACCCTTAACGCGGCTCAAAACAACCTGTGCGACGGACCCTCCCAATTTGGAGTGACTGACCCTCCACTTTACCACTTCAAAGCTTAACGACTGACCCGATAGGAGCGACCGACCCCTTTACTCAACCATAGGCTCACTCGACCGTACCCTTTTTCCTTCAGGCTCGCTCTTCCGCATTCCTTACACCCAGCTCGCTCGACTGACCGACTCCTTAGCTCGCTCTAGCCTACTTTCTGTCTTGTTTCCCAAGAAATCACACCCTGAAGCGAACGATCCCCTTATGTGCGACCTAAAACCTACACCTCATAATTTATACTCCGATTTCCACCAAAACTTCGCCAAACGATAGATTCGACAAAATTCAACCATAAGCGTGTTATGAAACCACTAACATCATGAAAATGACAATTATCATCAAATTATGCAAATTTCACCAAAAACCATAATAAATGAACATATGATCTAAATTGTGGATCTAACTTGCATAATCATATGAAATTTCATAAAAATTACCAATCTAAACTTGTTAAATAAGATCATATGGTGGTTAATATGAAAATGGACTTAATGTTGCATAGATCTATGGGAAAACACCTGAATTTGATGAGAAACATGCACAAACACTCATATACTTTATTGCATTCATGTGAGAGATGCAAATCACTCACAATTTTCTGGAAAAAGAAAAAATCAATGAAAAATGAATCCGAACAGCAAGAACCTCGCACCAAACACCTTGATCCGATGAATCCTTGCTTCAATAGTCGTAGATCTAGCCTTCAATGGTGTAGATCTATGATTTCCCTCCTTGGATTTTGATTTTTAATGATGGAAAGATGTTTAAAGGAAGGAGAAGCACAAGGCACCAAATGAGAAAATGGGAGAAGTAACCTCTTCTCCATATCCCTCACCCCCCTTTGTAGTTTCAACCAGCCCACTGATGGGCCTTCCCAATTCAGCCCATTGTGGCTAAAAATCTTGAACAACCAACTGAAAAACCTTAAGACAACGATTCCTCCCAAACCGCTAGCCAAATCTTTATTGTAACCACTCTACGAAGACACAACCATCAATTCCTTTACAATGGCATAGGTCTCACCCTCTGATTCGACCTGAGTCAAAAGTTATGCTCTGTACAAGACTGATAAGGGCAAAATGGTCACAAACAAAATTGATAAAAATTATGGACATGTCTTACATCCCCATAAGCAACATATCAAAAGATGAGAATGATCCAACTCTTAGGGAATAAAATAAAAATATTTTACGATCTTCCGACACGTAAAAATGCGGGTTTTTCCATTTTGCTTTGACGTCATGAATCATCCTAGGATGCATCTACAATTTTGAATCCCCATTTCATGACAGCTTGCCCCAATGCATAAATGTTGCTCAATTGGGGCTGTAAAGATGAGGAAACCTTTGTGTTACGAGATTCCGATTGGATTTCCTAGGGTGATCCTTATTGATGTGATGAATTTGATCAGCATATCGAGCATATCGATTTTACAGAATTTTCCAAATGATCCATATTGAAGGCGAAATTAAACTAAATGCATTGGTTTGGCTTGCTTCTTTGTTGTGATGGACTCGCGGTATTCTTCCGGAGCATCACTCGACTTTTAAGTTGTTGTGTCGCCCTTAAGCTATGGGTCGTCACGAGTCGTAAAAACTCCATGTAATCAGTTTATCGAGTTTCCTTGATTATGGTTGACGCACTAGAGGCTTCTACTTTGTTGGTTATATCTATTTGAGCTTTCCAACATGTACAGAGTCCCTAAGCTTCGTCAACACAATAGGAATTTTGATTTAGCCGACTAGTTTAAGACTTCTACCTAGAGAAGTTTTTATATCCTTGTGCCTCCACTCAGGAAGGTCTTATGTTTGGTACCCTCACTAGGGGAGGACTTTGGGTTTTGTGCCCCCGCTCAGGGAGGACTTTGGATTTTATACTTCACATCTGATATTTCAGACGCTACACAAATGGATTTCATTCTTCACATCTGATATTTTCAGATGTTACGCAAATGGATTGTTCATTCTTCACATCTGAGATTTTCATATGTTAAGCAAATGGATTGATCATTCTTCACATCTGAGATTTTCAAATGTTATGCAAATGGATTTCATTCTTCACATCTTATATTTTCAGATGCTACGCAAATGGATTTCATTCTTCATATCTGATATTTTCAGATGTTATGCAAATGGATTGATTATTCTTCACATCTAAGATTTTCATATGTTACGCAAATGGATTGATCATTCTTCACATCTGGGATTTTCAGATGCTACGCAAATGGATTAGGACGGTTTTTGTATTGTCCCGAGGGTAGCCATTAGTTCCTTTGTCGGATGCTTGACTTGGCAGGCTATTTTAGTTTAGGAACGGAAGCTTTGAACCTCCCACTTGGGGAAGTGCCCCTTTGATAAAAGTTACAGCTCCCTCTTTTGTTTGTCATGGCGCTTGTTCGTGGTTTGAATCTTTGCGACTCCTCCTATTCACTTTTCAAGGCGGTGCTTCTCTATTTTTGCATTTTTGCAAGTTGGTGTTTACAGCATTTGGTACTTGAACTAGCGTTATTGGGGTCGTTGTGTTTCGTCGGATTTCACAGGAACAAGCACTCGACAGATGGCCTACAATATGAAATCAAATTTTAAGCAAGTTTTGATTTGACATATAATTTTGTAAGTAAGAAATTCATTCAAACAGATATGCTCTTAGTGGTAGAGCTAATGTTTAATGCATCACTTACAGATTATTACAGACAGTTTACAAGAAGTTTTGAATATAACACAGAAAGTAAAACATGAAGTAAAGCATGAACTAAAGAAGGAAATAGAGCATGAAGTAAAGCAGTGGCGATGTTGATCGTTATTCTGAGCCATTGAAAATGGAGCACCATCAAAGGTTATCAGTTGATGATCCGCCTTGGATTGGTTTGAGCAGTAGCTCTGTTGCTCGGACTAGACTGATCATTTGATGCCCCTTGTCCCTAGGGAGTTGCATAAGGATTCACAGCCTGTGGATTCTTTGTATAATGTTGCTGCCTATTTTTCAGGATTAATTCCTGATGAGGTTCTTCAGGTGTCGGCACTCATTAGTGTTATGACCAGGGTGGTTGTGAAATCTATAGAATTTTCCCGTGTTTGCTGCTTTGTCGCTTATCCTTATCGGATTTGGCTCTGCATACTCTTCAGAATTCTTTGTTGCAAGATATATATTTTCAGGAGTGTCATTCAAAGGCGTCATCTCTGATGAGTTGAAAAGATGAGACTTCTTGTTGGCCTTGTTGTTGTTCCTGTCATTGGCGCGCTTCATCCCTTGAGTGTTCTTCTGATTATATTGGGAAGCAGCATTTTTGGGAGCTTCAAGAAGTGGGTTAGCATCAATAATATGAAGAGGTACAGGTTTAATGTCGACTCCCATGTACTTCTTGGCCTTTTTATATAATTTTCCAAGCGTATTTTGTCTGAAAATTCTGAATAGTCATTATGGAAATATAGCCCTTAAAAATGGAAATTTTGCAAACGACCTTCGTTTTCGACGAAACCACTTTTGTTGGATCCGGGATGTCAAGTTATTGCTAGATTCCAATTTTCATAATTTTTGAAATCAATATGTGAGCGTGGCAAAAGAAAACGTGTTTTAACGGTTTCAGTCAATTTGGATCGACCAAAAAATGGCCATTTTTCAAACGGTCTTCAATTTGATGAAATTAGTTTTTTAGGACCATATCGTCAATATGAAGCTAGAAATAAGTTTTCAGGAATTTTTAGAGTCAGTATGTGTCCCCGGTAAATTAAAATGCATGTTCGGATCCAAATTTGAATTTTTTATATTTTAATTTGAAGAATAACTGACTAAAACAATCGAATAGGCTTACGAAACATATTTCATTATGTCCGAAATGGGGGTATTTAGCACAATCATTGGGTTTGATTTGGAGTTCGGGTGCGAAAACATTTTTTAAAATTTTGAATATTTGGTGGGCCAATAAGAAAATTTATTCATTAATTTAAAAAATAAAAAAAGGCGGAAACCACTTTCTCTCTCCCCGATCGAAGGCGAAAACCTCTCCACTCCTTTCCTCATTATCTCTCGATCCACGCAATAATAACATATGGCCATTTGGAGATCTCATCAAGAGCTTCAAATCCATATAGAGTGCACCTCCTATCGTGGAGCCGCCATCGAGAGCCACCTCTCCAAAGCTACGAACTTCAACCCGCCGCCGCCCTTGCCACGCTGCGTCGATATGGGCCCCACTTCTGGCGAGCGTGCGCCTCTCCACACACTTCAACGTGGTGCCGTCCAATCCTGGCCTCGAGCAACAGATCGGAAGAAAATTCAAACCCTAGATTTGAATAAAAACTGAAGTGAAACAAGAGACACCGGGACCGTGAGGACGTCTTCTACATTCTAGAAGAGACCGAAGAATTTTTAGAGCTAGCTACAATTTTAGGCGAAGCCAAAAGCAAGGTGAGAACGTCTCACTTTAATTATATTTTCTAGTTAAAATACATAATAGGATACAGACGGTGCTTAGCAGCACCTGACACCCGTCGTCCATAGACCATGGACGACTTGTTTGATTTTATTATGTTGTGATAATTGATTGTGATGTGGAATAGAATAAATAAAAGATTCATGTGTTGAAATAAAGATTTTATCGTTAAAAATATAATTTTTAACGAATATATAATGAAAATAAATATTCATTTACAAATCGGATGATTTGTTTAAGTACACACGTTTATCTGATATTGATTGGAACGATATATTTTACACATCGCCCAACTAGATAAATAAAATATGTGTTTTGTTGATTGAAACCCCACACGGGTATTGGGAAGAAAATTAACGTACACTAATCCCAATTGTTTAGTTGTTTGTCAATCGCTTGGTTGGCAAGCTGTTGTGAGCGTTAATTATATATTTTTAACGCTTACGCAGTTGTGGAACGCACTCTGGATGATGGCTGATTGTTTATGATTGTCATTATATACATATGTTGTATGGAATCCATATAAATAACATTATATAGTAATAGATTGGGCCTCATTTCAATTTGGAAAATAAAGAATATTTTAAAATAATATTCAAAAAAGGAATAAATATTAATGGGTTGAATAAGAAAATATTCATGTGTTGAATATAAATATATATTCTTGTGTTGAATAAGAAAATATTCATGTGTTGAATAAAAATAAATATTCTTGTGTTGAATAAAAATATATATACATGTGTTGAATAAAATAAGATGTTCATATGTTGAATAAAAACATTTAAACAATAAAAATATCATTTTTATTGAATATAAACCATATAAATTATTCATGTGTTGAAGAAAATATTCATGTGTTGAATAAAATAAAATAACAAATATTTTAAAATAATATTCAGTAAATAGATCAAAATATGATTTTTATGTATGATTTGGGATGGACACGAATATATTTAAATATATAAAGCTGTGTTGATTAGAAATGCGCCATTTAGACCCGAATGATATTTATATCGATTTTATTCATTTTTATATTGAATATCAAAAAGGAAATGATTTCAAAATATAATATTTGAAAATATTATCATTTATATGTTAATGATATGGAATATTCAATTTTGATTTGAAATTGAATATGAAGTTGAAATCGTTTTGAAAATGAATTTAAAACGATTTATAAAATACTTTTAAATGATAATCGATGAAATATATATAATACATTGTTAGCCCACTTTGTGAACTGGGCAACACAAAGTCAAGACATGAAATATTGAAGAACTTGAAAAACTCTGAAGCGGGTCGGATCGGAGAAGGATAGCGGTTCGGATAGGGTAAAGTCTGCTGTTCGGATCGGTGAACTCTTACTCTTGGAATTAAAGAAGCACAGCTATTCGGGTCGGAGGGGAATCTACTTCCAATCGGATCGGAAAGCCACCCAATTGCTACAGAGATAGGTCGGAGCGGAGCGGAGCAGAGTAAAAAGAAGAGAGAATTGGTCCTCACTTAATCCTGTTCGGATCGGAGGTACCGATCCGAACCCCTGGAGACTACTCTTCCGATCCGAACCCATTTTTCACATCGCTCCCCTGCATGAGCGTCTGGATATCCGGATCGGCTATGACCAGTTCTTGCCCACAACGTCCATTACCCTGATGCGTTGTCAACATAGAAATCCATCCGAACCCGAGGCTGATGGGATGGATGACACGTGGCTCCGATCCGGATCGGGTTCTGAGCAAATTCACACCTATAAATACCCCGTCTGGAGACAAAGAAAAGGATCTTTTTTCTGGCACTTGGAGAGTTCAACCACCTTCATAATCCGAGTTCCAGCACTCCCGGAGAATCCAAATCTTCTTTCATTATTTGTTTTTAGTCAATTGAGTGATTGCAAGTGAGTTGTGAGAGAAATCAAGTGAATATTTCATTGTATTTGCAACTGAATCATTGAATATAGCAAAAGACAAGTGGACGTAGGCATTTCTTCGCCGAACCACTATAAATCCTGTGTGTTCATTTATATTTTTGATCTCGTTTCATTTTGCTTTTAATCAATTTGGGTGTTAGAACCACTTTTTGGTCTAACATTTTGGTGCTTTCACTGAGAAACTCATCTGAATTCTTTGTTTTCCGGGATTATCATTCAACTTTTTGGGCCGCTGAGTTCAAAGAAGTTAATCCTCAAGTTTCAACGTCCTTGGATATTTGTTGAAGTGATAGTCGAAGAATCATGGCCAAAGGAAAAGGCAAAGAAGTTCAATCTGGTCGAGGGAATGGAGCTGGCGAAGATCAGCAAAATGCGGTCGTGACAAGGTCTCGTGGGCAGAGTTCAGCAGCAGGACGAACCAATGCAGGAAATCCGAACCGCCTCCAGGGGGAAAGCTCCGATCCGATCTGGGTAGGAGATTCTGAAGCAGTGCATTCCCCCAATCTGAACCGACCCGAGCAGCTTGCCATGTACCGACCCGACCAGACTCCCCAGCTCCGAACCGACCCGACCTCCCATCTCCGATCCGATCCGACTCTTGGTGATGTTGGAACTTCTACTCGAGTCCCTACAAATGCTCCAATTCCAGCCGCCAGGGTCAGTGATCAGGTCAATCCATCTGCGCCCATTACTCAAGGAGATTTCTCGCGCCTACTTGATATGCTGGAAAGTACTAGAGAGGCTATGAAAGTCCACGAGCGCACCAACCTCATGATGCAAGAAAATATGAGGCTCATGAGTAGGGAGATCAGCGAGCTCCGTCGACAGAGAACCCCATCACCGGTTCGTCACACGCCGGTGGATCAGTCTTCATCTTCCGAGGAAGAGCGGCCCCGTGAACGAAGGCCACTCGAACGACCTCAGAATGTGGAGCAGCTGACATTCGGATCTTTGGGGTCTCGTGAGGATATTGCACGAGCACTAGGAAACAATGACCCCGCTTGGGGGCAAAGGCTCCAGTCCCCTCCTCCCGAGATCGACCGGGAGCGTAGGGAACGGAATAGAGCAGAAGCAGCTCGAAGAAGAAGGGCATCTCCTGAACAAGAGCCCAGAAGGAATCCGGATACTAGGGCCAGGGAACCTGAACGGCCCCTAACTAATGCTGACGTACAGGCAATGGTGCGCCAGATCATGTCCGAGAGCCGGAACTATACAAATGAAGATTATGGCATTGAGCGAAGCCATACTCCTTTCACCGACAATATCCTAGACTTCCAGTTTCCTCGGCGTTTTAACTTGCCACAGATGGACAAGTACAATGGGAGAACCGATCCGGGACAGCATTTGATGCGATACTCGTGGCTCATGAATGCTGCGGCTGCCCCTGATAAAGTGAAGTGTAAAGCATTCCCAATTTATTTAGAAGATGTAGCGCTGTTCTGGTTTACCCGGCTTCCCCCTCGTTCGATTTCGAATTACAAGGAACTGAGCGAACGTTTTATGAATCAGTTCTGACTCCATGCCCGAAAGTCCAAAAGTGTTATTGAATTGTCAAGAATTAAGCAGGCGCCAGGAGAGTCTTTGAGGTCGTATCTTGACCGCTTCAACTTAGCTGTGACTGAAGCTAGTGATCCTCATGAGCCCACTATTCTGATGGCATTGAAAGAAGGAGTCGATCCTGAATCCGAGTTCGGGGACTACCTTTCTGGAAAGACGCCCTCCACGAGAGAAATATTCTATGAAAAGGCCGATATTTATTTAAGACGAGAGGAAGCCAGGGCAAATCGGAAGAGAAAGTCTGAAGCGGCATCAAAAGAAAATGTTCAGAGTAATATCGCCGTGAAGCAGTCTGGGGAAAGTTCCGAAAAAGTTGAAGTAAATGTGGGTAACAAGGGTGGAAACAACAATGCTGGAAACGGGGGCAACAACAATAACCGTAATGCGAACGGTAACAGAAGAAACAGAAATAGGGGAAGTGATCCTAACAAAAGACCCCGATTCCAGACCTACGAGAATTATACACCATTGAACGACACCCTGGAGAATATTTACCTGGATACGTACAATGTCTTGCAGTACAAAAGACCGCCACCTCGTGATTCGACCGAGAAAGAAATGGCGACAGGGAAGTTTTGTTTGTTTCATGGAACTCATGGGCATTCAACCAATGAATGTCGGCATTTGAGGGACGTGATTGAGAAGCTGCTGCGTGAAGGGAAGTTGGATGAATACAAGGTTTCCCCGAGGGACAGGGGGCAAGGAGAGCAGGCTCCAAAACAGATTCTACCTGCTCCCAAGCCTACAGCGCAGCAGAAAGGTAAAGGAATTGTTATCAACTCCATAGTGGGCGGACCTCACTCGGCAATCCGTAGTTTCAGATCAATGGATCAATATGTAAATGCTGCCAAGCACATAGACGTGAATGAAGTTGATGATCTGGAAGATATCACCCCCATAAAACAACAGAAGACCATGTTTGACGACGTGGTGTTCCGCAGCAGCGATAATACTGGGATCCAATCACCCACTGATGATCCGTTGGTTATTACTACCACCATTGGGCCGGCCTTGGTTCATAAGGTATTAGTAGACAACGGAATTTCCGTTAATATTTTATTTAAAAAGTCATTTGATCAGATGAAGCTGGAATCTGAAGATTTGAAGCCATGTGAAGGATGGATCAGAGGCTTCAACGGGGCGTCAACAGCTCCGATGGGATACATAGAATTGCCCGTGACCTTGGCGCAAGGAGAACGCAGAAGAGTGCGGATGCTTCAGTTCGTAGTATTGGACGTAGATTCGCCTTATAATGCATTTTTGGGGAGGCCTGCCCTTGCTGAATTCAGAGCTTGTATCGCCCCTTGGTGTTTATTGCTTAAGTTCCCGACCGAAGCCGGAACTGGAGTAATGAGAGGGGATCAAGTTTCCGGACGGGCCTGCTATGTGGCCGAATTAAAGATGTTGATGAAAGGACTTAACATCGAGAGTAAAGATGCCTCGTCTCCCTCAAAGGGGGGCTCGGCATAGCAATTAGAGAGATTGACCCCGAAGGAGTTGCCCAAAGGAACGCCCGAAGACCTGGATCCCAGAAAAGACGAGGAACCAGAGGCTAGGAATGCAACTCCTAATGAAGCGACAGTGGAAATTCCCATTGATGACGCTGATCCGACAAGAGTCTTGAAGATTGGGTCTCAATTGGATCCACGTCGAGCTAAAGAACTAACGGACTTCTTGAAGGCAAACTTAGACATGTTTGCCTGGACCCACGCTGTCATGTGTGGGATATCGCCATCCATTATAAGTCACAAATTGAATGTAAACCCGAAACATCCGCCTGTGAAGCAAAAGAGACGCATGCTGGGCCCAGAGAGGTCGGCTGCTCTCAAAGAGGAAGTGGAGAAGTTGAAGCAGAATGGATTTATTCGAGATTCGACATATCCCGACTGGATATCGAATCCCGTCTTGGTAAAAAAGCCGAATGGAAAGTGGCGGACTTGTATTGATTTTTCAGATTTGAACAAAGCCTGCCCTAAAGATAGTTTCCCACTTCCAAGAATTGACCAGCTTGTAGATTCGACAGCAGGTCATGAACTTCTCTCTTTCATGGATGCATATTCTGGGTACAACCAAATTCCTATGCACGTGCCAGACCAAGAGCATACGAGCTTCATTACGAATTTGGGATTATATTGTTATGTCGTAATGCCTTTCGGATTGAAAAATGCCGGAGCCACTTATCAGCGCTTGGTGAACAGAATGTTTTATAATCAAATAGGGAAGACTATGGAAGTTTACGTGGATGATATGCTTGTCAAATCGAAACAGTCCTCCAGCCATACGCAAGACTTGGCGGAAATGTTTGGTATCCTGCGAAAGTATCGGATGAAGTTGAATCCTCTGAAATGCTCATTTGGAGTGGCATCGGGAAAGTTCCTAGGCTTCATTGTGAGCTCCCGAGGAATTGAAATCAATCCTAGCCAGATAGCAGCGATTAGAAACATTGAAGAGCCGAGGAGAATTAAAGACGTCCAAAGTCTTGCAGGGAAAGTAGCCACATTGAGTAGATTCATCTCCAAAGCTACAGACAAATGCATTTCGTTTTTTGATTTGATTAAAAGAGGAAAGAAGAACTTCGAGTGGACTCCGGACTGTGTTGAGGCCTTTCGAAATTTACTGAAACTGCTAGAGAAACCGCCGATTTTGTCAAAGCCAGTGGATCACGAAGAATTGTTTGTTTACTTGGCAGTCTCGGCTCACGCCGTTAGCACAGCCCTGGTTCGAGAAGAAGATAAAGTACAAAGGCCAGTATATTATGTAAGCAAGAAATTAGCAGCGGCAGAGCACAACTACCCAAAGATTGAGAAGCTCGCTTACAGCCTCCTAATCGCATCCCGAAAGCTTCGTCATTATTTCCAAGCTCATCCAATAACCATATACACCGACCAGCCCTTGAGGCAGGTGTTGCAGAGGCCCGAAGCATCGGGGAGGTTGATCAAATGGAATATAGAATTAAGCCAATTTGATTTAAATTTTCAACCACGAAAGTCGATCAGGGGGCAAGCTTTGGCAGACTTTATTGCGGAGTTCACCATCCCAGAGGAGGAAATAATCGATGACAGAGTGGTCAAGTCCGAAGATGAGTTGAAGATAGATCCATGGAAGCTATACACCGACGGAGCTAAGAACGACCGAAGGTCCGGAGCTGGAATCGTCTTAGTTACTCCTGAAGGATGGTCGTTATATTACGCTCTACGATTAGAATTTTCGGCGACTAACAACGACTCTGAATACGAAGCCCTAATTGCCGGGCTGAAGCTTGCTAAAGACCTCGGAATAAAAACATTGGACATATTCTGTGATTCTAAAATCGTTGTTTGCCAAGTGCGAGAGGAATTTGTGGCTCGGGGACCTCGACTTATCGCCTACCTCAGGAAAGTGAGAGAGCTATTGAGTAGCTTGGAGCGGTACGATATAACACACATCCCAAGAGCCGAAAACCAGAAGGCGGATAGGTTGGCAAAGCTGGCTAGTTCCGACAGTCCAGAAGAGACTGAAATAATTCCAATTGAAACGTTGGAATCGCCAAGCTTTGAGTCGATGGAAGTTGAGTTCGCTTTCGAAGCAGAACCGGAGAAGGAGTCGTGGATGACTCCAATTAAGAACTTCCTTAAGAATGGGACACTCCCATCAAAGAAGAGTGAGAAAAGGGCTGTAGTCCGCAAGGCTACCAGATATGTCATACAAGATGATACTCTTTATAGGCAAGGATTTTCTATGCCCCTGTTACGATGTATAGCACACAACGACATCAAGCGTGTACTAAGAGAAGTACACGAGTGTGAGTGTGGAGATCATACAGGAGGTCAAACTTTAGCAAAAAAGATATTGCGATACGGATACTTCTGGCCTACAATTAATAGAGATGCAGCTGATTATTCACGACGTTGCGATAAGTGCCAGAGATTCGCCAAAATCCCCAGAGCACCGTCGACCCAACTTAAATCAATGATGAGTCCTTGGCCATTTGCCACATGGGGAATTGATATCATTGGAGTTCTACCAATTGCTAAAGGAGGAGCGAAATATGCAATAGTGGTCGTGGACTATTTTACGAAATGGGCGGAAGCTGAGCCCTTGACCAAGATCACGGCAAGAAAGGTGATAAGTTTCATGGTCAAAAATATTATATGCCGATTCGGGATCCCAAGGACGATTATAACTGACACCGGAACCCAATTTGATAGTATTGAATTCAGAAATTTCTGCCAGAAGTATAAGATTGACAAGCGATATACTGCAGTTGCCTATCCGCAGTCGAACGGGAAAGTAGAGGCAATAAACAAAGTAATAAAATCCATCCTCAAGAAACGGTTAGAGCGTGCAAAGGCAAAATGGGTTGACGAATTGCCCCTAGCTTTGTGGGCATATCGAACAACATTTAAGACGGCCACCGGTCACACCCCTTTCTCTCTCTCCTTTGGCTCAGAAGCAGTAATTCCAGTTGAACTGGAAGTTCCTTCCCACAGGGTGACATATTATGACCCGATGACGAATCGGGCGCTCTTACTTGAGTCTCTTGATGAAGTCGAAGAAAAAAGAGACGAAGCGGATTTGCGTGCGGCAAGACATCGACGTCAGATGGCACGCTATTACGACAAAAAAGTTCGCCTCAGGACTTTTGAACCAGGAGATTTGGTGCTAAAGAGAGTCTTTCCATCCCTTCCTCACCTCGGTCCAAAGTGGGAAGGACCCGTTGTCATCCAACGGAAACTTGAAAAAGGAACCTTCAAGTTAACGACCGTAGATGGCGAAGAAGTCCCTAGAGCATGGAATGCTCAACACTTAATGCGATATTTGGATTAGAAATGTTGTACTCTTTGTTATTTTTCTTATGAATTCTGTAATATGGCACGACTTGCCTTGGGAAAATCTGATGATATGAATAAAGGACTATAAAGTGGATGTAGGCTACGACTTAGCCGAACCACTATAAAAATATTGTGTGTTATTTACTTTTATGCATCATATATATATATATATATATTCATTGATTTTTCTATTATGATTATGGAATACAGGATGATTCAAAACCTGAAAGGGTTGAAGACAGTTTAAACATAAGAAAAAGCACAACGGCCATTTGTGCGACAAGACATAAAAGAATGAGAAAACGACATTCTTAACTCTAACTGTCCTGAGAGAGAGAGAGTATAAAAGCGTCTCCGGCTGAGCGTCGAGAAAGAAATCCTTCCCCTAACTCTAACTCTAACTCTCCAGAGAGAGAGAGAGAGTATAAAAGGACGGGAAGACGACGTTCTCTAAGGCATGAAGGTGTACCCAGACAAGGGACCACTTCAGTAAGAACTCTAACCTGAGTATAAGACAGGAGAGTATAAAAGAAATGCCAGAAAAAACGACAGGCACTGATGACACAGGAAATGCTATCCCATCAGAAAATCGGGAACATTCGGATGGCTTGATTAAGCGTTGAATGATTTGTGGGAATTGACTGGGGGCATATATGTTTACGCATATATCCTCCCTCCGTAACTTCATTTCATAACTGTAGTAAGACATGCATTTTTACATAAGTGCAGAACTATTGACAAACAGACATTGCATAAAATGAATTATCTTTTATTTATTTACGAACGAATGAATTTGTACAGGAAAGTAGCTAAAAAAGAAGGTGCAAGAGCCGCTCTTGTAGCAGCAATTGTTGGTTCACTAAATGCTAAAATGACACAAGGCAATCCACTATTTAGATTTTGAGTGAGCCTTGGACTTCTTGGCGGCTTTCTCCGCATCCTTTGCTTCTTTCTCGGCCTCTGTCAAGATTCGTTTTGATTTCTTCTTTCCTGAAGATGCGGTGCTGGAGCCAGTAGACTTCTTCCCGGAGGGCGGAGCGCTGGAACCAAGAGAAGATTTTTTAGCAAGTTCCTCTATAATAGATCTAGTTGAGAGCTTAACAACTTACCTCGGTCCCGCATCCACAACTGCGAGGGGCTTGAGGGCTTCAGGGTCTAGTTCTTCGGCTTTTAATTGCAAGCGTTTGTCTTGATCAACTTTCATTGCAGCCAAAGTAACATCATCAGCATTTTTTGACTCCCCGACTATTGCAACTTCTGGTTCCTCTTCCTGACCTCCGTCACCGCCATCATCCTTTAAAGCTGCTATATTTCTTCATTATGGGGAGTGGCGACCTTAGTCGGCTCACTTCCTTCTCCCAAGTCTATAGGAGCAGCCTTGTCCTCCCCTCTTTTGGCCTTTTCTGCGGGCTTTGCCCCGGCTGTGGCTCCCTGAGTCACATCTGTCTTTTCAGATGGCTCAATACCTACAGAATGAGAAGCAACAGTTATCAACTCAGGCGAAAACAATGGGTTTTTGATCGATTGCTCAATCACGTGGCGAAAGGTAGAAATAGCCTTGACAAATTGAGGAGAAAAGGTAGGGATACCTTCCGAAGACTTCTCGGCAGGGGTGACTACTACCTCTGGTGCTGTTTCAGGAATAGGGGATAGCAGAGTTGTTCGGGGAATTCCCGGATTTTCAGGATCATACCCTTCTACTTCAGAAGTTGCAGGGGCAGCAGAAGAGGAACCAGCTTCGAGAACATTCTTCTGTTTAGACTTCCGTCTCTCTTCTTCCATGGCCTCAGCAATGAGGCGACGCCCTTCAGCTAGGCGTTCTGGCTCATCATCCCTCAAGTATTTCTCCATTAGCTTATCTTCATCGATGGAATCGACCTTGAGCTCCTCTTTTTCCCACTCGACGATCTGATTCCATACTTGAGCTAAAGTGGATGGATAATCCTCGATCCAAGAAATGTTTCGGCGACGGATGATATGTGCGAAGAATTCAATCATTAATTCGCCAAAACCCTGAATATCAGCCTCCGCCTCTGACAGCTGTTTGCGGGCTTCCTCCGCAGATTTGATAGCACACTCAACATTGCCCTCGGCCAGGGCAGCTCTGTTCTCTGCCTCTAATAGCTTTGAAGCCAAGTCAGCATTCTTCTTTTCTAACTCAGCATTCCTCTTTGCTAATTTGACATTTTTCCGTTCGAGGTCAGTATAAGCAAGGCGCGTCTTGGCAGCTTCTGATTTAGCATCATCGGCTTGCTTTTTTAGCTCAGAACGCTCTTGAGTGTGAGATTCAAGTAAGTCATGATAACGTTTTTGCATGTCCTCAAATTGTTGTTTGAAGTTAGAAGCGTCCCTTTGAGCGACGGCTAGCTGAGCTTGAGTGTCTTCCAAATCTTTTCCTAGAGTTTTTAAAGCCTTGGCATCCTCCTCTGCGGTCTTTTGCATTGAGTCGGTATTTGTGATTAGAGTGCGGATGATTCTGGAAAGGTTGCGTGAATATTTAAACATCTCAGAATACTGTTTTTCCACCGCATCTATCTTTGCTTTGGCCTCATCTGCCCACTTAGAAGAAATAGGTTCAAGGGCAGGTAAAAAAGTCAAAGTCTCGAAGTAGTGTTCGGGAAATTGTTCCTCCAAATATGCCCGCTTTACTGCAGTTTCCGCATCTAGTGGGGGAGGAGCGGGGATTGTCAATTCGGTGTCCCTGTGCGAGGAGGATTCGGTAGTTTCTTTGTCTGTCCTAGGTCGTTTAGTAGTAGGGACCTTGTGCTTACTTCGAGACCCGGTTTCTTTTAGAGGACTTCTCTCTCTACTGCGCTTTTCAAGGGAAGAAGTGGAGTCTTTAGATTGTGGTCTGTCCTCTTCCCTACGGCTTTGATAACCTTTGTATTTCTCTTGTTCCGGCCGAACGGGTGAGCGAGAGCGTGAGGATCAAGAACGATAGGGATCATAAGGCCTTCTCTCCTCCCTACCACGATCATCACGGCGATCATACTCGATATCCTGAGGTGGATTAGACATGCTGCGGCGAAGCTTTCTGATATCATAGTAGGATCGAGACATCGTACCTGCACAATAAGACAAACGAAATTTAGAATCAATGGATTCACGGAGAAAGAGGTGCAATGAATGCTAATGCTGTTGTATAAAGTGTGTCCTAAGTGGTGTGTTTCCCCCCAACCAACCCGAGTCTGAAGCTAGACTAGTACGGGCAGGCTCTTTGGCCTTAGCAGGAGTGGTCTCTTCAGAAGAAGTGAAGACTAAAGGATCCTTCCTAAAATCCTCAGAAGTGTATATAGTTTCAGGTAAGGGGAGATCCCCCAAACCCTGGAATATTTGGTCATCAGTACTAGGGACATCCCCCTCGGAAGCATTAAGTGGCGACTCTTGGGAGGATGTTGACTTTTCCAGAGAAGTAGCCTCCTCGGGGGCAGTATATCCTTCACGATGCCTTTCGGCCAGGTTAGCCAATTCGTCATCTTGTGTAGAAGATGGAGAAGGTGAAGATTGAAGAGGCACTGTGGGAACTCCCGAGCCTTCTCCTGTCTCTGGGACTACCTCCACTGGAGGAATATATACGTATGGAGCCGTCCCATGACCAATACTATGAAAAACGGATAACAGCCCATGAAAGTGAAGATATTCGTCTTTAAGGACTTCATCGATAGTCAAGAATTTTTGATCGCCATTAAGAAGTTGGTGCATCCGGTCAAAGAACACCTGATCTGATATTTGTTTTGGATTGTCGACTGCAAACAAAGAGGAAAACAAGTTAAGGTGATGATTCAAGTGTATAGAGCCCGGATTTAGAAAATCAGTGCTTTACTTGATTTTGTCCACCTCCTGGCACATCCAGGCTGTCGCTTCACATAGAACCATTCCAATCTGGAATCTCCAGCTTTACTGCTGAATGGTGCCGAGATTATCTTCCTTTTTGGAACTGACTCAAAATAGCAGAAAGATGGAGTCTCTCGAGTCCGAGGCTTGAAGTTATAGAAGAAATGAACGTCATCGAACGTGAGCTCTATGCCTAAGATCTCACGATATGCTATGTACAAAGTGTGCAAATAGGCATACGAATTGGGATGCAGCTGCATGGGGGCAATCCGCATTTGTCTTAAAAAGTCAACGATGAAGGGAGAGAATGGAGGGATAGCGCCGACCATACACATCAACCGAGTGACCGCCCTATATCCTTCTGGAGGGTTGTGGGGACGGTCAGAGCTTGAAGGCACTAGAGTGTCTCTTTTCATTATCCCGTACTTTAAGCAAATTCAGATAAGTCGATCATTGTCGATTGTTGATTCAACGGAATCTGGAGGTGATTCCAATATAACAGCCGATTTAAATTCATCGGGGGCTCGATCGTCACCAATCCCTCCTTCCTCCTCAAAACCCAGAGAAACTTCATTCTCTGAAGACACCTCGTTGCTTTCCCGATTTCCAACCCCGTAGTCTGGACCCTCATTGTCCCATTCTGGGTCCGACGGAGAAGATATGTCCTCAAGAGTGATTTTGTTAGAGGTTTCCGGGGCTTCTTTCCTCTCAGCTAGTCTGGAAGAACGTCTGGGTCTCATGGTCATATAACTATTGAAGAAGCAATAGCACAAATTAGAGCAAATTAGCCCGTATCCCCCCGTGCGTGTGTGTAAACTAAGGTGTGAACAGTGTATACGGAAAGTGCAAAGTAAATGTTTAAAAGTGCGACGCAAAAGTTTGGCAAGATATAAAGAGTTGAAGTAATTCTGGATGTCCAGTTACGTTCGCAAGGCACTATCCTAACTGTCCATTAAATTGAAGATCATGCCAAAAGCTGATTGGGCCAGTTAGACGAGTTTTTATGTGTTAAGGTAGACTGTGCTTCGGTTCGGATCTATTAATTGGGATCGGATCGGGGGCGTGGCCTCAGGCTTGAATGTTACATTGAAACTCAGAAATCAAAGACGGATCGGATCGGAGGCAAAGTCCCCTAACGGTTCGGATCGGATCACGTAGTTATGCTTCTCCTCCGTCATCTTACGGTCCGACCCGATCCGGTTAGGAAAGCTCTTTTCCCTCTTTTTCTTAAATACTTGCCCCGACCCGATCCGATCTACTGAATTTCTTTTCTTTTTCCCTTTCTTTACTTGCCTTGCCCCGATCTGATCCGACTTCCCGAACCACATTTCTTTTCCCTCTCATCCACCCTCGATACTCCGACCCGAACCGATCCCATTAATCCTCTTCTTCTTCTTCCCCTTCCTTAATTACAGTCAAATCCACGTCCATGTCCAAAGTTCCAGTTAAAGACGAGCGCAACCCCCTTTTAACCTCTCAGCGCCTCGAGATGGTGGTAGAACCACCCACGACGACGGCAAGGGAGGAGGGAGACGCAATATCGAAGCAAGAGAGGAGTCATGTTCAAACCATTCAAAATTAACCGTGAATCTCAATTAAAACCCGTTGTTATAAAATTGATTGAAGTTTCAGAACCTACCGAGGTGTTTAAATCGAAGATTGGCGAGATAATTTTAGGTTTTTAAAGATTCTGAAAGTTCGGGTTTCAGAGTGAAATCGGTCAGGCGAAGAGCAATAAAGAAAGAAAGGTGGAGGAGGGTGAAGGCTAGGCTTATATAGGAAAACAGGGTGACTATTCGTCTCCCCGTTCGGACCGGATCGGTGGTCCAGAAATAAAGCTTGGCCCAATACTCCAGTGAAAGATAGAGAGAAGAAGGGGTCTGTTCGGATCGGATTCCGAACCGAACCGAATTCTTTAGCTCAGCAACAAACTGAATTGAAATTTGGAGAAAAAGATAAAAATACAAGGAAAATAAAAAGGGAAATTACCTCGAAGAGCGCTATGCATTGATGGTCAAAGCATGCTCCGTCTCCAACAGAAGCATCCTTTGAGGGGGCAAAATGTTAGCCCACTTTGTGAACTGGGCAACACAAAGTCAAGACATGAAATATTGAAGAACTTGAAAAACTCTGAAGCGGGTCGGATCGGAGCAGGATAGCGGTTCAGATAGGGTAAAGTCTGCTGTTTGGATCGGTGAACTATTACTCTTGGAATTAAAGAAGCACAGCTATTCGGGTCGGAGGGGAATCTACTTCCAATCGGATCGGAAAGCCACCTAATTGCTACAGAGATAGGTCGGAGCGGAGCGGAGCAGAGTAAAAAGAAGAGAGAATTGGTCCTCACTTAATCCTGATCGGATCGGAGGTACCGATCCGAACCCCTGGAGACTACTCTTCCGATCCGAACCCATTTTTCACATCGCTCCCCTGCATGAGCGCCTGGATATCCGGATCGGCTATGACCAGTTCTTGCCCACAACGTCCATTACCCTGATGCGTTGTCAACATAGAAATCCATCCGAACCCGAGGCTGATGGGATGGATGACACGTGGCTCCGATCCGGATCGGGTTCTGAGCAAATTCACACCTATAAATACCCCGTCTGGAGACAAAGAAAAGGATCTTTTTTCTGGCACTTGGAGAGTTCAACCATCATCATAATCCGAGTTCCAGCACTCCCGGAGAATCCAAATCTTCTTTCATTATTTGTTTTTAGTCAATTGAGTGATTGCAAGTGAGTTGTGAGAGAAATCAAGTGAATATTTCATTGTATTTGCAACTGAATCATTGAATATAGCAAAAGACAAGTGGACGTAGGCATTTCTTCGCCGAACCACTATAAATCCTGTGTGTTCATTTATATTTTTGATCTCGTTTCATTTTGCTTTTAATCAATTTGGGTGTTAGAACCACTTTTTGGTCTAACATACATATTATATATATATATATATTTAGTGGCCTGAATAGAACGCGCTGCGCCGCGACAGTTCGCGAATTTCGACCATTGACTTCGAATTAACGTTACGGGAGATCCGACCGTCGGATTCTACTAAACCCGGAACCATTGGGCTCGTATCGAAAAGAGCTTTGCAATGAATATTAGAGATTTGAAATCTAACGGTTGGATTAAGAATTATGTCCAAATCAAATTTGGAAAAGGTCGTTGTAAGTGCAGTTCGATGACCAATTATGGAAACTGACTGTACGAGCCTTGATAAAATTATTAAAATTATTAATAATTTGTGTGAAATCATAATAAATGATTCGGAAAGAATCGAGATGAAAGATTACATATTTGAAAAGATAAAAATATATTTTTATCTAAATCAATTAGTTGTGAACTAGAACTATAATCCAATATTTTTAAATAAGTAAATTGGATTTGAAGCGGTTTTAATATAACCAGAATTTTCCAATATATGGATTTGAATGAATTTGAATCGAAATTATCTTCGGAATATTTCAATATTGGATTTCGTTATTATACGTATATTGTAGAGGAATTTGGAAGATATATATATATAGATCGTTATTCCAATAAGATATTTGTTGATTTGAGAATTTGATATTGAATATATGCCGATATATTTTATATTCAGAGCCTTGTATTTAATATCAAAATGGTTTTGGGTTTATCATGAGCGGTGTTTTAAATAACACTTGTTCTTTAACTCGATTAACAATTGAATGAGATTTTGGGTTTGTCGTGAATGGTATCTTTAATAATATTGTTCTTAAACCTAATAGAGTCAAGAAAATTAGAAACTAACTGAAGATTGGCTAAGTTGAATGGTTTCCTGGGTATTGATCTGACGTTGGTTTCGGCCTTCAGGATTAATTCTTAGGGAATTGTTCTCTTACTAATTTACAGTAAGAGACTGATGGAATGTGATTTTGGGTTTATCGTGAACCGTGTTTTAAATGACATTGGTTCTTAAACCCAGTTAAAGACAGGATTTATTTCCTAGATTTGGATAATCATTAACATTGGTTTTTAGGAAGATTAAAACTGAATTAGAGTTTTAATGAATCTTTAATAAGATTAAAATATGAATGTGATAATTTAAATTATCAAATTCAGGAAATGATCGGGAATGGAGTATCTCCAGTTTTTCTCCAAGCGATAGTTAAATCTTTAATTAGATTTGAACGTGAAATGGTAATTAATATTTACCGATAATACCATGGTGTTAGATATGGAGTATTACCAGTTTTTCTTCATGGGATGAATAGGTTGGGATTGGGAAATAAAATAAATGATTACATCGGTAAGGTGCGTTGATCCCGACTAGTCTGGAAACCGTAACATGGTTTGAATTGACATCCAAAGGAAGATTAAAGATTAAATTTAAAGAATTTATCTTTGATAAAATTAATAGGAACCTATTCCCTAATGATGTGAATATTTGAATAAAATAATATTCTGAATTGGAATGAGGCGTATGTTGTGTTATTATAACGCTTGTTTATTATATACGCGAGTTATTCGGAAAGGCCGGGTTTATACCCATTTTGAATAACTGACTCGACGATGAAGATGGTGGTTGAAGACAAGAGGTATTCACATCGTTTGGATGATTACTGATGTCTTGATTGGGCAGTACACCCAAGACAAGGTAACAAGTGGTGATCGTTCAGACGTACTTGGAGATAGACCAGATATGCGAGGACCTCTCTACTGTATTGGACATATTGGACAAGGAATAAGGTGCCTCCAGTTTCGTTCAGACCCAGAACGAACTTGTAAATGGGCTGTGTGTCTGACATTGGATTTATTCTATGTTGATTGATCTATATTAAATATATATCTGTTTGGCGGCGGAGAATTTATTTTCTTGCTTAACGCCCTTCTCTGAGATGTACGAGCTGAGTGGTTATATATTGATAGACATCAGTCGCATGGCGTAAATTGCCTGAGTGGCATGCCTGAGTGGCAAACGATCAAGGCTTCTGTTGAAAAGCAGAGTCTTGTGGTTGATGATCAAAGCACGACATGTGTGGTATAGCTTTGTGTATAGCGTTAATTCGCGAGCCTCACACCTCGGTATGAGTCAAAAACGGGATCGTGACTACAGGGAGTGCACGACATTTCTTTCTAGCTGTGGGTGGTATCAGGGTTTTTCACGCCCTGACATTTATATTATTTTAACATATGTGGTTGTTGGAATGCGAGGTGCCTCGGATATATCGGTCTCTACGGAGCTGATGGAGAGGTCCGATAGGACCGGGAAACGTGTGTTCAGATATAACTAATCCGCTATGTGTGGACCCACCCTGAAGATACAAGGGTTCGCCAGCACCCGAATCCTTAGACATTTGATAGAGTGTCTCGAATCGGTGAGGAGACATCCCTGGCCTCGACTCATGAAGGAAATCCAATTTCAATACGTGACATTTCGGTTTTATTTGTAGAGCCTGATATGATGACATAGTGGGATATGGCACTATGCCGTCTATGATTGATACATTTATATTTGAAATTGTTTTCATACACTTTACACTATAATAGTATCAAAATGATTTGTTTTAGACGTACCAAGCATGTTTGGCTATTATAAGGTCAAACTCTATCCTCCGGCTTGCGTTGCATTGTGTGATGGGACCTGAGTCTTATAATAGATTCATTTTTCCAAAAAGCATTGCGCTATTTGTTTTATGCACTGGTATTCTTGGGAGGAAACCCGTTTCGTGTTATATGGCATGGTCCCTTGATTTAACTTTATTTTAAAGTAAAGATTTAATAATCGTTTTAGTTCTCACACCAGTCACACGACTGACCTGGAGTTTATTGTTCTAACCTAAACTCTGGGTGCCCCTATTTTCCACACGGGCAGCTAGTAGTTTTGATTTTGCAGATATTATATTCACAGGATCCTGGTTTACAGCTGGAATGATATTAATCTCTGTATCTGTGTATCTCTTTCATTTGTGTTTTGTATTATTTTCCGCTGCATTGTAAATTTGTAAATCTCTAACATTGATCAAATGTATTTTATTTGTTCATACTCTGTATATTCATGTACTCTGATGTAAATTGTTGTAATAAGCAATGAAATGTTCTTCTGCTTGTGTTTTGATTCGTCTTGTCCTCAAAGTAATCTGTTCTTTCTCTTCTCTTCGGAGACCGGGAAAGTTCGGGTCGTTACAACATCATATTTAAGTCATGCATGCCAGCTGTGTGCAACTGTCCAATGGCAGTTTCGTAAATACTCTTACAAGTGACCCATATCCTGCACACCGTAATTACAACACTGTCAATACCCCCAAACTACACCTATAAATACCCCACTTCTCGACCATTTAAGGGACCGATTTTTCCACCCGAAGGGCTACCCAAATCATTTCTCCACCACTCCCAAACACTTCAAGCTCCATTAATGGCTTCTCATGCTCACTCCATCTTCCTTCAACAACAAGTAGATCATATCTTCTCCAAAATCCATTAGAAATCTCTCAAACTCAATTTAAGTGATCTCTAACTACCATTAACTCTCTCCAATGCCTAGATCCAACACAAGGTCATCATGGATCCGGTGAAGATCATCTAAGTGTCTAAGTGGTTGAATATCTACACAAATACAATCACAAATCAAAAGATCTCACCGATTTCTTCGCAAATTCAAGTGAACTCTAGAGTGAAAAGAGAGAAAATTGTAGAAGAGTTCATTATTAAGGAGAGAAATGAGAGATATGTGTGAATCATGTACCTTGTAAATCCAAAAGAGATAATGAAAAGTGCTTCCTTAGTGTACATAGGTCTAAATTGACCGAACAACTCTAAAAATTCCTTGTTCCATACTTTTTTCTCTTTATTTTTTGTTTGTGGCCCTGTAATTTTAAATCATACCATTTTGCGAAGTGTTCTCGAAACACCTTTGGTGTGTAGGTCATTTTGTGATTTCAACATTTGGCACACACTGTGGGGCCACGTTCACACTTCCCTCAAGTTTATTAGCTTTGCATTGAAGTTCCAAGCCTGCTTTTACTATAGATTCTCTAAATCTAAGAGTCAGGCCAACGGACGAATTCTCTTCACTACTACAAAAAAGGTCAATTGCATCGGTTATTAACCCCCCTTTTGCATCAGTTCAGCAACCGATGCATATGCAGCCGATGCAACAGGTCTAAACTTATTGCATCGGTTGTACAACCGATGCAAAAATGACTTTTTTGCATCGGTTCTTGTTAAAAAACCGATGAAAAGAGATGGTTATAGACTTTATAAAAACCATTATTGACATCGGTTTTTTCTAACAACCGATGCAAAATATATTTTTATTGCATCAGTTGTTAATAACAACCGATGCAAGAATCCATCCTCACAAATCCCAAAAGAAAAACTTAAATAGACAATAACATACATACATACATACATACATACATATATATATATATATATATATATATCATAACAAATTGGATGGCATATAAAAACTGAACATAATACTAAAGTAAATAGAGTTCAATTATAACGTTCATAATTCATATAAAATAGTGATTCATACATTCATTTTAATAACATAATTCAAATCTTCATTATAATCGCTACAATGGAATATAGTCTAGACTGTTAAGTACACAATGTAATTATGCAGTACTCATTACTTTACAATCCATCCTTCTTGAGCTTAAACTTCTAGCACCATTCTCAGCAGCAACTATGATCCAAAACTAGAATTGGAGTTCAAATAAAAAATATAATGTCAACACATAAGTACATCTGCATTTTATAACAAAGTATAAGCATATATGCAAAGTATAAACCTATAATTTATGAAACAATCAAGTTTTTAAGAGAACCGGGCACAATTTATAATGTTACTCACTCTCAAATTCCTTAGTGATTTTTTCAGTTGCTCTAGTCATATCATTCTCAGCAGTAACACGTGCCAAACAAACCACTGAATCATGTTACTCGTTGCTTTCCGTAGCTGTTCTGTAGAACAAAAATAGACAATTGCGCCCCGCTAATGGTTGCTAGTACCAAAAATAGAGATAAGCCAATGCACAAGGAATAAACCGTACCTGATAAGCATATCCATACCTCCATGCTTGTTGCTCATTTCATTAAGATATGTACTTGTCTTTTTACCCTGTAGACTAGCAGCATCAACTGTGTTTGCACTGCAATGATTACAGATTAGTTAAACAATGATAAAGCGATTTGATTGCAAAAACCAAATATTCAAACTTATCTTTCTACATGTCCCATACAATAATCAAAATTTGAACACAAGGGTAAAATTGCAGGCAACAACAAACTAATCCAACAACAAACATCCAAAGAAAGATTAAAAACAACTAACCATTGCTGGATAAGTACTTCCATTTGACTGTTTTGCTGCAGAATAATCAGAACCATCTTTGAACTCATGCTGAGCTTGCATTGAAAACTCTTCCCGTTTTCTCATAGCATTACAGTTCCAACTGAAGATGCATTCTTATTGAAAAATGACTTGTTTTCCATAGCAACATTTCTCAATTGACAAAGTCTATCATCAACCTGAACAGGCAAAAACGAAAAAAAATTAAATATGAGTTTAAGGTTACTTAACAAAATGAAGAAGGAAAGGAAAAAAAAGAACCTATAAATACAAACCAGTGCTTTCTGCCGCGGCAGATGACTAGAAACAAGATTTTCCAGATCAACTGTAAGTTTCTATGCTTCAGATAAAGTTGCTCATGTTATTCGTCATTATTCCAGTATTAATTACTCCCCACGTAGTGAAGGATAAATTTTAAATAAAAACACCTTGTAAGTTTTCTGAAAATCAACAATGCTAACTGCCTATGTCTCGTGTGCTAGTCTTGAATGATTCTGAAGCTTTTGTGACTCTTCACTCAACTTGCTAACCAATCGAAGAATAAAGTTGGACATCACTTTTAAGTGATCTAAGCTCATGTGATAAATTTCTGCATTTAAAGTGGGAGTAAACAGGAATCTCTAACTGCAATTATTCATTTTATATAACCACATCAGCATATACAAGTGCAAACCTGTCTAATTTCTTTAGTAAATGCAACTTCTCCATGCGGAAGAGACAAGGTATTCTCCAAATCTTTCAAGACCTTGCCTATCTGCTCTTCTCCCACATGACTTTTGTGTCTCTAAAACAATAATAAAAAATAGATGACCACTGATTAGTTCACACTGCAAATTTATCACCTAAGTAGTGTCCTCCGTCCGCACAACTTGACACTTCCTCCTCCAACAAACTTATTAAGAAAATTCCAATGATATTGACATGTCATTTGTTTCAAACAGAACCAATTACACTTCAATAATAGTAGTAGTCATTTCAACAATGAAGAGAATAAAAGTAATCTATAAATTCTGAACTTTTTTCTCAATTTTCCCATGTGACAAAACATGTTGAGCAGGGGAGACCAGTGACATTTAAACCCTACGAACAAGGTAGCATCTGTAATTTCATGACTAAGATCTCCAACAAAGATGTTATAATGTCCTCATGAAAAATGATACCATTTCAAGCTTTTAAGAACAGATACTAAAATGAAAGCATGTGCATGCAATGTAGTCAAAAATATTTCGATTTAAATCCCAATCCACATTGGACCCCAGACTTCTTTTTTCGACTTACATTCCGATTCAAATTTAGTTAAAACCACAATTAAAAATGCATCCAAGTCATATTAACATACTTAGTATATTCATTTAGATTGACAATTCACATTGAAATGTTTTTAAAACAAAATAAAAATGGATTTAGAAAAAAAATTGAGTTCTAATTTAAATTTTATAAGTTCAAACATCTAAATCAACCCAAAGTGTATATCAACCTTAAAATATGGAATCTACGATTTTTTATTTAAATTATACGCCTTGCGATACACGTATTTAAATCCCATTTGGAAAACCGTGTGTGTGTGTTGACCAGTTACATGATACAAACAATATTACTGACAAAGAATCCCAAATTTGCTAATAATATTCCAAAAAACAAAAAATGGTAAACAAGTATATCGTAGACGTTAAAAATAATAATCCATACAATAATGCCTCCTATTAAGTGACATGATTGCAAGTGCAGCAGATCTGCGATCAAAATAATCAACAAACCCATAGGACGACTACAAAAAAGAAGCAAAAATAACACAAGGGATAAGGCAGGTCATTCACTAACAGCATAATGACAACTCGGAATAACTCGTTCTAGTAAATTTTTGCTTCTAATTTAGTATTTCAATGCAGAAAAGAATGGAAAAAAATGAAAGAACAAAAATAAAAAAAGAACAAGAAGATGACACTTGTTTAATAGGCTATCATCTTCAATTTACGAACATAGAGAGAAACCAAGAGTTAATAAATAATATAGCCAGTAAAATAATATAGTCGGGAATAAAATGGAGTTGAAGTTGAATATTGGGAACTGAATTCAACATCCATAGAACATAGTGGAAGAAATTTAATCAAATCACCGCCTACTAGGATCTACAAAACAGAAGCCATGCTTACCAATGAAGCAAATCCGTATTGAGTGAAGTGAATTATTTCATGATTAAAAACATCCAACAATGAAAGTCGAAACTTATACAGCAAACAATGAGTGATCTAGTAATATAAAACTTTACTAGCCTGTAGATATATGTGCAGCAGAAAATAGAAAATGTGAGATGATTTAGTAATTTCACATATCGATAAAAATTTCATTTCTTGTGATTTCTCCACCACTTGCATTACAACATCAAAGAACCCTCCTTTAACCAAAGCATACATGAATGCATGGGATAAATTTTGATCAATATTTATCCCTTTCCTCCTTACTTCATTCCACAAAACCAAAACAATAAAGTCAAACTGCATTCCTTAACAACATATACTATTTCTATTAAATATTAGCATATACAGAACCGACGCGAGTAAAAAAGCAATATTAGTTGCACAAAGCTGTTTGATCTACTTAAGTCAAACTGCATTCCTTAACAACATATTATATAGCTCATGTTGAATTTGAGAGATCCAACATCTCAAAATTTAATTATGTTTCTATTAAATATTCAATTTCCTTCTGAAAAGTAGGTCATAATTTTATTTCTAGTGGTTTTGATCCCTACGACCTTATAGGCTTCTCAACTTAAGGTCTTCCCATTTGTTTTTGAACGTCAACTCTGTATTCTGTTAACAGTATAGAATTGGAACAACATATCACAGCAATGAAAATGATAATGAAACGTTGAGCGAATTTTCAAGCTGAATATATTTCCTCAAATTGGTTAGTTTGCTCAACTCTTAAAAACACATACGACTGTAGGGAATCGCGAAGAGAGTAGTAAAGCAGCCCTTACTGAAGCAGCCAAAAAAAGGGAAATGAGATACGTCAACATAATAAAGCTCGAAAAAAGAGTACCCGTTAAAATTTTAGCAGAAACAAGCTGCCCTAATGGTTCCCACAGAGGATCTGAGCATCCCCAATCTGGAACCAGCACCGCGTCCCTGCTGTTGGTAGGTTGATTACGAGGTTGATGTCATGCACGATGAGGGAAGGGAAGAGGAAGAAGCCGAAGGAGACGACCTATATGCTGAGGAGGTTGCGGAAGAAGTCGGCTTTCGCGTCAAAGGCAGAGGAGTTCCCAAGGCTGTGCTAGCTGTGGGAAGTTCGAGAGAGGTCAATGAAAAAGGCAATGGTGAAGATGGAGTCGAAGTCGATGCCGGTTGTCGATGATGACAAGGATTGTTTTTTCTTTTTCGGTGAATTTTCTGGATCTGGAAACAGGGCATAATAGATAAATGTGGAAGATTGGGTTAGAAGATGTAAATGTGAAATGATTAGGGAGCTTTGTTGGCGGTGGCCCCAAAGATTAGCAGGAAATAAAATAATCAGCGGGAAACGAAAAATGAGTCGGGAAACCAATCTATTGTGATTTCACGCGCGTAGCAGAGAAGATCGCATGAGCCATGACTCAGCAGTCACCACAAAGTTATCTTATCATTAGTTATTTAAATTTAATAAATAATAAATATAATTGATATTAACATTCGAAAATTAATGATTAATGTTAAATAATAACTTTAAACGGTTATTAGTCAATGCTTAATAATTTATACTAAATCATTATTGTTTTACATTTAAAAATTTATTTATTTATTATAGTTTAACATTTAATAATTAATGATAATAACTATTTTATGGACCTAAAATAAATTGCACTGGTTATGCACCCATTATGATACATGTAACACCCCACCTTCGCCAGGGTGGCTCTTACGAGCAACTCTGACTTTGGTGGGGCGTTTTTAAAACAAGGTAAACATGCATAATGATATAGCAAGGCAGGACATGACATATATGTAAATAAACAGAGTAAGTAGATAAAACAGCGGAAGATTTTTAAACCATTTCAAAGACACAAGTCTGGTACATCAAAATGTCAATTTCCCAAAATTACAAGTCTAGATAAATACATCATCTGATAAACCGAAAAATACATAAGTACTATCCCCAAATAAGCGTGATAAACCATAGCGGCTCAAGTCCAAGCATACTTGAGCTATCCAAGGAAGCAGCTACAATCCAAGCTAGGCTCCGGTATTCCCTCCCTGAGAACCTGGGGGGGGGGGGAACGGAAGAAAAGAGGCGAAAGAAAACAGGTCAGTCAAAAAGACTGAGTAAGCCCTGCTACGATCAGTCTATAAACTAATAAAGTTAACATCATGATGGAAACTGAAATGATCATAAATAACAACATACTGGCATGATAAATCAACTACAAGATAGATAGAGGTGTCATCGCATAAAACAAGGTTAAGTTTTTGCACCACGGTGTACTAGCAAACCAACATAACAGGTATTGATCCCTTAGCCCAAACTTTGGCCCAATAACATGAAGTGACCTTAATAAAAGGTCCAGCCCAACGGTCTAGTCGATCGGCTCCCTATAAACCTAACACGTAAAGTGTTGGTGTCCATATGGCCCACATATGGTTGTAGTTAGTCTGTGCTGGGTCCCCCTTTGGGTGTATCAAGCCCTCGGGTGTCAACCCCGGACACTTAAGCAATAATGCACAGCCCTAACCTACTAGTACCCGTGCCTCGAGTTTGTCCAACACCGGACTACGTGCACGTCCGTAGCCCGCCTGAACCCGCACCGCTGTACCACTCAGCCATCGTCCTTTTGGTCGCTTACATCCGTCCAGTAATCGTGCCCCCGCCCTAGCCTAGTCCTCTAGGGTTGTGAATGATACCCAACTGGGATTACTGCCGGAACGGACCACACTGCTAGGGTTTCTAAGAGGGTTAAGTGTGATTTAACCCTTCACCAATCATGGATTAAACTAGTTAAGCGTAACCAACAGTTTCACCATTTAACCCCATTTCAATCCCTCGAATCCCCCAATTGGTTAAGTATTAGTGGACCCTGACTTAACCCTAACCATGAGGCATTAATTAATTTAATGCACCTTAACCTCTCACATTAGACCTTGTTGTGGTTACTAGTTAGGCCGGGCGGGTCCGGGTAGGTTTACACCACAACTCAGGCTAACCTCGGGTTTTGGCACCACATGACCAACTTCTCACATTGGGTCCTATTGTTTGTAGCCACTAGTTAAGCCGGTCGGTTCCGGGTAGAATTACGTTACAAACTCAACCCAACCTCGAGTTGGCCACACTTATGTTTTCTAGGTGTCATGTCCACTTTATTTCAAAACATAATTACAAGTCAACAAATGCTTGGGTAGACCTAACTTAATAGGTAAATTCCCAAGGGGTAGACCTAACTTAATAGGTAAATTCCCAATCTTATATTTTCATGTATTTTAAGTTTACCCAAACCCCCAACGTCATTCTATCGCTTACATATTCGTAATAACGCATAAAGGATAGGAAGAGGGAACTTGGCACAACATACATGATGAACTTGTTTATCACAACAAACATGCATAACATGTTAGACTTGCATAACTTAGCATAGTGAACTTGCATATTACCATAAACATGCATAACATGTTAAACTTGCATAACTTAGCATAGTGAACTTGCACAAACATGCATAACTTGTCAAACATGCACAACTTTTCATTTTAAACTTGCATAAGCATGCACAACTTATTAAACATGCATAACATGGCATAATGAACTTGCATGAACATGCATAACTCATTTAACTTGCAAATCATGGCATAGTAAACTTGCATAAACATGCATAACTCATTTAACTTGCAAATCATGGCTTAGCAAACTTGCATAAACATGCATAACTCATTTAACTTGCAAATCAAGGCTTAGCAAACTTGCATAAACATGCATAACTCATTTAACTTGCAAATCAAGGCTTAGCAAACTTGCATAAACATGCATAACTCATTTAACTTGCAAATCATGGCTTAGCAAACTTGCATAAACATGCATAACTCATTTAACTTGCAAATCAAGGCTTAGCAAACTTGCATAAACATGCATAACTCATTTAACTTGCAAATCATGGCTTAGCAAACTTGCATAAACATGCATAACTCATTTAACTTGCAAATCATGGCTTAGCAAACTTGCATAAACATGCATAACTCATTTAACTTGCAAATCAAGGCTTAGCAAACTTGCATAAACATGCATAACTCAATAAACATACATAAATCCCAACTTGCATCACATATTAACTTTAGAGTTTCTAAAATGAAGGTAAGAGGGCTTACAAATATTATGAAGACACAAATCTACTAATAAAGATTGAGAAGCCCCTTATGCAAGCATAAAACCCAAAACAAAGCTCCAATAAGAAACAAAACCCCAAAAACTCTAGCTTAGCAAATGAAACTTGCAACTTGATGTTGTATGCAAGCTAATGATCATTCATACAACTTAGAAATGCTTGTATGAACATCAAAATCTTTATAGGAATGATTCATGAAGAGGGTGGAGGCCATGAGAGTTTGGATTTTGGCATAGTTTTGTTGCTAGAATGAATAATAGGGTTTTAGGGTAGGATTAGAGGCTTATTTATAGAAGATTAGAGTGTTCTTAGCCCTAGGATTAACCCTAGATGAGTTTTGGCCCGTCAGATTTCGGAATCCTCTAGAAGCAAGCCACAAGACCCAGCCCAAATCAAACTGGTGCGCCAGGCAACATTGCCTGGCTACCCCCTGTCGACAGGGCTGTCGACAGGGCAGTCGACTCCCCTAGACCCCTGTCGACATGCCTGTCGACTTGGGGGTCTTGGCGGGAATTTTCCCGCTGACGCCAGCTGTGCCCTAATCCTTGTTCTTAATTTAAATTTTAAATCTGTTTTTACTTAGGAATTTTCTGAAAACTTCAATGGGCCTTAACTGGGTCATACGGACTCCGATTTTCGAAAACTCGGACTCTATTTCGCGTATTTTTTTCCGAGACGAACGCAATGGCATAGCCCGTTTCCCTTGATTCAGATTTTAGAATTAAATTCTGCCTCAATTTACATTATTACAGGTTATTGAAAATACGGGTTGTTACAATACAGCTGATGCAAATGCAATGGATGTTGTCATTCGCTTGTATAAATTTGCATCGGTTGTAAATAAAAAACCGAAGAAGATAGTTTTTTGTATCATCTAGTGCTTTTTTTGTCCTAGTTGCATAGCATGTTTATTTAAAAGCGGTGCAAATAACACTGTTTGCATCAGTTGTTACAACAACCGATGCAAATAAGGCGAAGCAACAGGACTATTTTGTACTAGTGCTTCCAAGTTCAAATCATTGCCCGAGATAATGGATAAATATAAGAAAACTGTAAGTAAAACCGTTGGATCACCCAACGACGTTGCTAACATTGAAGCTACACCATTTATCAACTACATTGAAGTTAGAGAGAACTCAATAGATGGAGCCGGAGTGACCAGAGCTGAACTAGATGTCGTTGTGGCCAATCTAAACCAACGAACAGAGACTTCAAATAAAGCTTTGATGGATGCTAATAATGCTTTGATGGAAAAAATGAACGCTCTTCTAAACGCTCAAGCAAATTCTGCTCCACCTCAAAAAGTTCATGTCAACCTTGAAGAGAACACGAATTCGGCAGCTTCTGATCATAATCATAATCATAATATGGAAGGCCTCGATTGATGGGAAAGCGATAAGGAAGAAGCTGAAGTTTAGTATTCAAAGCCGAAAGCTAAAAGCCATTCTGACCGAATTACCCGAGGAGTTGCATGCCCCGCCAAGGGGTCACCTCCCCACTGTGGAGGTAACAGACCTAGATCCTCTAATCGTGATCGCTCGCCAAGGCGGGCATTCAACAAAGAGACTGAAATCCGCTCTACGGAACGACACAACTCGAAGGAATATATCACGGATATGGTAAAGGAAATCATGAAAGATAACATGGCTTGCAACGACAGTGAAAGATAATGGGACTTCTCCCCCAGCAAAAATCCATTCATGAAGACGATCCGCAAAGTCGTATTCCATAAAAAATTCACTCATCCTTCTCTTCCTCCGTACAACGGGACTTCTGATCCAAATCACTTCCTTTACAGATATGAATGGCACATAAATGCAGCCAAAGCGATGGACGAGATCAAATCCTTGTGCTTCCCTCTCTATTTAGAAGGCGTCACATCATTATAGCTCATGAGGCTGCCGCCCAAATCCGTAGACCGATTCAATGAATTGACTTTGAAATTCAAGGAGCAATTCAGGATATAAGCTACTAAGGCTAAGGATGTTATTTCTCTGACATCAATGACGCATAATCCAGGAGAGTCTGTTAAAGCTTTCCTCAAGAGGTTCAACTTTGCCTTGTATGAAGTGGGGAATCCTGAGCCCCGCATGATCTTAATGTCTCTGATCGGTGCCATTGATGAGAAAAGTGAATTTGGTAGATCATCAAAATGAAAGACCAAACACGCTTGAAAATTTCTATAAAAAAAAGAGGAGTACATGTGAGTGGACAATAACCCTGTGCCTCATCAGATTATTGATGGGAACCAACTTCTTGAAGCTCCTAAAAATGCTGCTACTTAATACAATCGGAAGAATCCTGGAGGTCAAAAGAGAGGAAACGATGGGAAAGACAATCGAGATGGCAATAAAACTCACTTCTTTACACCTGCTGAATTCACTCCTCTAAATAATACTCGAAATAACATCTACTTAGCCACCAAAGATGCAGAACACTATCCAGAACCACCATCGCTGAATATTTCTAAGAGAACTGTGAATTCTGGAAAGTTTTGTCACTTTCACAATCAACCCGTGCATGACACTAACGAATGCTGACACTTAAAGAACTTCATCGAGGATTTGATTAGGAAGAATAAACTGCATCAATATATGAAAAATCCACAAGCTACAAATCCTTCTGCAACTCCTTAGGGGCAAGAGACATCAAATGGTCAATCCGGTCGAAGCAACGAAACTCCAACACGGGTTAATGCAAGGTCGGTCATAAACTAGTGACCAATGGTGGTACTCCAACTCTAATGGCTGGGAATAAGCAATCATCATCGCCATAGCTTTGTTTTATGCTTTACTTCATGCTTTACATCATGATGTACTCCAAATTCACATAAAACAGTCTGTAATATTTTACAAACGTTGTACAGAACAATTAACTCTGTGATTAAGAGCATATCTACTTAAATAAATTCCTTGCTTGTAAAAATTTTTGTCAAATCAAAATTCGCTTAAAGATGATTTTATATTGCAGGACATCAGTCGAGCGCTTGTTCCTTTAAAATCTGATGAAGCATAGCGACCCCAACAATACTAGTTCATGCGCCAAATGTTGTAAATACTAATATGCACGAGTACAGAAATGGAAAAGCACTGCCTTGAAAAGTGAATGGGAAGAGTCGCAAAGATTTAAATAGCGAGCAAGCGCCACGACAAACAAACGAGAGGGTTATAACCAGTGTCGCAAGGGAATTTTATCAAATGAGAGGTCCAAGGCCCCAGTTCCAGAATTGAGATTGCCTGCCAATCAACCGTTCGACAAAGGAACTGGCGCCAGCCCCGTGAAATGATGTAACAAGAAAAACCCTCCACAACAAAGCAAACACTTCCCGAGTGAAGTGCAAAAGACCTGCCCGAGCGGGGGCACCAAATCGAAAGACCTCCCGAGCGGGGATACTAAATCCAAATATAGATCCTCCCCTAGTGGTGGCACAATGATATAAAATTTCTCCAAGTAGAAGCACCAAATCAGCCAGTAGAGTCGAAATTCCCATTAACTGGACAAGTTCAAAGGTTCTACGGATGATTGGAAATTTTAAATAACTTTAACCAACAAACTAGAAGCTTCTAGCGCGTCAACCGCAATTAAGAAAACTAGACAAGTTGAACACACTGAGCTCTTGTGACTCATGGCGACCCACGGTATTGAGGCGACACAACCACATAAGAGTTGAATAATGCCCGGAAAATACAGTGGATCCGTCACGACATTGCAACAAGCTCGAAAACCAATATACTCTCATCAAAAAAGCCAATACACTTGGCTTGATCTTGCCTTCAAAATAGGGCATTTGAAGAATTCAGCAAAATCGATATGCTCGATATATCGATAAAACTCACTGCACTGATAAAGATCCACCTGGGAAACCCAATTAGAATCTCTTAACGCAAAAGCATCCTCATCTAGAAATATCTAACCATAAATATCTCATAAAAAATCCGATGATATCTAGCTTCAAATCTAAGGATAAGCAATGCTTAAAAAGGGAACTGTGCGAATATGGCATAGTTCGAATATAATAGTGCAATAATGCTTCTCAAGGAATTGAAGCTAATATCCGTCAATAGTTTTAATATGAGATATAAAAAGGAGATTGAGCAATAATAATGCACCGGGGCAAGCCATCGTGAAACGGTGATTCAAAATCTTATATATCCCAGGATGATCCATGGTGTCAAAGCAAATTCAAATTTCTAAACCTAACCGAGCTACTGCAGCGTGTCTAAAACATAAACAATCAGCAGATTCTTCTATCCCAGGCAATCTTGAGACAAATTTGGGAATGCCAAAATAAGTGCACACTTGATTAATGGCATAACAAGTTAGCACAGAATGGCATATTTCTAGCAAATTGTCAAGAGGACTAACTAAAGACTGATTCATTTGCAATTCAAAAGTTGTAGTCATTCTGGCCTCAGAAACTCAAATCAAAGTTCCAACCTGAGCAGGTACACGTTTCATAAAAATGCGAACCATTGTACAAGAACATATAAGTCATTAAAAGAGCGAGGCTTGAAATCTATAGCTGGTATACATATCTATTAGCTGAACTCAAGTATCGTTGTGAATTCGGATTAGAGTATCGTATTTATACAGACAACGTTTGAAGAATTATAAACAGTTAAACAAAATAGCTCTGTATAGGCACGTTAATCAATCCCAGTCATAAGGATCACTATAATTCATTTTTAATGATTAATTAATTTGTTATTGATGTGCACGGTCAATAACAAAGTATAATTCCAGATTCGTGCAAGTGCTTGTTTCGATTACAGAGCAGGTGGCACAAAGTATATAAATCCAAATAACAAATTCTACACTTGGATCATTTGGAATCAACGAGTCAAAAGATCAAAGAATGGTTCGCTATAGTGAATAAAAGGCTACAATTGAATGTCAAAATTGCAATAAATTAATAATTCGAAGCATTTAAGTGCTTGACATGAACAATCTAGACACGAGCTACTGCCGATTCCAATGAAGAGAAACAAGTCAACATAAGGACTGATCGAATTTCGAAGCTCGTATTTTATATAAAAACACAAGCTTTGAGGGGAAAATCTTAACCCCCTTCTGAAATGCGATTCGAAAACCAATGGTTCAAACACATCTCAAAGCACACGAGCGCAAGATCGTCGAGCAAAATAAGGGTTTGGTTGTGCATCATCTGCTCGATCACAAGTGATCGCACACTACAAGGGTCGGTTGAGCTTTATACGGTCGGTCATATCTTTTTTGAAGGGTCAGTCATGCAAGCTCACAAACCAGGTCGCGCGCACATGTTTAGTCGTGTATCATACTTAGGGTTGGTTAGCTCAACGCATTTGGGTCGGTCGATTTATGTTTTAAAGTATGAACATTGACTAGAGTTTCTATACTTCATGCCACGTGTCATATGAACGAAGATTTACATGTTATATTATATAAAGGACATATGTGGTTCAACATACATTATAAATAATGCGTTGGTCACCTTGACATATAATGATACGTAAGTAACATACAATACATGAAGCTCCATGAAATAGTTATCCCGTGCAAACTCCATTATAATGCTATATAGGATCGGCTACAGCTAGCCACGTGGACTAGTAATAACATTCACGTAAGGACTGATCTCAGTAAATAATGTAAAGTTCGGTCAAGCAGCATCCCAACTGCCACGTGGATCGAGCAGCGTTTGCAAATAATGGGTCGAGCACACGCACTTTAACTGGTATGGGTCCAGCAATGTCTTCTTGTGCCAAGGCTTGAGCATGCTGAAAACAAGAAGAGTCTGCATTATTTGTGCAACAATGGCAATGTTGTAATATTTGTTCCCATATTGTGAACCATACATAAAATGCACACGTGGCATCTTGATGACAAAAGAATGATACTGGAACATTATTTCGAAGAAGGTTGTCCACGTGGAACTGTTATGATAATTTTAGAAACATGAAATGGTGGTTCCGTACATGTTCATGGATTAATACACTTGAAGGATCATATGAAGGGTTGGATATAACAAGTTAATAGAACTGGTCGGTTAGTACAAGAAAGAACAGTAATGGCAAAGTTGTAATTCCTGGTCGTGCATACAAGTATACACATACATACATTCATACATACATATATATATATATATAACGGTGGTCGCTCCCAATTGAAGAAATGGGGTCGTGCACTATGGGCCACTTGGTCGGTCGCACAACATATTACGGTCATGCATGCCCGCTGTGTACAGTTGTCCAATGGTAGTAATTTCGTAAATACTCTTACGAACAACTCATAGCCTGCACACCGTAATTACTACACTAACATTACCCCAAAACTACACCAATAAATACCCCACTTCTCAACCATTCAAGGAACCGATTTTTCCACCACGAAGCGCAGACCAAATCATTTCTCCACCATCCTCAAACACTTCCAGCTCCATTAATGGCTTCTCAAACTCACTCCATCTTCCTTCAATAACAAGAGGATCAAATCATCTCCAAACCATTGGAAATCTCTCAAACTCAATCTAAGTGATTTCCAACTACCACTAACTCTCTCCAAAGCCTAGATCCAACACAAGATCATCATGGATCCGTTGAAGATCATCTAAGTGTCTATGCGGTTGAATATCTACACAACTACCATTCCAAATCAAAAGATCTCACCGATTCCTTTACAAATCTATGTAAAATCTAGTGTGAAAAGAGAGAAAATAGTAGAAGATCATTATTAAAGAAAGAAAAAGAGATATGAGTGAATTCATGTACTTTGTAAATCCAAAAGAGATAATGAAAAATGCTTCCATAGTGGACGTAGTTCTAAATTGACCGAACCACTCTACAAATTCCTTGTTTCTTACTTTTTTTCTCTTTATTTTGTATTTGTAGCTTCGTAATTTCAAATCATATCGTTTAGTGAAGTAATCTCTAAACATCTTTGGTATTGAGGTCATTTAGTGATTTCATCATCAACTTGAACATTTTTAGAAAAAATAGTTTATTTAAAATTTCAAAATTTTCAAATTTCAAATAAGTTCAATAAAACTTTATTAATAGTTTCAATATTTATTTTTGAAAATAATAATATTTAAAAATTCTAGAAATAATTACGTATTAAATATAATTATCAATTATAATTAAAATTAAATTCCAGGTAATAAACACCACCTCTTAATTATAAAAAAAGTATTTATTAATAGTATCTCTCTTGTCTTCAAATAAGTAAATATCAGTTACTAATTATTAGTTATTGTTTCTGAATTGTCTAATAGCAACGTCCATTATTTATCAATTATTGACTGTTGCATAATTAATATTAATTAATAAATATTAATATTATTAGTTATTGTTACGAATAAATAAATAAATATTCTTTTAACGATATATAACCAGTATATAGTCACAAAGATTATTGTTTGTTTGTATTTTTTATACCATTACTCTATTCATTTTGTACACCGTGTATAAACCTGTTCGATGCGTATATTTCTTTTAATCTTAGGGTGCGTTTGGCGCAAGCGGACAACGAAGTATTACAGCGAAGTATTATAGCGGAGAAAGCATTTGGTGTGTTAAGCAGATCATTTGAGCGGAGAATGTTAATAGTGTGTTAGTAAAATAGAAAAAATTATAAATTACTCCAATTCAGTTCAAACAAACACCATTACGTATAGCACTTCGACATGATCGCAACGCAGAAAATTGCATCTCAAACGGATCTCATTTGCACAAGTTACTAATTTATAAACCACCAAGGATGTGTTCTTTTGGTCCTGAACGGACTGTTTAACAACGGATGCGTCAGACGCGTTGGACATGTTGGACGCGTCCGTTGTTCAACGGTCCATTTAGGACCGTTGAGCCAATGGCTCAAAGTTGAGTCGTTGGCTTTGGACGCGTCCGATGCCTCGGACGTGTCCAAAGCCAATGGCTCAAATTTGAACCGTTGGCTCTTGTCTTCCCCTCTTTACCCTTTTCTCATCCCCTCTTTACCCCCTTGTAAGAGCTTCTTCCAGCCCTTCTTCCATCCTCGCCTCTTCTTTACCCTCTTCCTCTATATTTTTATTTCAACCTTGAAATGATAGCAATGGAAAATCCATTTCCAGATAACGGTGATTCTGATTTAGAAGATATGGAATATATTGTACTAATTGGAGCGTACTTACATGATAGATGAAGCGAAATAGGACGTCGGATGCATACTTCGACGTATACTGGTTTGATGTGGATAGACGACATACTCAACGGTCATCAGGGAAGATGTCAAAGGCAGTTTCGTATGAAACGGTTATGTTTTCTTTCGTTATGCGATAGGCTGGAAAGTTGCAGATTGACTACTTTAGAAAATGTTACTGTTCGAGAAGAGGTTGGGATATTTTTATACACTATTGCTACCTCTAATTCTAACAAACAAGTGGCTAAAAGATTTCAAAGGTCAGGTTGCACAATCTTTAATTATTTTATAATAGTGACCGTTGAAATCTTTCAGCCACTTGTCTGTTCGAGTTAGAGGTAGCAATAGTGTATAAAAATATTCCAACTGCTTCTCGAACAGTAACGTTTTCCGAAGTAGTCAATTCGCAATTTTCTAGCCTATCGCATAACGAAATAAAACAACCGTTTCATACGAAACTGCCTTTAACATCTTTCCTGATGACCGTTCAGTATGTCGTCTATCCACATCAAACCAGTAAACGTCGAAGTATGCATCCGACGTCCTATTACGCTACGTCTATCATGTAAGTACGCTACGATTAGTACAATATATACCAAATCTTCTGAAACAAACTCACCATCATCTGGAACTGGATTTTTCATTGCTTTCACTTCAAGGTTGAAATAGAAATATAAGAGGAAGAATATAGAGAAGAGGTGAGGATGGAAGAAGGGTTGGAATAAGATGTTATAAGGGGGAAGAGAAGATGTTGTAAGTTGGTCCGTTTTGGACCAACGAACAACCCTTAAAATTGACTAATTAAACACCCTAATCAATTAAACGCATCCGTTCAGCCCATAAAACATCAAAATCAAGCTGTAGAGAAATGAACCGTTTGCGCTTTGATGCGTCCGACGTGTTGGACGGGCAACAAAAGCATTTCTGTGCACGTTTTGATGTCCCGAAACAACCTTAATACTTGTAACTACTACCTTTTTCCAAACTCCAACAACCACATTAACACTATTAGTTAGGCCATTAGTTGCATCGTCCAAAAAAGATGCTTGAAAAAAACGAGGCAAAGAAATACAAAAAGATATACAACAGAAATATTTTATAATATTATAGAGAGTGTTTTGTGAGTGTTTGTAATGTTTGTATTGTGTTTCTTTACTGTATGGTGTTTTGTTGTACTTTGTTTAGTTACTGTATTTTAGTGTATACGACATACTGTATGTTTTTGGTATTTTCTACATAGGGTATATATATACCCTGGTGACTTTGTAAAACATTTTGAGGAAAAATAAAATTCTGTTTTCTCTTCTTCTATCACTCATGGTATCAGAGCCTGGCGATTTTTTTCCTCAACCCTAATTCTAATTCAATATGCCTGAATCGAGTGAAATTTTGACTACCAACCCTGAAAATGTTGCGAATTCAGCAATCAATTATAATGATCCCTATTTTCTTTCTCACGGTGATAATCCTAATTCTCAATTAGATCAAATTGTATTCGACAGAGACAACTATCTCAATTGGAGTCGAAGTGTTCGATTAGCACTTGGAGCAAAGAATAAAATCGGATTTATTGATGGATCTATTCTTAGACCAACGGATAATTCTTCAGATCTCTAGAAATGGGTTCGTAATGATTACATGGTAACTTCCTGGATTCTTTGTACAATGGAAAAGAAGATTTCAGAGAGTTTTTTATCTTTAATTCTTCCGCTAGACAGCTCTGGACTGAAATTCAAGAGAGGTATGGACATTCTAATGCACCTCAAATTTATGAGATCCATAAAAAGCTAATGAGTTTACAACAAAATGATGATAATATTGCCACATACTATTTGAATCTTAAGCAAATTTGGGATCAGTTGCAAGTTATCGAACCCTATCCTGATTGTACATGCGGAGCAATTCTTCAGTGTTCTTGTGGTTTACCCAAGAAAATTTTAGAGGCTGATCAGTTAAGGATGCTTATACAGTTTATTTCTGGTTTAAGTAAATCATATGATCAAGCCAAGATTAATCTTCATAGTCTGGACCCTTTACCAACTGTAAATAGAGCTTATCACATGATTCAGCAGATTGAAAGGCAGAATGCACTTAATGTTGCAAATCAATCGACTGAGATTAGTGCATTTTTCTTTGCTAAGAATGGTCAAGATCGAACTAGTTTCAGTTCATCTTTCCAGAAGAAAGATTACAAGAGGGAAAAGTTTGACAAATTTTGTGATCACTGCAAATGTAAGGGTCATCTGAAGGAACAATGTTTTAAGCTAGTTGGATACCCAGATTGGTGGAAAGGAAGGGTTCAGAAACATCAGAAATTGGCAGCAAATGTGCAAGAAAACTCCAATGGAAATGGAATTCTTGGATCTGTCCCTGCTTCTCCTCTTGAAAATGGTGATCAGGCTACAACCTCATCTACAGTTAATCCCCAAGCACTGTCACTTCTATACAAAGAGTTTGCTAAGATGGTTCAAAACAATCAGGGATCTACTTTTGAAGCTTATAATGCTGCTGTGAATTTTGCAGGTATAGTTTCTGCATTTAATGTGAATTATTCAATTGAACATGCATATAATGATACATGGATTATAGACATAGGAGAAAGTGATCATATGTCTTTTGACTTAAACATGTTTGACAAAACTCATCTTCTTAAACAGCCTATAAAAATTGTTCTCCCTGATGGAACACTCAAACTTGTTTCTATTATTGGCATCATTTCCATCAGTCCACATATTACACTTCAAAATGTTTTTTATATTCCAGAATTTAAGCTTATTTTGTTGTCTGTTGGAAGATTATTCGTTCAAAATAATCTAATTGCTAAATTTGAGCAAAACACTTGCTCTTTCCAAGACCTTACAACTAATCAAGTCAAGGCAATTGGATTGAGACAAGGAGGTTTGTATAAGTTTGCGAAAAATGTTTCAAACAGTTCTATATCTCCAAGTAAATCTGTTTCTAATCATTGTTCTCTTGTTCTAGCTTCTAACACAAAATATTCTATTGATCTTCGTCGTGCTACACTTGGACATGCCTCTTTGGGAAAATTAAAACATGTATCTGCTTTTCCTGTATCTTTCATAAATAATAATTTTCATTGTGAATCATGTATTTGTGCAAAACATCATAGATTACCTTTCCTTGTGTCAAATTCTATTGCTAATGCTTATTTTGATTTAATTCACATTGATCTTTGGGGACCATGTAGAATACCTAGTACATCTGGTGCAAGATATTTTCTGACCATTTTAGATGATCATTCAAGAACTACATGGATTTATTTGATTCATCATGAAGACAAAGTGCCTCAAATTTTATCTTCATTTTTAGCATATGTTGAAAATCGTTTCCAAACATCTGTTAAAACAGTAAGGTCTGATAATGGAACTGAAATATTTCAACAAAAATGTACAAGTTTGTTTGCTCTAAAAGGAATTGTTCATCAAAGAAGCATTGTAGGATCTCCACAGAAAAATGGAAGGGTTGAATGTAAGCATAAGCATTTAGCTGAAACTGCTAGAGCACTTAAGATACATGCAAACTTACCTAGTAAGTTTTGGGGGTATTGTTTTCTTACATCAACTTATTTGATAAACCTAATGCCAAGTTCTGTTCTAAACTGGAAGACACCATATGAAGTTTTAATGAATAAGGTTCCAGATTATTCACATTTAAGGGTTATGGGATGTTTATGTTACCCTGTTTTGAAAACCCCAGATAAAATGGCACCTAGATCCAAAAAGTATATTTTTCTTGGATACCCTTATGCACAGAAAGGATACAAGTTGTATGATTTGGAGAATCATAAAGTTTTGTTGAGTAGGGATGTAATTTTTAAAGAGGATGTATTCCCCTTTGTTTCAGCCTCCTCTAATTCTTCAAATTCAGGCCAACAAACTAATTTTCCTCTTATCAATCCTGCATTATCTCATGATTATATTTCCAATTCTCCAATACAAAATGATACTCAATCACCACAAAATAATTCTGATAATGTTTCTCCTTTCCTTGAAACAAATTCATCTCATAACTCACCTAATTCTCATTCTCAATCACAACAATTAGCCTCTACCACTCCACAAGAATCTTCTCCTTCAAACATAAATGCTCCAATTAGGCAATTTACTCGTACCATACAATTACCTAAAAAAATTGATTAGTTTATTTTGGACAAGAAAGTCAAGCCACCATCTAAATGCTCCTTTGTTCAGCAATTTTTTTCTAACCCTGAATTAAATCATTTTCCTTTAGAATATGTTAACAGTTTAGCACATTGCTTATTTGTTCTTGAACCAAGTTCTTATGCTCAAGCCAAAGAAGATTCAAAGTGGGTTGAAGCTATGAATCATGAATTACAAGCCCTGGAAAAGAACAATACTTGGGAAATTACTACCTTGCCTCCAAATAAGAAAGCTATTGGAAGCAAATGGGTATATAAAGCAAAGTTCAATCCAGATGGCAGTCTGAATAAGTGCAAAGCAAGAGTTGTGGCAAGAGGTGATAAACAAATCAAAGGTAAAGATTTTAAGTATACCTTCAGTCCTGTGGCAAAGTTCACTACTGTCAGAGTAATCATTGCATTGGCTGCTGCAAAGAATTGGGAGCTTCATCAATTGGATATAAACAATGCATTTCCGCATGGTTTTGTTGAAGAAGAGTTATACATGCAACCACCACCTGGATATTCTATTGCAAAGTCTGGTGAAGTGTGTAAACTGAAGAGGTCTTTGTATGGATTAAGGCAAGCAGCAAGGCAATGGAATGTGGAGCTAACAAAGCATTTGGTTAATTCAGGATACAAGCAATCAGCACAAGACTATTCTTTGTTCATTAAGAATGGTAATGGTGTTTTTACTGCAATTATTGCTTATGTTGATGATTTGTTAATTACTGGTAATTCTTTACATGAGATTCAAGCTGTGAAGACTTCGCTTCATTCCGCCTTTACAGTTAAAGATTTAGGGCAATTGAGATATTTTTTGGATATAGAGGTTTACAGGAATAATGAAGGCATTCTTTTGAATCAGAGAAAATACATTATGGATCTGTTGAAAGATACAAATATGGAAGAATGTAAAGCTGCACCAGTTCCTATGCAGAAGAATTTAAAGCTTAGCATTCAAGATACACCATTGCTTTCAGATCCAGAAGTTTACAGAAGATTAATTGGTAAACTATTATATTTGAATATGACTTGACTAGATATTTCATATGTGGTTCAACAGTTAAGCCAATTTTTGAATGCTCCTGCTGAAAATCATCTTCAAGCTGCTTTGCATGTTATTAAATATCTCAAATGGACTTTAGACAGTGGTCTTTTTTATTCTGCTGAATGTGATCTTAATCTCAAAGCATATTGTGATGCTGACTGGGGTAGCTGTCCATTTTCTGCAAAATCATTATATGGATATGCTGTTTTTTTTTGGGAAATTCACTGATTTCTTGGAAGACTAAGAAGCAGAAGACTACTTCAAAGAGCACTTGTGAAGCAGAATATCGAAGCATGAGCTACACTACCAGTGAACTAATATGGTTGGAAGGACTTCTATCTGATTTGCAGGTCAAAGTTTCTCTTCCTATAAAATTGTTTTGTGATAATATGGCTGCTAAGTACATTGCTGAAAACAAAGTCTTTCAAGAAAGAACTAAGCATCTTAGAGTTGATTGCCATTTTGTTAGAGATTATGTGGATGCCAAATTTCTAAACATTTTTCATGTTAAGTCAAATCTACAACTGGCAGACTTGCTAACTAAATCTTTGGGAGTTGATCAACATCATTTTCTATCTACCAAGCTAGGACTTGTGTCTAAACCACCAAGTCTAGCTTGCGGGGGGATGTAGAGAGTGTTTTGTGAGTGTTTGTAATGTTTGTATTGTGTTTCTTTGCTGTATGATGTTTTGTTGTACTTTGTTTAGTTACTGTATTTTAGTGTATACGACACACTGTATGTTTTTGTTATTTTGTACATATGGTATATATATACCCTGGTGACTTTGTAAAACATTTCGAGGAAAAAATAAAATTCTGTTTTCTCTTCTTCTATTGCCCAAATATTTTATTACGGATTGTGTTTATTACAAGAGGAACAACGGACACTTGAGCGAATATATTCACACATAGTAGATAGTCACGGTACATAATTTATTTCATTGAATGAAAAACATAGCCATCGAACACAAACAAGGCATCACCATCAGCTAGCAACTGTAAGCCCAAGATCAAGCATTGTTGATCTCTTCAACTTTCTCACCAGTCTTTGCCCCAGCATTGGAAATTTCTTCAATCTTCTGACCAATCTCGGTTGCCCAATACTGGAGAACTTCAGTAAATCCCGACTCGGTGATTCCTTCGATGTATGCACACCTAAATGACCACTTGAGTCTACAGCCTTTGCCTTCACGTCCCATCACTATTTGCATTGTAGCCTTATAATCCTTATACCCGGTAAAAGCTTCAATGAATATGTAGCTGTAGCTCATCCTGCAATTATCCAGGGCCACCAATCTCTCCTTAGCCCAGAATTCCTGTTCGGATGGGTGCATTATACCCACAACATACCGAACACAACCAACAACTTCATTTTCACCTTCTATCAGTTCACAGACTGATAATGAAGGCATGATCTTGTCAAGGTTAGCAAAGTCTTTTATTAGAGCCCATGCTTCCTCTGGCTTTGTATGCGGAATCTCTGCGTAGACGGTGCCTTTCCATTCTGCAGGCATGTTAGCTTTCTCACCAGTCTTTGTCCCAGCATTGGAAATTTCTTCAATCTTCTGACCAATCTCGGTTGCCCAGTACTGGAGAACTTCAGTAAATCCAGACTCGGTGATACCTTCGATGTATGCACACTTGAATGACCACTTAAGTCTACAGCCTTTGCCTGCACATCCCATCACTATTTGCATTGTGGCCTTATAATCGTTGTACCCGGTAAAAGCTTCAATAAATATATAGCTGTAGCTCATTCTGCAATTATCCAGGGCTACCAACCTCTCCTTAGCCCAGAATTCCTGCTCAGATGGGTGCATTATACCCACAACATAGCGAACACAGCCAACAACTTGATTCTCACCTTCTATTAATTTACAGACTGACAATGAAGGTATGATCTTGTCAAGGTTAGCGAAGTCTTTTATTAGAGCCCATGCTTCCTCTGGCTTTGTATTCCGAAGCTCTGCGTAGGCTATGCCTTTCCATTCTGCAGGCATGTTGGCATTCTCACCAGTCTTTGTCCCAGCATTGGAAATTTCTTCAATCTTCTGACCAATCTCGGTTGCCCAGTACTGGAGAACTTCAGTGAATCCAGCCACGGTGATACCTTCGATGTATGCACACTTAAATGACCACTTAAGTCTACAGCCTTTGCCTGCACATCCCATCACTATTTGCATTGTGGCCTTATAATCCTTGTACCCGGTAAAAGCTTCAATAAATATATAGCTGTACTTCATCCTGCAATTATCCAGGGCTACCAGCCTCTCCGTAGCCCAGAATTCCTGCTCAGATGGGTGCGTTATACCCACAACATAGCGAACACAGCCAACAACTTGATTCTCACCTTCTATTAATTTACACACCGACAATGAAGGCATGATCTCATCAAGGTTGGCAAAGTCTTTTATTAGAGCCCACGCTTCCTCTGGCTTTGTATTCGGAAGCTCTGCGTACACCGTGCCTTTCCATTTTGCTGGTCCATTACCACCACCTTCAGCGGCTATGGCAGGCATATCAGCTTTGTTTATCTCCATTTTTTGTTTTTAGACCAAATAAGTTTCCAAAGTTTGATGAAATATGAAAGTAATGTGATAAATACATGCACTCATTGCATGGTATATATACCACGAGATTTATTCATTCTTATCAGTGCATTTTTTTTCAATTTCAACTGATATAGTTTGTATTATTTAAAGCATAGTTATATTTTTTATGACTTAACGAGTAAAAAAAACAAAAAAAGTTTCATATAAGGCTGACTTCTACTTTTTTGTTAATTAGACAGTAAAGATGACTTTTTTTAAAGGGAGGGGTGAAATTGTGTAGAGTAATGAAAATGGATCTTCATTCAAACTTAATTATTGGTAAACTGCATTTGAAAAATTCAATATTTAATAGTTTAATAATGAAAACAGAAGGAAATAAATTGACAATTAGATGGTCCAAAATTTCACAGTAAAATAGTGCTAATTTGTCTCATTTTTGGAATAAAACATAAAAATAGGGAACATGAATTTATTAAAGAAATGAAAAGTCACACTATTAAGTGTATCCTATCTTTTTTAATTACTACGATCCGTATATCAACTAGTTGCAGCTTTTTACTGATGATGCCTGCATATCTTCAACATTTCCTATTTGGCAAGTAAGATGCCAAGAACACCTTGCTATCTAATGTAGCATGCAATTGAAAAAAAAAAAAGTAGTCACCCTTTAGAGAGTTTCTCCATTACTATATATTTATTACTCATTGTTCCAGTAATTGTCTTTACGAAAATAAGTCTGTTTTTTTTTCAATATTTACTGTTAATGTTTTCACATCTTATACAATTCTACTGTAGTTTCAATACCACGGTATAATTATTCATGTCTCCGTCAATATAAAACAGGATGTCAGACAATATAAACAAGAATAGTACATCAGATGCTATTAAATACACACAGTTAGAATTCTTACAATTCAGTTTTGTAAATATTATTAACCATCATTAAAGGAATTCAGAAATATATTGATGTATGAGCTGTGGGTGTTTACATAAAATTTGGTAGCCCTCATCAAACATGGTTTATGGTGACCGAAACAACATAATCCCAAAATTCTCTTATTTTATCAATGTCAACTCATACTAGCTTGAGTTGCCAGTGAACTTCCACTATGATACATGCAATATATTCTTTATATGTCAGCTTACAGTCAAAAGACGATACAACATGGATTGACAATTGTAATTTTTTAATTATTATAAAAGGGATGATTCAGACAAAACCGTCTCTTACTTCTGGAAGAAAGATTAAAGAGCGAAAAGTTTTTTTTTTTTCATTCTACCACTGTTTCTAATCATCATTCATTGTTCAAATTTTCGTTGTCGGACTATGTTTTATTAATTACAATAGTTTATTTTTCTTTTATTTTTAATATTTAATCATTACAATATTTTTTTTTAATAACATAAATTTTAATGTTCAGTAAAACGAGCTAAAAATACAAGTATTTTATTAATCTTAATACTTGTAATAGGACCTTCATTTGTAACTACCTTTAGGCAAACTTCGACAACCGCATTAGCACTATTACTTAGGCTATTAGTTGCGTCGTCCAGACAAAAGTGCTTAAAAACAACGAGGCAAAAAACAAGAGATATATATACAGCAGAAATATTTTAATATTTTATTACGGATTGTGTTTGTTATTGGAGAAACAACGAACACTTGCACAAATATATATAAACTTTCACACATAATACATATTTTATTTTATTGCATGTAAAAACGTAGTTATTGAACACCAGTCAGCTGCATCACCATCAGCTGGAAACAGTAAACCCAAGATCAAGCATTGTTGATCTCTTCAACTTTCTCACCAGTCTTTGCACCAGCATTGGAGATTTCTTCAATCTTCTGACCAATCTCGGTTGCCCAGTACTGGAGAACTTCAGTAAATCCAGACTCGGTGATACCTTCGATGTATGCACACTTAAATGACCACTTGAGCCTACAGCCTTTGCCTTCACACCCCATCACTATTTGCATTGTGGCCTTATAATCCTTGTACCCGGTAAAAGCTTCAGTAAATATATAGCTGTACTTCATCCTGCAATTATCCAGGGCTACCAACCTCTCCTTAGCCCAGAATTCCTGTTCAGATGGGTGCATTATACCCACAACATAGCGAACACAGCCGACAACTTGATTCTCACCTTCTATTAATTTACAGACTGACAATGAAGGCATGATCTTGTCAAGGTTAGCAAAGTCTTTTATTAGAGCCCATGCTTCCTCTGGCTTTGTATTCGGAAGCTCTGCGTAGACTGTGCCTTTCCATTCTGCAGGCATGTTAGCTTTCTCACCAGTCTTTGCCCCAGCATTGGAAATTTCTTCAATCTTCTGACCAATCTCGGTTGCCCAGTACTGGAGAACTTCAGTAAATCCAGACTCGGTGATACCTTCGATGTATGCACACTTAAATGACCACTTGAGCCTACAGCCTTTGCCTTCACACCCCATCACTATTTGCATTGTGGCCTTATAATCCTTGTACCCGGTAAAAGCTTCAGTAAATATATAGCTGTACTTCATCCTGCAATTATCCAGGGCTATCAACCTCTCCTTAGCCCAGAATTCCTGTTCAGATGGGTGCATTATACCCACAACATAGCGAACACAGCCAACAACTTGATTCTCACCTTCTATTAATTTACAGACTGACAATGAAGGCATGATCTTGTCAAGGTTAGCAAAGTCTTTTATTAGAGCCCATGCTTCCTCCGGCTTTGTATTTGGAAGCTCTGCGTAGACCGTGCCTTTCCATCTTGAAGGTCCATTACCACCTTCAGTGACTATGGCAGGCACATCAGCATTATTTATCTCCATACTTTTTTAGAATAGGTAATTAAGCTTCTAAAGTTGATGAATTAATATGAGAGCAATGTGATTAATACATGTCTACATACGACCGTATATATAACATGAGTTTCGTGTACATCTCGCCAGCCGTTCATCATGCATTATCTGCTTAGTCAAAACATTGCATTAGAAAAAAATATGCCTGTAACATGCAAATTACAGTTTAAGACACGTTGTTTATTAATTTATTGCGTTGAACACTGTACAGCCTATAAATCAATTGGTGGTTGTTCTGAAACTTTATCAACTAGCTAGGCTGGCAAAATTAACTAAAGTAAGTTATGCATTCAAGTTCATTAGTAATTAGGAAGGAAGATGAGCAGTTTCCTGTTGGTTATAAGGATATATTATAACTAACGACCCTCCCATGCTTATTCTTTTATCATTCATTTTTGAAACAAACAAAGCTCGGAACCCAGATTAATTTTCAACTACTTATCATTTCTTGTATAATAACATTATGTACAAAATTGGCTTTAGAGGTACGAAAAAGCCATATGCCTAAAATATCCGAATGACAGCAAATATCATGTTAACTAAATGCTAAAAAAAGTATCCATATAATGTCAACTATTGTCCATGTCAAATAATTGAAATAAGTACCATGCAAAAAGTATCATGCTGTTGACATACAGTAAGTTGGACTCCCCTGCCTTCCACGTGAGCTGTTGATGCTGGGCTTATTTTTTATATTTCTTAAGCCCAATTATGCTCTTCGGATTGCTGCTGTATTATTTGTTTTACCTAATAGAGTTTATGGCTATATGCAGTGGCGTAGCCACAAAACAAAGTTGATGAGGTCACAACCTGAAATACATGGAATTTGGAAACGGCAGCCCCAAAAAAGAAATTTGTTAATTACTTATGCAGCAATTTTAAAAGGAAGCTCATATCCTTTCAGTCAATTCAATACCATTCCCGCAAGTCCACCTCGACAAAAAATTCATTTCAGCGATAGTTTAACAAATTTAATTCATTCATATCCGCTAAAAATCACCAGCTATGTTCAAAATAGTAGCTCCATGCCAAAACCTTAAATAACCGCATTCAAATCACTGGAAATAAAACAGAATTAGCATATTACTCATGTCTGTCGAAAATGATGAATGGAGAAAAATGATTTGAAAGAGGCACAACAATTTAATTAGAAGCACGGTCGGACGTAGTCTGCTCTATTTTTTTTTTCCTTTTTCTTGTGAGGTCATGTGACCTCACCAGCCATAACATGACTCCATCCCTTGCTATAAGCATATAAAAAAATTGATAAGCAACAAAAATTGACAAGCTTAAAAAATTGTATTATATAATGGAAACCGGTTAAACAGGTCAGGTAAATGGGTTCATTATGGGAAATGACACCACAAACTTGAGATTAACTAAAAATAATCCGTACTCAGGATTAATATGGGAATACACGTGAAACTTGGTATTAATCGTGTCAGTTTATCCACAAAAAAAAAAAACCGAATTGTTATCCTTTTCTCTTTTTCTGTTGTGTTCAGATATGAATCCTAGCTCAATATCACATTCACTGTTTGATTACCAGATCCCAGTGCAACCTCGTATACATGGGTATTAATGACTTCTCACACCTCGTATTGAATTTTGGATTTTGTTTAGTGCATAAGACTGCACATGTAGCTAATTTCACTCACAAGTTCAACTACTAAATTTAAAATAATTAGAACATAAAATGGCCATTATTAATTCTGTCATGTTTCAACTTGATGTGCGATAATGATTTTATTTTTAAATTCATAGTTTTATTTTGGCGTTTTCCCCTTATTTTAATTTTTAAGCTTCGAGTCCACTATTGCTTATGTTCATTGTACTGAAAAAGCCATACAGGAGGAGAATTAAGTGACTAAACCATGCATACATTTCTTCTTAAACATTGTCGATATACAATAAAAAAAAACGCTTTTATTGAGTAATCTTGGTAAGATAGCAAGTTATTATGCTGTTGTTCATAATTCTTGAGCACATTAGCATAAGTATTCTGGTCATCTATAACCTGGAAACCCAATAAAAAGAATAGTTAAGAAAAGCAGCTTGAACAATATGCTAGTCTTATAATTTGATAAAAAAAATTCTCTACCTTATGTTTGTGAAAACCAACCAGCAACATATATAATTTGGAACTACTCTCTTCAAATAGTTATTTAAATTTTTATTTCGTGTACGGTCTCTCTTTAAAAGCGGGAAAGATGACTTATTAAATACAAGCATTATATTAGATATGATCATTTAAAATAAATAAATGTTAATGTATGTGTTTGTGTGTGATAATGTATTAAAACATAAATTCGTACGTTGAACAAATTTAATTCATAAGAAAATACCAAGATTTAGCACTCCAAATGTAACACCCCGCCTCCGCTAGGGTCACTCGCAAAGGAATGCACCAGCTTTAGAGGGGCATTATTGGTAAACATGCACAGAAATATCACAAGACAGAACATATAAAATAGCGGAAGTAAAATCGAACTTTCATAAACATTAATAATTAAGGTCTAAAGCCTTTTACATCAGAGTACATCAAAACCTGTCTTGCAATAATAAAGAAGCATTAAGACTTTTCCATAAATTATTCCCCAAATAAAACAGTAAAGTAGCCATAGCCAAGAAAAGTCCAAGCCATCCATGATGACCTTCAAGCAGAAGAAGTCTGAACTAAACAACAGTATTTCCTCCCTGTAACCTGGGGGGGAAACGAAAGACAAGAAGCGAAAGAAAACGGGGTCAGTCATAAAGACTGGTAAGCCCTATCTACTATCAGCATATAAACTAGTAAAGTTAACTGGCATGAGGAACTGAGATGAACATAAGCATGATAACAAGATAGATAAGCTAAATCAGAATAACAGGATAACTACTGAACTAAGGTATCATGATAAACTACGGTGTCACGATAAATCAAGGTATCATATCGTCAGACTTCTATCAAGTATACTATCCCAAGGTATCTACCCCGTCTAACATCCCACGGTATCTATTCCGTATATTCTTCCTGGTTCTAACATGTATATTTGCTCTGCACCTTCCGTACTAGTATCCCAGCCTTGTTATGTGTTAACCATGAATGTCCCTTACTCAAAATCGTGTAATGGTCCATGTCAACCTAACATATCGCATATATAGGTTACTCAAATCATATGTTTCTTTCCATGTATATAAGTTCAGTCTTTTGCCGTACCTCGTACGGGCTTCCTCATGTCGTATTATCCTTGAAATCGTTTTGACTGTCACCCTTGTTCTAGCTAGGCTCTTCCATATGAATCATCGTTTGAACTACTAGGACTTACGCCACCTAGCACCACTAGGGATTACGCTTACCTATTGCACGCTTTCGTATTTCGGTTTGGGTTAAACCACCTAGGCCACTAGGGATTACGCTAACCCTCAACCGCGCCCTTTTTCCCACGCATTCATCGTGAATCGTTTTTCTATAACTGTATGCACATGTATCACATCGTGCCATCCGAGTCCTGTCACAGGGCAAACCAAGAAATACAGGACTCGGTCGGGAGCTTTAGATTTATCTGCCGATGCAGATACTAAGGTCTGCTTTTCTACACGTGGCTATGGTCCCACGAGACCCCTCCCTCAACTAGTGAAAGGCAACACAAGAGAAAATCTTGCATGAGAACTACACTCCGGCCAGCCCACATCCTACGGCCTACCTCACCCATAATTAGATAGCAATTATGGTCTGTTGGGTGTTCCCTGCCTTTCCGTACGTACACGCTTGACTCAAGATGGTAGATGATCGACGAACTTGCTATCTCGGGCACCTTATGTATTCGTCGACTCACTGCTATCCACCCCAGTCTTTAGGTCGCTCGCATAGCAACCAAGGCATATTCTTGGTTCTTCTACCGCAGACCTCAACCTCTCGTGAGCCTAGTATAATGACCTGGCAGCTCACAGAGGGATCCCAAGAATATCCTCACGTTCCCCGAAGCCGCTGCTTCGTTACCCAGTTCGTTGGAGCCTTTATCTAAATTAGATAGCCTGCTCCTACACGCATTCTTAAACGTTGACCTAACGTATCGGGTTACTAATTTATCTAAGAAATGGTCCAAATTTCCTTGACTAAGAATTATTACTTAGTTTCCCTTAACTAAGGTTTACCACTTAGCCTTATTTCCATAATCCTTGTTAACTATGGTTATTTACCTAATCCTCCGAATTAGGGTTTATCTAATGGGTTAAGTGTCACTTAAGTTCATAACTTAGCCCGTCTACAAACCATGTCAAAATTGGCTAAGTATACAAGTCCAAGACTTAACCCTACAAACCATGTGTCAAGTTGGTTAAGTACATCAAGGAATCCATGACTTAACCTCGTCTAATTATCATTTTAGATTGGTTAATTATATAATTTAACTTGACCTTGTCATCAAATCGGTCAAGCGTATTCAAGTGATTCGTGACTTAGCCTTATCATGTTTTCACGTTGGATTGGTTAAGTATAGATTAACTTAACCTCATCAAATTAACGAGTTAGATTGGTTAAGTATAGGTCACTTAACCTCATCAATCATCGTGTTAAATTAGTTAAGTGTTTAACTTAACCCCATTAAATTACCAAGTTGGATTAATTAAGTTTAGGCTAACTTAACCCCATCCGTTTACCATGTTTAGATTAGTTAAGCCTAGTCTTAACCCCATCCATTAACTGTATTATACGGTTAAGTGTTATTAAGAAAATTTACTTAACCTTATCACGTTATCGTGTTGGATTGATTAAGTGTTGGTTAACTTAATCCCGTCCACTAGTCGTATAAAAATGGTCAAGTGTCATTAGGCAAATCAAGTTACTTAACCTACCCAAGCTTATCATGTTTTGTTAAGTATCATTAGCCTAATCAAATTACTTAACCCATTTGTCCATATCATATTTGGTTAAGCCTCATTAATCAAATTAACTTAACCCTATTATGTGGCATTAATTTAATTAATGCACCCTCAACCTCTCACATTAGACCTTGTTGTGGTTACTAGTTAAGCCGGGCGGGTCCGGGTAGATTTATACCACAACCTAGTCTAACCTCGGGTCTTAAGCGCGACATGACCAACTTCTCACATTGGGTCCTATTGTTTGCAACTACTAGTTAGGCCGGTCGGTTCCGGGTAGTTTTACGTTGCAAACTCAACCCAACCTCGAGTTGGCCATACTTATATTATCTAAGTTCATCATGTTTCCAAAACATGTTACAAGTTTTCAAGCATTTGGGTAGACCTAACTTAATAGGTAAATTCCCAAAGGGTAGACCTAACTTAATAGGTAAATTCCCAAGCTCATGTTTTTATGCATACTTACATGTCAACTTTCATGTTATATTTCAAGTCATGTTTTCAAGTTGTATTTTCATGCCATTAGAAATTACCCATAACATAACCCAACGCTTTTAAACTCGCATATACGTTCGCAACAACGTAATGGATTAAAAGAAGAGACTTGGCAAAAGCATGACAAAGATGGATATTAAGCCACAAATTAATCATGGTGGCGAATGAGGCACAAATGTGTTCATTAGCTTGCATATACCATTGTTAATCCTCAAAAACATGCATAAACCCAAACTTGGCACATAAGCGAATCATGGTGATAAACAACATGGAATGATGACAAGTAACTCGCATATGACCTCACATAAGGGTTATGGCTTCATATGCAAGTTGACATGAAGGTTATAAGGGTTCTCATGTTGCATAATGCAACATTTCAACATAAAGGTCAAAGCTTTATGACCACAAGACCAAGGTAATGACTTTATAAGCTTGCATAAGATGATAGCATGCTACATACTAATGTTTAAACCCACTTACAACATGTCATATTCAGTTTAAAGTTCATATCTAATAGTAGGAGAAGGGCTTACCTTGCTATGAAGGCCTAAATCGATTAAACCAAAGCTTATGATGAAGCCTATGCAAGCCATCACCCAAAAACCCAAAGATGGATGCACCAAATCACTAAAAACACCATCTTTATGAACAAAGATCATAGCTTTTGCCTTGAAATCAACTTGAGAAGCTCTCATACTAACATAGGGACTCTCTAACATTCTCATGATCATGAAACCTCTCATAGAAATGAAGTGGAGGCTAGGATAGTTGAGTGGAGGCCATGAGAGTAGAAATTTGGCCATAGTTTAGTTACATGAGTGAATAATGAGGGTTTAGGATAGGTTAGGGTCTTATTTATAGATTAGGCAAGTGTTTTAGGCCATAGGATTAAACCTAGATTCAATCCAAGCCATCAAAGCATGTCTTGGGGAAGAAGTCAAGTGTAGGAACCATCTAGGGCCTTTAGATTAAAGATGAACCATGAGAACCATCCAAATGCAAAATCTGCATTTGAGCGAATCGGCCCACGGGTTGACAGCCAAACACCCTGGATTAACCCCTAGTCGACCCAGCGGGCTCGGGTCGACCTCAAAAATCGGCCGGTTCGGTTATTCCCCTCTCCCAATTCGCTGTTTTGAACATTTTTGCATATTTATTTATTAAATTTTCAATTATATATATATATATATATCAATATATATATATTTCTCTGCGCAACCCATTTCACTTAATTAAGTATACTTTAATTTGGGAATTTTTCGTGAAAATTCGCGAGGCCATATCTTGGTCATACGGACTCCGATTTTCGAAAACTCGGACTCTATTTCGCGTATTTTTCCGAGACGAACGCAATGGCATAGCCCGTTTTACTTGATTCAGAATTTAAAATTAAATTCTGCCTTGATTCTCGTTTTAACATGTTATTGAAATACGGGTTGTTACATTCTCCCCACCTTTTAGAATTTCGTCCCCGAAATCTCTAAGTTAGGAAGAACATATCCTACCATCCATCATCCATCTACTCAAAACATCATCCACAAGCAACCATTGTCCTTAGATGATTTCTAATGCTGTATGAATATATGCAAAACGTGTGTGTATATGTTCCTTAGCTAATGCTAATGATCAGGCCTGAAAAATCTCTTGAATGCAAAAATATGTTTAGTGCTATGAATCCAACATGTATGCAAATAGTCCTAGTCATATATATATACACTATATGCGTGCACAAACATTCATCCATATGCAACGTCCACATGGTAACACATTCAATTTCATCCATAAGCAAGTATAAATACTCGTGCATATGCAATATGAAATGTGACCGAGTCGAGCTAATATCTAATGTTAATTCGCGCATCCGCGAGCAACCACTTGCAACCATTTGCAACCATATCAACCATAACATGTTTCAAATACATGTTTACATCCATAGGGTTCTACCTAAGATTCCCTGAAACAGGGTCGAGAAGATAAACAGGACAAACTCCTTACTGGGTTTGTAACAGAAAATAGGACCGAGAGGATGTCCACAAAAGATAGCCTACAAGTAAGCTCTACAGAAAACAGGGATCAAGGATATACTCCCAAAAAGAGATATCATGCGCGTATCTAGTCTTTGACCATCAGAGTCGTATTTCCTCGAGCTTAATTCCATTGTGCCTTGACCGTCTTTTGACTTCATGATTTCGTAGTTCCTTGCTTCCTATTTCCAAGGTGTGAGTGGAACTCATTTCACTGTCGCCTCTCGTTTCACTTATTCTTTCCCTAGTATGCTTGGCTCAAACATATCTGCGTACTCATGCAAGCTCTCCAAAATTCACCAGTGAATTCTGGATCTCGTTTTCCGATGCCAATCCATGTTACCAAGAGTTCTTACTAGGGTGATTCCCATAACTCATGCATAATCGAAACGAACCATCCGCCTTAGCGGCGAATCCTATTTGAACGGATTACCAACAAATGCATCCCGGGATTCTAGGTAACTAACCATGACAGAACCCAAAAAGGGTTTCACGAGACTTCGAGGGTATCACCAAGGCAAGTCAAGAATCCAACCACCCTCTTTCTAAAACCGAGAATGGTATCCCTTACTGGATAACCACTTTACCCCTAGAATCCATCCGCAACTTATAAACATAAGCATTATTTCCAAGCTCAACACTTGATATAGACATTCTCAAATCCAAACAAGCCATGAGTAAATGGACCGATCTTCCAATAGGACTTGAGACAAAAACGGGATCCTCTACTACGCTAGTACTAAGGTGCAGAGACTCAACTATCGAAGCGGACTTAAAAGATGCGGTGATCAAAACAAAGTCCCGACAGGATGATAGAGAAGAAAAGCTAAACCTTTAACAAGATCGTTACCCTCCTTCTGAGGTACCCTAGAAATGAGAGCATACTACTGCCCTCCCGATGATCTTGTCCTTGTCCCATGATACTTAACTATCCGTCCCGTTCCACCATGCCAAAGGTACTCTCCCGTCATGGGTTTCATTGTTCATCTTTCTCTCTCATTCTGAGTTGAGCCATACCAACAAGTTGTTCATCCTTAAACTCGTATCCTTTATCCTCTTTCTCACTATCCTTTCTTATAACGCGGCCACTGGTCTCCCGAGAACAGCCTCCATCGCATGGAAAGCACTTTCGAAGATAGAAAAGACTAGTCGCAGTTAAAACCACTGTGACTACAGATGGAGGAAAGAAAGGAAAAGAGATTCAATTAAGGAAACAAGGATAATGCTAATGGCCTTTGGGGAATAGCCTTTTCTTTTTAAAAGAAAACTTTCTTGAAAAATGCTTCTTTATAAACGATTTTCAAATAGTTTTCAGAAGGTCTTTAACAACTTTTGCCCAATCTGGTAACCTTCTGCTCTGATACCAAATGTAACACCCCGCCTCCGCTAGGGTCACTCGCAAAGGAATGCACTAGCTTTAGAGGGGCATTATTGGTAAACATGCACAGAAATATCACAAGACAGAACATATAAAATAGCGGAAGTAAAATCGAACTTTCATAAACATTAATAATTAAGGTCTAAAGCCTTTTACATCAGAGTACATCAAAACCTGTCTTGCAATAATAAAGAAGCATTAAGACTTTTCCATAAATTATTCCCCAAATAAAACAGTAAAGTAGCCATAGCCAAGAAAAGTCCAAGCCATCCATGATGACCTTCAAGCAGAAGAAGTCTGAACTAAACAACAGTATTTCCTCCCTGTAACCTGGGGGGGAAACGGAAGACAAGAAGCGAAAGAAAACGGGGTCAGTCATAAAGACTGGTAAGCCCTATCTACTATCAGCATATAAACTAGTAAAGTTAACTGGCATGAGGAACTGAGATGAACATAAGCATGATAACAAGATAGATAAGCTAAATCAGAATAACAGGATAACTACTGAACTAAGGTATCATGATAAACTACGGTGTCACGATAAATCAAGGTATCATATCGTCAGACTTCTATCAAGTATACTATCCCAAGGTATCTACCCCGTCTAACATCCCACGGTATCTATTCCGTATATTCTTCCTGGTTCTAACATGTATATTTGCTCTGCACCTTCCGTACTAGTATCCCAGCCTTGTTATGTGTTAACCATGAATGTCCCTTACTCAAAATCGTGTAATGGTCCATGTCAACCTAACATATCGCATATATAGGTTACTCAAATCATATGTTTCTTTCCATGTATATAAGTTCAGTCCTTTGCCGTACCTCGTACGGGCTTCCTCATGTCGTATTATCCTTGAAATCGTTTTGACTGTCACCCTTGTTCTAGCTAGGCTCTTCCATATGAATCATCGTTTGAACTACTAGGACTTACGCCACCTAGCACCACTAGGGATTACGCTTACCTATTGCACGCTTTCGTATTTCGGTTTGGGTTAAACCACCTAGGCCACTAGGGATTACGCTAACCCTCAACCGCGCCCTTTTTCCCACGCATTCATCGTGAATCGTTTTTCTATAACTGTATGCACATGTATCACATCGTGCCATCCGAGTCCTGTCACAGGGCAAACCAAGAAATACAGGACTCGGTCGGGAGCTTTAGATTTATCTGCCGATGCAGATACTAAGGTCTGCTTTTCTACACGTGGCTATGGTCCCACGAGACCCCTCCCTCAACTAGTGAAAGGCAACACAAGAGAAAATCTTGCATGAGAACTACACTCCGGCCAGCCCACATCCTACGGCCTACCTCACCCATAATTAGATAGCAATTATGGTCTGTTGGGTGTTCCCTGCCTTTCCGTACGTACACGCTTGACTCAAGATGGTAGATGATCGACGAACTTGCTATCTCGGGCACCTTATGTATTCGTCGACTCACTGCTATCCACCCCAGTCTTTAGGTCGCTCGCATAGCAACCAAGGCATATTCTTGGTTCTTCTACCGCAGACCTCAACCTCTCGTGAGCCTAGTATAATGACCTGGCAGCTCACAGAGGGATCCCAAGAATATCCTCACGTTCCCCGAAGCCGCTGCTTCGTTACCCAGTTCGTTGGAGCCTTTATCTAAATTAGATAGCCTGCTCCTACACGCATTCTTAAACGTTGACCTAACGTATCGGGTTACTAATTTATCTAAGAAATGGTCCAAATTTCCTTGACTAAGAATTATTACTTAGTTTCCCTTAACTAAGGTTTACCACTTAGCCTTATTTCCATAATCCTTGTTAACTATGGTTATTTACCTAATCCTCCGAATTAGGGTTTATCTAATGGGTTAAGTGTCACTTAAGTTCATAACTTAGCCCGTCTACAAACCATGTCAAAATTGGCTAAGTATACAAGTCCAAGACTTAACCCTACAAACCATGTGTCAAGTTGGTTAAGTACATCAAGGAATCCATGACTTAACCTCGTCTAATTATCATTTTAGATTGGTTAATTATATAATTTAACTTGACCTTGTCATCAAATCGGTCAAGCGTATTCAAGTGATTCGTGACTTAGCCTTATCATGTTTTCACGTTGGATTGGTTAAGTATAGATTAACTTAACCTCATCAAATTAACGAGTTAGATTGGTTAAGTATAGGTCACTTAACCTCATCAATCATCGTGTTAAATTAGTTAAGTGTTTAACTTAACCCCATTAAATTACCAAGTTGGATTAATTAAGTTTAGGCTAACTTAACCCCATCCGTTTACCATGTTTAGATTAGTTAAGCCTAGTCTTAACCCCATCCATTAACTGTATTATACGGTTAAGTGTTATTAAGAAAATTTACTTAACCTTATCACGTTATCGTGTTGGATTGATTAAGTGTTGGTTAACTTAATCCCGTCCACTAGTCGTATAAAAATGGTCAAGTGTCATTAGGCAAATCAAGTTACTTAACCTACCCAAGCTTATCATGTTTTGTTAAGTATCATTAGCCTAATCAAATTACTTAACCCATTTGTCCATATCATATTTGGTTAAGCCTCATTAATCAAATTAACTTAACCCTATTATGTGGCATTAATTTAATTAATGCACCCTCAACCTCTCACATTAGACCTTGTTGTGGTTACTAGTTAAGCCGGGCGGGTCCGGGTAGATTTATACCACAACCTAGTCTAACCTCGGGTCTTAAGCGCGACATGACCAACTTCTCACATTGGGTCCTATTGTTTGCAACTACTAGTTAGGCCGGTCGGTTCCGGGTAGTTTTACGTTGCAAACTCAACCCAACCTCGAGTTGGCCATACTTATATTATCTAAGTTCATCATGTTTCCAAAACATGTTACAAGTTTTCAAGCATTTGGGTAGACCTAACTTATTAGGTAAATTCCCAAAGGGTAGACCTAACTTAATAGGTAAATTCCCAAGCTCATGTTTTTATGCATACTTACATGTCAACTTTCATGTTATATTTCAAGTCATGTTTTCAAGTTGTATTTTCATGCCATTAGAAATTACCCATAACATAACCCAACGCTTTTAAACTCGCATATACGTTCGCAACAACGTAATGGATTAAAAGAAGAGACTTGGCAAAAGCATGACAAAGATGGATATTAAGCCACAAATTAATCATGGTGGCGAATGAGGCACAAATGTGTTCATTAGCTTGCATATACCATTGTTAATCCTCAAAAACATGCATAAACCCAAACTTGGCACATAAGCGAATCATGGTGATAAACAACATGGAATGATGACAAGTAACTCGCATATGACCTCACATAAGGGTTATGGCTTCATATGCAAGTTGACATGAAGGTTATAAGGGTTCTCATGTTGCATAATGCAACATTTCAACATAAAGGTCAAAGCTTTATGACCACAAGACCAAGGTAATGACTTTATAAGCTTGCATAAGATGATAGCATGCTACATACTAATGTTTAAACCCACTTACAACATGTCATATTCAGTTTAAAGTTCATATCTAATAGTAGGAGAAGGGCTTACCTTGCTATGAAGGCCTAAATCGATTAAACCAAAGCTTATGATGAAGCCTATGCAAGCCATCACCCAAAAACCCAAAGATGGATGCACCAAATCACTAAAAACACCATCTTTATGAACAAAGATCATAGCTTTTGCCTTGAAATCAACTTGAGAAGCTCTCATACTAACATAGGGACTCTCTAACATTCTCATGATCATGAAACCTCTCATAGAAATGAAGTGGAGGCTAGGATAGTTGAGTGGAGGCCATGAGAGTAGAAATTTGGCCATAGTTTAGTTACATGAGTGAATAATGAGGGTTTAGGATAGGTTAGGGTCTTATTTATAGATTAGGCAAGTGTTTTAGGCCATAGGATTAAACCTAGATTCAATCCAAGCCATCAAAGCATGTCTTGGGGAAGAAGTCAAGTGTAGGAACCATCTAGGGCCTTTAGATTAAAGATGAACCATGAGAACCATCCAAATGCAAAATCTGCATTTGAGCGAATCGGCCCACGGGTTGACAGCCAAACACCCTGGATTAACCCCTAGTCGACCCAGCGGGCTCGGGTCGACCTCAAAAATCGGCCGGTTCGGTTATTCCCCTCTCCCAATTCGCTGTTTTGAACATTTTTGCATATTTATTTATTAAATTTTCAATTATATATATATATATATATATATCAATATATATATATTTCTCTGCGCAACCCATTTCACTTAATTAAGTATACTTTAATTTGGGAATTTTTCGTGAAAATTCGCGAGGCCATATCTTGGTCATACGGACTGCGATTTTCGAAAACTCGGACTCTATTTCGCGTATTTTTCCGAGACGAACGCAATGGTATAGCCCGTTTTACTTGATTCAGAATTTAAAATTAAATTCTGCCTTGATTCTCGTTTTAACATGTTATTGAAATACGGGTTGTTACACCAAAACTAGTAAATATCCAGTTTAATTACCATAGGAGAAAATTTGATTATATTTGTTTCTTACCATGTATTAATCTTTAAAGACTTATTAAAATAAGAGTTTATCTCTTCTGTTCTTAACCATCTTAGTTCAAGTTTAATTTCTGTGATTCATTGTCTTATTTGAGATTTTAATTAATGACCTTGAATTGATTAGGGAAAAATAGATTTATTTGAATTGAAAATTTCAATAGTTTCGTTTATTATTTTGGTTGTCAACGTATCAAAAAAAAAAAAAAATTACAGCCTGTACAACAAAAATAATAATAAAGAAAAATGAAACAAAAAATAAATAAACAAATGAAAATTTCAGCAAACAATGGAAGAGGCAGAGGCGAATTCAAACCAAATTTTCATGTTCTGATTTAAGATGTAGATCTATAGTTTGACAAATTGTTTTTGTTTGATTTTCTGCGGATTTATGACCAACTTGATCCGATTGTTGAATTTACTAGGTGTTTGTTTGAAGTGAGAAAAAAGTCAAGGTATTTCTCTAATTTTCCCTCTTTGTTTTCATCTTCTACTCAAATGCATTAAGATCTCTATTCATTTTTCTCATTTTCTATCCATTCTTATTTGTTTTGTAGTCTAAATTCTTTTCCCGTTTAGCAACATGCACGACTGTTTCAGTTGCAAGCATATAAGTTATTCGTTATCTATTTCATTATATATGAGAAATTTAAATAATCCATTTTGTTTCAATTTGATTATTGAAATTTAACTGAATTATTTTTAAATGAGTAATCAATTAAAACCTAATACTCTAACTAATCTAAATTGATTTATTGTTTTTTATATTAGTATTATATATTTTTGTCGAATTTTGAATAGTATTTACTTATTGAGTGCCACTGCAATGGTTTTTAAGATAAAACTTAAGATGCCATGTTTTTAAGCTGATATAACATGTTGTTGTTACTTGTTGATCTACTAAGCATAATCTAACAAGATTTTTGTTTTTGTACATTGATTTGGAGGTTTTTTGCCCAAGTAGTAAATAAGTGAATGCTGGTATACCACTACTAGCAGAATAGTATTTCAAATCAATTACACTCGCTGTGCTCGAAGAAATAATACCAAACTTTGTGCTACTATTTTCCATGATTCCCGGACTCATAGTGTACAAAGTACATTTGTTTATAATGCTTTAATGTCTGCTTACTTGTATACTGGTCACACCAGGAAAGCAATATCAGTATCTCAGAATCGCAAGAAAGATCTAACATGTAAAACAACATTCATAAACTTTAACATTATTCTCTTAGTATATGGTCTTTTGATGCTGATAAAGCTAATGGAGTCGATACTTGAAATGATTGACCAATTAGATTTTGAATCCTAACGTTAACACATATAATACTGCTATTGCTGGTTACATTGCTACTTGGGATTGGGATAAGATGGAGAACACTTTCCAAAGAATGAAATCTAGTCCAGTAAAGACTAAGTCTTGCACCCATTCACTTATGCTCAAGAGTTTGCCAATTCCATAATTATCAAGAAAATTGAGAGAACCTATTTGTTTATCACTGAAGAATCGTACACACATTGAATGATTAAATCGGCGTTAAAACCATCAAACAAGCACTCATACTGGTCGAGCATTATAAGGCTCGAACACTCATGCTTAAGACGAACATGCCAAGGTCGTTCGCACAAACCCAGGTTAAGTAAGAGGGGGAAGGTCATTCACACATAATAGGGCTCGAACCAAGCTAAGGGTCAAGCACGACACGAGGGCTCGGTCATTCATGTCAAAAGAGGCCGATCATTCATATCAGGGGAAGTCATTTACCTCTAAATCAAGGGGGCTGCTCGAACAGCTGGAAACTTGGCCCCGACCCAACTTGTGCACGTTGGGGGACCACTCGTGCATAAAGGTGGTTCGCACGCTCATCCGAACAAGGTAGAGCATAACAACGTAGCTCGATCATACTAGGAGATCATGCACGCAAGGCAAGTTCAAGTGCGGCATGACACGAGTGCAGTAAGGCTGGTACATCTTGCAGAAGTCGCTCATTCCTCTTTCTAGTCGCTCACTCATACAATCTTGGCCAGTCGTACGCATCTCTTGGGCAAGTAACTGAAATTACTAGGGGGTCGCGTATACATTCTTCGCTCGCCTGCATCTACAATACTACTCGCTTGTTCATTCTTTGGTCAAATACCACTGCTTCACTCAAATACCACCTACCGGTCGATCGAAGAAAGGCCTACGCTAATTCTTGGCTGGCCACACTTACACCTGCCCTGCAGCCCTGATCAGTCGCATGTACACTCACCACCCATTCACCAATTCAACCTGCTCACGCACATGAAGCTCGCTCTCACGGGACAGTTGGATACAGTTGTCGACAGTTGGTAACAGCAAGGCGGTGGCATTTTCGTAATTAAAGAGACGAGCGACCCGTAGGCTACATATATGAATTTCAGCTCATTTCTTCATGGGAGATCACAAAAGGGATCGATTTCTACCACCTCGAAGGGCTGCCAAATTGCTTCCTCTCTCATTTCAAGTGATCCTAAATTCATCTAACACTTCCAAGCAAAGATCTAGAGCTTGATCCACCATGGCTTCCATCGAGATCGACCAAGTGCTTTAGAGATTGAAGATCCTCCTTGCATTTGAAGATTTCTCACCTTTCCTCCACCGATTTCACCATTTCTCCACTGGCCCTATTATTTCTCCACCAATTTACATAGATCTAAGTCAGATTTACTTGTAATAAGAGAAGACGAATGTACAAAGGGATATTCTATGTCTTGTAACCATGAAAGTTGTAATGAAATCCTTACCAAAGTGGACGTTGATCTACCTAAGATCGAACCACTATAAATTCTATTTTCTCTTACTTGCTTTTTTAGTGATTGTTGCCCTATTACCTTAAATCTAACCGTTTGGTGAAGTGCTTCCAAAGCACCGTTGGTGTTTGAGCCAATTTTGACTCAAACATTTGGCGCCCACCTTGGGATCGCATTCGCATTTCCTTCCTTCACACTTCTCTAAAGCTCAAGGGCTTTGCCTTGAAGTTCTAAGTATGCTTCTATTGTAGATCCACTGGATCTAAGATCCAAGCGAATCATCAAATCTCTTCCAAAATTTAAACCTTGCTCGAAGTCATGGGTAGACCAAAGGAAATTCTCAGTAAGACCGTCTAAGAAGCCAATGACTTCACCAATACTGCTAACACCATTACACCTCTCACCAACCACTTTGAAGTTTATGAATCTTCTATAGCTGGAGTAGATGTAACAAAGAGAGAGTTAGATGAGGTTGTTTCAGGTCTAACGAGTCAAATAGTTTTTGCAAGTAATGCTATGCTGAAAAAACATGAATCTATGATCGCTATTCAAGCCACCACTGCAAAAGTTACCTTAAATGCTACCCATCTTTACCCTTCTTGAACTACTTATACGGATAATGCGGGTTCTTCCTCTTCAAGTTCAAATCAAGAAAACTTCATCTAGGAAGTTTCAGACCCTGATAATTCTAACCACAGAGAAGCAAAACTACTTACGCACAACCATTTCGACAGAGCAACTTCTCGATTGGTGCACGGTTCCACCAAAGGAGCACTTCCCCAATGCGGAGGTCCAGGGCCTCGGATTCCTAACCGTGATCTTTAACTTAGGTAAACATCCAGTTAGGATGACAACGTCTACCACACGGAACGGTACAACGAGGAGGAGTGCATGTCAAACATGGTATGCGGGATCATGGAGGAAAGCTTAAAGAATGAGGACGACGAAAAAGGGTCGGGATTTTCTCCTACTAAGACCCCACTCACCGAAAGGATTAAGATGGCTACATATCCACAAAAGTTCTAACCCCTAATGGTGCAATCTTATGGTGGGACGAGTGATCCCAACGTGTTCTTGTGCAAATACGATCAGCATATGGACAGGGCACATGCCACAGACGAGCTCAAGTGCCTATACTTCCCAACTTACCTAGAAGGGGTGGCCTATCTGTGATTCACAAAGCTGCCACCAAAGTCTGTGGATGATTTTGCTACCCTGGCTAAGCTGTTCATGGAACAGTTCGGGTTCCATGCCACCAAGGTTCATGATATTATGGAACTAAATGAGCTAGAACATAGGCCAGGGGAGCACATCAAAGCTTTTCTCATTCACTTCAACATGGCGGCAGCTGAAGTTGAAAATTATGAGCCTCGCTTGGTTCTGATGGCTTTGAAAGGAGTTACATGCAAGAAGACCAAGCTTGGATGATGGATTAAGAAGAAGAAACAAACTACACTTAAGCAACTACTTGATAAAGCTAAAGAATATATCGGTGTCGATGAGGATCCGACCTATGCCTTGGATGTCCCAGAAGGCAATGTACAACCCGAAAAGAAGGGTAATGTGCAAAGCGGCCAAAAGAATCTTGGTGGGCGGAAGAGGGGCAACAAGGGAGAGGGTGGACCAATAAGAAACTCCGCTTTTCAAAAATTTTGATTTCACTCCTCTCAATTACACTATGGGGAACATTTTCATGCCGACTAAAAATACCGAGAAATATCTAACGCCAAAGCAAATGAAGTTCAATGATGCTGCGGTAAAGTCAGGTAGGTTCTGTCAATTCTAGCTACAACCAGCCAGGCTACAATACCAACAAGTGTAGGCATCTAAAGTCACTAATCGAAGAACGGATTAGGAAGAATCATCTGCAACAATATGTGAAAAATCCACAATCCTCAAGCACTGCTCCGACCTCCCAAGGGAAAGGGCATTGCACGATCAGTCTGGTCCCAGTAATGGAGCTCGTGCTCAAACCAATCCAAGGCTGATCGTCAACTGATGATCGTCAACTAATCATCATCGCAACCACTTTACTTCATGCTCTATTTTTTTCTTTAGTTCATGCTTTATCTTATGTTTTACTTTTTGTTATATGCAAAACTTCTAGTAAACAGTCTGTAATAATCTGCAAGTGATGCACTGAACCCTAGCTCCACGATTAAGAGCATATATGTCTGAATGAGTTTCTAAGCTTGCAAAATTTTATGTCAAATCAAAACTTGATTAAAAATGGTGTCATATTGCAGGACATCTGTCGGGCGCTTGTTCCTTCAGAATCTAACGAAACATAGCACAAATGCAAAAAACAGGGAGAAGTCGCGAAGATTCAAAACAAGTGCCACGCCAAACAAACAAAGGTGTTGAAACTTTCATGAAAAAGGCAACCCCTAGGTGAGGGCTTCAAAGCTCTAGTTCCCAGTCCTAGATAGTCCGCCAAAACAAGCGGCTAGCAAAATAATTGGAGCCAACCCAATCTGGCCAATAGGAAAAAGATTGCAAGTTCTACCATAGAGGTAGCTTCTTAAATGAAAGGTCCAGGACGCTAGTTCTATAAATTGAGGCAATACTTGATGAAAGAACTAGCGTCTGCCTTGTGGGACGAAGCAACATGTCGGAAGGACCGACAAAACCTAGGCTAGAAGTATCAGTCCTAGGTCGGAAGGACCGACAACCCAAGCTGGAAGGGCCGACAAAACCTAGGCTCGAAGTACCAGTCCTAGGCCAGAAGGACAGACAACCCAAGCTGGAAGGACCAACAACATGTCGGAAGGACTAAAAAAACCTGATGTTGGAAGTACCCGCATCAGGCCGGAAGGACTGGCATCCCAAGATGGAAGGACTAGCAACATGTCAGAAGGACTGGGAAAACCTGAAGTTGGAAGTACCAGCATCAGGCTAGAAGGACTGGCAAACATGCTGGAAGGATCAGTACTAACCAATGACCTCTTCGGGAGCACCAATTGATTGTAAGTATTAGGAAGTACTTGATCCGGTTGCGACAAACATTGGGACTTTAGCTAAAGACCTCTCCGGGGGCACCTAATTAATTGTGAGTATCAGGAAGTACCTGATCCGGTTGCGACAAACATTGAGATTTTGGCCAAAGACCTCTTCAGGGGCATATGCTCAAATCTAATCTCCAAATGGCATGAAAACAAAGATTCTTCTCCAATAAAAGCTAAGGATTTAATTGACTACATTGGAAATCCTTGGATCATGAGCAAGCCAGGAAATTTCGAAAATGGTGGCAAAAGCACATGACCAGGAAATTCTGAATATAATCAATCACAAATGTCATGCATAACCTTTAAAAGTATGTGACGAATTTTGGTATAGGGCATCACCACCGCATTAAAGAAATTCCATAATGCTCACTTAAACATTCCATAAGTTCATCCCAACTTCACATTAAATGCTTAACATTTATAAGGATTATTTGACTAGCAAAATTGAACCCCTTGAAATGGCTGAGGCACACTTGAGAAATTCGATGTAGTAATAAAAACGGGGAGTGGTTACTCATAGAAAAGAAGTCTCGAATACAACCCCGATCAAAATCAAGAAAATTCAGTACAACTTGTCAAGTAAATCCAATTAATAATAATCCGTGGCTATAACTGAAAAGTCATTATTTACGAAAAGCGTACCACGAGGTCACTATAACACCATATATTGCAAAAACAAACGACTTATGATATAAAGAATTTGTGTTGTAAGCGGGAAAAGAAAATAGGTGTGGAATGCAAAACAAGAAAGTACGATAAAGCTGAAATAAAAGCGTAAGTACAACAAGAAGAACACAGTTTCATCGCAACAACACAGAACCAGATCACAGAATCACAAGTCAAGAGTATCAAACAAAAATGTGCGTAAAGTAATAGGCATAAAGCGAGGGCCGACACTCGCATATACAATCGGTCTGAGTACAATAATTAGAGACTAAAGCATGAAAGTCACAAATATCACTTCTTTTTCTTCCTACCGCTAGACCTAAATGACTATTTGATAGAGGGAGGGGGAGATGTATCAATTGCTTGGTTTCCGTCTTGCGCCTCTTTGCCTACACAAGGACTCTCGGTGGACTAAAGGTTAATAATTCTCAACTTATTTACAGCTGGCATTTCCCTGCGTTTCAAAGTGGACACAACCTTAGTGTTCCAAACCTTGTCCTCATCATTACTGAAATCATAGTCAACAGCTTCCAGATCAGATGTAGTCAGTAATGACTTATAACCTAGAAGAGGGTTAATATGCAGGCCAGTGCTGTTAGGGAATGCAGAATGGATCGTTAAGGCAAAACAAACAATAAGGGGAGTGAATTGTGTTTGTGAGAATTTAAAAAAAATGAAAACATTTGTGAACTACAAGATGAATCAATCACCACAAACATAATCATAGATACAGATTCAAACACAGATGCAAAATAAACAGAAATAACGATGCAAAAAAGGAAAGAACAATCGGATTTTATACTAGTTCGGATTGCTCCTACGTCTAGTCTAACACAACGCTGGATTGCGCTGAGTTTTATTGCTATATCCAAATTCAGTTACAACCTCCTTGATTTCACGGCTACAAGGGACACCACCGACTCCAACCTCCTTGATTTAACGACTACAAGGGATACCACCGATTCTATCCTCCTTGATTTGACGGCTACAAGGGATACCACCGATTCTAACCTTTACTCAATCCAAACAATTACAATCTCTTCAATAGCACTTGATTTAGAGAGTAGAGTGTAGAGCGTGTAGTGAGAAGAAGTTTGATCAAAACGAAATTGAATTCGGTAGATTATAAATGTAGAAACCATAAAAATGATTAAGAATAATGGTGTAGAGAAAGAGGATGAAGTTAGAGAAGAAGAGATGATAAAAAATTCGGTTTTAACCCCTTTTTATACAGTATGAAAGGTTGCAACGGTTATGAATCATTTCAAGTAGTGAAAAGACACTTCCTTTCAAAATTCGAAAAAGTGACAGTTATATGTCGACATGGTGTTTTTGTTATGTCGAAATACCCTAGTGTATTTTTTGAATTTTAAAGCATTTTTCAATTGTTTTGATAAAAAAATAATTCTAGAAATTCTTGAGTAAAAATCTAGTGTTGTAAACTAATATTATATGGCAGAAAAATATATGAAAACAAAAATTTGAACTACATAAATATATTTATAAATAACATTATAAGCTATATAAATAAATAAAGTATAAGAGTATAAATATATAAAATTTAAGTTCGAAAAACAAAGAGGAATAAGGAAAGATAAAAATAGAAAAGATAGAAAATAAAATAGAGAGGATTGAGGATAGAATTGAAAATCAAAATTTGAAAATCAGAATTTCAATTTGAACCTGGAATGCCATTTAGAGTCTTACAAAATCTAGACTCTATAACTAAATTATTCTTGAACTCTTGAAATCTTGATTACTCACGAGTCTTGAAATTTCTCTGATTTTTGAATCTCTATCATCTTTATAACTATACCGTCTTCAATAATATTTCCTGTATATAACTCCTGCAAATATATATATATATATATATATATATATATATATATTCTATAAAAAAGTGTTAGTATATATTTTATAATCAACGATAATTCAAATAAGGTTGTTGTCATCAAAACTCCATTCTCCAATAGCCTCCCCTTTTTTGATGATGACAACCTTAGTTTATCAAATATCATACCTGTATATACCCTGTTTGATGATGTTCCTTCTATACTCCCCCTGTGTGTAAGAATCCTATAAACTGTGCCTATATTTTATAATTTCTCCCCCTTTGGCATTATCAAAAAGAAATTCTAAAGGTACCCCCTAAATTGTATGACTTTATGAATAGAACTTAAGTAAAATACCTAAGAAGTATACTCCCCCTTAATCTATTTAAACATATAATAATACCTAGCAATATGAAGATTAAATACAAACCAATCCAAGTATTATTATTACATACGTTTGTTTGATACATATATAAACCAAACCAAATCAAATCACACTATATGTCTTAGTATATACAAGTTTCAAACAATAGAATCCAAATCAAATCACACCATATGTCTTAAAAAATCAATTAAATCGTACCGAATAATTAAACATTTCTTGGAATTTCAACCCATTCATCTTATACAGTAATTGTGTTATTTTGGATGTCCTTCCACTCTTCTTCAATGTTATGTGATGTTTAGTTGTTTTCATTTCTGAAATGAGAAGAGATATCCCAACGAATCACATCAAAATGTTTTTCTTGATATTCTACCATCATTATTTGAATTAACTCTAGTTTACGCTAATTACATAATACTATGGAGAGAGATTTCTTGAAAGAATTCAAAGAATCATCAAGATTTTCACTTATATTGTGAATAGGATTTGCCGTGGATTTGATAAGAAACGATTAGGGAAGAAGGAGTAATGGAATAATGAGGTTTTCTGGAAGAAATGGACTTAAATCCGGTCTGCAATTCGTTGGATTTTGAAAGGACATGAGTAGTTATTTTAATTTTAAAGTTTGAAATATATTGAAAATATATCAGTTATATGTCGACATTCTGTTTTTGTTATGTCAACATACTATAGTGTTATATTGAAAAAATTGAAAATTTTAATTCTTTTGAATTCTATTATATTATAATTAGTTTTATAATTTTTCCGGAAACATAAAGATGATTATATCAATAATAAAAAACTCCATTCGTTACTTGATAGAAAGCAAATACATCCAACTAAATAAGACACGCTTTAAGTACGAAATTTCGAAAGCAAATACAAGGAAATATATAAAGATAGATTAAACTAGACAGCCTATTTTTTGGATAATGATGAGGAAGATGAAGTTCCTAGTTTTCTTCCTATCTTGACCATGAATTTGGATATTTGGGAAAGTTTCTGGTTAAGCTTCTTGATTGTTGATGATTTTCACTTGATTTTGAACAATCGTATCTTTGTAAATACGTTTAGAAATTGGATACTCAATGCTCACTATAGAAGTTTCTTCTTCTGTTTCAATATCCATTGGTGCTTGTTCTTGTTGCATTCGAGCTTGTTTGGCCTCCAATGTCTCATAAGGTTTGAAAGTGAGAGGAATTTGCATGAGATGAATGTTTAACGCATCAAACACTTTTCTAGGCAGAAATTCTTCTCCATGAAGATCCACATTAAAATGTTTGAAAATACGAGTGAGATAAACACCATAGTAGAGATTGTTTTCTCTTATAGATAAATCGGTTGGCTTTATTTCATTTAGAATAATTTCAGCCCAATTAATAAGATATCCACCCATAATAGCAAAGAGAACCTTTTGGACTTTGAGAGTTGGATTATTGAAATTTCCGGAATGGGGAGTGATGGCATGTTGTAGGAGGAGGTTGACAATCCTTATTTTTGGATGAAAGAAGCGATTTTTGAACTCCATTGGAGCACCATCTTCAAAAATATCGTGAAAGGTTTCCATATCGGTTTCTTCGATAGCGAAATTTGAGAAATCTGAGCCCATGCTTCTAAAATTTAGAGTTTCGCCTAATATTTCGGCATCAAGAACAATTTGAGTGCCTTTGACACTACTCCAAATCCGATTTTCATTGCCTTCGTAAAATCCACGATTGAGATTTGCATAGAACATATTCACTAGTTTGGTATAACATACTTCATCATTATCACGAGAGTTGATTAGATTCAACAATTCATTGTGTTGAACAAGAGAAACGAGATCATAAGAGGGGAAGTCGCTAAAGATGACCAAAGCACCCGTGTTAACTTTAGCATTTGCTAAATGATCACCATAGGTTTTTATGGCCTCTTTGTCATTGTAAAGATAACCTTTAATAGTTTTGGTTATCTTCAATTTCTAAGATGAACTTAAGGAAGCCATTGAAATGATAATTTTGAAGAGGATAAATATGAAGAATATTGTTTTGAATTGTGAATGAAACGTAGAAATGATAGATATGTGTGTGTGTGTATATATATATATAGAAATTGAATAGATATGAATTAAATGAATATAAATTGAATAGGCACAAATTTTCATATTAAAAGGACACCTTTTCAGACCATGGGAGTTGGTGAAAAGATTGGAGGGAAGTTTGAAAGTTTGAACTTTTGAAATTCAAAATTTAAATTTCGAAACTGGCACTACAACAAAAACACCATATTACAACTTTAATTTTACAACTGTGACAAAATGACAGTTGTAATAAAGGTATTTTACAACTGTTCTTTATCGAAAGTTGTAATAAACATATTTTTAACAACTTTTTTATTTTGTCTGTTGTAACAGATGCCTATTACAACCTTTATTTTTTGTCCGTTGTAATAGATGACTATTTTCAATATTAATAATAGTATAATTAATAATTAATTTTTAATAATTAATAATTATTAAGAAGTAATCATTAATATTAAAAATAAGAAGTAATAATTAAAAAGTAATATTTATTATTTAGTAATTTATTTTTGATAATTATAATTAAAATGTTTTTATTCGAAAATTGTACAAACTTATTTTTAGCATTTCTTTTTTGTACTTGTTATAATTGTGGGCTATCAGATATTAACAATAACTAATATTTAACAGCTAGTAATATTACTAATATTTAAGAATAATTAATAAACATTAATTATGATTTGCCAAAAAATAGTAATTATTTTTTAATACACTAGTTTCCTTGTTGAGAGTGGTCTGCAGATCACTACAAAAAACAATGTGATGTGTAGTATCAAGGAACATTGAAAAACCATAATTTTACGTTAATTACATTCATTACTTTTGTTCAAATAAAAATGTCTAATGTAAACTCTAAATGAAGAGAAGCGGCAGCGGGAATTTTAGGTGGGCTGACCATGATTTCACTATGCCCGTTTTCTTTTTAACTAAATTTTTCCTCCCCGATATCGAGTTCTCAAAATACCTCGTCGTTATCTCCCAAATCAATTTAGGGTTCACGAAATCCTTCAATCTTCCACATGTAGCGTCACCACATAGACGTGATTTTGATTCACGACTCAAACAAAGCAAAAACAGCGGCTTGCCGAGGCTTACCGTCGACTCACGAATTCTCAAAATCCCTAGTCATTCATCTCCCAAATCAATTTAGGGTTCACGAAATCCTCAAATCTTCCACATGTAGCATCACCACCAAGGTAGACGTGATTTTGATTCATGACTCAGACTAGGCAAAAGCAGCGGCATACCCAGGTTCACTGTCGACTCACTAAGTTCTTTTCCCATTTTCTCTAATTCCTAAACCCGAATGTTTACAAATTCATAATTTGGTTAGTGGTTATTCTAAAAGTAATAGTTTACAAACAATAATAAGCTCTGGAAACAAGGTGAAGAACGCTAGATTAGTGATTTTCTTTTTATTATATTCAATATATTAGTCTGGTTGCTTACAATCTATTACAAGATTTGCGATGAATCACTTAGGAATAACATTTTGATTAACAACAATCTTTAGGAGGTGTTGGGATGAGAAAATCAAGCATAGTATTTCGATTTGCAAAGTGTCGGTTGGTTGAATTTCAGGTTTGGTGTTTACAGGAATGATAACTCTATTATGAATTGTTTTTCCAGTTTCTTGGGTTTTCTGTAATCAATTACTGTATATGTAATGTTATAGGAATCACGGTTTTTTTTTTAAAACAGGAATTTTGGCTCAGATGCATTCATTTAAAAGGCTCGGTAACACAGAAGTCATATGATAGTGATACGCAAACAACGAACAACAGTAGACTAACTGAAACTCAGCGTAAAGGTTTAAACTAACATCTCCCAAAAACAAAGTGATAAAGATCCTAGAGTACAGACTAGTCATTCCAGTCTTTCTATTTATTTTTCATAGAAATTTTCCAGCTTTTTCGAGATCTCCGAGCTCTGTATAAAAACCAGCTATTGCACCATAGGCTTCTATTGTGCTGGACTGCTCACCTATATGGTTTGCTATTTCTAGTACTTTGGAATGGATCTTGATTGCCTCCTTGTATTTCCCTTGCCTTTGCAGTGATGCTCCTAGGCCTCTTGTTGCTTTCTTCTCTTCAAGGGGATCACCCAATTTCGCTGCAAGCTCGATAGCAGATTTAAACTCATATAATGCCTTTTCCGGATCCTGATTTCTTAAATATATTTTTTCCGGATTTTAGTTTTGTGGTTAGCTCATGTTTTCTAGGATCTACAATGACTTCTGTCTCAGATATTCTACCAACTGGTGCATAGCTCAAGTTAGGTGCATAGGAATCAGCTATTTTACTCGAGAGTTATGTTCGCTTCTTTCAGTTTTTGCAGCACGTGCATTAAATATCGGATTTCCTTCTTTTGAACAACTTGGAATTTCTAATTGCATGGAAGCCACGTTACCTGCTAATGTCAATGCATTTGCTTCCAATTCTATGATCAGTTAAACTCGTGGATGTTTGTGTTCCACAAATTTGTTTTCCCGCACAAACCAACCAAAACCCTCCACCCTCACCTCCTCCCCCGACAACAAAAAAGGACCCATAACCCTTCTCTGTTTTTTGGTTCTAGCATTGTTGACCGTAGGATACTGATTTCGTTGGGTCCAAGCATCTCATTACTAGCTTCTTATTTTAATGTACTTCCTGCAACTGAGTGTGTATTCAATTTTTTTAAATATTTCTTACTTCACACCCAACCTACACATGCTTACGTTCACTATTTTATCATTAATATTTAGATATCCAATTGAAATATTTCAACTTAACCTTTTGTTTTGGATGTTAAGACATTATAAGATGGTTCGTTACCGTGTCAAGTGCCTAAACATAATTGTCGTACATGTTTTCTTATGACTTCAGGGTACGCCTAAAAAGTCTCGAAGTTTAACCACACTCAGTTTTTTGTGTCGAAATATTATACGCCTACTTGCTATGACGAGATAGGTTAACATTACAGCAAAATGATGTTCAATAATGTTTTTATTTTTTCTGTACTTTTGAAAATATGCTATTTTAAAAACTTATTGTTTACGACCATTACACTTGGTTTTATTAGCTTCCACATTTAAAATATATGTTAAGGATTGTAGTTTGTAGAAACCAAATTGGAGTATCTTGCTTATTTTTGAAGATCAATAATCATTATTGTATGTTTATTTCGGATATTCTTTCACTCTTTATGACAAAATTAGAATCAAATGATGGTCAGTAAATATAAAGTGACCGAGCTTTATTTAACTACTTGCTTGCAGGTTTTTGATGGGGATTAAAGGAATTGTTGTTCCTGCTCTATGAATGAGTATCGAAATATTTAACTGGACTGATGGCGATACTGTTGCAAAGATTGTTCCTTTCTGCGGATCTCTAATTAATCTCACTGCATCTACAAGGAATATGGAGCTTGGAGAATTCATAGACAAGGATTTATTTTATGCCATTATTCATGGTTTGGGCCTTGAATTAAATGTTGTTATAAGTTCAGATCTCGTTGGCCTATGTCGTGAAATCTACATACATCTATTGAATAGGGATTCTTCCCCAAGACAGATATAAGTAATAACAAGATCATCATATTTGTTATGACGATTTTCTGGACATTCCACTATCTGTTCTTGGTACTCAAGAGCACAAGGAAAGTGATTATGATGATTTTCTATACATTCCACTGTCTGTTTTAAGTGAAGTTGCAACTGGGCCTGTGTGTGTACAATCTGGCATTGCCATGCGTGTTTGTTCTGAAAAGCTTGACACAAATGATGATAAAAAGCCTCAGAACAGTGCAATAGACTTGGAGTTAGAAGATGGAGAATTGAGTCAACATGATGATCATGTTGTTATTGATCAGAATAGCAATGAAGATAGGTTAGATGAAAATAAATCTCTGGGTGTAGTAGTTGACCATGCTGAGATGAAGGAAGATAATGGTGAGGCAAACAAAACCGGGAAAGTGTCTATTATGGAATATGACAGTCAACAAAAGGCAGTTGAATGTGTTAATGTTTTGGAGAGAGAGACTCATGTATTGAAAGCTGCTGAGACGTTGGAACATGGTAATGAGATATCTCTTGTTGAAGTGTCTGGTTGCGATGTGAATGGAGCTGATATTATGCACCATGACACGGCTGACATTGATATGGCATTACTTGAAACACTGCATGCCTCTTCACAGCAAACGAAGCAAAATGAATGGCGGGCAAGTAGAAAAGAAGACCATGTTGTATCGTCATAGCACATTGAAAATGTTGACAACCAAATTTTTGATAAATCGAATGCAAGAAAGGAACTCCGTAATGATATCAAGATCCTTTCTGGAATACTCAAGACTCAATTAGCAACTGATGGCGTTAGCGAAGACAAGTGTGCACTAATGCAAGTGCAGCTGAAAGAATGTGCCACTATTCAGGCTAGCTTGAGCCAGAATGTATTAAGTAAAGGCATGATAGTGGCCATCACCTCTTTGCTGAAGAAGAACATTCAAGGTTACAAGCAACAACAATCAATCCCTTCGGCTTTGTATGTATAATTCAGCTGTAATTATATATATATTTTAATGTGGTATACGATTATAATTTGTATTTTGGATATAAGGTTGTGATTATTATCAATGAATTGATCATGATGCCTTTAAACTTACATCTATTTCTTTTGTTATTTGTCTACTTGCTGTTGCTCATACATAATATATAAATTTTTATGCACATAATTTGTGGATATATTACAAATGTAAAATAAAAGTTGTAATAAAATATTTCACAACGGTTATGAACAGTTGTAAAAATTACAACAACAACAACAACGGTGCATAACTGTTGTAATAAACTTTATTACATTGGTGGAAAAAAATTGTAAAATATACGTATTACAACGGTGTTGCAACGGTGTAAAAAAGTTGTAAAAGATTTTAGTCTATTACAACTTCTTAATACACGACCGTTAGTCCACCGTTGTAAAATGTATATTACAACGGTTTTCCACCGTTGTAATAGGGTCATTTTGTTGTAGTGTGGTTAGATATGTCGACATGTATTTTTCTGTATGTCGACATTCTAGACTTATTTCAAAAGGAAATTGGATTTTCATGTTTTTGAAATATATTATCGATTTATATTTCAGGTTTAACGCTTTCCTGAAATAATTCTAATCTTAATAAACACTCAAACAATTTTATTTTATTAATTTGTCTGTTATTTAATATTATATTATTTTTTTGAATTTCAAAATTTGAATTTGAATTTCTGATTTCATAATTTTGTTTTTAAAGTTTTAAATTCGAACCAAAACAAAGAAGCAAAGCAACCATTCAACCAAATAAAATTAAAATTTAATTAATTCGTACCCGGTTTTTTATCCTTTTCTTTATGATTTTATGAACTCTGAATTGTCGTAAAGCATATATTCGTATTTCCGGTTTTTGGTTCTTCATCACTTGATGACGAATCTGAATCATCAAATGTTGCTACGTATGCTTTCTTTTTTTCCTTGATGAATTGTTTTTATCCGTTTGTTGAGCCGATTTGTCTGGATATGGACACGTTTTCTTTATATAACCCAGTTTGTTGCAGTTAAAACATCGTCCATCATTCATTTTTGAATTTGTTTGATTATAACCCTTCCTTCTATATATTAGAAATCTTCTAAAATAATTTGTCATAAGTGTTGATTCTTCGTTATCTTCACTACTCGAGTCAGAATCATTTGTTGTTGCTTTGAGTGCAATGGATTTCTTTTCAGTTGAACTATTTTCTTTTCTTTTCTGTAATTGGACTTCATACGACATCAAATTTCCAATTAACTCTTCAGTCTTCATTTCATTGACATCATTGACTTCCTTAATACCCAAAGTCTTCTGATCGCATTCTTGAGTTAATGAATTTAATATTTTTCTGACTTTATCTGCTACGGAATAAGTTTTTCCAAGTGCAGTTAGTGAATGCACTATCTCTTGAAATCTGCAATACATAACTGAAATAGACTCATTCTCGTTCATTTTGAATAATTCGAACTGATTAACTAACATGTCTATCTTAGTCTGTTTAACTTTACTAGTTCCTTCATGAGTAACTTGTAAAGTTCTTCTGATTTCATAAGCAGTCTTTCATATTGATACTCTATTAAACTCATTCCTATCTAATTAACAAAATAACATATTCATGGCTTTAAAATTTCTTTGTGCTGCAACCTTTTGTTCATTTGTCCATTGTGCAAATGCGGTTGTGGGTTCAACATATTCATTTTGTGAAATATTCCATGTGTCTAATCGTACTGACTGTAAATAAATTTTCATTCTGCATGCCCAATATGAACAATTACTACCATTAAACAACGTTGGTCTAACGGTGGATTGACCCTCTATAAAAGAACTATTATTGCTAGCAGTGTTGGTTGCCATTATCACTATTTTCAAAAATCATATTATGAACTTTTTGAAAGACCTTGCTCTAATACCAATTGTTAAGAAATGCGGAATGGATCATTAAGGCAAAAAAAACACTAGAGAGGGGAGGAGGGGTGAATAGTGTTTGTGAGAATTTAAATAAAATTTAAAACTTATGTGAACTGCAGGTTGAATCAATCACCACAAACATAATCACAGACACAGATTCAAACACAAATACGAATTAAACAGAAATAAAGATGTAGAAAAGGAAAGAACACACCGGATTTTATATTGGTTCAGATTGCTCCTACGTCCTGTCCTACTCAACGCTGGATTGCGCAAAGTTTTGTTACTATATCCAAATTCAATTACAACCTCCTTGATTTCACAGCTACAAGGGATACCACCAATTCCAACCTCCTTGATTTAACGGCTACAAAGGATACCACCGATTCTATCCTCCTTGATTTAACGGCTATAAGGGATACCACCGATTCTAACCGTTACTCAACCCAAACAATTACAAACAGCCATAGAAATTTTCAATAGCACTTAATTCAGAGAGTAGAGAGTGTAGAGAGAAGAAGTTTGATTAAAACGAAATTGAATTCGGTAGAGTATAAGTGTAAAAACCATAAAAATGATTAAGAATAATGGTGTAGAGAAAGAGGATGAAGTTAAAGAAGAAGAGATGATAAAAAATTCGGTTTTGACCCTTTTTTATAGAGTATGAAAGGTTGCAACGGTCCTGAGTCGTTTCAAATAATGAAAAGACACTTCCTTTTAAAATTGGAAAAAGTGACAGTTATATGTCGACATGGTGTTTTTGGTATGTCGACATACACCTAGTGTATTTTTGAATTTTAATGCATTTTTCAAGTGTTTTGATATAAAAATAGTTTTGGAAAATTCTTGAGTAAAAAATCTAGTGTTGTAAATTAATATTATATGGTAGAAAAACATATGAAAACATAAATTTAAACTATATAAATATAACTTATAAAATTATAACATTATAAGGTTTTATATTATATAAATATATAAATTATAAGAATATAAATATATAAAATTTAAGTTTCAAAAACAAAGAGGAATAAGAAAAGATAAAAATAGAAAAGATAGAAAATAAAATAGAGAGGATTGAGGATAGAATTGAAAATCAAAATTTGAAAATTTGAATTTAATTTGAACCTGGAGTGCTATTTAGAGTCTTACAAAATTTAGAATCTATAACTATATTATTCTTGAACTCTTGAAATCTTGATTACTCATGAGTCTTGAAATTTCTCCAATCTTTCAATCTCTATCATCTTAATAATTGCATAGTCTTCAGTAATATTTCCTGTATATAATTCTTGCATATATATATATATATACATATATATATTCTATACAAAAAGTGTAAGTATATACTTTACAATCAATGATAATTGAAATAAGATTGTTGTCATCAAACTCCATTCACCAACAAGTGTTAGGTGACACAAAGATCGAGTTAGTAGTAGCAGCCTGAACGGTGGTTACTCCAATAGGAAGAAGAGGTGACGAAGGCAAACCTATTACAAGTGAATAATGAGCACGGAATTTGGCAAACCCAGGTGAAGAAATAAGATAATTCAAATCTGGTATGGTTTGATAAATATCAATTTTACCTGGGTTGTGCGGGTTTATAAGCTCAATTTCATAAACGCTGACATTCAAAGGGGAGTCATTATTTTTGCTATTCCCTGCACATTGCTTAACAATAAGCTCCTCAACAACAGGAACTTCAGTAACATTCTCGTAAGTATGGATAGCCAGAGGGCCCGTTAGAGGAGTTTGTGAACTAAAAGCTTCAGCATTAACAGGGCGGGTTGGAGCATGAATAGAGGTAGCACCCGGGGTATTTTTCCTAAGGGGTTGAGCTCGCTCATCCATTAATATCTTCCTGCCCTTAGCTAAAGCATCACGATCTTCTTCTTCAATGAGACTCTCTTGAAGGACATTGTCTTCTGCGCCATTAGAATATATAAGCACTTATTCCCAAATAAGAGCCAGAGTTCACGGAAAATCATCATTCAAATAGCTTAAACTTCTATGGTTTAGGACGCTGTAAACGTAAAATTGAAACAAAGTATCATCAGTCTTGGCCTGCTCAAGAGTGCTAGTTAGCTTAGCATTATCTCTTTCCAGAGCTTTGAGAGCCTTTTTCTGAGAAGTAATCTTGTCGTCAAGAACAGCCTTTTCTTGTTGATAGATAGCCGAAGCTCGCTTTTCCAAAGCCAATTGAGATTCAGCAAGTTGTTGAGCATATCAAGCTTTCTGGAATTGTTTTCTTATAGCTTCAAGCTCTTTTTTAAGTTTCCCGTTTTCAGCTTCCAGGCTGTTTACCCTGGTACTTCCACCTTTTAGAGATGCAATTTCATACTGTTGGAATCTGATCAAGTGGACCAGTCCAGCTTTATCATTCTCCAAAGTTTCAATATGATTAAGGTGTTAAGCGTTCAACCTTTGAAACTCATAGCCAAATTTGGCCCACTTCTCTAATTGTTGGTTAGTATTGCTTATGGCCGTGTCTAATGTGTTTTAAGTTGACTCTTTGCTACATCGAATTGGGTAATCATAAAATTTTTATAGTACTCAGCCCCTCACAGCATCCCGCCTGTCATTCAGATGTAAATCCAAATCAAAATATATTCCTCTTAAGTCCCAACCTCCAAAACGATCCCTGAGCTTCAAATTTCCAAGCGGAACTTTTATAAGGAGGCCTATCAAGAGTCATCTATATCTGAGTAGAAGTTTGAACAATGGATTGTTCAGGAGGAATGGGAATGTCAGGATCTAGAAACTCAGTTGAAATATAACATTTCTGAATCTCACTCTCGCCTCATTCATCTCTTCTTCTCTCCTTTCTTCTGGTGCTTTCCATTATCACCTTTCTTTGGTATCTCTACATGATCGTGCTTTCCTCTCCTTCGAGTGTCAATTAATGGAGGCTCGGAAGTGTGTTGTGGCTGAGAAATGGAAGATGATTGAGAATGTTTTGAGTGACGAGAATAGCGAGCTTGTAAAAGGCTTTGTGGATCAGTAGAACCGATTTAACGAGAGAAACTATCCAATAATTAATGCTTCATTCCTGTATCTGGAAAAGAGTAAAAAGCAAAAGTTTCAGTACCTAAGATAGAGAATACTGAGGCAATACAAGAGTAACTTATGCAGAGTATTAGGGAACGTAAAGTGCAAATAAAATTAAAATGAATGTGCTCGTGAACATTTAATAACAAACCAATCTCAAGAGGCTTGTCTAAAAAGAGTGCTATATCGGCAGCAGTTTTCCAGGACATTGGACAAGTTCCCAAGCTATTTCCCAATCGGACTTTTTTGCTGAAATTGCAGGGTCCGAGGCCATAATGTCACCCAAACTAAGATCTTTAGCGGTGTCTAAATCACCTAATCATTTGGAAGTTCATTCTCTTGTGTAATCGAAACAATGGGATTCTCAACAACTTTCTCAAAAATTGTTTCATCCTCTATAATAGTTCTGCCTCCCTCAACTTCCTTACCTTCACGGTGAGAGGTATGTCCTTCAATAATTGAGTGCAATAGGGATTTCGGCAAAGTTTGGCTACTACCTCTGAAATCTAAACATTTCTTCAAGGGAGAGCCTTTTTAGCAGAAGATTTTCTAGTGACACTTTTCTTATAGGCTGGGATTTTCTTTACAGACCGTGAGGGGTGAAGTAATTGATACTGTCCGAGGGTCTTTTCCGTAAGTAATAACTGTCTACTTCTCTTGGTCTTATCAATGGCTGTCAAAGAATCAAGAAGGCCTTGGTCGAGAGCAATGCCTCCATCTGAAGGAATTACTATAAAGGAGGAAAGCAAGTAAGAATCAATGCTTAAAAAAAAGTAGAAAACTTCAAGCAAAGGTTATTACCTCCTACCATCCATCGACCATAAAAGTTACCGGGGCATTGAACATAAAAGTATTGATTTGGGAATCCCTAACACTGTCCACAATTCCGATAATAATTCTGCAATACTTGCCTTCCATAAAAATAAAAGAGGGACGATCTGTCTTCCTTCTTTTAAAGGCACACAAAGAACAGATATCTTGGAATAAAGGCGCTCGTTGCTTGACCCTCATGAAAAGTACGTAAAGTCCCATTATAATATAATAGCCATTAGGGTGCTATTGGTATGGAGCAATAGCCAAACACCGCAAAATGGATTCTAAATAAGAGTTAAAAGGGGGGACTGCTCCACTTAAAAGCATATGGCGATTGAATGTAACATACCCAAGGGGTGCATGGTTAGGCAAATCATCCTTCCCCAGAAACTTGGTTTCATTTTTTGAAAATCCAAACCGAGCACACATTTGCTGGAATAAGCCAAAAGGGAGTGATGATCTACAACTGTCAGAAGGCACTCTACTAAGAGCTCGAGGTTAAGGAAAATCTTGGCTAATGTTCACCCCAGGGACAACAATTGATGTAGTCCCAGTTACATGAACAAAACTTCCAGCCTCGCTAAACATAGCTGCTCCTTCAGGATTTTGTTGAGACTGGTTTCTAGTTTGCATTTCTACATAAATAGATATGTTTAACAAGGAAATCACAGGTACGCGGTTCCTAGTTAAAATAAAAATAACATACAAGGCTTGTGATTCGTGATAAGCATGTACTGATTAAACTAATTCCAAGTCTCGATGATTCTAAAATGGCGATAGTTGTGCAGAGAGTGTCTAATTAGATTACAAATAATTAAATAAGAGTAATCCTGCATAAATGAGCCATTCAAGCCAAGTTCTGAGTTATCCTATGTATCTTTGACTAATCTACTATTGGTGTCAGCGACCAGTGGTAAAATCACTAGCTCAAAGAATATACGCAAGTGTTATATTCATTGCAGGTTAGTAGTGCAAGAAAAGTTCCAACAACCAAAATGTCGAGAAACAACCAAGAGATGTAGCACGACGATTAAACTCGCTCGAACATGAATGACTCGGACCTGATCGGTTGTGCATAACTCAAATCCTTGTCGTGCATAAAGGACTTTGTTCTGGTCGTGCATGCTCAACTGGAACGGTCGTCCATAGTCAAGCAGGAGCGACCCAAACCAGGTCGGACATGAGAGATCGCAGTAGTCGAATAGAGAGGGTCCTTCTAATAGTTAAGAACATGAGCAAACAACAAGGGGCCAGTCAATGTTAAACATGACAATTCAAGAGAGGCCGTGCATAACTAACCTGGACCAATTCGAGCGTGACCGACCCTATATATATATGAGGGTCGAGCAGGACCAAACCATGTCAGTTCGAGCATGAACGACGCCTGGATAAGTCGAGTAACTCAGAATTTTCACACAACCAAATGATAGTTGGTCAAAGCCAAAAACAAGCATGTGTATCAATATTGGTACATCAAAGAAAGCATAAAAAACGTGTTTCAGGCATTACAACAAGCATTCCGTAGGCGTATGGTTCAAATCAAAACCTAAAGAGTTTATACAAACCAAATACTTCAGATACGAAATCAGTGTCTTATCGGATTAAGCATTGTAGTTAAGAACCAAAGTATTGACACACAGTTTGAATCAAAGCATGCATGTTTTCATGACTTAGGCATTTCATCAAACATATCATGTGCACAAGAATCGAATCAAAGTATAGGGGATCTTGTGTAATTGGAAATCCTCATATGCACAACCTTAACCTCACTACAGATTAAAAACATCACAAACTTCGATGATCAAAGCTCAAAATTCTCAAATTAAAAACCAAATCGTACCCAAGGCATTCCGATTCAAAATCCTATACCTCTACACAACAAGTCAAGGCGAAGGTGAAGGAGGAGAAATCACCTATTATAATCAGAATGCTTCGGATTTGAGTGAGGTTGCTTCGATTTTCTTCGGCAAATGATCAGGCTTCGCTGGAGGGAACCGAGCACGGTAATTAATTGGTAATTAGTGAGGAATTGATTGAGGGTTGTGGTGCTGACCAAAATTTCCAAGGATGATGTCGCCATTAATTTGTTTCCTTTAATAAGAATTGGTGCACTAAAATGAAATGAGGGGCAGGAAAACAAAGAGGCCACATACAAAGAAGACTAAGAGGCTCTCTCAGACCGAGGTGACACGTCAGCCCGCTCGAACCCAAATGACCTGCTCGACCATGTTGTGTGATTGATCCGATCAGTTAGACTCCATTGATCATGTTACAAACGGACGACCGTAAACTCGGTTGGTAATGTCTGCATACGAGCGACCATAAGCTCTTTCAATCTTCTATGTGTGCGAGCCACTTGCAAGCATGATTGTATCGTGGGAAACTAGACTTAATCCATCAAAGGGTGCTACATCTAATTATTTTGAAGTATGTTATTTTTTACAAATTAAAAAATTACAAACTTCGAGGGGTAAATATTTATCCCTGAAGAATCCTACACACATTGGACGATTAAATCTGCGTTAAAACCATGAGACAAGCACTCATATTGGTCGAGCATTATAAGGCTCATACACTCATGCCAAGGTCGTTTGCACGAACCCAGGTTAAGTAAGAGGGGGGAGGTCAATCGCACATAACAGGGCTCGAGCCAAGTTAAGGGTCAAGCATGGCACGAGGGCTTAGTCATTCATGTCAAAAGAGGTCGGTCGTCCATATCAGAGGAAGTCATTCACCGCTAAATTAAGGGGGTCGCTCGAACATCGGGAAACTTGGCCGTGGCACAACTTGTGCACTTGGGGGGACCGCTCACGCATAAAGATGGTTCGCCCGCTCATCAGAACAAGTTCAAGCATAACAACATAGCTCGATCCTACAAGGAGATCATGCACACAAGGCAAGTTCAAGTGCGGCACCACACGAGCGCAATAAGGCTTGTACATCTTGCAGAAGTCGCTCATTCGTCTTCCTAGTCGCTCGCTCATACAATCTTGGCGGTCGTACACATCTCTTGGCAAAGTAACCGGAAGTACTAGGGGGCCGCGCATGCACCCTTCGCTTGCCCGCATCTACAATACTATTCGCTCGTTCATTCTTTGGTCAAATATCATTGCTTCACTCAGATACCATCTACCGGTCGATCAGAGAAAGGCCTATGCTAATTCTTGGCTATTCACACTTACACCTGCCCTATAGCCCAGATCGGCCGCTCGTACACTCACCACCCGTTCACCCATTCAACCTGCTCGTGCATATGAAGCTCGCTCGCATGGGAGAGTTGGATACAGTTGTCGACAGTTGGTAACAACTAGGCGGTGGCACTTTCATAATTAAAAAACGGGCAACCCTTAGCCTGCATATATGAATTTCATCTCATTTCTTCATGGAAGTTCACCTATAACTAGGCCATGGCTTCCACCACATAAGGGATCAGTTTCCACCAACCCGAAGGGCTGCCAAATTGCTTCCTCTCTCATTTCAAGTGATCCTAACATCATCTAACACTTCCAAACAAAGATCTAGAGCTTGATCCACCATGGCTTCCATCAAGATCAATCAAGTGCTTTAGAGATTGAAGATCCTCCTTGCATTTGAAGATTTCCCACCTTTCCTCCACCGATTTCACCATTTTTCCAATCATTTCTCCACCAATTTGCATAGATCTAAGTGAGATTTACTTGTAATAAGAGAAGATGAATGTACAAAGAGATATTCTATGTCTTGTAACCATGAATGTCATAATGAAATCCTTGCCAAACTGGACGTAGATCTACCTAAGATTGAAGCACTATAAATTATCTTGTCTCTTACTTTGCTTTTTTAGTGATTGTGGCCCTATTACCTTAAATCTAACCGTTTGGTCAAGTGCTTCCAAAGCACCCTTGGTGTTTGAGCCAGTTTTGACTCAAACACTATAGGATTCTAAAAGAAATGGTTGGAAATGTTGACCTTCAACTGATCCAAGGACGATTTGAGGTTATTGTAAATGTTCTGATCTTAATAAAGTTTCTATAATTGAATGGCTACTGAAATTGCAGAAAAATAATACAGACCGTGGCTTAATGTTCCTCTCATCAGGCTTTATGCTCAATAGAGAATGATTAATTCAATGGATTCGTTCATTATTGAAGCACTTGCTCAGAAAGCAGTGGTCGAGACTACATGTATGATGAGAAGTTTATTGACTTATTTCGTTATGTTATATTAATTTTTTTTCCTATGTTCAATAATAACTGTTTATATAAGCGTCGGGTTTAAATTTGAGTTTCAGGATACCAAGCTGATCCAGTTCTACTTTTGTATGGAATCGCGCTTATCAAATTCTATTTTTACGCTGAATTAAATTGCATAAGTCTTCCCTGTGATAGATATATTGATACGGCTTTGAAAAACATGTCCTTTTTTATGTTTTTATAAGAAAAGTCTCTGTAACAGTTATAATGTGAATTAGATCGATATTTCTTTAAATAAAAATGCAAATTAGTTTGCAGTTTTCTAATAGAAAGTGCAAGTGAACAATGCAACTAATTTTTAATTAAATTCATAATTAAGATAAAATTAATATAGATTTTTGTTTTTATATAATACAACTTAATGGCCGGTTTTTCCCACCGTTGTATGGTGATACTAGTTTTACTTAAGCCCAATTACGCTTTTGGACTTGCCGCTGTATTATTTGTTTTACCCTATATTTGCGTTGTAACATTGAACATTCTGCTATTGTTAGGAAAGAGTAGTCGTGCTTGTTCTATTCTATAGGAAATACGATGTGTCCTATCTAGTCTTTAGGAACATACCTAGAACTTAGGAAGTAGTTTCTTTTCTTTATTTATTTAAGGCTTATGAGACATAATCAACTGGTAAGTGTGAATAACAACGTAGTCTTTTAGTTGTTTTACGTTTAGTCTCTCCCTTCTCTCTGGATAAAATTCTAATAGCTGTATCAAAAAAACAATTCATTTGGTATCAATAAAGAAAAAATTGTGTTCTGTCTTCACTTTTCAATATCTCAGTTTATTTACAAAATAGTACTATTGCTTCGCCTTATTTGCATCGATTGTTGTAACAACTTATGCAAACAGTGTTATTTGCATCGCTTTTAAATAAACAAGCTATGCAACTATGACAAAAAAACATTAGATAATACAGAGAACTATCTTCTTCAGTTTTTATTTACAAGCGATGCAAATTATAGAAGCAAATGGCAACATCCATTACATTAGCATCGATGTATCATAACCAGTGCATAACCGATGCAATTTATTTTTGGCAGGTCAACTAAAATTTGCTAAAGTGGGTCTAACTTTCGACTTACCCATTATTTTTTCCTTAGGTTTAATGTTTCACGCCTCCCTTTTACTTTGCAGCCTCGTTTCAACAAAAAAAAGAAGAAGAAGAAAAGAAACTACCACTGAAAAATAATTTCGGCCTTGATTTCGCCCGGTTTTGGACAACTTGGATTTCACCTCGTCTTCTTAAAGATACTGCATTTCTATGATTTCTAACCCTAGTTTTACAAAAATTTTGATTTGGGTTTTTTTTCTTCTGTTTACGCTGTTATTTTAAATCGTTTGACTTAAAAGTAGTCATCAATTTTAGCCGGCTATTAAAATCGCTATACTTATTGATTTATTCGTTTTATTTGTAGAAATAATCTATTCGAATGTCTTCGATCAATTTGAATGTCTTTGTTTTTGGAAATAATTTATTTGTAGCAAGCATGGTTTAATACCTGAATTTTGCATGTCTTTGTTTTTGGAAATTGGTCTTATTAAAGACTCTTCCTATATCGAACAATTTGGGTGTTTTTGATTTGGATGTTCGATACGTCATTAGTCATGTCAATACATCACAACTTCGACATCTGGCTGTGAGTGGCTTGGACAGATTGTTGTCTTTGGAATTTGCATGATAATAATCTGGTTGCTTAAACATTCATAGTACATCAATAAATTTTCAGATGTGTACTTTTTTCAATGAAATAGATGAGAGGTTTATGGTTACCAGTGGTCCTTTTTTTTTAATTATTGCACCACCCTTGCGAATGTACCCGAAGCTACCAATTTGCGATGGGATATGGTAAGTAATGTTTTTTGCTATAAGCAATTATGCTCGTGCTTTTGTTCTTTTCCTCAGCTGTCATGTTTTAAGCGGAAGGTGTTCAAATTATTAATGTATAAGAGATATTGTTTTCAAGTGTTTTGTTTACCCTATGTAATGAAGTAAGCATGGTATGCAAATTAATGCATACATATGTTCCTTTCAATATACAGTGAGTTATTATACTAAAATAAGAAGTATTTACATACATACGTACACACACACACACATATATATATATACATACATATATACATATATATATAGGTAGATCATTTCAATTATAAGATTAACATTATCTGAATTTGAAAAGGGAATTTTACTTGAGAAAAGGATGAAATTTAGTAATGTTATTAATTACTTTATGCACACAGTTTATAATGTAAACTATTTTAAATACACTCTGTTATTTCATAATAGGCATTTAATCAAATATCTTGGTGATGTGAACTTTGGGTTGATAAATAAGTAATGGTAAAAACAAGTTTAAATTACTACTGAATGCATGAAGTATATTTGTTTGGAAAGTAAATAAGATACATGTAAATCATATGTGGTTGCGGCCATCTCTGGGAATAATTAGCAATTCATTGAATATTAGGTATGCTTTGCTAAATGGTGGGGAAAACGCAAATAATATACTGTTAAGTTGTAAGATGGACATGACATACAAGCTAATAAAATGTGCATATCTTTACGCAGAAGGGTATTCATACCTGTAGATGACCATATGTGATATAACAGTATACTTGTTTACATCAAAATATGAAGTTAGCCTATATAAATATATAAATATATATATATATATATAATTGCTTGGTTAGGATAAGAGTTAAAAGAAGCACGATGGTTAATATATATATTGCATGGTGGGCACTCACTAGTTGTTCCACGGTAGTTGTTAGTTTTATAGAGGACGTAACCTATAAAGATAAGCTATGCAACATGGTTTGGGCATGTAAATAAAAGTAGGATGAGTGCTTGAATAGAGAGAAAAAAAATCCAAGCCTAGCAGTAATTACTAAAAGAACAAACCCATATGATGATAATAAAGTCAGTATAGTAAAAAAAAATTATCTAAAGAGAAGTCAATCTGTAAGGTAAAATTAGTTAGTTTATCCCAGCTTAAGCTATTTCATTAGAAGTCAACTTAACACTGAATGATCGTGGTTGTTGTTATTGGCTGTTTTGGAGCCTGGCTTTTGTTATTGGCTATTGTTCTTGTTTGCTAGAAGTTGTCAATGATAGTGGCTTTTGTTTGTTGAAAAAATATTTCGGAATGGTTTTGCTGATAGTGGCTGTAAAGTAACCCACATTAAGATTGTTGCCTGGAATTCTTAAATACCTGATCTAAAACTCACATTAAGATTATTGACTACAAATTAACTCATCAATAAATTTGCTACATTTTATGAGACAACGAAGAAATGCAGTTCTTATATACCTGATATAAATAATACTGATCAGTTATACATAATAGATTTTTTGTGTTCATGTATTGCTATTTTTATCAATATAATGCTTACACGTTGACTATTTTAGCTGAAAACCCTTCTGTTCAAAGGCTGATACATTTTTGCATCGCTGATAAAGCAACGTGCATTAAATTTAAGAGCATTAAATCAAAATCATTTGTTGATACGTAATATTGAAAGTAATGAAATATGCATTGCAGACAACATTTCAGTTATTTTGAAATACGTTAGAAATTTTTTATGAAAATATTTTAATATTACAAAACTAGTCTACTAGAAATCTATAGATTTTGATACCTGTAAATATCAAATCATATTAGTCTTAAACTAAAAAAAGAAATCATCCCATTCAACTCTTGAAAATGCATAGCATACACGTGTTCTTGTTTGCACACATATATACCAGTGGTCGGATCCCTTTTTTTTAATCCAAATTCTTGTTTCTACATCGAGTTTAACTCCTGGTTTCCTTCTTCCTTCATTTATCTTGATTTTTTTTATAGTAGTTCGAGAAATTCAGCCTTTAACTACTAAGAAACTTCCCTTTTTTTTATCAGTGAAATCGTTCGATTTAGTAAGTGAGTTCGTTTACTATTTGGCTTTTCTGTAGTTTAGGAAAATTTTGTATACCAATTAGTGAATCATTTGAAGTTCATTTAGCAAACTTTTTGGGTTTATATACGACATGTTGTTGTTTTGATGTAATGCTGTGATGGATGCATTTGTGTAAATTATCATCAGATCTAGTCATTTTCTAATCGTATCGGAGTTAGTGACTTTTCAGTTTTGAGTAATTTTTGATTTTACACACACACACACATACAAATATATATATGCACACACACACACACACATACATATACTTCAATATGACATTAGGCTCTTCAAAATCACCCATTGTTTTTAGTATAGGAGGTATAGTTGCATTTACTATTTTCGCATCTTGCTTGTCAATTTCATTTCCAATATATTCATCTTTACGGGTCTATTTTCAAGTAGGACATCAGTTTAAAAGCTCCAAAGAAGATATCGTTGTAAGGAATGCCATGATACCTGGCCTCGATGACAATGTAGAAAAAAAATGCATTGGAAAGCAGCGTAGAGAAAGATTTGGACTCAAAAGCGATTTCTGTAAATAGTACTAAATTTTTGGAGATCAATAAAGTTTTGCCTTGTAGTTTTAAGTAGTGAAACTGCTAAATTAGTGATTGAGGTATATGATGGAAAGAGAAATTCGACTAAGCTATATTCCAATGGAAAGGAAGAAACTGATATGATTTTTGTGCGTAGCGGAAGCTTGACAAAATGCCAAGAAAAATTGGATCTTTATCACCCAATCACTTGAAGATGAATTTGACTGAAAAGCAAAAACAACACAAATAATATCGGAAATATGAACACATGATATTCCACCCAACCACCCTCTTTATTGATTCACTAATAAAAATTGTTTACAAACGATCTCAACTATCGTTACAAACAATTACAACTTGAGCCAATAACCTTATTGAGAAATAGGTAGAGAATATCTAATGGCTAACAAATTTGAAGGAGAACACTCAATTTGGAATAGCTAAATGATCACTTTTGGTGGCTCTCAGCCACACCTTGGTGACTCTCACCCACTCTTGGTGGCTCTCACCCACACATAATGAAGATGTTAGCTAGCCCTTTTTATAGAGAGAATTGCTTCATGCTCAAGAAAACTTGGCATCCAGATTATCTTCATATATGTTATAAAACTATTTGAATAAACACCAAATATCCCTGCAATAAATGTCCACAAATATAGCTATCAATATCTCTCTATAAAATCTAGCATCAAATCTCTTCATCAAATCTAGCACCAAATCTCTTCATCAAAATCAGCACCAAATCTAGCAACAAATCTCTCCACAAAATATGTAAGATTATTTGTTGCCCAAAATTGTGATTTGCGTATCACCAAATTCAACACTCCACCTTGATACCAAATCACATCTCCTCCACTCAAACAATAGCCCCTTAGCTCTCACTTTCAACCTCTTCTTTCTCAATTAACACCATCTCGATTTTAACGACTACGAGATAAAACCATCATGTCTTCTCTTCAAGTCCAGGCTCAATTGATTTACAGGCTCAATTACACCTTCTTGATTTCATCCGGCCACAAGATTACCTAATTGATTTCCAGGCTCAATCACACCTTCTTGATTTCATCTGGCCACAAGATTACCTAATTGATTTCCAGGCTCAATCACACCTCCTCTTTATCTATATACACCTACCACTTGATCCCTCTTCATCTACATGGATCCCTCGAGAATTATCAACGTGAAGACAACAATCGATAACATGATCCTCACGGATCCTCAGCAGTGATCTAAACCAACCTCTTCACCTTGCTGCGGACTAGGTTCTTCATTCCAAATTCTAATAATCTCATACTGCGTAATAGCCATCCATGAAAGCAACATCATCTCCGACATCTACAATCTTCAATCCAAAATCACTCCAAGCTATGCGATGAACTAGCTCTGATACCAAACTGTTGGTGTTTTGTGCGCAGCGGAAGTTTGAAAAATGCCAATAAAAGTAGGAACTTTATCACTCAATCACTTGAAGATGAATTTGATTGAAAAACAAAAACAACACAAATGATATCGGAAATATGAACACACGATATTCCATTCAACCACCCTCTTTATTGATTCACTAATAAAAATTGTTTACAAACGATCTCAACAATCGTTACAAACAATTACAACTTGAACCAGTAATCTTATTGAGAAATAGGTAGAGAATATCTAATGGCTAACAAATTTGAAGGAGAACACTCAATTCAGAATAGCTAAATGTCACTTTTGGTGGCTCTCAGCCACACCTTGGTGGCTCTCACCCACTCTTGGTCGCTCTCGCCCACACATAATGAAGATGTTAGCTAGCCTTTTTTATAGAGAGAATTGCTTCATGCTCAAAAAAACTTGGCATCCAAATTATCTTCATATATGTTATAAAACTATTTGGATAAACATCAAATATCCTTGCAATAAATATCCACAAATATAACAATCAATATCTCTCTATTAAATCTAGCACCAAATCTCTTCATCGAATCTAGCACCAAATCTCTTCATCAAATCTAGCACCAAATATAGCAACAAATCTCTCCACAAAATATGTTAGATTATTTGTTGCCCAAAATTGCGATTTGTGTGTCACCAATTTCAACAGAAAATGGCATGCCTGATAACTCCGTATCTCCAAACAAAACCGAGACGGAGTTGGTGAAAAATTATTAGAAAAATTCAAGCTTGGTAACTCATGATAATGAAGGAGCAATTTCTTATGAAAAATCTGATTCAAGAAATTTTGTTGGCTGTATTTCATATTCATTTAAATTGTTGACTGTTACAGTCTTTCAGATATGATGTGTGCCGTGTTATTGTTCTGTTCTTGTTTGAACTGATAACACGTAGTATGTCACTGAATACTTTTTTGCTTGCGGCATGTTAAGGAATGCAACTTTTGAATTATAAACTGTTTAAAGATATCTTTCTTTGAATTGAAGCAAAAAGCCTTTTTTCTCTAAAAAGAAGTTTAGAATTTTCATGTCAATTGGCATAAAGTTCCTTTAAGGTGCATAATATCAGGGAAGAATTTATAGTATAGAAACTACAAAATGAAAATGTGGCATGGAAAAGAGCTCACTGATTTCTTGTTGCTAAGAAAACACCCATAGTAAATGTGGCACGTAAATGTGTGCACCCCCAATCCAATAGATCCCCAAACTTTTAAAGCTGCTTTCATTCTAACTTTAAATATAGAACTCGAGGGAAGGAACATGCTGACCTCCCCCTCCTCGCTGGTATGGATGCTCCTTGACTTATCTTCATGTAACGTGCATGAGTTTTACTTAGCATATTATACATTATTCGTGAATAGCTGACGTGTCAAGGGAAATATAATTTTCTTATAAAGTCATACATATAACTTAGATGTAGGACTAGTAATACGCAATATCTCCTCTAATTTCAAAGATACTTAATGATGAGCAAGGGCTTGTCTAAAATAGTTTTTCCATTCTATCAAGCTTTATACATATAAATGGATGTAAGGTGCATCTCACATTATGTTTTGTTCCTTGACACATAAAATTCGACGTCCTGATCCCTTTTTTTAATTGTCTTGTTCCTTTATATATGAAGCTATACCCTATAGACATTTTGAAATATACACATAAGAATATTTGCTTGATCATCATCTTACATAACCGACAACATTACTACTTGATCATCAACTCACATAACCATACATGACCATCTTGAACGGTATCTCTCTTCGATAACATGAAGCATGTAAGAACCGAGTGCAATAAAAATGTAGCATGCAAGAATATATATGTGCAGTTTTAGTTTGTAACCGAGGTATCAAGCGTGAAGCACATTTCACACACTAAAACTGCTGCCGCTTGAATCTTCTATAATTAAAATCATACATGTGAGAATCTGGTTGGCCATTGTGAGTTTGAAATATTGGACATGTTGATTACAGTGCCTGAGTCATGTTGTTACAAGGCCGCAGCTTGCCGTTGTGATGGTTTAACTGCATTGAATAATTTATTTCCAGAAAGGTGGATAACTCCATTCCAGTTTTCTCGTTGTTTAATAAATTTAAGGCTTTGTCAAGCTCTGATGATGAGAATGAGATGTTTAATGAGCATTCTCTCATTGAATTGATTTCTTTTGATGTTCTTTCAACTATAGATAATAATAGTGCATTTGAAGAAAGGGTTGAGGCTGGCTTTGGATCTGTTGTTATAGATAACATTCTTTATGATGCTAAAGATGAATTTTCTAATGAAGACGGCATGGTACCTAAGCTTGATTGCTTCTAAGAAGTTTGTCATGGTAACAATTCAATCTGTTGTAGTGTTTTTTGTCCTTGGACTAATGGTACATGTGGTTTCATTTTTTTTTGATAAAACTAAGCATTTTTTCTATTTGCGTGCACTATTTATACTTATACACGTTAAGTTTGATGAGGCCTTGGTGGCGGTGGGTATGGGCCTTTGTTATTCAAATGTTCAGCAGTTCAGACAATGAGTCTATTTGGTAACGTGGGTTCTGTGATTTTGAGGTCTGTGCTGAGATCGATTAAGAGTGATAGATATGTTCAGAATGCTCCTTTGAACGTTGGTATTTATAGAATTTTGGATGCTGATTTGTTTGGAGAGGCTGGATAGTTTTCAGTCAATTATGATGATGAGATAAATGTGTTTAATGATATTTGTGGCCCTTCTAATGGTGATATAGTTTCATGGGTTGGTGCAGATTTTTCTTATTTATCTTTGATGTTTGAGAGAGATCCAGGTCGGTGCCAGAGTCATATATGGTTATGTGAGCTGATGAGCAAGTAGTAACGCTGTTGGGTATTTGGACATTTGTAGTAATGCCAAATAATGAAGTGAAGAATTTTCCGATGTTTTATACTTTTGAAGAGATGATAGTGGAAGACAGGAATTCTGGACAAAGCACTTTGAAAGGTGGATTGTAATAAGTTTAGTTGTCACCTTTCTAACCCTTCCGGTATGGAACTTCTCTTTATTTTGATATTTACTTTCCAACTTTCAAAATAATGCAACTACATTGTTTATCAGATAATAATCTTCATCTAAAAAGCCACATTGACTTGCAAATTAAGAGAAAGAAGTATGATCACAAGAAAACAACAGGCTTTCAGGTATTTGTAAATGGCCCCAGTTTTATATATTGATAGATTAACTACATTTACAGAGCCCCCCAATAAAAGATGTATAATTGTATATATATAATTTATTGATAAATCATGTCACAATTCGCTCAAGGTAGTTCATCAGAAGTATTTTTCACATCTGCAGATTCTAGAATCAGGGCGGTACCATCTGCTTAGTTATTCGAATTGTATACTCATTTTTGCTTGTGCAAGTATTTAGTCACTGATTTTGTGATTCTGCTAAAGTACTCGTGTGTGTGTGTGTGCGTATGTTATGTTACTTTATCGTAATTTACGCACGTATGCAGTGAGGTGTTGTCCAAACATGGCAAAACTTAGTAATGAGGCATCCTCTTCTAAAACCACATATCATACAATAATAACTTTCTTATTTGTACCATCATCTCCATTTTCTACAATATCCATAACTTGCTTGTTAACTGCAAAAAACTGCTTTAAAAGTTAGAGAACATTTATAACATAGTCTAATAATTATATAGACTATATAGCGCTATTTTATTTGATGTTGCCAAGGGAATTTGCACTTAAGCGGTTTTATTGGCATATTAACCATCTCCCAGTTTCATTAATATTATTAAGTGGTGGTGAAGGCTGAGAGAATAAACTCTGCATTTTAAAGCAACAAACAGGTTAAGTGTTGTTTAAAAGATCAATAATTGGTCATATGCAATGTGGTTAGTTTCAATAAAATCATGCAAACTGAATATAACAATTGGTTATAACCTAGAAAGTCAAGTGGCTTAGTACTAAATAGCTTGTGATGACCATTTTACCCAAAGGTTTCAAACCTTGGAATTTGATCACATCTTCTATGGATATACTTGTATAATTCGTATGATGCAAAGCACCTGTAGCGTTTATAATTTACTAGTTAAAACTAGTACAATTTCACATAAAATCCAATAAATTATAGTTGTTTTGTGATTTACAGTTTGAACTTGCCAGTATCCCATATCCAGCTCTTCGCATGTGTTTAGTCTTGGTTAAATCTTTTGTGCAGCTCAGTTTATTTGTAACAGCTCAGTTGATTTGTACTGAATTGTAGGGTACCTTTTAATCAACGAAAGCTTGTTTATTTCAATAAAAGGTACCCTGCATTTAAGCTTTTTTATTGCCTTATAACTATATGTATCAAATAACACTAATCTCAAGTACAAAGGAATGTACAAAGGGAAGGTACATTTTTAATTCTCAATAGTTGCTTTCAATAGCAGCAGTATGCAGTTTAGTTAGTTTATCATGTTAAAAATGTTTATGTCAATTTTTTTATCTTTTTATGTCAAATATTTGTGGAATAATTCGATTTTATCAAGCTGAAAATAGACATAAATGATTATCTATTTCTTCATTTCATGTTCTTGTTTTGGAATGATGTTGTCACCTAGAAGAATGACATCTATGGATTACACATAAGTAATGGGTACTATGTAATTATATTGGCATAGCTAACAATGTGAACTAAATTACATCTTAATGATTGTACTGAAGATCTAAATCATATTACTATTTTGTATGGATTAAGAAAACTGTATATATTTGAAATATATATATATATATATATATATATATATATGTTTTACCATTATATATGTTCAACTTGTTTGTCATTTAATTATACTTTAAATGATTATGCAATTACCAGCTTGTCTAAAACTATATATATATATGTATGTATGTATGTATGTATGTATAACTATATTATTTGTGAATTTCGGTGATTTAGGGAGGGAAGAAAGTTTATGAAGAAGACGAATATTTTGCATCGGTTGTTAGATTAGTTTAGCCGATGCAAAAATAAAATAGCCAAAATGATACTTTTTATTAGCACCGGCCACAAATAAAATTCGATGCAAAATTGTAATTTTTTTGCATCTGATTTTTAAACAACCAATGCTAAATTTAAGACTTTACTAAGCAAAAGAGCCATTTTTGCATCGTCCTGAAAACCGATGCAAAAAAGTCATATGTTGCATCGGATGATTTCAAACATTTGATGCAAATAATTGATTTTGCATCGGTTTTATAACCACTGCAATAGTAACAAGTTTTTTGCATCATCTGCAATTGCATCGGTTGTTGAGCTGATGCAATAAGGGGTAAATAGCCAAAGAAATTAGTCTTTTTTGTGCTAATGAATTCACAATCATTCTTCATTCAAGAATTCAACATGGTATCAGAGTCATACTTTATATCAAGCACTTGCTGCCTTTATAATGACAAAGGAGCAAAAAATCTGCTAGTGTCAAATATTCAAGCCCAGCATTATCACCCCGTCATATCCAAGGAGTTGCTGCCAACCAGTAGTGTTCAGCACCAATACTATGTAACTCTCATGTTGGAAGAGAAAGAAGAAGTTAGAGATGATCACTAACAAGTGTCTGCAACATGGAGGGAAGAAGAAGCATTGCACCGAACACCGAATTACCAATGGACGATGTTGTCAAAGTCACCAATGGGTCAATGTTACAGGTCAAACCTATGACTCAGGAAGATGAGGGCATACCACCGGTCAAGGCTACACCATCCTGATAGATACTAGGTGACTATGCTGAGCGTGCAGGTGCAAAAGTGCACACTGCGCATGCTGATGAATGGGCTTTTTTCCTGAAGCTTAATGGGCATAGTGTGTTTCAGCCAGTTATGCATGAGATTTGTAAATGAGCCCTGCTGGAGTAGTGGATATATATATATATATTGGGCAAAAAAACCTTTGTAATGTGTGTTGAATTAGAATGAGAAGTTTGATTCTTTTTCTTTCTTGTTACTTTCAACAATTTTCTACAGTTCTTATAATCTTCTTTCCATTATTTACTTTAATTCTTCTTCTCCATATTGCTGTGTATTTAATTTACTGTTTCCTCTTCTAACTTTCAAGAGAACCATTCTCTGCTACTATTCATTGAAGCATCATGGCCACTATGAAATCAAGAAGTAAGACAAAACAAATAAGGCGTAATAAATCTCTATCAGAGCCTCATGGAAAGCAAAGTTTGAACCGTTTATCTATCAAAAGATGCTAATTCAACTCAATAATCAACGTTATGGATAATAACTCACTTAGAGTGTTTGGTCAAGGTATTTGAATCGATGAAACTATGCATTATAATGTTGTCTATCAAAACTGTCAACAAAAAGACTGGTGATACTATCTCTTCGCTTCAAAGCAGCATATCATCAAATTATCTTCCAAATTTTGAAAAAATAAATTGTTAAGCTTTCTTATAGAATATAGATTAGTAGTATTAAGCTAACAAACAAATATCCCGAAGATTTTGACTTGTATCTTAATGAACTTAGGTTCTTTCTTGTGATCTTGGATGAAATAGTAGAGAATTCAGATACTATTATTTTTTCTAATAGTTAAGGGTATGCTTCTTGTGATGTTATCGTTGGGTGTGCTTCGTATTATATCCAAGATTTCCCATAAATTGAAAGTTGGACTACTGATGCACCCTAATCATCCCTTGTATGCTCCCAAGAACCAGCCCTACATAATCCACATACCACTAATGTTTTAATTCCTATTCGTTCGGAGCTAAGGATTCCCATTTGTTCAGTTGATGAATTTGATGTTGAAGGTGCTAATCTTAATGTAGAAGATAAGCATCTTGCTCCAAAAATTGATGATGAAACACATGAGATAGAGATTTTCACTACATGAGATATTTATGATTACTTAAGCATAGAGAATCTTTTTTGATGACAATGAAGTTGTAGAGAACCTTCCAGGGGAACAAGAAGATTTGGTAGATCCAAAATTTCCTTCTCAACTAGAAATTAAAAGTGATGACAAACATGTAGTGAGAGTTTGACATTTGTCAGAAGTTCAATAAATTTGCAAATGGTTTCAATCCAAAATCCTGGAAAAATCAGGAATCCTTTCAACCCGAATCCCAGCATTCAAATCAACATGGTAAAGAAATCAAGATGAGTGAAGTGTTGCGGTCACTACTCCCCACCAATATCACTGTTCCTTCAAATTTTGAAATAGTTGGATGCTTTGCAGATATGAAATTGAATTCTGGGCATGTTCTTAACAGAATGCTCATAGATCAAGAAAATGTTGTGAGCAACATAGTTGCTATTTAAAATGATTAACGAATAATGGGGCTTGAGGCACTGGCTAACAATCAATTGCTTCCAGCTATGGTAAAAGAAAATGCAATTCGGTTTATTGTTGATTTGATAGTAGTGTTTGGAATTCAAAACTAACTAGTGAGATACAAAGGCTTATAGGATGTTTTTGTGAAACTAATATTGTACATGATATATTCTATGGAGTTTGTCCGATATCTATAATGGCTGCAAAGAAGATGAAGTGTGTTTATGCTATGCCTTGATTCTAACGTCACTTGAGTATCTTGAGAGCAAAGTTGTTCTTAATAAGTTGAAATATTCATCACTTGCAGTTCTTACAGACTATCATGATGATGTTGGAGATCTTCCATCAAAAGAAATATATATAGAATTTGCACGCAACGTCTTGATGGAATGAACGATAAAAGCATGGCGGCATAGAATGTTATGATATCAGCTGCTATAGCAAGATGCTATCTGCTTGTGCATGGTTAGGAGCACTTACACTAGGGAGATGGGTATTTGAGATTATAAAAAAGGAGAAAATTGTAACTAATGTATTCGTGTCTACTTCATTGACTGATCTGTATGCAAAATGTGGAAGCATAGAAGAGGCCAGGAGAATATTTGATGCTATAAATGATAAGAGTATGGTTTATTAGAATGCTATGTTAGCAGAAATCGGGCATCATGGGCAGGGTAAGAAAGTAATTAAATATTTAAAGTGCTAGCTTTGCACGGTCGATACGATTTAACTGGCATGACACTTCTTGCTGTGCAAAATTCCCTTAGCCATGGTGGCTTGGAAGATGATGGTGAAAGGATATTTCAGTGCATGGAAAGGGACTATGGAATCAAACCAGGATCTAAGCCTTATGCATGCATGGTTGACAAGTTTGGATGAGCTGGAAGACTAGATGAAGCTTTACAATTTATTAAGAACAACCCCAATAATGTAGGTACAAGTGTTTGGGGAGCTTTACGAGGCGCAAGAATGATTCACAAAAACACAAGCCTTGCTCAAATGGCATCTTGAAAGTTGTTTGAACTTGAGCCAGAGAACCCAAGATACTACTCAAACATACACTCGTTTAACAAGAAATACGGAAAGGAAGCTATGATGAGGAAAGCAACAAAAAGCATGGAAACAGTAGTCACGCCATGTTGCTATAGGGATATAAAAGCTAGTGGGAAGAGGATACCTATATGCGATTTGGGTGATACCTCATTGATCGACATAAAAAAGTGAGGTTGCCAAAGGAACTTCGAATCAAACTTGAGGACAAGGTTGCTTTGAAGGAGAAGGGAATATTAGTACTAGAATTATTGTATCAAGATTATGCAGCCATTATAATGACAAAGGACTGAACAAATGCCGGTGTCGAAGACTCAAAATCCAGGGTGATCATCCCGTCACATCCAAGGAGTTGCTGCCACCCAGTAGCGTTCAACACCAACGCTATGGAGCTCTTATTTTGGAAGAGAAAGAAGTAGTTAGAGATGAAATAACAAGTATCGGCTGCATGGAGAGATTAAGAGGCATTGTATCGAACATTGGATTACCAATGGACTATGCATTCAAAGTAACTGATGGGTCAACGCTAAAGGTTGAACCTATAGAAAGATGATGGAAAACCACAAGTCAAGGCTACACCATCGTGATGGATGCTAGGTGCCTGTGTTGAATGTGCACATGCACAAGTGCGCCGCTGTGCATGATGAAGAATGGGCATTATTTCCTAAAGATTAATGGGCATAATGTGTTTCGACATGTTATATTTGTAAATGATCCATGTTCAAGTACTGGATATATGTGTGGGGGGGGGGAACGACCTTTGTGTAATGTGTGTTGAATTTAAATGAGAAGATTAATTTTTTTATCTTCCGTATTAGTTTGAACAATTTCCTGCACTTCTTTTAATCTCCTTTCCAATGTTTACTTTAAGTCTACTTCTCCATACTGATGTGTATTTAATTTACTATTCCTCTTCTAACATTCTAGAGCAACATTCTCTACAATTATTCTTTGAAGCATCATGGCTACTATGATATCAAGAAGTAAGATAAAACAAATAGAGCATAACAACACTATTGCTTAAAGCATCTTCATTCTAATCTAAACTTTTTGATTGTGAAACTCTTCAGAAAAGAGTCATCATTTGAGTACTGATTCTCATTAGAGGGTTTCCTCTAGATCTTCATATGAGAATTGAAGATGATCAAACAGTGAATGTGCCTTGACCGAATAGTATCTATTTCAGGATGCATCATTCAAAATTCAATCAACCTCTACTGCATTTAAGAAATGCATAAAAGTTAAAAAAATATAGAAATAAAGCAATTCAACAAGAAAAACAGTCAGGAGCCATACCAGAAGCCACTTACTTTAGAAAACTTTTATTTTCACATCATCGATGGATTACGAGTTGCTACCTACTTTAATTATTTGATCACTTTCTCGTTAATTTCTTAATTTGGTTCTCTGCTTCAATTTTAATCCCTTGCCATTTTATGATCATTTGACTTCCTGTAATCATCATAGGTGATGCTTCAGCATTCTCAATCTCTGATACTAGTACTGACAATGACTCACAAGCCCTCTCCTCAATCCCTCAACTTATGACGACCATAGCGAACCACCAAAGCCAACTTATAACCATTTATCTAGAGGAAGATAACCATCTCCTCCACAAATTTCAAATTGAAACTGCAATTTATGGATATAGCTTAGAAGGTTTTGTTCTAGGCGCTCTTCCAATTCCACCAAGGTTCAACATAGACAAAGAAAATAAAACAATCAGAAATGCGGAGTATGTCAAATAGAACAGGAAAGACAGACCACTCTGCTCTTGGTTATTATCTTCCATAAGTGCTAATTTGTTGCCTCAAGTATTGGGATGCAAGATGTAAAACCTTATATTTTAACAGCACTAAAATACGATAAATAAAAAAATAATTAATTTAATATTCAGAATTAAGTGAAACGAACTGCTCTATTGCATTCGTCTCCTAAATTTTGGTCAAAATAGGCACCTGGTTTGCGTAAAACGAACACTGTATGGAGAAGTTATTAAGGTTTTAAGTTTGTATACACATAAGAAGAAAATATATGAGTAAAACAAGTCCAGAAATTCTAAATAGTTTAAAATCGTAGAAAATATGGGAGCGGGAAAATTCTTTCCTAGGGGTGTCGACCCCATAAAGGGGATGTCGACCCCTGGGTCGATCCCATAAAGGAGTGTCGACCCATCAGTCAACCCCAAAAAAGGAATTCGACCCCCTTACGGCAGATTTGGGAAGATTAGGCTTTACTGACAAATATATATATGACCCTATTTCTCTTGTTTTTCCACACCAAAAACAATGGAGCACTAGATGCTGCCTCTGCCCAGATTGAATCAAGCCTTTTTGTAACACCCCGTATTTTAGTTAATACTAAAATTCACTAATCGCAGAATAAATAATCTCAGACGTGGGAATTGGTGGAAACGGGCAGCGTCATTGCGTTCGTCTCGGAAAAATACGCAGAATAGAGTCCGAAATTTTGTAAATCGGAGTCCGTATGGCCCAGCTAAGGCCCAAAGAAGTTTTCAGAAAATTCAAGGTTAAAAAAAACAGATTTAAAATTCAGTTCTAAAACAAGTTTGGAGCCAAAAGCGGAAAGGGCGGGAAAGTTCCCGCCTACCCCGTGTCGACAGGCATGTCGACAGGGATGTCGACAGGCATGTCGACAGGGGTGTCGACAGCCCTGTCGACAGGGGTGTCGACACAGGGTGTAGGCCCTGTTGATCTGGGTGCACCAGATCTGGTTTTTGGTTGAGTCTTGGGCTGTGTTCTAGAGATTTCCTAAATCTGACGGTCCTAATCTAATCTAGGGTTAATCTAAGGGCCTAAAACACTACCTAATCCTATAAATAAGACCCCAACCCTACCCTAATTCATTCATAATTAGATCTTGTAACTAAACTATGGCAAAATGAGACTTGATCATGGCCTCCACAAATCAATGAAGAGAGTTGCAAGCTAATCAACCTCTAATCAACATCTTCTTCAACTAAAGCAACTAATTCCACTTCATAAGTTTGCTAATCTAGGTTTTGGTGAGTTTCTATCACTTTGATGATCAATTGCTAAATTAAGTAGATGAGATATGATGAGATCTATGGTTTTGCATGAGGATTAATGGGGTTTCAAGTCATATGATATGATGTGAATATGCTAATCTATGTTTAATATTAATCCTATGTTTATGCATGTTGAATATGTGAGTTTATGCATGTTAAATATGTGAGTTATGCATGTTGAATATGTGAGTTTATGCATGTTAAATATGTGAGTTATGCATGTTGAATATGTGAGTTTATGCATGTTGAATATGTGAGTTTATGCAAGTTGGATATGTGGGTTTATGCAAGTTAAGTGGTGGGTTTATGCATAATAAGTAATTGATTTTATGCATGCTAAGTAGGTGGTTTTATGCATGCTAAGTGTTTGGTATTATGCATAAATCATGACATGCAAGTTTACCCTTTTAAATGTGATGCATACATATGCAAGATGGCACCTTTATATGCTATGAATATATATATATATATGCATGTTTACCCTCCTTTAAGATGCAAGTCATATATGCAAGTTCAACATGTTATACAAGTTATGTGTACGCTTATATGCAAGTTCAACATGTTATGCAAGTTATGTGTATGCTTATATGCAAGTTCAACATGTTATACAAGTTATGTGTATGCTTATATGCAAGCTCAACATGTTATGCAAGTTTATGTGTATGATGTTATGTAAGTTATGTGCATGTTGTTATGCAAGTTCATATGCAAGTTATGTGTACGATGTTATGCAAGTTATGTGCATGATGTTATGCAAGTTATGTGTATGATGTTGTGCAAGTTAACATGTAACATGTTGTGCAAGTTCACACCTTTAAGACACATGCAAGTTCACCTTTGTATAACCTATGAACACTTATGCAAGTTGCCTTTATACATGACATATGTATGTTCATGCAAGTTGGGTTATTTAGTAATGCTAGTTGGGTTAATGTCATGATGTAAGTGGACACCTTTTAACCCATGTTAATGCTAATGTATGCTAAGTGAAACCCATGTTAATTGTGAAAGAATTTTCTCTTGGAAATATGTCGTGTTAGCATAAGTACGTGGGGAAACGATGGGGTTAATAGACATGTTAATGAAATGGTGTGAAATGGTTATGATTAAGCATACCATAAAATGAATAAGCATAAGTGGGAATTTACCTATTGAGTTAGGTCTACCCCATGGGAATTTACCTATTGAGTTAGGTCTACCCATGTTATGAAAAACTTGATATTAATTAGGGATAATTAATGTGGGGGTGATTAATTAGGTGTAATTAATCGACTAAGACACGAGGTTGGACTCATTTGTAGTGTAAAACTGCCCGGACCCTACCGGCTTAACCAGGTGCTACAAATGTCAGCCCAATGTGAGAGGTCTTAGCCATAAATTAAATACGTGATTAAAGTAAAGACACGAGGTTAGACTCTGTTATGACGTAAGACTGCCCGGACCCTACCGGCTTAACCAGTTGTCATAAAAGCCAGTCTAATGTGGGAGGTCTTTATGGGAGATCACGGTCTTAATTAATTAAGAAACACTTAACCATATTAGCATGTAGTGGGACATGAGGGGTTAAGTGGGTGCCTTGGGTGGCATGAGGAGACTAGTGGGTTGCCTTGGGTGGCAATAGAAAAATACGATTAGAATACTTAACCAAAGTGGAACATGTAATTAAACATGATTAAAGGGTTAAGTAAGTGCCATGGGTGGCATGTGAAAATCTAGTGGGTACCTTGTATGACAATTAGAATATGATTAAAGGACTTAACCAAAATTTATAACATGTAAGGGGACATGGTTAAAGGGTTAAGTGGGATTCACTAGAAATAACAAGCTTAGGTGGTAGCTTGTAGGGGCCCATTTCAACCAATATCCCTAACGTATCTTTGTGGGCTCGACTCTAGTCGAGTGACGGGACACGCATATTGGGCTTGACTATAAGAGGCCAAACCGGGTTAGCGGTGGCAACGCGGGACCAACGGGTTTCATATGCGTGTGTGGACCCGGGCTGGTTGGTAAGTCGTTGTTGCATCGTGTAGATATAAAGCCGTGCACCGTTGATATTATCAGGTGGCCACGTTGGGGAATGATACACCCCATCGTGGGACCAGCACGGGTATCTACGTAGGGGAGCCGATCGCTTGGGGAGTAGTGGGTACACCTATGTAGTCAGATTGGGGTACACGAAACTACTAAATTACTAAGTACACTTAGGGGGATCAACCTTTAAGTAGGAATGACTGGTGTGGTGCAGTGTAGTAATTATCCTTGGGTGGGTGGATGCGTCTTTACGGTTATCTTAGTTTATCCTAAGTATACCTAGCTGCTTAGTGTAGCCATTCATCCCCAGACGTTACCGTATATCAAGCTTATGTCTCCTCTGGTTACTTTAATGATTGTATTGTTAAAGTTATAGGACTCAATCAGACTTATGTCTGACCCCGTTGTTTTTATCTTTTTCCCAACCCTCAGGTTATCAGAGTGGGCCCAGTACGAGTGGGCTTTGATCAGGCTGCTTTATTCTCTTTTGGAGCTTGGACCATAGATGTAGAGCTCAGCTTACCCTTTCTTTTATGGCTATCAGTCCATGTATTGGGATTATGTACTTTTATTTATCAGGATGGATATTTTGTACTTGACTCTTATTATGGTTTTGTGATGTAACCAAACATGTTTTACTTTCCGCTGCAAAGAAATGATGTTTTGAAATTTTCAAGTATTACTTATATCTGTCTTGTTGTAATTTTTCTGTTCTATATTCACTTAAAATACTCCACCGATGTTATGGCATTCCCTTAGAGAGTGACCATAGCGGATGTGGGGTGTTACACGTGGTATCAGAGCAAAGGTTACCGGAACAGATAAAATTTTTAGAAAACTATTTTTCTAAAAACATTTTTGGAAGAAATATTTTCAAAAACATGTCTTTAAAGAGAAAAGTTTTTGAAAGAAAAGCATAATCCTCGATAGCCATATCTGTATCTTTCGAATTCTCCATTTTGAATCTTTCCTTTTTCGTCTCAGCATGGCTGAAGATCTTTATCTTCCGGACGGTGTAGCGGTACCAGTATGGTATAGGAGGTTGTTAGAGGCTAGGGCCGCCGCTGCAGGTCCAGCAAATGTTCCTCCTCCACCCGTTGCACTCGTTCCTCCTCGCGCGGATACTTTTGCTATGACTTGTAGGAAGTTTAAGGCTATGGGAGGAAAACCTTTTGTGGGAGCTAGGGATTGGCTTAATGAGACGGAAGAATTGATGGAAATCTTGGAAGTGGAAGAGGGAAAGAAATTCAGGTTAGCCGCTCGGTTAATGGAAGGAGAGGCCTCGTTCTGGTGGGAGGCCACTAATGGAGAACGCCCTGTTGATTCTTGGATGGATTTCAGGCAAAGGTTTGAGGCAAAGTTTCTCTCAAAAGCGGAAGAAAATGTGCACGTGGAAAGGCTCTTGAACTTAAAGCAAGGGAACTTGTCGGTGAAAGAATATGTTAACAAGTTTAAGCAGTTAGCGAGATTCAGCATAGACTTGGTAAACACACCGGAAGAGAAAGCTCTGAGGTTCGTTAAAGGCTTAAACGAACCGATGCACGGATTGGCTATGTCTCACATCCCTATGGGGGCCACTTTTGAGAAGCTAATGGACATGGCACTTATGCATGAGGAAGAGAAGGGTCCCAATGCTAATAAAGCACCCGAGAAGAAAGGAGATCAGAAGAGACCTCAACAGCAACAGCAAAACAAGGGTGGGAAAGGTAACGGTGGCAAGGGAAAGAAGAAGTGCTTCAACTGTGGGACGCTAGGCCACCTAAGCAAGGATTGTCGCAAGAAGAGGAAGGCTGGCTGCTTCCACTGTGACGAAGCAGGACATCTAGTGAAGGACTGCCCTAAGAAAGGGGAAAGGACGGGATCTACCTCAGGAGGACAGGTGCAAGTTCTTTTGGCACCAACTCAGGCAAGGGGGCAAGCTCAGGCTCTCGCGGTTCCACCAATTCAGGAAAGAGGTAGAACTATTTCCATTGAAAGTCTAGTTTTTCTGTTTGATTATCAGGGTCAAACTTTATTTGATTTTGACGCATCGAGTTCGTTTATTTCATTATTGTTAGTGAGTCACTGCACTGAGACACCAGTTAGTAGATGATCCCTTAGTTGTTTCAAACCCAATTGGGGCTCCATGATGTGTTTGGGTTTGAAAGTTTCTATACTTAGCGTTGAGTTTAGATGTGATGCTTTTTGGGCTTCACGGGCTATGGGTTAGTTTTGGGCATGGACTGGTTATCCAGTAATGGTGCCGTTCTTATTGTGGAAGGAGAGTTGTTAGGCTTATGACCCGCTAGGGTAACACTCTCGAGATCTCTTGTAATCCCATGGAATCTGTTATGCTAAGTTATCTAGAATCGCTTGACACGTCGGTCAAGAGTTTGCGATCTGTTAGAGTGGTCCGGGAATACTCGGATGTGTTTGAGGAGGTGAAGGGCTTACCTCCGGAGCGGGAGATTGACTTCCAAATATATCTGGTAGACAATGCCAAACCAGTGTCTTGGCCAGTGTGCCACGTGGCTCCTCGTGAGAGGAGGGAACTCCATAAGCAAGTAGGCAATTTGCTTGAGAAGGGGTTTAGAAGACGAAGTATATCGGAGTGGGGTGCTCCGGTAGTTTTTGCCACGAAGGCGGATGGGTCCCTCAGACTTTGTGTAGGCTAAAGAGAGCTAAATAAACTCACAAAGAAGAATAGACACCCATTGTCGAGGATTGATGATCTCTTTGATCAGTTAGTGGGCGCCTCAGTATTTTCGCAGTTGGACTTAGCCACGAGGTTTCGTCAGTTGAGAGTAACCGAGGATAGTATAGAGAAGACTACCTTTAGGACTCCGGATGGTTTTTATGAGTGGCTGGAGATGCCATTTGGTTTGACGAACGCCCCCGCATATGATGAGAAGGGTGTTCATGGAGTACCTAAATAAGTTCGTGATGGTCTTTGTAAATGACATCTTGGTCTTTTCTAGGAGCGAAATAAGTTTTCGTATGTGCTCAATAGGATGAGCAAAGCCAGTTATGGGATAAACGGTGGTTTTGGAGCGAGACTGGCGAGGACATCCAGAGTTGGACAAGGGCTTAATTATTTAGCCGTTTTTACTAGTATCATCTCATGTAGGTCGTCTGAATTCGAAGGAGGTATCCCTTGGGTGTTTGTCTGATATTGGTTTAGGCCTTTGGGGCTTGCATTTGGGGGATGTCGAGTTCGACTAAGGTGGTCTGCGTGAGAGATGGATAGTTGTGACGATTTTGCATGGGAGAATATCCTGATTTTCTCTAGAAGTGGAGAAAAGCATGCCTTACATCTCAGAGAAGTGTTGGAGACTCTTCGAGCACATAGTCTTAAAGCTAAATTCTCTAAATGTCATTTTTGGAGAAGAGAAGTGCGATTCTTAGGGCATGTGGTCTCTAAGGATGGGATAGCTGTGGATCCCGCAAAGATAGTATCTATCCAGGATTGGAAAGTTCCTAGGAATGCTACCGAAGTAAGAAGTTTCTTGGGGTTGGCAGGATATTATAGGAAGTTCATCAAAGACTTCGCGAAGATATCAGCCCCATTAACCCGCTTGACGAAGAAGAATCTGGTTTTCTCATGGGACGAGATGTACCAAGACATGAAGCGAGTTTTCTTTTTGGCCGGTATGAAGAAAGACATGGCCGAGTATGTCGCTAGATGCTTGGTGAAAGCGGAGCAAGAGAAACCAAGTGGGTTGCTTCACCCATTGGAAGTTCCGCTAAGGAAATGGGATAGTGTCTCGAAGGATTACCGAAATCAAGGAAGGGTAATACGGGGATTTGGGTTTTGGTAGATAGACTTACTAAGTGTGACAATTTCATACCCGTGAAGAGCAAGAGGACTATTCCATGTCTAGCTTCCGTTTACATTCGAGAGATTATTAGATTGCATGATGTACCTTCCAGTATAGTGAGCAATCGAGATCCTATCTTCACTAAAGAGTTTTGGAAAAGTTTGCAAGAGGCGGTAGGAACTCAGTTGTATTTGAGTACCGCATATCATCCTCAGATAGACGGCCAGACCGAGAGGGTGAATCGTATTTTAGAAGACCTTTTGAGGCTATGTATCTTGGATTTAGGAGGTACGTGGGAAGAGCATCTTCCATTGGTGGGGTTGCCTGACAGACTTAGTGGTGTACATGATGTATTCCATGTGAGGAAGGGCCTACATAAGATCGTAGAGGCGATAGAGCCAAGCTTGCTTAAAGAAGTAAGGTAGAGCGTGATGTGATTATTCGACGAGCTCCTACCTGCATCCTTGGGTCAGAGATTAGGGAGTTGAGAAACAGAGAGGTTCGACTAGTCAAAATGAAAAAGGAGAGAAAGTGAGAGCAATGCTACTTGGGAGACAGAAGCGAAGATGCGTTCGTTATGCCCATCCCTTTTTGAGGGTATGTGCTTTAGACGTCTCCTTTATCGGTTGTCTAGTGCTTATCTTATCCTTAGTATGTCCTCTCATTAGTACCTTTGACCTTTAGATAGGGTAAACCTATGGTTGAAACATGTGTTTGAGACATGTTATGTATGATGGATGCAAGTGGATGCAAGTGTTTGCTAGTGGTTGCTCGTGGATGCATATATACACACTTTAGGCACTAGATCGGCTCAGTCACTTCATATTGCATATTGCATATTTATGTGTGTAGGTAGCTATATTAATGGATGTATAATGGTTGCGTTATCATATGGATGATGCATTTTGGTGAATGATTGTGCACTCATGTAGATATTGTATGTGTCGATAGGGTTCTCTCGCATACATAATGGATGCATGGCACTATCATGGTTTGCATAAGTTCATACATTAGATAGGGAACATATACACACACTTTTTGCATATGCTCATACATCATTAGAAATTGTTTTAAGGACAATGGATGCCCGTGTTTGATGGATTGAGTAGATGGTTGTTTGGATGGTAGGATATGCATTCTCCTTAGCTTAGAGATTTCGGGGACGAAATCCTTTAAGGAGGGGAGAATGTAACACCCCGTATTTTAGTTAATACTAAAATTCACTAATCGCAGAATAAATAATCTCAGACGTGGGAATTGGGGGAAACGGGCAGCATCATTGCGTTCATCTCGGAAAAATACGCAGAATAGAGTCCGAAATTTTGTAAATCGGAGTCCGTATGGCCCAGTTAAGGCCCAAAGAAGTTTTCAAAAAATTCAAGGTTAAAAAAAACAGATTTAAAATTCAGTTCTAAAACAAGTTTGGTGCCAAAAGCGGAAAGGGCGGGAAAGTTCCCGCCTACCCCGTGTCGACAGGCATGTCGACAGGGGTGTCGACAGCCCTGTCGACAGGGGTGTCGACACAGGGTGTCGGCCCTGTTGATCTGGGTGCACCAGATCTAGTTTTTGGTTGAGTCTTGGGCTGTGTTCTAGAGATTTCTTAAATCTGACGGTCCTAATCTAATCCAGGGTTAATCTAAGGGCCTAAAACACTACCTAATCCTATAAATAAGACCCCAACCCTACCCTAATTCATTCATAATTAGATCTTGTAACTAAACTATGGCAAAATGAGACTTGATCATGGCCTCCACAAATCAATGAAGAGAGTTGCAAGCTAATCAACCTCTAATCAACATCTTCTTCAACTAAAGCAACTAATTCCACTTCATAAGTTTGCTAATCTAGGTTTTGGTGAGTTTCTATCACTTTGATGATCAATTGCTAAATTAAGTAGATGAGATATGATGAGATCTATGGTTTTGCATGAGGATTAATGGGTTTTCAAGTCATATGATATGATGTGAATATGCTAATCTATGTTTAATATTAATCCTATATTTATGCATGTTGAATATGTGAGTTTATGCATGTTAAATATGTGAGTTATGCATGTTGAATATGTGAGTTTATGCATGTTAAATATGTGAGTTATGCATGTTGAATATGTGAGTTTATGCATGTTGAATATGTGAGTTTATGCAAGTTGGATATGTGGGTTTATGCAAGTTAAGTGGTGGGTTTATGCATAATAAGTAATTGATTTTATGCATGCTAAGTAGGTGGTTTTATGCATGCTAAGTGTTTGGTATTATGCATAAATCATGACATGCAAGTTTACCCTTTTAAATGTGATGCATACATATGCAAGATGGCACCTTTATATGCTATGAATATATATATATATATATATATGCATGTTTACCCTCCTTTAAGATGCAAGTCATATATGCAAGTTCAACATGTTATACAAGTTATGTGTATGCTTATATGCAAGTACAACATGTTATGCAAGTTATGTGTATGCTTATATGCAAGTTCAACATGTTATACAAGTTATGTGTATGCTTATATGCAAGCTCAACATGTTATGCAAGTTTATGTGTATGATGTTATGTAAGTTATGTGCATGTTGTTATGCAAGTTCATATGCAAGTTATGTGTACGATGTTATGCAAGTTATGTGCATGATGTTATGCAAGTTATGTGTATGATGTTGTGCAAGTTAACATGTAACATGTTGTGCAGGTTCACACCTTTAAGACACATGCAAGTTCACCTTTGTATAACCTATGAACACTTATGCAAGTTGCCTTTATACATGACATATGTATGTTCATGCAAGTTGGGTTACTTAGTAATGCTAGTTGGGTTAATGTCATGATGTAAGTGGACACCTTTTAACCCATGTTAATGCTAATGTATGCTAAGTGAAACCCATGTTAATTGTGAAAGAATCTTCTCTTGGAAATATGTCGTGTTAGCATAAGTACGTGGGGAAACGATGGGGTTAATAGACATGTTAATGAAATGGTGTGAAATGGTTATGATTAAGCATACCATAAAATGAATAAGCATAAGTGGGAATTTACCTATTGAGTTAGGTCTACCCCATGGGAATTTACCTATTGAGTTAGGTCTACCCATGTTATGAAAAACTTGATATTAATTAGGGATAATTAATGTGGGGGTGATTAATTAGGTGTAATTAATCGACTAAGACACGAGGTTGGACTCATTTGTAGTGTAAAACTGCCCGGACCCTACCGGCTTAACCAGTTGCTACAAATGTCAGCCCAATGTGAGAGGTCTTAGCCATAAATTAAATACGTGATTAAAGTAAAGACACGAGGTTAGACTCTGTTATGACGTAAGACTGCCCGGACCCTACCGGCTTAACCAGTTGTCATAAAAGCCAGTCTAATGTGGGAGGTCTATATGGGAGATCACGGTCTTAATTAATTAAGAAACACTTAACCATATTAGCATGTAGTGGGACATGAGGGGTTAAGTGGGTGCCTTGGGTGGCATGAGGAGACTAGTGGGTTGCCTTGGGTGGCAATAGAAAAATACGATTAGAATACTTAACCAAAGTGGAACATGTAATTAAACATGATTAAAGGGTTAAGTAAGTGCCATGGGTGGCATGTGAAAATCTAGTGGGTACCTTGTATGATAATTAGAATATGATTAAAGGACTTAACCAAAATTTATAACATGTAAGGAGACATGGTTAAAGGGTTAAGTGGGATTCACTAGAAATAACAAGCTTAGGTGGTAGCTTGTGGGGGCCTATTTCAACCAATATCCCTAACGTATCTTTGTGGGCTCGACTCTAGTCGAGTGACGGGACACGCATATTGGGCTTGACTATAAGAGGCCAAACCGGGTTAGCGGTGGCAACGCGGGACCAACGGGTTTCATATGCGTGTGTGGACCCGGGCTGGTTGGTAAGTCGTTGTTGCATCATGTAGATATAAAGCCGTGCACCGTTGATATTATCAGGTGGCCACGTTGGGGAATGATACACCCCATCGTGGGACCAGCACGGGTATCTACGTAGGGGAGCCGATCGCTTGGGGGAGTAGTGGGTACACCTATGTAGTCAGATAGGGGTACACGAAACTACTAAATTACTAAGTACACTTAGGGGGATCAACCTTTAAGTAGGAATGACTGGTGTGGTGCAGTGTAGTAATTATCCTTGGGTGGGTGGATGCGTCTTTACGGTTATCTTAGTTTATCCTAAGTATACCTAGCTGCTTAGTGTAGCCATTCATCCCCAGACGTTACCGTATATCAAGCTTATGTCTCCTCTGGTTACTTTAATGATTGTATTGTTAAAGTTATAGGACTCACTCAGACTTATGTCTGACCCCGTTGTTTTTATCTTTTTCCCAACCCTCAGGTTATCAGAGTGGGCCCAGTACGAGTGGGCTTTGATCAGGCTGCTTTATTCTTTTTTGGAGCTTGGACCATTGATGTAGAGCTCAGCTTACCCTTTCTTTTATGGCTATCAGTCCATGTATTGGGATTATGTACTTTTATTTATCAGGATGGATATTTTGTACTTGACTCTTATTATGGTTTTGTGATGTAACCAAACATGTTTTACTTTCCGCTGCAAAGAAATGATGTTTTGAAATTTTCAAGTATTACTTATATCTGTCTTGTTGTAATTTTTCTGTTCTATATTCACTTAAAATACTCCACCGATGTTATGGCATTCCCTTAGAGAGTGACCATAGCGGATGTGGGGTGTTACACTTTTTCTTCTTCAACAATCAAGTCATTCAAGTTTAGAGATCCATGATTCGATATCTGCAATCTCTCTTCTATTTTTCTAGATCTATTCACAGTGAGTCTATGTTAATTTTAGATCTAAATATTAAAAAGTTAATCTTGACATGAATATAACTCTAGTCTAAGCCTTTGACTGTTTGAATCATATCAGATCTGCTATAACCTGTGTATCAAAATTATTCTGACATGACTATGAACTAGATCCAAACTTACAACTATTTATCATGTCAGATCTGCCATTGTTTATAGATCTAATTCATTGTTTAGGTCACATCATGCCTGTTTCTACTATGTTTGTGGCTAAATCAGATCTTTTGTTAGTTGGTTATCCAATTCATTATTTAGATCTTATCATGCCTTTTTATAATATCCCTATTATGTTAGAATCAAGTCTATTGTCAAACGTTCATCTGATCCGTTCCTATATTCCGATCTTGTCATTATGCCACTATATGTTCATGCCTATTTCTACCATTATATGTCAGTCTTGTTAGTATGATCATTTCTATCCTCTTCCATTCATCTTTTCCCTTTTATTTTCATAGTCAGGCTACCTTCGAGCCTAGGCATGCCGTTGAAATAAGCAAACGCATTAAATTGGGAACGAGGGGAAAGCAGTAAAATTGGGACATAAGTTGTAATTGGAAATTTGGGCATAACTTGAATGAAATATATGAACATGAATTTGGGGCATATGGTTAATTTTGAACATAACTTGGAAATGGGCATGAAAACCTATAATGACGTAGGAATAATTTGTTAATAATGGAAATACCTAAAATTACAATAATTGGAAACTATAAGTGCACTTAGACACGAGGTTTGATTATACTTGTAGTGGAAATCTGCCCAGATCCGACATGCATATACAGCAACCACAGGTGGTGAATCTAATGTGAGGGTTCTAAGTGCATAAACATGTGACGTGTTGAGACATGAGGTTAAGCCCCACCTGTGGAAGAAGTCCGCCCGGAACCGACCGACATATCCAGCATCCACAAGTGGTAGGATTAATGTGGGAGGTCTTGCACATTATAACCATAAATGAATATGGTAATGAATTGAAATACTTAACCTGGTTTAATCCATAGGGATTATATGAACATGTTAAAAATGAGTAGGGGTTAAGGAAACTTGTTTGAAATAGTGGGTGGGTTAAGTACATCTTGGGTTGGTGGATAATATTTATATATAGGCCCACAAACTTAACCTGTAGGGTTATGCAATCTTTTACTTTGGTATGGCTTAACCTGTGGAAAACCTAGTAGGGATGCACGCATAGCGGGAAGCTTGTACCATCTTGTGTGTGGGACCCGTTTCAGTTAGTAACCTATATATCGATATCAAACGAGTACTCCGAACTAGGTCGGAGTCAGGGCACGTTTATTAGGAAGATTGTAAGAGATCCAAACGTGGGGGAAGGTGTGGGCGGCGCATTCCAACGGGTCATGTGCAGCATGGGTCCGGCAGAAGAGGTTTAGACGCCGTGACACTTGTAGATATGGTTGTGCACATCCTGCAACCGAAAGGCTGCCACTTTAGGAAGCGATACATCCTACTGTTGGGCCAATACAGGGTATCTACGGAGTAGGGAGTCTATCGATTAGGGTAGTAATTAGGGTACATCTAGATTGTTTAATACCCCGTTATTATCCTTAGGAGTAACTCTGGTATGTTGGGCTCCCAGTTGATTGTATGGGGTTAAAACCTCTCACTAAAAGTACACCTAAGTCTACCATCTTATAGTTGTTGGGATCATCTCCTTCTAGTTATACTCGTATTGGTGCAGACAGAGAGAAAAAGAAAGTTTTAGAGAAGCGCAATATACTCTATCATGTTTATCCTGTTTACCTTGTCATACCTGTCTTTTATAATGTTATCCCTCTTATCCATTTTATATGCCTGTCATGATACTTTTACTTATTTATAGGCTAAAAGTTACTGGACTAGCCAGACTTTATGTCTAACCCATTTTGTTTCCCCTTCTTTCTCTTCCGTTTCCCCCCAGGTTCTCAGGGTGGTAATACTCACGCTTGATCAGGATTCTGCTGTCATCTTGCTGGGAGCCGCTTTGATGTACTACTTTATTTCATGTTTCTCTACTATGGCTATGTTTTGGGGATTATATTTCTTTTATTATTGTACTATGATGTTTTAAGTAGAAGACAGAAATTTTAATGATGTATCGGGTTTGATGTTTTTTAGACATATTATGTAACCATGTTTTGAACTACGATGCTTTATGATTAATGAAGTTTTAAATTCCGCTGCTATTTTATATCTGTCTTGTAATGTTTCTGTTTCTGTTTACCTATAATGCTTCACGAAACTTTATGCATTCTCTTAATGAGCGACATTAACGGACGTGGGGTGGCACACAAGACTTATAATTAGATATGGTTAACTTTGAAAAGAACTTTAACAATTAGTCCTCTGTAAAAGTTCTATACTTAGAGATAGTTATAGAATATTAGGATGGAAAATATGTCTGTCAGAAAGTATAGTGCAAAGGTTAAAAGTATTTGTAACTCTCTTGCTGCCACTAATAATAGCATCCGGGAATCTGAACAAGTGTTAATTCTAATATATGGTCTAAGTGAGGAATTTGAACATATTACTGATGTTATCACTACTCAAAAACTATACCACCAATTAGTGAAATTCATGGCATCTTACTGTCATATGAAGCTAGGTAAAGTAATAAGAAAATGCATGAACCAGACTATTCTATGAATATTTCTACTAGGTATAAGAATAAAAGTCAAAGTAGTAACAAAAGTGACCAACAATATCAAGGAGCTGGAAATTCCAATCCAGTAGAGGAAGAGGCAGATGGGGAAACAATAAAAAAAATGTCAGATTTGTGAAATAATTGGACACACTACCCTTAACCGTTATTTAAGATTTACTACCAATTATGTTCCTAATCAAAGTCAAAGAATCAATAATAATCCTAATGCCAATCTTGCCAACATTCAGAATGAAAGAAGTTCTCAGACATAAATAAATAATGGCAATGAAATTACAAGAATTAGTCACATACAATGTGACGGCCCGCTCCGCACCAGCCTACATTTCCTCCGGAAGTGCGCTGTACACATGTCCCGACTAGCACGGAACGGTCGTCAGAAGAAAAGAAAGAAGGGAATTAACTAATCAAGGAACCTGTAGAATGTCTCACAGCGCATGGAATAAAATATAATAATACATACTTGACATAAAACAGGCGAGACAGTGCATAAGCTGATAACTAAAATCAACATCAATCATCAGAGCAGCGGAAATCCATATACAGCTTATTACAATTTTCCAAATTTACTGTCTCTAAACAAAAGAAAGCTAAAGTAGAAGATACACCAACAATGCCCAAGCAGTGATCTTCAACAACACAGGGAGAATATTATGTATATAGTACGTGGAAGCCTCCTGCTCGTCTCCGGATCATCTACCCGTGCATCACCAGCTAACCTGTCTCTAGTCTGCTCGTGTGAGCACCCAGAGTAATAAGAGGAGACATAAAACTCTGGGTCAGACATAAAGCCTGGTATGAGCGATAAGCATCTAAACAGAGTAATAACAGGTATACTAAACCATACCTGAACCTGGACCTGCAACCAAAGAGTTAGTACCACATACCGTACAATACTCCAAGGTGCCATAATAAATAGTGTAAGAATACGGGGGTGGGGTGTGCATGTCACAATGATAGCAAACAAATCATCCATAGCAACCATCCTCACATCTCTCACTCAGTGCGTAAAGCGTACGACATCTACCACTTTGGGACACTAGACAAACTGAGGTGACGACGAATCCCGACTTGTAGAAACCCTGCTGTGACCAAGCCAAACACTTGGAGTCATGACCAAACATTTCAATGACCCACTTCATTGGTCGTAGCCCTTGGTTCTACCGATGCCATAATGGCCCTGAATCCGCCTTCGCACCTCCTACCATAGTGGTCCAAAGCTATAGACGTCGATAACTCCTTAACACGCGTCCCGCAGCAAAGCCCAACCATGAAGCGAACTCGTTGATTCCCATCTGAATCTTGAGCTCTAACTTCTCATTTGGACTTCCTTTGCATCTCGGGTTTGGTCGAATTGGAGTTGGTCTTCAGAAGAGTCGTCACGAAGTAGTAAAAGTACACGTCCGGTTCCCCATGCTCGGTTCGGTTCGGATACGTTCCCCGGTTCGGTTCGGAGTGCCACCATCCTCAGGGTTCGGGTCCTTCTCCTCATGCGGTTCGGTTCAGTGATTCTGAAGCGGTTCGGTTCGGATACCCCATAGCTTGAGTGTCTCCGTCTCGTCAGCATCAGTTCGGTTCGTGTATTGCTCTCGATTCGGTTCGGAATATGGTATCCATGCTCCTCTTTCTTCCACTTCATTCCTCCTTGTTCCTTCCGATCCCACGCTACGCCCCTCCGATCCGACCGGGCCTTCCTTGTTGCCTCTTCACGTCATGCTCCAGAAAGTACCACGCCCCGGTCCGGTTCGGATATGTCCGATCCGATCCCCTACCCGATCCGATCCGGTTAGATACCCTGCAGTTTTCTGCAACTTTCCAGCAACTGTTTATACGCCTCTCGACGGCGTTTTCGACCAATCTAACTATTTGAATCAATCACAAAGCATACCAAAGAGTCATAGCAACATATAACAGCAACCGCAAGCAACAAACAACAATTTAAATGAATCATAATGGATCAAAAGTGGCCAAAACCTCACATTTTCCTATAATCCCTCTTAATCATGTTTAAGCATACGATTAGCAAAACACATCGAAATTAACCCAAATTTCTAACAGAGCCTTAAGACATTATTTTAGAATTTTAAGAATTTTTCCAGAATTTATTTACGTATAAATTCGCTAATCTTCACTAATTACCCTTAATCACCGTAATTAGTGCAAAAACTATGCAAATCACTCACCTTGGCCACAAATGAAACACCAAATCTGAAATACTCTCTGTTTGGGTCGAATTCCTATGTATAGCAGTAGCTCCAACCTTGCTTTGTTGCTATTTGGCCTTGCTTTGATGTAGTTTAGGCTTAATCTTCACTAAAAATGTGTTTTGGAGAGGTTTTAGAGGATGGAAGCCATTACTAAGGTCTCAAGAAGGTTTGTGGCGGCTCAAAACTGAAATGAAAGTGATTTCCTAACCCTAATCAGTCCTCCAATACCTCTAAACCCGAAATTCCCCTCTGGGCCTAGCTGCTAATCACCCGGTTAAGCCCAATTAAGCTGTTTTTCACCATCTGAAACTTGTTTCAGCCATATCTCCCAAACGGTAAGTCCGTTTGGCAAATGTGACCACTCTACGGAAAGAGAAACCATCATTCGGAGCCAATGGAAGTGGTTTCAGGTCAAAATTCCTTTCCAGTCAAAAGTTATGGCCAAAACAGTGCCAACTAGGGGTAAAATGGTCATTTAAAAATCGGGAAAAATCATGAACATGGGAAATGACCCCAATAGTCGTCTCCCAAAGTTACATGACCATACGACTTCGTATGTGAAAGAAATAAATATCCTACGATCCTATGATGCGTAGACTACGGGTCGTTACACTCTCCCCCCTTAAGAAATTTCGTCCCCGAAATTCCTTAACCCAAAACATACAAGGGATCCCGCATGCCTAACAACCATATACAACAATCAAATATGCAAAACAAGCAAACAAGCCTATCCTAGCATGCGGAAAACTAAATCGAAGTCAAAATCTTACCAGGCAAAGAGTTCTGGATACTTCTTCCTTATGTCCTCCTCTGTCTCCCAAGTACAATCACTCTCGTCCTCGCTCCACTGTACCTTGACTAGCTTCACCGCCTTCCTTCGAAGTTGCTTCATGTCGTGCTCGACAATACGGGCCGGCTTGCGGTTCCCAACCGCCTCGGGTTCTACTTCGAAGTCCTCTAACTGATCAGGTGAAATAGTCATATCTGAGTCGTGAACGAACTTCCTTAGTTGGGAAACATGAAATACGTTGTGAACTCCCGCCATCCTCTTCGGTAAGTCAATTCTATATGCCAAATTCCCGACTAATTCAAGAACAGGGAATGGGCCAACAAACCTTGGTGCCAACTTGCCTCTCCTGCCAAATCGTATTACGCTCTTCAACGGAGAAATCTTGACAAACACCAAGTCACCAACGGAGAATTTTAAGTCTCTTCGCCTCTTATCAGCATAACTCTTCTGCCTATCTTGGGCTGCCTTCATTCGTTGCTGAATGATCTTGATCTTATCTGAAGTTTCCCTCACCACATCTGGTCCAAGCATAAACTTCTCGCCAGTCTCTATCCAACATGATGGTGAGTTACACGGCCTTCCGTACAAAGCTTCAAACGGAGCCATACCGATACTGGATTGGTAGCTATTATTATATGCAAACTCTACTAGATGCAAATGGTCATCCCATGATCCACCAAAATCCAATATACATGCTCTCAAGAGATCTTCCAAAATACGGTTCACCCTCTCCGTCTGACCGTCGGTCTGAGGATGATATGCGGTACTGAGATGTAACTCTGACCCTAGCGCCTCTTGCAAGCTCTTCCAAAACCCACTAGTGAACAACGGTTCTCGGTCGCTCACAATGCTTTTAGGTACTCCATGAAATCTCACTACCCACTTCATATACAATTCTGCTAATTTAGCTGCCGTTCTGGTCGATTTAACTGGTATAAACCTTGCACTTTTAGTCAGTCGATCTACAATTACCCAAATGCTGTCATATCCCGATCTAGTCCTTGGTAAACCATCAATGAAATCCATCGAGACTTGCTCCCATTTCCATTCGGGAATTTCTAATGGCTGTAACAAACCACTAGGCTTCTTTTGCTCGGCTTTAACTAGCTGGCAATTCATGCACTTGGATATAAACTTCCCAACGTCTTTTTTCATCCCTTCCCAGTAGTAGGTCTGCTTCATATCCCGATACATCTTATTACCACCGGGGTGTATAGTCAGCTTTGAGTGATGACATTCTCTAAGCACTTCATCCCTCAATCCATTGACATTGGGTACAACAAGCTTTCCATTCTTTCTAAGCCATCCATCTCGATCAAGCCCATACTTGTTCATCTCCTCATCGATACCCATCTCTAACTTGGAGATGATTTCCAATAGGTTAGGATCGTCCCTCTGACCAGAGCCGATCCGCTCAATCAAAGTGGGTCTGATCGTTAAACTTGCTAACATTTCTGGATCCAATTCGCACTTTGGTCTGAAATCAAACCCCGCGATAAACTCCAGTTGCTTCCATTCAAGGAACATAGCCCCTAAGCTGGCATGTCTCCTACTCAATGCATCAGCCACCGCATTGCCCTTTCCTGGTGTGTATGCGATGTCAAAATCATAGGAAGCTAAGAACTCTAACCATCTCTGCTGACGGAGATTTAAATCCTTCTTGGAGAATAGGTACTTCAACGACTTATGATCTGTAAACAGCTCAAATCTTTCTCCCAAGAGATAGTGTCTCCACATCTTTAACGCGAACACGATCGCTGCCAATTCTAAATCATGGGTAGGGTATCTTCTCTCGTGCGGTTTCAACTGCCGACTTGCGTAAGCTACAACCCTACCGCCTTGCATCAATACAGCACCCAGTCCGGTACCACAGGCATCCGTGTATACCGTCATCTCTTCATCCCCCTTAGGAATGACTAATACTGGTGCTCTTGTCAACTTGTCCTTTAGACTCTTGAATGCATTCTCGCACCTTTCATCCCAGACAAAAGCTTGATTCTTCTTGGTCAACTGGGTCAATGGTGCTGCTATCTTGGAGAAACCTTGGATAAACTTACGATAATATCCAGCTAATCCCAAGAAACTTCTTACATCTGTTGCATTCTTGGGCGTAGGCCAATCCTGTACCGTAGCCACCTTTGCTGGGTCCACGGCAATACCATTCTCTGATACGACATGGCCCAAGAACCTCACTTCCCTCTTCCAGAAGTGGCACTTAGAAAACTTTGCTTTCAATTGGTGTTTTTCTCAACACCTCCATCACTATTCTTAAATGTCCCTGGTGTTCTTCCTCTGTCCTCGAATAGACCAAAATATCATCCACGAACACAAGAACAGACTTATTCAACTGATCTCTGAATACCCTATTCATAAGATCCACAAAATATGCCGGGGCATTAGTCAGCCCGAATGGCATGACCAACCACTCATAAAACCCAGACGGCGTCCGAAATGCCGTTTTAGCTATACTCTCAGCTTCCACTCTAAGCTGATGAAAACCTGTCGCGAGATCCAACTGAGAAAATACTCTCGCGCCACTCAACTGATCAAACAAATCATCTATCCGCGGTAGAGGATACTTGTTCTTCCTCGTCACTTTATTCAACTCGCGGTACTCTACACACAAACGAAGGGAACCATCCGCCTTGGTAGCAAACACAACTGGTGCTCCCCATTCAGAAACACTCCTTCTGATAAATCCCTTCTTCAAAAGATCGCTGACTTGCACCTCGAGCTCTCGCTGCTCCCTTGGTGCCATACGACGAAGTGGCATCACTATAGGTCTGGCATCTTTTACCAAATCAATACGGAACTCAATCTCTCGGTGTGGTGGAAGTCCGGTCACTTCTTCGAAAACATCCGGATACTGGCCAACCACGGGCAAACCTGACAACTCACTATGCGGAATGTCGAGGGAGTTTAGAAAACTAGCCAATACCCCCTTACTGGGTAGACCACCAAACACTATCCTCCGCCCATCATCCGCTCTAGCTGTCACCAACAAGCCCTCACAGTCTACCACCACCCCGTATCTTTGGAGCCAATCTACTCCCAAAATAATGCCAAACCCAGTAAAGCCCAAAACAAAGCAATCACAAACAAACATGCATCCATGACTCGATAAGACCACATTACGACAAATCATGCTAAGGCTAGTCGAACCACCAATCGGGTTCGTCACTACTAAAGGTCTATCGACAATCTCGGGCTCCAATCCCAACCTATCTACCAGGTCACTAGATATGAAAGAACTGGAAGCTCTGGTATCAAACAAAACTCTAACAGGAACATCGTAAACAGAAAGCATACCTTGTATGACGACATTCTTTCCCTTCTCCGCCGCAGTTGGGGCATTCGACGAAGAAGGAATAACATTAAGAGCATATGCTTTCACCATTTGCTTTTCTTTAGGGGGTTGCGGACACTTGTCCTTGTGATGTCCCAATTGGCCACAATTGAAGCACTTCCTATCCGCTGGCTTGGCCCGACAATTACTAGCATAATGGCCCTTCTTACCACAGCTGAAGCACTCCACATCCTGCTTATTCTTTTTCTTCTGGCCTTCCTTAGCCTGATTCTGCTTTCTCTTATTCTGCGAACCACCTTTGCCTCCACCACTAGCTTGTGGCTTTGGTTCATCTGCGGATGCAACCTCAGTCTTCGGCTTAGGGTAGAGACTTTCTGATCTTAATGCTTTCCCCACAATCGATTCAAACGTCTCATCGATGTGGTTAATAAGTTTTTCCCCCAAGTACTGATCCAAACCAGTTATGAATTTCTCATTCTTTTTCTCGGCAGTATCAATAAGAGATAATCCATATTTTGACAAAGTGTCAAATTCAGCAATATACTCCGAGACAGCCCTGCCATTCTTCTTGAGCTCCAAGAATTTCTTAAACAGCATTGACTTCTGAGCAGCTGGAATGAACTTCTCACTAAAGCGAGCCTTAAACTGCTCCCAAGTAATCTGATCTTCGGGAGTAGCTGCCTTTATAGCATTCCACCAATTCATTGCCCGCCCTTGCAGCTGACGGGACGCTAGCTTCCTCTTCATCGCATCCTCGATACCCAAATCCTCGAAGATGCGTTCGCAACTATCCAACCAATCTTGAACATTCGTAGCCGACTCCGTTCCGTGGAACGGCTTCCCACCAAGGCTAGTATAATCCTTATTCAGCTTGGCGAAGTCGACTCTTGGCGCCTGCCCTATTGGACCACCACCATTTCCATCATTGGGAGCTGCCCTCTGTACATCTCTAAGCATCTCTCTCATGAGGTCAGTAAACATCGTCCTCATGTCAGCAGCATTCCCATTATTGGCCCCTCTACCGGTACCTCTAACATATCGGCTCATCGTCAATCTGAAAAAGGAAACGATTAACGACCCCATAGTGGTGCTAGTGCAGTACGACTTCATCCTTATACTACTAATAGTATATATATATATAGCTTTTAAAAACCAAAGTAATCACAAATACGCTCTCTCGTATACGTATATTATCTCTCCTTGATAACTTCCTAGGTTAACTACGCAACCTAGAGCTCTGATACCAAGTGTGACGGCCCGCTCCGCACCAGCCTACATTTCCTCCGGAAGTGCGCTGTACACATGTCCCGACTAGCACGGAACGGTCGTCAGAAGAAAAGAAAGAAGGGAATTAACTAATCAAGGAACCTGTAGAATGTCTCACAGCGCATGGAATAAAATATAATAATACATACTTGACATAAAACAGGCGAGATAGTGCATAAGCTGATAACTAAAATCAACATCAATCATCAGAGCAGCGGAAATCCATATACAGCTTATTACAATTTTCCAAATTTACTGTCTCTAAACAAAAGAAAGCTAAAGTAGAAGATACACCAACAATGCCCAAGCAGTGATCTTCAACAACACAGGGAGAATATTATGTATATAGTACGTGGAAGCCTCCTGCTCGTCTCCGGATCATCTACCCGTGCATCACCAGCTAACCTGTCTCTAGTCTGCTCGTGTGAGCACCCAGAGTAATAAGAGGAGACATAAAACTCTGGGTCAGACATAAAGCCTGGTATGAGCGATAAGCATCTAAACAGAGTAATAACAGGTATACTAAACCATACCTGAACCTGGACCTGCAACCAAAGAGTTAGTACCACATACCGTACAATACTCCAAGGTGCCATAATAAATAGTGTAAGAATACGGGGGTGGGGTGTGCATGTCACAATGATAGCAAACAAATCATCCATAGCAACCATCCTCACATCTATCACTCAGTGCGTAAAGCGTACGACATCTACCACTTTGGGACACTAGACAAACTGAGGTGACGACGAATCCCGACTTGTAGAAACCCTGCTGTGACCAAGCCAAACACTTGGAGTCATGACCAAACATTTCAATGACCCACTTCATTGGTCGTAGCCCTTGGTTCTACCGATGCCATAATGGCCCTGAATCCGCCTTCGCACCTCCTACCATAGTGGTCCAAAGCTATAGACGTCGATAACTCCTTAACACGCGTCCCGCAGCAAAGCCCAACCATAAAGCGAACTCGTTGATTCCCATCTGAATCTTGAGCTCTAACTTCTCATTTGGACTTCCTTTGCATCTCGGGTTTGGTCGAATTGGAGTTGGTCTTCAGAAGAGTCGTCACGAAGTAGTAAAAGTACACGTCCGGTTCCCCATGCTCGGTTCGGTTCGGATACGTTCCCCGGTTCGGTTCGGAGTGCCACCATCCTCAGGGTTCGGGTCCTTCTCCTCATGCGGTTCGGTTCGGTGATTCTGAAGCGGTTCGGTTCGGATACCCCATAGCTTGAGTGTCTCCGTCTCCGTCTCGTCAGCATCAGTTCGGTTCGTGTATTGCTCTCGATTCGGTTCGGAATATGGTATCCATGCTCCTCTTTCTTCCACTTCATTCCTCCTTGTTCCTTCCGATCCCACGCTACGCCCCTCCGATCCGACCAGGCCTTCCTTGTTGCCTCTTCACGTCATGCTCCAGAAAGTACCACGCCCCGGTCCGGTTCGGATATGTCCGATCCGATCCCCTACCCGATCCGATCCGGTTAGATACCCTGCAGTTTTCTGCAACTTTCCAGCAACTGTTTATACGCCTCTCGACGGCGTTTTCGACCAATCTAACTATTTGAATCAATCACAAAGCATACCAAAGAGTCATAGCAACATATAACAGCAACCGCAAGCAACAAACAACAATTTAAATGAATCATAATGGATCAAAAGTGGCCAAAACCTCACATTTTCCTATAATCCCTCTTAATCATGTTTAAGCATACGATTAGCAAAACACATCGAAATTAACCCAAATTTCTAACAGAGCCTTAAGACATTATTTTAGAATTTTAAGAATTTTTCCAGAATTTATTTACGTATAAATTCGCTAATCTTCACTAATTACCCTTAATCACCGTAATTAGTGCAAAAACTATGCAAATCACTCACCTTGGCCACAAATGAAACACCAAATCTGAAATACTCTCTGTTTGGGTCGAATTCCTATGTATAGCAGTAGCTCCAACCTTGCTTTGTTGCTATTTGGCCTTGCTTTGATGTAGTTTAGGCTTAATCTTCACTAAAAATGTGTTTTGGAGAGGTTTTAGAGGATGGAAGCCATTACTAAGGTCTCAAGAAGGTTTGTGGCGGCTCAAAACTGAAATGAAAGTGATTTCCTAACCCTAATCAGTCCTCCAATACCTCTAAACCCGAAATTCCCCTCTGGGCCTAGCTGCTAATCACCCGGTTAAGCCCAATTAAGCTGTTTTTCACCATCTGAAACTTGTTTCAGCCATATCTCCCAAACGGTAAGTCCGTTTGGCTAATGTGACCACTCTACGGAAAGAGAAACCATCATCCGGAGCCAATGGAAGTGGTTTCAGGTCAAAATTCCTTTCCAGTCAAAAGTTATGGCCAAAACAGTGCCAACTAGGGGTAAAATGGTCATTTAAAAATCGGGAAAAATCATGAACATGGGAAATGACCCCAATAGTCGTCTCCCAAAGTTACATGACCATACGACTTCGTATGTGAAAGAAATAAATATCCTACGATCCTATGATGCGTAGACTACGGGTCGTTACATACAAGGTAAGGGATTGTACCATGATGCTGCTGCCAAAATTAATCATCTAACTAACGACCTTGGCAACCAAAAGTTCGACAGCTAGGAATACAAAGGTAATCAAACCATTTCTATGGGCAATGGTAAGTACATTGATATCACTCATATTGGTAATGCATGCATTGATGGAAAGAAGCAGTTATTCTTACATAATATGCATAGCGTACCAAAAATTAGAAAGAATCTAATTAGTGTGTCCTAGTTTTCCAGAGACAATGAACAACATTTTGAATTTTACTCCAAATATTGCCTTAATAGAGATATTCTCCTAAAAATATTATTCTGCACGGTGATGTCACCAAAGGATTACACAAGATTAACTCTGTTAAGTGCCAGAAAAGTGTTAAATATGAGTAAAGTTGTAATTTAAATCAGATGAATGATGACAATTCCAAAAAAAAATGTATTTGATCTATGACGTTGTAAGCTTGGACATCCTAGTGTAATAATGGTGAAGCTAGTATTGTCAAAAATCAATATTGATTGTAATCATGTTACTTTGCCTTATATATGTGATTATTGTCAATTAGGTAAAAGTCATAAGTTAACATTTAACGACTCTACTACTATTCATACTGAACAGCTTCAGATGATTGCAGTTATTCTATAGGGCCCTACTCATATCTTTTTAGATTTCAACTGCAAATACTATGTATCTCTTGTTGACGCTTGTACCAGATCTACATAGATTTATTTTATAAAATGCAAATCTAATACTTATTATGTAATTACAAATTTCTTAACTATGGTTGAAAACAAAATCAACTTACTTGTTAAAGTCATTCAAACCGATTGAGGTAGTGAATTCAAATCACTAAGTACTCACTTATAAAACTAACACATAGTTCATGGAGTTACATGCTTTTATACCTCTCAACAAAATTGGTTGGTTGAAAAGAAATGTAGACATATTGTTAAGTCTGGCTTAATACTTCATGCTCATGCACACTTATCACTTAAATTCTGATCAGAAGCTTTTAGTATTGCTATTTATTTAATTAATTACCAGTCTATTAAAATACTCAACAATATAACCCCACTTGAAAAACTACAAGGTGTTAAACCAGACTACAAAAGCATGAGGGTTTATCGGTGTCTGTGTTACCTTTTCTTAAGACCCTACAATAGTAATAAACTGAATTTCATGTCTAAACCATGTAATTTTGTTGGCTATGCTACTAATCAAAAGGAGTATAAGTGTGTTGATGATACAAGGTAAGAATTACATAAGCAGACATGTTGTATTTGATAAAAAAAGTATATTTCCACTCAGTTCAAAAGATACAAATACAACAAACAAAGTATAAATGCAAAGAATCCCATAATAGCTATCCCACAATTGCCTAGTGTGTGGAAACATTTAGAGAGCTGTGAGGCTACTGATACTCAAGGTTCTCCACCACTAATCCGGATGGCAATGAACGGCTAGAGCCACCCAGGCCTCCCTTCACAAGCCTTGTTCAATCAAAAAGTCAAACCCGAATTAATCAAGACTTAACATCAAACAATTAGGTCAATGAAATTGAAGACATTTCAAGTTCTTCTGATCAAGGAAACTTACCCACTGATGATCTGCCATCCCAAGCTGCGCATCTCATGATCCCATGATCAAAAAATGGAATATTCAAGCCAAAAGTGTACACTGATACATAAGACTAAATTGAACCAGAATCATTTGATCAAGTAGTGAAAATCAAAGAATGAAAAAATTCCACTAATACTGAATTCAATGCCCTTGTTAAAAATAATACTTGGGATCTAGTTTGTGCCCCCAACCAAAAAATATATTGTGGGTTGCAAATCGACATATATATTAAAAAAATAGATGGTAATGTAAATAAGTACAAAGCAAGGCTAGTTGCAAAGCGATTTACATAAGATTATGGCTTTGATTTTAATCAAACAATTTCTTCTGTAGTTAAACCGACAACTATTAATCTTATACCAACTATGGCCTTAAGAAATAACTGACAAATAAAATTTATGGATGTAAATAATGCCTTCCTATTTGTCATTTTAAAGGGAAAAAAATTATATGCAACACAATAAGGGTATAGTCAAAACCCAAATTTTGTATGCAAACTAAACAAAACTATTTACCGGCTTAAGCAATAGACTGAAGAGTGCATTAATCAAACCCGGGTATCAGTATACCAAATCAGACTGCTCATTGTTTATAAAAACTATCTAGTTGTCTACAACATATATAATAAATTACGTAGATGATTTAATTATTACAAGTAGCAATAGTGCAACTATGGATTAGTTGATATTGTATCTTAGCTAGCAATTTTCAATTAAATACCTTGGAGACCTAACAAATTTTTTGGGCATTGGAAAGAAAAGAAAATCTAATTTAGAACTCCGCCTATGGCAAAAAAATACATTTTAGAGTTGCTAGCTAAAACCAAAATTGACAATGCTAATCCACAACCTACGCCCATGACCAACAATCGACATTACTCCAAATACATGGAGGAAGCTATATTTAACTTTAAGCAATATAGAAGTGTTACAAGTGCATTACAATATGCAACTATGACATGATCTGATATTATTTATAGAGTTAACAATGTTTCACAATTTATGCACAAAACCTTAAATAAGCTCCAGAAATCTATGAAGAGAAGTTTAAGATATCTTAAAGGCATTGTCAACTATGGCTAACTATAAGAGCTTGAAACATGTAAATCTAATAGGCTATGCAGATGTTGATTGGGCCTCTGACCCAAATGATAGAAGGTTAACCACTGGTTATTGTATCTATATTAGAAGCGAACTAATTTCATGGTGTTCAAAAAAACAGCTAACAATTTCAAGATCCAACACTAAAGCTGAATACATAATTGTAGATAATGTCACTGCAAAAATTAAGTGGATGCAGTCTCATCTATATGAATCAAATCAGATCAGTGAAACTAAACTTATCCTATGGTTTGACAATAGAAGCACAATTTACATTTCAGAAGATCCTATTCAACATGCTAGAACGAAACACAGAGAGACTAATTTATACTTCACTCGTGAACTACTGTAGAAAGGTGAATTACAATTTAGTCATAAACTTAGTACTTACCAGCGAGTAGACATTCAAACTAAGGCACTAACTGCAATCAACTTTAAGAGATTCAGATCTGATCTAAATGACAAAGGGTATGAAGATTAAGCGGCTACATCGTGCAGTAAGAAGATCCAATTCCCCTCGCCTATCACGCTTTGATATTTCCATCTGTCTCCATCTTACTATTCAGAGATATTTCTTTTTACCTCATCTAGGACTCGCTAGAGATTGTAGATCTTGGGTTCGGTAACCCTAGATATGAGAGCGAATGTTAAAATGTATCGAAATGGTTGTTACCTCTATGTGTCTATAGAGACAAGGACACAATATGGACTCTCGTGACTTCCATGTGAGGTGTTGATGTTGGGCTTGTTTTTATTTTACTAAGCCCAATTATGCTCTATGACTTACTGCTGTATTATTTGTTTTACCCTATATAAGCATTGTAACATTGAACATTCTTCTATATGAAAAAATCATTTCATTTTTTTATCAGTTTTCAATACTTTAATTTATTCACAATCATTCTTTATTTAAGAATTCAACACAAGCAATTTTCGAAAAAGATTTATGTTTTATTCAACATATGAAATATGTACATAAGTCTGCGTACGAATGAAATTTGTTGTGGTAATTTTTTCGATAGAAGGATGTTACCACCACATAATTTCCAAGGATTGTTATACAAGAAGTTCATGACTAATTTTTAACTGGTAAATTATTTATTACGCTTATGATTTTTTCACTCCATGATTTCTATCACATCTATGCATGAAATATACATGACTAGAAATATATCAACATAGATTAAAATAATCGAACTAAATTGAGGTTGCATATGTACTCTGTAAACTTTAAAATAACAAGCCATCTCCCTATCAAACTAATATGTTATACTTAAGAATCTATAGATCTTGAAACAGAAGATGTAATATGATATATGAGAGAGATGGGAGAAGTAGAACTTGATATGTATTATTGGAAAACTGTGATAATTTTATAGCCAAAGTCACATATTTGTACATCTTTACATAGTTTAAAGTAACTGTTTAGGCCCGATAAGATGTAACTCTAATATTTACCCTAAAGTAATAATATGCAGTTCAAACACTAACTCCTACAACCCCCTCAAACCTAATCTAGAGTTTACTGAGAGATAGAAATTGGCGACCAGTCGAGGCGAGTTCTTCGAAGAAATTGCATATTTAGTCAAAAAATAGCATGCAAGGAAGAGATAGTGCCATGGAATCGGAATCGACACATATTGTTGATAAGATTATGGTAGATCTGAAGAAATTTTAAGATCATATTTCTTAAAAAATCTTCATATCTATTCCGGTAGAAAGATACGTGCATTTGATTGAAACTTGTTGTCGACTTAACGTTGAGCTCATGCTCGAACTTGTTGAAACTAGATTTGGACAAAGACTTTGTAAGTATATCTACCTTTTTAATGGGTTGATCGTATGTACCCAATTCTCTATTTCTCTTGAATTACTCTTTCTTTGATGAAGGGTTGATTCAATTCTATATGCTTAGATTTAGCATGCATGACTGGATTTTCTATTAATGTGATGGCACTTGTGTAACACCCCATAATTTTGTTAACATTAAAGAGGATAAATTAAATAATAATTAATTTAGTATTAAGAATTAAGGGAAATAGACAACGTCATTACGTCCATCTCAAAATTCTGGTCAGGATAGACAGCTTGTTTTCGTAAAATAGATAACATATGAAGAAGTTACGGACGATAAAAGTTTGACATTCAAACTAGGTATAACTGGCGCATTTCACAAGTTCGCCAAAGCAATTTTACACTGGCGCACCTATAAAGTGCGTCAGTGGGAATTTTTGGGTATTCGGGCCTTTTCCAAGTGGGAGTCTACTCGCAACCTGATTTACCCAAGGGCTTCTGTGGCAGTCGGTTCCAGAGGATTCTACAGCTATAAGTACATGGCTATTTCCCATATTTCTTCAATGGAAATCATGGGAACCAAATGCTGCCGGAGTGCGGACTAAGAGGATCTGTTTTCTTCAAATAATTATTAGTTTTGCAAATCAAATTGTAAGATTCAGGCATAGATTTAACACCAACTACTTTTCTATCATCTTAGCAATCCAATCATAGTGAGTTGGTTATTTTTAGGTTTAAATAAATAGAAGTAAATTATAAAAAACTGTGATTTGGACATGTGTAAACCATAAATTTATGCTATTATCATATCTTATGCTATGTCATGATAGATATATTTCTCTAGATCCCATTCATTTGTGATTATTCTGCTATATTATTATTATGGTTCTTGGTTTGTAACTATATTATGGTTAATATAAATCTGTTAATTTGGATAACTATATCATTGGATAGGTCTAATCATTTATGTAAATCATGAACATATGCCATCTTGAATTGGTTAGGATTAGATCTAAATCTTAATCATAATTGTGACTTCTATGGCATGTTATGATGTGGATTTGTGTAGATCTATTTCTAAATTAGTAGATCTAATTTATGTGGACATTGAAACTATTAGTCAGATCTAGATTATCCCCTTGTGTTATCATGTTAGATCTTTTTTAACCTCTAGATATTGATTATGTGATACAATTTGTCACCTTGTGTTATCAAGTTAGATCTATTTTAACCTCTAGATCCAAATAATGTTATCTAATTTATCACCTTGTGTTATTATTTTAGATCTATTTTAACCTGTAGATCTGAATTATGTGATCTAATTTATCACCTTATGTTATCATGTTAGATCTAAATTGATTAGACATCTAAATTACAAATTTATATCCTACTATGCTTATTGTGACATTATAGTTATGTTAGAATTAATCGACTATCAACCGTTCATCAGTTTTATGTCCACCTAGTGATGATGACAATTTCATGTCCATGCCAATACATATGTTCACCTTATTATCATGCTAGTTTATGTTTATGCAAAGATGATCACTATGGTTATATTCCTATTATTTTCCCTATTATCGTTTATGACTAGTCTATTGTCTAGCCTAGCAATGCTTCCAATTTTGTGAGGACGCTAGTTAAGGAATGAGGGAAAAAGGGTTAATAATGGCATAATTTGAATATGAACATTTTTGGACATATAATTCAAACTATTGGGTAAAGTGGGTATTAACACCTATAAAAGGAAAGGATTAATTAATTGGTTAATTAATTAAAAATGGAATGTCTAGTAATTACAATTAAGAATTGTAATTGTACTTATGACACGAGGTTATGTTGCATTGGTGGTGGAAGTATGCTCGGACCCGACCGGCATATCCAGCAACCACTAATGTTGAACCTAATGTAGGAGGTCTAAGTACGCAAATATGAATTGGGCTAGAACACGAGGTTAGGCTCAGCTGTGGAATAAGACTGCCCAGACCTGACCGACATACCCAGCATCCACACGTTGTAGGCCTGATGTGGGAGGTCTAGCCCATTATAAACCATAGATGGACATGATAATGAATTGGATAACCAAATCTAAGCCATAGGGATTGTGTGATATTGAACTAAGGCTAGGGTTAAGTAAGTTGATTAGAATAGTGGATAGGCTAAGTAAATCTGGAGGGGGGGGGGTAATATTTACATATAGGCCCACGAACTTAACCCGCTAAGGTTATGTAATTAAAGACACCTAGTGGTATACATAACCAGAGAAAATAACAAAGTGATGTAATTAAAGACACCTTTTAGGGTAAGCATAACTGAATAGGGTTGTGTAATTAAAGACACCTAGTGGTATACATAGTCAGTGAAAAACCTAGTGGGGGCATACAAGACAAAGGGGAGAGCTTGTATCATATTGTGTAAGACCCATTTTGATCAGTAACCCAGAGTTAATACCAAAAAAAATACTCCATACTAGGAAGAGAGGGGACACACTTACTGACTAATTGTAAGAGATCTAAACGTGGAGGACGGTGGGGGCGCCGCAACCCGACCGACCATGTGCTTGCATTAGCCGGGCAGAGGGGGATAAGATGACTGTTACACCTGTAGATATATGGATATGCATATCAGTGAAGGGTTGCCACTGTAGGATGTGATACATCCTACTATGGGGTTGGCACAGAGTATCTACGGAGTAGGGAGCCGATCGATTAGGGTAGTGGTCAGGGTATATTTTGGACATATGCCCTAAGTCTACCACCTTATAGTGATAGGGATCATCTCATTCTGGTTATGCTAGTAATACTGCAGAGTAATCATTTGGAAAAGTGTATACACCTTACCTTGTCTACCTTATCGCACCTGCCATTTATGTAGTGATCTCCCTTATCCATTTTATATGCCTATCATGTTACTTTTATTTATTTACTGGCTAAGAGTAACTAGACTTGCCAGACTTTATGTCTGACCTCTTTGTTTCTCCTTCTTTTTTTCGTTCCCCCCTAAGGTTCTCAGGGAGGAAACACTCAGGCTTAGTCAGGACTCAGATATCATCTTGGTAGGTGCTACTTCTAAAGTATGGCTCAAGTTCTTGTCTCTACTATGGCTTAACTCTTTCAATTGGGGAATTATGTTTTTATATTCCTATGTACTCTGATGATGCAAGATAGAAGTTATTTTATTTTAATGGTTGACTTATGGTACTGTGGACCACAGTATTATGATCTGTCTTGTAATTATTCTATGTCTATTTACCTATAACGCTTTATGAAACTTAATGCATTCCCTTACTGAGTGACATTAATGGACGTGGAGTGTCACACTTGGTATCAGAGCTGAAGGTTACCAGGTTAGATAAAAGTTTTTGAAAATTATTTTCAAAAAGGTTTTAAAAAAAGCATTTTCATAATGAAAAGTCTATTTTGAAAAGCATTCCCCAAAAAGCCATATGTAGTATCCTTCGGTCCTCTATCTAAATTTCTTCCTTTTTTCATTTTCAGCATGTTTGGGGAAGAAAACATTCCAAATATCCATAGGGCGTCACAGTATCTAGATGGTTCCGTAGGTATTTGGAGGTCAAGGCACCTGCCAAAGCAAACAAAATGTTCCTCCCCCAGCTGCACTAGTCATTCCTCCTCCTCCCTCTCTAAGAGCAGATAACTTTACTAAGATCTGCAACGGCTTCTGTGCTACGGAAGGGAAGCCATTCCATGGGAACAAGACATTCGTAGAAGCTCGTAATTGGCTCAAGGAGACTGATGATTTATTCGTAATCTTTGAAGTAGAGGGTGGAAGGAAGGTTCAATTAGCCGCCTGACTACTGAAGGACGAAGCCTCATTTTGGTAGGAAGTCACTCGGGCTGGACGTCCAGTGGAAACTTGGGAAGATTTTAGACAAAGGTTCAAAATAAAATATCTTTCCCATGCCGAAAGCAGCATGCAGATGGAGAGATTCTTAGAACTCAAACAAGAAAATTTGACGGTAAAAGGGTATGTGTATAAATTCAACCAGCTAGCAAGGTTCGGTTTAGAGTTGGGGGATACGCCGCACAAAAGGGCTTTGCGGTTTGCTAAAGGGCTGAATGAGCCTCTGCATGGTTTATCCATGTACCATATTCCAATGGGGGCCACTTTTGAAAAGCTTGTCGATATGGCCCTAATGCATGAGGAAGATAAGGGAGAAAAGAAGGCTGAGGAGACGTCACAAAATAGGAAGGTGTGGCCCAAGAAGGGGCAGTAGCAACAACATCAATAGAAGAAGAAAGGAGGGAAAAATGATAAAGGCAAGGATAAGTGAAAATGTCACCATTGTGGGAAGAAAGGTCATTTGGCTAAAGACTACAAGCGAAGGAAGAACTCTTGCTGCCACTGTGGAGAGGCCAGGGACACTTTGTTAAAGAGTGCCTAACGAAACGAGGATCACAGGGACATGGTTAATGGAAAGGAAATTCTGGAGGATAGGTGCATGCTCTAGCAACCAGTGCTTCTGATAGAGGTAGAAAAACTTATGTGGAAGGTTTAATTTCTATTTCAAACCATCCTATTGTAACATTTTTGAGTTTGGTGCCTCAAATTCATTTATATCAAGTTCTGTAGTTGAATCTCCGCACTTAATTACTAGCATGGTAGTGGATCCCGTAGTTGTTTCAAACCCTATTGGTGGTTCGGCTCATTTATCTATGATTTGTCGAGATTTGAAAATATCTGTTTTGGGAGTCGAGTTTGAATGCGATGGGTATGCACTTTGGTTTATGGGCTATGAGTTGATTCTAGGAGTGGATAGGCTTACCACGTATGGTGCCATTCTGGATTGTGAGAATAAGGTTGTTAGGCTTCTGACTTGTCACGGAAGAACCCTCGAGATTTTGTTTGACCCACAAGGGTCGGTTATGCTTAGTTTCCTAGAGTCTCTTGATGCATCTATCGACGATCTGCAATCTATTCCAGTATTCAGAGATTTTTTTGATGTTTTTGATAAGGTTCGGGGTTTACATCCAAGGCGCGAGATTGACTTTCGTATATATCTGGTGGACAATGCAAAGGCAGTTTCATTGCCAGTGCACCATATAGCTCCAAGGGAAAGGAGGGAGCTGACTAAGCAAGTAGGGGAGCCGCTTGAGAAAGAGTTTACCAGACGAAGCATATCTGAATGGGGTACTCCAGTAGTATTCACAACTAAGGAGGATGGTTCGCTTCGTTTGTGTGTTGATTATAGATAGTTGAATAAACTCACTAAGAAGAATAGACACCCTCTCCCGAGGATAGATGATTGATTTGATCAGCTTGTTGCTGCCTCGGTATTTTCTCAGTTATACCTAGCCATGGGGTTCCGTCAGTTGAAGGTGACTAAGGACAACATAGATAAGACTGCCTTTAGGACTCTGGACAGTTTCTTTGAATGGCTAGTTATGCCTTTTGGGCTGACGAATGCACCCGCCTATTTTGTCGATTTGATGAGTAGGGTGTTTCGGGAGTTCCTAAATAAATTTGTCGTAGCCATTGTTGATTATATTTTGATCTTCTCCAAGAGCGAAGAAGAGCATGCCCAATATTTGAGAGAAGTTTTTAAAACTCTCCGTGACCATCATCTTAAAGAAAAATTCTCCAAATGCGATTTTGGGAGAAAAGAGGTAAGATTCTTGGGGCATGTGGTCACCAAAGAAGGGATAGCTATAGATCCGGCGAAGGTGGTTGCAGTGCAAGATTGGCAGGTTCCTAAAATGCAACCAAGCTGAGAAGCTTTCTTGGGTTAGGAGGTTACTAAAGGAACTTCATTAACGACTTCGCAAAGATATCAGCCCCATTCACCAGGCTGACGAAGAAGAACTTAGCATTCTCATGGGATATAGACAATGACATTGCTTTCCAACGAATGAAGAGGGCTCTGACAACAGCCTCAGTCTTGACCTTGCCCAATGGGAATAAGGTGTTTACTATTTACACTGATGCGTGCAGTACAGGGCTTGGTGCGGTTCTAATGCAAGAAGGGAAGGTAGTGTGTTATGGGGGTAGACAGTTGAGAGTTCATGAAAAGAACTACCCCACCCATGATCTAGAGCTAGCTGTCATAGTGTTTGCATTAAAGACGTGGCGTCATTATTTACTTGGAGAGAAGTTCGAGTTATACACCGATCATAAATCTCTTAATTATCTGTTTTGGTAGAAGGATCTCAATTTTAGGCAACAACGGTGGATGGAGTTTCTAGCTTCTTATGATTATGAGATTTCTTATAACCCTGGTAAAGGTAATATTGCAGCAGATGCACTAAGTAGGTAGAGGGTGGCCCTGAGTCCTCTGTTTGTGGAAAGAAAGAACTTGGAGTTCATATCAACTTTTGACTTTAGAAACTCCATCGAGATTTTGCCTGATTTGTTTGCATCCTTGGAGATACGACTGACTCTAATGGACCAGATAGGAGCTTCATAACAAGGTGACCCACATATTTTGGACATTATAGATAAGCTCAGAAGCGGGGATACTTCTGGTGACCTCAGCAGATATGCCATAGATGAAAAGGGGTGGTTGCGATGAGATGGAAGACTTTGTGTTCCTCAAATTGGAAGCTTGATAAAGAAAGTCCTAGATTAAGCTCACCATTCTAAGACGGCCATTCAACCAGGCAGTGGTAAGATGTACAGGGACATGAAGAGGGTTTCTTCTGGGTTGGGATGAAGAAAACGGTAGCAAAATTTGTTTCTTAATGTTTAGTTTGCTAGCAAGTCAAAGCTGAGCAAAATAAACCAGGTGGATTACTTCATCCGTTGGAGGTTTCGCAGTGGAAATGGGAGATCATCTCTATGGATTTCATAGATGGTTTGCTTAGATCGAAGAAAGGAAACACCAATATCTGGGTTGTGGTGGATAGACTCACTAAGAGTGCTTACTTTATTCCAGTTAAGAGTAAGAGGACATCATCGTGGTTGGCAGCAATTTATGTGCATGAGATAGTTTGTCTTCACGGAGTACCATCCAGCATTGTGAGCGATCGTGACCCCATCTTCACCTGTGAATTTTGGAGGAGCTTGCAAGAAGCATTAGGTACACAGTTGTGTTTGAGCACCACTTATCTTCCTCAGACCGATGGGAAGACAGAGAGGGTGAACAGGATTCTTGAAGATCTTTTAAGGCTGTGTATCCTAGACTTCGGAGGGACTTGGGAAGAAAATCTTCCTTTAGTATATTTTGCCTATAGTAACAATTATTAAGCTAGCATCGGCATGGCACCCTTCAAACCATTGTATGGACGACCCAGTAGATCGCTAACTTGGTTGTTGGAATCTACAGAAAGATTATTACTTCGACCAGATATGTTTAGGGAAACGTCCTAAAAGATTGACCTTATTCGACGGCGGATGAAGACAGCACAAGTTAGGCAGAAATCCTATGAAGATAAGAGAATGACCGACCCCGAATTTGAAGTAGGAGACTTGGTTTTTATCAAGGTGTCACCTTTGTGGAATGTGGTTCGCTTCGGATCAGTAAGGAAGTTGGCATCTAGGTTTGTGGGACCATTTCCCATAATCGATAGGATTGACCAAATGTCCTATAGAGTAAAACTCCCAGACATTCTATCCGGAGTTCATGATGTTTTCAACATTTCCCATTTGCAGAAGTGCCTGCATGACACCGTAGTAATCGTTGAGCTGAGTGTGTTGGAAGAAGTCGAAGTGGAACGGTAGACAACACTCAGGCTAGTCCCTACCCGTATTCTGGGGTCAAAAGCTAAGAAGCTACACAATAAAGAGATCAAGTTGCATAAGGTTCAATGGGGAGATAACCTAGAGGATGCAACTTGGGAGACCGAAGACAAGATTCGTGCTTCACACCCTTTCCTTTTTGAGGGTATGTTCTTAACTCCTTTTTCCAAAGCTTTATCAGCACTTGTTTCTATCTTTTGAGTATGTCCTATCAATAGTATTTTCGATCTTTAGTTAGGAATCCTATGGATGTAAACACGTGTTTGAGACATGTTATGATTGATGGATGCCAGTGTTTGTTATTGGTTGCTTGTGGATGCATATATACACACATATGCACTAGATCGGCTCAATCACTCTTATACCACATATGGATGTGTGTGCATTTTTCTTTTCTTTTATGGGTGGAAATGAATGAACTAGCATATGGATGTTGCATTTGGACGAATGAGTATGCAAACATACAGAGCTTACATGGTATAATAGGCTTATTTGTATACATATTGGATTAATGGCACTAACATACATTGCATTAGGGAGATCAACTGAATTAGTAGACCACTAGATCTTCGCATTAGTATTGGGACATATATACACACCTTTGCATATATTCATGTAATCATTAGAAATTCTTAAGGACAATGGATGCCAGCGATTGATGGATGAGTAAATGGATGATGGATGGTAGAACATGCATTCTTCTCAACTTGGAGATTTCGGGGACGAAATCCTTTAAGTAGGGGGGAATGTAACACCCCGTAATTTTGTTAACATTAAAGAGGATAAATTAAATAATAAATAGATTAATATTAAGAATTAAGTGAAACAGACAACGTCATTTTGTCCATCTCGAAATTCTGGTCAGGATAGACATCTAGTTTGCGTAAAATAGATAACGTATGAAGAAGTTACGGGTGATAAAAGTTCGACATTCAAACCAGGTATAACTGGCGCACTTCACAAGTGCGCCAAAACAATTTTACACTGGCACACCTGTAAAGTGTGCCCATAGGAGTTTTTCGGTATTCGGGCCTTTTCCAAGCGGGAGGCGACCCGCTACCTGATTTACCCTAGGGCTTATGTGGCAGTCGGTTTCAGAAGGTTCTACAGCTATAAATACATGGCTATTTCTCATATTTCTTCATTGGAAATCATGGGAGCCAAATGCTGCCAGAGTACGAACTAAGACGGATCCATTTTCTTCAAACAATTATCAGTTTTTTAAAACAAATTCTGACATTCAAGCATAGATTCAACACCAACTTCTTTCTACCATCTTAGCAATCCAATCACGGTGAGTTGGTTATTTTTAGGTTTGAATAAATAAAAGTAAATTATAAAAAACTGTGATTTGGACATGTGTAAACCATGAATCTATGTTATTATTATATCTTATGCTATTTTGTGACATATCTATTTCTCTAGATCCAATTCATTTGTGATAATTCTGCTATGTTATTATTGTGGTTCTTGGTTTTGTAACCGTATTGTGGTTAATATAAATCTGTTAATTTGGACAGTTATATGATAGGATAGATATAATAGTTTATGTAAATCTTGAACATATGCCACCTTGAATTGGTTTGGATTGGATCTAAATTTTTATCTTAATTGTAACTTCTATGGCATACTATGAGGTGGATTTATGTAGATCTGTTTCTAAATTAGTAGATCTAATTTATGTGGACATTGAAACTGTTAGTCAGATCTAGATTATCACCTTGTGTTATCATGTTAGATCTTTTTTAACCTCTAGATCTGAATTATGTGATCCAATTTATCACCTTGTGTTATCATGTTAGATCTATTTTAACCTCTAGATTTGAATTATGTGATCTAATTTATCACCTTGTGTTATCATGTTCGATCTATTTTAACCTCTAGATCTGAATTATGTGATCTAATTTATCACCTTGTGTTATCATGTTATATCTAAATTGATTGGACTTATAAATTGCAAATTTAGATCTTACTATGCTTATTGTGACATCATTGATATGTCAGAATCAATTGACTATCAACCGTTCATCAGTTTTATGTCCACCTAGTGATGATGACAATTTCATGTACATGCCAGTACGTATGTTCACCTTATTATCATGCTAGTTTATGTTTATGCAAAGATGATCATTTTGGTTATATTCCCATTATTTTCCCTATTATCATTTATGACTAGGCTATTGTCTAGCCTAGGCATGCTGCCAATTTTTTGAGTACGCTAGTTAAGGAACAGGGCAAAGAGGGTTAATAGTGGCATAATTTGAATATGAACATTTTTGGACATATAATTCAAACTATTGGGTAAAGTGGGTATTAACACCTATAAAAGAAAAGGATTAATTAATTAGTTAATAAATTAAAAATGGGAAGTCTAGTAATTACAATTAGGAATTGTGATTGTACTTATGAAACGAGGTTAGGTTGCATCAGTGGCGGAAGTATGCCCGGACCCGACCGGCATATCCAGCAACCACTAATGTTGAACCTTATGTGGGTGGTCTAAGCACGCAAGTACGAATCGGGCAAAGGCATGAGGTTAGGCGAAAATGTGGAATAAGACTGCCCGGACCCGACCGACATATCCAGCATCCACACATTGTAGGCCTAAAGTGGGAGGTCTAGCCCATTATAAAACATAAGTGGACATGGTAATGAATTGGACTACTGAACCAAATCTAATCCATAGGGATTGTATGATATCGAACAAAGTTTAGGGTTAAGTAAATTGATTGGAATTGTGGATGGGTTAAGTAAATCTGGAGAGGGTGGGTAATGTTTACATAAAGGCCCACAAACTTAACCCACTAAGGTTATGTAATTAAAGACACCTAGTGGTATACATAACCAGAGAAAATAATAAAGTTATGTAATTAAAGACACCTTTTAGGTTAAGCATAACTGAATACGGCTATGTAATTAAAGACACCTAGTGGTACACATTGTCATTGAAAAACCTAGTGGGTGATACAAGACAAAGGGGAGAGCTTGTATCATATTGTGTGGGACCCATTTCAGTCAGTAACCTGGAGCTAGTATCAAATAAAATATTCCGTACTAGGCGGAAAGGGGACATGCTTACTGACTGATTGTAAGAGATCCAAACGTGGAGGATGGTGGGGGCGGTGTAAACCGACCGGGCCATGTGCGTGCATTAGCCGGGAAGAGGGGGATAAGACAATCGTGACACCAGTAGATATGGGGCTATGCATATCAGTGATGGGTTGCCACTATGGGACGTGATACATCCCACTGTTGGGCTGACACAGAGTATCTACGGAGTAGGGAGTCGATCGATTAGGGTAGCGTTTAGGGTATATTATTGATATATGGCCTAAGTCTACCACATTATAGTGGAAGGGATCCTCTCATTCTGGTTATACTAGTAATAGTGCACAATAATCATTAGAGAAGTGCATACACCTTAACTTGTCTACCTTGTCGCACCTGCCATTTATGTAGTGATCTCTCTTATCCACTTTATATGCCTATCATGTTACTTTTATTTATTTACTGGTTAAAAGTAACTAGACTTGCCAGACTTTTTGTCTGACCCTTTTGCTTCTCTTCTTTGTTCCGTTCCCCCCCCCCCCCCGAGGTTCTTAGGGAGGAAACACTCAGGTTTAGTCAGGACTCAGATATCATCTTGCTAGGAGCTACTTCTAAAGAATGGCTCAAGTTCTTGTCTCTACTATGGCTTAACTCTTTCAATTGGGGAATTATGTTTTTATATTCCTATGTACTCTGATGATGCGAGATAGAAGTTATTTTATTGTAATGGTTTTTGTGACTTATGGTATTGTGGACCACGGTTTTATGATTTATGTTGAAATAAAAATTTAAATTTTGGCTGCTATCTTATTTATATCTGTCTTGTAATTATTCCGTGTATGTTTACCTATAACGCTTCATGAAACTTAATGCATTCCCTTAGTGGGTGACATTAATGTGCGTGGGGTGTCACACTTGGTATCAGAGCTGAAGGTTACCATATTAGATAAAAGTTTTTGAAAATTATTTTCAAAAAGGTTTTAAAAGAAATCATTTTCATAAAGAAAAGTCTATTTTAAAAAGCATTCCCCAAAAAGCCATATGTGGTATCCTTCGGTCCTTTATCTAAATTTCTTCCTTTTTACTTTTTCAGCATGTCTGGGGAACAAAACATTCCAAATATATCAGAGGGCGTCAAAATATCTGGATGGTTCCGTAGATATTTGGAGGTCGTGGCACCTGCCGAAGGCCAATGAAATGTTCCTCCCCCAGCGGCACCAGTCATTCCTCCTCCTCCCCCTCCAAGAGTAGATAACTTCACTAAGATCTACAAGGACTTCCATGCTATGGGAGGGAAGCCATTCCATGACATTCGTAGAAGCTCGAAATTGGCTCAAGGAGACTGAGGATTTATTCGTAATCATTGAAGTAGAGGATAAAAGGAAGGTTCAATTAGCCACCTGGTTACTGAAGGACAAAGCCTCATTTTGGTAGGAAGTCACTCAGGCTGGACGTCCGGTGGAACCTTGGGAAGATTTTAGACAAAGGTTTGAAATGAAATTTCTTTCCCATGCCGGAAGCAGCATGCAGATAGTGAGATTCTTAGCACTCAAACAAGGAAACTTGACGGCAAAATAGTATGTGAATAAATTCAACCAGCTAGCAAGGTTAGGTTTAGAGTTGGTGGATATGCCGCACAAAAGGGCTTTGCTGTTTGCTAAAGGGCTGAATGAGCCTGCATGGTTTAGCCAAGTCCCATATTCCAATGGGGATCACTTTTGAAAAGATTTTCGATATTTCCCTAATGCATGAGGAAGACAAGGGAGAAAAGAAGGCTAAGGAGACATCGCAAAATAGGAAGGTGTGGCCCAAGAAGGGGCAACAACAATAGCAACAACAATAGAAGAAAGGAGGGAAAAATGATAAAGGCAAGGATAAGAGAACATGTCACCGTTGTGGGAAGGAAGTCATCTGGTTAATGACTGCAAGCAAAGGAAGAACTATTCTAATGAGTGCCCGAAGAAACGAGGATCATAGGGACAAGGTCAAAGGGAAAGGAATTCTGGAGGGCAGGTGCATGCTCTCGGGACCAGTGCTCCTGATAAAGGTAGAAAAACTTCTATGGAAAGTTTAATTTCTCTTTCAAACCATCCTATTAGAACACTTTTTGATTCTGGTGCCTCACATTCATTTATATCAAGTCCTGTAGTTGAATCTCTGCACTTAATTACTAGCATGGTAGTGGATCACGTGCTTGTTTCAAACCCCGTTGGTGGTTCATCTCATTTATCTATGATTTGTTGGGGTTTGAAAATATCTATGTTGGGCGTCGAGTTTGAATGCGACGCGTATGTGCTCAGGTTTATAGGCTATGGGTTGATTCTAGGAATGGATTGGCTTACCACATATGGTGCCATTCTGGATTATGAGAAGAGGGTTGTTAGGCTTCTGACTTGTCATGGAAGAACCGTCGAGATTTCTTGTGACCCACAAGGGTCGGTTATGCTTAGTTTCATAGAGTCTCTTGATGCATCTATCGACAATCTGCAATCTGTTCCAGTAGTCCGGGATTTTTCCAATGTTTTTGATGAGGTTCGGGGTTTACCTCCGAGGTACGAGATCGAATTTTTCGTACATGTCTCGTGGATAATGCAAAGCCAGTTGCATTGCCAGTGCACCATATGGCTCCAAGTGAAAGGAGGGAGCTGAGTAAGCAAGTAGGGGAGCCGCTTGAGAAAGGGTTTATCAGACGAAACATATTTGAATGGGGTGCTTCGGTAGTATTTCCACTAAGGCAGATGGTTCGCTTTGTTTGTGTGTTGATTATAGAGAGCGGAATAAACTCACTAAGAAGAATAGACACACGCTCCCGAGGATTGATGATTGATTTGATCAGCTTGTTGGTGCCTCGGTATTTTCTCATTTAGACTTAGCCACGGGGTTCCATCATTTGAGGGTGGCTTAGGACAGCATAGATAAGACTGCCTTTAGGACTCCGGATGGTTTCTTTGAATGGCTAGTTATGCCTTTTAGGCTGACAAATGCACCCGCCTATTTTGTCGATCTAATGATGGTGTTTTGGAAGTTCTTAAATAAATTTGTCGTAGTCATTGTTGATGATATTTTGATCTTCTCCAAGTGCGAAAAAGAGCATGCCCAATATTTGAGAGAAGTTTTGAAAACTCTCCATGACCATCAGCTTAGAGAAAAATTTTCCAAATGCCATTTTTGGAGAAAAGAGGTGAGATTCTTGGGGCATGTGGTCTCCAAAGAAGGGATAGCTATAGATCCTGCGAAGGTGGTTGCAGTGCAAGATTGGCAGGTTCCTAAAAATGCAACTGAGATGAGAAGCTTTCTTGGGTTAGGAGGTTACTACAGGAAGTTCATTAAGGACTTCGCAAAGATATCATCCCCACTCACCAGGCTGACGAAGAAGAACTTAGCATTCTCATGGGATATAGACCGTGACATTGCTTTCCAACAACTGAAGAGGGCTCTGACAACAACCCTAGTTTTGACCTTGCCTGACAGGAATAAGGTGTTTACTATTTACATGATGCATGTGGTACAGGTCATGGCGCGGTTCTAATGCAAGAAGGTAACGTAGTGTGTTATGGGGGTAGACAATTGAGAGTTCATGAAAAGAACTACCCCTACAATGATCTAGAACTAGCTTCCGTAGTGTTTGCGTTAAAGAAGCTGCGTCATTATTTACTTGGAGAGAAGTTCAAGTTATACACCGATCATAAATCTCTCAAGTATTTGTTCTCGTAGAAGGATCTCAATTTAGGGCAACAACGGAGGATGGAGTTTCTAGCTTCTTATGATTTTGAGATTTCTTGTACCCCTGGCGAGGGTACTATTGTAGCAGATGCACTAAGTAGGGAGAGGGTGGCCCTGAGTCCTATGTTTGTAGAAAGGAAGAACTTGGAGTTCATATCAACTTTTGACTTTAGACCCTCCATCGAGATTTTGCCTGATTTGTTTGCATCCTTGGAGATACGACCGACTCTTATGGACCAGATAGGAGCTTCGCGACAAGGTGACCCACAAATTTTGGACATCGTAGATAACCTCAGAAGATGGGAGACTTCTAGTCACCTCAGCAGATATTCCATAGATGAAAAGGGGTGGTTGCGATGAGATGGAAGGCTTTGTGTTCCTCAAACTGGAAGCTTGATAAATAAAGTCCTAGAAGAAGCTCACCGTACTAAGATGACCATTCATCCAGGCGGTGATAAGATGTACATGGATATGAAGATGGTTTCTTCTAGGCTGGGATGAAGAAAGACGTACCCGAATTTTTTTCTTAATGTTTTGTTTGCCAGCAAGTCAAAGCTGAGCAAAAGAAGCCCATTCGATTACTTCATCCGTTGGAGGTTCCACAGTGGAAATGGGACAACGTATATATGGATTTCGTAGATTGTTTGCTTAGAACGAAGAAAGGCAACACCAATATCTGGGTTGTGGTGGATAGACCCACCAAGAGCGCTCACTTTATACCAGTTAAGAGTAAGAGGACAACATCGTGGTTGGCAGCAATTTATGTGCATGAGATAGTTCGTCTTCATGGAGTACCTTCCAGCATCGTGAGCGATCGTGACCCTATCTTCACCAGTGAATTTTTGAGGAGCTTGTAAGAAGCATTATATGCATAGTTATGTCTGAGCACCTCTTATCATCCTTAGACCGATGGGCAGACAGAGAGAGTGAACATGAGTTTTGAATATCTTTTAAGGCTGTTTATCCTAGACTTCGGAGGGACTTGGGAAGAACATCTTCTTTTAGTGGAGTTTGCCTATAATAACAGTTATCAAGCTAGCATCGGCATGGCACCCTTCGAAGCATTGTGTGGAGGACCCAGTAGATCACCAACTTGTTGGTGGGAGTCTACAAAAAGATTATTACTTCGACCAGATATGGTTAGGGAAACGTCCGAAAAGATTGACCTTATTTGACGGTGGATGAAGACAACTCAAGTTAGGCAGAAATCCTATCCAAACAAGAGAATGACCGACCTCGAATTTGAAGTAGGAGACTTGGTTTTTATCGAAGTGTCACCTCTGAGGAATGTGGTTCGCTTCGGATCAGTAGGGAAGTTGGCACCAGGTTTGTGGGACCATTTCCCATAACCGAGAGGATTGGCCAAATGGCGTATAGAGTAAAACTTCCAGAAATCTATCAAGCGTTCATGATGTTTTCAACGTTTCCTATCTGCAAAAGTGCCTGCATGACACCACAGTAATTGTTGAGCCGAGTGTGTTCGAAGAAGTCGAAGTGGGACGGTAGATGACGGTCAGGCTAGTCCCTACACGAATTCTGGGATCAGAAGTTAAGAAGCTACACAATAAAGAGATCAAGTTGCTAAAGTTTCAATGGGGAGATAACCCAGAGGCTGCGACTTGGGAGACCGAAGTCAAGATTCGTGGTTCGCACCCTTTTCTTTTCAAGGGTATGTTCTTTACTCCATTTTGCAAATCTTTATCAGTACTTGTTTCTATCATTTGAGTATGTCCTATTAATAGTATTTTCGACCTTTAAGTAGGAATCCTATGGATGTAAACATGTGTATGAGACATGTTATGATTGATGGATGCAAATGTATGCTATTGGTTGCCTGTGGATGCATATACACACACATTAGACACTAGATCGGCTCAATCACTTTCATACTGCATATGGATGTGTGTCCATTTTTCTTTTCTTTTATGGGTGGAAATGGATGAACTAGCATATGGATGTTGCATTTGGACGAATGAGTATGCACACATATAGAGCTTACATGTTGTAATCGGCTTATTTGCATACATATTGGATTCATGGAACTAACATACATTGCATTAAGGAGGTCAACTAAATCAGTAGACCGCCTGATCTTCGCATTAGCATTGGGACATATACTTGGATCCATAATGTTAAACTATTGTATGGAAATTAATTTCATGGCGATCCAATATCATATGAGACTTTATTAGCCATAAATGCGTAGCTAGCTTGCGTAGCATTTAATTAAATTAATTAATTTTAATGAGTGGAATATGTTGATAGCTTGAACTAATGATTGAAATTTGACACGAGACCTGTTCCGTTGAACTTGTATCGACGTTAAGAGTCAGGATATGTATAGTTCGTTATTTTTGAAAACCATGTATTTTGGTGTTCAAAATAGCGTTTTTTATGTGTAAAATATCATATAGGAAGACAGTCTCAGAATGCAATGAAACTTGTGCCATTGGATCCATATTAGTAAGTTATTGTAGGGTTTTGATTTTCATGTCGATCAGACTTACCGTTTGATTTTGGGAAGGTAAACACCTAGATTTTTATTTAATCATTCTACCGATTTAATACGAAACTTAAGAGTAACCAATTTACAAACAACCTCATAATTCGACGAATCTAATTTTATTGAATTTTAAGTGATCAATTATTGTAAAATTTCAATTTTCATATAAATTAGAGTTAATATGCGATCGTACGCAATTTAAACTGTTGGATCTAGATAGCCCTAGAGGGGGTGGATAGGGTTTATTGGAGTTTTACGAGATATTAAAAATATTATAGCACATATTAAAGTAGAGAAAATAAATGCAGAAAATAAAAAACATGTATTTTACCTAGCTTCGCCAAACCTGCCTACTGCGGTATTCCCCAAGGTTTCTACTAGAATTAAGACAACTCCAAGCTTGCAAAATCCCTGTAAACTAGTGATAACCGCTACCAACTGTTCTAATCCTACGCTCAAAACCCTGTACTGATCTTTATCCCAGGATCAGAGTTTCCCCGAATTACAAACCCGTGACTCGTAAACTCTAGATGTAAATCCTATAACTAGAAACCCCTAGTTTTATAGAAAAAAATACAAAATAAATGAATCAATTACAAAAGAAATATAAAAAACAAACACTAAAATAAGAAAACCAAAACCTCCCTTTTTAACACTTAATAAATAATGGCGGATCGTCTTGGTTTGTCCTTTGACCAAAATATCAAATTTTCTTTTCTCTGTAATAGTAACTGTTAGGGATTTTGGGTTTTGCTACCCAAATCGAATCTCGTCTTCTAATATGGAAAAAAATATTATTCGATAGGCTGACTGTCATTACATAATTATTGATGATTTAGGGAATTGCGATCAAAACCAGTGAGTATTCTGATTTTATTTTTCTTTTGCTCTCGAGTTTTGTTGTTTTGATTTCAATGATCTTTTTCGATATGAACATAGTGTATAAATAGGGTATAGAAATCCTAAACATTCTCTGATTTCACATATGATTTGGTCTAATGCTTTGCATGATTTGTGTGATTTATTTCCTGTATCCACGCATGATTTCTGGAAAAAATTGATAATTTCCTTGCCTAAATTTTTTTTTGATTGAATTTCAGAATTGCTTGAACATGTGCATTTCAATCTTGCCATAAATATTCATTATGACTTCTGGAAATCATTCGAATGATTTATTTGCGTAAAAATGCACTTTATTTTCTGGAAAGATTTAATTACATCCACGCATGGTATTTTCAGATATAAAATTCGTCCATGCTGAGTTATTTCATATTAATTCTTTTGCTGTGAGCATTCATTTGAAATAGAGTCATCATGCATTGATTTTTCCTCTTGGAATCATTCAAACCAATGCATAAACCTGGGAATGTCAAGCCTTGTGTACTGTCTTTCTCCATGCCCATATTTGAACTGGTGCATGTGTGTATTTGCAACTACTTGTTTACTGAGTCATGTTCTTGCTGCTATTCTCCTATGTCATGTGACTGCACGTGAATTCTTTCTAAGAGATCATGCATTTTACTATAAGAACAAAGCTTGATTTTGACAATGTTGTAACTAATTGTACATGTCTAATGAACCATACATGTTTGATGTTTCTTATGTATGACCTTGGTGGTGTATTTTGGCTCCCTTTATATTTCACACATGTGCATCCATTCCTTGCTATATAGTTGTGTGCTTTGACACATACGCACTTGCTACTTGACTGCCCGAATTTGTGAGACTATTGTACATTTACGTTTTGTGCACTCGAACTTTGTCACTTGGGCTTGATGTCATGCTATGAACCATTTTGACCTTGTGCATGAAGCAGACCCTTTTTGCTTCCCATGTCTAATACTTTAGCTTTGGCTCTGCCTTGTTTATATGTGCTTGTTCCTGTCTTTTGTGTACTTGCTCAACCTTGTGTTATGTTTCTTCTTGTACACTTGCAATAGTGTGCCCACCTGTGTGTGTTTGGTTGTTACCATGTGTACACCACTTTGAAAAACTGCTGGTTTGTACTTAAAGATGTATATTGGTTCTCCATTGTTCCTTATTTCCATTTTACTTGCCTGTTGTGTCACATGCATGTTGATTTCTCTTTGGCTTTGTATATAAATGCATATACATACATACATACATACATACATACACACACACACACATATATATATATATATATATATATATATACAAACACACATCACACACACACACACACGCACAATTATGCTTATATATTTGTGTGTTTGACTCTAGCTTGTGCTGAAAATATTTGTGGCCTATGTTGTCTGCCTTGTATATATTTATGCATATACGTGTCCCTAGCTTGCTTTGTGTATGTCATTGTATTCTCCCATGCTTCAAATACTTGAGAGCTGTTGTTGTGCCAATGCTGACTTGTTAACCTCTGTTTTGTACATGTTGAATCATGTTTGGATATGTATTTGGTCTTGCATTTGTACTTCCTTGGCTTCCTTGTTGAAGCAGCTTGTAAATGGACTTTGTGGTCTTGAGATTTTTATCCATGCTGGTCTGTATGCCTAGGTTATACATACATGTATATATAAACAAATGTGTGTATATATATATATATATATATGTTTGTGTATATGTGTTGTTTTATGTGTTCTTTGCCACTTGCATTGAATTTTTTGGTTCATGTCCATTTACAGATATTTGACCATATTTCCCCTGCACAAAATATACGTGTATATACATACACATTTAAGTGTATACATGTATCGTGTATGTGCAATTTACATATGTGAACACTACAGATACTATCTACCTTATGGTGTTTAAAGTGAATCACTGTGAATATCACAAGAGGTTAGACATACATTTATAAATATACATATCAGACCAAGTCAAGAAATATGATGAGAAACAAACAAAAATTCTATGCTAAATAAATTTTAGAATTAAAACTACATCTACTAGAAATTTACAATATTTTGTTCCAGTTTATTCTTTGTGTTTCTGTGACAGGTATGCAGATGACTGGACTGATTGTGGAGACAAACAGAAGATAATTGTGTCAGTGCGTGTAACTTGTATATTAGTGAGTCTATATATGATTTTGTACAACTAAGTGAATATGTAATAGAGTGACTGAGTGTTGTAACAAAGTGAACCAAGAGGAATGTAGTGACGAGCCAATGTATATGAAACTAAATGGACTATATTATAGAGATGTACAATAGTGGAGTTCGAAAATATGTACTATTCAAATGTTGAAATAAAATATTAAATTTAAATAAAATACTGTTTGAATATATAAATTCTTGTGTAGTAGTATTCTACTCAAAATTCAAATATAAGTATTTATTCTTAACAGTACAATGGTAAGCACATTTATAATATATATGTGTTTGTTATCATCAAACAAAAATCATATTGCTATATACAACAATCTCCCCCTTTTGATGATGACAAACATATAATAAAATTTTAAATACAATAAATGTATTTGACAGTGAAGTGTAGAACTCCCCCTAATTGTATGCTACCTGTACAACGGAACCCCTCCTAAATATGTGCATATGAGTGAAAAGAATAAGTGAACAGAATTTCCAATATTAAAATATTTATGAAATATTCACTCATCGGTTAAAATCTTAGCCCATTCTCCCCCTTTTGTTATCATTAAGAGAATATAAAAATCAAAATAGTGATGAAATATGGACTAGAAAAATAAAACCAGATCAAGAGAGAGAACGTACATCATACGTCTCATTCAATCGAACAAAAATCATAATATTCTTCAAACTAGTGGCAAATTTCACATTGTAGAATGATGGATTTAAAATGAATTTTATAAAATGGAGAGAGTTTTAAAACATATACATTCCAATTATTTTCACATATTTTTTTGAAAAAAGACCTTAGCGTAGCGATGGATTTGGATTATGATTACAAATTCAAATTAAGTGAAAAAAAATCAAATAATCTCAAATCCCAATGACTATCAATCAAAAAATTAATAAATCATAAAAAAGAAACACATTTACGCCAATTATAAAATGGATTGATAGGCTGGTTTTTACACACCAATGAAGATTTCATATCAATTTTTATTTCGTTTTCTTTTCATTTTAAGAGCACACTAACCACACATAACTAGATCTTGGATTTTTAAATGGGATCAGTCGCAACATAAAATATAAGTATTCTCTAACCATGCATGACCAGATCTTGGATTTTTAAATGAGGTTAGAGAAACACTTATTATACACAAAATCTCCTCAGTATATAAAACCAAAAATGGATGATAGAAATGTGGTAGGTACAGAGATGGTTGTGAAATAAATTTGTAAGTTAATTATATTATGAAATATGCTCAACTATACCCAGATTTTTGAAATTTTTTGATTATCTCTTTTTCTGAAAAATAATATAATCACATTTCCATCACATATTTTGAAACTGTATATTCGTTAACGATTTAAAAATATATTAAACTCTCTACATTAATATAAAATTATGGTGGATGACAGAATGATGATAGGTGTTGATGGCAAAATATGTCGTAAACACCGAAGATTCTTACTACTTAAGAATTATAGTTTTGGATGGAAAAGTAAGTGCGGAAAGCAATAATAACAGAAGAGATTTATAGTGGTTCGGTATCGTGAGTGGCCTATGTCCACTTTGGAAGAGTCGTTGGAATATTATTAATAACAAAGAGTTATAAGGTTAAGAACATCTCATGATATCTCTTCACATACATCTCTAAGTTATATGAAGTCATAACTATCATATGTGAATATCAGGAAAAAGACACTTTTACCCCCCTTTTCTTCATAAAAGCATAGAAGTTATTAAAGAGGCTACTTGGAGACCACAAGAGATGTCAAATCACAAAATTCCAACCCCTTTGAAGTATGAGCTTGAGCGGTATTTATAGTGAATTTGTTAGGTGGGAGTAGGTTAGAGTAGGGGACCACACCAGGAACCTTTTATCCCATAGTGCCAACCACCAGAATCTCTGACCCAAAATGTTGGTGCCCCTAGAATGCGTACCCCTCCCTGAGGTACGAAGAATATAGGAATGGATACGAGGAGTCGAGATAAATGGGGTTTTTGACTTTCCGAGGTTTGAGGCATTAGCTTGGCGATGTTTGGAGGAGCGACGTCGACATGATCCCGTCTCGGCTCATTTCTGTTACTCCTTGGCGACACTCTCGGCTTTGGCTTCACGCGATCCACTGAGTCGAGAGTGCCTTGCGTACTTTTTGGAACTGGACCGAAAGGCCGGTTAACAATAAGGAAAGAACAAGTTTGTGAAATAAGCACCAGTTATAAGATATTACAAAAACTGTTCAATCATCATGAAAGTTTTAAATAATATTTCCTCTTGTTGTGAAGTATACTGTAGTCAAAACTTATCACAATTTCAAAAATCTGATAATAATTTTGGCTAGTTCCAAACATAGTTCAATTTGGTCAATGATTTCAATTTTTTAATAAATAATCAAACATAATCTTAAAATTAAAAATATCAATTACAAGGGAAATTTAGGAAGATCTATACAAAATTAGAATAAGATCAAAAAAAATCAACACTTCAAAACTGATACCACTTGGGGTTCCTAATTATCAAAAGTGGCATTCTAATGTATCTCAAAAAATATTCAATCACCAAGCACAAGCAGACAAACCTAACAATTCAGTTCCTTTTATCAGAACAGTAGAACAATCATTTTTAGAACAAGATTAACAAGATTTCTTTTCTAGAATATTTGCATCAAGCTTAAAAGATGATCCATGACCCAAGATTAAAAGTTGTTCATTTGAAATCACTTGAAGAGATGCGAAAATTTCAAGATTCAATGAATCAATCACACAAGATTATTAATTTCTAATCCAAGAAATGTGTGAGATTCAAGATGTCAATAATTTCAAATGGTTTAAAAAAAATCAAATATCCAAGCCATGTGATCGTGAAAAAAACGAATTTCAAGATCCAACATAATAATTCATGCTAAAAGATTTTCAAATCAGAATAACTAGGCCAATCCAAAAACCAATGAAATTATCACAACTGAAAAATATTAATGTGCTGTAATAAGTGAGCTTTTCAAATCTTTCCAAATGAATTAGAAGAAACTCAAAACAACAAAGATATGTGAAATTTCATTAGTTTTTCGGTCTTCAAAAATTTAGAATTCAAATTAACAATGTTGAAGATATGATAAGAATGCTTCAACACTGTTATAAACTCATAGAAAAAAGTAAACTTCAAAACAATTGCAAAATATTTACAATTTTAAATTTAAGATCTGGAAATCATTAAAACATGAGAGTTTTATACAAAATGAAGCAAATTTCCAAAAAACTAAGAAATTTGCAATTTGAAGTTAAAGAAGCTCAGAACATAAAAAATATATTGTAGTGTCAATGAGAATTAGAATAATCAGAAAGAAGGAATAGAAGAAGAATAAAATGAAAAATAAGAGGAGGAATAAAAAAGAAGAAAATAAACAGAGAACAAAAAATGAGTTTAGAGATCGCACCTGAATTACATTGATGGTGTAGATTCTCTATCTCAACAAGCTTGGCTAAGGGGCCCTGAATAAGTCAAAGATGTGGAATAACTTGAAATCAATTTCTCTTTCTCAAAGTGGTTCCTCAACCTCTTCTGGTACCTGAGTATTTATAGGATTGAGTGGTCTAACAAAAATTATTTTACCACTCCTAATTGTGTTCACGACTTTAGGTACCAATGCTTCCATTTGAATCTATCTTTATGCCTTTAGGAACCCAAATCTGTTTGAATTTATTCAAAATTGACTTTGAAGATTTAGGAACCTCATTTGTTTAAATGAATTGTTATTAAGCCACTGTTTACTTTGATCATATTTTCCTTGAAACTAAGAATTTGAAGAATCATAGAATTTCTAAGAATTTTGTTTTTCAACTATATTTTCAAATCCAAGTCCTTTCTTATTTTCAAACTTAGAATTATTTTTCAATAGTGTATTCAATGAATTTTAACTAGTTGAAAAATTCTTAAATTTCAATTCAAAATCATTGACTTTGGATTTTAGCAAGTTATTCTCGTTTATAAGCTACAAATATTAATTTATGGAAATTTTTTCTTTCTTGGCATCTTTCTGTTTTAAGACCAAATTTTCATTTTCAAGTGTTTCGATTTTAGCCATAGATTAAAAATATCAATTTCAAATCATTTTTGTATTTCAAGCTCGAGTTTTTCAAAAATTTTTATCTCTTTTTCAAAATCAATACTTTTGCAGAAACTCAATTCAGATTTCCTCAAATTTTGTTTCTTGGCAAATTATGTTTGGAATTAAGCTTATCCAACCCCGTTTGCAAAGCATTGTTTTTACAAATTAGCTCATCCTCATTTTGTTTAAAACTCATAACTTCTTTTTTAAGCTTTTGAAATTTTTCATTGAGATGAGCTAAATCAGTTTTCAAATTCATACAATTTTTATAGTCGGTGTTTTCAAGTTTTAATTTCAAAACATTATTTTCGCGAATCAACTTTTGATTTTCAAATTTTAGAAGCTTTTTTCTATTGGAGATTATCAACAGATTTTGTTAAATTAGTACATATATTAACTAAATCTACATATGAGAATTTTCCTATCTCATCGTCCGTGGAGTCTTTGTCGTCTGATCCATCTTAATTTTCATTTGTACAACCTGCTAAGCGCAAATCTTTATCTAAGTTGACTTTCTTGGGTTTTGAACTATTGTTGTCAACTCTTACATACTTCGTATTGAGAGTATTCCAGATTTCTTGTGTAGTCAAGCAGTGGGAGATATGGTTATATTGGACATCATCAATATGAGAATATAGAATATGTGTAGCACGAGAACTAAACCCAATGTAATTCATAATACCATATCATATCCATTGATAAAAATATCCTAACATTTAGTATTAATTTTTTTTAAAAATAGGATTCCATTTTAGTTTTCCAATTTAAAAAATTTATTTCATTGAAAATAATTGGAACATTGCTGAATCGACTCTCGCTAAACCGACAACAAGAATAATCCACGACTCTAGAATTAATAAAATATTAGGCTTTGATACCACTTGTTGGATCTAGATTTATATTAGAAGGGGGAAAATAAGGTTTACTGGAGTTTTACGAGATATTAAAAATACCACAGCGCGGATTGCAACAGAAAAAATAAAGGCAGAAAATAAATAACAAAGATTTTACCTAGCTTCGGTAAAACCTGTCTACTTCTGCATTCCCTAAGGAATCTACTCTTATTAAAACAACCTCTACGTTTACGAAATCCTTGTAAACCCATGACACCTGCTACCAACTATTATAATCCTACGCTCAAAACCCTGTACTGCTCTTTTTCCCCAAGATCAGAATTTCCTCAAACTACAAACCTGTAACTCGTATACCCTAGCTATAAATCTTATAACTAAAAACCCCTAGTATTACAAAAAACTAGAAAAATAGCTGAATCAGTTACAAAAGAAACGTAAAAAAACAAACACTAAAACAAAAAACAAAACCCTCCCTTTTAACACTTAATAAAAAATGGTCGGTCGTCTTTGCTTCGTCTTTTGACCAAAATATTGGCTTTTCTTTTCTCCGTAATGGTGACTGAAGGAGATTTAGGGTTTTGCTATCTAATTCGAATCATGTCTTGTAATCTAGAAAAGATATCTTCAATGGCTTGACTGCCAGTTCTTGCTTGTCAATGATTTGAGGAATTGCGATCGAAACCAGTGAGTATTCCGATTTGATTTTTCTTTTACTCTTGAGTTTTGTTGTTTTCGTTTTGGTGATCTTTGTCGATGATGAACATGGTTTATAAATAGGGTTTAGAAATCTCTAAAATCCTATGAATTCATACATGATTTGGTCTGATACTTTGCGCGATTTGCGTGATTGATTTCTGTATCCGTGTATGATTTCTGAAAACAAATTGATGATTTCCTTGCCTAAAGAAATTATCTTCGATTGAATTTCAGAATTTTTTGAACACTTATAATTCGATCTTGCCAAAAATATTCATTATGATTTCTAGAAATCATTCGAATGATTTATTTGGCTAAAAATGCACTTGATTTTCTAGAAAGATTTAATTACATCCTTACATGGTATTTCCAAAAATAAAATTCGTCCATGCTGAATTATTTCATATCAATTCTTTTGCTGTGAGCATTCATTTGAAATCAAGTCATCGTGCATTGTTTTTTCTTCCTGCAATCATTCGAACCAATACATAGATTTGCATGCCCTTAAGAAAAACTATGAATGTCGATCCTTGTGTTCTATCTTTCTCCATGCCTATATTTGAACTGCTGCATGTGTGTACATGCAACTGCTTGTTCACAGATTCGTGTTCTTTCTGCTACTCTCCCATGTCATTGACTACACTCGAATTCCTTACGAGAGATCATGCATTTTACTGTAAGCACAAAGCTTGATTTTGACATTGCTGTAACGAAATGTACATGTCCAGCAAACCATACATGTTTGTTGTTTCTTATGTATGGTCTTGGTGCAATATTTGGGCTCCCTTGATATATCACACATGTGCATCCATTCCTTGATGTATAGTTGAGTGCTTTGACATACTTTCACTTGCTACTTGACTACCCAGAATTGTGATACTGTTATGCATTTCTATTTTGTGCACTTGAGCTTTGTCACTTAGGCTTGATGTCATGTCGTGAACCTTTTTAACCTTGTGCATGAAGTAGACCCTTTGTGCTTTTTATGTATTGCACTTGAGCTTTGGCTCTACCTTGTTTAAATATGCTTTTTCCGGTCTTGCTTGTGTGCTTGCTTAAGCTTGTGCTGCATTGCTTCTTGTACACTTATTCTTAGTGTGCTAACCTGTGTGTACAAGAACCCGTATTTTTGGAACCAATTTAAAATTTGTTTTTAATTGATTTTCATGAAAATTAAATATTTTTAATGATTTATTTTGAGAATTAACAATGTAAAATTTATTTAAATCGAAGTTTGAACGTATATATTTATAATATAATTAAAACGAGCTAGAATTGGCATGGTAGTTTGAAAATTTGGTTTTGATCATTAAATGAATATACATAATTCAAAATAAGTCGAATTTTGACAAAACCAGAAGCACTAGAATCTGTTTAATTAAATCTTTCTAATGAACGTGAAAAAATAATAATTAGATTTCACATTATAACTTGTAAGTTATGTCCAGTTTAAAATTTAGAATAGTAGCTACGGAATTTATATATATTTTAAATATTCTATACATCCCTTAAAAATATCCACTTTGCAAACGACCTCCGTTTTCAACAAAACTGATTTAGCAGGATCCGTAACGTCGAATTATTGTTAAATTTAAAATTTCAGGTCAATTGGAATGAATATGCGAGCGTGGAAAATGTAAAGGCACATTCAATTTTAGTTGTGAATCAAATAAGTTAGTTAAAAGGTCATTTTTCAAACGGTCTCCAAATTCGAAGAAATTAATTTTTCTTGGACCACATCGTCAAAACATTGCTAGACTAAGTTTCATAATTTTTGTAGTCAGTATGTAGCTCCGATAAATTAAAATGTAAGTTGAAATTTAATTTTGAATGTTATATTAATTTATATTTTAGTTCTGATAAAAACTGATCGAAACAGTAGAATTGGCTTATGAAACATATCCCATTGTGTCCGGAATGAGGGTATTTGGTTAGGGGCAATAGTCGTTGGGTTTGATTTGGAGTTCGGATCAATAAGCAAGTATTAGGTGAATTAAATAATAATTAAATATAAACAAATATATGAAAAAGGGTATAAATGAAAATTTCGCAACCCTAGCCGTTCACAATTTCCACCGCCGCCAGTTTGTTCTCAAAGGCTGAAATCATCCCGATTTCATTTCCTATAATCTCGCAATTCATTTCGGATTAATTCAAACTTCTTAAACAAAAATTGTTGAGATTTCTTCGATCGTTAAATCCATACCACTTTGATCATTTATCGTGGCGTATTCACCTCATTTTTTTCACTTGAACTCATAGCGATCGCATGCCATTTTTGGCATCAGGGAGGCACTGAGTTCTTCAAGACTCGGGTGGTGGGTGGTGCTCTCGACAGCGCACAGGGTGGTCATGTCAGATCGATGTTAGGGTTTCTCGTGCGTAGATGGATCGTGTTGGTGACGTTGGGTTACTGATTTCTCAGGCTTGGAAACGATGAAGAAGATGTAAATGAGTTTAATTAATAAATTATGTATTTTAATTTTGTTAAGTATGTGATTAAAATTGTAACCTCATAACTTGTCCAAACGAAATCAAAATTTGACAAAACTGGAAGCATTGGAATCGTGAAGACAAAATCTACACAATGGAACTGATTAGAACGAAAACATAACAAGTTAGAATTTGAGGCAAACTCAAACCCAAACAGTACTAAAATCGTCAATTAAAGACTGAAGGAGTGGAAGCCACTGTGAGAATTCCTCACTCATTTATTTTGCACTATCTATAACTATTAAGTGATTATATATGTTGATGCTTGCATGTGATTGCAATGATTGCTACGTGGATGATGGTTGTTTGTATATTTACATTTTTCACTGCTCGTATAATCTGTTTGTGTAAACGTTACTTATGTAGCGTTTATACTATATATGTTGATTGATGGATGCTGAACAGTTATGAATGTTTAATGATGTGCTATATATGTGTACAAACAAGTTTATTGATATGTTTGGATTGATACGCCTCATTACTATTTGGAGATAACCAACAATTATTTTCTTTCTATAAGATGGTTTTGAGTTATAAAATAGATTTTTATAACTTAATGATTGGGAAATGAAATAAATCGTTTTGATGAAGGACTTTTAAAGTCAAAAATACAACTTAAAAGAGTTTTGGAAGTATTATAATATTATACTAATTTTGTAATATTAAAGTATCCAATTTGAATTTATAATTGAATTCGGAAAATTGAAATAGCGTTTTCAAATGGGTTTATAAACGTTTTCATAAGTTTGTAAATATTCCATTGGGCAACTGATTGTCTTAAATAATCAAATATCGAGACGTTGATTTGAAAAGGCGTTGTCTTATGGTTTATAGCTTTATAAATGAAGTTAAACGAATTTATTTCAATACAAAATATATTCTGGTTTGAATATGACTTTTCCCGCAGCGACAATTCCCGAATTTCAACCGTTAACTTCAATTGGACGTACAGGAAGATCCGACCATCGAATTTTCATAAAACCAACACCATCGGGTTCGTATCGAAAAAAGATTTCAAATGAATATACGATATTTAAAATCTAATGGTTATATTTCAAGAAATATCAAATTCAAATTTGAATAAAAACAGCGCTAGTGCTGCGAAATGACCTGATGCGTCATTTGATTGAAAGGGCCTCTTTTTAAATGATTAAAAATAGGGAAAAATTATATATAATCATAATAAATAATTTGAAAGGCTTTTTGAATGAAATATTCTACGTTTGTAAAGATTAAAGACAATTTTATTAGAATATGTTGTTTTGCAACTTGAGATAAGAACTGAAAAGAATTGAAATGGTTTTAATATAACCAGAATTTTCCAACATATGAATTGGAATGGATTTGAATGGAAATAATAATATTTTGATATTGGATCGGATATCGTTGAGTAATTTGGAAGATATAGATACCATTAGTCCCAATACGATATCTGTGGGTTTCAGAATTTGATATTGGATATATTTCGGTATGATTTCTATTCTGCGCCTTGTATTTAATATCAAATTGGATTTTGCGTTTGGCGTGACTGGTATCTTTAATAATACGGTTCTTAACCTAGTTGAGAAAGAATACATCTTTTAATTAATATTTAATGAGATTTTCCAATTAATAAATATAATTGGAATTAAATGGAAAAGGATTTTGGGTTTATCGTGAACAATGTTATAAATGACATTGGTTCTTTAACCCAGTTAATTACTGGATTTATTTCCTAAGATTGAATAATCATTAAGTAATGATTTTTAAAGATTAAAACTAAATTGAGTTTTAATGAATTTTTAATAAGATTGAAATGTGAATGAGGTGATTAAATTTACCGAATTCAAGAAATGTTTGAAATGGAGTTCTTTATCCCTTAAAAACCACACACACATTAGTTTATTAATTTTGCGTTACTATTATGGATCGGGCATCATTAGAATCAGTCACGCAGGATGCTTCTCAATAAACTCAGACGGTCTACAAAGGGTCAGGTATAGACAGGAAAGTTGCATATGTTAGAATGATCAGTGGGTCCGCTCAAACACGACCAGGGTTAGTCACGCGACATTGTTTAAACTTACAAAGAAGTCGCACATACAAAACCATTCAAAAAATGGCGCAATGCAGAGGCCCACACATCATGGAAGGGTCACCCCGCTCATCTTTATATCAAAAAAATTGATTGAACAAAGCGAGGAGAAGAATGCCCCATCAGTCAGATGAGGGTTCAAAGATACCAGGGATCGCGTACACACTCTATGTCTACTTACAGATTACAACCCTATTCATTCGCTCCTCAATCTGTCGTTACCATTTCATTTTGATGTTCTCTTCCAATTAAGGTGTTGGTCGCCCACCCACCTACAGTCAAACACGACCACTTCAACTAGCCCACTCATCTGCATAGGATAGCTCACCTAAAACCGTTCGCGACTCAGGAAGTCACTCACTCTCACAGAGTTGCTCGGTCTTATAAAGCCACTTTCTCTAAACAGTTGGGAACAGTCACTGACAGCAGGCGACAATTGGCAATGGCATGTACGTAATAAGTAGGACATGCCACTCAGATGAATTCAAATTAAAACCTCCATAAGGGCTCACCTATAAATAAGTCATACACTCCACCTAGAAAAGGGACCTCCGACCGCCACGAAGTGCTGCTACAATGCATTCTTAGCCATTCCTTGAACATCTCAACCGTCATCATCATCATCATCCGAAAATCCTTCATCCATCTGGCCATGGAACCCATCAAAATCTGATAAGTGTGAAAGGTCCAAGACATCCTCCTCCTACGTCGCCTATCCGGCCTTCTTCATCACTGATCCTACCATTCCCCCATCGAATCTCGTGGATCTAAGCGAAATTTGTATGCAAATTGCGAATATATTGAGTAATTTAGAGAATGTATAAAGAACAAGAGCTGATATGTCTTGTAATCATCATCGTGATAATGCAAACTCCATTAACAATGGATTTAGGCCAAACACAAGGCTGAACCACTCAAAAAACTCGTCTCCATTTTGTTTCCATTGCTTTCTTACTTTCAATTGCTGTTGAGTGCGGCTCCACTTTTCTCTAACCATGTTAGTGAAGTACATTCATTGTACCTTTGGTGTTTGAACCATTTTTGGTGGAAACATTACATTTGGTTGCCATTGTGGGGCCGATTTACATATCCTTCCTTCACACTTCCCCCTAATTCCAACAACCCACATCATAATTTGGAACTACTTTTTTTTCAAAGCCATGGACGGTTCAAAGAAAAAAACAAATCCAGTAAAACTACTATGGCCGTTGGGGATGTTCGCTGTGACGAAACCACACTACAGACTTTGAATCGAGAAGTTGAAGAATCCTCCAGGCCATCTGTAGCACGAGATGAACTGAATGTGGCTATAACTAGTCTGAATGAAAAAATGGATGCCACGACCAAAATGATGATGGAAAGGCTTGATGCCTTGATCAATACTCGAGCTAACTTCCACTACCAAACGCTGTGAACAATGCTGACAAAAGAGAGGACTCTTCAGCCTCAGACCCTAAATCGACCCCACTTCTTAGTCGGAGATTAGGGGGAGGCCGACGTTGAGGACTCTAAGGTAAGATCTCCGTAGGTTACAGAGAAGTGTGCAGTCCAAAGTACCGCAAGTCCTCTTAAAAGAAATGAAGGGCGTCGGAGTTCGAACCGCGTTCGCATCAGCAAATACTTATATGCTAGTCCAGGGGAGCAAGCGAATGATGAGAAATGCATTGCAGATATGATCCAGTTGATAATGAAAGAAAAAACAACCCGGGAGGATGAAGAAAAAGAATGGGAATTTTCACCCAATAAATACCCATTTACAGAGCGCATCCATCAAGCAAAATTCCCCAAGAAATTCACGCCTCCAACAATAGCGCCTTATGGTGGAACTGGGGATCCGATTATCTTCCTATTCAAGTATGATCAGCACATGAGTGGAGCCAGGGCAACCGATGAGATAAAGTACTAATACTTTCCTGTATGCCTGGAAGTTGTAGCCTCACTGTGGTTCACCAGACTCCCACCTAAGTGCATTGATCAATTTTCCGACTTAGCAATAAGGTTTCAAGACCAGTTCCGCCTACAGTCTACCAAATCAAGAGATGTAATGTCACCCAGCGAGATGGAACAAAAATCTGTTGAAACCATTAAAGCATTCCTTACATGATTCCATGCCACAACGACTGAAGTCGTAGAACCAGAACCCTGGTATTTTCTAGCAGCCCTAAAAGGTGCTATTAATAAGAAATTTGAATTTGGGAAATGGCTCAAAATGAAGAAACCCAAAAATTTTAAGAAGTTCTATAAGAAAGTTGAGGAGCATATGACCATGGAACATGATGCTCCTAATGTCCAGAAGGTCACAGAAAACAACACTGCTGAAGAAGTAAAAGGCAATGAGTTCCGAATGGAGAAGAAAAATGACTCTGGGCAAAAGTGGGGGAGTGATGAGAAGGACAACAAGGCTTATAAGAAGACGCGTCTTTACAAGCTTTCAGAATTAACTCTTTAAAATAAAACTACAGAGAGAATTTACTCTGCCACTAAGGATTCAGGCATTTTTTCCCCAGATGAAGCCTCAAAAGATTACTGAGCAGCAAGCAAACTCCGGCAAGTTCTGCCGGTTTCATAACCAACCAGGGAACAGCACTAATGAATGCCGACACCTGAAGAGTCTAATCAAGCAGCTCATCAGAAAGAATCAACTTCAACATTATATGAAGAATCCCCAAAACCCACCTCTGCACAAAGGCATGATAATTCCATTAGCCAAGCCAACTCTGAAGAGAAAGCTCAAATATCTGCTAATTCGAGACCAGTAATCAACAATATTTGGAGGGCCTCATCCGGTTGGAAGCGGCTGGCAGACATGGAATAGTATGCTAATGAGCTGAAGCTTCAAAAGAAGAAAGATGCATTATCCTAAACAATGAGTTATCGATGAAGTTGCCTAGAACCTCAACCGATGACGTGGTGTTCAAAGATAGGGATGTTGACAGATTAGCTACACCAACTATTGATGCCATGGTAATTACAATCGGTCTTGGTCCAGCAGTTGTGAAAAGATTCCTAGTTGATACGGGGGCATCTGTTAATGTGACCTTCATCAACACGTTCCGAAAAATGAATCTCTCTATGGCAGAAGTATGGGCTTATCCGAACAAAATCAACGGGTTTACCGGACAACCCACAAAACCCATTGGTACAATAGACCTACTCGTGGAACTAGTAAATGGAGAACGGAAGGTCTCTATGGTGCATACCTTTGTCCTGATAGATGATTTTTTGTCTACAATGCATTCCTTGGGAGATCGACTCTTGTAGGTTTTAAAATTTCATTAGCTTCATGGTGCTTGATCAGGAAGTTTCCAGTTGAAAGGGGAATCGGTGTAATTAAAGGCGACCAGATCACTAGAAGGGATTGCTATGTGAAAGAGCTACGCGAGGCTAGAAGAAAAGACTTGGGAAAGGATGCGGAGGCTATGCTTCACATTTACAAACTTCCTTTATAGTAACTAAAGAAGGGTCCCTGCACTGGCGAGCACAACGGAGCGCGAACGGTGATCGACCCTAGGAAGGCTAGTGTAGAGTACAAAAGAGCAGCTCAGGCTGAGATCATAATCCCATAGCAGTTAATCCAAAAGATCCAAACTATTCAGATCTTAACAAAGCTAGCCCAAAAGATAGTTTCCCTCTTCCCAGAATAGATCAACTAGTGGATTCCACGGCTGGGCATGAGTTGGTGTCTTTCATGGATGCGTATTCTGGGTACAACCAAATTATGATGCACGGACCGGACCCAGAAGACACAAGTTTCATTACTGATCTCGACTTATATTGCTACAAAGTGATTCCATTTGGCCTAAAGAACGTCGAGGCAACTTAACGGCGATTAGTAAATACCATGTTAAAAAAATAGATTGGCAGGACAATGGAGGTTTATGTCGATGATATGTTGGTAGAATCAAAAAGAGCAGAAGATCACTTGGAAGATCTGGCAAATGCTCAATATTGTACGCCAATATGGCTTTAAGTTGAATCCTTTAAAGTGTAATTTCAGGGTCGGTTCGGGCAACTTCTTAGGATTTATCAACTCCAGGGGCATAGAGGCCAATCCAGCTAAAATATCAGCTTTAAGAGAAATGTGTGCCCTAGGTACCAAGAAAGAGCTTCAACGTCTGAATGGAAAGATTGGAGCTTTAAATCGCTTCATATCCAGGGCAACAGACAGATGCCTTCCATTCTTCGATGCCCTTAGGAAAGAAAAGAAAGAGATACAATGGACCCCTGAATATCAGAAATCTTTCGAAGAATTAATTCAACACATGGCAACGTCTCCAATGTTGTCGAAGCCTAATGACGGAGAGGATTTATTTATGTATTTGGTCGTCTCTACCCACGCTCTAAGCGCAGCGTTGGTGAGGGACGACTCGAAAGTTCAGAGGCCAGCCTAATACATAAGTAAATGGTTAACTGGGGCAAAACTGAATTGTCCAAGGCTTGAAAAACTTTCCTGTTGTTTACTTATTGCCTCAAAGAAGCTCCGGCCATACTTTCAGGTTCACCTTATTAAGGTTCTCACGGATCAGCCTTTAAGGCAGGTCTTGTCCCGATCAGAGACGTCCGGGAGGCTGCTGAAATGGAATATTGAGGTTAGTCAATATGATATTATATACCACCCCCCGAAAGGCAATCAATGGACAAGCACTTGCTGATTTTATCGTAGAATTTACTGACCGAGGAGAAATAAAAGAGGAGTCTGATACTGAAACCAACACCCAATGGAAATTATTTGTTGATGGGGCATCAAACAATTATTGCTCCGGAGCAGGAGTAATCCTGGAAACTCCTAAAGGGAGAATGTTACGCACTAAGACTAGAATTTCCATCAACAAACAACGAGGCTGAGTACGAAGCCCTCATTATAGGGATAAGGCTGGCGAGAAAATTACAGTTTAATAATATTCAAAATTTCAGTGATTCCCAGTTAGTGGTGTGCCAAATCAAAGGATAATTCTAAGACAAAATAGGTAATTTGCTGACTTATCAGGCTAAGGCGGTGGAGCTATTGGAAATTTCTAAACATTACACCATATCCCATATTCTAAGGGAAGAAAATACCAAGGCAGACTCAATGGCGAAATATGCAAGCATAGGAGATACACAACTCATTGGATTGGTTCTAGTAGAAGTCCTTTCCAGTCCCAGCACGAGATAGGCTGAGATGGATTTGATCATGGAAACGATCGATGAGGCAGACTCGTGGATGACTCCAATCAAAGAATATCTCATGATAGGTGCGCTCCCAGCAAAAATTAAGAATAGAAGGAAAGTCCTACGAAAGGCCCCTGTGTTTCTCATTCAGGATGGACGATTATACAGAGGAGGGTTTTCTACGCCCTTGCTTCGCTGTGTCATAAAACAAGTATCAAAAGTAATCATGATAGAACTATATGAAGGTGAACGTGGAGGTCATACTGGAAGTCAAACCTTGGCCAAGAAGATTTTGCGATACGGTTATTTTTGGCTAGACATAAACAAAGACTCTGCGGCCTAGACTAAAAGATGCGACAGATGTCAAAGATTCGCCTAGATCCCAAGGATGCCATCCACGGACATAACCTACATCGTCATCCCATGGCCGTTCGATATCTGGAGCATCGGTCTTATAGGGGCACTTCACACCGCACGATCTGGTTTCAAATATGCCATTGTCGCTATTGATTATTTTACAAAATGGGATGAAGAAGACCATTGGCAACCATAACTTCAAAGAAAGGTATTAAATTTGTCTTAAAAAAATATTATATGCAGGTTTGGGGTGCCACAAAAGATAATCACAGACAATGGATCCCAATTTGGGAGCAAAGAGTTCCAAAACTTCTGTGCCAAGTATAAAATCTAGAAAAGCTTTTCAGCAGTTGCCCATCCACAAGCAAACGGGAAAGTGGAAGCAGTAAACAAAATCAACAAGACAACTATTAAGAAGCGGTTAGAGAAATCTAAAGGTGGTTGGGCAGATGAGCTTCCACTAGCATTGTGGGTATACCGTACCACTCATAAAACTGCGACTGGGCACACCCTTTTTTCCTTAGCTTACGAATCTGAAGCTATGATTCCTATGGAATTAGAAGTTCCCACTCACAGGAGGAATCACTTTAACCAGGAGGAAAACTAGAGGTTACAACTCGAGGCCCTTGACCTAATAGAGGAAAAAAGAAAGGAAGCCAAATTAAGAATGGCGGCACATCAAAGGAGAGTAGCCAGGCATTTTAATGCAAAAGTCAGACACTGGACTTTCGAGATCGGAGATCTTGAGCTGAAAAAAGTATTCACTGGAACCCGAGTTTTTGGACCAAATTGGGAAGGGCCTTATATTATAAACCAAAAACTTCGGGATGGCACTTTTAAGTTGACCGCCATAGTTGGAGTCCAAATTCCTCGAGCATGGAATAGCGATCACATCCATCGTTATTTTCTTTAATACATTGTACAAATTTATGACAAAGAAAAATTGTAGATATTTACAAAAATTCGCATTTGAGCTATGTGCATAAAAAACAATGAGTAAAGAGCTCCATTTTCTTGCATGAATCATATATTCGCAAATTTCTGCTAAAATTGGTTTCTTTGTGTAGGCAAACGAGCGACAAGTAGGCACTAAGTCAGAAAATTTTGCTATTTCATTGCAAAAACACCACCCTTTTTTCTGCAAGCATCCAGCAAAAGAATTGGTACCAAGCTATACGAAGATAGAAACAACTCAGCATGTCCCACGGATTAAAGATTGCTAAATCCCATTAAAGAGGCACCTTCTCAGCTGTAGGATGCAAACTCTTTAAGTTCAAAAAAAACTCGAGGAGAAGAGCTAGTGTCCGCCTCCCAAGATAAAGCATCAAGTCAAAGGCAGCTTAACATGTCCCAAAGATTTAGAATTTCTTTTTTCCAATCCGAAAAGAGGCATCTTGTTAGGTGTAGGACACAAATTCTTTGAATCAAGCAAAAATTGGATAAGAAGAACTAGTGTCCACCTCCCGGGACAAAGCATAAGAAAAAAAAAACCTAGGCTTGAAACACTAGTCCTACTGCCAGAAGAACCAGCCAAACAAGCTGGAAGGACCAGCACAAGCAGAAATCCTAGCCGAAAGAGGGTAACAGAAATCCTAGCCGAAAGAGGGTAACAGAAATCCTAGCCGAAAGGGAGTATCCAATTTAGGTCTTTTGATAACCATATCAAACACGACCAAAATTGGATTGAAATTTGGAACCCAAGCCCTCCTATGGGGGCACGTACTCAAAACCACTCTCCAAAGAATTCGGGTCACCAAGCTAGTGAGATGCGGATTGGAGTACATCCTAATCAACAACAATATAAGTGTAATTTAAAAGACTTGTGCCACCGGATCTGTAAACGTACGAACGCGTGAATTCAAAAGAAAAGGGGTGGCACAAGAACAAGATTAACTAATTAAATTAAATTTTAAGAAGCTGGCCGCCTCCAATTCAATAAAATTAAAGTAAGTCGCTTTAGAATTGAAAAACAAGCTGGTAGCACTAAAGCTACACATCGTAAATACGATACTAACACAATACCGAAAATGTAACATAAATATACAAATAAAAATGCTATTAAACAGGGTGCAGGAACATAATGGAATAAGTATGAGCACTGCCTCGCATCAGCAAAACAAAACAAAGAAGCATCATCACAAGTCATTCAACAGACTACCAAAACAACAGAGTGTGCACAAGTCACAGAGCTGACCAACAGAAGCTCGGATGTAGGGATCGGCACCCGCTTATACAACTAATCTAAAAACATAGTTTACAAAAAGAACAATCAAAAGCTAGAGTGGAAAGCTACAGACCTCTGTTCTTCCTGAGCCTGCCAACTTTCCTCTTACCTGGAGTAGAGCAAGATGGAGCCTCATTAGCATGCTTTGAAGCTACCGAATCGACACCTCTTGGGACAAAAGAAGCAACTACACTATCTCTGGACCTCAGAGCCTGAATCAGCTTCGCAATCTCACCCTCTAAAGCAGAAATGCGCTCGAGATTGTTTTTATGAATATTTTGAAGGTCACACACTAGAGAGTACCAGCCGCTCATTTGCTTCGCAGAATGGTCCTTGAGCAAGTCCATTTGCTTTCCAAATTGGTACATAACAGCCTCGAAGTGGGCTAGCATCTAGGTCTTTGCAGCAATCATGTCGCAAGAAGGTCTGATGATCAGACGGAGATATGTCCACATTAGAAGATGTATCCTGTAACTCCAGCCTTTAACCCGCTTAGCAAGTTTGGGATTACATGGTCCAGGATCATAGCGTGGCCAATTCACGGTAGTCTAAAGTTCGGAATAAGAGGGACTGAGAGGAGAATCCACAGACGGCTGCCCTATCGACTGAACGTTAGCTACCTGAACAACTATTAAAGAACCTCTCTACTTGACGACATTCTGGAGATGAATCCATCAAGTAAAATGGATTAGTGAGTAATTGTCCAAATCAAGGTTTAAAGGGTCATTCAAGTGAAGCAATCAAAAGAGAAAATATGAACAATTAACTCCTTCAATCCTGGTTGTGTTCAGCAAGGAAATTTTGTTCTCAATGTGTCAGAATCATTCAAAGTTAACCTAAGCGTAGAGCGAGAACGACCTTTTGCCAAAATACACTTGAGCGGTCACAAGAATCAAACCGCAAGTATAAATCGTAGCAATAGTATCAAGACAGCATACCAACGACAGGGATCAAATTGTCATCACATTGTCATAGCATCAGGGATTATAACTTGTCCTAAACATCTTAGCAAGCATATTGTGTGTATAAAGTTTAGAATCAGGAGGAGCAGTAAATTGGAGCTATAAAATGAGTGAAAAAATGTAGTGAAACCACTCTAGAATTTTTACTATTCTCATCGCAAAAAGATTAGCGGTAGCATGAATCGTATCTAATGATCAAAGAAGATTTTGGAAAGTAGTTCAAAAAAGAGCATAAGAGGACCCATTCATACTAAAGCATTATCAATTCAAAAGAAGAACAAGCATGGGCAAGAATGGCAAACCTGCACTTCACGGGTTAAAAAGTATGAAAATCCTTAATGGAAGAATCTAGTATCAATGAAGATAAGGCAGAAGTTAAGATTTTAGAAACTGGAATTGCTGTTGTCGATGTGTCTTATATGAGAAAATTGGAATAAAATAAATGAAGGGTAAGAAAACGACAAGGAAGATTAAGGGACATGCATCCGGACCTTCCCTGCCACGTCAACATAGTACTTGATTGCGCTTGGCCCGTCGAAGACCAGTTGTCTTGTCCGCTTCCCATGATTTGACCAATCGAAATAAGATGAACGACTTAGCTTTCTCGCCCACAAGAAAGAAAGATTTCAGCTATTTCTTTTCCTAAGAACGACCTTAAGTCTTGCACGACCGATCCTTAATAAACCTGATTTTGTTTACCAAACCGTGTTGTGATCAGTTATTTCGAAGCCAGTAATTTTGCAAAATAAAATTACAAACTTCGAGGGGAAAATGTTTATCCCTTAAAAACCATACACATATTGGTTTATTAGTTCTGCATTATTATTATGGATCGGGCATCATTAGGATCGGTCACGCAGGATGCTTCTTATTATACTCAGATGGTCTACAAAGGGTCCGACACAGCTGGGAATGTTGCACATGTTAGAGTGATTAGGGGGTCCGCTCAAACACGACCAGGGTTAGTCGCGCATCATAGTTTAAACTTACAAAGAAGTCGTGCATACAAAACCATTCCAAAAATGGCATGACACAGAGGCCCACACGTTATGGATGGGTTGCCCCACTCATCCTTGTATCAAAAAGTTTGATTGAACCAAGCGAGGAGAATAACTGCCCTGTCAATCAGATGAGGGTTCGAAGATACCAGGGATCGCGTACGCACTCTATGTCCACTTACAGATTACAGTCCTACTCATTCGGTCCTCAGTCTGTCGTAACCATTTCAATTAGATGTTCTCTTCCAATTAAGGTGTTAGTCGCCCATCCGCCTACACTCAAACACGACCATTTCGACTAGCCCACTCGTCTACATAGGATCGCTCACATAAAACCGTTTGCGACTCAAGAAGTCTCTCACTCTATAGAGTTGCTCGCTCTTTTAAAGTCACTTTCTCTGAACAGTTGGGAACGGTCATTGACAGCTGGCGACAACCAGGCGGTGGCTTGTTCGTAATAAGTAGGACAAGCGACTTGGATGAATTCAAATTAAAGCCTCTATAAGGGCTCACCTATAAATAAGTCACACCCTCCACCAAGAAAAGGGACCTTCGGCCGCCACGAAGTGCTGCTACTTTCCATCCTTAGCCATTCCTTAAACATCTCAACCATCATCATCATCCGAAAATCCTTCATCCATATGGCCATGGCGTCCATCAAAATCTGATAAGTGTGAAATGTCCATGACATCCTCCTCCTACGTTGCCTATCCGACCTTCTTCATCATTGATCCTGCCATTCCCCTATCGATTCTCGTGGATCTAAGCAAAATTTGTTCGTAAATTGAGAATATATTGAGTAATTCAGAGAATGTATAAAGAAAAAGAGTTGATATGTCTTGTAATCATCATCATGATAATTCAAACTCCATTCACAGTGGATATAGGCCTAACACAAGGCTGAACCACTCTAAAACCTTGTATCTATCATGTTTCCTTTGCATTCTTACTTTCAATTGCTGTTGAGTGCGGCTCCACTTTTCTCTAACCATATTGGTGATGTACATTCATTGTACCTTTGGTGTTTGAACCATTTTTGGTGAAAACAGGAGTACCAGCAGTTTTACTCCATGCGATAGCTAAATCTTTGATTAGGTTTGAAATGTGAAATGGTAATTAAATTTACCAATAACAAAATGGGTCTTAGACATGGAGTACTGCCAGTTTTTATTCATGTGATGAATAGGTTGGGACTGAGATAATAAAATGAATGATTACTTTAGTAAGGGTCGTTAATCTCGACTAGTTGTATAAAACTTAATTTGGTTTAAAATTGTGAAAAGATATTATAAAATCTTCTACAATGGTTTCAAAAAAAATGATTTAAACAAGAGGTTTAAATGAATGAAATATTTGATAAGATTTGTGGGAATAATTCCCAATGTAAAGAATATTTTAATAAAAGAATATTTTGAATTGGAATGAGGTATATGATGTGGTTTTATAGCACTGGGTTATAAGATATGCGAGTTATTCTAAAAGACTGAGTTTGACCCTTTCTAAATAACTGATACGACGACTAAAAGTCGAAGATTAGAAGACGAGTGTTGATGATCAGAGATCTTCACATCGCTTGGATGATTACTGATGTCTTGATTGGGATGTACACTCAAGATGAAGTAATAAGGGCTTATCGTCCGGACTTACTTGTAGATCGACCGGACATATGAGGGCCTCTCTCTTGCATTGGACATATGGTAAGAGGAATAAGGTGCTTTTGGTTTCGCTCAGACCCAGGACGCATTTGCAAATGGATTGTATATTTGACATTGTATTTCGCGCTGTATTCGTTGATCTCTGCTAAATATATATCTGTTTGGTGGTGAAGAATTTATTCCCTTTCTTAACACCCTTCTCTGAGATGTACGAGCTTAGATGTTATATATTGGTGGAAATCAATGGTACGATATGAATTGACAATGTGGCATGTTGCGATGCATGGATCAAAGCTTTTGTGGAAAAACAGGGCTTTATGGTTGATGATCAAAGCTCAGCTTTAAGTAATGCAGCTTTGTGTAGTGTTAATTTGTGAGCTTCACACCCGGGTATGAACAAAAATGGGAGAGGACCGTAGTGAGGACATGTGTTTCTTTCTAGCTAGGAGTGATGTCAAGATATAGATCCCATAAATTTACTTATGTGGTTGATGGATAGCGGGGTACTTCGGATATGGCTGACTAAAAGATGTTCATGGTCAACATATTGATTGGATTTTAGGTCTCTTAGGACCGAGAAATGTATTGTTCAGGAATTGGAAATCCACAAACGTAAGAGTGGACCAACACTGCAGTGATCTCGGTGCACTTGCGGTTGAGACCTGAGGCACGGGATAGAGTGTCTCGAATCGGATAAAGAGGATCCCTCGTCTTGGTTCATAGATGGAATCCAATTTCTAATATGCGACTTTCGATTTCAATTGTAAACCTATATGGCGACATAGTAGGATGAGGTACTATGCCGTCTATGATTGATACAATAATATTCAAAATTGATTTCTTCACTATGCATTAATAATAATAAAAGATAGATTTCACGTATCAAGCTTATATGGCCATTATAAGACAAAACTCTATCCTCTGTTTTGTGTTTGCATTGTGTGATGGGATCTGAGTCATATAATGGCTTCAATTTTCCTTTTAGCATTGCGATGTTTGTTTTATAGTATTCTTGGGAGAAAAACTGTTCCACGTCATATGGCGTGGTCCCTTGATTTACCCAACTTTAATATAAAGTTAATAACTATTTTAGTTCTCACACCAGTCCCATAACAGACTCGGAGTTTATTGTTTCCACCTAAACTCTATGTGCCCATATTTTCCACATGTTTAGCTTGTAGTTTTGGTTTTCGCGGATGTTTCTTTTCATGGTATCCTGGATTGTGGCTGGAGCTATATTCAGAATGCTTTGTATCTATGTATTTCTTTTAATTGTGGTAGTTGATGATTTCCATTACACATTATATTCGTGAATTATATTTTTCCATTGTATATTATTTATTTGAAATCTGATATCTTGTACTATGATGTATATTGTTGTAATAAAAATGAAATGTTCTAATGCATGTGTGTTGATCAGTCGTGTTCTCAAAGCAGTCTGCCTTCTTGTTCGGTTTAGGCCGGCCAAGAAGTTTGGGTCACTACAGTTGGTATCGGAGCTTTGGTTTACAAAGCTCGAGAACAAGACACATTAGAATCGAACGAAAGAATTCATCAGAGATAGGATTAGTAACATTCTATAAGAGAGACTCATTATAGATAGGTTTAATTATAACCTAGAATGAGTTTGAAGAGTGTTATTCATTAAAAAAACGAATTTAGTTTTGAAAATTATATCTTATTATACGTATTTGAGTATTTTATTTTATGTTGAATTTGAACTATTGAGTATAATAAAATTCTACATATACGCCTTGTAAATGTGTATACGAAGTCTCAAATATACTGGGTTGATATAGAATCACAATCTAGTCGCCTGGGGATGATTCTGATGATCGCTATAGCATCATCTACATTTATGTTCGAGTTTTGAAAATGGGATATCTATATGACTCCAATTGACTGGTGTGAGAACCAAAAACCTAGTTAAAGTTTATTGTTTCGATTTGGCATTGAAAATATGATTTTGAGTATAAACAAAAGATATATATTTGAAAATTTTAATTAACCAATTGATTGCTGGTTGTGATGGATGATAATTAGTTTAACTAATGAAAATATTGGAATAATAAAATCAATATGGAAATTGAAGGTGAATTTAGCCAAATTGAATTAAATCTAATGACAAACTAAATTGGAATTTGTTTGAATTGGATATATGAACATATATATGTGTTAAATAGGTTATTGACTTAAAGCTGAGTAAAGAAATAAATTTGTGTGCCCGAAAAACAGGTGCACCTTTATAAGCTGATTGCACAATTTTATTATTTATTGTAACTACTGTGAATGATTTGGATGCTCTACGATGGTTGTTTTATGCGAAATTAAACATACGTCGTAGGATAGTAACCAATAAATTATGGACTACACCACATAATATACATCATGGAAGACAGATAGCTTAACATATTCCATATAAGCATTTGGTGCTTATATGACGAAGTTTGGATGACCATATGAGCAAGATGCTGTATGGAGAGGACTGAATTACAGGTTGAACTCAGGACTGATTATGGACTTAATAACCTATAACGGTAAATTGCAGGATTTAATAAAAATCATACACATGTCTTGAGATGATAAAAATGCATACGTCTCTCTTGTTTTAGTTAGGACACCTGGGCATGGGGGGAGCACGATATATAAATCATAACGGGTGTGCATAACTATTTTGTATGTGATATGTTGATTTATTGGGTGCCTAGTATGGTCCAATAAATATTCGAACCACCCCGTACAAAGGACGTTATGGCAAAAAAATTCATAAATATTGGGTGAAAGCCAAATTTCAGAGAAATTTGAAAGTTTAGAAACCGAAAAGATGAAGAACTAAAGCCAGAATGAGAGTTGAGTTAGTTCAATAAACAACTTTCAGCTCCATTCTTTTTTCGAGGACAAAAAAGTTCTAAGTGGGGAGACTGTAACAACCCATATTTTTGGAACCAATTTAAAATTTATTTTTAATTGATTTTCGTGGAAATTAAATATTTAATGATTTACTTTTTAGAATTAACAACGTAAAATTTATTTAAATCAAAGTTTGAACGTATACATTTGCAATATAATCAAAACGAACTCGAAATGGCTTGGTAGTTTGTAAAATAGGTTTCGAACTTTAAATGAATGTACAGAATTCAAAATAAGTTGGATTTTGAAAAACCAGAAATGTTAGAAACTATTTAATTACATCTTTCTAATGAATTTGAAAATTTTAGATTTCATACTATAACTTGTAAGTTATGTCCAGGTTAATATTTAGAATAATCGCTACGGAATTTATATTTTTAATATTATATATCACCTTTAAAAATATCCATTTTGCAAATGACCTCCGTTTTTGACGAAACTAATTTTATTGGATCTGGAGTGTCAAATTATTATTAAATTTGAAATTTCAAGTCAATTGGATTTAATATGTGAGCATGGTAAATATTAAGGAATGTTCAGTTTTAGTTGTGAATTAAATAAGCTAGTTAAAAGTTCATTTTTCAAACGGTCTCCAAATTCGATGAAATTAATTTTGTCAGGACCGTGTAATCAAAACATTGATAAATTTCAAATTTCATAATATTTGGAGTCAGTATGTGGCCCCTGTAAATTAAAATATGTGTTGAAATTCAATTTTGAATGTTATATTAATTTATATTTTAATTTTGATAAAAACTGATCGAAACAATAACTGGCTTATGAAACATATCCCATTGTTTCGGAAATGGGGGTATTTAGTTAGCGGCTACAGTTGTTGGGTTTGATTTGGAGTTCAGATGAATAAGCAAGTATTAAGTTAATTAAATAATAATTAAATACAAATATATATATATATATATATATATGGGTATAAATGAAAGTTTCACAACCCTAACCCTTCAGAATTTCCCCCGCCACCAATTTGTTATCAGAGGCTAAAATCATCCCGATTTCGTTTCTTATAATCTTGCAATTTATATCAGATTAATTCAAACATCTTAAACAAAAATTTTTGAGATTTCTTCGATCTTTAAATCCACACCACTATGATCATTTATCGCGTCGTACTCACCTCTTTTTTCTCACTCGAACTCACAGCGTTCGCACGCCATTTCTGGCGTTAGGAAGGCACCGAGTTCATCAAGACTTGGGCGATGGGTGGCGCACTCGACGGCGCATAGGGTGGTCCTGTCAGGTCGATGGTCGACATTAGGGTTTAGCATGCACAGGAGGATCATGTTGGCAACGTTGGGTTATGAGTACCTCAGGCTTGGAAATGATAAAGATGTACATGAGTTTAATTAATAATTTTGGTATTTTAATTTTGTTAAGTATGTGGTTAAAATTTGTAACCTCATAACTTGTCCAAACAAAATCAGAATTTGACAAAACTTGAAGAATTGGAATTGTGAAGACGAAATCTACACAATGGAACACTAGAACGAAAATAGTGCAGGTGCAAATTTGAGGCCAATTTAAACCTAAACACAACTAAAATCGTGAAATGTAGATTAAGGGAGTGGAAACCACTTTGAGAACCCATCACTGATTTATTTTGTTGTATCTATAATTGTTAAGCGATTATATATGTTGATGTTTGCCTATGATTGCAATTGTCGCTACGTGGATGATGGTTCTTTATATATTTACAGTTTCCACTCCTGGTATAATCTGTTTGTGTAAATGTTAGTTATGTAATGTCTATACCATATATGTTGATTGATGGATGCTGAACAGTTATGAATGTGTAACTGATTTGCTGTATTTGTATACACACAAGTTTATTGATATGTTCAGATTGATACGCCTCATTGCTGTTTGGAGATAACTAACAATTATTTTCTTTGTATAAAATGGTTTTGAGTTATAAAATAGTTTTTTATTTTATAATGATTGGGAAATGAAATGAATCGTTTTGATGGACCTTGAAAGGCTAAAATACAATTTGAAAGAGTTTTGCAAGTAATATAATATTATATTCATTTTATAATACTAAAGTAACCAATTTGAATTTATAATTGAATTTGGAAATTGAAATTTGAAATAGCATTTTCAAATGGGTTTATAAACGTTGTCATAAATTTGTAAATATTTCAGAAATGGGTTTTGGAATATAAATATTTTATTTATGAAGTCATATTCCATTGGGCGACTGATTGTCTTAAATTATCAAATATCGATACGTTGATTTGAAAAGGCATTGTCTTATGGTTTATAACTTTTTAAATGAAGCTAAATTAATTTATTTCGATAATGAAATAAATTCTGGTTTGAATAGGACTTGTCGCGCAACGACAATTCGCGAATTTCAATCGTTAACTTCAAATGGACATACAGGAAGATCCGACCATCGGATTTTCCTAAAAACGGAACAGTTGGTTCTTATCGAAAAAAGATTTCAAATGAATATATGAGATTTAAAATCTAATGGTAAGATTTCAATAAATATCAAATTCAAATTTGAATAATAACAGCGCTAGTGCTGCTAAATGACCTTAAGCGTCATTTGACTGAAAGGGCCTCTTTTTAAATGATTAAAAATAGGGGAAAATTATATATAATCATAGTAAATAATTTGAAAGACTTTTTGATTGAAATATTCCATGTTTGTAAAGATTAAAGATATTTTTATCAGAATAAGTTGTTTTGCAACTTGATATAAGAACTGAAAAGAATTGAAATGGTTTTAATCTAACTAGAATTTTCCAACATATGAACTAGAATGGATATAAATAGAAATAATCTTTGAAATATTTCGATATTGGATTCGTGATTATGAGGATACCGTTGAGGAATTTGGGTGATATAGATATCTTTTTTCGCAATACGATATCTGTAGGTTTTAGAATTTGATATTAGATATAATTCGACATGATTTCTATTCAAAGCGTTGTATTTAATATCAAATTGGATTTCGGGTTTTTCGTGAATGGTATCTTTAATAATACTATTCTTAACCTAGTTGAGACATAATAAATCTTTTAATTAAGATTTAATGATATTTTCCAATTAATATATATAATTGGAATTAAATGGAAGTGGATTTTGGGTTTATCATGAACAATGTTTTAAATGACGTTGGTTCTTTAACCCAGTTAAAGACAAGATTCATTTACTAAGATTGAATAATCATTAAGTAACGATTTTTGAAGATTAAAACTAAATGGAGTTTTAACGATTCGTTAATTAGATTGAAATGTCAATGAGGTAATTAAATTTACCGAATTCAAGAAATGTTCAAATGGAATACCACCAGGATTACTCCATGCGATAGCTAAATCTTTAATTAGATTTGAAATGTGAAATGGTAATTAAATTTACTGATAATACAATGGTTGTTAGATATGGAGTACTACTAGTGTTTCTCCATGGGATGAATAGGTTGGGATTAAGGTAATAAAATGAAATATTACGTCGATAAGGCTCGTTGAATCCCGACTAGTTGTATAAACCTTAATTTGGGTTAAAATTGTGAAAATACATTATAAAATCTTTGTCAGTGATTTTCAAAGAAATATTTAAACAAGAGGTTTAAATGAATGAAATCTTTGATAAGATTTATGGGAATAATTCCCAATGTAAAGAACATTTGAATAAAAGAATATTTTGGATTGGATTGAGGCGTATGATGTGGTTTTATAGCACTTGATTATAAGATACGTGAGTTATTCAGAAAGACCGGGTTTAACCCATTTCTGATACGACGACTAAAAGTCAAAGATTACAAGAAGGTGGTTGAAGACCGGAGATCTTCACATCGTTTGGATGATTACTGTTGTCTTGATTGGGCTGTACACCCAAGACGAGATAATAAGTGGTGATCGTCTGTCTTGATGTACTTGGAGATTGATCAGATATGCGAGGGCCTCTCACCTACATTGGACATATAGGATGAGGAATAAGGTGCCTCTGGTTTCGTTTAGACCCAGAACGGACATGCAAATGGATTGTATGTCTGATGTTGTATTCCGCGCTATATTCGTTGATCTCTGCTAAGCATATATCTGTTTTGTGCCGGAGAATTTATTCTCTTGCTTAACACCCTTCTCTGAGATGTACGAGCTTAGAGGTTATATTGTTGGAAATCAATGGTACGGTATGAATTGACAATGTGGCATGCTGAGATGCATGGATCAAAGCTTTTTCTGAAAAGCAGAGTTTTGTGGTTGATGACCAAAGCACATCTTTAAGTAGCACTGCTATGTGTAGCGTTAATTCGCGAGCTTCACACCCTAGTATAAACCAAAAATGGGAGAGGACTACAGAGAGGACATGCGTTTCTTTCTAGCTAGGAGTGATGTCATGATATGGATCCTAGATATTTTACTTATGTGGTTGATGGATAGCGAGGTACCTCGGATATATCCGACTAAAAGGCCTTAATGGTCGACATACTGACCTGATTTTGGGTCCTATAGGAATTGGAAACATATTATTCAGGAATTTCCAATCCACAAACACAAGAGTGGACTGGCCCTGTAGAGCTCAAGGCGCACTTGCCGGTGAGTCCTGAGGCATGGGCTAGAGTGCCTTGAATCGGATAAGGAAGATCCCTTGTCTTGGTTCATAGATGGAATCCAATTTCCAATATGCGACTTTCGATTTCAGTTGTAAACCTTTATGGCGACATAGTAAGATGAGGTACTATGCCGTCTATGATTGATACATTTATATTCGAAATTGATTTCTGCACTATACACTAATAATAATAAATGATAGATTTCACGTATCAAGCATATTTGGCCATTATAAGGTAAAACTCTATCCTTTGGTTTGTGTTTGCACTATGTGATGGGATCTAAGTCTTATAATGGCTACATTTTTACTTTTAGCATTGTGTTGTTTGTTTTATGGTATTCTTGGGAGAAAACCCGTTCCGTGTCATACAGCGTGGTTCCTTGATTTACCTAACTTTAAAATAAAGTTAATAACTGTTTTAGTTCTCGCACCAGTCCCATGTCTGACTTAGATTTTATTGTTCCCACCTAAACTTCGGGTGCCCATATTTTCTACACATGCTGCTTGTAGTTTTGGTTTTCGCAAATATTACTTTTCACAAGATCGTGGATTACGGCTGGAGCTATATTCAGGATGCTTTGTATCCGTGCATTTATTTTAGTTGTTGTAGTTGATGCTTTCCGCTGCACATTATATTCATGTATTATATTTTTCTGCTGTATATTATTTATTTGAACTCTGATATCTTGTACTCTGATATAAATTGTTGTAATAACTATGAAATATTCTTCTATTTGTGTTCTAATAGTCATATTCTCAAAGCAGTCCGCCTTTTTATTCGGTTTTGGCCATCCGGGAAGTTCAGGTCGCTATAGTGTGTTTGATTGTTACCTTATGTGCACCACTTTGAAAAGCTGCCGATTTGTGCTTGAAGATGTATTTGGTTCTCCACTATGCCCTGTTTCCATTTTGCTTGCCTATTGTGTCACATGCATGTTGATTTCTTATTGGGTTTATATATACAAGCATATATATATATATATAAACACACACACACACACGCACATGCAACTATGCATATGTATATGTGTGTTTGGCTCTGACTTGTGTTGAAAATATTTGTGGCCTGTGTTGTTTTCCTTGGATTTATTTATGCATGTACATGTCATGGCTTGCTTTCTATATTTCATTGTATTTTCCCATGCTTCAAATACTTGAGAGCTGTTGTTGCACCATTGATGACTCATTAACCCCTGTCTTGTAAATGTTGAATCATGTTTGGGCATGTATTTGATCTTGCATTTGTACATTCTTCGCTTCTTTGTCAAAGCAGCTTGTAAATGGACTTTGTGGTCTTGAGATTTTTATCCATGCAGGTCTGTATGGCTGTGTTATACATACATGTATATATATATACACACAAATATGTGTGTATATATACATATATGTGTGTGTGTGTGTTTGTATATACGTGTTGTTTCATGTGTGCTTTGCCACTTGCATTGAATTTCTTGGTTCATGTCCATTCACAAATATTTAACCATATTGCCCCTGCATAGAATATTTGTATATATACATACACATGTATGTGTATACATGTATTGTGTATGTGCAGTTTATATATGTGAACACTAGAGAAATTGTCTACATTGTGGGATTTACAGTGAATCACTATGAATATCACAAGAGGTCAGACACAAATAGATTAATAATATACATATCAGACCAAGTCAAAAAATATGATGAGAAACACACCAAAATTATTAGTAATATAAATTTTTAAATTAAAATTATATCTTCTAGAATTTAAAAATATTTTGTTCTTGTTTATTTTGTGTGTTTTTTGATAGGTATGCAAGTGACTGGACTGACTATGAAGCCAAACAGAAGATAAATGTGTTAACGAGTGTAATTTGTATATGAGTGAGTTTGTATATCAGTTTGTACAATCGAATGAATAAGTAACAGAGTGACTGAGTGTTGTAACAGAGTGAACTGAGAGAAATGTAGTGATTCACTGTAAATCCCACAAGGTAGACAATTTCTCTAGTGCTCACATATATAAACTGCACAGACACAATACATGTATACACATACACGTGTATGTATATACATGTATACACATACACAATACATGTATGAAACTGAATGAATTGTATTACAGAGATGTACGATAGTGAAGTTAGAAAATATGTACTATTCAGATGTTGAAATAAATTATTATATTTAAACAAAATACTATTCGAATATTTAAATTCTTGTACAGTAGCATTCTATTCAAATATAAATACTTATTTTTAAAGATGATGTAGTAGAATAGTATAATTGCAAACACTTCTTTAATATATATATATATGTTTGTTATCATTAAACAAAAATCATATTCCTATATACAACATAAACGCATATCGATTCACATTGTGAATTTATAAAGGAACTTTTACAACTGATCTGGAAGTTCGACGAAACTTGTTTCATTGTGTCTGTAATATTTAAATATACCCAGATTTCAAATTTCTTCCCAAATGGTGGTCGTATGAGGTAGTTTTTGAGTTAAATTTACGGCGTTAGTTTTGTTAATAATTAAATTATATTATTTTTTCCCCTATAAGTAAATCACAAACCCTAACTATGTGTGAATAGGCAAATTTATTGTCAAAGGCCTATGCGCCTCCACCATACAAGCAATGAACAGTCAACAATCCTCAAAACTTCCCATATAGGTTTCTCTTAATCCAAACATTGAATCAAAAATCGTTCAACATCAAGAACACTTGGCTCAATGAGAACAACAATTAGACTGGTCACGATCGCTTCCAATTCAACGATAAGACCAAAACAAGGCCGCGGTGGCGCATCGTTTAGGAGCTAATTGCAAACGGTGGGCGATAATAGGTTGATCGATAGTTTTGCCGAGGGCTAGGGTAAAAGTGGCGCACATGCTAGTAGCTCCAGATTGTACTCTGGTAGAGCAGATGGTTGGTGGTAGTATGAGGGATTGTGCGTGCGTATGCAGTTCAAGCGAGAATGAAGATGTGGAAACCCAGAAAAATCATAATCGATCGATTAAGAAAGTAATTAGTTACGAATTATTATTAATTAAGGAATATTATTATTTAAATATAAAGCATATAATTATAATTGGTATAACTTTTACATACATTAATAGAATTAAACAAATTCGAACCCGTTGGGATCGTCACGACAAATACTACATTGCTGAGCTAATATGGAGGTGTCTGGAAACAACTGGGTTTTCGTCTAATTTTAAATAACTGTTCAAAATTAAATGAAATGACCTAATTTCATCGAACCGTCGAATCAAAAACAAAATTATGAGTTAATGCTCACGCTTTCTTGAAATCTACGATGTTTTATATTCATATGACTTTAATTCATAGTTAATAGTTTAAATTGGATGATTAGGTGCCTTGGTTGCTTATTTGTTGTTTAATGATTGTCAATGTTTATATATATGTCGTATTGGATGATTTGATTTTAAAATAATCATATATTATGGACTGTGATGTTGGGAAGAACAAGTTGGAGGGATCCAACCGGATTTCTCAAATATTTTGTATGTTATTTGTTTTCATATCATTCATATATGAATTGTTTATCCCAAATAATGTTATATCTTGATTGGATGTTGATTGTTGGTTGTATACAGATCATTAAATTGGAACACAATGATCATTGTATTTTAAACCAATAGCCAATATTGATTAAGAGGATGGCAGTGAATGGAAGAAAATCCATCTTTTTAGATGTTGATTTGTCATCAGGAGAATAGATGCGATTGAAGTTATAAAAATTTATTTTTTGAACTAAATCGAAGTTTTCAAGTTTATAAGAATTTTCAAAATAATCGTTATATAAATATTGTTAGCGATATTTTTTGTCAGCACCTGGGTTAATCCAAGCGGGACATGGGTTTAAGTATGTTGTTGTATTCATGACCAAGGGTTGTTGGAGGATGTCAAGAAATCAGTATTATTGGGCTAGATCCACCCTTCTTCTGGCATTGGGGTATCATCCTTGGAGATAAGATATCCTAACTTCAGAGGATGGATGCTCCACTGACAATACTGTAAAGATCCGAAGTAGTCTAGAGGAGATTCACTCAATTGGACATGACTAAGGTCTCATTAGATTAATAACTTCCTGAATCACAAACACAACAATACACATTGTGATAAGAGGAAAATAGGTCGACGCTTCCTCATACTAAAGGAAGAAACTACCACGATGCTCATTGACTCAGATGGTCGTTTTGCATCGAACCGGCCCAGTAGGGCTGAGGGTGCGCCAAGAACCAAGTGAATAGCTAGCGGGTAATTTCTTTCTCAAGATGAAGATGCATTAGGCTCATTATGAGGACATTAATAGATGTGTGAAGCCCTCAGGATAGAAGGAGGAGGACCTTGGATTTCTACAAAGTCCTCCTTCTACTTCGAGGGCATTATGGTCAACTTCTTCATGTGAAAGTTTAGTGCTAGCTCCCTGTTTCATCATAACAGCACAACAAAATTACCAAATTGCTAGATATTTAGGCCTTTGCATTTTCCATTCATAAATTGTAAATGTATTAAAAGAGTTAAGGAAAATTCTTAATCCTCATCGGGGATTTAGGGTGTGCTCTTTTTCTAAGAAGAAAGAACGAGCTTGAGAAATGAAAAATTCGTCCCTCTTTATGTGGCTTTTGAGGTCCTATTTATAGAGGCTTTGGGTTGCTTTCGCTGCTAGGCTATTGGGCTCGCATGGGCATTTTCCAGCGGCTTCTTTCTTGGTTTGGGATGTTTGGCTTCCGATCGTCTCTGGAGAGCTAATTATGGCCTTCGAAGTGGGGGTTTCGGTCATTTGCTTCTTCTATGGGATGGTATTTGTACCCTTGGTAATAGCTCTTGAGTGCACGCACTTAGATGTAAGCTTTTGGATGTAGGCTTCCAGTTTTATCAGGAATACTTAGAGGAGTCTGCCCTCATGATGTATGTAGATAGGTGTTGATTCGAAACCGTCGCTGGTTTCCATACCAGATGAATTAGTATGGGTAGCCTGTATCTCTGCTTAGGTCCTGGGTAGCATTTCGGTTGAGTTTTTGGGGTATCTTGTTCTCCGGAAGGTGGCCTCCGGTGATATCTCTATTACTTATGAATGTGGACATTCGTCATCTAAACAGACGATTTTTCATAAGTCGGCTCTTGATAATCCTTACATCCTGGCCTGATACCCTTCTTTATCTTGTGTGTCGGTGTTAAGCAGGTTAATTCTGACAGTCCTTCTGGGTTTCGATAAGTGGAGTCTGTGCCCTCCTTTCCCTTGGTTCTCGTATTAGGTTACCTTTCCTTGCAAAACTCCCCTTCGGGTGAGCTGTGCTGTATGAGCTTAGCTGGCATTCTATAGGTTTTGAACTCCTTTCTTCTTAAGGGGTGTCGGTTTATGTTGTCCTAGGATTATCCTCCCTATGCTTATATTCATCCGATACCCATTCACCATCAGCCTACGCTAAGGGTAATTTTTGGTAGTAACTTTTTCTCCACCCTAGTATAGGAGTGTCTTCGACTTTCCGAGTCAAGCTTCTTTTTCCAAACTCTTTTCTATTCATCTGTTAATTGTTTCTTAATGCTGAATTACGCCATAGGTCCTGATGAAGAAATCCTCCTTCGGCTTTGTAGAGAAAAGAACCGACCCAGACTCGGGTGTTGATATAAATGATAGACTTGAAATTCCTTCTGGCATTTTTGAAGGGTTGAATCCACCCAGATTCGGGTATTTGGAGGTTTGAAGACCGACAGCCCTTCCGGTATTTATGAATACCCGAATCCACTCAGATTCGGGTATTTTGTATATTGAAGACCGGGAATCCTTTCGGTATTAATGAAGAGCCTAATCCACCCAGATTCGGGTATTTGGAAGGTTGAAGACCAGGAACCCCTTCCTGTATTAATGAAGAGCCGAATTCATCCTGATTTGGGTATTTGGAAGGTTGAAGACAGGGAACCCCTTTCGCTATTAATGAATGTTGAATCCACCCAGATTCGGGTGTTTGGAAGGTTGAAGAGCTGGAACCACTTCCGGTATTAATAAAGAGCCGAATCAACCCAGATTCGGGTATTTTGTAGGTTGAAGACTGAGAATCCCTTCCGATATTAATGAAAAGCCGAATCCACCCCGATTCGGGTATTTGTAGATGAAGACCGGGAAATCTTTCCGGTATTAATGTTGTTGGCATCCCTCTCGGATTTGATTCATGAGGCAGAGGTTGTATGTGCTTCTTGAGCCACTCTTTAGGCCTTCGGTGTCAAAGCAGAGGATGTACATGCTTTGTTGACCACTATTTTGGCCTGTACGTTCGGTGCGCTTGGCTAGCTTATCCACAAGCAGGGCCCAAGGACTTACTCGTCCACTCTCCAAGAGGCGCCTTAACCTGACTACCGTTGATAGTGATAAGGTCTTAGAAACTTAGATGGGTCCAACATGGGCATAGAACTAAGGTTTACTCTTTTGACGCTATATACGGACCATCGTAGGTACTGATAGAGGCTTACATGCCACCCCCTCTGAGGGGTGCTCTATCCAGATGATCGTTGGTGGTGATAGGGGCTAGGTTCGGTTTCCGTACCCTTGGTTACATGATTATCTTTGGAAGAAAGCTTTTCTTTTTATTTCTTCGCTGTTGGGAAAAATAGTCTTAGATGTTCCGAATTCCATGTTCTTGGAACAAGATCCCCATTGGGTCTTCTCAGCCGATATGTTCCGGGTATAACTTCTTGGTGGATGACCAAAGGTCCTTCCCAATTTGGGCCGAGAGGGCCACCCGCTGGGTTCTTTGTGTTTCCCATCCCCCTTCGTAAAACTAACTCTCCTTTTGTGAAGGTTGTCGTCCTAACCTTTGAGTTGTAGTATTTCGTAATCTTCTTTGATATTCGGCTGTTCTGATTGTTGCCTCATCCCTTAATCCTTGTATTAAGTCAAAGGATTATATTCTTAATTCCTAGTTGGGATTGAACGCATATGATATCCTTCTATGCGATGATATTTTGATCTCAACCGGAAGCATAGCTTCACATCCATATGTCAGGGAAAAACGGGTGTGCCCTGTGGCTGTCTTGGCAGAGGTTCTATAGGCCCGAAGCACTAAAGATAACTCTTCGGCCCAATTCCCTTTAGCATGGTTTAATTTTTTTTAAGGGTCATCTTTATGGTTTTGTTGGCAACTTCTACCGCTCCATTAGCCTTCAGATGGGCAACCGAAGAGAAACCTTTGATGATTCCATTTTTCTCACAAAACCGAGTAAACTCTTCACTTTCGAATTGTGTTCCGTTATCTAAGATGATTTTGTGAGGGATTCCAAAGTGGGTAACAATATTCTTCATTATGAATCTTAACACCATTTTGGATGTGATTGTTGGAAGGGGTTCTGCCTCTACCTAATTGGTGAAGTAGTCGATGGCTACTATGGCATACTTTGCTCCCCCTTTGGAGATTGGCAAGGGTCCAATCAAATCTATACCCCATACATAGAATATCCAGGGGCTCGATATAGTTGTTAATTCGTTAGGAGGAAGCCGGGGAACCTTGGAGTACCTTTGACACCTTTCACATTTTTTGACATACTCTACTGCTTGACTGACCATATATGGCCAATAATATCCTATCGCATGACCCTTGTGGCCAGCTTAATTCCACTGGAGTGGTCTCTACACCACCCTTCATGAGCTTCCTTCAGGAGGTTGAGCCCATTTTCGGAACTTATACACCTTAGGTAAGGAAGCGAATGTCCCTTTTTATAGAGTACGTTATCCTCAATCACAAATGTGGCAGCTTGGCATTTTATCATGTCTTGCTTATTAAGGGGCAAAGTTTCGTTTAGGAGATTATCCATTATGGCAGTCATCCATGTATTCTTACGATGACAATTCGTTTTGGTTAATGGAAGATCCTCGTTAGAGTTTACCTCCATGTCTCTTTCATTCGCCCTTCTCAAGTTTTGGGATCTCTTTAAGACTAATAGCTTTTTCTCTGCTTGTGATTTGTTATGCCCGACACTAGGGTTTTCCTGATAACACACGAGAATCACTCGAGTTTCGGGGGGGGCCCCGAGAACTAGCTAATTTAGCTAGTGAATTCACTTGGATATTCTCCCCGCGAGTTGTCTAATGGTCTGAGAAATCCTCAAAATGGGAAAGCACCTTTAAAACCTTTTTCAAATACAAGATTTTTCGGGGGTCTTTGTTTTGATAGGTTTTCTTTATTTGGTTTACCATCAATTGTGAGTCACTAAAGATTTCTACCCGAGGTATCCTCAATTGCAGTGCCAAATTTAAACCAGCTATCTTTGACTCATATTCGGCTATGTTGTTAGTCGCCGGGAACCCTAACATAATGGCGTAGTGCAAACGATGCCCGACAGAGGTAATTATAACAAACCCCGCTCCTCTCCCCTGTTCGTTTGATGCTCCATCTAAAAAAGTTGTCATTTTGGCCTTTAAGTCATTTTTCTTAACTGATTTCTCTAAAATGAAGCTCGTGCACTCATTCACGAAGTCTGCGATGGCTTGTCCTTTAATCGTCGCCCGAGGGTGGATTCAATTTCGTATTGCCTAAGCTTGGTAACCCAATTGATTAACTTTGCTAAAGTTTCCAGTTTGCTGAAAACTCGCTTGAGCGGGAAACTAGTTAAGACCCTAATGAGATAAGCTTGGAAGTATGCTCTGAGTTATCGTGCAGTAAGTATTAGGCAATACGCTAATTTCTCTACCATAAGTATCCGGTCTCTGCGTCCTTTAGCCTTCGGCTAACATAGTAGATGGGGTACCGAGTCCCACTAATCTCTCTTATTAGGACCTAGCTTACCGCATATTTTGAAACAACCATATATAGGTATAGATCTTCTCCTCTCTCGGGACTGGATAAAATCGGGGGTGTTCCCATATTGACTTTCAATTCTTTGAAAGTCCTCCTACACTCTTCATACCATTCAAAATTCTTCTTTTTCTTTATAACATCGAAGAAATGGATGCACTTGTGTATGGCTTTGGAAATGAACCTACTGAGCGCTGCTCTTTCCCGTTCAAGCTCATGACCTCTTTGCTTGTCCTCGGTTCCTCCATTTCTCTTATAGCTTGGATTTGGTCAGGACTGGCCTCGATCCCTTGCTCACTTACTACGTATCCCAAGAACTTTCCAGATTGAACTCTAAAGGAACACTTTTTTGGGTTTAACTTCATTTGGTAGCTTCTTAAGACCTTGAACATTTCATCCAGGTCCTTTAGGTGATTTTTTTGTCTTGGTGGACTTTACAAGCATATCGTCCATGTACGCTTCCATATTGTATCGTATTTGTTCTTGGAGCATTATATTTACCAGTCTTTGGTATGTTGCCCACGCGTTCTTCAAACCGAAGGGCATCACCTTATAGCAAAATGTTGCCCAGACAGTGATAAAGCTTGTATGATCCTCGTCGGGTTGTTGCATCGGAATTCGATTGTACCCTGAGTATGCATTCATAAGCAATAGTATTTTTTGACCACTCATGGGGCTACTTGCTGGTCAATCCGCAAAAGGGGGTAGCAGTCTTTCCGGCAAGCCTTGTTAAGATCAGTGTAATTAAAACATGTTCTCCACTTCCCATTGGATTTCTTCACTAGCATGGGATAGGCTAGACATTTCGGGTAAAGGACCTCCCGGATAAACCCGTTAGTCTCCAACCTCTTGATCTCCTCCATCAAGGCTTCTAACCGACCTCTATTATATTGTCTTTTCTTCTGCCGGATTGGGGCCACCGAAGGGTCAATGTTTAAGACATGACTTATGATAGAAGGGTGGACCCCAATCATATCCGTGTGGGTCCAAGCAAAAATATCCTTGTTGAGTTGTAAGAATTGAATTAGGTCACTCTTGAGGGTTTTTGTCAGCCTTTTCCCCATGATTACGAACTTCGACCTATCCTCCGAAAAAACATATACCTCCTCCATGACTTCTATTGGTTTTATTTTTCAATGTCTCCTCTAGAATCTAAGTATGTGACGACTTCCCCTTCCTCGGTCAAGTTTACATCATTAGACCACTTCCTCTTTCTTTTCAAAGAAATGCACCTACCATTTGTATGCCTGTAAGCCTTATTAATTTTTATTTTAGATTCGAATGTGGGATGTGGAAATCCCTTATCCAAAAGTGTAAAAATAGTAGAAGAGTAAAAGTATGAAGAACTCTCCCTTTTATAATTGTCGATCGTTGTGAAGTACAACTCGCGAGAGCTAAACTTCTCTCCCTGGATTGTACCCATCCCTGCTTGGTTAGGAATTTCAACATGAGATATTTGGAAGAAACAAAAGTGTCCATGTCCTCCAAAGTCGGTCACCTGAAGAAGGCGTTGTAATATGTTGGTCGATCATGGCGAAGAGTGTTTCAAAGATCCTGTGAAGCAGAGATAACCCAACTTAAACTAAAAGGTTGATTTGACCAACCGGGGTTGACCCTTTGTTGTTGAAGCTGAAGATTGGTTTGTTGCTTGGCTCTAACTTCTTCTTAGAAATTCCCATCTGATCGAAAGCGTGCTTGAAGATAACATTGAAAGCACTTCCAGTATCCACCAGGATTTTAGAAACAATCGAAAGTCCTATTTGTGTCGTTATCGTAAGGGGTCATTATGTGGGTGGCGGGCCCCTTTCTTCATTTCTTCCGGAGACACAACCAGGTCGTGCATCTTGAGAGAACAACGTGCGTTTTTAAGTGATGGTTCTACTTGAATAGAGGAGATTTCCTCCGTGGCTTCCTTCATGTATTGATTCCTTGCTTTCGGGCAGGGTGCGGCCCACCGTGAATCACATTAATTCGATTTATGGGTGGACCCAGGTCTAGGTTACCTTCTTCTATAGTAGCTCCTATCGTATTTACCGAAACCTTCTGTTGTCCATTTGTACGTTGAGTTGAGTCTGTCTTGTTTAGAACGAATTCCTTCAAATGTCCCTCTCGGACCAGCTTCTGAATGATCCGTCCAATACCATGCACTCGTTGTCTTATGTCCGTTGGTTTTTTGTAACTAACAATACTTTCGACCGAAATGAGGTTCAGCACAATTTTTGGCTTTGAACGAGAAGGGGAATTTATTAACCCTTTCTCTTGCGATAGCAAACACAAATGATATGGGTTTGTTTAGAGCAATAGAGTTGATGTTGGAATCTTTCCACCTTGACGTCTTCTGATTTCCTTCCGGAGGCATTCGTCCAAAGTTCAGCCTTTTTTCCTTCCCATCGAGGCCCGAACTTTTTCTTTATGAAATACAGCTCATCTGTGCGAATAAATTTGTTGGCCTGGAAATGGAAATCCTATAAGTCTTTGCAGCCGTGGATGTACAATTCCTTCATGAAGGGGGTATTTTCGATTAACCCAGAATGCATGGCGATCAACTTGTTGCGATCGTTCATATCCTTGGCTTTTAACAACTCGATGTTGAACCTGTTTAGATAATCTCCAAGAGACTCACCTTGCCTCTGTTTGATGTTAGTGATGACTGTGTAGTCAACTGTTGGATATTTGCAAATGCAGAACTTTGCGGAAAAATTGTCGCAGAACTGTTTCCACGAGTAAATGGTATTTTCTCTATATTGGCAATACCACTTCACTGTTGCCCCTTGAAAGGTCACCGGAAAGAGGAGACATCTGACGGCTCCGGAAGCATTGTAGAGATCCATCTGGCTGTCGAAATCCATAAGGTAATCATCGGGGCCAGTTGTCCCAAGATACTTTATGGTCGGAACCTTAACCCTCGAAGGTGTTATGGTGTTCATAATTTCATCGATGAAAGGTGCTTCCCATTCATTGTCCTTGACTCTGTCATCTTAGGTCTTCTTCCCTTTGCTTCCTAGCAAGTCCTTCAAGGTCTTATAGGTGAGATCTTTAAGATAAGCCTCCATGTTGTCGTAGTCCGTTCTTTTGGGTTCATAACCTTTAGAAGTAGAACTCCTGAACTGCTCCTGCTCACACTAAGTCCCTTGATAGTCAAATCCTATTAGACGGGACTTTTTCTTTTTGGGGGAGGTCGTCTTGGGTTTCTTCTTTGCTTCAGAGTGTTGGATGGGAGCTTTTCTTTTCAGAGACTCATTAATTTCTCTTTGGCTGGATTTGGCGTGTCTCGAAGATTTCTATGCCTGCGTAGCATTCATTTGAGTTAGCACCTCTTGGAGTTGCTTGTCCAGGACCACAATTCTTGTAGCATTATCGTACATGGCGTTTGGTGGTTGTACCAGATTGGATGTGGCTCCTCTTTCGTTATTTTTCGGATTAAGTGTTAGATCCATGTTCCCTTCAAGCGTTGCATCAAGAGTCGGTTCCTTATTCCTTTCTTCCAATATTTTGGACTTCATCTTTCCTGCCATGGAGCATTATGGTTTCCAAGTTAATTTTGGATAGATTAACTGTAAGGATGGAGGTTCAAGCCCTCCTTCTAGAGCAAAAAATGTTAACGATATTTTTTATCAGCACTCGGGTTAATCCATTTAGGACATGGGTTTAAGTAATTTGATGTATTCATGACCCAGGGTTGCTGGAGGATGTCAAGAAATCAGTATTATTAGGCAAGATCCACCCTTCTTCAGTCATCGGGGTATCAACCTTGGAGATTAGATATCCTACCTTCAAAGGATGGATGCTCCACTGATAATACCGTAAAGATCCGAAGTAGTCCGGAGGAGGTTCACTTGGTCGACATGACTAAGGTCTCATTAGATTAATTACTTCCTGAATCGCAAACACAACAACACACATTGTGATAAGAGGAAAACATGCCAATGCTTCCTCATACAAAATGAAGAAACTACTGTGATGCTCATTGTCTCAATCGGTCATTTTGCATCGAACCAGCCTGAAGGGGCCGAGGATGCGCCAAGAACCAAGTGAATAGCCAGCAGGTAACTTCTTTCTCAAGATCAAGAAGTGTTAGGCTCATTATGAAGAAGCTAATCGATGTGTGAAGGCCTCAGGATGGAAAGTGGAGGATTCTGGATTTCTATGAAGTCCTCCTTCTTCTTTGAGGGCGTCATGATCAACTTCTCCATACGAAAGGTAAGTGTTAACTCCCTATTTCGTCATAACAGCACAATAAGGTTATCAAATTATGAGATATTTAAGCCTTGGAATTCTCTATTCATAAATTGTAGATGTATTACAAGAGTTGAAGAAAATCCTTAATTTGCTTTAGGGAGTTAGGGTTTGCTCTTTTTTTGAGAAGAAAGTACGAGCCTGAGAAATGAAAAATTCATCCCTCTCTATGTAGCATATGAGGTCCTATTTATAGAGTTTTTTGGCTGCTTTCACTGCTAGGCTATTAGGCCTGATACATACTGTCCTGATACCCTTCTCGTTCTTCTATGTCGGTGTTAAGTGGGTTAATTCTGATTGTCCTTCCGGGTTTCGATAAGTAGAGCCCGTTCCCTCCTTTCTCTTGGTTCCTATCTTAGGTTACCTTTCATCGTAGAACTCCCCTTCGGGTGGACCGTGCTGGATGAGCTTCGCCGGCATTCCGTAGGTTTTGAACTCCTTTCTTCCTAAGAGGTGTCGGTTAATGTCTTCCTAGGATTATTCTTCTTATGCTTATAATCATCCGATAACCATCAGCCTACGCTAAGGGTTAATTTTTGGTAATATAATCGTATTTTACAAAGAAATTATTAAATGATTTACATAGTAAATCCGAATGTTTATAATAAGTAAGGAATACCAAAATTTAACGAAAGGTTAATAAGCTGAGATAATTGTTTTTCAAGGAAGCAATTATGCGAGTTATATTAAACTAATTATATTTGTAATTAATTTAATGAGAAGGGTTAAAGAAGCCAGTAAACAAGCTAGGTGTGTTTCCTTAGCCAATTGTTTCAATTGGACGTGTTAATTAATTTGTTTTTTAATTGAAGTAGTTTTAACAAATAATTGTTAAACTTAACAAATAAACTTAGAAGTTAATTAATCGCTAATTAAGTGTGTATTAAAATGATTATCGAGTTGTTTGTTATTTATAACATAAATTATTATTTAAATACCTTTTGAAAATGATCAACTTTTCTAGTAATGAAATTAACTACTTTTATTGCAATTAGCAATGAAGTTTGTTATTATTTTAGTTAAGAACAAAGCGATTACTTTATTTGAAATTCGTTTAAGAAGTGACCGAGTAAAATTTAATTACCATCTGTAGAAGGGCTCAATAAAAGAATTTATATGTTATGTTTACAAACAAGGTTTGTAAATGGAATTTAGGAGCTAATGCAATCAATTTACCTAATTAAGGTAAGTAAATGAAATTTAAATATGATTTCCAAAGAAGATGATTAGAAAATTTGAAATAAAGAATATTAATAAGGAAATTGTTAAGTGGATTTTAATTTTAAAATCTGAAATGAAATTATAAAAGAGACTTGAGCTAATGCGATAGTTAAAATAATTGTTTTATATTTGGATTAAGAAGAATTTAGACAGAAAGATGGTTTCCAGAATACGAAGAGAAATATTTATCGGATCTAGGTAAAGATGGTTAAGGGATTCTTAAGAATGGAAATAAACCTTACATCCCTAAAAGGTTTGGAAATTAAAACAGCATCCTCCCCAACTTTCAAATGAAAAGCGGGTCCCTATGTTGGGAATTACGTGTTTTCACCAAAATAAGTGCGCTATAACATTAAAATATATATTCAAAAATCGCAAATACTCCTAGAAGCAACCTGGAAAAAAAGTTGCATACATCTCCACATTAATACTCAATATATTCATACATGAATGCATATATTCGCCTAGGGTTTATATTGAAATTCTGGATGATACACGTATTCATATATTGGTAATAGTTGCAAAAGATGCACATATATAAAGATGAACTAATGTGCATGGTCTACGAATTGTTGTAGAAATGTATGCATTTCTTCCGTATAAGTGCACTAATGTGTGCAACAAAGTTAAGATGGATGAAGGATTATATAAATGCATGCATTTATTACTTATAAATGCAAAAATGGATGCAACAATGTTTAAAAACTTTATATACTTGAAAAATAGTTCTGGATTGAATTAAAGCGTCAAATGATGCATTTAATGCATTTATTGTCGTATTAGTGCATACATTTCTACTTTTGTACTGCAGTTTTATGTTTAACTAAAATATATACAGAAATGTATGCAACTATTACAAATAAGTGCAATGTTTGATGCATAATACTACCGATTCACTAATTTTTTTTGTTATTTCGGTTTTATAGTTGTTTTTTAGTATTTTTAACGCCTGAATTTGATGATGATTAGTTTTAATATTTAATAATGAATTTACGTTATTTTTTTGACGATTTAAAAAGATAGGGACATAATTTATAAAAATTTAAGACTGCGATGTGACGTGAATTTCTAAACCTTTTAGGGACTTGAGACAAACTGACCCTTCTTAATATAAACCAAAATGAGGTTATAATAAGATGTTATGGTTTTTGGTACGAAATTGGGAAATGGATTTTTGTTATAAAAATCCATAATTTGGTTTTATAATATGATGTTAAATGATTTTGAGTGAACTATTGGTAAATGAATTATCCAAGTTATAAATGGAATGGTATAAAAAGGTTTAAGCAATGTATTAAATCAACGAATTAAGTAAAAATGATTAGAATCAATAAAGATTTTCAAAAAAATAGGGTTATGGTTTATAAATCATAGGTTAAGTAAAATGGGAAATGATTTGGTTGATATATTTATGAATTACAAATTTCTATTTACTATAAAAAAAGAACGTTGTCGATCAAGGTCTAAGAGGTAAATAAAATACTCCAACTTGTACGACTTCACTATTATCGATGAATGGTATTAGTTTGTAATAGTAAAGGGTATTGAGACCAGTTTATTATTCCATAGGAGGAATATTGCAACGTTATTTGCAAGATATTGACATATAAATAAAACTATTTTGTTTTAAGAGTAAATAATGTATTATTCAACATTGTTGGGCCAAGTTAAAGCATGATTTATTTTTATGCCATTTGATAAAAATATATAGCACTATTTCCTATGTAATGGAAATGGTATGTTCTGAAATACGCTTATTTAAATAAAAAGTAAACGATGAAGGATTTTTTGAAGAAATGTAAAAGGGTTATATTGGGATGAAACGAAGGTAAATATTGGAAATTTAATTATATATATTTCCATAAGTTTCCAATTATAATCTTTGAAGTTAAAGTTAACCCATATGGTTATATTATTAGAATACGTCGCTTGACGTTATTTTAGCTCAGATAAGATTTGGTAATAAAATCTATACTAATTAGTTAAGCATATATGTGTATATATATATATATATATACATAACGTTATTTTTAGATAAAGGAGATAAAAGTGGTTTTAGGAAAATATGATGATATTTGGATAAGGAAATTTGTAAATGTGTTTATTAATTACTGTTTTCAAAGTAACGTAAGCAGGAAATATGCGTTGAGATAAAGATATGGAGAGTGATTTGTAAGAATCAATTAAGTATCTTATATAAATAACATTAAAAGTAATGCCTGAGCAGCAAATATACTTGATCATACTATTTTAAATTGACAGTTAAAAACCTAACTATCAATGAAATATTTTATTGAACATTTAACGTGTTGTTTCAAATAGACTGGGATGGGAACTAGACCCAAAACCACTTCAAACCAAGTTGCGTTCGAAGCTAATCTCCGGGGATGCTATAACAATGGAGCATTGAAGACCGTGGATCTTCATGAGTGGAAGAACTACTCGTTAAATTTCTCTGCTTTGCTCCAAATGTTATTTCGACTGGTGATTCTGTCATGATTGAAATCCTCGGATTGCAAGGACTACTCTCTACTGATCCTTGGGGTGATTCCTATATAGGATGTGGTAGGAGGGTGCGTTCGGTTCACCCTATTCCTGGATGGCTTGTATGGACGAATGTCTAAAAGTCTATTTCATGAAAACTAACGTACGTTGATTTCTTAGCTTAACACCCAGATTATATTTGTGGACGTCAATTAGTGATTTGACAGATGTGATGATGTGGCATTCAAAGTGAATGATGATGTGATGTTATAAAAAGGCAATCATGACCTCAAGCCACATTAACCAAGAAATGACAAAAATTGGGCAAGCAGCATGGCTATGTTCGTATACCCTTTAGGGTGTATTTTCACCATCTAGAAAAAATTCATATTTGTTCTTCTCTCATTTCTGTATCTCCCCGGAAGTACGATTGTTGCACAACCGTTGGGTGACAATATATTTGATACACTCAAGTAGAATGAATGGTCGGTCATATATGGCCGGGTTGAAAGTGTTCCTGTTGGACCCCAAGTGTATTGCTCTTTAAAGCTACACTTTAGGAAGGCAGTCTCATATCTTGTCATAGTTGGAAATCCAAACTCCTATAAGCACCATGTAATTTTTGATTATATACTAAGTATGTAGAGCGTGAGATGCAAGCGTTCTGCTAGATGGTTATTTATTTTTGATTTGATAGACATTATTATAATATCACCTGATTTTGATATAGAAAATGTTTTGGGTTATCATAAGGAAAAAAACATCCATGTTTATGTGTGAACTGGTCTTACGTTTATCCGTTTCTTTCAGAAGGATTTTCTAAAGTTAAACAAGTTGAATGCAATATGAATTTATCACTGAAAGTATTCCAAATAGATCAGCGTGAATTTTTCTTTGCTTCAAATGTGCTTGACTAAGACCGAGTATATTATTAGGTTTGGTTTTGCTTGGAGTTTTAGAAGAGGAGCTGGAGTTGAGACTTATATCCGTACTTTCTAGAACTAGTTCATTCCGTTGTGTGTTGATTAAAATGAATGTATATTTTGATGTTGTAATCATACATATACAGTTTCTTTTGGACAAAGTATTGTTGATATATTATATTTTGCCATTTCTATTGTAAGAACTCCGATCTTCTTATTCTTCTATTTTAATATCTATTTCTTTCTCTTCTCACACACTAACTTCTTTCTATTACCAATCTGGGTTTTCAAAACGTAGATTTTCGACAAGTAACACGGGATTATGTATTATTGTTGAAAATTCGAACATCGAATTTTTTGTGCCTTTATAGTTGGTATCATAGCAAGATTTAGTAATAACCTTGGCTATGTGGCGTGTATGAGAGCATGTTTTTTAATAGAGATAGGGTTAGAAATACCCTAGACTGAGTTTGAGTGTGTATATGAGAGCACGTTTTTTAATTTGAAAACAAATTATTTTAATTTTTTTATGTAATATATTTTATAAAGCAATAAAAGTAAAAAAATTCTCAAATTATTACAATATTACTAATCAAACAATGTTGATTTGAATCGATCTAATTATGAAGTTGGAATGATTTGAACAAAGAAAAATTAAAATTTGAAATGTGAAATATGAAAATTACCATATAATTTAACTCATGTTGAGTTAATCTTAGAGTGTGACTTGAGTTTGGAAAATAAAATACGTGCAAGTTAATGAATCCAAAATAAATGTTTGAAATCAATTAGATTGTATGGTTGCAATAATTGCATGTATATAGATTTGAACTTGGCTGAAAACCAATTTAGAATAAATGAACTGAAATTGTTGGAATGAATTCAAGTTGAACGAATTGGAATGGAATATACAAAAGAATCAATTTAAATATCCAAGGATGGATTGTTATTGATTATTAATAAATCTCATGCGAATTGAATAATTTAAAGTGGATAATCTGGATATTTGAACCTATGTTGCATGATTATAGACCTAGTGAATTCCATTTGAGTAAGAACGTGTGCAAGAGCTAATATTTTGGAGCTAATTGAATACAGTTTGGCTATGGTTGTATGCCAATTAAGCAAGCCCCTCATTATTTATTGCTTATCGCTAAATAATACTTGTAAAAGGTACGTCTATGCAAAATATAAAAATTTGGGTTTTGAATAGGATTTTACCGACGTGGTGGGTGGATGTATATATATTCGTTGTTCCTACAACATTGTAGAAGTTCCTCCTTACATGGGAGACTCTACCAAAAAATTTCCAAAATTTAAGATGTTTGAATATTTTGAAAATTTTTGGTTAATGTTAGCCTACTTTTTTTACTAGGCCATGCAAAGTACGGACGTTCATCATCAAGTGTATTAAAGATCGAGAATCATAACACTCAATAGAAGACGATTGGGTCGAAAAGATTGTGAGAGCATCGGTTTGAATTGAATGATGTACTGGTGGGTCGAACAGAGGAAAAGAGTCATGCATCCTAGTTTAAGGCAGCGGGAAATGTCGGGTCGAAACTCCATCGGGTTGAATGAACTTGACCTGACCCGCATGCAGTTGTGAGGCGCGCTATATAACTACCCACTACTTCCTGATTTAATGGGTCGATCTACATATGGCCACGAACCGGTCTCCACTAAACTCTACAAATCCAAACCTGAACACACATATATGTATAACATTTCCAACAAAATATTCTAACCGATCCCTTATAAGTACCTAAGCCGCTGCAGAAGAAAGGATCTTTTTATGCCACTTGAAAACTTAAACACCACATACTCTACCACCATTACAATTCGACCGACACCCAATTCTTCTTATTTCAAGTGCTTTTCCATATATTCGAGTGAAATTTGATTGTATCTTGAGAGTTTGAGTGATACAAGGTATTCTAATTGTAAATCTCGACTGAATTAAAGAATTATGAAGTGGACATAGGCTCGTTAATGTCGAACCACTATAAATTCCATGCGTTTGCTTTCTTTTTCTTATTTTTAGTCTATATTTCTTCATTAATCTCCAAAAATCTTCTATATTGGGTGTTAGTGTCATTTCTTGTTCTGAAATTTTGGTTCTTTCATTGAGAAATTTGAATTCTCAGCTTTCGGGATTATTATTGATCACCAAGTCCAAAGAAATAATCCGTATTTTCATCATTTTCGAAGTGTTCATCAATTTCAACAAGTTTGGTTATCATGGCTCTGAGAAAAGATAAGAATCAACAAGCTTCTCGAAGAAATGAGGCCAATAAAGAGCGATAAGATGATCAGCAGATCGTAGTAGCAGCCCAGGCACACGGGTCGAATCAGCCCTGGTCGAATTCGACCCAACCCAATGACGATGCGTCGATCCAAATCAGTGAAGGCACGTCTGGGGCTGCTGACCCCATAGCTAACTAACCTGCTTCTTCAACACCTATCTCTCAGAGCGACTTTGCACTCTTGCTCTCCAGGTTAGTAGTGACCAATGTCGCTTTAGAAGCTCAGAGACGAGACAATGCTGCAATCCGTAATGATATGAGCACAATGGCCAAACAGATGGATGAACTTCGAAGGCAAAGAATACCATCACCTACTCATCTCCGAGAAGCAGGAGATTCCTCTTCCTTTGAGGAAAATGAATGCCATCCACACCAAAGGATACTTTTGGTAATACCTGAGAATCTCGATCAAGTCTAGTTTGGCTCAATGGGGTCTCGAAAGATGCAGCAGTTCGCCTTGGCCATAATGATCCTATCCTACCAGAACCTATGCTATTGGAAATTCAAGGATCCCGTGTTCTTCCAAGGGACCCAAACCTTTCTCAACCCACTCAAGCATAACTTCTTCAGCCCACTCGTCCTATGACTGACCGAACCACAGGAGACAAGGAAACTCTGCTCAGATGGTAGCTCAAGTGATGTTGCCTAAGATGAAGGAAGGAGGGTCCAGCAGGGCTGAAAGCACTAAGCGCAACATACGTTGACCAGTATTGAGGTAGCAACGATGATACATCAAATAATTAGGGACAATCGGGAATATACCAATGGAGACTGCGGTATAGACCAAAGCCGTACACCTTTTATAGATGATATCTTGGATGTGCAATACCCAAGGCGATTCAACCTGCCCACAATAAACCGTTATTTAGGAAGAACCGATCTGTGACAACATTTAATGCAGTATTCATGGTATATCAATGCAGCATCAGCTCTTGATGCCATAATTTGCAAGGCTTTTTCGATCTACCTAGGAGACGTTGCTATGATGTGGTTCACTTGACTTCCACCTCGATCAGTCCCCAACTTCAAGGATTTGAGTGAAAAAATCCTGAACCAATTCCAATTGCACGCTAAGAAGTCCAAGCATGTCATATAGCTTTTAGTGATTAAGAAAGCTCCTAAAGAGACATTGAGAGGGTAATTGGATCGTTTCAAGACGGCTATCACAAAAGTGAATAATCCAAATCCCAAGACTATTCCGATGATGATGATAGACGGAGTGGACAAGGACACTAAATTCGGAAGATACTTGGCCGGAAAGTCCCCTACAACTATTGAACTGTTTCACGAGAAAGAGAATATACAGTTACGGTAGGAAGAAGTATATTCATACAGAAAAAGAAGGTCTGGTGAAGTTGTAAGAGAGGAGATCCAGAGTAACGTTGCTGTTAAGTAGTTCGGCGATAGTTCTGGAAAGGTTGAAGTCAATGTCGGAGATAGAAATAAAGGAAATGTTTCTTAGTGAAGTAATGGTAACAAAAGGAACAAAAATAGGAGGGGTGATTACAAGAAGAACCGCGATTCCATTCTTTCAAAACATACACGCCACTGAACGATACCTTGGAAAACATCTATTTGGATACTTGTAATGTAATGCAATACAAGAAAACCGTGCCTAGAGATTCAAAAAAAATAGCGGGAAACTGGAAAGTTCGGCTTATTTCATGAGACATACTGCCATTCAACAAATGAGTGTCGACACATGAGAGATGTAATATAAAGATTTTTGCAAGCAGGAAAGCTGGATGAATATAAGGTTACTCCGAGGGATAGGGGGGAATCTTCTCTAAATCAGGGGTAGGCAGTTCCTAGAGCTACGACCCAGCAGAAAGGAAAGGTAATAGTCATCAACACTTTCACCGGTGGACCTCACGGTTTTAGTACAAAAGCCACATAATAGTTTGCCAACGCAGCGAAGCATCTTCATGTAGGGGACTGTAGTATTCCCGAGGATGTTACGCTGATTAAACAATAGAAAACAATGACAGATGACATTGTATTCTATAATCGGGAAAGCGTAGGAGTAGAGACTCCGAGCATAGATCCTTTGGTAACTTCACCTATAACTGGCCCAACAATGGTACAAAAGTTTCTTGTTGAATGTGGAAGTTTCATCAACATTTTATTTAAGAAAGCTTTTGACCAGATGAAGTTAGAAGCCAAATATCGAAAACCTTGCACTGGATGGATACGTGGTCTTAATGGTTCGATGACAACGCTAGTGGGTGTGATTGACTTACCGTAGAACTCGGTGATAGAGATTGTAGAAGAGTGTGAATTCTTCCTTTTCTTGTGATGAATATAGATTCCCCATACAACGCCTTCTTGGGATGACCAACTCTCGCAGAATTTAGAGGCTGCATCGCACCCTAATGCATATTACTATAATTCCTAACTTAATCGGGAATAGGAATGGTCCGTGGGGACCAGGTGACGTAGAGAGCTTATTACTTACCAGAATGGAAGGCGGTCCGCTGAGGAAATGATGTAGTGCCCAAGAACACCTCCACCTCTGGTAGGGAGGCTTCAACGTAGGAAATAAAGGGTACATCTCGGCCAGATTCGCAAGATATCAGTCTGATGATCTTGATCCCAGAGAGGACGAGGAATTAGGATGTAGAAAGGAGACCACTAACGAAACAACTGTGGATATTCTGATTCATGACGATGACCTTACCAAGGTCTTGAAAATCGGATCCCACTTGGAACCCCACCAGACGAGGGAATTGATGAATTTCTTACAATCTAACTTTGACGTATTTGAATGGACTTATGCTGACATGTATGGGATATCACCATCGGTCATGAACCATGTATTAAACATCAACCCGAAAAGTGTCACCGTCAAATTGAAATGGTGTATGCTTAGCCCAGAAAGGTCTTCGGCCTTAAAGTAAGAAGTTGACAAGATGGAAAGCAATGGCTTCATCCTGACTGGATTTCGAATCCAATACTTATCAAGAAGGCCAATGGGAAATAACGAACGTGCATTGACTTTCAGATCTGAATAAGGCCTGCTAAAAGATAGCTACCCACTTCTAAGAACTGACTAGTTAGTAGATTCGATTGCAGAACATGAGATCCTTTCATTTATGGATGGATATTCGAGGTATAACCAAATCCTAATGCATGTGTCGGACCAAGAGCATACCCGCTTTATCGCAAATCATTGGTTATATAGTTATATATTGATGCCTTTCGGATTGAAAAATGCTGGTGAAACATAACAATGACTCGTGAATCGATTGTTTCATAATAAAATTGGGAATTCCAAGGTGGTATACGTAGGTGACATGCTTGTGAAGTCCAAGCAGTAAGCTGACAATGTCTCCGATTTGGTGGAAATGTTGAATATCCTCAGACATTATGGGATGAAACTCAACCGTCTTAAGTGCTCCCTTTGCGTTGCAACGGGAAATATTTTGGGTTTTATCATTAGCTCTCACGGAATCGAGTTCAATGCAGACTAGAATGCAGCGATAAGGAATATTCGTGAACCACGAAGAATCAAAGTTGTGAAGAGTTTTGAAAGGAAGGTTACAACATTAAGAAGATTCATATTTCGGGCCATCAACTAGTGCATACCCTTCTTCAAGTTGATAAAACAAGGGAACCGTAAATTCGAATGGATCGCGAATTGCGTTGAAGCCTTTCAGAACTTGCTGGACCATTTGGAGTAACCACCGATACTGTCCAAGCAAGTAGACTATGAAGACATGCTCATATACTTGCTGTATCATTGCATGCAATCAACTCAGAACTCTTTCATGAGGAAGATAATATTCAAAGACCAGTATATTATGTGAGAAATAAATTGGCTGCAGTGGTACTTAATTACCCGAAGATCAGGAAGCTTACTTACATCCTATTGATCTCGTCAAGGAAGCTGCGCCATTACTTCTAGTCTCATCCTAATATGATATATACTGACCACTCATAGAGACAGTCCTTCAATGGCCTGAGGCATCTGGAAGATTTCTTAAATGGAACATTGAACTGAGCCAATTCGACCTTACTTTCCCTCCGAGGTAATTTATCCGGGGGCAAGTGCTAGCAGACTTCATAAAAGAATTTACAATCCCTAAGGATGTTGTGTTGGACAAGGAAGCTGGCACCTCAGGATCTAAAGTGGAAACGAGCACTTGGAAGCTGTATACAGTAGGAGCTCACAATGATCGACGGTCTAACGCCGGAGTTGTACTGGTAACTTCTGAAGGGCAGTCGATTTACTGTGACATACGATTGAACTTTCTGGCTACTAACAATGACTCTAAGTGCGAAGCCTTGATTGTCAGGCTGAGGCTCACAACGTAGTCAGGAGTAGTTGCTCTGGAAATTTACCGTGACTCTCATATTATTGTGTTTCAGTTTCGAAAAGAGTTTCAGACAAAGGGACCATGACTTGTAGCCTATTTAGAATGGATTGAGGAGTTGCTAGATAGATTGGATCATTATAGCATTTCTTATATTCCCTGAGAAAAAAAATAAGAAGGAAGACAAACTAGCTATATTTGCAAGTTTTGACAATCCAGATGGCATAGAAATGGCCCCGATTGGGGCGTTGGATACCCCAAGTATTGATAAAATGGAAATTGACCAGGTCTTGGAGAATGAACCTGAAGGAGAGTCTTATATGACCCACATAAAGAATTTCTTACAACATGAAATCCTTTTATAGAGAAAGAACCAAAGATGTGCTATTGTTTATAAAGCATCCAGATATGTTATGCAACATGGCGAGCTTTACAAAAGGGGGGTACTCTGTTCCATTATTCCAACATATAGCTGATAATAACATCAAGCGTGTATTTAGGAAAGTACATGAGGGCGATTGAGGTGATCAAATTGGAGGATATACATTGGTTAAGAAGATATTGTTGCACGGCTACTTCTAGCCAACCATAAATAAAGATGCAGCTGATCATTCATGATGCTGTGATAAGTGCCAAAAATTTGCAAGGATTCCTAGAGCTCCACCTAGCCAACTTACCTCGATGGTGACTCTGTAGCCATTTTCCATGTAGGGAATTTACATTATTGGGAGCCTCCCAATCGCTAAAGGAGGTGCCAAGTACGAAATCATGACTGTGGATTACTTTATGAAGAGGGTAGAGGCCGAACAGCTAACTAATATCACAACCAAACGAGTGATCAATTTCATTGTTAGAAATATTATATGTCGATTTGTAATCCCAAGAATCATCATAACCGACAATGGGACCCAGTTCGACAATGCAAAATTCAAAGATTTCTGTCAATGTTACTGTATTGAGAAGAGATACACAGCAATGGAACATCCGCAATCGAATGGGTAAGTAGAAACTGTGAATAAGATCATTAAACCCATTCTGAAAAACGATTGGAGCAGGAGAAGGCCATATGGGTTGATGATTTACCTGTGGCTCTATAGGCATACCGGATCACCTACTAGAAAACAATGTGCCACACTCCATTATCACTATCATATTGCTCAGAAGCAGTCATCTCATTGGAGCTCAAATTACCCTCTCACGGGAAAATAAATTATGATCCTATGATGAACAAGGTTCTTCTCCCTGAATCTTTGGACATGATTGACAAGAAGAGAGGCTAGGCAGACTTGCGTGCCTTGGAGCACAGGCATTCGGTTTCTCCATACTGCAATCAGAAGGTTCGAACGAGGACTTTCGAAATGGGTAACCTAGTTCTAAAGCATGTCTTCCTAATGATGACTTTTATGGGTCCAAAGTGGGAAGGACCGTACGTCATTCATCGGTTGCTGGATTATGGCGATTTCAAGCTAACGATCGTTTTCGGCGATTACCTTCCGATAGCATGGAATGCTGAGCATCTGCGGCGCTACATGACGTGATCTTCTTTTTATCAGGCTATGTATTGAGGCATGACTTGCCTATTAGTATTTGGTCCGTATAAACAAGAGATCATAAGGTGGAAGCAGGCTAAGATTTAACTAAACCACTATAGAAATATTGCGTGTCCTTTATTATTTACTACATTTATTTCTCTACGACTTGTGTGTTTGGGAATATTACATCTATTGTAAAATCTTCATTGTGAATTGACGGAGTGAGTATAAATGACATGGGTGCAGCTTGGCTATCCTTAAAGCAACCTTTGTCCTTGGCACGAGGGCAAGGAAAGGTAATACTAGAGTTAGCGTGACTTGATCACTTGCCCATCCAACTCTGTCCATCTGAACGAGAAATGGAATACAGTTTGAATTTGACTTTGATTTCGACACTCGAGGTGGCGAATTCCCACTCTAAAATCTGGAGTGTTGATGGAATGTCAAGGCAAATAACACGACCGCTCGCCATATTAAATCAAACTCTCTTGACTCGATAGTGAGTATAAAAGGGTAAAGCGTGAAATGGTGCACCACGAATAGAGACCGCTCTAACGCAAACTCCAACCTGGACTTACTAAAAGCACTCGGACTAAGTGCTCCAAGAACTTGGCACTTACCCCACAGAAGGATTGGGGGCATGAATACGGGTCGAGTTTAAAGTCCCTAAGGATGCTGGGTGCAGTGATATGCCGTTACTAATCAATCTCGAATAGGATCTATCTAGGTACTTTGTTCAAGATTGATTGGGGGAATGTACATACACATCACACACCTCAGATAGTTATGACTTGACCTGATATTTATTACTTAGCTTAGTAATGCTTTAATTGCAAGGATTTTGAGTCAAGGCCCTTAGCTAGTTGTGATGTGTTTCTGTGTTTATTACTTAGTTTAGTAACCCTTTGATTAATAATGTATCATATTGAAGGCCATAACAAGCTTGTAAAAGTGATATTGCAGGACATTGCTTTATTTACAAAGTGCAGGTTTGTACAAGTCAAAAACGCGAGGGTCGCACTCGCAATAACCATAGCAGGCCAGTGGAAAACAAAAAGGAAATCAAGGTAAAGCTTCACTTTGACTTGGGAGTAGATTTGGATTTCTTGTACTCTTTCAACTTTTGCTTCTCCTCTTTCTTAGCTTCTGTAAGTATGCGCTTCTTCTTGATGGTTTTTCTCGATGCGGGATCTCCTGGGTCATCGATAGATTGGGAAGTCGCACCTGTTGTAATTGACCTAGATGGCTTAATAGAAACCTAGACGCAGGGAGGAGGGACTATTTAGAGAGGCTCAACCGAGATAGGCACCTCTAAATTTTCAGTCTTGGCCTTCAAGAGTTGCTCACTTCTTGCCTTCAACTGTGCAGGGGTTTGATCCTCGGTATCGATAGAGGCTCTAATGGTTACAACGTCTGTATCCTTTTCACCTTCCTTGCCATCAATGTCTTTTAAAGCGTCAATCGATTCTTTTTCCTTGGGGGCATGGTAAAGGAGACCTCTATAGGCTTTTCGGTCGACTCCTTTTGCTTTTCTTTTGTCTCCTCAGCAGGCTTCGTACCTAAACAAGGAAGAGTAGTAGTTATTAGCTCAGGAGCAAAAAACTGCATTTCAATTGTCTGCTCCACAATACGACGACAGACTAGAATAGCTTTGACAAATTATGGACAAAAGGTGGAGATACCTTCAGCTGACTTATCTCCGGGTGTAGCTAGAGTTGTAGCTTCCATGATAGAAGACAAGAGGGCGCTTTTGGTGATGTCCAAATGCCCAGGGTCATACCTCTCTGCCTTTACATTTTTGGGAATCATGGAGGAAGAACTATAACCACCTTTAACAACATCCTTTCCATTAGCTTGACGTTTGGCAGCTTCCATGGCCTCCTTCCGTCTTTTCCTCCCCTCTACAAAATGCTCCTGTTCCTCACCCCTCAGATATGTTTTCATCAACTCCTCTTCATCAACAGTATCGACCTTCAGTCGGTGCTTCTCCTCATCGAAAAGCTCGTCCCACATGTCGACTAATGTTGTCTCGTGATCTTTGATCCAAGATGTCTCGGGTCCGAAGAACTTAGGCAAAGAAGGATATTAAGAGATACCCAAGTTGTCCAGCTCTTCTTGGACCTCGATAAGTTGTGCCTTGAAATTTGTAGTGGATTCAAGGGCGGTGTTAGCATTGCCCTCGGCCGTTACGACCAACTCTTTAGCTTTCGCCAACATAGACATCATATTGACAACCTCATTTTCGAGCTTAGTCTTTTCCATTTCAATGCGAGAACACGATAGTTCCAGTTCATCATTCTCGGTTATGACATCTTTAATGTACTTCTTGAGGTTTGTACACTTTCTACTATAATTGTGAAGTTCGGCGTGTAAACTTTGATGTAACTCGCTTTGCAGTTTCTTGTAGTTCTCACCTTCGTGCTATGCAAGAGCAAGCTAAGCCAGATTTTTCTCAAGTTTTATAATGGCAGCCGCCCTACTAGGTGCAACATGTTTGGACATAAACTTTTGATTATCCAAGTCCCGCTGAAGCTCCTTGATTATCTTGGACAAAGCATACTTGCAAGTTTCTTTATATTGAGTGTCCATAAAGTCTATTCAATCCTTAATGGGATCAGACCAGTTGTTGGGGACCAGTTCAAGATTAGGCACAAAATGCATATTCCCAAGTGGTATTAATGGAACTGCTTATTCAAGATCTTGATTTTCTGCTCAGTGAAGGAGTCAAGAACCATATGCTTTGTTGTAGTGATATCGGTGGACTTGCGCTTATTGGGAACAAAAGCTGCACTACTCTTATCTTTGTCCTTGTCTCTGCCATTATTTTGGACCTTGTCTTTGGTATCAGAATGCTTTTTAGATGGTTTTTATGGGAGTACGATCCCTTCGGAGTAGGTGGAGCTTCGGAAATTTGCTTGTCCCCCTCATGGTGGCCATGATGGCTCTTATACTTATAGGAATGCGAACGACCTGGGGAACGGGAGTGAGAGGACTGATGATGTTGCGATTGGTAATGCTTCTGATCATATCTCCAGCAACTATTTCTACGATCGTGTTCAGTATCGGAGCCATACCTTGGAAGACTCCCGTGAAGGTCACTAGGATTGTAACTGCGATAAGACATTGTACCTTTAAGTTAACTTAAGCTAGTGCTGGAATCAGAGGGTAATGTATCACGCAACTACTGTGACATGCAATGCCATTGTGGATTGTATCCTAAGTAGGAGATGCATCTTTCAGGGAACCATCCCGAAGCTCGTCCTCAGATGTTCTTTCCAGAAGTTCCTTAGTTTTAATATTTATCAGGGAAGAACTTTTTGGACGCTTGGTAGGGCCTATCCCAATAGTTTTCTCCTTTTCTCCCGGTTGTGGTTCTTGACTTGAGCCCTCAGGGTATTAAGGGTCTTTGTTTTTTGAGCCCTCTCCAACTTCAATCATCGTCTTTATCTACCCCTCAGCCGGGGGAATGCTTTCAGTCCCCACTGTTCCAGAAGTAACTTGGACCGGGGGCATGTATATGTAAGCATGACCTCCAACATTGGTACTTTTCTGCATGTCAAACAGATGGTGCCGATGAAGATGCTCATCAATAACACACTTTATAACGCTCAGGAAATCCGGATTACCATTTAGTAAGACAGTCAGGCGATTCTGGTATAATTGACCTTGTGTATTCTTTGGATTTGGAACTGAAAGCAAGAAAGAGGGGTTAGTAAAGCTACAAGTGTAATCTAAATGAGAAAGCCAGAATTTGAAAACTTACTAGATTGCAACCACCTACTAGCACCCCCGGGCTGTTGTCAAATATAAAAGAATTCGGGTCTTGTGTCATCCGGCCATCACTGATGATTTTCTCTTTGGGATAGATTCAAAGTAAACAAAAGGAGGAGTCTCTTTTTGACGATGCTTGAAGTGGTAGAAAAAGTTTACATATTCGAAGGTAGGTTCCATGCCTAGAACCTCCATATATGCAATGTACATCATGTACGAATATGAATAGGTTGTTGGTTGGAGTTGCAAAGGAGATATCCTCAATCGTCCTAGAAAATAGATGATGAACGGAAGGAATGGAGGAATGGCTTCGACTAAACAAATTAACTTGCTTATTTCCATATACCCCTATGGCGAATTGTGAGGTCATTCTAAAATGTTCGATGCAACATTGGCCTCGTCCCAGGAAATGCCGTGCTTTAAGCATATTCGTCTTAATCTTGCTTCATCTGTTTTCGAAATTCAAGAGTCCTTGGGTTCATTTAGGATAATTGCACCATTGAACTCATCGGGAACTTAATTAACCCCCACTTCTTCATTCTCTTTGTCAGCAGAATTGTCTGATTTAGTGGGTTCTATATCTTTATGAAGATCAATTTTGAATTTGGAGTCCAGACTGCTTGAAGGTTCAGCACTTGACAGAGGTAGGTCGAGATTGGATGACGATTACGGAACTTTGCCTTTCTCGGACTCAGAGTACATAGTTGGGTACCTTCGAGACATATCAGTTGTACTATCAAGGGAAGATCGATGATTAGTGTAAAATAGCAAGTACTCCCTCCCCAGTGTGTGCGCTAGTGTGTGCAGTGAAGGTGTTGTAAAATTGAAGAATAATTAGTAAAGACATGCAGATGTTGAATGTGAATCACAATATTACAAAAGTTTATGTGTGAATCCAGAGTTACTTGAATATGTTGTGTTATTTTCAAGTCCAACTTTAGAAAGGCTCTATCCTAATTTTACAAGATCGTGAGATATGATTAGATCCAATCGAGTCATACACAGGCATGTACATTGAATTTGGGTTGTCAAAGTCCTCGTATTGGCCACGTTTGATAATAAGAAGAAGTATATAAGGGTCATGCCGAGCATATGAGAATCAGGCCGAAATTCCAAAAATAAATGCCTTTGGTCGAATGGGACACCAGGTTGAATCGGTGGTCAGTCGAAACAACTCGACTAAACCCAATGCTGGTCACAAAACGTTTACTCTTCAAATCTTTTGACTTCAGCAGCCTATGCCATTCGACACGTGTCACTCTTCTTATTCCTCCATAAATTTGAGATTCACCATGTTTTCTACTGCACCTTCGATTCGCTAAAGCTTCAGAGTGAAGAGATGGACCGTTCACCATTATCTCCGGCTTGGCCGAAGGATCGGAAGCTCCAACGTCGTCTCCGGCCACGATATTGATGTCACTGGCGGCGATGACGACATCAAATCCAAGGGTATCAGTATTTTGATGATGAATGGAGGAATTAAGTGGATTTATGGACTGAATTCACTTGAGAGTTTGAATTAAAACAAAGAATTGATAACTAACAACTACCTATGTTTAATTTCGAGAATTGACCGAATTTCGAAGGGAGCTAAGAAGTAAGGGTTTGTGAATCTAATTTGTTTTAAGAATAAAGAGATAGAAGTGGGGGCTGAAGGAAAGTCGTTCAGCTTATATGATGTAAAAGAAACCGTTTGCATTCCCAAGAAGTGACTTCTTGACCTATATTTACGGAAACGAATGTGGATAACCCAAGCACAATCAAGTCGAAAGGCGACCGAGTCAAATATTCTCGACCTGACCCGGCTTTAAATTTCTCGGCCTAAGACTCATGATGACCTAGAAGAGTTACGAAGATAGATGACCATCACGATTACACGCAATGATACACTGTACCTAGAAAATGACAAAGTGTCGAAGTTCAGGCAGATAATTTTGATATCTCATAACACCAAAATACCCAATTTGAAACTGTAATAGAATGTTGCTAAAATTTTTAGGAACACTTTTTTGGTGTTGCACATTAGTACGTTGCAGATTTTTGAAACACCTATATTTTATTTCAGATTGACAAATTGAAACACTTAGCAAATGTTTCAAACTAACAAACTGCAGCATTTACTAAGTGTTTCAAATTGGTAATCAACAACACTTAATGAGTGTTTCAAGATGATAATCAACAACACTTGTCAGGCATTTCAAAATGACAACTAGCAACACTTACTAGGCATTTCAAATTGAATATGGAAAACACTACTTTTCAAGCTGATAGTTTGTCAAACCATTGATGTATCGCGCATCCTAAATATGAAAATTATTTTGAAATGTGCAATTGATACCTTCAGTTAAATAAATAGACCCAATCATTCTCCAAATTAGAAACTAAAATATATTAACAGAAATTCCATAAACAAATTACCATAGAACAAAAATCATATTTTCAAAGGAATAAAAAAGTATAAATATACCATAACAAATCCAAGTTGCATAACAAGTACAAGGTTGACAATATAATAAAATAACAGATGAAGATAACCAAAGTAGCTCGTAAACACTTTAACACACCTTGATTCATCATTTGTCTTTTTGAACTTCATATCTACAAAAAAGAAAAAAAATCATGTACTGTTAGGAATTAGACAACGTAAGAATGACATAGTTAGCACAGAACATAAATGCATAAACTAATCAATAAATAGTTTGAATGACCCACAGGTGTAAATGTTTAGCTACTTGTATAACCTTCTAATGCATTAATTATTATATAAATTGGTTTTGATCATTTATCATTAGTGCTTTTCTAAGTTAAGTTTATTTTTTGAAATTGAGATAGACCATGTTTTGATACACCATATCTTCAAAATGAGTACCATATTCAGTTTCGATTTCACAATTGAAACTAAGTCCAGTATTCATTTTCAGTATTGAAATTGAAGTCAATTACTGAACTGGGTTTCAATTTGGATATTGAGCCCAGTTTGGACTCGATTTCGAAATCTGTCCTGAACTATAAATGAAATACTTCTTTGTAGATTAAAGGCACATTTGTTTATTAATGCACCTCCCTACAACATTGAAGAAATAACATCTTTCTCAATGTGCAAGCTTCAATTAAATATATATAACTGGCACTGAAATATGAATGTATAACATTGGATCATCAAACTTTTACTAGTTTATCAAACTCTGGACGAAGTTTCCACTCAACAATTAGTTTACTTGTTGTGGGATTTGGAAAACAAGATAGTGAAATGTTGATCGAGGAATAATACAGAAGGATGTCAAGACAATATAAAACCCAGGAAAGGATTTAAAAAACCAGAGTAAAACTTAACAAAATGTAAGATCGAACAAAGAACTATAATAAAAATCCCAAGGACTTGCAGAAATAAAAATTAAAAAATAAACTCAAGTACTTACAGAAATCTCAAGGACTTGAGAAAGCCAAGTGAATAAGGAATTTAACCACTCAAAAAATTGTTGCAGGGTCTAAGCTCAGCAGATTACTAAGATAGCTTAATGTAGTAGGTATCCCGCGACTTAAGTTATTTCCAAATATCTCCCGGCCACATTTTAATTGGGATCCAAACTCAAAGGATCTACGATGATATTATCGACACAACAATGATATTATCCGCTTGAGTTATTTCCAAATAACTGTTACTAACATACTGTTTTTTCATAACACCTCACTGAAGGAATATAGCAAAAAACATCAAAAGGTTCTTGACAACTCTTCTCGGAATCATATTCACTAAATTTTTTTTCTAATAACCGAAAAAGCCTATAAAACAAGTAAATTAAAATAACCAAAATCAAATAATTGATGTTCAAAATACAGTTAGTAAAAGAAAACCATTTAAAGGCAAATTGACACCCATCATGTCCTCTCCTAATGGATTCCGATCCTATTAAAATAAAATAAATGAAAAGGAAAACTATCAATAGAAGTTCCTTTTAACACTGCAGTTATTACAGTTTGAAAGACAACTAAACTAATAAATAAAAAAGAAAAATAAGTACCAAATTATTTTTGCAATACACTAGACAAATCTATAACATCTCATCTTTACATCATGGCGATGCAACATGAACAAGGACAGTCGTCAACATGTCACTAAATTTGTGGCTCTCTTTTGTGCAACGTTTGATGGTATAATGTAGGAAGATTCTTTCATCACTGGTTATCATAAACAGTGATCAGAAACTCACAACTCGTTCCTTACAAGAATATCCAGCAAGTAAAACTTCAATAGCATTAATTAGTTGGTTCAGTATTAAAAATTCTGAGAGCGACTTAACTTACATCATGGTAATGTGGTGATGCGATCGAAAATAGAGAAAAACAGAGGTTATAAGTTTATTATATAGGGACTACATTGTCCACATGTATCTAGGATATCAAGAAAAATAGATATATTTGTATTGCAATGTCTGCATATAAGTTTAGTATATAGGTATCATTATGATTATTGTATAAATGATATGCTTGAATTGAATCAGAAGGCCTACACAAAAAAATTAGTACATGGTAAATGGATGCCCTTTTGTTCATACCATACTTAATATGAGATAATTAGTAGATCACCCTAATATATCTTCAAAATTATGTGACACATGGAAGCACAAAAAGCCATAGTTCCTCTATGATGTGGGCCTCGAATTCATGACTTGATTAAACAACAATATTTAAACACTTACTGCTGCTACATTTAAAAATAATAGAATTCTAAACACACCGTGTTTGAGTACATGACTGCAGCAGTCATGTTTCACAAAACAGCTGTGTTTAAACACAGAATGCTATGTTTGAACATCTAAAAATAAATCATGTTCTAGATTTTTGTTATACTTCACCTTTAACTTTTAACTAGCCTGAAACCCTTTTTCATGCCAGGTTCAGCTTTTAAATGAGAAGATGACCCTGCATGATTTATGGGGACATGCAGATAAACCGTCCAGTTGGACTCATGGTGGGAAGACAGAATTCCTGCAAAAAGAAATATATGCTAAAAATAATAGATAAATTGAAAATTTTGACATAGTTTGTCTAATCTTATTTTTGAAAACTCTGACAATCTATCATGTTTTGAATGGAAAAAACAAGATTTAAATAAACTTACATAACCAATTTAAAACATTATGAATAAATTAGATATTTTCAGTAGGTTGTGGTTAAATTTTTTCATAGTCTGATTGTTGTTCCAATCAGATGGTGATAAGTTTCATACAAATTCCCTACAAAAACAAATTGTTTTAGTGTGAATAAATGATTCAAATCCCCACAAATTGTCCTTAAATTAAAATCGGAAAAAAAGGGAAGAGGAGCAAACAAGAGAAAGAAAACAGATAAAGGGGACCCTTTTTTTTAAATTACCTTGACATGTGATCCCATTCACAGATTCCATTTTACTACGTTTAGTTGTTTCTTTAGCATGAGCTCCACAAACTATAACAAAGAAAGTAAGAATGCTGCAACCATAACTTGTTATAGTTCCTCCCTTTAGAACTGGTCAACAATCCACCTTTAACCACTCAACAAATCCACTATTCCAAAGTAATACTCAAACAACCACAGGCTTTCTACCTCTAGATGCCTCAAATCTGCCTTCCAAGTTGTCTCATGCCTACCACTACAAAAAAAGGGGTCATTTTCCAACTTACATTTCCCTACGCCATACCTACATCGCGTAGGCGCGGCGTAGGGAAAATGTAAAAAATATCAATGGTGTAGGCACTGGGTAGGGAATTCCCTACCCATTCCCTACGCCTTGTTGAAATTTATTAAATGGGTTCTGAAATTACGGTCTAAATATTTGCTACCCAATTAAAACATACATTGTCCACTTTCCATCGTTCCACTAAACCCCTTTCTCATTTCCGTTCGATTATACCTGGTATTAAAAAAAAACCTAAATAACCAATCACGGATCGAGGCGTTTTCTGGAGCCGCCGAGCCTTGGAGATCGTCGAGCCTTGGAGACCAGCGAGACTTGGAGACCGCCGAGCCTTGGAGACCACCGAGACTAGGAGCTGCCCTATTCCAGCGAGTGTTTCCTCTCCCTCCGTCTCTTATTCCAGCAATTTGTCCCTCTTTCTTCCTCTGTAAGTTGTTTATTCCAACGAGTGCATTTTGAGTGAGGTCCGGCCTCTTGAGTCTTGGTAGTAATTTTAACTCTTTTTAAACAGTGGCACTATATTAAGCTTTTGTTTAGCGAATTGTTTGAAAGACAAACATACTGCAATGGGATTAACAAACATGAATACAATTAATTATAATCACTTAAGATAAAAATCGTTAGCTATTGTACACACATGTTTAATATTTCAAACTTTTCTGATAATACAGTTAACATTTAATCCAACATACTGTATTTTATATTATGTTTTCAGTATTACTCAACTAGATGATCATTTCTTCATTGTACATTTGTACTTGTAATTTTTGAATAAAGTAGAAGAGAACTATCAAATGAATATAATAAGGCTATAGTTTAAAAATCACTTAAATTTAAACAAAATAATCTTAATTTATTATTAATGACATCCCACTTATGAACATTACATTTTTTTAACATTGTTTTTTTTTTCGTTTCAGTAAACTGCTACAAGGAATAGTTTGTTTCCATGAACTTAGGTAAACATAAACTTATGAATGAATATTGCTGTTTCACAGTTTGAAAGATTCATTTCGAAACAATGACTTGTATGATATGTAATTATGTATGATTTTAAACAAAATGACATAAGCATCACCATCCGCTTTGCATTACAACCGGCAAACAATTAATCTTTTGCCACTTTTTAACACTAATAACATTTTTTCCATTTGCATCTACTGTGATTTCAGGGAAAGTTAATTTTACTTTAAGTTTTGATGTGAATATGATCGGTATAAAAGAAATTTTGATATTGGTGGTTCTTGATTTTATTATCAAAAAAGAAAATTTATTTTTAATCTTTTTAGGGAAAAACAGAAAATTTAAAATGAATAAATTTACTATTAAGACAATGTTGTACATTTGTTTAGACTATGAGCTTAACACAAACCTACTTGGTTTTTGACACTTCATTTGGTTGTTTATTAAACTTCAAAATGTGTATTAAAATATTAGTTTTGTTTCTGACACTTCTTTTGTTGTTTATTAAAATATTTGTAATGCACTAATAGATGGCAGGTTGCATATAAACTTCAAAATGTGTATTACACTTGCCTAAAAAAACATTTTATACTCTTCATTTTACATCCAATTCGTAACGATTAATCATCTCTTTAAAATCTCGTAGCATGTATTGAACATGCATGATGCATTAGAGTACTGGTTAACTTTATATCGATTCTTTACTTATGTTTTAATGCCAATTACCTATTAGATATAAACTCAAATACGTAATGAGAACATCGAAGTACAGAGGAAAAGAAGTGATGAACTTCCCATCTAACTTCATTTTTTTAAAGGATAATTGTTTCCAGAGCATTATATATATTACGAAGGTTGAAATTTTGAATTTATAAAAAAAAAAGAACTTTTCATTTTGTTCCTTGTATTTATTGTTACTCCAATTTGATTGTTGCTTTAGTTTTGGATTGCTAGCGGGCTTCTATGATCTACTGTGAGATGGTTTACCACATTTATTTATGACATGTTTTTTACATAATTCGATTATCATACGTAGAAAAAACAATTCCATTTGAAGTGTTCTTTGTTTTGTTTTAAACTTAGATTGAATGTTTTTTTGACTACTCATGTGAACCCCTTATATAAATTTGGCCCCGTCCGACAAGTGTTGTATATGATCGTTATATGGATATTCGTTTTTACACAAAACAGAAATCTGTATTCATCTGATACAATATTCGTTGGATTTGTCCTAGTATTGGACAAGTTACAAATATAATAATATAAGCATATTTTATAAATCATTTCAGTTTAAACGGTCAACAAAATTTCGATGGCACTTCCTTTTTTGTTCCCTGTGTACATGCATTTGTGTACGATACAGGGACCAAAGGGAAGTGTTACCGAAATTTTGTTGAACCGTTTAACCTGAAATGATTTATAAAATATGTTTACATTATTATATTTGTAATGGGAAGTAGGTAGACCGGTCGTCAAAGTAAAAAAGAAATTAAAAAAAACGAAAACATCTAATATTGTATTTGTATGTGTTCGAATTTGAAATTATATCCATCTAAATAAAATAATACAATAATTAGATAACTATTAAAATAATGAAATTACTATAGTTCTGTATAATAATAATAATATAAGTACTCATCTTATAATATAACATGTCTTAATTATGCAGTAGAAGATGGAACAATTGAAAGTTTGTCGCTCTTGGATGTACAAAAATGTTGGATATAGACAAACAATTCCATTTCAATTTTTAAGAGGTTTAAATGAGTTCATGATAGTGGCATCTTCCAATGGAACAAACATGACGGAAATTTGTTGTCCTTGTAAGAAATGCAAAGCTACAAAACATCATCCTCATGGAATTGTTCAAAGTCATTTGACTAAAAACGGTTTTATGGATGATTACTATGTGTGGATACATCACGGTGAAGATGCAGTGAACGTTATTAATACGTCGGTAGATGTTGAGGATGGTAACGTTTTGGTGTTAATTTTTATGAATCTACTACTACATAAAATAGAATGACTGAAATGGTTATTGATGTCGCTGGTCCGAGCATGTTGTCTAATTCATTGGATGTAGAGGAAGAGCCAAATCCAAAAGCTAAATCTTTTTTTGATTTGTTAGAAGCATCAAAAAAACCGCTTTTTGATGGATGTCCTATGACAGAGTTGGCAGCGACTACTAGGCTAGTTGCAATAAAATCCACAAACAATGGTACACAAAAATTAATGAATGACATTCTTAGTTTAATTCGAGATGTGGTCCCATCCGGTTTGCAAACTAGATTGGCTGAAAATTGGTATCAATTAAAAAAACAAGTGTTCGCATTCGGATTGCCATATGAAAAGATAGATACATGTCGAAGTGGTTGTATGTTATATTGGAAAGAAGACATAAACCGTTCACAATGTAAATTTTGTGGTTAGGAAGATATGAAAAGAAAAAAAGTAACGGTAAAGGTGTTCCTTTTACTCGTTTACATTATCTTCCGATTATACCTAGATTGCAAAGATTGTATGCGTCTTATGCCACATTGGAGCGCATGAGATGGCATAGTGAACGGGTTCAAGAGGAAGGAGTTTTATGTCATCCTACAAATGGAGAAGCATGGAAACATTTCGATGACAAATATCCAAATTTTGCCAATGAATCACGAAATATTAGGCTCGGTTTATGCACTGATGGTTTCCAACCTTTTAGTCAGTATGGTAAAAAGTACTCCACTTGGCCAGTTATTTTGACACCTTACAATTTACCTCCTTGGATGTGTGTGCAAAATCCATACATGTTTTTAACCCTAATTGTCCCTGGGTCCAAAAATCCGAAAAACGGAATAGATGTTTATTTGCAACCTTTAATCGAGGACCTGAAGAAATTTTGGGTAGAGGGCATTGACACGTACGACGTATCAAAAAGAAAAAATTTCAAACTCTTTGCTTGTTTATTATGGACGATAAGCGATTTTCCTGCCTACGGGATGCTTTCGGGCTGGAGTACGGGAGGTAAATTATCTTGTCCTGTGTGCATGGATTCAACAAAAGCATTTACACTGAAGCATGGTGGTAAGCAGTGTTGGTGGGATTGCCACCATCGATTTTTACATACAAATGACACGTTTAGACGTGATAAGAAAATCTTTGTAAGAAATAAAACTGTAAACTTGCAACCACCAACTTTTTTGAATGGAGAAGAGATATTTGATATTGTACAAGATTATGCAAAATTACATGAGACAGAAAAAAAAAGAGCCCAAAATTCCTGGTAAAGGTGATTATCACAATTGGTGCAAACAGAGTATATTTTGGGAATTGCCATATTGGAAGGATGTAAAAATTCGACACAATTTAGATGTGATGCATATTGAAAAAAATGTATTTGAGAATTTCTTTCATACAATCATGAATGCGAAAGGAAAAACCAAAGATGATTTGAAATCAAGAAGAGATGTCGAATACTATTGCAATCGTCCAGAGCTTAAGATTGATCCGATTCGTCCAAACTTCAAAGTTCTTGCTTGTTATGAGCTGGATAGAACTCGTTGTACAAAATTACTAGAGTGGGTTGATTCTTTGAGATTTCCCGATGGGATTGCTTCTAATATGAAACGATGCGTTGATATGAAGGATCTTATTCTGTCAGGTATGAAGAGCCACGATTGCCATGTATTTTTAGAGACTCTATTTCCGATAGTATTTAAAGAGATTTTACCACAAAAGGTTTGGGTGCCTATAACAGAGCTCAGTTTGTTCTTTAAAGATATATGCTCGACAACACTATCTAAAAGCCATTTGCAGAAGCTTGAAAGAGATGTACCCAAATTGATATGTAAATTGGAGAAAATATTTCCTCCTGGAGTATTTAACTGCATGGAACATTTGCCAATACATTTACCAACTGAAGCATTACTATGGGGACCAATGCAGTATGGATGGATGTATCCTTTTGAGAGGTATATAATAATTATATGTATTTACGCAATGTTTAAATATACAACATGTCATATATTATTCACACATTTTCCTATTAAGGTATCTGGGCCACCTAAAGAAAAAGGTGAAGCAGAAAGCACGTGTTGAAGGTTCTGTTTGTAGGACAAGATTTGTTTTAAATATATTTGTAGCAAGTTTATGGTAATTCGACCTTGGTATTTATTTTACATCAATGTTTTTATTGATATATATTGCTTTGATTTTGCATATGTTCGATTTTATTATGATTTGTGGTAGACGAAGATAAATATAAAACTACCATATTGATTTTTAGTGTACGGATGTATAGGGAATGCTTAGGGAAGGGGTAAGAATGCATATGTAACTTGGCATAGGGAATGCGTAGGAACTTGGCGTAGGGATCGCGTAGGGAATTTGGCGTAGTGATGACCTAGGGAAGTTGGCGTAGGGACGGCATAGGGAATTTTGCGTAAGGATAGCGTATGGAAGTTGATGTAGGGACTGTGTAGGGAATTTAGCATAGGTATGACGTAGGGAACTTGGCGTAGGTATGGCGTAGGCATTTAGACGTAGGGATGGCGTAGAGAAATATTTGCGACGAGCTGTTTTCAACTTCCTTTTTGGCGTAGGTATGGCGTAGGGAAATTCGATTACCTATGCCATACCTACGCCAAATTGGCGTATGGAATTCAGATTTCTTTTGTAGTACGTCCTTTTGTCTGTGCGAGGTAATCAAATCCCAGTTCACATAACCCTCAAGTTCTTCCACCCTACAAAATTTTTAATATCTTGAATTATACCCATAGGAATGATGATACCATCAAAAGCGTAAAGAAATAATAGGATAATTTGAAGGTCATTTCCATGGAAAAACATGACTATCCATTTTTTCAAAGTCCATATTCCCATAATATGGAAACCTAACAATGATTTCTCTATTTATTCGAAGAAGACTGTATTTTGTATTATCATGTTCGATAAAAAATAAGATTGTGACAAAATTGTCGAAAATGGACCAGGCTAGTTCAAAAAATAATTATCATGGTTTCAGTATATGCTCACCATTGTACATTTGCTATTAATTGATAATACACGCAATGCGGTAATACGGAAAACTTAGGCACAACATTAGCTTTGGGATCTAGTACAACATAATATTTGTGTAGCTTCTACTGCTTTATGCTTTTACACAACTATACTACTAGTAGTCAATTATTCCCATTCATAACTTCTAAATCCTATTTTTTAAATTACCTTGACATGTGAACAGATTCCATTTTACTACATTTATTTGTTGCTTAGGCATGAGCTCCATAAACTATAACAAAGAAAGTAAGAATGCTATAGCCCATAACCAACATGTCAACAGTAATTGGAAAATGATTGTAGGAACTACACATATTCAAATTATAGGTGGTAAATTTTTCAATAACATCAAATTATAGGTGATAAATCCATCGCCTTCCAGCTTCTTACTTCGCATCGAGTATTCCGAAATACACATACCAAAAAGGGAAGAAAATTCTTTCATATCTTATAATTAAATTATGTAAAATAAATTCATAACATGGAAACAAAAGTAGATTGTAAACATTATGAATAAGGTAAAATACAGGATATTAGGAGTAATAGAAATCCATGTTCGCTGGGAACAATACAAGTTAACGTAAATGTTTTGGTACATCTGATGAATTCTCAAAATTGGAAATTAGTTAAAATGTACTGGTAATTTAACACAGTATTCAAAATTCAATTATGCCACAAGTTAAAATATTTATTAATTTTTCTTAGCAAAAAATAAAAATAAAATAAAAATATGAGCAAGCCAAAACTAACCTGCCATACATTTAATACTGTACCAACAAGTCAACTTGCTACAATAACTCTGACTATATATTAACAATCATTAATGCATCAAAATATCATTGCTTGAGCAAGTGCTAGGGTCTATTCCGTAATTTATATGAAAAACAACTGGACTAACAATACTCAATATTGCCAAACAATTGATCAAGCAATTAATGGGAGCAACTGGTTGTTGCTGGAAAGTTTACTCCATTAAGTGCAACCCAGTGCCAAAAATCGTGCTTTATTGACTTCCTTTGTACAGTTTCTACATACAACAATTCTACTAGAACTTGCTAGAAAAATAAGTTCATGCTTTCTAATGGAAAATTAAAACAAAATGTGGGTAAAGTGGCTTACATCAAGTATAATAAATTGAACATTAGTACCAATGGGTCTCAGGCAACACATGAGAGTGTCCAAGTCAGTACACCGATTGATGCAATTATTGGTCATTCGACTCTTTAGCAATAGTTAGACTCACTTTTTAGTGGTTACTTCAAGGATATAAAATGATCCGAACCAAATCATTCTTATATGATCTGGTTGCAGTTTGGGTAGCGCAATTAGTCTTGTATATGAAGCTAAAAAAAATCATGAGGATGATGTAAGAAAGAAGAAATACCTGACTGTCATGTACTGACCAATACAATGAATCCGATCCTGAGCTTGACGTTGCACAGTAGGATTCCACTATTGATTCATTAAGAAAACCTATACAAATCCATTAGGTTCAGTACACAGATCTCATCTTAAACATATTTGACATTAACTTAGAAGTATTGAAGACAGCTTATAAGTAAATCTACAAATTAATCTGTAAGTAATGCTACTAGATAGGATCTCAATCATTCGCCCAACTACTATTCAACTACTTCAGATACTAACTATGCACAGATATTCAGCTATTAATAAAATGACAACTTTGTGCACATAGAGATGATGGATTTAGTAGAGCTAACGAGAAGAGGTTGCAGTTTGTTAGAGATCTTGCAATAATAACAAATTCGGTTAACTTATCATAGTTGACGGGAAATAACACTATCAATATTCAAAATTGGATGCTTTAGATATCTATTGCATCCGATATACTACTTATAATGATATCTCAAAGAACTGGAATGTCAACATACTAAACAGCGATGCAACCTGGTGTTTAGTCTTGGTTTATTCTTGTTGAACAAATTAAGTAAATTAAAGTTTTAGAACAGTTAAGCATAGTTATCTGACATCATGCCAATAAGCGACTCTTGGTACAGTGCGCTGTGTAAATTTTTACACTAATTTAATTTGAACAGGTATAAACTAGAAATTAACTTGTAAAAGAAAAGAATCTTGCAAGGCAATTATGATAAATAGATGGTTTAGCTCCCCAGACATGATCTCTGTAAATTCCTTCGCTCTTGTCCCCATTCCTTCCCTGAAAACAAAGGCAATTCCATCAAAGAGAACCAATAATCATCTGGATGCCAAAGGACAAAAAAATCATATAAAAAATGGAGATGAAAACTACTTTTTATCTACTAATTAGCCATGAATCTTGTATTATCAGATTTAGGAGCATTGTCAGAGCTGATGCGAAGAGGAAAGATGTCAAAAGTAAGAGCGAGCAACATTAGGTACCCTAGTAGAGTAGAAAGTAGGTTGCTTCGAATGCCAAAAACCATCTAGGATTTCTAGATTTTGCCATTCGATAAATAAAAAGATGCTACGATGGTCAAAATCATTTGGTTGTACAATAAAACATTCTAATTGAAAAGATCGAAATAATACCTTTAATTACGTTTTACTGTAAATAGAAAAGATCTGACATAGCAGGAGTAGAGCAGCATGACAATGGAGAAGAAATCGCATGAAATGGAAAACTCTAATAAAGGAATAAGCGGCCCACCATTTGGATTGAGAATGCTTGTTTGTTTCTGGTTAATTACGTGTACATCATCATGGGGATGGCATCCTATATATGTATGAAAATAATATATTGAAAAAATTATAAAAAAGGAGAAAACATTTTAGGTGCTAGTGGAAACGATAGAGATCAGTTTCGGAGCTGGAAACATTGGAAATGCATGTCAAGCTAAGAAAAAGGTGCATTTCTGATTTGTCCATTTGTTGCAGTGTCTTGTTCAATAATGATTGGAAATTTGGCTCAAAAATTGTTTATATCCCAGTTAGAAGCTCTGGTTTGCTAAACGCAACAAACATAATTATGGAGGTCCGTTGGAAAATGGAGTTTTGATGAGAACAATCTCACGTCAATTATCATTGATTATAAAAAATATATATATGCTAACATCTTTATCTAGAATATATACCCACGCACGCACATATTTGCAGGATTTGTATACAGGAATTAATACCAAAGACTGTACAGTTTTAGAGTTTCAAGATTCCCCATTCAGAGGAGATTCAAGACTCATTATTAATCAGGATATCAAGAACTCCAGGCAAATATAGTTATAGAGTCTAGTTTATATGTAAGACCCTGAATAGCAATTCAGGTTCAAATTCAAAACCAAATTCTGTTTTTCAAATTTTGATTTTCAAAATTCAAATTTAAATTGGTTTTCTATCTTACTTTTGATTTCAAGTATAAGTTTTAAAGTTTATATATATTTATATTGTTATATACTTTTATAGTTTTATATTTATATTGTTTTAAACCTTATAAATTTATAAATACGTTTATATAATATATACTTAATTTTCATATGGTTTTAAATTTAGAATATTCATTTATATCACTAAGTTTTAATTCAAGAATTTTTAGAATAATATATGCAATTAAACATTTGAAAAATAGTTTTAAAAAATATTTTGCACATGCTTATATCGACATACATATTGCCTATGTCGACATACAACTGTCATTTTTTCAATTTTCAAAGGAAGTGTCTTTTCACTATTTGTAACATTCCAGAAGCTTTGCAACCTTTCAAAACTTATAAACAGGGGTTGACTTCAAATTTTTGATTATTATTCTTCTCCATCTTAACCCCTCTCCATCCCTGTATTAATATTTTCTATTTTATTGATTTATACACTTCTGCTTTGCCGATTTCTATTCTAATTACATAAAACTTCTTCTTTTCTCACTCTTTACTCATTACTCTCTGAATTGAAGTGTTGTTGAAAAATTATAGGGCTTTATAATCATTTGAGAAGTGTTTGGAAAGGGTGTGTTCCTTGTAGCCCTGAGATCAAGGAAAGGGAGCGGTGGTAATCTTGTAGTCATGAAATCAAGAGTGTTTGGAGCGGTGTTAACCTTGTAGCTGGGAAATCAAGGGGACTGTACTTGAATATTGATATAGTAATAAAACTCTATGCAATCCAGCGTTGTGTGGGACTGGCCGTAGGAGTAATCCGAACTAGTAAAAAATCTGGTGCATTCTTTCCTTTTATGCATTTTATTTTTGTTTATTTCTATGTTTTGTTTGATTCTGTGTCTGTGATCATCTGTAGTGTGTTCTATTCGTATAGTAGATCATATGAGACGACCCAGACTCACACTTATGGGAAAGCCCAGATTGAATTGAGAACCCGACAAATTAAAACACGAACAATAGAAAATTTCATTGCTTATTACAACAATACATAGCAGCGGAAAACAAATATTACAGAGTATGAATAAATATTACAGAAATATATCTGAGATTTAAAATACATAGCAGCGGAAAATAATACATAAGTACAATGCGTAGCGGAAAATACAATAACTAGCACAACTGAAAGAATTACACGGATACAAAGCTTTCCGAATATAGTTCCACCTATATTCCAGGATCCAGCAAAGAGAAAACTACAAAACCAAAACTACTAGCTGCTCGTGTGGAAAATATGGACACCCAAAGTTTAGGTTAAAACAATAAACTCTAGTCAGTCATGGGACTGGTGTGAGAACTAAACAGTTATTAAAACTTTACTTTACTATAAGGTAAATCAAGGGACCATGCCATATAACACGGAACAAGTTTACCTCCAAGAATACCAATGCCTAAAACAAAGAGCGCAATACTAAATAAAGAAAAATGAAGCTATTATAAGACCCAGGTCCCATCACACAATGAACGCAGTCGAGGATAGAGTTTTACCTTATAATAGCCAAATATGCTTGGCACGTTTTAGAAACAAATATTTTATTATTACTATAAGTGAAGAAATCAACTTCAAATATAAATGTATCAATCATAGACGGCATGAGCGCCTCATCCCACTATGTCGCCATATATAGGTTTACAACTAAAACCGCAAAATGTCGTAATGGAAGTTTGGATTTCCATACTGGTGGCTCCTGATTCGAAAGATCTATTGCATAGTGCAATACCCAACGGCTTACGTCCTGTACATGAGAAAAAGCCGTAATGCACATCTGCATTATATCTAGGAAACAAGTTACCGTGGCTTACGTCCAAGCACTGGAAAACACCGCTAACTCTATCCATCTGGGAATCGGGGGTGTCCACTATCCCTACTGGTATGGGGCGACCACGCCTAGTATCACCTTGGTCGACAGAATCCATGACAACCCGTAAGATGTCTATCCTCATCTCTAAAGTATATTGATTTAACCATTAGTTTACCACTATATCGGTGTGTGAGGCTCACGAATTAACGTTACACAAAGCTGTTCTATGTACACTATTATAAAAAAGGTCACTTGCATCGGTCGTTTACCCCCCCTTTTGCATCGGTTCAGCAACTGATGCATATGCAACCGATGCCAAAAAAACCAAAATTTATTGCACCGGTTGAACAAGCGATGCAAATAAGATTTTGTTGCATCGGCTGTTAATAAGAATGGATGTAAAATAGGGATCACTAGCTTAAAAATATCCTTTTTTATCATCAGTTATTACTAATAACCGAAGCAAAATACAATGCTTTTGCATCAATTTTAGTAACAACCGATGTAAATGTCAGCTGAAGCAAATAATAATAATAATAATACTGTTTCAGGTTTTAAAACCTGAAACGGTATTAAACCATAATGACACTTTCACAATATTTAGCTGTAATAAAACCAAAATATTCAATATGGTAACATCTTAAATACTCATATTTCAAATTACAATCATTCTTATATTTAAATATCAAATATTCATAATAAGCACACTAGAATCAATATTAATAGTTTATAACACTGTACTCTAAAAACTAGTAAGTACTACAATACAATATAATAATGTGAAGTGAACATTCACACTGCCCCAAGAACACTTACAAACCGAACTTGAGTGGAAAATAACCATTTCTTTACTTCATACCAACTTCTTCCAGCGTATGTTTCTTTAAAGTTTAGCATTGATCTTCACCCTAAAATTAATAAAATAAACAAAGTTATAAACCAAATACATAAGCATATTAAGCATACTCATAAACACAAACTCTTCATCATATTGCATTGAAATTATGCGAGACAGCATCACAATAACTCTTATAGAAAAACGCACAACTATTCAGCTGTGATTACTCTACGGTTTATATAGCATTGTTATCAGTTTATAACAAATGTTTTTAAATTATCTATATCAGACATAGTCAATTATGAATGTAATGTTTGTAGTAACTAAGATGCTTCATTGTTTTTGGCTAGTTAGGAAAAAAAGAACCATTAACATTATTCTCTAATAATAAGTATTCAATTCATCTTTATCTACAAAATTTAAGTAGATATAAGATCATATTTATGATTGGACAGTCCAATATTGGACCTTGCTGCATACATAAGGTAGTAAGGGTAGTATATAATATAACATATAAAACATAACAGTATGCAGATGGGGTCGATGAGTTTACATGTACAGCAGTATGAACATTTTCAATTTTGACATCTGAGACAAAATCATTTAGATAGACGAATAACACAACCTGTAATTAGATAAATCATTTTCAAATTATGTACAGGACTTTTGGGATATTATGTCAAGCATATTTGATATATGTCTACAGATTGTCATAAAATACGTCTACAAGTTGCCTGCTCTGTCAAAATAAATAACCTTTGATATATTGCAGAGTTAATATATGGAAACCTATCAAAGCATTATATCGTTAGCATATTTCAAAGACGAAGTTGAAACTTAATGACAGATTTTCATCAAGATACGCAGCTATGAATTTCAATTTAAATAAACACATAACTATGTTGCAACTTGCGATTATTCTGTTACCTTAGTCAACTCATGATGTAGGCCTTGAGCAAGAAATGACACTTCAGTTTTGGCATCATGATTGTCATTAAGTTCGGCTTCAAAATCCTCATCAAAGGTCACTGCAATATAAACCATTAGCAAATAATAAGCAGGTGGTACTATTCCATTGCATAAATTTTGATAAAAATATACACCTGAGCCATATTAAGATAAATAATACACCGAAATGTTTCAAAAAATAGATTTAAACAGAAAAAGTGGTTGATGCAGATAAATAGTTTTGAAAAAAAGACTTGAATAAAAAAAACAGATTAACAGAAAAAGTGAATTCGTTTCAGTTTCAGTTTTTTTTTTTTTTTTTTTTTTTTTATTGGCAACTTATAACTTGAAATGTAAATGTTCTGCTCTGCTCCAGTTGCAGCCAATAAAGATACAAACCATTAGGTAGTTTTTAACAATAAAATATGGAAGAAGAAAAAACTTTCTCAGTAGGTCAGACTTATGTTGGATAAAAAACTTGAAGTATTAAATTGATTCATCACAAATCTGCAACTTGTTTATTTTGAGTTGAACTTCAACGACAATACTGTACATTATATGGACATTAAATGTATTTTATAGGTATAACTGAACCACAATAACTTTAAGTTAAGACTGAACTTAATGAAAGTTAATGACTGTATAACTTTATTATAATTTGCCAGTATTTCTAATGTATAGAATGCATGAATGAATGAGCATATGAATAATTTATGGTAACAGCTAACTCATACCAGATTGTTAATCCTAAAATAATTAAACAATCTGCCTTCAAAAGTTGAAAACTAGCAAAGCAAAACATTTACCTAACCATTTTAGCTCTTTGTTAATGTCAGAGTTTGAGATAAAGTTTGCATTAAATAAGTACTTAATATATATATTTTTCTTTTCTGAAATGAATTCATTCAAGAAAAGAAGAAGAAAAACTGTACCCGAAGCTGGTAAATATTGTAGTGTATGTATGCCAGTATCAGTGAACTCGGTCCAAAAGTCAAATTTATCATGTTATTCGTAGATCTGAGAATATAAAACAAATCTTTTAATCATAAAAGGTATAGTATTCAAGTTATAAAACATAGTTAAAATACTTAAGAAATAAGAAAGAACAAACAAAAGTCTATTGGAGTTCATGCACTGACCGTAGTTGAAAGCTAACCCATCTCAGTAAAATCATCAACAAAAACGATTTTTCCTCATACTTGACCCATATGCAGCAACTAAACATAAGATTAGAAATGCGAACACACTTATAATACACACGCACACAACTGCACACATACATTGTTCTCAAACATCCCTAGATTGAATTCATTTATGTCCTTTCCCCAATGCTCTCTCTTTTAGTCAACGTCAAAGTTTCAAGGTAGAGTTATCCCCTTAACTTTTAAGGTAGACTTATCCCCTGAACTAAATTCGGAGTTTTCCCCCATATGACCAAGATAACAGAACAGCATATCCTCAATGCTTCTTAAAGGACTGCATGAAACTACTGAAAGCAGTATATATATTAAAAAATGTTGGCCTTCATAGCGGTTATAAACCAAACATTTTGAATATCAAACCAACGCATTAAATTTTGGACAAAGCTTACCTGACAATATAATGGAGGAAAGAGGGTTGCTTGCAATTTCTGACATGAGAAATAAGGAGGAGAAATACGCTGTAATTGCAACAATATGTGCCTGTATAGTAAAAATTAATTGCATCATTGCTTTGGTTCATTTTCAGAAACACAATCAGTGCAGCAGTAATGAGGTTACCTTTTATATAAATGAGAAATCAGTCATCACCCAACGTCTTCTGAAGTACTAATTATTCTACATATATTTTTCAATCAAAAGTTGAATAGTTAGGGGGAAAACAGAGAGTTTAAGGTATGCATTTATTGTATGGAATCTATTTAAGTAGGAAAGTTGATGTGTACTTAATTTCTCAATTACATCAGTCGTTCCTTATATATTGTGGGCATTTATTGTATGGAATCAATTACATCGTGGGTATTTAATTTTACCACAATTACATCAGTCGTTCCTGATATATAGTTGTTAAACAGCTTTACATATAAAAGGGATGATGTGTACTTTTCATAAACACGATGAAATAAAGTATTTTATATTTTAGAGATGGGAGGGAACTAATTAAACATTTCTGAATAAATAGCAAGCTAATATACTTGTCTTTTTTTTCACCCTTCGTAACCATCAAATTTTAGCATATAAACAGTTGATTCAATGAGAATCATATATTGATCAACTTTTCATGGAGCAAGCAAATTATCATCATACATTGAGCAAACAAACAACTGAAAAATTCATGAGTAGATAAAATGCCGGTCGAATTTACCTTTTTGATTAATTACACCTTTCAGATTAGTAAACAGTGGAAGGGTGGAAGATCAAAAAAGGATGAATAGAATAGAAGGTAGTGGGACGGATATGAGGGGGTTGCAGTTGAGAAGGAAAGATGAGTCCAGGAATCATCTTCTTGGCGGTCGAGTGTGAGTGTTTTCTTACGTCGCTCCAAATTATAGTTGAGTTCTACTGCTGCTTAGATGATTTAGTTAAGCCTGTAAGTTGTCACACAAAAGTATTAGCCGCATAGAAATTTTATAACGTTAAAAGATATTAACTGGAAAAAAATTGTTCAGTTTAAGATTCTAACCCGAAAAAGGTCATAGGTATGTGTACCTGTTTTTATCTTGTCTCTCAAATGAAATATAAAAGGCTCGTCTGCAACATTTTCAATAAAAAATCTACAAAGGCAGACAATTATTTTTTATTTAGGTAAAAATTTTAAATAATGATATAGGTACTTCAGGTTGTGATGAAAGCAAAAATTAGTATTACACAGCAAGTACAGAGCAAGTGATAGTAAATAAAACAACTCAACCATAAGTACCGTTCTTAAAAAGGTCGGTGCGGATTATACACTGCAAGTTATAGTAAATGATAGTACACAGCAAGTGATAGTAAATGAACGGAATCAGGTTGATATAATTTAATATAGATCGGTGCTGATTTTACACAGAAAATGATAGTAAATAAACTACTGAGCCATAAGTACAGTTCTTAAAAAGAAGATGCTGGCATTTCCTTCCCAAACTGTCCATATAAGCATGACAGTAGAATTTCGTTTTGTTTGTTTACAGCTTAAAACACTTGAAAATATAAGCTACTGAAGCAATTCATTGTCAAACATAATTTAATTCCCCAAAACATCAAACTATAAAAAAATTGCAAAACTTTGTTTGTGTTATATATTTTGCAAAACTGATCATCAGTATTAATATATTTTTTCCAAACAATCAAACATATATCAAACAAAATTTGAAGATTCTGAATACATTGAATATCAAATTGACTATCATATTTAGAACCTATTCCATTCAAATTGTAAATATCATATCCTTCAGCATCGAACTTTATACAAGTTCTAGTCTTATAGACAAGCCACTCATTTTTGCCCAAATTGACTATCATATTTAGAACCTTATCCATTCACGCAAACTATTGTATTAAAGTTTATCATTAAGTTAGACCATATCACATTAACCTGCATCCACATACTGGAGAAAAATTAAACAAAAATTTCATCTATGGAAATACTTTTTTCCTGTTAAGCAACCATGAATTTACTACTACCAGAACAGTCAAATAGAAATCGATTTTCAAAATCGAATTCAAAACTAATTTTGAAGAAATCGTTATCAACATATCTTTTTGATATTGATTTCGAAATCTAGAGACAGAAAAACAGTAAGGATCGAAATTAAGATTTGATACCTTAGCAAATAAAAATCCAAGCAGCAGCGTGTTTTCGTGAAGACAGAGAACTCAAGATTGAAATCAAAGAAAAAAAATTCGCCTGGCTTAGAGACAAGAAGCAATTGATGATTATAGGATGGAATTTGTTTGATTTCCTGCCATTTTTTCATGAATTTGCTTGAATTTGAGAAGTAAAATCTGCTTGTTAATGGGTGTTCACTTGTTGCAGCCTAGGAGGCGACTGCATAGGGAAAGAGATTGGGTATAAAACATGTACGGGTCGTGTTCTATTGTGTGACCAATTTTCCAGTAAATACATCTTACGAGGCCACTACTAGTTTATTAAATATGTTTCTTATTTATCACTTATTTATAATACTATATAATTAACAAGTAAATATATTTTCAGTATAATAACAATTATTCGCTAATCTCTAGTTTATTAACTATGATTTAATACTTTTCTACTAATTTACTAATGATCATTTAATAATTAATATTTATTTACTTCTAGTTCATATATTTCAAATTTTGTGAATATTTTAAAATTTATGCTAGAAAAATTTTAAATATAGAAAATATAGTATAATTATCAATTATAATAACTTAATAATAAAATTACTACTTAATTATTAAAGATTACTTATTAATCCTTAGTTGTTAAAAATTAATTATTGAATATTAAATACTACATACTAGTTACAATCATTAATTATTAATTATTATATTCAGTAAATAGTTAATATTTATTACAAATTATACTATTATTTATTAGCAATTATTCAATAAAATTACGAATTATTAGTTATGAAAAATATCAATTATGACTCAACTTTAATAATTGTTAAATATAAAAATAATTTCCTAAGTGTTAATAAATATTAATTTAATTTATTAATTATTAATAAACACTAGTACTAATTGCCATATAATTAGCAATAATTCATTGATTAATAGTAATTACTAATTAAAAATTATCAAAAAGTAAAAATTAAATATTAAATATTACTTCTTCACTATAAATATCACTTTGTAATAAAATATTAAATGTTAAACATTATTAATTAATTATTGATTATTAATAATTATTACTCATTATTAATTGATAACTATTTAAATTTAATAATCTTATTAAATATCAATTCATAAATATTAAATTTTATTATTATTTATGAAATACCGGTCTTAATTACTAAATAATTATTAATAATTAACTATTTATAGTTATTAATATTTAATAATATATAAAAAATATATTAGTTATTACTCCTTAAATAATAAATACTATAAATTAATTAAATATTATTTGTCAAACATTATTAATTAAAAATTGTTTATTAATTTATAATTAAATAATATTAATTGATAATTAAATACGTAATTGCACAAATATTAACCATAAAATTTACTAATGATAACTAATTATAATAGATTATTAAATATAAAAAATGACTATAGATTGTTTATAATGATTAGTAGTCGTAAATCATTTATTGATAATCATTAATTGTAATAATATCATTTGTAAGTTGTTGTTTACAATTATTGATATGTGCATTCGCATCGATGCATTTGCATCAGTTCCAAAGAAATCGATGCAAACTAAACTATTTGCATCAACGCATTTGCTTCAGTTCTTAAAGAACAGATGCAAATAACAAGATTTGCTTCGGTTGTAAGAAGAACCAAAGCATATAACACAATATGCATTGATGCACTTACATCGGTTGGTAATGCAACCGAAGCAAATGATTCTCTTTGCTTTGATTGAGAGTACAACCGATGCAAATGCAGTGAAGCAACTGAAAATAACTCTATTTGCTTCGGTGCATTTTCCTCGATTGTTAAAATAGCCAATTCAAATTATATCAATTGCTTCCATTTTATTAATAGGCCTTTTTTGTACTAGTGGTAAAGATGTGCTTTGATCATCATCCACCAAACTTTGCTATTCAACAAAAGTTTGGATCACTGCATCTAAGCATGTCACACTGTCAATACATACCATACCACTGATTACTGCCGATATATAACCTCCGAGCTCGTACGTCTCATAGAAAGGTGTTAAGCAAGAGAATAAATTCTCCGCCACCAAACACATATATATTTAGCAGAGATCAATGAATACAGTATAAAGGAATACAACGTCAGAATACCATCCATTTACAAGTCCGTTCTAGGTCTGAACGAAAATGGAGGCACCTTATTCCTCATCCCGTATGTCCAATACATGAGAGAGACCCTCGCATATCCGAACAATCAACAAGTACGTCTGGATGGCTACCAATGCAACCCCTTCAAGGTAGCTACTCCAATCATGGGCATCAGTAGAAACCCGTCCATTCGATGTGAATATCATCGGTTTTGCACCGTCTTCAATCTCTTCGACTTTTCGTCGTTTCAGTTATTCATAATGGGTTAAATTCGGTCATTCCGAATACCCGCATATCTTATAATCAAGTGCTATAACAACACTTCATATTCTTTTATTCAAATATTCACATCTTTAGGGAAAGGTTCCATTAATTTTATCACGGATAAATTCTTTTATATTTATTCTTTAATCTTCCTTTGGATACCATTACAAAAGATTTCGTTATCTTTTCAATTCTAAACCAAATTAAGGTTTTCCAAACTAGTCGGGATTAGCGAACCTTACCGAAGTAATCATTTGTTTATTTTCCTAATTCCAACCTATTCATCCCACGGAGCAAACTGGTTATACTCCATATCTAACACCACAGTGTTATCAGTAAAAATTAATTACCATTTCACGTTCAAATCTAATTACAGATTTAACTATCGCTTGGAGCAAAACTGGTGATACTCCATTCTCGATCATTTCCTTGAATTGATAATTTTAAATATCACATTCACTTTTCAATCTAATTAAATATACAGTAAAACTCTACTTAGTTTTAATCTTCCCAAAAATCAATATTAATGATTATTTAACTTTGGGAAATCAAACATGCCGCATCGACAATCTACACCGTACCATTGATTTCTGCTGATATATAACCTCTGAGCTCGTACGTCTCAGGGAAATGTGTTAAGAAAGAGAATAAATTCTTCGCCACCAAACAGATATATATTTAGCAAAGATAAACAAATACAGCTCGAAATACAATTTTAGACATGTAATCCTGTCTTTAGCTGGGTTAAAGAACCAATGTCATTTAAAACACGGCTCACGGAAAACAGTTCAATATGTAATTGATATCAATTTCCGTATCCGACTAATAGTATAAATGGAATAAAGACAAAGCCTTTTAAATTCCATATATATATTAATAGTCTTCCTTCACAAAAGCTCGTCTCGATTATTACCAAATCGAATTCCATTCAATTCAAATTTAATATATTAAATTGGAATATTTACTTTGGAAAATTCCATTAATCTTAATTAAAAGATTATAAATTCCAAATCATATTCTTCACTATTAATTGGGTTAAAGAACAAGTGTTATTTAAAACACCCTTAACGATAAACTCAAAAATCCAATTCTTGATTCAATTCCAATTAAAAATTAATTATTTGGAAAAAATCACTAAATCTTAATTTAAAGATTTATTCTTTTCTCAACTGGGTTTAAGAACAGTGTTAATGAAGACATCGTTCACGAGAAACCCAAAATCCAATTTGAATCCAATTAAATATTAATTAATTGGTAAAATTCCCTAAATCTTAATTAAAAGATTTATTCTTTTCACAATTGGGTTTAAGAACAGTGTTGTTAAAGACACCGTTCACGACAAACCCAAAATCCAATTTGATATCAAATACAAGGCTCTGAATAGAAGTTATATCGGCTTATATTCAATATCAAATTCTGAAACCAACCAATATCGTATTGGGAATAACGATATATATATATATCTTCCAAATTCCTCATAAATATCCGTATAATCACGGAATCCAATATCGAAATATTCCGAAGATTATTTCCATTCCAAATCCATTCCAATTTAATCATTGGAAAATTCTGGTTATTTAAAATCCATTTTCAAATCCAATTTATTTATTTAAAAATAATTGGATTATTATTCTAGTTAATAACTAGTCTATTTCGATAAAAATATATTTTTATCTTTCCAAAACTGGAATTTTTCATCCAAAATCTTTCCAAATCATTTATTATGATCTTACATACTTTTCTATCCAGGCCATTAATATATATAATATATATTATATATATTTCTCGATTTCCAATTAAAACGTATTTTATAAATTGTTTTAAATTCGTTTTAAAAACGATTTCAACTACCATTTCAATTTCAAATCAAAATTGAATATTCAATTATAAATTCGTCTTAAATTCATTTTAAAACGATTTAAATTGAATTACAAATTTAAATTAAAATTGAATATTCCGATATAAATTCATTTTAACAAGATTTCGATTTCAAATTTATATCCAAATTGAATATTCCCTTATAAATTCGTTTTAAATTCATTTTAAAATGATTTCAATTTGATTTTCAAATTTAAATTAAAAATGAATATTCCATTATAAATTCATTTATAAATTCATTTCAAATCAATTTCAATTCCATTTCAATTTTAAATCAAAATTGAATATTTCATCATAAATTTGTTTTTAAATTCATCTAAAACGATTTCAATTTGATTTTCAAATTTAAATCAAAATTGAATATTCCGTATCATTATAATATTAAAATGATAATATTTTCAAAATATCAGATTTTGTAATCACTTTTTGATATTCATTATAAAATGAATAAAATCAACAGAAAATCCCGTTCGTGTTAAAATGGCGTTTAACTACCTAACACGCTTCAGATTTCAATATTCAGTGAATATTATTTTAAAATATACGTTAATTCTGAACTGGAATCAGACTCAGTCAATTACCATATAATTTCAGTTATATGGATTTCATATATCGTGTGTATACAACAGTAATGATAAACAATCATTAAAAATTCAAACAACATCCAGTGTGCATTTTACAACTGTATATGCATTAAAATAAATAAATAACGCTTATACAGTCTGTCAACCCATCGATTGACATACCACTAATTATTGGGATCACTATATATCAAATATTATCCCAATACCCGTGTGGGTTATCAAACAACAAATACCGTTTATTTTTTGTACAGTTGGGCGATGTGTAAAATTTATCGTCCCAATTAATATCAGATAAATAAGTGTACATAAACAAACCGTCCGGTTTATAAATGAATATTTATTTTATTTTATTACATGATAATTTAGATATATTTTTTATATAAATAATTTTGATATACAACAATATCAATACATGACAATCCAAACACAATCCAAACAAACACTCAACTGGTTTGTAGAAAAAGTAGTGTTGGGGGCTTCTTAGCCCCTTCTGCGTCCTAGTATATATTAACTCTAAAATAATATGAGTGGGAGAGAGATCTCACATTCGTTTCCACTCCTCCACTATTTTGGTTCTAAATTTTCTGTACTACTTGGATTTGAATTTTCCCTATGTTCCAACGTGCTCCGTTTTGGTTTCGGTCAGTCCCATCGTGAAGCTCGCATTTTTCTGACTTTAACTCAACTAAAACCGTTCGATTTTGTTTCCGTATGACAAAGTTATAGCAGTTTATATGTTAATCACATTTTAAAACAATTAAAATATAATTAATTAAATAATTAAACTTTTTAATTACGTTTAACTCAAAGCGTTGCATTTCATCTTCTTCTTTCAGGAGCCCGTGAAAAACTGCTGCTCGCAACCTAGGGTTGCAAATCGAAAGCACCACGACGCGCCAGAGGACGATCAGACTTCACCTCGAGATGCGGCTACACGCCTTCTGTCTTCGCCAGCCACCTCTGGAGGCATGAAGCCCCACATTGCCGGAGAAATTGCCACTTCGAGCGGTGATTTTGAACTAACCACAAAACAAAATTTCATCTTGTTTGTATTAGATTGAGGAGCACAAAATGTTGTTTGATTTTCGTTTTGGAATCGATTCCATTTTGAATGGGACTGGATGATTTTGAGGATTTAAAATATGAAGTTTTCAACCCTAGATTTAAGGAACGATGGCTTTGACCATGAGAGAAATAAAAGAAGGTTTTTGACCCCTTTTTTAAATATATATGTATAGAATAAATTAATATTTAATTCCAAAATACTTGTTTATCGATCCTAACTCTAAATCAAACCCAACGACTGTCGCACTTAGCTAAATACCCCCATTTCGAACACGATGGGATATGTCCGATAATCCAATTCAACTGTTACGATCAGTTTTAGTCAAAATGAAAGTATATATCAATATATATTAAATTTAAACGTACATTTTAATGTACCAAGGCCACGTACTGACTCCAAAAATTCCCGAAAAATAAATCTAGCTATGTTTTGATGATACAGTCCTAACAAAACTAATTCCATCGAATTTGGAGACTGTTTGAAAAATGGTCAATTTCTAGTCGATCCAATTCAAATTTAAATTGCCAAACACATTTAAATTTACTACGCTCACATATTAATTCCAAAAATTATGAAATTTGAAACCTGACTATAATTTGACATTCCTGATCCAACAAAAGTGGTTTCGTCGAAAACGGAGGTCGTTTGCAAAATGGTTATTTATTATATTGTATTAAATTCCATTGCGACTATTTCAAATTTTAAACTGGACATAACTTTTAATTCCCATTATGAAATCTGGATTTTTTACATTCGTTGGAAAGATATTTTTAAAAAGATTCAAATATTTCTGGTTTTACTGAAATCCGATTTATGTTGAATCCTATACAATCATTTGAAATTTGAAATCGAATTTTCAAACTACCGTGCCATTTCAAACTCCTTTTATAATTAAATTAAAATAATATTTTCTAACTTCGATTTAAATAAATTTTTAGTCGTTATTTAAATTAAATCATTTTAAATATTGAAAATCCATTAAAATTGCTAAAATACAAATTTTAAATTGGTTCTGAAAATCCGGGTTGTTACAATCTCTCCACTTGAAATCTTTTCGTCCTCGAAAAAGAACGGAGCTGAAAGTTGTTTAACTAACCAACTCAACTTTAATTCTGGCTTTCATTCTTCAACTTTTTAGTTTCTAGGAATTTTCTGATTTCTCAAATATTTGGCTTAACACCCTAAAATTTTGAAAAATTTCACCATAACGTCCTTTGTACCGGTTGATATTTAAAACCGCAACTTGTCTCACAGGGCCCTCACCAATCCAAAATAAAAATAAAAAGCAAAGAGGCTAGCCAATCGGCTCATAAAATCATCAAAACCCAATAAATACAATAAACATGTACCTATTTGTTGGGCATACAATTTTATTCCCCTTCTTAGCTTCCTTGCTATGACCTGTTCATTATATATACATGTACATGTATGCAATTCAAATAAAATTTCAGTTTAATTCAATATATCTTCTATTCTCTTATTGGTTTTATCATTCCAATATTTTTATTATTTGAACTAATAATCACACAACACAATCAGCAACCAATTAGTTTATTAAATTTCGAAAACATCTAACTTTTGTATATATATATTCAAAAATCATATTTGTTTAGTGTCAAATTCCAAACAATAAATTCAAAATAAGGTTTTGGTTCTCACACCAGTCGATTGATATATATATATATATATATTCCACTTTCGAAACTCGAACATAAACACTGATGACGATATATATATCACCATAATCATCTCCGGGCGACTAGAGTGTGATCCTATATCTACCCAGTATATTTGAGACTTCAAATACACATGGATCAGACGCATATTAAAATCTTTTAGTACCCAATTATCCAAAATCAATTTAAAATAAATTATTCAAAAATGAATAATAAGATATAAAACTTTCAAAATCTAATTTGATTTTTAAAAATAACACTCTTCCAACTCATTCTAAGATACTACTGATCCCATCTCCAACGAGTCATTCTTATTGGATATTACTAATCCAATCTCTAATTAACTCTTTCGTTTGGTTCTAATATGTCTTGGTCTCGAGCTCTGTAAACCAAAGCCCTGATACCACGCTGAGGCGACCCAAACTCACCCTTATGGGAATGCCCGGATTGAATTGAGAACACAACAAATCAGAACACGAACAATAGAACGTTTCATTGCTTATTGCAACAATTTACATCAAAGTATATTAGAGTATGAATAAATATTACACAGAGAAATATCATAGATTTAAAATACATAGCAGCGGAAAATAATACATAAGCACAATGCGTAGCGGAAAATATAATAACTAGCACAACTGAAAGAAACACACGGATACAAAGCTTTCCGAATATAGTTCCAGCAGTAATCCAGGATCCAACAAAGAGAAATCTGCAAAACCAAAACTACTAGCTGCCCATATGGAAAATACAGGCTCCCAAATTTTAGGTTAAAACAATAAACTCCAGGTCAGTGATGGGACTGGTTTGAGAACTAAAACAGTTACTAAAACTTTACTTTACTACAAGGTAAATCAAGGGATCGTGCCATATAACACGGAACAGGTTTACCCCCAAGAATACCAGTGCCCAAAACAAATAGCGCAATGCTAAATAAAGAAATATGAAGCTATTATAGGACTCTGGTCCCATCACACAATAAACGCAGTCGAGGATAGAGTTTTACCTTATAATAGCCAAATATGCTTGGTACGTTTTAAAAACATATATTTTATTATTACTATAAGTGAAGAAATCAACTTTAAATATGAATGTATCAATCATAGACGGCATGAATGCCCTATCCCATTATGTCGCCATATATAGGTTTACAACCAAAACCGCAAAATGTCGTATTGGGAGTTTGGATTTCCATACTGGTGGCTCCTGATTCGAAAGATCTAACGCATACTGCAATACCCAACAGCTTACATCCCGTGCATGAGAAAACGCTGTAATGCACATCCGCACTATATTCAGGAAACAAATTATCACAGCTTACGTCCAAGCACTGGAAAACACTGCTAACTCTATCCATCTGTGAATCGGGGGGTGCCTCCTATCCCTACTGGTGTGGGGCGACCACACCCAGTATCACCTCGGTCGACCGAATCCATGACAACCCGTAGGATGTCTATCCTCATCTCTAAAGTATACTGATCTAACTATCAGTTTACCACCATACCGGTGTGTGAGGCTCGCGAATTATTGCTACACAAAGTTGTGCTATTTAAAGATATGCTTTGATCATCATCCACCATACTTTGCTTTTCAACAAAAGTTTGGATCACTGCATCTCAACATGTCACACTTTCAATCCATACCGTACCATTGATTTCTGCCAATATATAAACTCTGAGCTCGTACGTCTCAGAGAAGGGTGTTAAGCAAGAGAATAAATTCTCCGCCACTAAAAAGATATATATTTAGCAGAGATCAACGAGTACAGTATAAAGGAATATGACGTCAAACATACCATCCATTTACAAGTCCGTTTTAGGTTTGAACGAAACCGGGGGCACCTTATTCCTCGTTCCGTATGTCCAATACTGGAGAGAGGTCCTCGCATATCCGAACTATCAACAAGTACGTCTGGACGGCTACCACTTCAGCCACTTCAAGGTAGCTACTCCAATCACGATCATCAGTAGTAACCCATCCATTCGATGTGAAGATCATCAGTCTTGCACCGTCTTCAATCTCTTCGACTTTTCATCGTATCATTTATTCAGAATGGGTTAAACCCCGTCTTTCCGAATACTTGCGTATCTTATAATCAAGTGCTATAACAATACATCATACGCCTCATTCCAATCCAGAAAATTCTTTTATTCAAACATTCACGTCTTTATGGATGGGTTCTAATTTATTTTATCAAGGATAAATTCTTTCAAATTTATTCTTTAATCTTCCTTTGGATATCATTACAAAAGATTTCATTATCTTTTCAATCCTAAACCAATTAAGGCTTTCCAAACTAGTCGGGATTTGCGAACCTTACCAAAGTAATGATTTGTTTATTTTCCTAATCCCAACCTATTCATCCCATGGAGCAAACTGCTAATACTCCACATCTAACACCACGATGTTATCGGTAAAAGTTAACTACCATTTCACGTTCAAATCTAATTAAAGATTTAACTATCGCTTGGAGCAAAACTGGTGATACTCCGTTCTCGAAAAATTTCTTGAATTGATAATTTTAATTATCACATTCACATTTCAATCTAATTAAAGATTCATTAAAATTCAACTTAGTTTTAATCTTCTCAAAAATCAATATTAATGATTATTTAACTTTGGGAAATCAAACATGCCACATCGACAATCTACACCGTACCATTGATTTCTGCCGATATATAACCTCTGAGCTCGTACGTGTTAGAGAAGGGTGTTAAGCAAGGGAATAAATTCTCCACCACCAAACAGATATATATTTAGCAGAGATCAACAATTATAGCTCGAAATACAATGTTAGACACGTAACCCTGTCTTTAGCTGAGTTAAAGAACCAATGTCATTTAAAACACGGTTCACGATAAACCCAAAATCCCATTCCATTAACTATGGAATCTTCACGAAAAACAAATCAATATATAATCAATATCAATTTCTGTATCCGTCTAATAATACAAACGGAAAAACGTCAAACCCTTTTAAATTCCATATATATTAACAATCTTCCTTCACAGAAGCTCGTCTCGATTATTAACAAATCGAATTCCATTCACTTCCAATTTAATATATTAAATTGGAAATCTTTACTTTGGAAAATTCCATTAATCTTAATTAAAAGATTATAAATTCCAAATCATATTCTTCACTGTTAATTATGTTAAAGAACAAGTGTTATTTAAAACACCATTCACGATAAACCCAAAAATCCAATTCTTGCTTCAATTCCAATTAAATATTAATTAATTGGAAAACTTGACTAAATCTTAATTTAAAGATTTATTCTTTTCTCAACTGGGTTTAATAATAGTGTTAATGATGACATCGTTCACGGGAAACCCTAAAATCCAGTTTGAATCCAATAAAATGTTAATTAATTGGTAAAATTCCCTAAATCTTAATTAAAAGATTTATTCTTTTCACAACTAGGTTTAAGAACAATGTTGTTAAAGACACCGTTCATGACAAACCCAAAATCCAATTTGATATCAAATACAAGGCTCTGAATAGAAATTATATCGGCTTATATTCAATATCAAATTCTAAAACCAATCGGTATCGTATTGGGAATAACGATATATATATATATCTTCCAAATTCCTCAACAATATCCGTATAATCACGGAATCCAATATCGAAATATTTTAAAGATTATTTCTATTCCAAATCCATTCCAATTTGATCATTGGAAAATTCTGGTTATTTTAAATCCATTTTCAAATTCAATTTATTTATTTAAAAATAATTGGATTATTATTCTAATTAATAGCTAGTTCATTTCGATAAAAATATATATTTATATTTCCAAAGCACGAATTTTTCATCCAAAATATTTCCAAATCATTTATTATGATTTTACATAAATTTTCCGTATTTTTAATAATTTTATTATCGCCCTTACAGTCGGTTTCCTATAATGGTCACCAAGCTGCATCTATAGCGACCTTTTCTGAAATTGATTTGGACATGTCTCCAAATCTACCATTAGATTTCAAATCTCTTATATACATTTGAAAGCTCTTTTCGATACGAACCCGACGGTTCTGGTTTCAGGAGAATCCGACGGTCGGATCTGCCGTAACGTCAATTTGAAGTTAATGGTCGAAATTCGCGAACGGGTCTATTCAGGCGCTTAATTTATATATATATATAATAAATATTATATAATTCATCGATTTCCATTTAAAACTTATTTTATAAATCATTTTAAATTCATTTTAAAAACGATTTCCACTCCCATTTCAATTCCAAATCAAAATTGAATATTCCATTATAAATTCGTTTTAAATTCATTTTAAAACGATTTCAATTTCAAATTTAAATCAAAATTGAATAGTACTATATAAATTCGTTCTAAATTCATTTTAAAACGATTTCTATTTGATTTTCAAATTTAAATCAAAATTGAATATTCCATTATAAATTCATTTCAAATCAATTTCAATTCCATTTCAATTTTAAATCAAAATGAATATTTCATTATAAATTCGTTTTAAATTCATTTTAAAATGATTTCAATTTGATTTTCAAATTTAAATCTATGACAGCCCGCCCCGCACCAGCCGGCATCACCTCCGTAAGTGCGCTGTACACATGCCCAACTAGCACGGAACGGTCGTCGGAAGAAAGGAAAGAAGAGAATGAACTAACAAGGAACCTGTAGAATGTCTCACAGCGCATGGAACAAAATATAATAATAACATAATCTTGACATAAAACAGGAGAGACAGTGCATAAGCTGAAAACTAAACCAACATAGCAGCGGAAACCCAAATACAGCTTATGATCCAACATCATTATTACAACTTTAAACTGTCTCTAAAGAAAAAGAAAGTTATAGTAGAAGATGCACTACTAATGCCCAAGCAGTGATCTTCAACAACACATGGAGAATATCTATATGTATCATACGTGGAAGCCTCTTGCTCGTCTCCGATCAGCTACTCGTGCATACCCAACTAACCTGTCTCTAGTCTACTCGTGAGAGCACCCAGAGTAGTAAGAAGAGACATAAAACTCTGGGTCAGACAAAAAGTCTGGTATGAGCGATAAGCAGCTAAACAGAACAATAATAGGTATACTAAACCATACCTGAACCTGGACCTGCAACCAAAGAGTTAGCACTACATACCGTACAATACTCTAAGGTGCCACTATCATATGGTGTAAAGAATACGGGGGTGGGGGTGTGTATGTCATAATGAAGGCAAACAATCAAACATAGCAACCATTCTCACATCTCTCATTCAGTGCGTAAAGCATACGATGTCCACCACTGTCAATCACTAGACCCATCGAAGTAGTGACGGAGTTCGACTTGTACAACTACTGCTGCTACCAAGCATATCCCATGGAGTCATGACCAAATCTTTACAAATGACCCCACTTCATTGGTCTATAGCTCTTTAGTCGTACCTAGGCCAATGTGGCCCTGAATTCGTTCACGTACTCCCTACACATAGTGATTCAAAGTTACAGACATCGACAACCCCTTAGCACACGTCCCGCAGCAAAGCCCAATCATGAAGCCCACTCATTGGTTCCCAACTGGATCCTGAGTCAAAGCTCCTCATTTGGACTTCCTTTGCATCTCGGGTTTTGGTCGAATTGGATTTGGTCTTCAAAAGAGTCGTTACGTGGAAGAGATGGAAGTTCAATTCGGTTTAGTCTAATCTTCTTCAGTCAGTTCAGTTCGGATAAATCATCTCCAGGCTTCCCATTCGGTTCGGTTCGGGTGCCATGCTCCATTCAGTTCGGTTCGGGTGCCATGCTCTATTCGGTTCGGTTCGTCCCTCCTGCTCCAGCTTGCCTGCTCCGATCCGATCCCGCTCGCTTGCCTGCTACGATCCGATCCCGCTCCCTAGCTCCGATCCGATCCTCTGTCCAACTCCAACTCTAAGAAATGGCCTTCCTTCTTGCCAAAATTCCTTTATGCCAGACTTCAGTTCGATTCAGATTCCTTGCCCAGCTCTCCTATCCGATCCGAGCCTCTAACCTGATCCGATCCGAAACCCTGCACAACTTTCTGCAACTTTTTCCAGCGACTTGTTTACGCCATTCGACGACATTTTCGACCAGTCTAACTTTTCTAAACAACCACAAATCATTCCAAACAGTCATAGCAACAAATAGAAGTGACCTCAAACACCAAGACAACAACATGATGGGTTAAAATGGATCAAACATAGCCAAAATCCCATATTTTCCCCTTAAACATGTTTAAGAACAACTAATGATACGATTAGTAAAACTTAACCAAATCAAACCAAATTTCTAACAAAGGCCTAAAACATTATTTCGAATTTTATAATTATTTTTCCATAATTTTATCATGTTTAAATTCGCTAATCTTCACTAATTACCCTTAATTAACCGTAATTAGTGCAAAACTAAGCAAATCAGTCACCTTAACCACAAATAAAACCCCAAAACTAAAATGATTCTCTGTTTGGCACTTTTCCCAATGCAACACAGCAGCTCTAGCCTTGCTTTGGTGCTATTTCTCCTTAATTTGATGTAGTTTAAGCCAAAATTTGATTAGAAAGTGATTAGAAGTTGATTTGGGTGTTGGAGGCCATTGTTAGGGTTCCAAGAATGAAAGTGACGGCTGAAAGAAATGTTTTCTAACCCTAATCAGCCCCTATACATCACTAATCTCGAAATCCCCTTTGGGCCTAGCTGCTAATTACCCGGTTAGACCCAATTAAGCTGTTTTTCACCATTTGAAACTTGTTTCAGCCATATCTCCCAAACGGTGAGTCCGTTTGGCTAATATGACCACTCTACGGAATTGTAAACCATCATCCGGAGCCAATGGAAGTGGTTTCAGGTCCAAATTCCTTTTCAGTCAAAAGTTATGGTCAAAACAAGATCAGTTAGGGGCAAAACGGTCATTTATAAAATCGGCAGAAATCATGAACATGGGAAATGACCCCAGTTGTAGTCTCCCAAAGTTACATGACCATACGACTTCGTATGTGAATGAAATAAATATCCTACGATCCTTCGATGCGTAGAATGCGGGTCGTTACACTCTCCCCTCCTTTAGAAATTTCGTCCCCGAAATTCCTTAACCCCAAAACATACAAAGGATCCCGCATGCCTACCAATCATATATAACAATCAAACATGCAAAACAAACAAAACAACCTATCCTAGCATGCGGAAAGACTAAACCTAAATTGAAATCTTACCAGACGAAGAGTTCTGGATAAGTCTTCCTAATGTTCTCATCTGTCTCCCAAGTACAATCATTCTCATTCTCGCCCCCATTGAATTTTGACTAATTTCACCGTCTTCCTTCGAAGCTGCTTCGTATCGTTCCCAACAATACGCATATGCCTGCGGTTCCCAACCGCCTCGCGTTCAACTTCGACATCATCCAACTGATCAGGTGAAATAGTCACATCTGGGTCGTGTACAAATTTCCTTAATTGGGAAACATGAAATACGTTGTGAACTCCTGCCATCTTCTCTGGTAATTCAACTCTATATGCCAAATTCCCAATTTTCTCTAGAACTGGGAATGGACCAACAAATCTTGGTGCTAACTTGCCTCTCCTTCCAAATCGTATCACGCTCTTCAACGGAGAAATCTTGACAAACACCAAGTCGCCAATGGAGAACTTTAATTCTCTTCTCCTCTTATCAGCATAACTTTTCTGCCTATCTTGGGCAGCCTTCATTCGCTGTTGAATAACTTTAATCTTGTCTGATTTTTCTCTTATTACCTCTGGTCCAAGCACATATTTCTCACCGGCCTCTAACCAACATGACGGTGAGTTGCACGGTCTTCCGTACAAAGCTAAAAATGGAGCCATACCAATACTGGACTGATAACTATTATTATATGCAAACTCTACTAGATGCAAATGGTCATCCCATGATCCACCAAAATCCAATACACAGGCTCTCAAGAGGTCTTCTAATATACGATTCACCCTCTCTGTTTGACTGTCGGTTTGAGGATGATACGCGGTACTGAGATGTAATTCTGATCCTATCGCCTCTTGTAAGCTCTTCCAAAATCCACTAATGAACAACCGATCTCGGTCACTCACAATGCCTTTAGGTATTCCATGAAATCTCACAACCCACTTCACATATAGCTCAGCTAACTTAGCTGCCGTTCTATTTGAATTAACGGGTATAATTCTTGTACTCTTGGTTAATCGGTCCACAATCACCCAAATGCTATCATGGCCCGACCTAGTTCTTGGTAACCCATCAATGAAATCCATTGACACTTGCTCCCATTTCATTCTGGAATTTCTAACGGTTGTAACAAACCACTAGGCTTCTTTTGCTCGGCTTTAACTAGCTGGCAATTCATGCACTTGGATATAAACTTCCCAATGTCTCTTTTCATCCCTTCCCAGTAGTAGGTCTGCTTCATGTCTCGGTACATCTTGTTACCACCAGGTTGTATAGTCAGTTTTGAGTGATGACATTCTCTAAGCACTTCATCTCTCAATCCATTGATATTGGGCACAACAAGTCTTTCATTCTTTCTAAGCCATCCATCTCGATCAAGCCCATACTTATTCATCTCTCTGTCGATTCCCATCTCTAACTTTGAGATGATTCCCAATAGATTAGGATCGTTCCTCTGACTGGAACCAATCCGCTCAATCAAAGTGGGTCTGATCGTCAAACTTGCTAACATTTCTGGATCCAATTCGCACTTTGGTCTGAAATCATACCCAGCGATGTACTACAGTTGCTTCCATTCTAGAAACATAGCCCCTAAACTGGCATGTCTTCTACTCAATGCATCAGCCACCGCATTTCCCTTTCCTGGTGTATATGCGATGTCGAAATCATAGGAAGCTAAGAATTCTAACCATCTTTGCTGTCGGAGATTTAGATCCTTTTGAGAGAAGAGATACTTTAACGATTTATGATCGGTAAACAACTCGAATCTTTCTTCTAAGAGATAATGTCTCCACATCTTCAACGCGAACACGATCGCTTCCAATTCCAAATCATGGGTAGGGTATCTTCTCTCGTGCGGTTTCAATTGCCGACTTGCATAAGCTACAACCCTACCGCCTTGCATCAATACAGCACCTAGTCCGGTACCACAGGCATCCGTGTATACCGTCATCTCTTCATTCCCCTTAGGAATGACTAACACTGGTGCGCGCGTCAACTTTTCCTTTAGACTCTTGAATGCATTCTCACACTTTTCGTCCCAGACGAAAGCTTGATTCTTCTTGGTCAACCGAGTCAACGGTGCTGCTATCTTGGAGAAATCTTGGATAAAATTACGATAATATCCAGCTAATCCAAAGAAACTTCTTATGTCCGTTGCATTCTTAAGCGTATACCAATCTTGTACCGTAGCCACCTTCGCAGGATCCACGGCAATACCATTCTCTGAAACAACATGGCCCAAGAATCTCACTTCCCTTCTTCAAAAGTGACACTTAGAAAACTTTGCTTTCAATTGGTGTTTTCGCAACACCTCCATCACTATTCTTAAATATTCCTTGTGTTCTTCCTCTGTCCTCGAATAGACCAAAATATCATCCACGAACACAAGGACAAACTTATTCAACTGATCTCTGAATAACCCATTCATAAGATCCACAAAATATGCCGGGGCATTGGTCAGCCCGAATGGCATGACCAACCACTCATAAAATCCAGACGGCGTCCGAAATGCCGTTTTAGCTATACTCTCAGCTTCCACTCTAAGCTGATGAAAACCTGTCGCGAGATCCAACTGAGAGAATACTCTCGCGCCACTCAGCTGATCAAACAAATGATCTATCCGTGGTAGAGGATACTTGTTCTTCCTCGTCACTTTATTCAACTCGCGGTAGTCTACACATAAACGAAGGGAACCATCCGCCTTGGTAGCAAACACAACTGGTGCTCCCCATTCAAAAACACTCCTTCTGATAAATCCCTTCTTCAAAAGATCGCTGACTTGCACCTCGAGCTCTCGCTGCTCCCTTCGTGCCATACGACGAAGTGGCATCACTATAGGTCTGGCATCTTTCACTAAATCAATACGAAACTCAATCTCTCGGTGTGGTGGAAGCCCGGTCACTTCTTCGAAAACGTCCGGATACTGGCCAACCACGGGCAAACCTGACAACTCACTATGCGGGATGTCGAGGGAATTTAGAAAACTAGCCATTACCCCCATCACCGGGTAGACCACCAAACACTACCCTCCGCCCATCATCCGCTCTAGCTGTCACCGAAAAGCCCTCACAGTCTACCACCACCCTGTATCTTTGGAGCCAATCGACTCCCAAAATAATGCCAAACCCAGTAAAGCCCAAAACAAAGCAATCACAAACAAACATGCATCCATGACTCGATAAGACCACATTACGACAAATCGTGCTAAGGTTAGTCGAACCACCAATTGGGTTCGTCACTACAAAAGGTCTATCAACAATCTCGGGCTCCAATCCCAACCTATCTACCAGGTCACTAGATATGAAAGAACTGGAAGCTCCGGTATTAAACAAAACTCTAACAGGAACATCATAAACAGAAAGCATACCTTGGATGACGACATTCTTTCCCTTCTCCGCTGCAGATGGGGCATTCGACGAAGAAGGAATAGCATTAAGGGCATATGCTTTCACCATCTGCTTTTCTTTAGGGGGTTGCGGACACTTGTCCTTGTGATGTCCCACTTGACCACAGTTGAAGCACTTCCTATCCGCTGGCTTGGCCCGACAATTACTAGCATAATGGCCCTTCTTACCACTGCTGAAGCACTCAACATCTTGCTTATTCCTTTTCTTCTGGCCATCCTTGGTCTGATTCTGCTTTCTCTTATTCTGAGAACCATTCTTGCCTCCACCGCTTGCTTGCGGTTTCGGTTCTTCTTCAGATGCAGCCTTAGTCTTCGGCTTAGGGTAAAGACTCTCTGATCTCAAAGCTTTCCCCACAATCGACTCAAACGTCTCATCGATGTGGTTAATAAGCCTTTCCCCCAAGTACCCATCCATGCCGGTTATGAACTTCTCGTTCTTCTTCTCGGCAGTATCTATTAGGGATAACCCATATTTCGACAAAGTGTCGAATTCGGCAATATACTCCAAGACAGCTCTGCCATTCTGCTTGAGTTCCAAGAATCTCTTAAACAACACTGACTTCTGAGCAGCTGGAATGAACTTATCGCTAAAGCGAACCTTAAACTGATCCCAAGTAATCTGATCCTCTGGGGTAGCTGCCTTTATAGCATTCCACCAATTCATTGCCCGTCCTTGCAACTGACGGGATGCTAGCGTTCTCTTCATCGCATCCTCGATACCCAAGTCTTCGAAGATACGCTCGCAGCTATCCAGCCAATCCTGAACGTCCGTAGCCGACTCCGTTCCGTGGAACGGTTTCCTACCAAGACTGGTATAATCCTTATTCAGCTTGGCGAAATCGGCCTTTGGCGCCTGCACTACTGGACCACCACCATTTCCAGCATTGGGAGCTGCCCTCTGCACATCCCTAAGCATCTCTCTCATGAGGTCAGTAAACATCGTCCTCATCTCAGCAGCATTCCCATTATTGGCTCTTCTACCGGTACCCCTTACGTATCGGCTCATCGTTCAATCTGCACAGAGAAAACGATTAACCATCTCCATAGTGGTGTCAGTGCAGTGCGACTTCATCCTTAGCTATACTAATAATATATATATAGCTTTTGAAAATCAAAATAATCACAAATACGCGCTCTCATATACGTATTATCTCTCCCTGGTGTCTTTCCCTAGGTTAACTACGCAACCTAGAGCTCTGATACCAAGTGTGACAGCCCGCCCCGCACCAGCCGGCATTTCCTCCGTAAGTGCGCTGTACACATGCCCAACTAGCACGGAACGGTCGTCAGAAGAAAGGAAAGAAGAGAATGAACTAACAAGGAACCTGTAGAATGTCTCACAGCACATGGAACAAAATATAATAATAACATAATCTTGACATAAAAAAGGAGAGATAGTGCATAAGCTGAAAACTAAACCAACATAGCAGCGGAAATCCAAATACAGCTTATGATCTAACATCATTATTACAACTTTAAACTGTCTCTAAAGCAAAAGAAAGTTAAAGTAGAAGATGCACTACTAATGCCCAAGCAGTGATCTTCAACAACACAGGGAGAATATCTATATGCATCATACGTGGAAGCCTCCTACTCGTCTCCGATCATCTACTCATGCATACCCAACTAACCTGTCTCTAGTCTGCTCGTGAGAGCACCCAGAGTAATAAGAAGAGACATAAAACTCTGGGTCAGACAAAAAGTCTGGTATGAGCGATAAGCAGCTAAACAGAACAATAACAGGTGTACTAAACCATACCTGAACCTGGACCTGCAACCAAAGAGTTAGCACTACATACCGTACAATACTCTAAGGTGCCACTATCATATGGTGTAAAGAATACGGGGGTGGGGGTGTGTATGTCATAATGAAGGAAAACAATCAAACATAGCAACCATTCTCACATCTCTCACTCAGTGCGTAAAGCATACAATGTCCACCACTGTCAATCACTAGACCCATCGAAGTAGTGACGGAGTTCGACTTGTACAACTACTGCGACTACCAAGCTTATCCCATGGAGTCATGACCAAATCTTTACAAATGACCCCAATTCATTGGTCTATAGCTCTTTAGTCGTACCTAGGCCACTGTGGCCCTGAATCCGTTCACGTACTCCCTACACATAGTGATTCAAAGTTACAGACATCGACAACCATTTCGCACACGTCCCGCAGCAAAGCCCAATCATGAAGCCCACTCATTGGTTCCCAACTAGATCCTGAGTCAAAGCTCCTCATTTGGACTTCCTTTGCATCTCGGGTTTTGGTCGAATTGGATTTGGTCTTCAAAAGAGTCGTTACGTGGAAGAGATGGAAGTTCAATTCGTTTTGGTCTAATCTGCTTCAGTCGGTTCGGTTCGGATAAATCATCTCCAACTTTCCCATTCGGTTCGGTTCGGGTGCCATGCACTATTCGGTTCGGTTCGTCCCTCCTGCTCCAGCTTGCCTGCCCCGATCCGATCCCGCTCGCTTGCCTGCTCCGATCCGATCCCGCTCGCTTGCCTGCTCCGATCCGATCCCGCTCCATAGCTCCGATCCGATCCTCTGTCCCACTCCAACTCTAAGCAATGGCCTTCCTTCTTGCCAAACTTCCTTTGTGCCAAACTTCAGTTCGGTTCGGATTCCTTGCCAAGCTCTCCTATCCGATCCGAGCCTCTAACCCGATCCGATCCGAAACCCTGCACAACTTTCTGCAACTTTTTCCAACGACTTGTTTACGCCATTAGACGACGTTTTCAACCAATCTAACTTTTCTAAACAACCAAATATCATTCCAAACAGTCATAGCAACAAATAGAAGTGACTTCAAACACCAAAAAAACAACATGATGGGTTAAAATGGATCAAACATAGCCAAAATCCCATATTTTCCCCTTAAGCATGTTTACGAACAACTAATGATATGATTAGTAAAACTTAACCAAATCAAACCAAATTTCTAACAAAGGTCTAAAACATTATTTCAATTTTTATAAATGTTTTTCCATAATTTTATCATGTTTAAATTCGCTAATCTTCACTAATTACCTTTAATTAACCGTAATTAGTGCAAAACTATGCAAATCAGTCACCTTAGCCACAAATAAAACCCCAAAACTAAAATGATTCTCTGTTTGGCGCTGTTCCCAATGCAACATAGCAGCTCTAGCCTTGCTCTGGTGCTATTTCTCCTTAATTTGATGTAGTTTAAGCCAAAATTTGATTAGAAAGTGATTAGAAGTTGTTTTGGGTGTTGGAGGCCATTGTTAGGGTTCCAAGAATGAAAGTGGCAGCTGAAAGAAATGTTTTCTAACCCTAATCAGCCCCTATACATCTCTAATCCCGAAATCCCCTTTGGGCCTAGCTGCTAATTACCCGTTTAAGCCCAATTAAGCTGTTTTTCACCATCTGAAACTTGTTTCAGCCATATCTCCCAAACGGTTAGTCCGTTTGGCTAATATGACCACTCTACGGAATTGTAAACCATCATCAGGAGCCAATGGAAGTGGTTTCAGGTCCAAATTCCTTTCCAGTCAAAAGTTATGGTCAAAACAAGATCAGATAGGGGCAAAACGGTCATTTAAAAAATGGCAAAAATCATGAACATGAGAAATGACCCCAGTAGTAGTCTCCTAAAGTTACATGACCATACGACTTCGTATGTAAATGAAATAAATATCCTACGATCCTGCGATGCGTAGAATGCGGGTCGTTACAAAATCAAAATTGAATATTCCATATCATTATAATATTAAAATGGTAATATTTTCAAAATATCAGATTTTGAAATCACTTTTTGATATTCATTATAAAATGAATAAAATCGACAGAAAATCCCGTTCGTGTTAAAATGGCGTTTAACTACTTAACCCAGCTTCACATTTCAATATTCACTGAATATTATTTTATAATATTCATTAATTCTGAACTAGAATCAGACTTAATCAATTACCATATAATTTCAGTTATATGGATTTCATACATCATGTGTATACAACAATAATGTTAAACAATCATTAAAAATTCAAAAAACATCGAGAGTGCATTTTACAACTGTATAAGCATTAAAATAAATAAATAACGCTTATACTGTCTGTCAACCCATCGATTGACATACCACTAATTATTGGGATCAGTGTATGTCAAATATTATCCCAATACCCATGTGGGATTTTCAAACAACAAATACTGTTTATCTTTTGTGTAGTTGGACGATGTGTAAAATTTATCGTCCCAATCAATATCAGATAAATAAGTGTACATAAACAAACCATCCAGTTTGTAAATGAATATTTATTTTATTTTATTTCATGATAATATATATATTTTTTATATAAATGATATACAACAATATCAATACATGACAATCCAAACACAATCCAAACAAACACTCAACTGGTTTGTACAAAAAGTAGTATCAGCGGATTCCAAGCCCCGTCTGCAACCTTGTATATATTAACTCTAAAATAATTTGGGTGTGAGAGCGATCTCGCATTCGTTTCCACTCCTCTATTCTTTTGTTTTTGTATTTTTTTTACCGCTTGGATTTAAATTTTCCCTAAATTCCAACGTGCTCCGTTTTGGTTTCGATCAGTTTCATCGCGAAGCTCTGATTTTTTTTATTTCAACGCAACTGAAACCGTTCGATTTCATTCCCGTATGACAAAGTTATAGCAGTTTATATGTTAATCACATTTCAAATTAATTATAATATAATTAATTAAACAATTACGCTTTTTAATTACGTTTAACTCAAAGCTTTGCCGTTCATCTTCTTCTTTCAGGAGCCCGTGAAAAACTGCTGCTCGCCACCTAGGGTTGCAAATCGCAAGCACCACAATATGCCAGAGAACGATTAGACTTCACCTCAAGATGCGGCTACACGCCGTCTGTCATCGCCAGCCACCTCAGGAGGCGTGACGCCCCAGATCACCAGAGAAATCCACTTGACGATGACCATTTCGAGCTGTGATTTTGAACTAATCACGAAACAAAAATACATCTTGTTTGTATTGAATTGAAGAGAACAAAAAGTTGTTTGATTTTCGTTTTGGAATCGGGTTTAATTTTGAATGGGATTGGACGATATTGAGGATTTAAAATCCGAAGTTTTCAGCCCTAGATTTAAGAAATGGAGGCTTTGACAAGGAGAAAATAAAAGAAGGGTTTTGACCTTTTTTTTTAAATATATATATATATATAGTATAAATTAAAATTTTATTCCAAAATGCTTTTTTATCGATCCTAACTCCAAATCAAACTCAATGATTGTCACCGCTAGCTAAATACCCCCATTCCGGACACAATGGGATATGTCCGGTAAGCCAATTCGACCGTTACGATCAGTTTTCATCAAAATTAAAATATAAATCAATATATATTAAATTTAAAGGTACATTTTTATTTACCGGGGCCGCATACTGACTCCAAAAATTCCCGAAAATTAAATCTAGCTACGTTTTAGCGATACGGTCCTAACAAAACAATTTTTGTCGAATTTGGAGACTATTTGAAAAATGATCAATTTCTGGTCGATCCAGTTCAAATTTACTACGCTCACATATTAATTCCAAAAATTATGAAATTTGAAACCTGACTATAATTTGACATTCCGGATCCAACAAAAGTGGTTTCGTCGAAAACAGAGGTCGTTTGCAAAATAGTTATTTATTATATTATGTTAAATTCCTTAGCGAATATTTAAAATTTTAAACTGGACATAACTTTCAATTCCCGTTATGAAATATGGATTTTTCGCATTCGCTGGAAAGATATTTTTAAATAGATTCAAAGATTTCTGGTTTAACTGAAATCCGATTTATTTTGAATCCTGTACATTCATTTGAAATTTGAAATCGAAATTTCAAACTATCCCGCCATTTCAAACTCCTTTTATAAATAAATTAAAATTATATTTTCTGACTTCGATTTAAATAAATTTTTAGTCTTTATTATTTAAAATAAATCATTTTAAATATTCAAAATCCATTAAAATTGCTAAAATAAAATTTTTTAATTGGTTCTGAAAATCCATGTTGTTACATCTTATATGTTTAAGGTTTTTCATAATTGTCTTATAAACACTATTAACCCCCCTTTAGTGCTAGTCTTGCCTTAAGATCTGCATTCCACATTCCCCAATTGGTATCCGAGCAAGGTTTTTCAAAAAATTCATAATCTGATTTCTGAAAATATTAAATGGAAACCAACACTGGTGATAATAGTTCTTTTCTAGAGCGCCAGTCCATTGTTAAATCATCCTTATTTAATGGTAGAAATTATTCATACTGGGCATGTAGAATGGAAAAATATTAAGAGTCGGTAGGATTAGACACATGGAATATCACACAGACAGAATATGTAGAACCCACAACTAATTTTTCACAATGGACTAATGAACAAAAGGCTGCTGCACAAAGCAATTCTAGAGCTATGAATATGCTATTCTCGACTGAATTTAAGAATTATAAAGTGGACATAGGCATGTTAATACCGAACCACTATAAATCCCATGTGGTTATTGCTTTATTTTTCTTGTTTTTAGTCTATATTTCTTCATTAATCTCTACAAAAACTTTTTGTTCGGTGTTACTGCCATTTTTTGGTCTAATAATTAACTAAAATGAATTGGTTTTCTATTAAACCTAATTGAATCGGTGGAATAAATGCTTTTAAATAAGTGAGTTTTTGAAAAGAAAAAGGGTTTATAACATTCTTCTTGCCTTAATAATTTCAGGGATGAATGTAACGACCTAGATATTTAACTTTTAATTGAACATTTAAAATTGTGTTTGAATGTTAATTTGTAAGGATTCTTATTTATTAATTAAACGACGTTTGAATATATAATTTATATTTAATTTATAAAATGAGCTGCACCGGCTGGGTAGTTCTTAATATTACATTTTGAACTGTAACTGAATGTACAAAATCCAATATAAGTCGGAATTTTTTGAAACAAGAATCATCTGAATCTATTAGATTATAATTTTCGAATGAAAAAGAAAAATCGAGATCTCATCTTATAGATTATGAATTATGTCCAGGTCAAATTTTTAAAAGGTCTCTACGGAATCGTTTATAAAGCATACCATTATATTTAATAAAATAAAAAGTTTTTTAATAAATTAAGATATAGTTTCAACTTGGAATTTGATCAAAATGGTTTATGTATAGTTATGTGTTGTTGCGATATAATGGAAGTTTAGAGTTTTGAAAATTTAGTTTAATGTTGATTTGGCAGAAATGAGAATTTTATATTAATTTAATCAAATTAAAATAGCCAATTCTAAAATAGGAACGGATCTCAATGAATTTTTTCATTGGGTTCGTAATGTTAAATTATTGTGTGGAAACTAATTTCGTGGTGATTTGATACCGTATATGACTTCGGTAGCCATAAATGCACAGCTAGTTTGCGTGGCAATTAATTAAATGAAATTAAATTGATTATTATGAATTTGTTGATAACTTGAACTAACGATCGAATTTTGATGCGACACTTGTTCTGTTGAATTCATATTGACGTTTAGAGTCAGGATATGTATGGTTCGTTATTTTTGAAGACAAGTATTTTGTCTCCGAAATTGCGTCATTTTACGTGTAAAATATCATTCCAGAAAGACAGCCTCCGAATTAGTAAGTTACTATAGGGTTTTGATTTTCATATCGATCAGACTTACCGTTTGATTGTGGGAAAGGCAAACGCTAGATTTTTTTTTAATCGTTTTATCGATTTAATGTGAAACCTAAGAATAACCAATTTTCAAACGACCTTAGAAATCAACGAAACTAATTTTATTGAATCTGTAGTTATTAATTATTGTAAGGTCTCAGGTTTATGTCAATTAGAGTTAATACGCGATTATGCAAAATTTAAACGCATACTGATTCACATTGTGAATTTATAAAGGAAATTTTATAAATGATCTCGGAATCCGATGAAACCAGTTCCATTGTGTCCGTAATATTTAAATATGCTAGTATTTCTATTTTCGTCCCAATTGGAGGTCGTATGAGGTAGTTTTTGAGTGAAACTTAAAGCGTAAGTTTCGTTAATAATTAAATAATAAGTTTTTTTACCTATAAATAAGTCATAAACCCTAACTATGCGTCAATAGGCAAATCTGTGGTCAAAGGCCTATGCGTCTCCACTAGACACATAATGAATGGTCAACAATCTTCAAAACTTCCCACATAGAATTCTCTTAATCCACACATTGAATCAAAAATATTTCAACATTAGAAACACTCAGCTTGATAAGAGCAACAATTTTCCTGGTCATAATCGATTCCAGTTCGACAATGAGTTTAGAACCAGTTACGATGGCATGGCGTTTAGGAGCTGATTGCAGCCATTGGACGACAGTAGGGTGATCGATACTTTTGGCGAGGATCAGTTTAGAAGAGGTGCACACGCCAGTAGCTCTATATCGTACTCCGGTGGAGTCGATCGACAGTAGTATGAGGGAGGGTGCGTGCATATGCAGTTCGAGCGAGAACGAAGATGAGGAAACCAGGAGAAATCGTAATCAACCGCTTAAGAAGGTAATTAGGTATTAATTATTATTAATAAAGGAATATTATTACTTATATATAAACCATATAATTGTAATTGGTATAAATTTTACAAACATTAACAGAATTGAACAAAATTGGACCTATTGCGATCGTGACGACAAATACTACGTTGCTGAGCCAATTCAGAGGCATTTGGAAAAAATGGGTTTTAAAACTAGATGAAAAAAACCTAATTTCATTGAACCATCAAATCGAAAGAAAAAATTGAGTTAACTCTCACAATTTTTGGAATTCTATGATGTGTTAAATTTATATAACTATAATTCATAGTTAATAGTTTGAATTGGATGACTAAGTGCCTTGGTTGCTTATTTTTTGTTTAATGGTTGTCGATGTTTATATTTATGTCGTATTTATGGTTTTGTTTAAAAATATTCATATACTATTGTATTATGGACAGTGGTGTAGGGAAGAATAGGTTGGAGGGATCCAACTGGATTTCTCAAATATTTTGTATGTTATTTGTTTCTATATTGTTCATATATGAATTGTTTATCTAAAATAATGTTATACCCTTATTGGATGTTGATTGTTGATGGGATATAAATCATTTAACTGGAACTTAACTTGTCATTGTATTTTAAATCAATAGATAATATAGATTAAGTGGTTAGTAGTGAAGGGCCTAAAACTCGTCTTTTTAGATGTTGATTGGCCGTCAGGCGAATTGACATGGTTAAAGTTAAAAAAATTTATTTTTATAACTAAATCAAACTTTTCGAGTTTATAAGATTTTTAGAGATAAACATTTTTTAAATACATCAATATTTATAATCATATTTTACAAACAAATTATTAAACGATTATATCGTAAATCCGAATGTTTATAATAAGTAAGGAAGACCGAAATTTACCGATAGATTAATAAACTGAGATAATTGTTTTTTAAGGAAGCAATTAAGCGAGTTATATTAAATTAATTATATTTGTAATTTATTTAATGAGAAGGTTTAAAAAACCAGTTAACTATGTTGGCTTGGCCAACTGTTTCAATTGAAAGTGTTAATTAATTTGTTATTTAATAGAAATAGTTTTAACAAATAATTGTTAAACTTAACGAGTAATCTTAAAAGTTAATTAATCATTAATTAAGTATGTTATAAAATGATTATCGAGTAATTTGTTATTCATAAGGTTAATTAATATTTAAATACCTTTGGAAAATGATCACCTTTTCTAGTAATGAAATTAACTACATTTATTGCAGTAAGCGATGAAGTTATTTTTTTTTAAATAAAGCGATTACCTTTAGTTGGAATTAGTTTAAGAAGTAATCGAGTAGGATTTAATTAAAATATGTAAAAGGGTTCGACAAAGGAATTTCTAAATTAAGTTTAGAAACAAGGTTTGTAAATGGAATTTAGGAACTTATGCGATGAATTTAGATATGATTTACCTAATTAAGGTAAACAAGTGCGAACCCGTGCTTCACACACGGATTGGTGAAATTAGCCAATAGTCTATAAGCTCTTTGAGGAGATGATTCATCAAAAATTAAGCAATAACCATTTTGAGTAATAATATTGTGCTGCGGGTAACTACTGTTTGAAACTTGAAAAACAAAGGTATGCACTTTGCTGGCAATTACTCTTGTTGTTTATATTACTGGAAAGTTGCATAATAGAACAGGTGCGATAGTGATAGTTTATAATAGATAACATATTGGTAATAAAGTTTGGTGTGGGGAGAAAAAACGTACATGTCCATTTTTTAATTGCCTTGAATTTGAATATTTTTTTTGCTTATGGTAATATGCATGGTATCTGGTTATCTTACCTATATTTCACTTCCACATTATTTCAGATTTGATTTTTGCTCTTGCTTTCCCCTTTGTCTTTGTGGCAGTGATAACCTAACTAACAAAACCAAAAGTATAGTTTGGATGCCAAATCCAGAAGTACAAAACGAAATTTAACATGCAAACAATCAAAAGCAATGAAGTAGACTGAGTAAACAACCAAGCGTATGAAAAAATGAATTTCATTAACATGTTTCATGTTTAGAACAAAATAACAAAACTACAACAATTTTTTACCATTGACGGGAAAAAATTGAAATAAACTAAAAGTAGATCCAATGAAAAAATTATGGGAAAAAGTAGCAAAACAACAAATTTAAGGCATCGAGAATTCTAACATGCAAAATGATGCAAGAACAACACCCCAGCCATCACCATTACATGAGGTGCATAAAATAAGTTCTGAATGTTGGGTATTCTGATAATAAATCCAACCCTGAATAGTTGTTGTACTACATTGGCCATGGCAAAAGATTTTCAACACAAAGGAGAATGATTTTTTTTTTTGTAAAAGTGGGTGTACTAAATCTCTTGACAATACATCCCATGATCATTGCAAAAGGCTTAAAAAAGACGAAAGTAACTAATATTTATTTGAATAAGCTAATTAAAAAAAATGTCATTTTGTTAGACACAGAAAGTAATATTCAAATTATTTATATCTTTTACTTAGGTAAACTTATTTATTTATTTGATAGTGACAATCATACTGCTAATCAATAGTTTGGAAACGAAACAAAAGTGGAGACTATCAACGCATAAGTAAAAATTTGTACCATATTTGTGCCATACCCCTTTTTCGTGGAATCCGCTACTTTAATAACCATGTTAAATAAAAGAAGAAAGAGAAATAATTCTAATATATAAATTGTAATAACATTTATAATATAAAAAAATTCATAGGGCTTATAATTCACTAAAATGTGTCATATAAAAGCTTTCATAGTTTGACAGATCTTTAATATAATGTATGAAATTTACATTTAAATCATTATATAATCATTCTAGCGCTTGTCCATATTTTTTGATAATCAAATGTAAAAACTACAGTCAATTTATTACATAAAAATCAAATCAATGAGTCAATATTCCTTTTAAATAAATATTTTAGCATCGGGCAATTTTATATTCAAAAATATATTTTATTCAAATATTATTACCTTCATTTTAAAGTAAGCAATTTAATATTCAGTGAATATATTTATAACATATCCCTAAAACTATTTTTTAATATTATTAAATGTGAAAAAGTTTCTCTTGTAAAATATAATTAGAATGCAATACGTAAGCAATCTTAAAATTTTAACTACATGAACTTAAAAGAGATAATTTTATATTCCAATAAAAATGATTCCATTTTCCATCGAGGGTATTAAAAAATGTTTATTTTTCATTTGTATTATATGCGACAACTTTAGATTCAAACTATAAAAACCATTTATTTGAAATACTAAACTAATAGCGGATTAAAAAAATTACAACTTTACTTACTGGTAGAAGCTAATAAGATGCATGTAAGAAGATTAGTCTTTCTAAACAAATTCGCAAAAGAAATGATACATAATTTTTTTTTTATCAATGTTATTATGTCCTTAGTATACTTGACATAATTAGCATTACCATTTTAGCTTAACAAAAGTGGATTTGAAAAAAGAATAAGCAAATTTAATGATAGTGACAACAGAGCTGCAGTTTGGAATAATTAACAAAAAAAGCATCCTTGTCCCAGTTAGTCACTTTGACCCAGGTGCAAGAGATCATAGATTCATTAGTTGCATAGTATGATTCAAACATATATTGACAGACGACATGTTGCATATTATCCAAACTTATATATAAGCACCCAATTTCGTTGAAAGAAAAAAATTTACAATATTCGCAATGGAGGAGGGAACAAAATCCTCATTGAACTTGAAAATTCTATGTCAAAAATAAAGTTTTATGTGTATGTGTGTATAAAGACCCCAAAAAACATGGATTTTTCAACTGAAATGGTTCTTTTCCCTATTTGTACAGACGGTACACAAACGAATAGTAATGTCGTAGTCAAGAGCCAAAACAATTATTTTGGTAAGTTATAAATAGATGTATGTAAAAAAATGGTGAAGTCTATAGATGGCGAAATGCAATCGGTGAACAAACATACTTCATTATCCAGCAGTCCCAAACTGAAACCAAACATGTCATTGCTTCCTAGGTTGACAAAGTCCAACAGCATGCCAATATGCACTGACCGTTGCTCTGAAAGTGCCAAGACAAAGCGATCCAGATGCGCATGTGGTTTGCACACTGTTCGACTAAATAAGATGTATATATTAAAATCTATGTAATTGCAGTCCGCTATCATGGTAAGATAATTTTAGACATAACTATCTTTCATTTTGTTTCGTACAGATGTGGCTTATTATCACCGTAAATCAATGTCAAAGCAAATTTATCAAAAACTTTTAAATGGCATTTCAATATATTTAATTATACTGTCACACTAAATTATAATTCAAACTTTTATACACTTTAACTTACTTAATAACTCTTGTTAGTTAACTAAATCAACGTTAAGTGGTTATTCTTAATTAAGTTTTCAATTAAAATTTAATACCATGCATGCTTAGAAGAAAAACTCAAGCATAAAGTTCATTCTATTAAAAAAAAATTTGCGGTGTTCATTTGTTGCAAAACCATTTTATATTTCAATTGCTTTAAGATATTTACCTTTGTACGTACTGGTAGGGAATAAAACTTCTAAACTGTAAATAAGTTACACAACTTAAGGTTAAAATATTTTCTTTAATATTCACTACTCTGACTTGTGCAACATCCATAGTAATACCAGAAAGAAAGGAAAAAACTACCTAAGCACTAAAAACAAAATCTTTGAAAGAGAACAATTTCACATACCATCATAAATCTGTCATGATGACTGGTTCTCAATGCCAAATTTCCTTTCTGAATTTAGGAATTTCCTTTCTGAATTTAGGTTGTGTTTGATTTATTTTATGTTTTTAGTTTTAAGCTTTCAACATTAATTTCGATAGATGCAAAGATTTGAAGGGTAGCGAAAGTGACGGACGAAAAACAGAGAGGATGATGGAGGGAATGAAGAAACGGTGAAGGAATGAATTTGTCATTGTCCTTCTGTTGTTTCTTAAAATACGAAAATAACAAAAAATCTCTTTTGGTTTTGTGTGTTAACTTCGTTTTGCAAAATGACCGTTTTCACGATGAGTGTGTTGTTCTATACTTTCGTATGTGTGAAAACCCAAAACTAAAAATTTGAAACTAAACACACCCGACTTCAATCATATTTTGTTCTTATGAGAAACGTTCCGTAAACATCCAAGCATTCAAAATCCAGCTGTTTCAAACAGAATTATCTAATTTTAATGTAGTCAGTCTGATGCATTATTATAAAGAAATCGGCATATCCGATTATTACATTACAAAATTTAGTAAAACTCAAAGAAAGTGAACATATGCTAATAATTTTTCTTTAATGCTGCTTACGTTTCTTTCTACATACACAAATAAAACTTAACCACAGAGACAATATACATGTATGTGCGCTCTAAGCAACATAGTGTGAACTTTTGCATCATCCCCTAGCCCTTGCTGCACGGATGAAGCCTGTCTCAATGGCTCCCTGTAAAATTATAAAATATACATACAATCATGTTAAAACAGGAGAGAGAGAGAGAGAGAGTTATAAGCTATACATACAGTCATGTAAAAACAGGAGAGAGAGAGAGAGAACATTAGAAAAAGGATACTATTATAGTTATAACATGATAATATCATTGTGAACTGAAGGGGTAAAAGTTAAGAGTCAGAAGCAATACATAATTGACAAAAGATACTACAAAAAAACATTGTATAGGCTTACCAGAAGTTTGCCTTTTACAGGATTGAATACATGTATGCCTTGTTTGTTTGTTTGTTTTAGCACAACTGATGCCAAAAAATAGGTCTGTTCGCTTGTCTCTTTTATAAACCTTGTCATTTCACATTTATTTTATTCAATCAATTTACAGGACATAACAAAAATACAAAAAAAATTACTACACGGGCAATGTATTATAGAACATAGAGTTTCTTCTTACCCCTGCACTTTATAAGGAGTCCATATCAATCTAGCAACATCAACTTTTAAACCACCAAGACCGGCAGCCTTAAGATGCTGATCAAGTACTTTAGGATTTGCGCATGTTGCATGTGAACCTTTTCTGTACTGAATCAACTCTAGTGTCAGAAGAGTGCTTAATATATCATCAGCTTTTATTGCTATCAGGTCATTAAGATCCTTAATAGAGATGTTGCTCTTGTGCTTTTTTAGGATCTCAATAAGGACCCTTGTCCAATAACCTCTATAGAGCTAAGCGGTCCTAGGTCCGAAAGTGGACGATCGGGTGTTCCAACTTTGCCCTCTTTCTTTGAAAGATATATGAGAATGCAATTAGACATCTCCCATAGCCTTTCCTTTGATATGGACGAAGAGTAAGAATGCATGCCAAATTATATGATTCCTCAAGAGTATTTTTCCTTTTAAAAGTATCCAACCATGTGGCAAACTTGATCATTAGATTCACAAAGTATGTGAAATAGAAATAGATCCACATCATAGTATAATGTCTTGTGATCAAGGAAAAGTTCGGCAAGAAAACATAGATTCTAGTCATAAACCTTGTTCTTTTTCCCATCAAACTCAAACATAGACAATGTGCCACTGCGGTAAATCTCATCTCCAGATGGATGCTCCAAATCACACTTTTTTCATATGCCTCTGAAACTGCTCTTTTACGCTTCATGAAATTTAGGAAAAACACACATAAGAAAAGTTTTGAAGAGTCGTTATATTCTGGCGGAAAAGGTGAGAAATACCATGTATCAATTTCTTTATCTTCCAAGTTCTATTTTTGCAATATTTTTCACCTTAATGAATTCCTCATGTTCACGCAAACTAGAAGCATCAAGGTCCTCATGACCTTGCTCAACATGTGTCTCATCAATCTTCCGCTTTCAATGGCGTGTCATTTTCAGGCTTGCTGCCTTAACCTCGATTTTCTCATGAACATTGTTCTCCACCAAATCCAAGTCTAACTGGTGAAGACAAACCAACTCACCAAGCCTCCTACTAAACTCAGTATAGCATACATAGTACTTTACTCAGATGAAGAGGATAAAGCCTTACGTCTCTCAATAACCTTAACTGGGTGCAACTTCTTGTCGTGCCACTTACATAGCACACGTGTCCCCACTTCTAGCGGTAGGTTTATCGTCCTCCCTTTGCGGTCAATTATGCCTCCGCCCTTATAATTTAATGTGCCATTCTCGGGTTCTGGCGACTCCAAGTAACCCATTTGTACTTTGTGTATCTATCTCTTGGATGAAGCAGAAAGATTAACAGAAAAAGGATCATGTTGAAATGATTGGAATAAACCGTAGAAAGCAATTCATTTACAATGTTGATAAGGTTTAAAACAAATGTATTCTACCCACTTCGGTACATATTAGATATCCTAATATGGCGATTAACTTATTTAGTTAAAGTAAACACTGCATTGAGTGATTATTTAGTTATAGGAAATACTGTCTGTGGGTTTTCCATACTCTTTATACGGTTTGTTTTTCAAATATTATATACTTATTCCATGGTAGCTATTTATTTTAAAGCCAGATTTGATGCCCTCGAAAGTATTTTCATTTTTGATATTCATGTTTAGAGTAACTTGCATATGGACTACACTTAACATGGATGCCAAAATAAACTGAACACTTAAAAAGTTTTTTTTAAAGCACCTGAACCTTAATAACAGTAGTTCACTTTTATACATGTCAATGTGCTTTGCAAATAAAATCATGTCACATTGGTTCATTGAATGAAAGCACATATAAGAGGTCAAAACCAAAGAGATAAAAAATAACCAAATTAAAGGAATTTAAAAAAAAATTGAAGATGGAACGGTAAAAGAAATACATAGTTAGAATTTGTTTTTAGACGGTTTCACCCAAAACCATCTTGAACTAAAGTTGTAGTAAGAAATATACAAATATGGTAGACAACAAATTTACATGCCAAATGCCTATTATTTCACTATGCAATATAACAAATCAAATTTCACAAACCTTAGTAGAAAAACAGAATATTTAATATATAGTTATCTATTAATCACTTTAACATGTTTTTACCATCAAATGTCCATGCTAACAAAGTGGCTGAAAAATGAGTAGTTTAATAGAGCATTTTAATAGTTAACTATGCAATAGAAGTTAAGCTAACAAAAATAAAAAGTTTTTTTATCACATGTTGACAATAAAGTATATGGTTATTTACATTGAACAATACGGTGAATTACTGGTATGTCGTGTCGATGTTGAAACAAAATTAAATGGAAATTGGCACATTACACTATCATTACACGTATAATACCATAATATTCTAATGGTAGTTTCGGTAGATTTATTAAACTATAAATATTACAAATACATCCATTCTTCATTTTTCTAACAATAGAAAAGCTAATTCTTCTGAAAGTTGTGTTGTAACTAAAAGAAGCGCACTTTACATTCAAGAACAATATAAAAGAAAAACCGAGTACATGCATAACTGGTACAAAGTTTTTTGACTTTTTAATGAATGAAAAAACATATAAATATTAGAAAAAACCAAATAGTTACGTACCATTAAGTTTGCAACAACGTAGATGTTGCATATGGAGAATTTACAGGAAACAATGTAGGCCTATCCTTCCTCATTGGGTAAACAGGATGCTATCTATCCATCAATTGCCAATGCCCCTAGTGCTCCTACTATTTGTTGCAAGCACCTATTAGTACAGCAGGTGGTTTGACCTCCTTCAATTGTAGCTGTACAGGTTCAAATTATCCCACTCATTTTCTTTGCTTTATCCATCAAGTAGGAATTCTTTTATCAACTCATGCTTTCACCTCATTTGAATGCCTTATTCCTAATCGAATCACAATAACCTTAAAGGACGTATAATATATATCATAAGCGTAAAAGGAAAAATTCAAATCTTCTTACTTCATTCAAACCCCGGCCAATCATCATGAGAAAAGTGTGATGTCCTAATGTCCAAAAAAGCAATGAAAAATAAAATGAGTTTGTATTCTAAATTATATACTTATTTAGAACCGGTGTATATGGTTATTTTTGTACAAATATAACTGCGAACTACATTTCTCTTGTGTCTATCGATACAGGATCAATAACAAAATTAAGTTTTATAAAATTTTCCAGTTCATTAAATCAAGTAGATGGTGGCATTATCAACTTGAATAACACCAGAAATTAAACGTCAATAAGCTATTATGATACTCAATCCCAATAAATGTTAAAATTATCCTTCACCTATTAATCAAACTACAATTACGAAATCCATTGATCAAATTATACATGTGAGCCAAAATTATCGAAAATCGAAGCCTCTTTCAGTCTAGGTGGAGAAAATGATCGGAACATTAAAAATTATGAGGAGGGAGTGCTTTATAAGAAGCTACAAAAATTTGAAATGGCCTATGAAACCCTCCACCTATAACCAAGTCCAATTATCTAATTTTAATTCTTATGCCACCATAATTTCCTTATAAAAAATAAAAATAGCAATCTCATAGAATGTAATAAGATGAAAATGCAATGCAAAATTCACATCAAAAAATGTAGATATGGCTTAAAATGCATGAAAAGCGTGATATCCTTTAATTATCAATGGGCAGGAAGGCTTCTACTTCACAATTATTATCCCTCCATAAATAGAATTGATTGACGAATGACGTGAGATTAAAAAAGAAAATAATTTAAAAAGGATTAAAAAAAATTACCCACTTAATGCTACCTCAGCTGACTTCTAGCAATGTTCCATACAGAAGCCTTAATTACGCATTGGACACATTTAATTATCCATTCTGAACTGAAAATAGAGAAGAAAAATAAAAATGATAGAAACTTTGAGTTGCACATATACATTTCTTACTGTGCCAATCTCCTAGCTACATGAGAATTTATTGTCTGTCAATCTCTTATTTTTATGAGATTGTATATTGTTTTAAGTTGTAAGAATGGACTGTAAATCGTACAACATGAAGCAAAGTTAAGTAGAAAAATGTAGGAAATGAGTTATTGGTTTAATAGTAAGAAGAAAATCAGAAAAACCATAAAAAATGCAAAGTCAATTGTCTATGTATAGTATAATAGTTGAATATCACTAAATTGTCAGGTGTCCCTTATTTACATTAAGCATCATAAAGGAAAATCAATTGCAATAATTCTATATAGCACGAATTTTTCAAGCATTTGTTTTGGAATCCCATGTAGATACCTTAAAATGAATTTTCAAATTCTCATCACTTCATATACTTAACGTCATGCTTTTTAACTCGTTTAGTATTTACTTTCCACCACATATAGTTCTTGTGGTTGTTTACATGTTGGCACTATATCTTTGTTTCAATAGATTAACTTGTGAAAATAAGTTTGCTTGATTACAGACTAATTATAAGCCAAAAAAGCTACAATCTAAAAGAATTTATGTAAAGGATGGAAAAAGAATCTATTTAAAAAACCCACATGGAGGGAAACTAGAAGAACATCTCACAAAAGAGGACCTAATTGTAATGGTGATGACAAAATTATATTCTAACATTTGAATTATCTTCAAGAGAGAAAATAAAAATGAAATTATACAAAGGATTTTGATAGTCCAAGAAATGATGAATGTATGACTCGACAAACAGAAAATGCAGTAATCTACATATAAATGAACTTTTAGTTTAACACAGGAAACACAAACTAAATAACATGCGTCTGCACAGAAGCAGGAGAGGTACAACTAATACTGATCTTCAACGATGATCTTTTGAGTTTTTTTATTACTTGAAAACTTCATCTTGTTGTTTAAGAAACTTGAATTGGGTGCATATGTTTTCCTTAGGTAAAGTTTGACTGCCCAACACATAGTTCATTGACTATCTGTATCATAGATTTATTTTAACCTTTTTGCTTCAGCAAACAATATTTAAAGCAGAACATTAGTTTAAATCAAAGCAGGTGTGCTTCAATTCACATTTAATAAATACGATAGTATTACGATCTTGGTACTGATCTTGCGTCAAACCTTAGTCCAACATGCAAAGGTATTCATTAAATAACTATTTCCACATGACTTTATAATTAGTTATACAAATAAACCAAATATAAATTATGTTTATTTAAATATGCCATTTCTATGCTTTGTTCAAAACTTCAGTTAAAAACATCATAAATTTCAATAATATATAATTTTCATTCATTTTTCAATCTAGTTTTCTTTCCTTAATTTCATCCATTTCTTACATAGACATATTAATTCTGCTGATTTCGGTTAACCCTCCATGTATTCATATACAGTTAGCCTCGCATAAGAAGAAAATTATTTTTGTGTATGAAACTAAATTCATATAAAATCATTTATGTTTAACAATGCCAAAGCTGATGTAACCTACTATAAATGGTTATTACTACTATCTGTTCCAAAGCTGACGTGACCTACCACTACCACAAAATTATATTACTACCATCCACTATCCTTATTGAAAGCATAAGGCAATGTTTAAATATAAACAAACCTACTTAATTGATGTGATTCTGTAATGACCCGCATTGGCAGAGGTATTTTAATTAATTTATTTAATTATATAAATAGTGATATAGTGAATTAAATGGTCGTGGAACTAAATAATGATGAATATTTAATTAAAATAATAAATTAAAGAATATATTTAATTTTGAAATAATCAGAATTGGCTGAAATGGCGATATGGTGTGAACAGGATCATCTATGATATTTAAATTCAGTTTAGATATGAATTAGAATAACGAATATATTATTTGAATGACAGTTTGAACGTATAATTATATTATAAATTATAATCGAGCTTGAAATGGCGCTGCGGTTCGCTATTTGGCAATTTGAACTTCAACTGAATATACAGAATTCGTTTTAAATCGGATTTCTGTGAAACAAGAAACGTACGGAGCTGGTGGAGTATATCTTTCTAGTGGAAGAGAAAAATCTGGATTTCGTCGGGTAGATTTTGATTTATGTCCAAATCAAATTTTAGAAAAGTCGCTGTGGAATTCCTTTATAATTTATAAAGGAATTATTTATATTTTAAAAAGGAATTTCAATATAAATCGAATATCGGGTTGACCCAGAAGTGAATATCGAGTTAGAAATTTCATATAGGAATATTCTAGAGCTGTATGGTATTCCACTGTGCATATAGACGATAATATAAATTTATTTATATTTAATTATATTAAATATATTTATATATTTAAATGGGTCATTTAGAGCTTTAAAAATAGCCACTTTTGCAAATGAAGTCGGAATTCGATGAAACTAGTTTTGTTGGATCCGCAACGTCAAATAGTTATTAGATTTCCAGTTTCGTGATTTTTAGAGTCATTGTGTGACCGTACGGATTTTTAGAGTGAAAAACAGTCGATATTCTGACGGTTAAAAATACGCTGTGTGAGCATACGGAGTAGGAATTCGACGAAACCAGTTTCGTTGGGACCGTAATGTCGAACTCTAGCTACATGTCCAATTCAGTGATTTTTGGGCATAATGTGTGATCACATGGATTTTTAGAATGCTAAAATAAATAAAATAAAATATATAATAAAAGAAGAAAAATATCCTAAGTATTATATGGTCTAGAACAGTCCATGCAGTCATCAAATTTTGGCCACAAACCCTACCTAACCCAAACAACCTATATAACCCAAAGGAAACCGAACACAGCAAAAACATCGTGAGCTAAAGAAAATCCTAGAAACTAAAATAAAAATCCTTAAATCAGGATATGTATATATTTGAGATCGGGTAGGCTTAAGCTTCCATACCGTACCCCTCTTGCTTGGTGCGACGCTAGTTCTGGGAGGTCCAAAAAGCAACTGAAAACTAGGGTTCGAGTGATTCACGAATCAAAGTAGTGTTGCGTGATTTAAGGATCATAACTGAGTTCGTAGGGAGGAGTAGCACTTGTGTGCAGAATTTGGGGATTTTTAAGATTGAAAACTGCCGATCTTGTCCTTGAGCATCTCGACGTCGCATGTTCTGGGAGGGGAGCGAGTTGATGATTGTGGGGTTGGTGTGAAGGTGATTTTGAATTGATGATGAATGGTGGTGTTATTGTGGTGAACGGTGGTGTATTGAAGGGGTTATGAGGGTTCTTAGGATTGGCAATGGCCATTTTTTTGTGCGTATGGTTTACTGGGAGGTCACGACAATTTTGAGGAAGAAGAACTAAACAAATGAGCGGGCCTGGGTAATCTTATAAAGGAAATGGGCCATAAGTGATTGGTGAGCCCAATCAAAGTTAAAATTTAAGTTTTAATTTAATTTAAAATTTGTATTTAACTTATGAATGTGATATCTCATCCATACGAGGTCAGAATCGAGAACTGTAAGTTGCGTTAGGATCCTATGGACGGTGGCTACGTCATGGAACTGACTGGAAGTCCATCTGAGCCCGTTACAATTTATAATGAAATAAATTGTCCAATCTGAATCAACGACAATTATCGTTATTAACGATGATAGTCCAAAGTGAGTAAATCTCAATAACTCTGAACAGTTTATAATTTCATGTTGTATTTTTAGAACTGTTAAATATTGGATGATTGACTGTGTGTTGACTGTTTGATTGAACTGCTAGTCAGTTAGTTGAATTTCTATATTTGTTTCTGTTTAACAGAATATATCATATGGAACTGAAAGTGATGTTATCTATATTGTTTAACATCTGTGATGCAGGGAAACAGGTTGGAGAAATCCGGCTGGATTCCTCAACATTTATTTTACTGTTTTTCATATATTGTGATATATGATGTGATATATAATCTGTTGTCGATTATATGTGTTTGGACGATACTGATCATCGTGATTTGATATGTTGAATACCATAACATACCGAATGTTGATAAAGGAATATTTTCAAAGTGTATTTTGAAAATGAATTATTTATATAAAATCGATGGATTTTATATAGAAAAGGAAAAGGATTTTTTCAAAAGAAATATTTATAAAATCAAAGGATAAGTTAGAATAAAAAGGAAATCAGTTGTAAAGTGAAGAACCGTTACTAAAAGTAAATCTTTATAAATGAATAGTTTATTCGAAAAGGAGTTAATCGAATTAGTTATTCGAATAGAATAAAGGAAGTTATCGAATAAAGTTAAAAAGGGGTATTCAAATATAGTTTAGCCAAAAGGAGTTATTCGATCAGAATTCATCGAATAGAATTAATTGATTAGAGTTAATCAACCAGAGTTAATCAGTTAGGGTTAACCAGTTAGAGTTAATTGGTTAGAGTAAATTAGTTAGGTTAAAGTGTAGAGTTAAACCAGTTAGAGTTTATCAGTTAGAGCTAAACCAATTGGGAGTTAATCGATGTTAGTTTAATCGATTAGAGTTAAAGCAAATGAGTTAATCGAATATAGTTTATTCGAATAGAAAGTAAAATGAGTTAATCGAATATAGTTTATTCGAATAGAAAGCAAAAGGAGTTAATCGAATATAGTTTATTCGAATAGAAAGTAAAATGAGTTAATCGAATATAGTTTATTCGAATAGAAAGTAAAATGAGTTAATCGAATATAGTTTATTCGAATAGAAAGTAAAATGAGTTAATCGAATATAGTTTATTCGAAGAAAGTAAAAGGAGTTATCGAATATAGTTTATTCGAAAGGAGTTAAGTGAAATGAGTTAATCCAATAGCATTAGTCAAATAGAGTTAATCCAATAGTGTTAGTCCAATATAGTAAATTGATAAAGGTTAATCGAATAAAGTTAAGTGAAAAGAGTCAATCGAATATAGCTATTCGAAGGAGAGTTAAGTAAGGAAGTTAGTAAAAGGAATATAAAGTGAACTTTGCCTATTTCAAAGTTAGAAATGTTGTTCAGTTAAGGTCTGAGAGGTAGTTCTACCCCAACTTGATTGGCTTCATTTTTAACTAAGGAATAGTTAAGGTTCGGCAGTAAAGGAAATGGTTTGAGTTGGCATCGCCATGGTTTGTTTAAACATCTGTCTAAGTCCAATGAAGAAGCTTTGGAAATGTTTTCCAAATAAGAAACCAGAAATGTTTTCTAATAAAGAAAACAAGAAATGGAAATGTTTTCCATTGTTAATAACGTATAATTTCCAAATTTAGAAAATGAGAAATGTTGAATATAGGGAAACAGGAGATAAGTAAATTAATGAAATAAAAAGATAAATGATTGATCGATATAAATTTCCATTTGGAAATAATATCGTTGTTTGCACACCTATTTTTCTTCGATAGTTAAATCACAGACTATCGAAGTTTTGACCTTTTAACATTGTTAATATGGAGAGATCGGTTGGATTATTATCCAAAGAACCACTCTGTATCGGCATAAGCGTTGCGTATCATATATGCCAAAGGAAATTGAAGACGGAGTTATGCAAGGGCTATCCTGTTTACAGAATAGTGCCTTCGGTTCATCCTGTTCCTGGATGACTTGTATGGACGGATGTCTGATAGAGTATTTCTAGACGATCACGTATATAGATTTCTCCAACCATACTAAGAGTGGAAGCGGAGAAGGAAACTTCTTTTAGCTAACACATAATGTATGGTTGAGGACGACAATCGGTGATTTGATGGATTTGACGATGTGGCATTCAAAGTGAATCTGGTGTGATGATAAAGCGTAGCTTCTAGCCTCACATCCGGTAAATGACAGAAATCGGGCAGGCAGCATGGCTAAGTCGGTCGCACCGAAGTAGGGTGTATAATCACCTAATCTATAGTTTCATTTACTTCTAAAAATCTATTGTTGATGCTGTCCCATTCGGGAAACGGTTGCTGATCCCAACCGTTGGTGATATACATTCGATACACTCAAGCGAAATGAGTGGTCGGTCATGTGTGGCCGGGTTGCAAGATGTTCTTGTTGAACCCAGTGTATTCCTCTCTAGAGGTACACTAGCGAAAGGTGGTTCCATACCTTGTCATACTTGGAAATCCATTACCCAATACGTGCTAGCAGTTTTGATTGTATACAATATATGTAGAATGTGAGATGAAAGCATTTCTGCTAGATGATTATTATATTGTGGTTGTTAGACATTATTATAATATCAAAGGTTTTGATATAAAGATAATTTGGATTCTCATAAGGGAAAAACCCGTTCCGTTATACGGCGTGGTCTTATGAGATATCGATTACTTGTTTGAACTGTTTTAAACTGTTTTACTCATACCAGTCCCATGACTGACCCAGAGTTTATTTTGTTGTTTTCCCTAAACTCTTGGGTGCCTAAATTTCTATGGGCAGTCAAGTAGTCGGGATTTTACAGATACACTTGAAGAGCTGGAGCAGGAGGCTTCAGGATCATATAGCTATAGTTATTTCCGCTGTGTTGTAAGTGCTGTACTTTGATAATGATATGTATATTGAAGTACAGATTTATATTTCAAAGTTATGTTACATATATTATATGTTATTTGTTCCGCTGTGAGGTTCGTGTTACTCTGATGTTGTGTTCTTCTTCTTCTATTCTAAGTTTCTATCTTATCTTTCCTCACCCTCTAATTTCTTTCATTAATGACTGGTATTTTTCGATGTTTGGTTAGTCATCATTTAGTTTATGGAGATAACCAAAGTCGTCAAAATCCCGGGTCATTACAGTTGGTATCAGAGCTTAAGTTAAGCGAATTACCTTGGCTCTGTTGTGTGACTCAGTAGAGATAGGGTTAGTAATACCCTAGATTGAGTTGAGTGTATATATACGAGTGAACGTACTTGTTATTTGATATAAAAATTTATTTTATATTGTGGAGATTCATTGGTTGAGTTGTTTATGGGTTCTGGTCGATCAGTTTGATCCACTGTATCGGTAGGAGTTACTAAACACTCGAATACGTTGGGTCGACATGATATGTTTTGAAAAGAGGGTAAATTAAAATAAGTTTACCCAAGGTATATCTTGGTATAGAGAAGATATATATATATATCAAAATTATTATATAGTGGATATATTGGTTGTTATTATAATCGAGTAAGATTATAAGTTAAATGGTTACGTAAATAACCAACCAGAATTCATATAAGTGAAATACGTGAAATCAAATGAGTTAAATCTGAATTTAAACCAAAAATTGAATAAAAACTCTAGAGAATTGGATAAGTGTTTGTAAATGGATTTGGATTAAAAATAAGGAAAATTTAAGATCTTAGGAGGTTTTAAATTGTTTTACAAGCAGTGTGAATTATATTTTGAAATGAATTTCAAAGTGAAAATGTTTAGAAATGATTTTATAGTATTGAACTCACTTCGATCGCTGGAAAATAGATTCTGATGATGACAGCTGCATCATCAGTATTCATTTTCGAGTTGTAAGTGACGAATTACTACCAGAGATACTGTTTTGAATTTGTTTTGGGAAAGACAAGTTGTTTTGAATTTCAAAATGGGATTTAAAATATAGAATTTGAATTTTTAAATAGATTTGAAATATTAACTTGTTTAAAAGAAATAAAAACGAGAAGTTCCTTTATAAACAAAGTTTATAAATAGTTCTTTTATAAACAAAGTTTATAAAATGAAGTGAAAAGAATTATCATAGGATAATTCAGAAATAAAAATACAAGTGTGAAATTGAAAGGGAAATCTATTTTCCAAAGGTAGAAATGTCGATTTCAAAAGGAATTGAAATCGAGACTTATGAAAAGGAATTTGAATAAAGAAAGTTTGAAAAGGAATTTGAATAAAGGAAGTTCAAACATAGAATGTAAATAAGAAAATTCAAAGGGGATTTGAATATAGAAAATTCAAAGGGGATTTGAATATAGAAATTCAAATGAGATTTGAATAAAGAAGACTTAAATAATGGAAAATTGAATATAGAATTCATATAGAGTAATAATGGAATTTGAATATAGAAATTCAAAGGGAGTTTGAATATATGAAATTCAATGGAATTGAAATAGAGTTTGAATATAGAAATTCAAATGGAGTTCAAATATAGAATTTGAATATAGAAAATATAAAGGAATTCGAATATAGGATTTGAATATTGAAAGTGATATAGAATTTGAATATAGAAATTCAAATGGAATTTGAATATAGAATTTGAATAAGAGAATTGAAATGGAATTTGAATATAGGAAATTCAAATAGAATTGAAATGGAATTCAATTAGTTGATAAACAAGTTAAACTTATATTTGAACATGTATATTCAAATAAAAAGGTGAAACAGGTAAACCAATTAATTAGCCATTAGTAAATGGATCTTGAATTGAAGTTGAACTTTTGATAAGTAAAGGGGACTGGTAAATTTATATTTGAAATCGAATATGAAACCTGAGTTTGAAAAAGTAGAATTTGATTAGTTAATAAGCAAGTTAAAATATATTTGGACATGTCGCGTTCAAATATAAAAGTGAAATAGACTAAAGAGTTAATTAATAAATTAATTAACGAATTGAGTTAAAACGATCAGGTATAGTTAAAATAGATTGGGCAGGTATAAATATACATGAGATAGGTATGGATAAGGTATGAAGGTATATAAATAGAATGCCCGACGAAAAGGTATGTATTTAATTCACATATGAGATTTCATGAGCCGAATCGGCTAGCCGCTTGGCTTTTTCATTTTCTTTTGGATTTGTGAGAGCCATGGGAGGCTATTTGAAATATCCCGATGCTCCTGGTACAAAGGAGGTTATGGCAAATTTTTCCGGGGATTTAAGGAGTTAGAATATTTTTAAGATAATTTGATAGTTAGAAATCAACGTATCGATATATTTATAGAAGTCGATAAGGAAACGAACTTAGAAATAGAATAGTAAAAAATCAAAAAGGAAGACTAAGAATAAAATCTAGTAAGAATAGAAAGAGGAAGCGTATGCGTGTTTAAAAGAGAATAAGTAGTTGTATGGTATTGATTATTCGAGTAAGTAGTCATATCTGTTTTGACGTTATAATTGTTATTTAGTCAAGGTCTGAGAGGTAGTTATACCCCAACTTGATTGATTTCATTATCAACAAATAAATAGTAAGATTTCTGGCTTGAAGATCAATGTTGAATAAGAGTTAGTTGAATATAGTATTTGGGTTGTCGTAACGATGTTTTGCACAACATCCGTTTTAACCCAAATAAGTGTAAGCTTGGAAATATAATAAAGAATATTTCCTAAGTATAGAAATAAATGAGATCGGAAAAGAGATAAGTAATTGGAATATTTTCCAATTACAAACAACATATATTTTCTAAAGTTTAGAAAATAAAGGAAGGCGATATTCAGAAATGTTTTCCAAATAACATAAAAGGCCAATATGGTTATTGAAAATATTTGGTTAACAAATATTGATAAAGAAATAGAGAAGTGATTTAACTAATAGAATATTAATTAAGGGCTCAGTGACATGTTCAAAAGGGAAATTTGATTTTTGAAAAGAGTAAACTGTTTAAAAACTCCCAGGGAAAGACTGTTTGAGAAATTTGTGGAAGCAAAATTGAATTAAAGTAAAGCCAGTAAAGTGGTAACGGAGATTGAATTAGAACGATATCAAGACAAATTGGATTGTGTGATTCAAATTTGAAGTGTAATGTGATAATCAAGTTAAGAGTTGGGAATCGAGAAGAAACTTGAGTTGAAATGATATCTGGCTCAGATATAGGCGAATGGTTGTGTTAGAGATAAAAGTGATTTCGGAGTTTGATTTGGGATAACAATTGTATCCGCTGAATTGATAACAGGTGGAAAGGATGTAATGATATGCCGACAAAAGGTACAAGTTTATATTTCATATGGAATGAGATTTTGATGAGCCGAATTGGCTAGCCGCTTGGCTGTTTGATTTTCTTTTGGGTTGGAGATGGCCCAGAGAGGCGAGTTGGAGTTTGAACTATTCACCCGTACAAAGGAGGTTATGGCGAAATTTTTCAAAGAATTAAGGCGTAAGAAAATTTTCAGGATTTTTGGAAATTTTCGTTGATAAGAATTAATTAATAATTTAATTGAAATTAAATTTGGTACAGTTGAAACTGAAGTTAAGAAGTGAACATATAAGTTCTAACCAGTCGATAGGGTCGTTCTCTACCTTAGCAATTTCGAGGACGAAATTATTTTAAGTGGGGAAGATTGTAATGACCCGCATTGGCAGAGGTATTTTAATTAATTTATTTAATTATATAAATAGTGATATAGTGAATTAAATGGTCGTGGAATTAAATAATGATGAATATTTAATTAAAATAATATATTTAATTCTGAAATAATCAGAATTGGCTTAAATGGCGATATGGTGTGAACTGGATCATCTGTGATATTTAAATTCAGTTTAGATATGAATTAGAATAACGAATATATTATTTGAACGACAGTTTGAATGTATAATTATATTATAATTTATAATCGAGCTTGAAATGGCGCTGCAGTTCGCTATTTGGCGATTTGAACTTCAACTGAATATACAGAATTCGTTTTAAATCGGATTTCTGTGAAACAAGAAATGTACGGAGCTGGTGGGGTATATCTTTCTGGTGGAAGAGAAAAATCTGGATTTCGTCAGGTAGATTTTGATTTATGTCCAAATCAAATTTTAGAAAAGTCGCTGTGGAATTCCTTTATAATTTATAAAGGAATTATTTATATTTTAAAAAGGAATTTCAATATAAGTCGAATATCGGGTTGACCCAGAAGTGAATATCGAGTTAGAAATTTCATATAGGAATATTCTAGAGTTGTATGGTATTCCACTGTGCATATAGACGATAATATAAATTTATTTATATTTAATTATATTAAATACATTTATATATTTAAATGCGTCATTTAGAGCTTTAAAAATAGCCACTTTTGCAAACGAAGTCGGAATTCGATGAAACTAGTTTTGTTCGATCCGCAATGTCAAATAGTTATTAGATTTCCAGTTTCGTGATTTTTAGAGTCACTGTGTGACCGTACGGATTTTTAGAGTGAAAAACAGTCGATATTCTGACGGTTAAAAATACGCTGTGTGAGCATACGGAGTCGGAATTCGATGAAACCAGTTTCGTTGGGACCGTAATGTCGAACTCTAGCTACATGTCCAATTCAGTGATTTTTGGGCATCATGTGTGATCACACGGATTTTTAGAATGCTAAAATAAATAAAATAAAATATATAATAAAAGAAGAAAAATATCCTAAGTATTATATGGTCTAGAACAGTCCACGCAGTCGTCAAATTTTAGCCACAAACCCTACTTAACCCAAACAGCCTATATAACCCAAAGGAAACCGAACACAGCAAAAACATCATGAGCTAAAGAAAATCCTATAAACTAAAATAAAAATCCCTAAATCAGGATATGTATATATTTGAGATAGGGTAGGCTTAAGCTTCCATCCGGTACCCCTCTTGCTTGGTGCGACACCAGTTCTGGGAAGACCAAAAAGCAACCGAAAACTAGGGTTCGAGTGATTCAAGAATCAAAGAAGTGTTGCGCGATTTAAGGATCATAACTGAGTTCGTAGGGAGGAGTAGCACTTGTGGGCAGAATTTGGGGATTTTTAAGATTGAAAACTGTCGATCTTGTCCTTGAGCATCTCGACGTCGCATGTTCTGGGAGGGGAGCGAGTTGATGATTGTGGGGTTGGTGTGAAGGAGATTTTGAATTGATGATGAATGGTGGTGTTATTGTGATGAACAGTGGTGTATTGAAGGGGTTATGAGGGTTCTTAGGATCGGCAATGGCCATTTTTTTGTGCGTTTGGTTTACTGGGAGGTCACGGCAATTTTGAGGAAGAAGAACTAAACAAATGAGCGAGCCTGGGTAATTTTATAAAGGAAATGGGCCTTAAGTGATTGGTGAGCCCAATCAAAGTTAAAATCTAAGTTTTAATTTAATTTAAAATTTGTATTTAACTTGTGAATGTGATATCTCATCCATACGAGGTCAGAATCGAGAACCGTAAGTTGCGTTAGGATCCTATGGACGGTGGCTACGTCATGGAACTGACTGGAAGTCCATCTGAGCCTATTACAATTTATAGTGAAATAAATTGTCTACTCTGAATCAACGACAATTATCGTTATTAACGATGATAGTCCAAAGTGAGTAAATCTCACTAACTCTGAACAGTTTATAATTTCATGTTGTATTTTTAGAACTGTTAGATATTGGATGATTGACTATGTGTTGACTTATTAATTGAACTGCTAGTCAGTTAGTTGAATTTCTATATTTGTTTCTGTTTAACAGAATATATCATATGGAACTGAAAGTGATGTTATCTGTATTGTTTAACATCTGTGATGCAGGGATACAGGTTGGAGGAATCCAACTGGATTCCTCTACATTTATTTTACTGTTTTTCATATATTGTGATATATGATGTGATATATAATCTGTTGTCGATTATATGTGTTTGGACGATATTGATCATCGTGATATGATATGTTGAATACCATAACATACTGAATGTTGATAAAGGAACATTTTCAAAGTGTATTTTGAAAATGAATTATTTATATAAAATCGATGGTTTTATATAGAAAAGGAAACGGATTTTTACAAAAGAAATATTTATAAAATCAAAGGATAAGTTAGAATAAAAAGGAAATCATTTGTAAAGTGAAGAACGGTAACTAAAAGTAAATCTTTATAAATGAATAGTTTATTCGAAAAGGAGTTAATCAAATTAGTTATTCGAATAGAATAAAGGAAGTTATCGAATAAAGTTAAAAGAGGGTATTCAAATATAGTTTAGACAAAAGGAGTGATTCGATCAGAATTCATCGAATAGAATTAATTGATTAGAGTTAATCAACCAGAGTTAATCAGTTAGGGTTAACTAGTTAGAGTTAATTGGTTAGAGTAAATTAGTTAGGTTAAAGCGTAGAGTTAAACCAGTTAGAGTTTATCAGTTAGAGCTAAACCAATTGGGAGTTAATCGATGTTAGTTTAATCGATTAGAGTTAAAGCAAATGAGTTAATCGAATATAGTTTATTCGAATAGAAAGTAAAATGAGTTAATCGAATATAGTTTATTCGAATAGAAAGCAAAAGGAGTTAATCGAATATAGTTTATTCGAATAGAAAGTAAAATGAGTTAATCGAATATAGTTTATTCGAATAGAAAGTAAAATGAGTTAGACGAATATAGTTTATTTGAAGAAAGTAAAAGGAGTTATCGAATATAGTTTATTCGAAAGGAGTTAAGTAAAATGAGTTAATCCAATAGCGTTAGTCAAATAGAGTTAATCCAATAGTGTTTGTCCAATAGAGTAAATTGATAAAGGTTAATCGAATAAAGTTAAGTGAAAAGAGTCAATCGAATATAGCTATTCGAAGGAGGGTTAAGTAAGGAAGTTAGTAAAAGGAATATAAAGTGAACTTTGCCTATTTCAAAGTTAGAAATGTTGTTCAGTTAAGGTCTGAGAGGTAGTTCTACCCCAACTTGATTGGCTTCGTTTTTAACTAAGGAATAGTTAAGGTTCGGCAGTAAAGGAAATGGTTTGAGTTGGCATCGCCATGGTTTGTTTAAACATCTGTCTAAGTCCAATGAAGATGCTTTGGAAATGTTTTCCAAATAAGAAACCAGAAATGTTTTCTAATAAAGAAAACAAGAAATGGAAATGTTTTCCATTGTTAATAACGTATAATTTCCAAATTTAGAAAATGAGAAATGTTGAATATATGGAAACAGGAGATAAGTAAATTAATGAAATAAAGAGATAAATGATTGATCGATATAGATTTCCATTTGGAAATAATATCGTTGTTTGCACACCTATTTTTCTTCGATAGTTAAATCAAAGACTATCGAAGTTTTGACCATTTTAACGTTGTTAATATGGAGAGACCGGTTGGATTATTATCCAAAGAACCACTCTGTATTGGCATAAGCGTTGCGAATCATATATGCCAAAGGAAATTGAAGATGGAGTTATGCAAGGGCTATCTTGTTTACAGAATAGTACCTTCGGTTCATCCTGTTCCTGGATGACTTGTATAGACGAATGTCTGATAGAGTATTTCCAGACGATCACGTATATTGATTTCTCCAACCGTACCAAGAGTTGAAGCGGAAAAGGAAACTTCTTTTAGCTAACACATAATGTATGTTTGAGGACGTCAATCGATGATTTGATGGATTTGACGATGTGGCATTCAAAGTGAATCTGGTGTGATGATAAAGCGTAGCTTCTAGCCTCACATCCGGTAAATGACAGAAATCGAGCAGGCAGCATGGCTAAGTCGGTCAGACCGAAGTAGGCTGTATAATCACCTGATCTAGAGTTTCATTTACTTCTAAAAATCTATTGTTGATGCTGTCCCATTCGGGAAACGGTTGCTGATCCCAACCATTGGTGATATACATTCGATACACTCAAGCGAAATGAGTGGTCGATCATGTGTGGCCGGGTTGAAAGATGTTCTTGTTGAACCCAGTGTATTCCTCTCTAGAGGTACACTAGCGAAAGGTGGTTCCATACCTTGTCATAGTTGGAAATCCATTACCCAATACGTGCTTGCGGTTTTGATTGTATACAATATATGTAGAACGTGAGATGAAAGCGTTTCTGCTAGATGATTATTATATTGTGGTTGTTAGACATTATTATAATATCAAAGGTTTTGATATAAAGATAATTTGGATTCTCATAAGGGAAAAACCCGTTCCGTTATACGGCGTGGTCTTATGAGATATCGATTACTTGTTTGAACTGTTTTAAACTGTTTTACTCATACCAGTCCCATGACTGACCTGGAGTTTATTTTGTTGTTTTCCCTAAACTCCTGGGTGCCTAAATTTGTATGGGCAGTCAAGTAGTTGGGATTTTACAAATACACCTGAAGAGCTGGAGCAGGAGGCTTCAGGATCATATAGCTATAGTTATTTCCACTGTGTTGTAAGTGTTGTACTTTGATAATGATATGTATATTCAAGTACAGATTTATATTTCAAAGTTATGTTACATATATTATATGTTATTCGTTCCGCTGTGAGGTTCGTGTTACTCTGATGTTGTGTTCTTCTTCTTCTATTCTAAGTTTCTATCTTATCTTTCCTCACCCTCTAATTTCTTTCATTAATGACTGGTATTTTTCGATGTTTGGTTAGTCATCATTTAGTTTATGGCGATAACCAAAGTCGTCAAAATCCCGGGTCATTACAGATTCATTACAGCGCTTATGTTACAAAACCATAAAGAACCAAATAAAAAAGTTAATACGATTACAAATGTCCAAATATAAAATATAGAAGTAGACTACATATGCCATGAAAAAAAAATCAACAACAATTAGACGGCAATGAATGCATATTAATACAGAAATCAAAAAGTGATGTTTGAGGGCCTTTTCATCGTTGATACAAATGAGTATAGGTATATTTTCAATATGAAGGAGAGGAATGCATATCACATTGAAGCCAAGAACGAATGCATACATAAATGCTGCACATTCTGTATTTTTAAATATTAAAGGTGTCATGTTATATTTTTTATTTTTTTATTCACCCACATGAGTTTTGAGATTTGGGAGTATCAACCTTTTTATGCTTATAAATAGGGTATAAATCATAAAGATTTTTTGATTCCAAAAGCCTGTGTGTTAATATTCACTCTCCAAAATATAAAAATTCCATCTGACATCTCATAATTCATCAAAGTTTGGAACTGGGGATTCAATGAAAGATTGCTTTAATTCGAAATCAATAGCCATAACTACTTGGCTTGAATTGAAAGATGTCATATTTCTATGATATGCATTCTGCTACCTAAGTTGAACATGTAAAAAAAATCAAGAGTACCACGAATATGTATAAAAAAAATAAAAAAAAAATGCTTAGAGAAATAAATGATTTTTTTCTATGGTCAAAAATGCATCAAGCAAAACAAGAGATTGTTATAAAAACTAATGGTTAAAATTGGCCGTAATAATTTATTTTATCTATCCATGCACGGAAAATAACTTTGGTTGACTAACAATATACTCCATCTATTACCTTGCTAACATTCTTTAAACTGTATGAAATACTATAGTTCAACGAATCAAGTGTCTCTGGCAGATATGTAAAATAACTGAAAATTCCTCATGATCACACAATTCATGACCATAAACATTTTCTACTTCAATACAAATATGATTGTTTTACCTTTACTACTAAAAATATCCAAGGTTTTACTACTTGAAATATGTATTATAATCAGGAATGCTTGAATAACAGGGCGGAAATGAGAAGAAATATGATTGTTTCTCGTGCAATGAGTTGATTATGTTTTCTTTACATTTAAACACTTATGAAAAGCAAGTCATCTACGCCTAAATGCTTGCAAATAATACATGTCATCACCAAGATTAAGTTACAAATTAAAATAAATTTGTCTAATTAAACTTATTTATCTGTATAACTACCACTAAATATTCTCCTTACCCTCTATCTCATAGCTCATTCATTTATCTTCATTCTTACTAATTTACTTCACTAAATGCTTGAAATAATCATTGTCAGATGCCAACACCCTTTCCTCCTTTTTGTTTCTTCCAGAAAAATGTGTGATTACTTTGATCTACATCATGTTTAAATTATCAATAGCTATGGTAAAATTCACCGACTGGTTCACAAAGTTTCTAGGAGAAACAATTTTAGGGGTATAAACAAAAATAATAGGAGACTCAATTACCTCAGGTCCTATTACATTTGTTTGTGATAAACCAGTGTATAAAGCAATGCTGACATTAAAACAAAAATTTCTAGATCAAACAATGGAAAGAAAACTCCCAATTGACCATATGTTCACTGTAATCACTGGAATCGAAGGATTAAAATTGTAGTTCGTATGTAAATCCTATGCGCCCCAACTCTTCATTATGCTTAAGGTGAACAACTGAAAGCATATATATATATATATATGTATATTTATGCAAAATACATAGTTTGTCCATAGCAGAGTGATGAGGCAAGTTTAAAGAAAAAATTTCAACTTAGCATCCTTTAGGTCAAAAAATTTGGGTTTTAAACCATGGGGATATATTCCTAGTTACAAAATATGCAAAGTCGTAAGTGCTTACTGCTATAATAAATGAACCGCTACCATGCATATGGTCAGTAACATGGCGTACTATAAAATTGCTTGTTCATTTACAGAAGGATTGTATCCCATCAATATGATAAAATGAGATTCACAAAGAATGTTTGTATCATCTTTTTCCCAAAAACAAAGACGAAGACATGTCCCAACCTTACATGTGTGCGCATGCACACAGTTATACATGCACATAAAAATTAGTTAAGATACAAAAAGAATATATAAAAGAGTGCTTAAATAACTATAACAATACATGCAATATACAAAAGAGTGGTTAAACAACATTAATAAATATATAAGAAAGATTTGTTATATAGTTGTAATACAAACATTTTAAAATATGAGAACTCCGGATTATATAGTTTAATACATATATTCCATATATTTATAACGACATTCTTTTTTATTTGTAATCGGATATGTTATATAGTTGTGTGGGCATACATAATACCATTGGGAAAACAATGAACAACCATAGTGGTATAAAAAAACTATTTTCCATTTTCCTTTCTGAAAACAGACTAGGCAAAAATAGAAATAACGTATATATATATATATATATTTGTCCTGGTATGCAATATATTTTTTAAATGGTCAGGAATTGATAAAACAGACTCAACTAAGCTACCATAGTATTTTCTGTTCATGGGAATAAGGTCCAAATAAATTGTATGTAAACTTGTTATTGGTTATACAAAGATTCAAGGACATTAAATATTCCTAAATAATTTAATATATTGGTGATGCAAACAAAATTTTCCCAGTAAGTGATCGACGCTAGTCTATGAATTAGAAAAGCGCGACATTTAAATTAAATTCTGCAAGCATACAGGTGTGTAGCATACAGGTCGAACACAGGGAGGTGAATTAAATCAATTATTTATCTAATCTCTTGGGCGAGTTAGACAAAGCTTAGAGGTTGATTTTTTTTCGCAAAGCAAAATAAAAACTGAAACTACGAATAAAAGATGCAATTAAATTCACTGCAGATTCGAATCTAATCGGATCTGTAATAAATTCAATGATTAAAATAAAATAGAACACTGGAAATAAAATTGCAGAAAAGAAATCAACAACTGAAAATAAAAACTAGGATTACCGCTGAATCTAATCAGACGGTCAATCACTAGTAAGAAAAATAGAAGCAATAGCAAATTGTGTTCTAGCAAATCTAATTGACTAGACAACACAATTTGCCATGAAAATAAAATGCAGAAACTAAAGAAAAGAAAGCTTTATTAAAATTAAAAGAGAGTACAGAAGAATGAATGATTTTTACAATGGTTACAACACATATTTATAGATGAGAATGGGAAAACCATAATTAGGTCTATGAATAAATGGGCCTCCTCATTCATGAATATCTCTTGCCTTCCTTGACTCAGCTTGATTGGAGAAAATCTGGGCATATCATGGTAAATATTTTCCATATCTCTCAATTCTCCCATGTGGCTAATTGATTGATAAAAGATTGCATATAATTAATTCTTCCAAACAGGGATGCTTATTAGACTCCAAAGGCAACAAAGGATAAAATCTTCACAATTGATCTTTTCTTGGCAGCAATTCAATCAGAAATTCTTCTAATTGAAATTGAATGATTTGAATTTAATTCCATGATAAGAATATGGCTATTGCTGAAATGTTAATTGGCGCACATCATAAATACATACACATGAATATGTGTATGTATATATATAACATAACACTAATCCAAATGTTCCTCAAAGCAAAGGGCCAGTGTGAACGTGTTCTGTTCTTTGGCAAAAAGTGAGCTCGACGGGGTTCGAACTCGGGTCTCTCAGCACCAATTCCTATGCCTTTACCAGTGAGCTACGACGTCTTTTGTGATTGAGATGACTTTAGTACGGGGAAGTAGCTTTTTATCTGTAGTTGGCCTTTAATTTGAAACGGAAGAGGCATTTCTTGACATCCTCTAAAAACATACAAAAGTAACCAAAGTATCATTTATTTATTTACAAAAGATAAAATATACGAGCATAAAATAAACACATTTCTATGTTAATCAAATACCCCCACACTTATCTTTTACTCGTCCTCGAGTAAAACAAAAAATGAAAAACTAAACTAGATAGGTCACACTTTCGTAGGAAACACGATTGCATTGAGCGTATGCAACAAGCCGTTAAACCTCTAGGTGTCCCTAGTAGGACGAGTGGTGTCTCGTGAGGGTTTTCAGCGGATACTACCCACAAAATCCAAATGTAATATGCTATGATTCTAATGAAGCTACATGAATGCAATGGACATATGCAAATAAAAACGAAAAATGAAAACACGACTTGTTTCAGGAAAGTGGTACAACAAATTAAGTTAACAATTTCTAGTCAGTTGATTTTACTTTAGATACCTCGACTTGTCACAAATTTTCAATATAGATCAAGTTTTCAAATGTGAAATTCCAGTTTGGCCAGTTAGTTCGGTCGATAACATAGTGCAGCCATGAAATAAATTCTTAGTTTGCTTGGCATAGTTTGCAAAGTGGTATTCTAATTTTCTCATGTATGGCTAGTCAAATCAATAAGGTCAAGAAGTGTTTGGGTATCATTGCTTATTCTTTATTCTATAAAATTTTAAGATTTATGATTAAGTACATACACCTAACTAAAAAGACCAAGGTTTACCACCCATGCACTGCCTCGCGGACTAACGGAGAGTAGGTAAAGAGCTTGGCGGATTGTGCAGGCCGACTTTGACTTTGTCAACAACGTGTCGGTAATCCTTAGGTGTCCAATCTCATAAAATGAGACCAAGATATTCCAACGCTGACTTTGTCAACAACGTGTCGGATAGAGCTTGGCGGGCGTGCACACCAACGCTCGATATACAAGCAATGTTGGATACCCTTGGAATACTATTATTATTATTATCGAAAATATAAGCACAAAAGAGAGTTACGCGAATTCAACTTGACACAACTTAGTTTTAAAGATTTGAAAAGCCAATATAAGTATTTTAAGTCCTCCACTTATTTAAACAAAGTCTACAATATAGAATAGATTTCATGGCCATCACCTAAGAATCTCCCTATGTACCGGTTACACTATTATCCCTCAAAATTAAACTTTTCATTATATTCCCTATTCAATCTAAGTTGAGAGAGAAAAATACTATCAACTGGCTAAAAATTGTAAACTTATTTTGCTGTATCAATTGAAAATGAGTCGTATCTTCAAAAAAAAAAATTTATGGTATGTTACTACAATCTAAAATGTATGATGATCCTACTTAAATGGCTGAAAATAAAAAGAAATAAAAACAAAGAAAAATGAAAATGGATGAAATGCAGACTCCCCCCCCCCCCCACACTTGATTGAGACAGTGTCCCAAATGTCTAAGGCAGAAAAAAAATTGAAAAATAAAAATAAAAGAAAAAGAACGTGTACCACCTGATTTCATGGTGGATGATCATGCAGATCGATAGAGTCATCTTCGTCATATTGCTCGAATTCTAAAAATGGTTTCAGTCGTTGACCGTTTACTTTGAAGACTTTTCCATCCCTAGGATTTTCAATTTCAACCGCTCCATGAGGATATACTGTTTTCACGACATAAGGTCCAGTCCATCGAGATCTGAGTTTTCCTGGAAACAAGTGAAGTCTAGAGTCGTATAAAAGAACTTTTTGACCTACGTTGAATTCCTTACGAAGTATGTTTTTGTCATGTTGGGCTTTGGTTCTTTCTTTGTAGATTTTCGCATTTTCATATGCCTCATTTCTTAATTCCTCTAATTCAGAAATTTGTAACTTCCTGTGTGAGCCGGCTTTCTCTAAGTCAAAATTCAAAAATTTTATGGCCCAAAGGGCACGATGCTCTAATTCAAGAGGTAAGTGACAGGCCTTTCCAAAGACTAATCGATATGGTGACATCCCTAGATTGGTTTTATAAGCAGTGCGAAAAGCCCAAAGTGCATCAATCAGTTTTACAGACCAATCTTTTCTATTAGAATTCCCGGTTTTCTCAAGAATTTGTTTGATTTGTCTATTGGAAACTTCTACTTGTCCACTAGTTTGTGGATGGTAAGGTGTTGACAGCTTGTGTGTGATTGAGTATTTCTTGAGCAAGGACTCAAAAGCACGATTACAGAAGTGAGTGCCATTATCGCTAATGATAGCTCGAGGTGTACCAAAGCGTGAAAAGATGTTTTCTTTGAGGAATTTGACAACAACCTTGTTGTCGTTGGTTTTGGTCGGAATGGCTTCAACCCATTTTGAGACATAATCTACCGCAAGTAAGATGTAAAGATTCCCAAATGAATTAGGGAATGGTCCCATGAAATCGATGCCCCAAACATCGAATAACTCAATCACTAAAATGGGGTTGAGAGGCATCATGTTTTGCTTAGAGATTCGACCCGTTCTTTGACATCGCTCACATTTAGAGCAAAATTCGAAAGCGTCACGGAAGAGTGTGGGCCAATAAAAACCGCTTTGCAAAACTTTTGCAGCAGTTTTTCTTGCTCCAAAATGACCGCCACAAGCATGGTTATGTGAGAAGGAGAGAATACTTTGGTGTTCATGATCGGGCACACACCTTCGAATGATTTGGTCTGGGCAGTATTTGAAAAGAAATGGGTCGTCCCAATAGAAGTTTCGAACTTTCGAGAGAAATTTTTGTTTATCTTGTTTCGACCATTCAGCAGGTGTTTGTTGTGTGACAAGATAATTCACAATGTCAGCGTACCAAGGGGTGATAGAGATCGAAAGGAGTTGTTCGTCAGGAAAATAGTCATCGATTTGGGTGTCGTTATCATTTTCGTGCACAATTAGAGAGAGATGATCAGCTATGACATTTTCAGAACCCTTTTTATCTCGTATTTCTATATCGAATTCTTGAAGAAGAAGAATCCAACGAATCAAGCAGGCCTTAGCATCCTTTTTAGAAAGCAGATATCATAGGGCAGCATGGTCAGTGTAAACTATGACTTTGGATCCTATGAGATATGGTCTGAATTTCTCAAGAGCGAAGACAACTGCCAAAAATTCCTTTTCAGTAGTTGAGTAATTCAGTTGGGCCTCGTTTAAAGTTTTGCTAGCGTAATAAATGACTCGAGGGAGTTTATCGATACGCTGACCCAAGATGGCCCCAATAGCAAAATCAGAAGCGTCGCATATAAGTTCGAAAGGTTGAGTCCAATCCGGAGGTTGAATGATGGGAGTTGTGGTCAAGATGGACTTAAGAGTTTCAAAAGATGTTTTGCAATCATTGGAAAATTCAAACTTTACGTCTTTGGCAAGTAAATTCGAGAGAGGTTTTGAAATTTTCGAGAAATCCTTAATGAATCTTCTATAGAATCCTGCATGGCCAAGAAATGAACGAACATCTTTGACAGACTTAGGAGGAGGTAAATTAGCAATCAAATCGATTTTGGATTTATCGACTTCTAGGCCATCTTTGGAGACGACATGACCTAGAACTATCCCCCTTTTTACCATAAAGTGACATTTTTCCCAATTAAGCACGAGTGATTTCTCCTTACAACGTTTGAGGACAAGTTCTAGATGAGTGAGACATTGGGAAAAAGATGATCCATATATTGAAAAATCGTCCATGAATATTTCCAAGAATTCTTCCACCATATCAGAGAAAATACTCATCATACACCTTTGGAAAGTCGCGGGGGTATTACAAAGACCAAAAGGCATGCGACGATAAGCAAAGGTTCCAAAGGGACAAGTAAAGGTGGTCTTATGTTGATCTTCTAAAGCAACAGGAATTTGGTTATAGCCAGAGTATCCATCGAGAAAATAGTAGTACTCATGTCCCGCTAAGCGTTCGAGCATTTGGTCAATAAAAGGCAAGGGAAAATGGTCTTTTCGTGTGGCTGAGTTAAGCTTTCGATAGTCGATGCACACACGCCATTTGGTTTTGATTTTTGTTGGGACGAGTTCATTACTGTCGTTTTTGATCACTGTGACTCCTGAGTTCTTTGGTACAACTTGTACCGGACTCACCCAAGTACTGTCAGAGATGGGATAGATGATGTTATTGTCTAGACATTTGATTATCTCCTCCTTGACCACTTCTCTCATGTTCGGGTTTAATCGCCTTTGAGCCTCACGAGTGGGTTTAGCCTCATCAACTAAACGTATGCGATGTTCCACAATTGATGGGCTAATTCATTTTATATCGCTAATATCCCACCCTAAGGCGTCCTTATTTTCCCGCAAGATATCCAAAAGTTTTTCTTCTTGGTCCTCGATAAGATCAGAAGCCAAGATTACGGGAAAAGTTTTTGAAGAGTCTAGGTAGGCATACTTAAGGTCTGGTGGCAAGGGTTTGAGGTCTAACTTAGAAAGTTCTTGTGTATCAACATTGGTCAACATTCCTTGGTTAGATTCAGGTGACGAAGTGTCGGAGTCAAGAATTTTGTTTAGTTCAGAAATGTATTCGAGTTCATCGAAATCAGAGTCGAAATGGTCAAGACACATTTTCAAGGCTTCAGAAGTGTCACTAGAGGTTTCATCAACTGTGGTTTGAATCATGTCAATTTCATCAACCTCAAAATCCCTAGGTTGTTTGTTGAGATTAAAGATGTTTAGTTCAATGGTTAGGTGCCCAAAGGAAAGTCGAAGCTGACCATTCCTACAATTAATGACAGCATTAGAGGTTACTAAGAAAGGACGTCCTAAGATCAATGGTATTTGAACGTTGGGATTTGAGACAGGCTCTGTTTCTAGAACTATAAAATCAACAGGGAAGTAAAACTGTTCGATCTGTATCAAGACGTCTTCGATAATTCCCAATGGCTTTTTGACAGATCGATCGGCTAGTTGAAGTGTGATGTTTGTTGGTTTAATCTCCCCTAGTCCAAGTTGACGATAGACAGTATAATGGAGAAGGTTGACACTGGCACCAAGGTCGAGTAGGGCACGAGAGATGTGAGTGTTTCCTATTTTACAATCAATCGTAGGGCAGCCAGGGTCTTTATACTTGACTGGGGCAAGATTCGAAAGAACAGAGCTTGTATTTGCAGTTAGAAAGGCGGTTTTTGGGACATTGGTCGCACGTTTTTGTGTGCACAATTCCTTAAGACATTTAGCATATTGAGGAATTTGTTCAATGGTGTCTAAAAGAGGAATGTTCACACGGACTTGTTTGAAAATTTCCAGAATTTTATCGAAATTTGCCGCTTTCTTCTTATTATTGAGTCTATGCGGAAAAGGAGCTACTGGTTTTTCGACTCTGTGATGAGTTTCATCATTCGAAGAAGAAGGTTTATCCAAGGAAATAGAAGGTGGTAAGGTTGTAGAAGATGGAATGTTGGTATTGCCAACATCAATTTTCAAAGGTGAGTCGGGTTTGCCGACACTGGAAGAAGAATTGTCGGGATTACCAACATTTAAGGAAACTTGAGGTTTAGAAGGATTGGCATTCGAAGCCAATGGGTGATCAGCAAGATTAGGGATTGGGGTCGAGTTAGAAGGTTCGTCAGGGTCGTCCACGTTATTATCAATCCTCTTACCAGATCGAAGGGTTGTAATAGCGTTGACTGGATTATGATTTTCGTCCTCACAAGAATTTACAGCACGAGAGTTATATTTTGGATTCACCTCAGGTTGACTAGGCAATTTTCCCTTCTCATGAGTTTTCATAAATTCCTTCATCATATTAAACATTTGGTCCATTTTAGCGTCTTGCGAGTTTATTTTAGCTTCGTAAGAGTTCATCTGTTTTTCTAGACGCCCAATATCTTGTGATGGTTGAGAAGATTGAAATGATTGGTTTGATGATTGAAAATTGGGGTGTCTATAAGGTTGTTTGGATTGAGGTGTAGCTTGAGAGGTTTGAGAATTGGGGGGTGGACCTTGGTAATTCGGATTGGGAATAAAGGGTTGCACGTGAGATGGGTTAGCCGAATTATTGGGGTTTGACCAAGAAAAATTTGGGTGGTTCCTCCAACCAGGGTTGTATGTGGATGAGTAAGGATTATTTTGAGCTATGGCATTGGCTTGGTCTTGAGAGTAATAGTGGGGTAACCCTTCTCCGGTTTGAGGAGTTTGATTTTCTAAGGGAATTTGACTTGGGTCTACAACATGCACTCCTCTAGTAGAAGTACGAATGGGAACACGAATCGATTCCCATTGCATGTCCTTTTCAGAATAGTCTTCTAAGAACCGCCAAGCTTCATCGGCTGTTTTAGACATAAAGTCTCCTCCACACATTGATTCTAGTTGAGTTCTAGTCTGATAGTTTAGCCCTTCATATGCAATTTGACATAAGTGATCTTTTAGAATTCCATGATGAGGGCAACTATATAATAGCTGGTTGAATCTCTCAAAGTATTTTGAAAAAGTTTCCCCCTCATTTTGACAAAATTGATTTATCTCGGTTCGAATTTTCAGAGTTTTATGGAAAAGGAAAAACTTTTTCAAGAATGCAGTGACAAATTCATCCCAACTTCTTATGGAATGTCGTGGCAGAGAATTTAGCCATCTTTTAGCGCTTTCAAGTAGTGCAAATGGAATTAGCCTTAGCTTGATCGATTCGTTAGATAGTTGTTGCATTTTTGTTGTGGAGGCATACAATTCAAATTCACTCAGAAATTCATAAGCATTTTCAGATCCAGTAAACTTTGGTACCCCTTGGATAAAAGAATGTTTTAGCTCAAAATTGTTTCCTTCAGCTGGTGGGAACACAATGACAGATGGTTGAACGGTCCTAGTAGGATAACATCGATCACGAAGAGACAAGGGTCTATCCATTTGGATATTGAGATTTTGAAAATTTTGATTTATTTGATTTTGATCCCCGAAGTTTGGAAAATTTTGATTTACTCGATTTTGATCCAATTCGGTTGGAAAATTTTGGTTGATACGAGAACCCCTAGGAGAATTTTGTTGGCTAACACTTTTTTCACTCATTGTTGTTAAATGCAAGCACAGAAATTAGCTACAATGAAGTTTTCTGTCCTTATTGGCTCTTAACCCAAAATTATAAAGTGATGCGTTTGATTACTTAGATCAAAAGATTTCTTAGCCAGTTAACGGACAGGAGTTATCGGTGCACCAGGAATCACCCTAGCAATGCAGCCGAAGGTTTAAGTACCTTCAGAGTAACAACCGATATAATATTTACGAATCACCGTAATATTTATAAACGGTTATTTCTCTGCCGTAGTCTAGACACCAAGAAATAATTCGTTCCAAATGAATCAACTATCACAATATAATTAAGCCCTAGATGAGCCCGTGACTCCCTTAAGTCCAACGTCTAACCGTTATTATTAGTCAGATTCTACGATGAAATGCAATTTGTGGGCTTAGGAAAGGGTGATGAAATCCCTCACCTTATGTGAATTGGGGTATTGCCCTTAACAGAATGAATAAAAGATGCAGAAATAACAGCAATCACGCAAAATAGCTGCAGAAATTAAAATTTGTACATTCAAAGCCGCTGCCCCTGCAGAAAATTTTTACAACAATTGTCTATATATTTTTTTTCTTTGCAGCAGAGCACCTGTAGTGTTTTAAAAATTTCTCACCTTGATCGGCAGTCCTCCAGTGAATTTGGGAAGCGCTAGCGCGTTCACACCCCACTTGGTGTGCAACCGCTCCAACCTGTTTTTGAAAAATTCTCCTTTTTTTTTAATTTGAAAACAAGGGAAATTGAATAAAGAAAAAGAAGGAAGGAAGCAAAATAGCAGTCTGGAGAAAAGGAAGTAAAACAAAGCCAATAACAAAATTAAAAAAAAAAATTAGAACGTACCACGCCCCAATTAACACCTCAATACAAAAGGTCCAACGCACTCGACTCTAGTCACGCTCACTCAACAGGCCACTAAACCAGTGTATAAAAACCCTAAAAACTACCACACTTCCAGTACTCAATATAATATAGAAAATACTCCAATTATAAAAGCTCATATAGCTGTTCTATTCTCAACAAATCAACAGAAGAAAAACGCTGAACGCCCCCTTTTAATTTCAGAAACAAATCATGCGGTCTTATCCTCTCTCTCTCTCTCTTTTTTTTTTGGGAAACCGATTAAGGGTTTCGAAGTGAATTGTGGCTTTCTGGAATCCGAATCGGTGGTTTGGGAGGGTTCGGATTTTTGCTTGAGTATTGGGTTTCGGGTCTTGGTTGTTGCGGTTTGGATTCAGCGTCTGGTTTATTGGACAGGGGACTGTCGGACTTGGAGCAGACGGACGAGTTGCGTGATGGAGTCTGGGTGGTTCATGACTTGAAGTTTGGAATCCGAGTTCGGGTTCGAACGTGGGGATGGAGTCCGAGGGATGGTGAACGCAAGGGGGTTGCGGACTTCTGGTTGGATGGAAGATGAATTTAGTTGTGGGATTGATGTATAGGGGGTGATGGAATTTGATCTGAGAATTGATGATGAGGGTGGTTTGGGAAAGGGCAAGGGTGTCGTGTTGAATACTGGGAGGCCAAAACACGCAGTTGCGTGATGTGAGGAAGTGGTCTTGGTTTTAAAGTTGATGGATTAGAACTGAAGTGGGTATGCCAGGTATTCAGATTTGGTGGAAAGGAAGGTAGGTGACAATGGACTTGTTGATGGGGAACAGAGTGATGAACCGTGATTATGGGTGAAAGATGAAGGTGAAGGTGGCCGTGGTGTTTGGCTTTGTGGGGTAGGTTGAAATTTGCAGTGGGACTTTGGATTGTGGTTAACGGTAGTGCAGGCAGAGAAGAATGCGAGAAGAAGATAAATTGCAGAAGGATTTTTTTTTTTTGTAGACTTGTATAAAAAGAAAAGGAAAGAAAGCTATGTATCCGTGATTGGAAAGAAGTTGGGAAAGAAAAAGAAAATAATAAACAAAAGTTGGTAAGAAGAAGAATTCGTAAAGGAAAAGAACAAGATTGAGAAATGAAAAGGAAAGAAACTAGAGAAAATTGGCAACTTTTTTTTTTCTTGTTAGGAAAATTATGGTATCATAGAATAATACCAAATAAAACCAATCAAGATTTTGTTTTTCTGTATATACAAGAGAAATAAAAGGAAAACAAAATAAAAATAAAAACTAACACGAATCGGAAATTAAATAAATAATAAAATTTAATCGTTACCTCCCCGGCAACGGCGCCAAAAACTTGATCGACGCTAGTCTATGAATTAGAAAAGCGCGACATTTAAATTAAATTCTGCAAGCATACAGGTGTGTAGCATACAGGTCGAACACAGGGAGGTGAATTAAATCAATTATTTATCTAATCTCTTGGGCGAGTTAGACAAAGCTTAGAGGTTGATTTTTTTTCGCAAAGCAAAATAAAAACTGAAACTACGAATAAAAGATGCAATTAAATTCACTGCAGATTCAAATCTAATCGGATCTGTAATAAATTCAATGATTAAAATAAAATAGAACACTGGAAATAAAATTGCAGAAAAGAAATCAACAACTGAAAATAAAAACTAGGATTACCGCTGAATCTAATCAGACGGTCAATCACTAGTAAGAAAAATAGAAGCAATAGCAAATTGTGTTCTAGCAAATCTAATTGACTAGACAACACAATTTGCCATGAAAATAAAATGCAGAAACTAAAGAAAAGAAAGCTTTATTAAAATTAAAAGAGAGTACAGAAGAATGAATGATTTTTACAATGGTTACAACACATATTTATAGATGAGAATGGGAAAACCATAATTAGGTCTATGAATAAATGGGCCTCCTCATTCATGAATATCTCTTGCCTTCCTTGACTCAGCTTGATTGGAGAAAATCTGGGCATATCATGGTAAATATTTTCCATATCTCTCAATTCTCTCATACGGCTAATTGATTGATAAAAGATTGCATATAATTAATTCTTCCAAATAGGGATGCTTATTAGACTCCAAAGGAAACAAAGGATAAAATCTTCACAATTGATCTTTTCTTGGCAGCAATTCAATCAGAAATTCTTCTAATTGAAATTGAATGATTTGAATTTAATTCCATGATAAGAATATGGCTATTGCTGAAATGTTAATTGGTGCACATCATAAATACATACACATGAATATGTGTACGTATATATATAACATAACACTAATCCAAATGTTCCTCAAAGCAAAGGGCCAGTGTGAACGTGTTCTGTTCTTTGGCAAAAAGTGAGCTCGACGGGGTTCGAACTCGGGTCTCTCAGCACCAATTCCTATGCCTTTACCAGTGAGCTACGACGTCTTTTGTGATTGAGATGACTTTAGTACGGGGAAGTAGCTTTTTATCTGTAGTTGGCCTTTAATTTGAAACGGAAGAGGCATTTCTTGACATCCTGTAAAAACATACAAAAGTAACCAAAGTATCATTTATTTATTTACAAAAGATAAAATATACGAGCATAAAATAAACACATTTCTATGTTAATCAGTAAGTTTATTTTGTCTTTTTTATAAAAGAACACTAAATAGAAAAAAAGTTGGAATTCAAACTTGATGTAAAAAGGTAACTGTATTTTGTTAGTTCACTTTGGTCGATGCTATTTGAATTTTCTTACCTAGAAGTGTTTATGAAAATAAATATGTTATAATTAAGCAATTTGGTATTAAATTAAACAGAATCCAGAGTTATAAGAATCTTGAGAAGAAACACAAAGCATGTAGCACTTTAAGAGAATTCTGAAGGAAATGCCATTTAAATAATAGAATCGCAGGTTGTATTTGGATAAATTCTGACCACTATATCTAATTATAGATTGAACATTTTAGAAAAAAGCAGGTAAGAAAAATCTAGGGAAACACTGCAATATAGACAGGACTGATATATATATATATATATATATATATATATATATATAATGCAGGCAATTACCTTATTATTAGTTGCACAATTTCCCACCCTTCATCGTGTTTAGAAGAGAGCTTATTGTAACAAATAAGAAGATATAATCAATAAAGGAGAGGTAGATAAGTCAGAGTGAAATGTTATTGAAACTTCCACCTTTCTACAATAAGTTCAAACTTCTCTGCCCTAAGTAAATCAAATCAGTAGCAAGGACTTATAGCATAAGCTCTGACAGATTATAAAGAATAGTGTATGAGTTTTTATAATATAGTACTTTGTAAGGGCATATTGTATGATCTTCACAATTTAAAAAGACACGGTAGTCTAACTATAATCTACTTTATCGATATATATTAACCTAATAATGGGGTTAGTAGAATTTCCATGTGTGGAAGGCCTAGATATATATGATGAAATACTTCAATGGTCGTAGTGGCATAATTCAGCAAAAGACATTAACGACTTGTATTTAGGATCCAGTTGTTAAAAGATTTTACCAATACCATGTCTAATGAATACTTAGAAAAACATGAGATTCGTTCAGTAAAAACTCGAAATACTATTCAAATTTTTTTTTAGATACATGAATATGAACATTTGAAATAATTTGACTCATTCTCCTATTTCAAGAGAATGAAGCAAAGCCTAGTATATCTAAGAAAATTTAAGTTGATATAGAAATAAGAATTAAAATATAATTATTTTAAAAGACATGCATGGAGATAAGCATCTGCAAATTTGAGATAGTGAAATTGCCTTTATTAACTCTCCCTGCAAATTTGAGATGGTAAAATTGCCTTTATTACCTCTACCTGTAAATTTTAGATAGTAAAATTGCCTTTATTAAATCTGCTTGTAACATACCTTTAGTTTATATTCATCAAAATTTATAGAAGAAATAACTTAACTTGAGATTTATTGGCAAGTAACAGAGACTATGCAAAAGAAAAATCATTTTCACCAAATCAAACATAAAAATAGGACAGAAAACATGCTTACTATAGGAACAAATCTACAGTCACTGCAAATTTAAATGGAACAAAATATAAGAATTAGTGTATGAGATGTCTAAGCAGTTTAATTGAGTTGACAATATATTCATGTCTAGGAAAAAGTTTCAGCTGTGAACATTACCATGTCAAAAGAAAAAAATGGTAGAAAGAAGAAAATTTAGACTTATCCAACATTTGGTGTGGCTAAGGTTGAAATATTTTGGATCAGCAAGAATTAAAGTTCGTTATCAAACTCTATCATTCCATCAAGCAATCGTCCTTGACTTCCGATTCCAGCAAAAGCATCGAAAACAATCAATACAATGAGAGATTACCTGGTAGCAGAAATGGAAATCGATGACGAAATGGATGAACCAAATGAATTGAACACATGAACGATACCTGTAATGGGGCGTCCATAGGTCGCAATGCTAAATGAAATGGATTGGACAAAGCAGCAGAGTTAAGGCAGGTAAAGCCCTATGAGAATCGATGACCAAAAATAGCCGTAACAACCGAGGTTGGAAACCATGAGCAGTGCGCTGCTTGGCTTTTCGCAGAGTGATTTGATTGATGCAAAGCCCTAATCGAAGGGAATAATAGAAGGGGCCAAAAAGCAGAACAGGATTTATATCCGTGACTTTTCGTGTCTAGATAGTGCGGAGGCCTAAGAGCTCTCTATTTCGAACTAAGTAATTATAATATAGTATAGATAAATGAAATTTAAATAAGATTTCCGAAGAAGACGGTTAACAGATTTGTAATAAATAATTTTGGTAAGGAAATCGTTAAATGGATTTAAATTCTAAAATCCAAAATAAAGTTATAAAAGGGACTTGAACTAATGCGATAGATAAAAATAAATGTTGTATATTTGAATTAAGAAGAACTTAGACAAAAAGAAGGTTTCTAGAAGAAGAAAAATATTTATCGGATCTGGGTAAAGATGGTTAAGGGATTAATAATATAAACCCAAATGAAGTTATAATAAGATGTTATGATTTTTGGTAAGAAACTGATAAATGGATTTTCTTTATAAAAATCCAAAATTTAGTTTTATAATACGATGCTAAATGATTTTGAGTGAAGTGGGTAAATGAATTTTCCAAGTTATAAATGGAATGGTATAAAAAGGTTTAAGCGATATATGAAAGCAACGAGTTAACTAAAAAACGATTAAAATCAATAAAGATTTTATTAAAAAAAGGTAATGGTTTATAAAATCATAGGTTAAGTGAAATGAGAAATGATATTTGGTTCATATGATTTGGAACTACGAAATTCTACTTATTCTAAGATAAGAATATTATTGATCATGTTTTGAGAGTTAAATAAATTACCCTAACATGAATGACTTCGCTATTATCAAGGGATGATACTAGTTTGTAATAGTAAAGGGTGTTAAGATTACTTTATTATTCCATAAGAGGAATACTGCAACGTTGTTTGCAAGATATTGAAATATTATTAAAATTATTTTGTTTTAAAAGTAAACAATGTGTAATTCAACATTGTTGGGCCAAGTTGAAGCGTGATTTATATTTATGCCATTTGATAAAAATATATAACACTATTTCCTAGATAATGGAAATGGTATGTTTTGAAATACGCTTATTTAAATAATAAGTAAATGACGGTGGATTTTCTGGAGAAATGGAAAAGGGTTATATTGAGTTGAAACAAAGGTAAATATTGGAAAATTAATTATATATTTCCATAAGTATTGAATTATAATCTTTGAAGTTAACCCTTGTGGTTATATTATTAGAACATGTCACTTGACGTTATTTTGTCTCAGATAAGATTTGGTAGTAAAATCTATAACAATTGGTTAAGCATATATGTATATATATAACAGTATTTTGAGATAAAGGAGATAAAAGAGATTTTGGGAAAATATGACGATATTTCGAGAAAAGGAAATAGGTAAATGTGTTTATTGATTACTATTTTCATAGCAATGAAAGCATGAGAGATGTGTTGAGATAAAGATATAGAGAATGATTTGTAAGAACCGATAAAGAGTTTTATCATATATTACAATGCAAATACTTGGATTGTGGTGAAGCTTTTTCGCTGTTCCATAAAATCCCTCTACCTTCCATCTACATGAACAAGATCAACCGCTTATAGTAGAGGCCATAGATGTCTTTTTACATTCCATTTCCTACAACCCACTAAAACATCGGTTTGTAACATGTTGCCCGTTAATTTCTTTTCACCGTTTTTTTGGCACCCATCTCTAGATGCTTCGCCTTTTCTTACTTTCGTCAAACTGCCTTCGCCGTTCTCAACCCTGGCTTTCCTCGAGAATTCCTCATTACTCAACATATACTACGGTCACCTAATCACCTCTTATTTTCCACCATTTCCCAGGTCGGCTACATCTCTTCTTTCTCACATCTCTACTTCATATCTGCGACTAGATCTTGTTAAGTCAAGATTTCCATAGAGTTTTGATTTCTGACAAAGAGATACGCCGTGATCAACAAGAAGAAGATATTAATTGGTATTATACATTAGAGGTTGATTATTTGGTATGTTAGTGGTGTTATTTATGTTAAAATCTATCCTCAAATAATCTCACACCTCCAATCTTTGAATACATATATATAAGAATATATGAGTGCACATTAACTGTGCAATCTGGGCTAAACCGGTCGAACGGTTAAAACCAGGTGGTCGACCGTTTCTGCCCACAATGCACAATCAACGTGCGCAAGGATACATAATGTATATATACTCAAATTTCTGTCTACTGGTCCTTTTTGACCTGTCGACCGTTTTCTTCCAAAAAGCAACTTTTCGTATAGACACTTCCATTTCTTCAACGGTTGCTTCTCTTTCTCTTCACCAATAATCATGGTCGTTGCTTGTAACCCTTCACAAGTGGTTACAACTGTTTATTCCTTATATAAACTTCATAAGATCATCATTTCAAATCACCGATTCTATCAATCTAATCTCTATTCTCTTGATTTCAATCTTGAACTCTCTAGTGCTCAAATTGCTCATATTCTACCATATATCATTTGAATCCTAGAATCTATTTAACATTCTTTTGATTCAATACGATATCCACTTCCAAATCTTCATATACACAAATATATTATTTGGAGACAAGATTATAGGAAGTTTGTACTAAAAGTGACGAAATCGTGTTATCAAGAACACATACTGTCAACAACAAAGTATTTTCATCTTAGATGTAGTCCTCGGTGTTGTAAGAGGCACGTGTTAATGTCCTTAGTGTTGTTTGAGGCGTGAAATCCCATTCGTCTGCGCGGGTGTTGTATACCGGTTCCTCTGGGTGAAGTGAGGTGGTTGTTAGTGAAAATCCAGATAGAAGTCTGGGACTGGACGTAGGACGGTGCTCCGAACCAGTATAAAAATCCATGGCGTGATTTTTCCAGTTATTGCATCTACTGTTTTATATATATCTGTGATTAGCTATTATTTCATACTTATGTGTTATACGCCATATTACACACATTTACAGACCTTCCTTCTTCCCCCCACAAACAAAGATCCATGCTCACAACCACCTTTTATTTTCCACTTTTTTCCACATTAGTTACTCCTCTTCGCCTTCCGAACTGGACGAACCCTTGATCCGCCTACACGAGGACATCAGAGGTAAAATCGGTTTTATTTTTTTCCCTTCCTGCTAATTTACTTCTTTCTGTTGTCTCTTCAGATCTGTGACCATGCATAGATATCCGACTTGCATTGGTTCCAGTCACTCCTTATTGAATTTTAAAGGAATTCCCACTATTCAGGTGACATATTTTCTCTTTAAGTGTACTGAAATTAGGCTTGGTGTTGTTTTGATAGCTTAGGACTGACTGTGACTCCGTATAGTGAAGTTAGACTGTGTTTCCCTTTACCTTACTTCCAAAAACAGTGCTAACAATTCGCAGCTAACAATCTAATAACTCAATATTGATTTACTATATTTTAGTTTCATTATTTATGTACCAATTCCAATTTCAACTTTTAGGCATTGCAGATGCATTACTTATAACATTAGATTTTAGTTCCTGCATTTACATTCGAAAAAAAGATGAGTTGTCTTCTTGGTGTTCGTTGCACAAAATACAATCTACGACAACTGTAATATGGTGATGAATAATTTTTTATTTGTTGGAAAAGAAATTATTTTATACTTATAAATGCATACTGCCCTCCTTAAGACAAGTATTTTAGTCCACAAAACTTTGTCCTAGATTTTTTTTTTATTGTTTGCTCTGATAGCTTCCCAACCACTTTTAAAACTGTATTGTCCATAACTAGAACAAAAGTTTATTTACTAGACTCTATTTCAAATTTTTAAGCATAAATTAAATGTTCTCACTGGTTATTTTTATTTAGTTGATCACTACAATATGAGAGTTAACATTTTTAATTCCATCCGATATACAATTTTTTAGCATATCAATGACAATTGATGTGGATGCGCAATATTCACGAGATATTATAGTTCCATTCTTGCTAAAACTCGGTTTTTTCCGACTGAATGCTTTTGTTATTAGCCAACTTGCAATTGACTTTAATCCATTACCCCATCACAAGTTGTTAGGTCCAAAAATAGTAAAAGGATATTCGAAAGTGGAGGAGGTAAATAATCAATTTTTGACTTCTTCTAAATTTTTATGTAAATTACCCTTTGGTATTTAGTTTTAATGAAAAAAATCATTTATGTTTTTTGTTTACAAGAGCTTGACCCGAAGTACATTGAAGAAAAAGGCGAATTGATTTTAGTTAGTGAGTTAAATTTATCAATCCATTTTGTTCAATTTTAATTTTTTCACTTCTGAGCAGATTTTTATGAATTCAACATCCATGTGAATATGAATTACACATTAAATTTATCAGTCCACTTTGTTCAATTTTAATTTTTCACTTCTGAGCAGATTTTTATGAATTCAACATCCATGTGAATATGAATTGCATCTCTTAATAAGATATAAGATCCCTGCCATGATGTACTGTAAAAACCCGGAAAATCAAAACCAATTTAAAATTTTTATTTTGGCTATTTTAATGAATTTTGAATATTTAAAATGATTTATTTTAAATAATAACGACTAGAAATTTATTTTGAATAGAATTAGAATGTATAAATTTATTTAAATGGAAGTTAGAATATAAATATTTATTTTAATTATAAAAGGAATTGGAAGTGGCGCGGTAGTTTGAAAATTCGATTTCAAATTTCAAATGAATGTGCAAGATTGAAAATAAACCGGATTTCAGTTAAACTAGAAATATTTGAATCTGTTTGAAAATATCTGTCCAAAAATGTGAAAAATCCAGATTTCATAGCGGGAATAAAAAGTTATGTCCGGTTGAAAATTCAGAATAGTCGCTATGGAATTTAATATAATATATAGCCCTTAAAAATAGCGATCTTTCAAATGACCTTCAATTTCGACGAGACCACTTTTGTTGGATCCTGAATGTCAAATTATTGCAAGATTCCAATTTTCATAATTTTTGGGAGTAATATGTGAGCTTGGTGGATGTAAACGTGTTTGTTAAATTCAGTTTGAATTCAATCGACTGGAAAATGACCATTTTTTGAACGGTCTCCAAATTCGACGAAATTAGTTTTGTTAGGACTGTATCATCAAAACGTAGCCATATTTGTTTTTCTGGAATTTTTGGAGTCAGTATGTGGCCCCAATAAATTAAAATGTGCGTTTGAATTTAAAATACAATGATTTATATTTCAAATTTAGTGGAAACTGATCGTAACAGACGAATTGGGTTACGAAACATATCCCATTGTGTTCGGAATGGGGGTAATTGGCTAGGGGCGATAGTCGTTGGGTTTGATTTGGAGTTTGTATTGTTAAACATGTATTTTCAAATCAAAGGAATTAATATAAATAAAATATTAATATAATATTAACTCCTTTTCTCTTTAACCCCCCATTTTCCTTCCCGTTGACTTCAGAGAAAAAATAAATAAAAAAGAAACCCCGCTGCCACCTCCCCCCGCGTCGCCCAAGCCCTCGTCGCCCAAGCAGGCCCGCCGCCATCGACGATCACCCACCGTTGTGGATTCCCCAGCGCGGCGCGCCTCCTCCATCCTCTCCCTCCTCGAACTCGCGAAACCATCCCCTTTCAGAAAAATGTGATGCCCCTTTCCTCGTCTCGACCTCCAATCCTCCGCCCCTCCCATTGTCGCTCCCCCCATCGCACCGCCTTTGCCACCACCCCCCCTCAAACCCTGCGCCACCGTGAAGACCCGCCACCTCTCCATTACTGTAAATTTTTTTAGTTGTTTATTTTTATTTATTTAAAAGTAATTAGTTTTATAGAAATAAAATAGGGTTTTTTATATTATTTTTAAATAAAGATTTGATTTTTAATTTATATAAAGATTTGATTTTATATTTAAATAAAGATTTGATTTTTTATAAATAAAAAGCTTTGAGTTTTATAAATAGAAAGATAAGATTTCTAACTATATAAAGGATTGATTTTTAGTTAGGTAAAAATATAATTTTCAAGTAGATAAAAATATAATTTTTATAATGTAGATTAGAAATAAAAATATAATTTCATAATGTAGGTTAGAAATAAAAATATCATTTTTATAATGTAGATTAGAAATAAAAATATAATTTTTATAATATAGATTCGAAATAAAAGATTAGATTTTTACAAATAGAAAGATAAGATTTTTATCTATATAAAGGATTGATTTTAAGTTAGGTAAAAAATATAATTTTCAAGTAGATAAAAATATAATTTTTATAATGTAGGTTAGAAATAAAAATATAATTTTTGTATTGTAGATTCAAAATAAAAATATGATTTTTATTATATATATCATTATATAAAAATGTGATTTTTTTATATGTAGTGGTGTTGTTTAAAAATTCGATTTTTAGTTATATAAAAATTCGATTTTTATTATATATATGGCGATATAAAATTGTGATCTTGTATATACATATATATATATATATATATATATAGCGATATAAAAATGCGATTTTTAAATAATATAAACAGCATATTAAGAATGTGATTTTTATTATGAACAACGTAGAAAAGACTGCATTAAATTTTGGGCAAATCCAAATGGTTCAGAAATTCAGAAATAAAACTGGAGGAGTGGATCCCAAAAGTGAGAACTTCTCACTCTAATTTATTTTCGAATTAAATATATATATTAGGATGCAGACGGTGCTTAGTAGGACCCGACACCTTTGTTTGAAACCATGTTTGTTTGGCTGTTTGGTTGATTGGATTATTTGGTTGAATTTGGTTTGGGAAATGAATTGATTAGAATTTGGTTTGTATACGGTGCGAGCCATTATTAGGCGTGGGATAAGGCTAAACCTTATTCCGTTTCCAGTATCGCGCCGTTATGTGCCAAAATTTTCTAAAAATATTAGAACAATAAAAATATCATTTTTATTATATAAATGAACTCTATAAAATATGCATGAGTTGAAATAATTATTTTACAGTTAAAAATATAATTTTTAACATGTATATGAGTAAAATAAATATTCATTTACAAATCGGATGATTTGTTTATGTACACACATTTGAATGATATGGATTGGGACGATATATTTTACACATCACCCAACTGCACAAACAATAATCAATGTTTGTTTTTTGAAAACCCCAAACGGGTATTGGGATGATATTGGACATACACTAATCCTAACATTAAAATGTATATCAGTTGATGGTTTGACAGACTATTGTAAGCGTTAGTTATTTATATTTAACGCTTATGCAGTTGTGTAATGCACTTTGGATGATGGCTGCGTGTTAGGTTATGGTTATGTACACGTGTGTATGAAATCCATATAAATAAAATTATATGTTAATTAACTGTGCCTGATTCCAATTCGGAAAGAACAAATAATTTAAATTAACGAATATTTTGAAATGACGAGTAACGAATATTTTAAAATAACTAATAGTTAAAATAATATTCAGTAATGGATCAAAATATGATTTTGATGTCCGATTTGGGATGGACATGAAAATATTGAAATATATGAAGCCGTGTTGATTAGATTAACGCCATTTTGACGTGAACGATATTTATATCGATTTTACTCATTTTTATAATGAATATCGAAAAGGAAGTGATTTCAAAATCTAATGTTTTGAAAATATTATCATTTATATATTAATGATATGGAGTATTCAATTTTGATTTAAAATTGAAAATGAAGTTGGAATCGTTTTTAAAACAAATTTAAAATGATTTATAAAATATGTTTCAAAATGGAATCGATGAAATATTTATAATATATATTATATATACATATATTTAATGTCCTGAATAGAACGCGTCGCACTGCGGCAGTTCACGAATTTCGACCATTGACTTCGAATGGACATTACGGGAGATCCGACCGTCGGATTCTCCTAAAACCAACACCATTGGGTTCGTATCGAAAATGGATTTCCAACGAATATAAGAGATTTGAAATCTAACTGTTGGATTTGTAATTATGTCCAAATCAAATTTGGAAAAGGTCGCTATAAGTGCAGTTCGATGACCGTTTATAGAAATCGATGGTATGTGCCATATAAAATTATTAAAAATATTTACAATTTGTGTCAAATCATAATAAATGATTTGGAAAGAATTCGGATGAAAAATTCCACGTTTGTAAAGATAAATATTTTTTTATCAAAATGAACTAGTTATGAACTAGAATTATAATCCAATATTTTTAAATAAATAAATTGGATTTGTAATGTTTTTTTAAAATAACCAGAATTTCCAATATATGGATTGGAACGGATTTGAATCGAATTTATCTTTGGAATATTTCGATATTGGATTCCGTGATTATACAGATATTGTGGAGGAACTTGGAAGATATATATATCGTTATTCCCAATACGATATTCGTTGATCTCAAGATTTGATAATGAATATAAGCTAATATAATTTCTATTCAAAGCCTTGTATTTAATATTGAATTGGATTTTGGGTTTGTCGTGAATGGTGTCTTCATTAACACTATTCTTAAGCCCAGTTGAGAAAAGAATAAAAATTCTAATTAAGATTTAGTGAAGTTTTCCATTTAATTAATATTTAATTGGAACTGAATAAAAGAATTGGATTTTGGGTTTGTCGCGAATGGTATCTTCATTAACACTGTTCTTTAACACTGTGTGGTGTTTCCAGTTAATTAACATTTAATTGGATGAAAATGGAATGTGATTTGGTTTTATTGTGAACTGTGTTTTAAACGACATGCGTTCTTTAACCCGATTTGAAGTGAAATGTGATTTGAAATTTATAAATCTTTTTATTAAGATTTAACAAGAATTTTCCAAAGTAAAGCTTTCCAATTTAATATATTAAATTGGAACTGAATTGAATTTGATTTGACAATAATTGAAATGAGCTTCTGAGGAGGAAGACTGTTAATATATATATATATATATATATGGAGATTAAAAGGCTTTGTCGTTATTCCATTTATATTATTAGTCGGATACGGAAATTGATATCGATTATATATATTGATCTGTTTTCTGTGAAGATTCCATAATTAATGGAATGTGATTTGGGTTTATTGTGAACTGTGTTTTAAATGACATTAGTTCTTTAACCCAATTAAAGATAGGATTACATGTCTAACATTTTGTTTCGAGCTGTATGGTTGATCTCCGCTAAATATATATCTGTTAGGTGGAGGAGAATTTATTCTCTTGCATAACACCCTTCTCTCAGACGTACGAGCTAAGAGGTTATATATCGGCAGAAATCAATAGTACGGTGTAGATTGTCGATACGACATGTTTTGGTTCCCAAAGTTAAATAATCATTAATAGTGATTTTCTGGAAGATTAAAACTCAGTGGAGTTTAAATGAATCTTTAATTATATTGAAATGGGAATTGATAATTTAAATTATCAAATTTGGGAAATGATCGAGAATGGAGTATCACCAATTTTGCTCCTAGCGATAGTTAAATCTTTAATTAGATTTGAACATGAAATGGTAATTAAATTTACCAATAATACTGTGGTGTTAGATATAGAGTATGACCAGTTTTTCTCCATGGGATGAATAGGATGGGACCGGGAAATTAAACAAATGATTACTTCGGTAAGGTGTGCTAATCCCGACTAGTTTGGATAAACCTTAATTTGGTTTGAATTGATATCCAAATGAAGATTAAAGAAAAAATTTAAAGAATTTATCTTTGATAAAATTAATAGGAACCCTTCCCAAAGGATATGAATATTTAAATAAAAGAATAATCATAATTGGAATGAGGCATATGTTGTGTTTTTATAGCACTTGTTTGTTATATACGCGAGTTATTCGGAAAGGCCGGGTTTATACCCATTCAGAATAAATGATTCGACGATATGTCGACGACGTGGACGGTGTTTGAAGACTGCAGTTCTTCACATCGTTTTGATGATTACGGATGTCATGATTTGGCTAAACACCCAAGACGAGTAATAAGTGGTGATTGTCCAGATGTACTTGGAGATTGGCCGGAAATGCGAGGTCCTCTCTTCTGCATTGAACATATGGGATGAGGAATAATGTGCCTCCGGTTTTGTTCAGACCTAGAACGAACTTGTAAATGGATGTGTGTTTAACATTGAATTTTATTCTGTGTTGATTGATCTATATTAAATATATACCTGTTTGATGGCGGAGAATTTATTCTCTTGATTAACACCCTTCTCTAAGATGTACGAGCTCAGAGGTTACATATTGATAGACATCAGTCTCATGGCATGAATTGCCTGTGTGGCATGCTCAGATGCAAATGATGAAGGCTTGTGTTGAAAAGAAGAGTCTTGTGGTTTATGATCAAAGCACGACTTTAATATAGCATAGCTTTGTGTATAGCGTTAATTCGCGAGCCTCACACCCCGGTGTGAACCAGAAACAAGAGAGGACTACTGGAAGGACATGCGTTTCTTTCTAGCTTGGAGTGATGTCATAGTATGGAGCCTAGACATTTTTACTTATGTGGTTGTTGGATTGCGAGGCACCTCAGATATATTAGTTACTATGGAGCCGATGGATATTGAGTCATCTGGCTCATTTACACCCAATAGAGCGGGGAAATGCATTGTTCAGGAATTACTAATCCAAAAACGTAAGAGAGGACCGACCCTGAAGATCCAAGGGCCTACCTGAGTTTGGGCCCTGAGACATGGTAGGCTAGATTGTCTCAAAGCGGTAAGGACAATCCCATGCCTTGGTTCATAGATGGAATCCAATTTCCAATACGACATTTCGGTTTTTATTTGTACAGCCTAGTATGACGACATAGTGGGATGGGGCACTATACCATCTATGATTGATACATTTATATTTGAATTTGTTTTTCATACTCTTTACACTATAGTAGTATCAAATTTATTTGTTTCAAATGTACCAAGCATGTTTGGCTGTTATAAGGTAAAACACTATCCTCCGGCTTGCACTGCATTGTGTGATGGGACCTGATTCTTATAATAGCTTCATTTTTCTAAAAAGCATTGCGCTGTTTATTTTATGCATTGGTATTATTGGAAGGAAACCCGTTCTGTGTTATACGACGTGGTCCCTTGATTTACCAAATTTTAATGTAAAATTTTAAATAACTGTTTTAGTTCTCACACCAGTCACATGACTGGCCTGGAGTTTATTGTTTTAACCTGAACTCTGGGTGCCCCTGTTTTCCACACGGGCAGCTAATAGTTTTGGTTTTGCAGATATTATATTCACAGGATCCTGATTTACAGCCGGAGCCGTATACGGAAAGCTCTGTATCCGTGTACTTCTTTCAGTTGTGTTTTGTATTATTTTCCCTGCTAATGTATATAATCTCTGATATTTTTCAATGTGTAATATTTATTTATACTCTAATATATTGTTGTAATAAGAAATGAAAAGTTCCTCTGTTTGTGTTTTGATTTGTCGTGTTTTCAGACAATCCTCTCTTTCTCTTCTTTTCCAAGACCGGAGAAGTTCAGGTTGTCACAGTTTGGTATCAGAACTTTGGTATTACAGAGAAAACGAAAAAATTCATCAAAGATTGGATTTGTAATATCCAATAAGAATGACTCATTAGAGATAGGATCAGTGGTATCCTAGAATGAGTTAGAAGAGTATTATTTATAAAAACAAATTTTGTTTGAAGATTTAAACCATTTTATACGTATTTGGAAATTTAGTCTAAATTAATTTGGACAATCTAGTATATGAAGATTTTGCATATACGGCTTGCAAACTTGTAACAAAGCCCCAAATATACTGGATAGACATCGAATCACACTCTAGTCGCCCGAGCATGGTTTTGATGATAGCGATTGCAACATCAGCATTTATGTTAGAGTTTCGAAGGTGGGATATCTATATATTTCGAATTGATTGGTGTGAGATCCGAAACTAGATATGGTTATTTGTTGTGATTTGGCATCAAAAATGGATTTTTATATATACAAAAAATTATGAATTTGAAAAGATAATCAACTAATTGATTGCTGGTTGTGTTATTTGATTATTGGTTGATTAATTAAAATTTTGAACCATTAAACCAAATTGAATCAAATATTGAATTGACTTGAAAACTGATTGCAATTGCATGCCTATACATGTATATACATTGAACAGGTCATAGCAAGGAAGCTAACCAGAGGAATAAAATTGTATGCCCAACAAATAACTACATGTTTACTAATTTATTGGGTTTGGATGATTTTTTGAGTCGATTGGCTAGCCGCTTGGCTTTTTCTTTTTCTTTTTGGATGATGAGGGCCGTGCATGGCTAGTTGCGGTTTTAAATGTCTCCCCGTGCAAAGGGGTTTTGGCAAAAAAAATCAAAAAATTTAGGGTATTATCCAAATTTTTGAGGAATTTGAAAATTCTTAGAAATTGAAAAGTTAAAGAATGAAAGCCAAAATGAAAGTTGAGTTGATTAGTAAAACAACTTTCAGCTCCGTTCCTTTTTTAGGACGAAAAGATTTTAAGTGGGGGAGATTGTAATAACCCGGAAAATCAGAACCGTTTAAATTTTTTATTTTTTGCTATTTTATTCCATTTTGAATATTTAAAATGATTTATTTTAAATAATAACGACTAGAAATTTATTTTGAATAGAATTAGAATGTATAAATTTATTTAAATGGAAGTTAGAATATAAATATTTATTTTAATTATAAAAGGAATTGGAAATGGCGGTAGTTTGAAAATTCAATTTCTAATTTCAAATGAATGTGCAGGATTCAAAATAAACCGGATTTCGGTAAAACAAGAAATATCTGAATATTTTTGAAAATATCTTTCCAATGAATGTGAAAAATCCAGATTTCATAGCGGGATTAAAAAGTTATGTCCAATTGAAAATTCAGAATAGTCGCTATGGAATTTAATATAATATATAACCCGTAAAAATTGCGATTTTGCAAACGCCCTCGAATTTCGACGAGACAACTTTTTTTGGATCCGGAATGTCAAATTATTGCTAGATTCCAATTTTCATAATTTTTTGAATTAATATGTGAGGGTGGTGGATTTAAACTTGTTTGGTAAATTATGTTTGAATTTAATCGACTGGAAAATGACCGTTTTTCAAACGGTCTCCAAATTCGACGAAATTAGTTTTTTAGGACCGTATCATCAAAACATAGCAAAATTTATTTTTATGGAATTTTTGGAGTCAATATGCGGCCCCGATAAATTAAAATGTCTGTTTGAATTTAATATATAATAATTTATATTTTAAATTTAGTGGAAACTGATCGTAACAGCCGAATTGGGTTAAGAAACATATCCCATTGTGTTCGAAATGAGGGTAATAAGTTAGGGGCGATGGTCGTTGGGTTTGATTTGGAGTTCGTATCGTTAAACATGTAGTTTCAAATCAAAAGAATTAAATTAAATTAAATATTAATATAATATTAACTCCTTTTCTCCTTAACCTCCCTTTTACTTCCCTTGACTTCAAAGAAAAAAATAAAAAAAGAAATCCCGCTAACCCCCCTCCCCCCGTCACCTAAGCCCTAGCCGCCCACCCAGACCCGCCGCCGTCGACGATCACCCACCGCCGTGGCGTCCCCAGCGCGATGCGCCTCCTCCACCCTCTCCCTCCTCGAACTCGCAAAACCCCCCACCTTTTAGAAAAATGTGGCGCCCCTTCCTCGTATCGACCTCCGATCCTCCGCCCCTCTCATCGTCGCCCCCCTCCCCTCCCCCCTGTCGCATGGACTTCGCCACCACCTCTGCCCCCCTCAAACCCTGCGTCACCGTGAGGACCCCCCTCCTCTCTGTTACTGGAAGTTTTTTATTTTATTTTATTTAGTTGTTTATTTTTATTTATTTAAAAGTAATTAGTTATATAGAAATAAAAATAGGGTTTTTTATATTATTTTTAAATAAAGATTTGATTTTTATTTTAAATAAATATTTGATTTTCAATTTAAATAGAGATTTGATTTTTTAGAAATAAAAAGATTAGATTTTTATAAATAGAAAGATAAGATTTTAAGCTATATAAAGGATTGATTTTTACTTAGCTAAAAATATAATTTTCAAGTAGATAAAAATATAATTTTCATAATGTAAATTAGAAATAAAAATATAATTTTTATAATGTAGATTAGAAATAAAAATATATTTTTCATAATGTAAATTAGAAATAAAAATATGATTTTTATTATATATATTATGATATAAAAATGTGATTTTTATATATGTAGTAGCGTTGTTTAAAAATTTGATTTTTAGCTATATAAAAATTCAATTTTTATTATATATATGTCGATATAAAAATGTGATCTTATATATATAGCGATATAAAAATGCAGTTTTTAAATAATTTAAACATCATATTAAGAATGTGATTTTTATAATGAGCAGCGTAGAAAAGACTGCGTTGGAAATTCGGGCAAATCCAAACGGTTCAGAAATTCAGAAATAAAACTGGAGGAGTGGATCCCAAAGGTGAGAACTTCTCACTTTAATTTATTTTCTAGTTAAATATATATACTAGGATGTAGACGGTGCTTAGTAGCACCCCACACCTTTGTTTGAAACCATGTTTGTTTGGCTGTTTGGTTGATTGGATTATTTGGTTGAATTTGGTTTGGGAAATGAATTGATTAGAATTTGGTTTGTATATGGCGCGAGCCATTATTAGGCGAGGGATAAGGCTAGACCTTATTCCAGTTCCAGTATCATGCCGTAATGTTGTCAAAATTTTCTAAAAATATTAGAATAATAAAAATATCATTTTTATTGTATAAATGAACTGTATAAAATATTCAAGAGTCGAAATAATTATTTTATAGTTAAAAATATAATTTTTAACGCGTATATGATTAAAATAAATATTCATTTACAAATAAGATGATTTATTTTTGTACACACATTTGACTAATATGGATTGGGATGATATATTTTACACATCGCCCAACTGCACAAATAATAATCAGTGTTTGTTGTTTGAAAACCCCAAACGGGTATTGGGATGATATTGGACATACAGTAATCCCAATATTTAATTGTATGTCAATCGATGGGTTGACATAATATTGTAAGTGTTAAATATTCATATTTAATGCTTATGCAGTTGTGTAATGCACTCTGGATGATGGTTGACTGTGTTTGGTTATGGTTGTGTACACGTGTGTATGAAATCCATATAAATAAAATTATACGGCAATTGACTGTGCCTGATTCTAATTTGGAAAGAACGAATATTTTGAAATGACGAGTAATGAATATTTTATAGCAACTAATATTTTAAAAAAATATTCATTAATGGATCAAAATATGATTTTGATGTTTGATTTGGGATGGACACGAAAATGTTGAAATATATCAAGCCGTGTTGATTAGATTAACGTCATTTTGACGTAAACGATATTTATATAGATTTTATTCATTTTTATAATGAATATCGAAAAGGAAATGATTTCAAAATCTAATGTTTTGAAAACATTATCATTTATATATTAATGATATGGAATATTCAATTTTAATTTAAAATTGAATATGAAGTTGAAATCATTTTTAAAACAAATTTAAAACGATTTATAAAATACGTTTTAAAATGAAATCGATGAAAAATAATATATATAATATATATATATATATATCTAATGGCCTGAATAGAACGTGCCGTGCCGCGGTAGTTCGCAAATTTCGACCATTGACTTCGAATGGACATTAGGGGAGATTCGACCGTCGGATTCTCCTAAAACCGGAACCGTTGGGTTCGTATCGAAAAGAGCTTTCCAAAAAATATAAGAGATTTGAAATCTAACGGTTGGATTTGGAATTATGTCCAAATCAAATTTGGAAAAGGTCGTTGTAAGTGCAGTTCGATGACTGTTTATGGAAACCGATTGTACGGGCCTTGATAAAGCTATTAAAAATATTGATAATTTGTGTAAAATCATAATAAATGATTTGGAAAGAATTGGGATGAAAAATTCCATGTTTGTAAAGATAAAAATATATTTTTATCAAAATGATCTAGTTATGAACTAGAATTATAATCTAATATTTTTAAATAAATAAACTGGATTTGAAATGGTTTTAAAAATAACCAGAATTTCCAATATATGGATTGAAATGGATTTGAATCGAAATTATCTTCGGAATATTTTGATATTGGATTCCGTGATTATATAGATATCATGGAGGAATTTGGAAGATATATATATATATCATTATTCCCAACACGATATTTGTTGATCTCAGGATTTGATATTGAATATAAGCTGATATAATTTCTATTTAGGGCCTTGTATTTAATATTGAATTGGATTTTGCGTTTATCATGAATGGTGTCTTCATTAACATTGTTCTTAAGCCCATTGAGAAGAGAATAAATCTTCTAATTGAGATTTAGTGAAGTTTTACATTTAATTAATATTTAATTGGAATTGAATAAAAGAATTGGATTTTGGGTTTGTCATGAATGGTGTCTTCATTAACACTGTTCTTAAACCCCGTGTGAAAAGAATAAATCTTTTTATTAAGATTACTAATAATTCCAGTTAATTAACATTTAATTGGAATAAAATGGAATGTGAATTGGGTTTATTGTGAACTGTGTTTTAAACGACATTCGTTCTTTAACCCGATTTGCAGTGAAATGTGATTTGGAATTTATAAATCTTTTTATTAAGATTTAACAGGAATTTTCCGAAGTAAAGTTTTCCAATTTAATATATTAAATTGGAATTGAATGGAATTCGATTTGATAATAATCGAAATGAGCATTTGAGGAGGAAGACTGTTAATATATATGGAATAAAAGGCTTTGTCATTATTTCACTTATATTATTAGTCGGATACGGAAATTGATATCGATTATATATATATATATTAATCTGTTTTCCGTGAAGATTCCATAATTAATGGAATGTGATTTGGGTTTATTGTGAACTGTGTTTTAAATGACATTAGTTCTTTAAGCCAGTTAAAGACAGGATCACATGTATAACATTGTATTTCAAACTGTATGATTGATCTCTGTTAAATATATATTTGTTTGGTCGCGGAGAATTTATTCTCTGGCTTAACACCCTTCTCTAAGACGTACGAGCTTAGAGGCTATATATTGGCAGAAATCAATAGTACGGTGTAGATTGTCGAAGCAGCATGTTTGTGTTTCCAAAGTTAAATAATCATTAATATTGATTTTTGGGAAGATTAAGACTAAGTGGAGATCCAATGAATCTTTAATTAGATTGAAATGGGAATTGATAATTTAAATTATCGAATTTGGGAAATGATCGAGAATGGAGTATCACCAGTTTTACCCCTAGCGATAGTTAAATCTTTAATTAGATTTGAACATGAAACGGAAATTAAATTTACCGATAACACCGTGGTGCTAGATATGGAGTATGACCAGTTTTGCTCCATGGGATGAATAAGTTGGGATTGGGAAATTAAACAAATGATTACTTCGGTAAGGTGCGCTAATCCCAACTAGTTTGGATAAACCTTAATTTGGTTTAAATTGATATACAAAGGAAGATTAAAGTATAAATTTAAAGAATTTATCTTTGATAAAATTACTGGGAACCCTTCCCAAAAGATATGAATATTTAAATAAAAGAATATTCAGAATTGGAATGAGGCGTATGGTGTGTTTTTATTGCATTTGTTTATTATATACGCGAGTTATTCGGAAAGGCCGGGTTTATACCCATTCTAAATAACTGGTTTGACGATATGTCGACGATGAAGACGGTGGTTGAAGACTGGAGGTCTTCATATCGTTTGGATGATTACTGATGTATTGATTGGGTTGTACACCCAAAATGAGGTAATAAGTGGTGATCGTCCAGACGTACTTGGAGATCGACCGGATATGCGAGGACCTCTCTCCTTTATTGGACATATGGGATGAGGAATAAGGTGCCTCCGGTTTCGTTCAGATCCATAACGAACTTGTAAATGGATGCATGTCTGACATTGGATTTTATTATGTGTTGATTGATCTCTATTAAATATATATTTGTTTGGTGGCGGAGAATGTATTCTCTTGCTTAACACCCTTCTCTGAGACATAGGAGCTCAGAGGTTATATATCGATAGACATCAGTCGCATCGTGTGAGTTTCCAGTGCGACATGCTGAGATGCAAATGATCAAGGCTTCTGTTGAAAAGCAGAGTCTTGTGATTGATGATCAAAGGACGACTTTAATATAGCTTAACTTTGTGTATAGCGTTAATTCGCGAGCCTCACACCCCAGTGTGAAACAAAAACGGGAGAGGACTGCAGGGAGGACATGCGTTTCTTTCTAGCTAGGAGTGGTGTCATGGTATGAAGCCCAGACATTTTTACTTATGTGGTTGTTGGATTACGAGGCGCTTCAGATATATCGGTTACTATGGAGCCAATGGATATTGAGTCATCTGGCTCATTTATGCCCCATAGGGTGGAGAAACGCATTGTTCCGGAATTACTAATCCTAAAATGTAAGAGAGGATCGACCCTGAAGATACAAGGGCCCACCTGAGTCTGGGTCCTGAGACATGGTAGGCTAGATTGTCTCGAAGCGGTAAGGACGATCCCTTGCCTTGGTTCACAAAAGGAATCTAATCTCCAATACGACATTTCGATTTTTATTTGTCGAGCCTATTATGGCGAAATAGTGAGATGGGGCACTTAGCCGTCTATGATTGATACATTTATATTTGAAGTTGTTTTCATACAGTTTACACTATAATAGTATCTGAAATATTTGTTTTAAACGTACTAAGTATGTCTGGTTGTTATAAGGTAAAACTCTATCCTCCGGCTTGCGTTGCTTTGTGTGATGGGACGCGAGTCTTATAATAGCTTCGTTTTTCCAAAAAGCACTGCGCTGTTTATTTTATGCACTGGTATTTTTGGAAGAAAACTTGTTCCATCTTATATGGCGTGGTCCCTTGATTTACCAAATTTTAAAGTAAAGTTTTAAATAACTGTTTTAGTTCTCACACCAGTCACATGACTAACCTGGAGTTTATTGTTTTAACCTAAACTCTGGGTGCCCCTATTTTCCACACGGACAGCTAGTAGTTTTAGTTTTGTAGATATTATATTCATGGGATCCTGATTTACAGCTGGAGCCGTACACGGAAAGCTCTGTATCCGTGTATTTCTTTCAGTTGTGTTTTGTATTATTTTCCACTGCTAATGTATTTGATCTCTGATATTCTTCAATGTGTAATATTTATTTATACTCTGATATATTCTTGTACTCTGATGTAAATTGTTGTAATAAGCAATGAAATGTTCTTCTAATTTTTTTTTGATTTGTCGCATTCTCAGACAATTCGCTCTTTCTCTTCTCTTCGGAGACCGGGGATGTTCAGGGCGTCACAGTATGAATTTGTAGATATGGTTTTGATGTCTGTGAAATGCATATAGTTCTTCCTTGACTTGATTGACATAATCCAATTCTTCGTTTTGCAGAAATAAATAATGGCATACACAATGGTGTAAAAACTATACTTCTTGCTACATACCCTTAATCGGCCTACACGACAACTTCAGAGGTGAAATCGGTTTTACTTTTTTTTCCCTTTGTACTACGTTACTTCTTTCTATTGTCTCTTTAGGTCCGCTGCAAATTCCCCTTTGAACATACTTAAAATCTATTTGTTCTTCCTTAATATTGTCAGTTACCTAATCTTTGTTACTAATATTTTTATTTCATTACAGCAGGTCTGTCATCCCGGATCCATAGGTTTGACAGGGTGCGGTCAACTTCGGCGGTTCCTTTACCTTCTGAAATGGTACAATGCCTGATTTCAGATTTGTCATTACCATATTTACAATTTCGTTTGAAACAGCCGTAAATATATTATATTATCTTCCCACTAACTATATAATTTAAACAGTTTTTGTATGATGTTTTCTGGTATAACAATGTGATCATCGGGTAAACGTTATATTTCATAAATGGTTGTGCATGCGATTTGTGGATATTAATATCAAAGTTGAAAGGCAAAAATAGAGTATTTTTTCTATAGCATGGGAGAAGGTTGGAAGGTTGTGTTTATGCTGATAGGATTTGTTCTCTTACTATTTTGTTATACATGGATTTTTTGTCTTGTATGCCAGATCTGCTATTGAACTTTGTATACAAGGTCATTCGTTTATACTATTTTTTCCATATAGAACGGAAATGGAATTTCTATTTTAGACCCTATAATTCAGAGCGCAAATTAAATCTTTGCAAACATTCCTAGTACTGAAAAGGATGAATTGTGTCTCCAACCGCTACTTCTATCGGAGTCATTCAAGTTGGAAGCGGTTCCTCAATTTGGTGCATAGGCGTTCCAAGGGTATGTTTTCTACTCTATTTTTTGACTCTCTTGCTAGATGTTCTTCGCCTGCAAGTGTGAATGGACTTCAAGTAGTGGAAAGAAACTAACATTGAGATGCAAATTATGCATTTAAATTGTAGATACAAGAAAAGTCTACATTTTCTTCACTTAAAACTTCACCAATTTAGTCACTCTCATTAGAAATAATTGACAGTTTCAATTGTCAGAACATTTTCAATTTTTCCCCATTGTCTTAGTTTGTACGTTCAAAGATGGCATCTCCTGCTTGTTTCTACTGTTGTTGCCAGTATTTTGAATTTTGCTACCATGCCACCTTTTAATGAAGCTGTCGTTTTCAAAACCAACTATATTTTTTGCATTCTTGCCACATATTTCACAATATCTAGAATATAATGATTATAGATTGTGTTAGGCACATATATGTTCATAGCATTTGATTGCTTTAGGTATGTATATGCAGCTACAGAAATGGAAAGGGAAAAAAAATGAACATGATATTTGTTTCAATGGATTTAAAAGAAAGTCATGATTGATGACCACAAAAACTACAATGATTTTTATAGTGTTCAATTATAGAATTGAAATAATTAAATTTCAAGTTATGTTCGTCTAGAAATTGGTCAAGGGAAAAAATATTCTCTGCATGCTGCATTCGAAAAAAAAAGTCAAGAGTTGGGTGAAATATCCCTTTTAAAAAATTGTCACTGTGTCGCAATCAGTGAACACAAAGTTTATTATTTTATCATTAATTGTAATAACCCAGAAAATACGAGCCAATTTAAAAATTTTAAATTGGTTATTTCAAAGGAATTTGAACAATTGAAATAGAATATTTCAATAAAATAGTGAATTAAGAATAGTGAGTCAGGTTGAAAATTTGAATTCAAACTTTGACCGACTATGCAGGGTGGAAAATATAACGGATTTTAGCGAAACCAAAAATATTTAAATCTGTTAGTCAATACCTTTCTAACGAATCTGAAAAATCGAAGTTTCATAACGGGAATTAAAAGTTATAGCCGAATGAATTTTCAGAAGAGTCGGTATATAGAATATATAGGCCTGGAAAATTGATATTTTGCAAACGACCTCGGAATTCGACGAAACCAATTTTGTTGGGTCCGGGATGTCAAACTATTGCTAGGTTTCAAATTTCATAATTTTTGAAGCTAGTATGTGAGCGTGGCAAAAGAAAATGTGTTTGGTCGATTTCTGTTAAATTGGATCGACCAGAAAATGGCCATTTTTCAAACGACCTCAGAATTCGACGAAACTAGTTTTGTTGGGACCGTAGCGTCGAAACATAGCTAGATTTATTTTTCTGGAATTTTTTGAATCAGTTTGTGGCCCTGGCAAATTGAAATGTGCGTTCAGAGTTAAAAATTAAATGTTTTATACTTTAATTTAAAAAATAACTGACTGTAACAGTCGAATTGGCCTACGAAACATATCCCATTGTGTCCGGAATGGGGGTATTTAGCTAGGGGCGACAGTCGTTGGGTTTAAAAAGGAGTTCGTCTGAGAAAACACTATTTAAAAATTTAATATAACCTTCGGCCAATCATATTTCTCCATTCATAAATAAAAAAAAAATCAGAAACCCCCCCCCCCCCGACCCCGACATCGACGGCGGAAAGCTTTCCCCCCTTCCCTGGCGATTTCCGATCGCCACAGCCAGAATTAGCTCCTCCCCCAGTTCAACTTTTTGTAGTTCTCCTTCCCCTCTTCAAATCCATATAAGGAGCTCCCCCTATCGTTGCTTCTACGTCGAGATATCCCCTTCCAAAGTTCCGACCTTTAAACCGCCGCCGCCGCCGATCTGCACCACCGAACGCCACCAAACCGCCGCGCGCCTGTAGCCCTCTCGAAGCTCTTCCACGTCCAACTCGCTGATCGTCCCCTCGTGCCCCGGTTTTCGCGAAAACTGTAAACCTAGTTTTGAAGCTTCATGAAAGTGAGTTTTTCTTTGATCTTTACACTTTGAAAAATCGTATCTTTTTGGTGTGTTGACGAAATTCGATGAAACAGGAAACATCGAGACCGCAAGGAAGCTCTCTACCCAATAGAAGAAGCTGCGGATTTTTCTGACATCGTATCGATTTTTAGCGCTCAGAAAACCAAGGCGAGAAATCTAAATTAACGTGAAATTGAATGGAAAATGTCGTGTATAATTTATATAAGCGAAATATAAATTACATACGTGTTGTATACCTCATGTACATGCGTAGTGTAAGCTATATAAGCGAAGTATGAATTTTTACATGCATAGAAAAATTGATATATGTGTTGAAATGCTAGTGAAATATAGCGAATATATTATATTAAATATATATATATATATATATATATATATATACTCCCCTCGTCCACAAACCATGGACGATATTTATTGTGGTGAATTGGTGTGAAATATTGGGTGAAAAATACGAATGGTTGAATAATTGTTTGTGGTTGATATTGTTTGGTTGTGGTTGAAAAATACCCATTGGTGATTGAAATGAATTGGAAATATTTGTTGAAATAAAAATAAACATGCCGCCTGCGTGCGAATTAGATGCATGAATCCCCATTGTCAAAAACCGCGAGGTTTTAATGTAGAGCGAGGAGCCGTACTAGGGACGGTGCCGGTTTTAACTACCCTGCCGTTATGCTGCCGAAATTTTGAATAATCTTTGTGTGTTAGAATTATTTTCATATGTTGAAATTATTTTCATGCATAGAAATTAAAGCCATATATTGAAACTATATCCATGTGTGGAAATGTTTGTTTGTTGAAAAGTGTTGTGTGAAAATTAGATTCATTTGTGAATGAATGAAGTGTTTAAACAATAAAAATCACATTTATATATATATATATGAAGTATGAAAAAATATTCGCCTTATATAAATAGTTTCAACGATAAAAATCCCATCTTTCTAATTGAACAACATAAATAAAATGTCCATGTGTGGAAATGCTCATTTGTTGAGAAGTGTGAGTGGTGGAAAAGTTCATGTGTTGAATAAAAAGATCGAACAATAAAAATTACATTTTTATTGAAACTATGAAGTGTTAAAACATCCATCCGTCGAATAAATATTTTAAATGATAAAAATATCATTTTTATCATATATGTGATATGCTAAAGATATGCGGACGTTGAAATAAATATTTGTGATAGAAATATTCTTTTTAACATGCATAGGAACTAAATAAAATAGTCATGTGTTGAAATCTATTTTAGTTCGCCAAAATTATCATCTTTGAAATGTGAAGTGTTAAAAATAGCCACTTGTTCAAATAAACGTGCATGAGTTGAAATATACATTAACTAGCTAATGATATGATTTTAGCCTGTGCATGCAACATTAGAATGAATGGTGTTTTTAAACCGAAGCAAATCAAATATGAAATTGAATGGAAAATGATAAATGTTAGAAATTGTATATATGTACATGCATATCTATTGAACAGGTTAAAGCAAAAGGGGCTAGAGAAGAGAAATAGAATTTTGTGCCCGACAAATAGGTACACATTTACCGCTTTGTTTGGGTGATGATGTTATGAGCCTGTTGGCTAGCCGCTTGGCTTTTTCTTTTTCTTTTTGATATGAGACGCCCGTGTGGCTATTTGGGAATTTTCCCAGACCCTCCCGTACAAAGGAGGTTATGGCGAAATTTTCCAAAATTTAAAGGCGTTAGTGAAATAATTGAAGTGGAAACGATATAGGAATTTTTGAATGAACTATATTTATATAAATATATAAATATAAATAGAATTAAAACGAAACGTGGCCGTGCAGTTCATGTTTTGAAACCGTGATTTCAAACGACTAGTGCGGGAAATCCGACCATTGGATTTTCCCGAAACCGCAACCGTTGGGTTCGCCTTGGAAATATCTTTCCAACGGCACCAACTTTGTGAAGATCCGACGGTTGGATTGTCTGGAATGTTTAATTCAAAACTGAAGAAAAACAGCGCCAGAAACGATTATATTTATATATATATATATAAATATAATTAAATTAAATCGAATAACGACGCTGCAGTTCGTAAATTGAAATCGTAACTTCAAATGGTTAGTGTGGAAGATCCGACCGTCGGATTTTCCCAAAACTGAAACCGTTGGATTCGTTTTGAAATGACCTTCCTAATGATGTAAAATTTGTGAAGATCCAACGGTTAGATTTTCATATATGTGTAAAACAAAATTAATGAAAAGCAGCGCCAGTGCATCGACACGACCTGAAACGTCGTTCAACTAAATATGGCCGTTTTAAATTAAATAAAAATGGCGATATATCGTTATAAAGTACTATAGACGATATAGAGTGAAAATAAACCAATTTTGTTGTGTTTGCTTGATATGTGATGGTTGAATGTATTAGACATGAAAATTATAACTAAATAACTGAAATGTGAATGTTGAATAGTCCAACCATGTGATTAATTGGTTTGAAAATCTAAATATACGTGGATTATTTGAAAAGGCCGAGTTTATCTCATTTCAAATAATCGATCGACGTTGAGAAGTCGAAGAGTCGAAGACGACTGAAGACCGACGATCTCCACATTGGATGGATGGGCGCTACTGATGCTCGTGATTGGAGTAGCTACCATGAAGGAATTGAAGTAGTAGCCGTCCAAACATACTGTTGATTGTACGGATATGCGAGGAATTGGTGCCTCCGGTTTCGTTCAGACCCAGAACGGACTTGTAAATGGACGGTGTGTCTGACATTGGATTTTGTTCTGTGTTGATTGATCTCTGTTAAATATATATCTGTTTGGCGGCGGAGAATTTATTCTCTTGCTTAACGCCCTTCTCTGAGACGTACGAGCTCAGAGGTTATGTATTGACAGAAATCAGTCGCATGGAGTGGATTGCCTGTGTGGAACGCCTAAGTGGTATATGATCAGGGCTTCTGTTGCAAAGCAAAGTCTTGTGGTTGATGATCAAAGCATGGTCTGTGTGACGCAGCTTTGTGTATAACGTAAATTCGCGAGCCTCACACCCCGGTATGAGTCAAAAACGGGAGAAGGACCCAAGGAGTGCATGACGTTTCTTTCTAGCTATGGTGGTGTCAGTGACCTCCCAGCCCTGACATTTATATCTACTTTTCACCTGTGTGGTTGTTGGAATACGAGGCGCCTCGATTATAGATCTGTAAGGACCGGGAAACGTGTGTTCAGGAATTGCCAATCCTCAAAAGTAAGAGAGGACCGGCCTTGGAGGATCCAGGGGATTGCTGTGTGCGGTCCCGAGGCATTTGCTAGAGTGTCTCGAACGGAGAGGAGCTTGCCCCTTTCCTCGACTCATGAAGGAATCCAATTTCCAATACGAAATATGCGGACGTGATTGTATTACTAGTATGGCGACATAGTGGTATGGGTCATTTATGCCGCCTATGATTGATATTTATGATTGAAATCGCTTTTGAAACATATATACACTAGTAATAATATCAAGCACTTTAGTTTTATTCGTATGAAGCATTTTTGGCTATTATAAGGTAAAAACTCTATCCTCCGGCTTGCGTTGCATTGTGTGATGGGACCTGAGTCTTATAATGGCTTCATTTTATAAAAAGCATTGCGCTGATTTAATCGTTTATTTTATTTCATGCACTAGCACTCATTGGAGTAAACCCGTTCCGCGAAAGTGGCATGGTCCTTTGATTTGCCCTATTATTGTTGTTAATAAGTTAAGTAGATTTCTCATACCAGTCCCATGACTGACTCGTAGTTTGTTTCACCTTGCAAACTCGGGTGCCCTCATTTTCACACGGGCAGCCTAGTTACAGGTTTCTGACGCATCTTTTGGCTCATGGCGAGGCTTGACTACACTGTGCTGACTTGGATTTTCTCCGCCATTATTGTATCTATATTATGATTCCGCCACTGGCGATGTAGACTGATATTCCTTTTGTGTACCCTTTATGTATGATTCCGCCTCAGGCGATGGTGACTGATTATGTATCATTATGCTCTAAGTTGTATCCTATACTGTGCTTCTCTGATGTGATGATATCTATATGATTCCGCTGTCATATGTGTGTAAATTATTCTATTTTCTGTTTATGCTATTATCTGTGATCTGCCAATGATGATTAATGTGTTATATTCCAATGATTATCCTTAACACCGTGTCACAGGGTTTTGGGATCGTCACAGCTGGTATCAGAGCTTTGGTTAACCTTAGTTCTGGAGTCTAACACATTAAACACTTCGTCAAAATAAGATCAGTAGTATTCTAAGGCGAGTCGCTCATTAGAGATAGGACTAGTAAGGTCCTAGAATGAGCTGAGCAGAATAGCAAAAACAATTGATCAGTCCATCGTTATCTTTCCGTAGGAATTTCTGCTTAACTATGCAATAGACTATCATTTCTGATAGCTGACTTTTTTCGTTGCTTATACAGAATTTGACAAATGGCTACTAGAGCAGCCGCCGCTAGAGGAGGCTGTGCCGGCCGAGGCCGAGGAAGGGGAGAAATCCCATCTCAAGAAGGACCTTTGATACAACCTCCGGCAGCTCAATACTTCGAGCTTGACCGCGTAGCTAAGAGATATAAGAACTTAGGAAGCAAGACCTTCTCGGGAACTGGCACCGTAATAGAGGCCCTTGCATGGCTCAAAACATGTGAGAAAATTCATGAAGGCCTAAGGCTTGGAGACGAAGACAAAGCTATTATGGGCGCCTGGCTTATGCAGGAACAAGCTGAATTATGGTGGGAATCTCTTACCGCCGGGAATAGAGAAGCTGGAAGAACATGGGATGGATTCAAAGAACTGTTCAAGGAGAAATATGTCCCAGAACAAGCTCTAGAAAGAATGCACGATGACTTCGCCAATCTCCAGCAAGGGGATCTTTCCGTGCAGGATTATTTGAATAAATTTACAATGTTGTCGCCCTATGCTCCAGAACTCGTCGCTACTGCGAAGTCCAAAAATAAGAGGTTTATCCTTGGACTAAGACGACAATATCATGATAGAGCCATGGCCCATGTCAAGCTGGAATTCAACGAGCTGGTGGAAATGACATGCAACTATGAAGACCTTGATCAAAGGCATCTGGATCAGGATCGCGCTAGAAGCCAAGCCGGAAACAAGCGCAAGCCTGCTGTAAATCAGGGCGAGTCAAGCCAAGCAGCATCTTCAAAACCTCAGACTGACAAGCCGCCAAGAGGAAATTGCTTTAACTGTGGTAAGCCGAGGCACTACTCAAACATCTGCACAGCTCCGAAGAGGCAGAAGACGAATTCTCAAGGCTCGAGCCAAGGCTCTCAGAACCCTCGCTCGTGCTTCAATTGTCGCAAGACCGATCATCTGGTCAAAGACTGTCCTTTGCTGATGAAAGCTACAGTAGCTCATGTCTATGACGGGTCTAGCCCGCCAGCTGCTTCCGATGGAGCAGGTAAACCCGATGTTTTGGGAGGTACCCTTACAATTAAAAATATTCCTGTTTCTGTATTATTTGACACAGGTGCATCGCGTAGTTTTATTGCTAGAAACACAGTGCACAAATTAAAGTTAAAACAGCGAAAGCTCAAAGAATCGGTTGAAGTTCATAACCCGATAGGGGGTCTTGTTACTCTCGGTTCATATTGTAGAGTGCCAATCTCTTATTCTTTCTACAAGTTTCCTTTTGATTTAATCGTTATGGATTTTCCCGAATTCGATATTATTCTCGGGCTGGATTGGTTAACGAAATACGAAGCTGAGGTAAAGTGTGCGGAAAGAATCGTTAAAATTCGAACGGAGCTTGGATATATATATATACCCTGTCATGGTTCGAATCCGAATACAGAAGAATTTTGGTCGGCATTAGAACTTATCCCCACTTCCATGGAAAAGATTCCGATTGTTAGAAACTATACGGATGTGTTTGAAGAAGTTGAAAACTTACCTCCGCAAAGAGAAATAGAATTCCGAATCGATCTAATTCCCAATGCCAGACCAGTGGTGCATCCAATTCGTAGAATGACTCCGAAAGAAAAAGAAGAATTAGGCGATCAAACTCGTCAACTGTTGTGGAAGGGTCTAATCAGACCTAGTTTTTCTAATTGGGGTGCAGCTGTTGTGTTTGTCCCGAAGTCAGACGGTACTCTTAGATTATGTGTTGATTACCGAGATCTTAACAAACAGACGCTTAAAAATAAATATCCATTACCCCGCATTGATGATTTGCTAGACCAATTGAATGGGGCAAAAGTATTTTCCCGAATGGACCTAGCTACTGGTTTTCATCAATTGAGAATAGCAGAAGAGTGTGTTCCTTTGACCGCTTTCAGAGGCCCAGACATATTTTATGAATGGTTAGTAATGCCGTTTGGCCTATGTAACGCTCCAGCATACTTTGTCGATCTAATGAATAGAGTGTTCAGGGGAGTTCTGAATAAATTTGTCCTCGTATTCATCGATGATATTTTAATCTACTCCAAATCAAAACCCGAGCATGAAAAACACTTAGAACAAGTATTGGAGATTCTAAGGAAGAACGTCTTCAAAGCCAAATTCTCTAAATGTGTCCTCTGGCAAGAAGAAGTTAAATTTCTTGGCCATGTCGTGTCAGAGAAAGGAATTTCTGTTGACCCAAGAAAAATAACAGCGATTCAAGACTGGAAACAACCCACTACTCCCACAGAAGTTAGAAGTTTTATGGGGTTGGCTAGTTATTATCGAAAGTTCGTTAAGGATTTTTCGAAGATATCTGGTCCGTTAACGAAGCTCACAAAGAAACATGAGAAGTTTAAGTGGACTTCCGACTGTGAAGAAGCTTTCCAGGAATTGAAATCGAAGCTGACCACCGCTCCATTGTTAACAATTATTGATGGCAATCAGGATTTAACGGTTTGGACAGATGCTTCTATTAGAGGTCTTGGAGCAGTGTTAATGCAGAGAGGCCAAGTAGTCGCTTATGCAAGCCGCCAATTGAAACCGCATGAGAAGAATTATGTAACTCATGATCTTGAGCTGCTAGCTATCGTTTTTGCTTTGAAAATCTGGAGGCATTACTTGTTGGGCGAGAAATTTATACTGTACACAGATCATCAATCATTGAAGTATTTATATACCCAGAAAGATCTGAATCTGAGACAGCAGCGTTGGCTAGAATTTCTTGCAGCGTATGATCTGGATATCCTGTATACGCCGGGGAAAGCTAACGTGGTAGAGGATGCACTTAGTAGAAAAACCGCAATCATTGCCAATCTTATAATTACACCTGGATTGATTGATAGGATATCTGTTCTTCAGAAAAGTGACAATTTTGTGAAAGAAATGGTAAAAAGGATTCAAAGGGGCGAAGGCTCCAGTTTCCTAGTGGATAGTGAGGGAGTTCTGAGGCTGAATAGAAGAATATGTGTTCCCGACATTCCCGAGCTTAAAAGAGAAGTGCTGGACGAATGCCATAAATCCAAATTTTGCATCCATCCTGGGGTGAGTAAAATGTACAACGATATCAAACGCACTTTCTGGTGGAAGGCAATGAAAAGAGATATTTCTTTGTATGTTAGCAGATGCCCTACTTGTCAATTGGTCAAGAGTGACCAACAGAAGCTAGCTGGACTGTTGCAACCGTTGGAAGTCCCAGGTTGGAAATGGGAACAGATTTCCATGGATTTCATAGATGGTTTGCCGCGAACCAAGAAAGGTAATGACAACATTTGGGTAATCGTAGATCGCTTCACGAAGATTGCCCATTTTATACCTGTCAGGTCCAATAGAACTGCCCAAAGTCTAGCACAGATATATTTCAAAGAAATTGTTAAGCTGCATGGAATTCCCATCAGCATAGTCAGTGATAGAGACCCCCTATTTACTAGCAAGTTCTGGGAGGCTTTCCAGACAGAATTGGGAACAAAACTGAATATGAGCACCGCTTATCACCCACAAACAGATGGCCAAACTGAGCGGGTGAATAGAATTCTAGAAGATTTATTGCGGGCTTGTATAATTGATTTTGGTGGGTCATGGGAGGATCATTTGCATTTGGCAGAGTTCTCATATAACAATAGCTATCAAGCAAGTTTGAGAATGTCGCCATTTGAAGCATTATATGGCAGACCCTGTAGATCTCTAGCATGTTGGGTAGAACCTCGCAACAGACTTGTACTAGGACCCGATATGATTAGAGAAGCATCTGATAAAGTGGACTTCATCAAGAAGCGATTGAAAACCGCCCAAAGCCGACAGAAAAGTTATGCAGACTCTAGAAGGAGAGATTTGACATTTGCTGTTGGTGATCATGTTTATTTAAAGGTTTCTCCAATGAGAGGAGTAATCAGATTTGGAAAGACTGGGAAGTTGGCACCAAGATTTATTGGTCCCTTTCCTATACTTGAACGAATTGGAACTCTTGCTTATAGGGTTCAATTACCAGATTGGTTGCCTGGAGTGCACAATGTTTTTCATGTATCTCAACTTAGGAGACATGTGCATGATCCGGATCTTGTTGTAGAAGAAGCAGCGCAACGGGATGTGGAGATAACTCCAGAATTAGCACTCAGAAGAGAGCCATTGAAGATTGTTGGCAAAGAAACTAGAGAACTCAGAAGCAAAAAGGTTCATTTAGTTAAAGTGCAGTGGAGCAGTGATCCTAGAGACTGTACTTGGGAGACTGAGGAAAGCATTAGGCAAGCTTACCCCAAATGCAGAGTGGATATCTCTGACTAACTCCGGTGCAAGGTACCTTTACAATACTCTGCATTTACATTTTATTTCCTACTTTACTGTTGTTTCCTTTTCGAGGACGAAAAGTTTTAAGTAGGGGAGATTGTAATAACCCGGAAAATACGAGCCAATTTAAAATTTTTAAATTGGTTATTTCAAAGGAATTTGAACAATTGAAATAGAATATTTCAATAAAATAGTGAATTAAGAATAGTGAGTCAGGTTGAAAATTTGAATTCAAACTTTGACCGACTATGCAGGGTGGAAAATATAACGGATTTTAGCGAAACCAAAAATATTTAAATCTGTTAGTCAATACCTTTCTAACGAATCTGAAAAATCGTAGTTTCATAACGGGAATTAAAAGTTATGGCTGAATGAATTTTCAGAAGAGTCGGTATATAGAATATATAGGCCTGGAAAATTGATATTTTGCAAACGACCTCGGAATTCAACGAAACCAATTTTGTTGGGTCCGGGATGTCAAACTATTGCTAGGTTTCAAATTTCATAATTTTTGAAGCTAGTATGTGAGCGTGGCAAAAGAAAATGTGTTTGGTCGATTTCTGTTAAATTGGATCGACCAGAAAATGGCCATTTTTCAAACGACCTCAGAATTCGACGAAACTAGTTTTGTTGGGACCGTAGCGTCAAAACATAGCTAGATTTATTTTTCTGGAATTTTTCGAATCAGTTTGTGGCCCTGGCAAATTGAAATGTGCGTTCAGAGTTAAAAATTAAATGTTTCATACTTTAATTTGAAAAATAACTGACTGTAACAGTCGAATTGGCCTACGAAACATATCCCATTGTGTCCGAAATGGGGGTATTTAGCTAGGGGCGATAGTCGTTGGGTTTAAAAAGGAGTTCGTTTGAGAAAACACTATTTAAAAATTTAATATAACCTTCGGCCAATCATATTTCTCCATTCATAAATAAATAAAAAAAAATCAGAAACCCCCCCCCCCGACCCCGACATCGACGGCGGAAAGCTTTCCCCCCCTTCCCTGGCGATTTCCGATCGCCACAGCCCGAATTAGCTCCTCCCTCAGTTCAACTTTTTGTAGTTCTCCTTCCCCTCTTCAAATCCATATAAGGAGCTCCCCCTATCGTTGCTTCTACGTCGAGATATCCCCTTCCAAAGTTCCAACCTTTAAACCGCCGCCACCGCCGATCTGCACCACCGAACGCCACCAAACCGCCGCGCGCCTGTAGCCCTCTCGAAGCTCTTCCACGTCCAACTCGCTGATCGTCCCCTCGTGCCCCGGTTTTCGCGAAAACTGTAAACCTAGTTTTGAAGCTTCGTGAAAGTGAGTTTTTCTTTGATCTTTACACTTTGAAAAATCGTATCTTTTTGGTGTGTTGACGAAATTCGATGAAACAGGAAACATCGAGACCGCAAGGAAGCTCTCTACCCAATAGAAGAAGCTGCGGATTTTTCTGACATCGTATCGATTTTTAGCGCTCAGAAAACCAAGGTGAGAAATCTAAATTAACGTGAAATTGAATGGAAAATGTCGTGTATAATTTATATAAGCGAAATATAAATTACATACGTGTTGTATACCTCATGTACATGCGTAGTGTAAGCTATATAAGCGAAGTATGAATTTTTACATGCATAGAAAAATTGATATATGTGTTGAAATGCTAGTGAAATATAGCGAATATATTATATTATATATATACATATATATACTCCCCTCGTCCACAAACCATGGACGATATTTATTGTGGTGAATTGGTGTGAAATATTGGGTGAAAAATACGAATGGTTGAATAATTGTTTGTGGTTGATATTGTTTGGTTGTGGTTGAAAAATACCCATTGGTGATTGAAATGAATTGGAAATATTTGTGGAAATAAAAATAAACATGCCGCCTGCGTGCGAATTAGATGCATGAATCCCCATTGTCAAAAACCGCGAGGTTTTAAGGTAGAGCGAGGAGCCGTACTAGGGACGGTGCCGGTTTTAACTACCCTGCCGTTATGCTGCCGAAATTTTGAATAATCTTTGTGTGTTAGAATTATTTTCATATGTTGAAATTATTTTCATGCATAGAAATTAAAGCCATATATTGAAACTATATCCATGTGTGGAAATGTTTGTTTGTTGAAAAGTGTTGTGTGAAAATTAGATTCATTTGTGAAAGAATGAAGTGTTTAAACAATAAAAATCACATTTATATATATATATATGAAGTATGAAAAAATATTCACCTTATATAAATAGTTTCAACGATAAAAATCCCATCTTTCTAATTGAACAACATAAATAAAATGTCCATGTGTGGAAATGCTCATTTGTTGAGAAGTGTGAGTGGTGGAAAAGTTCATGTGTTGAATAAAAAGATCGAACAATAAAAATTACATTTTTATTGAAACTATGAAGTGTTAAAACATCCATCCATCGAATAAATATTTTAAATGATAAAAATATTATTTTTATCATATATGTGATATGCTAAAGATATGCGGATGTTGAAATAAATATTTGTGATAGAAATATTCTTTTTAACATGCATAGGAACTAAATAAAATAGTCATGTGTTGAAATCTATTTTAGTTCGCCAAAATTATCATCATTGAAATGTGAAGTGTTAAAAATTGCCACTTGTTCAAATAAACGTGCATGAGTTGAAATATACATTAACTAGCTAATGATATGATTTTAGCCTATGCATGCAACATTAGAATGAATGGTGTTTTTAAACCGAAGCAAATCAAATATGAAATTGAATGGAAAATGATAAATGTTAGAAATTGTATATATGTACATGCATATCTATTGAACAGGTTAAAGCAAAAGGGGCTAGAGAAGAGAAATAGAATTTTGTGCCCGACAAATAGGTACACATTTACCGCTTTGTTTCTGTGATGATTTTATGAGTCTGTTGGCTAGCCGCTTGGCTTTTTCTTTTTCTTTTTGATATGAGACGCCCGTGTGGCTATTTGGGAATTTTCCCAGACCCTCCCGTACAAAGGAGGTTATGGCGAAATTTTCCAAAATTTAAAGGCGTTAGTGAAATAATTGAAGTGGAAACGATATAGGAATTTTTGAATGAACTATATTTATATAAATATATAAATATAAATAGAATTAAAACGAAACGTGGCCGTGCAGTTCATGTTTTGAAACCGTGATTTCAAACGACTAGTGCGGGAAATCCGACCATTGGATTTTCCCGAAACCGCAGCCGTTGGGTTCGCCTTGGAAATATCTTTCCAACGGCACCAACTTTGTGAAGATCCGACGGTTGGATTGTCTGGAATGTTTAATTCAAAACTGAAGAAAAACAGCGCCAGAAACGATTATATTTATATATATATATATAAATATAATTAAATTAAATCGAATAACGACGCTGCAGTTCGTAAATTGAAATCGTAACTTCAAATGGTTAGTGTGGAAGATCCGACCGTCGGATTTTCCCAAAACTGAAACCGTTGGATTCGTTTTGAAATGACCTTCCTAATGATGTAAAATTTGTGAAGATCCAACGGTTAGATTTTCATATATGTGTAAAACAAAATTAATGAAAAGCAGCGCCAGTGCATCGACACGACCTGAAACGTCGTTCAACTAAATATGGCCGTTTTAAATTAAATAAAAATAGCGATATATCGTTATAAAGTACTATAGACGATATAGAGTGAAAATAAACCAATTTTGTTGTGTTTGCTTGATATGTGATGGTTGAATGTATTAGACATGAAAATTATAACTAAATAACTGAAATGTGAATGTTGAATAGTCCAACCATGTGATTAATTGGTTTGAAAATCTAAATATACGTGGATTATTTGAAAAGGCCGAGTTTATCTCATTTCAAATAATCGATCGACGTTGAGAAGTCGAAGAGTCGAAGACGACTGAAGACCGACGATCTCCACATTGGATGGATGGGCGCTACTGATGCTCGTGATTGGAGTAGCTACCATGAAGGAATTGAAGTAGTAGCCGTCCAAACATACTGTTGATTGTACGGATATGCGAGGAATTGGTGCCTCCGGTTTCGTTCAGACCCAGAACGGACTTGTAAATGGACGGTGTGTCTGACATTGGATTTTGTTCTGTGTTGATTGATCTCTGTTAAATATATATCTGTTTGGCGGCGGAGAATTTATTCTCTTGCTTAACGCCCTTCTCTGAGACGTACGAGCCCAGAGGTTATGTATTGACAGAAATCAGTCGCATGGAGTGGATTGCCTGTGTGGCACGCCTAAGTGGTATATGATCAGGGCTTCTGTTGCAAAGCAAAGACTTGTGGTTGATGATCAAAGCATGGTCTGTGTGACGCAGCTTTGTGTATAACGTAAATTCGCGAGCCTCACACCCCGGTATGAGTCAAAAACGGGAGAAGGACCCAAGGAGTGCATGACGTTTCTTTCTAGCTATGGTGGTGTCAGTGACCTCCCAGCCCTGACATTTATATCTACTTTTCACATGTGTGGTTGTTGGAATACGAGGCGCCTCGATTATAGGTCTGTAAGGACCGGGAAACGTGTGTTCAGGAATTGCCAATCCTCAAAAGTAAGAGAGGACCGGCCTTGGAGGATCCAGGGGATTGCTGTGTGCGGTCCCGAGGCATTTGCTAGAGTGTCTCGAACGGAGAGGAGCTTGCCCCTTTCCTCGACTCATGAAGGAATCCAATTTCCAATACGAAATATGCGGACGTGATTGTATTACTAGTATGGCGACATAGTGGTATGGGTCATTTATGCCGCCTATGATTGATATTTATGATTGAAATCGCTTTTGAAACATATATACACTAGTAATAATATCAAGCACTTTAGTTTTATTCGTATGAAGCATTTTTGGCTATTATAAGGTAAAAACTCTATCCTCCGGCTTGCGTTGCATTGTGTGATGGGACCTGAGTCTTATAATGGCTTCATTTTATAAAAAGCATTGCGCTGATTTAATCGTTTATTTTATTTCGTGCACTAGCACTCATTGGAGTAAACCCGTTCCGCGAAAGTGGCGTGGTCCTTTGATTTGCCCTATTATTGTTGTTAATAAGTTAAGTAGATTTCTCATACCAGTCCCATGACTGACTCGTAGTTTGTTTCACCTTGCAAACTCGGGTGCCCTCATTTTCACACGGGCAGCCTAGTTACAGGTTTCTGACGCATCTTTTGGCTCATGGCGAGGCTTGACTACACTGTGCTGACTTGGATTTTCTCCGCCATTATTGTATCTATATTATGATTCCGCCACTGGCGATGTAGACTGATATTCCTTTTGTGTACCCTTTATGTATGATTCCGCCTCAGGCGATGGTGACTGATTATGTATCATTATGCTCTAAGTTGTATCCTGTACTGTGCTTCTCTGATGTGATGATATCTATATGATTCCGCTGTCATATGTGTGTAAATTATTCTATTTTCTGTTTATGCTATTATCTGTGATCTGCCAATGATGATTAATGTGTTATATTCCAATGATTATCCTTAACACCGTGTCACGGGGTTTTGGGATCGTCACATTAATAATCAGCATAATTGCATGTCAAGAGCTATAAGTGTTCGTCTTTATTCACCATGCATAGATAGCCATTCACCGTTCTATATACAATTTGATATCTTGGCTATATTACCGAAAAAGATTGGTAGCTTAATGTCTTGCTAAAACTTAGATGGTATGAACACCATTATGTGCATTTTCTTTTTATTTTTTTGCATTTTTAATTGCGTTTTCTACTAATTTCCTTTTTTATAGTCCTTAATTTATAATCAATGCACTATTTTTAGGTATTTTTGCTTAGATCATTAAATCAACAATTAACATTACAAAATATGCATCAATTTTTTGCCTATCCTTTTGTCATATATCCTATGTATTTTTTAGTCTCAGATCGCAAAATTTGATAATTGAATGTTTACAAAAATACATTGCACTAATAATTTACTATAAACAATGAGAAGAGATACAAATTTTTTGACTAAACAGTTGAGAAAGTAAACAGTGGGAATTGACGTATATTAAATAAACTACTACCACATGGTTTGCTTGGGATTTTAATGGTATGTAGGATATGTGTCTACTTTTATGCTCATTATAACGATCTACAAAATTTGATACACTTAATTATATTTCCTAAATAATTTTTTTATCTTTTGATAATGGATACTTACCAAACTGCAAATTATTTTCTAAATCTAGTGCATATACCCTAACTATGTTCATCGAATTTAGTTTAGTTTATGATAATTTTTACATGAAATACATTTATATTGCTTTCAGAGAAACTCTGTGATAAACAATACCAAAAAGCGTTAGCAAATTGCTTATTCCATTATCGATGTGAGTTGATTATATGGTAGATTTATTACCTCATGTAATGCTTAGGTATTTACAGTATGATACAATATTTTTCCTTCTTTGATAATTGTTCCCATATTGCACTTTTATTACTTGAACTTTAATTATACTTTTATTATTTGAATTTTAATTGGTCATTTATATCCTTCAGCAATTTATTTTCCATTTTTATGCATGTCATTGAACAAATTTTCTTTGTGCATTTCCCATTTTACCATTTCCATTTTAAAAATAATACTAATATGCATTTTCTATTTCACATTCTATGATTTATACTTACCATAACATGTATCAAATATTCTTTTCGGCTAGGACAATTACTCGACATTTGACACTATTTGATCTGTGAAATTTCTTTATGAAACTCTTACTTTGTTTCCAGATAAGAATTTTTTTAATATGATAATGGATACTTACAAAAAATGTCACATTATTTGCGCAGGCTATTAATGGATGCACCGTGCTACTTTTGTTAGGTGATATTTTAATTCATGGCTTTTATATCCTTTTAATTTCCATATTTAATATGTGACTGAGATTTCCCACAAGATTTTTCTTTCTATCAATTAATGGTTGATGGCATGATTATGAAAACTCGGGGGAATTTTATGCTACCTCAAGACTCGTCGGAAGAGAAGTTGTGCAAAAGAAAGAAATAAGGGGATCAATTGGTAACACATTTAGTTTAGTTTTTCCTTTTCTTTTTGTCAACTGCTAGATATTTATACAACATGCTTTCAAAAAGCTAACAAGTACAGCTGTTTAAGAATTTATCATGGGATAATTTTTTTTCTTATTTCTTCTATCTTTTTACTCATAACAACAAAGTTTAGTACAAAACAAAAAAAATTCGAAGATCATTTTTTACTCATGCTAAAATTGTGGTTTACAATGATGCTTTACTCACATGTACTTGAACATTGAATTTACCGGTATAACAATCTCACATGCACTCATTTTAATATACGAAAACCATTGTATATTTGGTAGAATCATTTTTGTTTATTTTTAAACTTAACATATTTTGGTATATACACAAATATTTAATGCTTCCATCATTAAGTTGTTTATTTATTGTAGTTCTTGCGCCTGAAAAAGAGAAAATGCTTTCTTACATGGTAAATAGCTTAATTATGAACTAATTTTATTTGTTCATTTTCTTTGTATTTTGCTGCTGCATAATTTGAAACTTTCACAGTACTGCCATTTCAGTTGTTAGCTATACAAACCTACGTAGGATGTTTGTGTTATTTTCGATACTTGGGATCATGGCCACTTTTGCTTCATTGGGCTCTTCCATTATCACAAAGCGTTAGCATAGGGGCTTTGCATGTTACAACAACATGGGTGATTTTAACAAACACTGAACGTACAATAGCATTCACACTGCATAATATTTTATACCCATCTAGAAAAATTATATTATCAGTAAACTATTTTTGAAGCAGATGAATGGTAGTTGTGGGACTTGTAGGATCGATAATAACCCTAGAGGGGGGGTGAATAGGGTTTTTAACACTAAATTTAAACTAAACACGGTAATAAAGAAATGCAGTAAAAATAAAATCACACGCAGATATACCCAGCTTCGGCAAACTGTGCCTACTGCTGCCTTTCTAAGATTTTTACTAGGAGATACAAACAGATCCCGCTTACAATCCTATGTAAACTCGCAACTCCTGCTCCTGTTTATCCCTAAGCTCAAAATCCTAGACTAGTCTGTATACCCTAGACTAGATTTTCTCATATTACACTTCAATATTCTGTGCTCCCTAGTTTTACAATAAAACTAGAAAAGAAGTTTCAAAAAAATTCAAAAAAAAAACAAAGCTTAAAGGAAATAAGGGGAGGAGTTAAAAGTGGGGGTCATCCCCTTTTCTTTGCACTAGCCCAAAGTGGTCGGGCCACTTTTATTTTGCGGTGCTCCCTTGTGTTTTCTTTAGCCCGATCCTCCCTTTTTCTCTGAAACAAAAAAAAATGGCGGCTGCGATTAGGGTTTCAGTGATTTTTCCCTAAATCAATCTCGGTGAAGTGTGTAATGGATCTCTGGAAGCTTGTTTTGCTTCTCCAGTGTATCTCCTTCGTCCTTGCGATCAATCTGAGTAAGTTTTATCAACTCTTGCAATTTAGGGTTTCGGATTTCTTTTGTGTGTGTTGATTGAAAATGTCGATGATGAATTGTGTGCTTTTATAAGGGTTTCTACACCCTGGTGCTCTGATTTCGTTGATGACTTGCTCGATTTGAATTTTGGAATTCCTTGAATTTGATTTGCTGTCTGTACGGCCTTGATTGAATCGGCCCTTGAGAGTTTTGTGGAAATCCCTTTTGAATTTTTGCTTTGAGCATTAAAAATTGTCTTGTTTGTCTTGATTGATTGAAGAACTTCGGCTTTGATTAAAATGAACCTGGCCTTGAATGAATGAGACAGATTCCTCTTTCCTTGTTTGGATTTCCTGATTGATTTATTTGCCAACAAAAAACAGGAAAGAATTAATTTGCATTTTTGGTCTTTGACAATTGTATTTCTGGAAATTAAGTGATGTCTGGTTTTGCTCCTTTGAATGAATTTTTGGTCCCTGATTTATTGCATTGCGATTGTGACCTTGTATGATTAAAAAAACTTGCCAAGAAATGATTTTCTGGAAATACTTTATTGGATGCCAAAGATGGATTTTCTGATTTCTGGAAGCATGTTGAACTCTTGCCATATTTGTATATTGAAAAGCTGGAAACAATTTCTTGTCTGAAATTCTTGATTACTGGAATGACACACATCACACATGCACATTAAAAACATTTCTGTTTATAAAATTGATCACTATATTCTTGAACTCTTTAATGTTCTTGCTGAAATTGATCACTGAAATCTTGAAATTGATTAATTGCTCACATACATCTTGACCAAGTATTAAATAGCCATGCTGAACTTGATCTTGCATTTCTTTTAAATCCAAAGATTTCGACAGAAAAAATGTATATCCAGATTTTATCATTTGCTAAATATGAAACTCAAACACCATTGAAACTGCACTGTTTTTGAGCTTGCATTGCACTGTGACACCAGGCTACCTTCTTAGCTTTGCACTGTGTTATGTATCCATTCTTTACTAATTTCATCCATGCACAAATATCTCACTGGGGTGCTATGTTGAATCATGCTCTATGTTATCTTGCTGCATATGTTTTGCAAACTGAAATGTATTTGCTGTGTTGCTTGAGTCTGTCATACCTTATAATGTTGTCTTCATATGTGCATTGCTGAACCTCATCACTGCTGTTTCATGTGCACATGTAGTCACTGTAATGCTGAACCAAAAACTTGTGTGCATCATGTACATTCATGTATATGTCCATTGTAAAAAAAAACTTGCTGTGTAAACACACATTTCATGCTGCTTTGAACTTGAATCTTGTTGCATGTGCACGAACTATATATCTTGTTTGCACTTGAGCATTTGCTTGTACACCTGAACTTGTTTACCTGGATTGTCACATGCAATTGCACCTTATATGCTTGCATACCTGATTTGTCTTGTGACCCTGAAACATTAACAAAAAAAATAGCAGTCAAACTGTACTGTGTTGAGGCTGGTCAGAATCAGTTGGTTCTGATCAGCAAACCAGTATGGTTTTGATGTGGCTGTTCAAGTCTGAAATATGATGAGAAAAACACACAGAAAGCTGAGACAAAAGAAATTGAATCACACAGCGAATCATTTTTGTCAAAAGTATTTGTTTTAGTTCCAGTGTACTGTGTATTTTTCTTTCTTTTGTGACAGGTTACAGGATGATGCTTTGGACAGCTAAGGTGTTCTTAACAAGAATAATCCAGCAAGAAATGAGAAGAAAAGAAAAAAATGAAGTGCTTGTAAAAAAAATTGTATGTACTGAAATTATTTGTAAAGTGATTTGTAAAGTCTTGTGTGTAAATGAATTGTAAAATAAATAATATTATTGGAAATAAAATTTATTTGATTTTTCTATATTCTGTGTAAATTCTGTGTTATTTTATTTTCCAATAATACTCGATATTCCACAATCAAACACTCCAGTAACAAAAATCTATTTGTTATCATCAAACAAAAATATTAGTATCAACAAACTCCCCCTTTTGATGATGACAAACAGACTTAAGATTTTTGTGAATAACGAGATGTGTTTGAACAAGGGCTCCCCCTACATTTGAGCTCCCCCTATCAGTTGTAAACAGGCATGAGTAAAGAATTTGAAAATAACAAGAGTAAAGAATTTGAAAATAACAAAAAAAATTAAACACTTAGCATTAATGGCAAAATAAAATCTATAGACGTCTGTAAACAACACAAAATCTTAACTTCTTCTCCCCCTTTGTAATCATCAAAAGAATAACAATTCTGGACATTTGTAAAAGAAATTTCAACCACTCCGACTGTAATTAGTAATCAAGTCATTTGACAGTATCAGATTCAAACACTCCGAATAATCAAATAAAAAGATTAGAATAATCTGTAAAAGAAAAACACATTTTCACAAGACAGAAAGTGGAACGATGGAATATTTAATATATATCAGGGAATTTTTTTTATTTTTATTTAAAAAAAAAAAAATATATTTCAATAGCAAACTAACTACGCATGACCAGAGCTTGGATTTTTAAATGGAATTAGCTGCAACATGAAAAAAAAATTTCAGTACTATACTGACCACGCATAACCAGATCTTGGATTTTTTAAATGGAATCAGTGATAGCATGAAAAATAAGTATTCTCATAACCATGCATGACCAGAGCTTGGATTTTTAAATGAGATTAGAGAAATACTTATTATTATTATTTTTTATTTGTGTATACTTAAATCCCCTTGATATATATAAAATAATAATGATTGATAGAAGGGTGATAGAGACAGAAGATGAAAGTGAACAAAAGTTCCTCAATTACTCATATTATAAAGCATATTTGATCGTATCAGAGCTACAAATTTTCAAACATCTCATATTCTGAAAACTTACACAGTCACAAATTTATCATAAATGTCCAAAAAACAAACTGGTCTTTTCTTGATGATTTGAAGCATGGATTATTTGTCAGAAAGATAATTGCCAACAGAACATCTTAAGAGAAAATTTATCCAAAAATGCTAAAAGATTAATTTATTTCTATAATTCCCAAATCCAAACGTAATCTGCAAAATCTGTCTTCAGGAAGGGGTTTTGTAAAAATATCAGCAAGTTGAGATTCGGTTGGAATAAATTCTATACAAATATCTTCACAAGCAATATGATCTCTAAGAAAGTGGTGTCTTACATCAATGTGTTTCGTGCGTGAGTGATGTACTGGATTATTTGATAAGTCAATTGCACTCTTACTGTCACATTTTAAAGGAACTCGTTTAAAACAAAGTCCAAAATCAGATAAAGTCTGCATCATCCATAAAATCTGTGCACAACAACTTCCTAAAGCAATATATTCAGCCTCAGTGGTGGATAAAGCAACACAGTTTTGTTTTCTACTTGACCACGACACAAGTGAATGACCTAGCATGAAACACGTTCCACTAGTACTTTTTCTATCAGTGAGTGAACCAGCATAATCAGCAACAGTAAACCCAACTAAATTAAAGTTATCACAAGAAGGATACCATAAGCCCAAATTTGGTGTGTGTAACAAATATCTTAGAATCCGTTTTGTGGCTTTTAGATGAGATTCTTTAGGATTTGATTGAAAACGAGCACACAAGCAAACAGAAAACATAATATCGGGTCTAGAAGCAGAAAGATAAAGAAGTGAACCGATAATACCGCGATATTTCTTTTGATCCACAGCAACCCCTTTTTCATCTTTGTCAAGTTTGGTTGTTGGACTCATCGGTGTTTTCATTGGCTTTGCATCTTGAACTCCAAATCTCTTTAACAACTCCATCACGTACTTCGTTTGGGAGATAAAGATCCCTTTGCTACTTTGTTTGATTTGGAAACCAAGGAAGAATTTCAGCTCTCCAACCAAACTCATCTCAAATTTGCCCTGCATAACTTTTTCAAATTTTTCACACAAGACATTATTAGTAGCACCGTATATGATATCATCAACATAAATTTGGACAATTAAAAAATCATCACCATCATGAGATAAAAACAAGGTTGTGTCAGCACTTCCCTTTTTAAAACCGTTTTCCAAGAGATATGTACACAGACAGTCATACCAAGCTCGAGGAGCTTGCTTAAGGCCATACAATGCTTTTTCCAGTTTGTATACATGATTTGGATAATCGTGACTCTCAAAACCAGGGGGTTGTTCAACATACACTTCTTCTTTTAGTTCTCCATTCAGAAAAGCACTCTTCACATCCATTTGCTTTAATTTGAACCCCTTAAAGCACGCAAAACTTAACAAAATTCTGATTGCTTCAAGCCTAGCAACTGGGGCAAAAGTTTCATCAAAGTCAACACCTTCGATTTGATTGTATCCCTTAGCGACCAACCTAGCTTTGTTTCTTGTTACGTTTCCAGATTCGTCAAGCTTATTTTTGAATACCCATTTTGTTCCAACAACTGGGTAGTCTTTTGGCCTGGGTACCAAGTTCCAGACTCTGTTTCTCTCAAACTGGTTAAGTTCCTCCTGCATAGCTAACAACCAGAATTCATCATTAAGAGCAACATCATAAGAACTTGGTTCTATTTCAGATACAAAAGCATTATGAATACAAAGAGTACAAACTTCCCTATTGAGAGAGGATCGTGTACGAACACCAGCAGTTGGACTTCCAATTACCAAATCTGGAGGATGACTTGGCTTGAATTTTAGTCTTTCGATATCTGTTGCTGCTTCAGTGGCTTTTTCATTGTTTATCTCAACATCATTGTTTTCTTGTTCAATTTCTTGTGCACCAGCATCATCTTTATCCTCTTCAGGTATCGTATCCATATCTGATTCATTGAACTTGACGTTGACGGTTTCCACGATTGTTCTTGACTGTTTATTGAAGATTCTGTAAGCCTTACTTCTTGAGGAATAACCCATGAAGATTCCATCAACCGTTTTTGACTCAAATTTCCCAACCTGTTCACCTGTGTTCAAAATGTAACAAGGACATCCAAACACTCTAAAATATGAGATGTTAGGCTTTTTGTTAGACCACAGTTCATATGACGTTTTATTAAGTATTGGTCTAATCATAACTCTGTTCATTACATAGCATGAAGTATTGACTGCCTCAGCCCAGAAAGTTTGAGGCAATTGATATTCACATAACATAGATCTAGCCATTTCTTGTAATGTACGATTTTTCCTTTCAACCACCCCATTCTGTTGAGGTGTTCGAGGAGCGGAAAATTCATGTTTGAAACCATTTTCTTCACAAAGATTTTCAAAGTCTAAGTTTTCAAATTCACCTCCATGATCACTTCTTAAAGTTTTAATTGAAACCCCTTTTTCATTTTGGACAAGTTTTGAAAACTTTACAAAATAATCAAAAGCTTCAGACTTTTTGGCTAGAAAGTAAACCCATGTAAACCTAGAGTAATCATCAACCAATACATAACAATAACGTTTACCATTTAAACTAGCAGTATCAGTAGGTCCAAACAAGTCCATATGAATCAATTCAAGCACTCGTGAAGTGCTAACAACATTTTTTGGTCGGAAAGATGAACGACTAAGTTTTCCCATGGTACAAGCTTTACATACTTTGTTATTTTTGTAATTCTGATGTGGTAAACCCCTGACAAGTTCATTTGCTTTCAGTCTTTCAAGAAGACCCATACTTGCATGTGCCAACCTTCTGTGCCATAAGATTGCCTCCTCTTCTGTTGCTACCAAGCACCTAGATACTGTTACATCATCGAAAGAGAGAGTATAGACATTTCCTTTTCTTTTCCCTGTAAACACAACTTTTCCAGAGGAGATCTCAATGATTTTGCAACTATTACTATCAAACACAACATTCATTCCTGTATCACAAAGCTGACTGATAGAGATAAGATTGTGAAAAAGATTATCAACATATAAAACATCAGTTAAGGTAAAGATACTGTTACCTACTTTTCCTTTACCAATAATTTTACATTTGCTGTTGTCACCTAACGTCACATTCCCACCTTTATGTTTTTCCAGGCTAAGGAACAGTCTTTTATCACCTGTCATATGTCTGGAGCAACCTGAATCCAAGTACCATTTTTGTTGCTCCTTAGCCCGCCAACATACCTCAGTGGTTTCCTCGTCAGTATCTTCTAGGTCTGATTTTGCCATGAAGCACAAATTGCTTTCCTCCTCACTGCTGTCTGAATCTTCTTCTCCTTCCTCGTCATCCCAAGTTACGGCAAAAGCTTTCTTTTTCTTCTTGTTTCTTTGGAGAAGTGGACAATTTGGTTTTATGTGTCCAGGCTTTTGACAGTTGTAGCAGAGTGGTTCGTCTTCTGAATTGTTGGTCTTTGGTTTATTTCTTCGAGGTTTGAATTTTCTCCACTTCGTGAGTTGTCTGACTGCCATGGCAAGCTGTTCAATAGGATCTTCACTATCGCTAGTGACAGTGTTGGACAAAGCTATTGACTTCTTTTTCAGATCTGAGTTGTTGCGATCTTCTCTTGCTTTCAGCTCCATTTCATATGTCATCAGATTCCCGATAAGCTCTTCGATGCTCAGCTTGCTCAGATCTTTGGATTCTTGAATGGCTGTGACTTTTGCTTCAAAGTTCATGGGCAGAACACGCAGAATCTTCCTCACAAGCTCCACTTCTGTATAGACCTTTCCAAGGGCTCTGGCATTGTAAACTAGTACGGAGAAGCGACCATACATGTCCTTGATGCTCTCGTCCTTCTGCATGTTGAAGTTTTCATATTCATTACTGAACATGGCAAGACGGGATTCTTTAACCTGAGAAGTTCCTTCGTGTGTGACTTCCAGAGTATGCCAAATTTCCTGGGCTGTATTACAATGAGAAATTCTGTTATATTCTGTTTTATCAAGAGCACAAATCAGAGCATTCATAGCTTTAGAATCTATAGAGTATAATTTCTTATCATTTGCATCCCACCTACTTTTTGGTTTAGGTGTTACAATACCATTAACAGTTTCAGTCGGAGGTGTATATCCAGTTTCAATGATATCCCAGACATCATAATCAACAGACACTAGATAAATTTTCATCCTAGCTTTCCAATACGCGTAATCACTACCATCGAACATGGGTGGTCTAGCAATAGATTGACCTTCAGAAAAAGCATTGTTCATTGAAGTCATGATTCTAGGGTTCAAACACCGGCTCTGATACCAATTGTAGGATCGATAATAACCCTAGAGGGGGGGTGAATAGGGTTTTTAACACTAAATTTAAACTAAACACGGTAATAAAGAAATGCAGTAAAAATAAAATCACACGCAGATATACCCAGCTTCGGCAAACTGTGCCTACTGCTGCCTTTCTAAGATTTTTACTAGGAGATACAAACAGATCCCGCTTACAATCCTATGTAAACTCGCAACTCCTGCTCCTGTTTATCCCTAAGCTCAAAATCCTAGACTAGTCTGTATACCCTAGACTAGATTTTCTCAGATTACACTTCAATATTCTGTGCTCCCTAGTTTTACAATAAAACTAGAAAAGAAGTTTCAAAAAAATTCAAAAAAAAAAAAACAAAGCTTAAAGGAAATAAGGGGAGGAGTTAAAAGTGGGGGTCATCCCCTTTTCTTTGCACTAGCCCAAAGTGGTCGGGCCACTTTTATTTTGCGGTGCTCCCTTGTGTTTTCTTTAGCCCGATCCTCCCTTTTTCTCTGAAACAAAAAAAAAAATGGCGGCTGCGATTAGGGTTTCAGTGATTTTTCCCTAAATCAATCTCGGTGAAGTGTGTAATGGATCTCTGGAAGCTTGTTTTGCTTCTCCAGTGTATCTCCTTCGTCCTTGCGATCAATCTGAGTAAGTTTTATCAACTCTTGCAATTTAGGGTTTCGGATTTCTTTTGTGTGTGTTGATTGAAAATGTCGATGATGAATTGTGTGCTTTTATAAGGGTTTCTACACCCTGGTGCTCTGATTTCGTTGATGACTTGCTCGATTTGAATTTTGGAATTCCTTGAATTTGATTTGCTGTCTGTACGGCCTTGATTGAATCGGCCCTTGAGAGTTTTGTGGAAATCCCTTTTGAATTTTTGCTTTGAGCATTAAAAATTGTCTTGTTTGTCTTGATTGATTGAAGAACTTCGGCTTTGATTAAAATGATCCTGGCCTTGAATGAATGAGACAGATTCCTCTTTCCTTGTTTGGATTTCCTGATTGATTGATTTGCCAACAAAAAACAGGAAAGAATTAATTTACATTTCTGGTCTTTGACAATTGTATTTCTGGAAATTAAGTGATGTCTGGTTTTGCTCCTTTGAATGAATTTTTGGTCCCTGATTTATTGCATTGCGATTGTGACCTTGTATGATTAAAAAAACTTGCCAAGAAATGATTTTCTGGAAATACTTTATTGGATGCTAAAGATGGATTTTCTGATTTCTGGAAGCATGTTGAACTCTTGCCATATTTGTATATTGAAAAGCTGGAAACAATTTCTTGTCTGAAATTCTTGATTACTGGAATGACACACATGCACATTAAAAACATTTCTGTTTATAAAATTGATCACTATATTCTTGAACTCTTTAATGTTCTTGCTGAAACTGATCACTGAAATCTTGAAATTGATTAATTGCTCACATACATCTTGACCAAATATTAAATAGCCATGCTGAACTTGATCTTGCATTTCTTTTAAATCCAAAGATTTCGACAGAAAAAATGTATATCCAGATTTTATCATTTGCTAAATATGAAACTCAAACACCATTGAAACTGCACTGTTTTTGAGCTTGCATTGCACTGTGACACCAGGCTACCTTCTTAGCTTTGCACTGTGTTATGTATCCATTCTTTACTAATTTCATCCATGCACAAATATCTCACTGGGGTGCTATGTTGAATCATGCTCTATGTTATCTTGCTGCATATGTTTTGCAAACTGAAATGTATTTGCTGTGTTGCTTGAGTCTGTCATACCTTATAATGTTGTCTTCATATGTGCATTGCTGAACCTCATCACTGCTGTTTCATGTGCACATGTAGTCACTGTAATGCTGAACCAAAAACTTGTGTGCATCATGTACATTCATGTATATGTCCATTGTAAAAAAAAACTTGCTGTGTAAACACACATTTCATGCTGCTTTGAACTTGAATCTTGTTGCATGTGCACGAACTATATATCTTGTTTGCACTTGAGCATTTGCTTGTACACCTGAACTTGTTTACCTGGATTGTCACATGCAATTGCACCTTATATGCTTGCATACCTGATTTGTCTTGTGACCCTGAAACATTAACAAAAAAAATAGCAGTCAAACTGTACTGTGTTGAGGCTGGTCAGAATCAGTTGGTTCTGATCAGCAAACCAGTATGGTTTTGATGTGGCTGTTCAAGTCTGAAATATGATGAGAAAAACACACAGAAAGCTGAGACAAAAGAAATTGAATGACACAGCGAATCATTTTTGTCAAAAGTATTTGTTTTAGTTCCAGTGTACTGTGTATTTTTCTTTCTTTTGTGACAGGTTACAGGATGATGCTTTGGACAGCTAAGGTGTTCTTAACAAGAATAATCCAGCAAGAAATGAGAAGAAAAGAAAAAAATGAAGTGCTTGTAAAAAAAATTGTATGTACTGAAATTATTTGTAAAGTGATTTGTAAAGTCTTGTGTGTAAATGAATTGTAAAATAAATAATATTATTGGAAATAAAATTTATTTGATTTTTCTATATTCTGTGTAAATTCTGTGTTATTTTATTTTCCAATAATACTAGATATTCCACAATCAAACACTCCAGTAACAAAAATCTATTTGTTATCATCAAACAAAAATATTAGTATCAACAGGACTTACTTTGGGAAGACCCAGCAACTGACATCTCATATCAACGCTTAAAAAGGAGAAGGCTAGTAAATGCATAAGTGCATTGATGACAATCACATTTAGATTACTCACTTTTCCATCTGCGGTTCTTCCCACTTCAGTGCTACAACTGATACAAATTTTTAGTGCCCAAACAGTAAAGAATTTTACAACTTTTTGTTTAGGTTGTGCAACGAACTTTGAATATTTTGTCACTATTTCCATATATGTTTTCCAAAACTGAAACATCATTATGGTATCAACGCAGTATGCAGCTTTGCAATTTAAAAGCTCATATGTCAAATTTTATAATGTAAGTAGAACTAACATTATATGGTTTTATTTTTTTTAATTTCTGCTTGGACCATGTTCTTCACAGCTGAAATGTCTTCTTTTCTTCCCTGTATTAGAAAATATTTACATGTATATAAATTAATACTGCTGAATTCATGCGTTTCTTTGCACATCGCCTTGTATAGTTACAGGGTAGAATATAGTCAACAATTTATATGTACACGTCCAAACAACCTTAATTCTATACCTTTTTCTATTCTTCTGCTTATGCATGCATTGCTTTGGATTTTATTACTTCATTCTCTGGATCGTTAACAAACATGCAACTATTACCTAAATTTCTATACCCCAACCGCCTCAGCGACTGCCCATTTTCAACTTCATTTCCAGCTTTGGTCAAATTCATCTATGCACACGCTCATCAAGCGTGCGTGTGCACTGGTATAAAAAATATTAAAAGAAATTCCTGAGCTTCCAATATACCTGAACAACTGTTTGAAATTGATTGTTAAAAACCAACTATCAATGAAATATTTTGCCGAACATTTGATGTGTCATTTCAAAGATACCGGGAGGGGAACTAGACCCAAAACCATTTCGAACCCACTTTCCGTTTGAAACTAATCTGCGGGGATATTATAACGATGGAGTATTGAAGGCCATGGATCTTCATGAGCAGAAGAACTACTTGTTAAATTTCTCTGGTTAGCTCACAATGTTATTATGACTTGTGATTCTATCGTGATTGAAATCTTCAGATTCCAAGGACTACTTGCTACTGATCCTTGGGGTGATTCCTACATAGGATGTGGTAGGAAGGTGCCTTCAGTTCATCCTGTTCCTGAATGGATTGTATGGACAAATTTATGACAAAGTTTTTCCTAAAAACTCACGTACGTTGGTTTTTACAAATATACCAAGTTTGGTGGCGGAGGAGACAACTTATCTTAGGTGAATACCCAATGTATGGTTGTGGACGTCAATTAGTGATTTGATGGATCTAACGATGTGGCATTCAACGTGAATTCTGATGTGATATTCTGAAAAGGTAATCCTGACCTCAAGCCTCATCAACCGGGAAATGATATAAATCAGGCTGGCAGCATGGCTATGTGGGTCATACCCATTAGGGTGTATTATCGCCATCTAGGGAAATTTCATATTTGTTCTTCTTCCATTTCTGTATCTCCTAGGAAGTATGGTTCTTGCGCAATTGTTGGATAATAATATATTCGATACACTCAAGTTGAATGAGAGGTCGGTCATGTGTGGCCGGGTTGTAAGATATTCTTTTTAAATCCAAGTGCATTGTGCTCTAGAGGTACACTTTTAGAAGGTGGCCTATACCTTGTCATAGATGGAAATCCAAACTCCAATAAGCGCCATGCGACTTTTGATTATATACTAAGTATATAGAACGTGAGATGCCAATGTTCTGCTAGATGTTTAATCATTTATTATTTGACAGACATTATTATAATATCACCAGATTTTGATATAGAAAATGTTTTGTCTTATCGTGGGTACAAATCGTTTTTTATTATGTGTGGACTGGTCTTTCGATTATCCTTTTGTTTCAAAAGGATTTTCTAAAGTTAAACAAGGCTATTGCAATAAGAATTTATCACTAAAAGTATTCCTGACTTATTCAGGTGAATTTTTATTTGCTTCAAATGTGCTCGGGTCAGACCGAGTATATTATTAGCTTAATTTTCACTTGGAGTTTCGAAAGAGGAGCTAGATTCTAGATGTATATCTGTATTTTCTAGTACGATTTTATTTCGCTGTGTGTTGATTGAAATGAATGTATACTCTAATTGTTACACCCCACGTCCATTAATGTCACTCACAAAGGGAATGCATTAACTTCCATGGAGGTTATAAGTGAATATAGAACAGAAAAATTACAACAAGACAGATAATAAGTAGTACGTGGAAATCTAAAACTTCATTTTATTGCAGCGGAAATTAACCATGTTTGTTACATCATAAAAACCATAAATCAGAGTCAAGTACAATATCCATCTTGCTAAAACAAAATACATAACCCCATTACACAAATAGCCATTAAAGAAGATAACAAGCTGGACTTTACTTCAACGGTCCAAGCTTTCCAAAGAGAGATGAAGCAATCCAATCAAACTCCACTAGAGCTGGGCCCAACCCGAGGACCTGGAGGGGGAAAAAGGATAGAAATGGAGGGGGTCAGACATAAAGTCTGGCGAGTATGATAATTCTAACAATACTATTATCAAAATAACTAGACTAAGGCATAAGCTGGAAGACAAGTAAATGTCTATGAACTATTAGGTATGGAAAGCAGATAAAGATAACGTTAAAGATAACGTTAAAGGCACACCTAATTACTAACGAATAGTTACTACACTGCACCGCACCAGTCACCCTAAAGGTTGATCCCGCTTGCTTCACACAGAAACTATATAAATAGCCTTGCGTACCCCTAGCTGACTACATAGGTGCCGTCTGCCCCTATCTCCACTAGGTGTACCCCACTACCCACTTTCGATCGGCTCCCTACTCGTAGATACCCGTGCTGGCCCCACAGTGGGGTGTATCACTCCTCTAAAGTGGCAACCTGATACAACTTGAGAATGCACGGCTTATACCTACACAATGCAACAACGTCTTACCTACCAGCCCGGGTCCACACACGCATACGAAACCCGTTGGACTTGCGTTGCCACCGCTACCCTGTTTTGGCCTCTTATAGTCAAGCCCAGTATGCGTGTCCCGTCCTCGACTTGGGTCGAGCCCACAAAGATACGTTTTGGGTTACTGGTTGAAATGGACCCCCACAAGCTACCCACCTAAGCTTGTCACCACTAGTATATCCCACTTAACCCTCTTAGTCATGTTCATTTACATGTGTGTTTGGTTAAGTCTTACTACTCGTATTTCACATGCCACTAAGGGCACCCACTAGATTCCTCATGCCACCCAAGGCACCTACTTAACCCCCATGTCCCACCTTACATGTTTATCTGGTTAAGTATTTCTTAATTCATTCAGGCCATAACCTCATAAAGACCTCTCACATTAGACTGGCATTTATGGTAGTTGGATTTGTCGGGCGGGTCCGGGCAGTCTTACACCATAAAAGAGTCTAACCTCGTGTCTTTACAACTGTTATGCTTTAGTTTATGCCTAGGATCTCTCACATTGGGCTGACATTTGTGACCACTGGATTTTCCGGGCGGGTCCGGGCAGGTTTACGTCACAAACGAGTCCAACCTCGTGTCCTAAGCATTGATTATCACTTATAATCTTTTACCCCAGTTTTAATAATTCCCTATTCAAATTATTAATTAACTCCAATTTTAATGATGTCCATAATTGACTCAATTATGGCCATCCATTCATGGCATGCAAAATCATATCAATTGCACCCCAACTTCTTAATATTAAATCCTTAATATTACCCCTACCCCACGTTTATACGTTCGCTTATTCAACGCAGAATATACATTAGACTCGAATAGTCTAACTCATAGCACAAAGATAAATTATCACAACATATAGACAAGTAAAATAATCTAGTCATAATAGGGGTGAAACTTGCATAAACTACACATGTTAAGGGTCTAAAGGTGTCAACTTGTCACAATTTACATGATATAATCATAACCCAAATTCATGTATAAACTTGCATATGGGGTTTTATGCAACATAATGATGGTGTGAACTAGCATCTAATACATAGAATTCACATATGTCATAGCACGATTCTGGATGTCATAATTCTAGATCTAAATAGATGTCATGGCATATATTCATAACCTTTACTAATCAATCTAAACTTGCATACATGATTTGTCATTTACATCAACATACCCCAAACATTATGATTTAATTAACATGAACTAACTAGCATAGACAATAACATCATGACTTTATAACATGTATGATTCATCACAATTTAGCATAGAAAACCACAACCTATACAATATCATCATAGCATGATTTACAACATATAGGATATCATCATAGCATAGGATTTATAACATACATGATAGTATAAGGTTTACAACAACATATATGACAATCCACATCATTCACTTATAATCCATTCATAACTTAATCTAATTAGTTTAACAATAATCTTGTTAAGATCATCATACTCACAATTTAGAGAAGAAAGAGAGTCTTGATTTGCTTTAGAGTTGAATAGAATTAGGGTTTGATTAGCTTTCTTCCTTCTTAGTTGGCGGCGGCTCCACTGAGTTCCATGGCGGCGGTATGACGGTAGCTATTCTTTTTTTCATGCGAATTAGAGTGAGAGACTACCTAGGTATTTATAGTGTTTAGGATTTATTTAGACCGTCAGATCAACTCAGAACTAAACAGAACCGTTTAATTTGCCAACTCAGCCCTAAAGACACATCAGCAGCTCAAGATTGGGCTCAGTCAAAATCCTAGCCGCTGGACAGGTCGACACCCAGGTCGACTGCCAGGTCGACTCCCCAGTCGACCTTGGGGGGGGGGGGGGTCGACTACCCAGTCGACTCCCCAGTTGACCTGGGGTGCTGGGCGGGAATTTTCCCGCCTAGCCTGTTTTGACTCCGAATTTGAAATTTAAATTTTCTGAAATCTGTTTTGAATTTTCTGAAACTTCCGATGGCCATAACTTCTTCATACGAAGTCCAATTCACGCAAACTCGGACTCTATTTCAACCAGAATTCCGAGACGAACACAATGGCGCAACCCGTTTCCCACAATTCTCACGTCTGAGATTAGTTATTGTTTAATTTGTGAATATTAATATTAACCGAATTACGGGGTGTTACACTAATGATGTAATCATATAAATATAGTTTCCTTTGAATAAAGTATTGTTGATATATTATATTTTGTCCATTCCACTGTGAGATTTCTGATCTTCTATATTTCTGCTCTAATATTTATTTATTTCTCTTCTCACCCTCTAACTTATTTCTATTAACAATCTAGGTTTTCGATACTTAGGTTTTCGACAAGTAATACAGGATTATGTATTATTGTCGAAAATTTGAACATCGAATTTTCTGGGTCGTTACACTAGTGAAGGCGGGGATGAAGATGAGATCGGACTTGCTCTTAACTTAGGATGACATGAATCAGATGATGTAAATCTTGTTCGCTAGATCAAGATTCAGGCAGTAAACCTAAAATGATGATATTTCTATGATGGTGAAATGTAACGACCCAAAATTTATTAAGAAATATTTAATGGATTTAAAATATTTAAAATGATTTATTTTGGGAATTAATGAATTATAATTTATTTAAAACAAAGTTTGACTTATAAGTTTATATTAATTATAAAACGAACTTGTAACGTCCATTAGTTCAAATTATTTACTTTTGAATTTCAACTGAATATACCGAATTCAATATAAGTCAGAATTCATTGAAACAAGAAACTTTACGATCTATTGAATCTTAGTTTTCTAACGAAAGTGAAAAATTCATGATTTCGTGTATGTTATGTCCAAATTCAAATTTCAAATAGTCGTTTTGGAATCGTTTATAAATTATAATGATTTATTAAATGAAATATATGGATTTTATTGTACATTAGATATCGATTTAACTTGATTTTGAAAATTTATAAACCCAAGTATGTTTATTTTGAAACTATATGGCATTTTATTTAGATATATATGATAATATTAATTTATTATTATTAAATTGAACTGTTTTTTAATTTATTTGTAATTTATTGTTTTGATTTAAGCCTTAAAAATCGCCATTTTTCAAATGACCTTCGTTTTCCATGAAACGAAATTTATTAAATCCGTAATGAATAATTATTGCTTGATTTCAAATTTCGCGCCAATCGGAGTTAATGTGTGATCATGGTAAATTAAAATGTGTGCTGAAAATCGATTTTAACACAAGTTTAAAAACTGATTTTGAAAATATAAAATATAGACAATTGAATTAGCACCCAAAACTTATTCCATTGTGTCCAAAATAGAGGAATTTGGTTGGAAACGTCATTCAGTTGATCACGTTTGGAGTTCGTGATACTTAACTTAGCGGCCAAGTATCATCAAAATAAATTTTTATTAAAAATACAATATAAATACCCTTTATTTGTTCTACCTTAACCCTTGCCTCCATTCTTCTTAAATTGTCTGAAATCGTCCTTAAACATCTACTAATATCTCTCAGTCTGTCAAGAATTTCCACAAACCTCCAACACCAAAGTTATCAATCTCTCTCCCCTCTTCAGCTCCATAGGGAGTTGATGAATTTTGGTGCAGGGGTTTGTTTTAGATCTCGACAGAACGTGATGGGTTCAGTTTCGGATTTTGGCGAATGGCACCTGCAATAGGCAATGATTAGTGATGACCCAAACTAGGGAAACATGGAGGAGTTCGACCCCTACCTACCGATGAAATTTCGTGGAGATTTGGTGATTGGGGTGTTCGTAAAATGGTTTAAAGGGTTTGCGGTTTGGGAACATTTTTTGGTCATGGGGGCGACGATGGTTGTGGCGCCTCCAAGCGTGGGTCAAGCTCGGTAATGCGGTCACGGGGGTGCAAGGGGTTGGGGATCTGATCAACTATGGGTTGCATGACGTGATGAGAAGCAAAGGGAACGGCTTCGTGACGAAGCCTGGAAGAAGAATGAGGGTTAATAACTCTAATCACATGATTAATTAAGTTAAGCAAGGTAATTTGTGAATTAATAAATTATTAAACTATTGCAATTTAAGTTATAGCTTGAAATGTTTATATCTTGGCCTTACGATGTCAGAATTGGACGAAATAAGATATATTAGAAATGTGACGATGAGCACTACACTGTAGAACTGATTAGAAGGATTTGGAGATAGTTGGAAATTTTGGTTAAATTAAATGGTATTTTAATTTAATTAAAATCCAAATCGTTTTATAATGATTTCAAAACGATCGAAGTTAGAACTCACTCAACTTATTTTTATAGCTATACAATCATATCTGAATACTTATTGACTACTTGTGTTTGCGATGTTTACATCGTGGTTTATGGATGATATTTATAGTTATTACTGTTATTATTATTAAACTATGAATATAAGCATTGTCGATGGAAATACTTATACTATAACTATTGGTTGATAGATGGTAGCCGATATGGATGTGTTAATGGTTAACACAAAAATTTGAACGATGAATATATAATTTGGAAATTGATTGAATTTCATTCTATTGGAATCTTAAATGAATTTTATATTCATTTTAAGTATGAAATTTGAAAAAAAAAACAGAAATTGGATTTTTAAATCGAAACTGATATGAAACTGGAGTTGATATAATTTCAAACAACTATTGAAATGATTAAAATGGATTTAGAAGAAGATTTGAATTAAAAATATTTGTTTTAATTCAAATTAGATTTTGGATAGTAAATTTAAAATGTGAATTCAAGTTAGATACATATATGACGTTTTTAACTCGAACGGATTTTTCCATTGATCTTATTTTTATTATAATGGATGTCAGAAAAAATTGGATTTCAAAATATGGTATTTTGAAAAATATTATTATTTTAATATAATAATCTAGAATTTTCAATTTTGATTTAAAATTGAATTGGAGGTTGAAAGCTTTTTAAAATGAATTTGAAAACGAACTGAATCGACAAAGTTTATTCAAATAATAATATGGTTTGAATAGGACGTGTCGCGTGGCGACCATTCGCAAATTTTGACTATTAACTTCAAATTTACGTACCAGTTAGCGGTGTCATGAAATAAAAATCCTTGCTTTGGTCATTGATGGAACCCAACTTCCAATATGTACCTTCAACATTTTAGTTGTAATCTATGTATGTAAATGTAGTACCTACATCTACAAGGATTGAATTATTTAATTGTGAAAATGATTTACGCACTATGCACTAGTGATAATAAAAGCATATTTTGTGCATCAAGCATTTTGGCTTTTATAAGGTAAAAATCTATCCTCCTCTTTGTGTTGCATTGTGTGATGGGATTTGAGTCTTATAATAACTTCATTTTTTAAAAAGCAATGCGAGTTTTTAATGACTGGTATTCATGTGTAGGAAACCAATTACCTGTTATACAGCGCGGTCTTATAATTTACCCAACTTTAAACTAAAGTAAATAACCGTTTTTGGTTCTCACATTAGTACCATAACTGACCTAGGGTTTATTGTTTCCCACCTAAACTCTAGGTGCCTATATTTTCCACACGGGCAGCTAGTAGTTTTGATTTTGTTGATATTTTATATAGCATGATTCTGGATTAAAGCTAGAGCTGTGTCTAGACGATTTCATAGTCTTCTGCTGAGTGTAATTATATTTCTGTTGTGTATTGTTTTAATTTATGTAATATGATAATCTTGTACTCTGATGTAACAATGATATGATGTTAATGAAAAAAATTGTTTTTTTCAGTACTTATTAGTCGTAATCTCAAGCGATATGTCTTGTTTTTCAGTTTACGTCGGTTTAACGATCGATTCGAACCGGGTGGCAGGACTGGTCGTCACACGAAACAATATTTGCAAACCTATAGCTCTGATGCCAAGTTAAAAACTATCAATCTTGATACAGAAGACATAATATGATATATGAGAGAGATGGGAGAAGTAGAACTTGATTTGTATTATAGAAAAATTGTACAACCGAAGTCACGTATTTATACAACTTTTAATGGGCTGAGCTGATGTAATAGTTAAGGGCCACTAAGATGTACCGCAAATATGTAACCCGAAGTAATAATATGCGGTTCAGACACCATCTCTTACAGCTACATTATGGCTAATTTAATAAATCATATTTAACAACTAAAATCTTATTATGTACAAGTCATTGATTCATACTTATGTTTCACGGATTAGTTGTAGATTTTGACAAAGTTAAAACATTTAAGATGGCATTCCATATTTTAGGATTTCCATTTAATCTGTTTTGTACACACTACCAATTAAACCGAAACGGTTATTTCTTTGAGAACCATGCAAATCGATGAAATTATGTATTGGTCGACACAAAATTGTATAATTTGCTGGTGCAATGCCTCCTAGAAGATTCCACAAATCTTAAAGCAATCTATAGTGAACAAAAGCCAAATCCAAACTAAGTCAATCAGAACTACTAGCAGTATGGATAATCTCTTCTTTCATAACAGTATATGGAGATAGACATAACACTGATCATAGCTGCATTTTTGCATACACTGAAAAATAGAAATAAAAGTACGCATAGTCCTCTAGTGTTTCTACAAGGCAATCTTCATTTGCTATTTGCTAACACATCGCAGCCTGATTAATAGGATAATTTCAACGTATTCTCTCCTTTTCAATAAACATTTCTATTGAGAAATTGCCCACGTAAACTCTTGATGCACGAACTAATGTTTGTGTATCTTAACCCAAATCTTTTCTTCGTGCCCTATTTCAGGAATCTAATGTTGCGGGGTATTTATTTATTTTAGGAATCCCATTAGAAACTGTTTGTTAGATTTTTTGCCCTAGAGGCAATCAGTTAGATGTGAATAATAATAACATTGTATATGTTATGTTATGTTTTGTTTGGAATAAGAGTTTATATTATGATTATATTTACTGCGTGAAATAAATATTATCGTAATGGAAGTCCTTAGAATAGTAATACTGTATTATATAGTTCGAGTAAGACTGAACTTGAGATTATATGATAAGTTAAGAAAGTATTATAATTCTTAAATGTCCCTAGTCGAGTTCTATTGTTTATAGGACAACAATAGAGCATTTAGACTGGTATATTGATTGACTGATGATCACATCTCATTGATCATTAATATACGTGATATTAAAGTCAAGATATAAATACGTATTAGAGAATAATGTATTGGGCTGACCCACCATGAGATAACTCTATGGAGTATAATTTACAGTATCACAAGTTGTTCTCATAGTGATAGTGATATAATGATCCTCAGACCTGAAATCATTGTAATTTTAATCGAGGATGTTTGTATTTTGATATCATCTAAAGTTATTTCATAACAGAGTAATGATAACGATGATTATTGGATATATATGGAATCGAATATAAATTATGAATGATCTAGATGGAATTTAACCCTACGATATATTCGTAGTGATATCCATGGGCCTCTTGATTGAGTGAGACTGTGAAATGCATGGCCGTGCTCAAATATTGATTTGTTCTGAACAGTCTACTCATTGATCAAGAAAACAGATTAAATTAAAAGAAGATGATACGATCCATGCCTTCTGTTTAATCTTGGATATAACGGTTAAAAGGATTAAATTATATTGATACACTATTCACAAAGGTCGTATCGAATCATAGATATTGTTGTAGTTTGGGTAGCAATGATGTATTACTAGATGCCACTCGTTGTTTACAATTTAAATGTTTAAATTGTTGCCAACACTATTACAACCTATCGGGTCACACTTATTGGCATTGCAAATGGAGAAAAATATTTAAAATAAAATAGTATTGATATTTCATTGTTTTGAACGGGTTTGAACGGATAAAGGGGAAAACGGATATCTCGGATTGTTTTCATTATAAAACAATGGTGAATGTGCTTCACCGAGACCACCGAAATACAGAAAACCCTAGATCCAAATTTAAAGCCCCAGATCAATTCGATTTTAAGTTGGCTAGTACCTCCTCTCCATCCTCGTTTCTATTGTCATCTGCGAGAGCTTCACCAGTGGATTTCCGATAGAGGCATTTTGATTTCAAGCGCTTGATTCAAAGAAGATTTGTGATCTGATTTAACAATTCAAGGCTAGGGCTTCACTCGATTCTACTAAATCAAAGGAGAAAGGTACTTGTTTTGATTAATTTCTATCCGATTCGTTAATTAGGGTTTTAGATCCAAATGATTCCGCTGCTAATTCGATCCCCAATTAACCTTCAATGGTATCAGAGAAAGGTTAATTGATTCAAATATAAGTTAGGCCCTAAGATCGTAGCTAAATTATACTGATTGATGTTACGAACATCGAAAACAATGAGATCTGGAATGTTTCACTCATTCGATTATAAACTAAAACTGTTTTATGACAGACAAGATTCGGTCTTGTTTATTTGAATGAATTTGAATTGATATATGATATTAATTCATATATGAATGTTTGAAATTCCAGCTCTTATGAAAGTATAATTGGGTTTAATCTATATTTGAATCTGTTTTAGATGGAAATAAGATGTTATTTCTTTTCTGTAATTGTTACAGAAACTGAATATATATTAGATTGATTTTTGAATCACATCTATAAAATATATATTTAAATTATGTTCTGTAGAAATCCATGAATGAGATTAAAACCCTACATAGATTATAATTTGTATGTGTTTGGATCTGAATAACTTTATAAATGTAACAGATTCATTATCAAGTCTAAAATATGTGCTTTATAATGTCCTGTTTTCACTAGAAATCGACATCTGTTATTGTATTACAGATCTGATCTGTAGATAGTGATTATCCTTGAATTTATGACATGCTAATATCATACATTCTAACTAAGAACCATCTGTTGAAATTTGAACTAAACAAGACACTTACCCTGGTTCAAATTCTTATGAGTTCAGAATCATTTGTACATTTACAATACTCTCAGATTCTTGATAGAAAACTGTTTCTATGACCAATGTTCATTAAGATCTTGACAATTATAAATACTGTTGTAAGTTATAAGGCTTAGTATCTATACTGTTATGTATTAAAATGACAATATAGTATATCCTCATAAGTGCTGATATCTGGAATGTATGTATACACTCACACACACTTATATATATATATATATATATATAACTATATACCTTTGGCTGCTATGAAAGGAAATAATTATATGTTTGACATATAAGAAAAATCATGTGATGTACAAACAGAGAAATAAATGTCTTGATTTAATCAGATTTGATCTGATTGTCTATGAAAATCAAAACAGTTAAAAAGCATCCAATATGATTTGATGAACTCTGTCTAGATATCACAGTAGTATGCATTGTAATGAACTGAAATATAAATACATTGGATTTGATCTGATTATAGTTCTACTTTTCAATAACATGTAATGCTGTGGTACAAATATCAGATATGATCTGGTTTATTCCTTCATGTGTTAAAGTCATGTATATATATATGAATGAGACAAAGATTATCACATCAGATATGATATGATCTGTCTTATATTATTCCAGATATATGTATATACATGACGAACAGCAATGGATATTATCAGATGCTGATCTGACTTCCATGGTTCATGTTCCAGCTGAATCTCAGTACTGAAAATGATGAGGATAAAATGCATTTGAACTGTTATATAGTCCTTAGAGTATATACATATATTAGAATATTGTGTTCTCTGTGATATACTCTGATATATGCCTGTGATATTGTAACTGTATTCATGTAACTGTTTTGAGAATTCATATATTTCTTTTTCGCTTGTAATAATCATTCTGAAATGGCTACATGTGTAATGATAATAAGCTGGAATGTTTCTCTTGCTTTGATTATTATATTATATGTGAACATGTTTGTGAGATCAATTCGGTAATCTCACATATGTATGTATGAAATCTGTGTACTGTATCATTATAATGCATGTTCCATTTATTTTATTAATAACCAGTATGTGATACTCGGCAATCTGGTCAAACTGGGTCTGGTTTTATTTAAATTCTGGGCTTGTTTTAAAAATGCTGGGCTAATTTAACTTGGTTTGGCAAAAAGGGGTTTTGCTTTATTTTATCTGGCTGAAACGTATCAACCTTTAAGGTTTTAAAATAGCCCACATGTTTTAACATTTCTATTTCCTAATGACACTAATAATTTAAATGTATTTGTGTTCTTTAATTATCGAATTAAAATTCCTTGTTTTAAAATATTGTATTTTAAAATCGGTATAAATAAATTGTTTGACCTATTCAATTTTAAATCCCTGTCAAAACTAATGTTTATATTAAATCACGATGACGTCTTCCAATGATATACTCATCACTGTCCAAAATTATTGGTTGTAACTAACGCCAAAGCGTTGTGCACCTTTTAATTTTGGTTATATGCGATGGAGTAAAATGTGGTGCTCCAACCTATTATTGGGTCTGATTTAACTAGGCTGCATAATACGATTATGGTTTTAGAGACAAACAACATGATTTATTCTATATTTTGAGCAACAGAATAATACAGAACAAAATGTTCGACATGCGATCCAAAAATTATATAAACGATGTAATTGACACAAGATGTCTACCTAAAATGTTATGTTTTGAGTTTAGCCAAAGCTAGGTCAAGGCATGATTAGATGTGGATTTTGGAACACCAAATATATATACAATTATATATATTAAAATAGGGATGTTGATTTGAGTGGGAGCATATTTATGCACACATTAATTTATTTAGCCATGATTATTGTCGTTTTGATTGTCAAAGTTATTTATTTCAATTTATTGTCTATTGTAGATTCTAAATGGCTAGCAACACCAACAATAATCTATCACTTAGGTCTGTTCTTGAAAAAGAAAAACTGAATGGAATAAATTTCCTAGACTGGCACCGTAACTTGAGGATTGTCCTCAAGCAGGAAAGGAAACTATATGTACTTGATGGGCCTACTCCAGAGGCGCCACCGAGTACTGCACCCCGTGCAGAGATTAATGCTCATAAGAAACATCAAGACGACGCTCTTGATGTTAGTTGTCTTATGCTGGCAACGATGAATCCTGTGCTTCAGAAGCAACACGAATTCATGGATGCCTACAATATGATCGAGCACCTTAAGAAGTTGTTCGAAGGGCATGCTCGTCAAGAAAGGTATGACACGAGCAAAGCACTATATCACTGCAAGATGGGTGATAAGGAACCCATTGGTCCACACGTACTGAAGATGATTGGTTATATAGAGTATCTCGAGAGGTTAGGGTTTCCTTTGACACCGGAAGCTCAAACCGATCTTGTGCTCCAATCATTGAACAGTAAGTTTTCTTCATTTATTATGACATATCTCATGAATGAGATTGAGAAGCCCTTGACTGAGTTATTGAGCATGTTGAGAACTGCTGAGAATAACATGAAAAAGGCAGAACCGACTGCCATGATGATGGTACAGAAGGAGACTGCTAAACCCAAAGGCAAGGGCAAGAACAAGAAAAAGCAGCTTAAGAAGACTGCTAATAAGACCAATTTCAAAAAGGCATCAAAGCCTAAAGGAGGGGTTCCCAAAGAGGGTGATTGTCACTACTGCGGAAAGCCAGGTCACTGGAAACGTAACTGTTATGCTTATCTAGAAGATCTAAAGAAGAAGAAGGGAAGTTTGACTTTGCCCAATTCAGGTATTAATGTTGTATACGTCAATTTGTCTACTTCTGCATCATGGGTATTAGATACTGGATGTGGATCACATATCTGTGTCAATTTGGAGGAAATGCAAAGGAGTAGAGATTTGGCAGAAGGAGAAATGGACTTACGTGTGGGAAATGGAGCAAGAGTTGCCGCATTAGCCATAGGAAGCTGCCACTTGTCCTTACCAACTGGATTAGTTTTAAAATTAGAAAACTGTTATTTTGTTCCTTCCATTAAGACAAATATTATTTCTGTATCTTGTTTGGACAAGCTAGGATTTTCATTTATAATAAAAGACAAATGTTGTTTATTTTATTTGAATGAGATATTTTATGGAAGTGCACATTTAATTAATGGTCTCTATGTTCTTAATTTTGACATTCCAGTTTATAACGTTAATACCAAAAGGATTAAATCCAATGATTTAAATCCTACGTACCTCTGGCACTGTCGTTTAGGCCATATAAACGAGAAACGCATATCAAAACTCCATAAAGATGGAATTTTGGATTCATTTGATTTTGAATCATACGAAGATTGCAAATCCTGTTTATTAGGCAAGATGACAAAAGCTCCTTTCACTGGACACAGTGAACGGGCTAAGGATCTATTGGCCCTTGTACATAGTGATGTATGTGGACCATTGAGTACATCTGCTAGAGGTGGGTTCTATTACTTCATTACATTTACCGATGATTTCAGTAGGTACGGATATGTATATCTTATGAGACACAAATCTGAATCCTTTGAAAAGTTCAAAGAATTCAAGAATGAAGTTCAGAATCAACTTGGTAAGAATATAAAAACTCTTCGAACAGATCGAGGAGGAGAATATTTAAGCCAAGAGTTTAATGACTATCTGAAAGAGTGTGGAATTGTTTCACAACTCACTCCACCGGGAACACCACAATGGAATGGTGTTTCTGAAAGGAGAAATCGCACCTTATTAGATATGGTACGATCAATGATGAGTCATACAGATCTTCCGATAAGTTTTTGGGGTTTTGCCCTTACAACAGCTGCATTCATACTTAATAGAGTTCCCACTAAAGCGGTTCAGTCCATACCATATCAGATATGGACGGGAAGATGTCCTAATATCTCTTTTATGAGGATTTGGGGATGTGAGGCTTATGTTAAGCTTCTTAACTCTGACAAGCTCCGACCCAAATCCGAAAAATGCTATTTTGTGGGGTATCCAAAGGAAACAAAAGGATATTACTTCTACAAACCCTCTGAGCATAAAGTGTTTATTGCTCGAACTGGATGTTTCGTTGAAAGAGATCTAGTCTCTAATAATATCAATGGAAATAAAGTAGAACTCGATGAAATTCGAGAACCAAAAAATATCACTGAACCTGAATATGAAGTTGAGGAAGAACCACAAACTGTTGTGGAATCCGAACCTACTCAACTTACACAAGGCGTTCGTAGATCTGATAGAATACGTCATGAGCCCGATAGATATTTTGGATATCTAGTAACTCAAACAGGAGACGTAATGCTCATAGATCAGGATGACCCTATTTCCTATCAAGATGCTATGAATGGACCTGATTCTTAGAAATGGCTTGAAGCCATGAAATCTGAAATGGATTCCATGTACACCAACCAAGTATGGACTTTGGTTGATCCACCTGATGGGGTAAAACCAATTGGGTGTAAATGGGTTTACAAGAAGAAAACCGACATGGATGGTAAAGTACAAACCTATAAAGGTCGACTGGTGGCGAAAGGTTTCAAACAGATTCAAGGAGTTGACTATGATGAAACTTTCTCCCCAGTAGCTATGGTTAAATCCATAAGGATTATGCTTGCAATTGCAGCCTATTACGATTACGAAATCTGGCAGATGGATGTCAAAACTGCATTCCTTAACGGGAATCTTATTGAGGATGTGTACATGACACAACCTGAAGGTTTTGTCAATCCAAAGGAAGCCAGAAAAGTATGTAAACTGCATCGATCCATATATGGATTAAAACAAGCATCTCGGAGTTGGAATCTTCTCTTTGATGAAATAGTCAAAAGGTTTGGTTTCACTAAGAACGAAGATGAACCTTGTGTATACAAGAAAATCAGTGGGAATAACATTATATTCCTAGTATTATATGTGGATGACATATTACTTATTGGGAATAATGTGGAATCATTACAAGCAATAAAGACATGGTTGGGGAAAAGTTTCTCAATGAAAGACTTAGGCGAGGCATCCTATATCTTAGGTATTAAGATCTATAGAGATAGATCGAGAAAATTAATAGGCCTAAGTCAGAATACATACATTGATAAAGTGCTGAAAAGGTTTGGCATGCAAGAGGCAAAGAAAGGATATGTACCCATTTCACATGGTATATCACTTTCTAGATCTCAATGTCCTAAATCATTAGATGATAAGGAACGCATGAAGAAGATCCCTTATGCTTCGGCAATTGGGTCAATCATGTATACAATGTTATGTACTCGCCCATATGTCTCATATGCTTTAAGTATGACAAGTAGATTCCAATCAGATCCGGGTGAAAGTCACTGGATAGCCGTCCAGAATATTCTTAAGTACCTGAAAAGGACTAAAGATTCATTTTTGATATATGGAGGCGAAGAGGAATTAATGGTAAAAGGTTACACAGACGCTAGTTTCCAGACTAATAAAGATGACTTCAAGTCACAGTCAGGTTATGTGTTTTTCCTGAATGGTGTTGCTATTACCTGGAAAAGTTCAAAGCAAGAAACAGTCGCTGAATACATTGCTGCTTCAGAAGCTGCTAAGGAAGCTGTTTGGATTAAGAAGTTCATCTCTGAACTTTCTGTTGTTCCATCCATTGTTGATCCAATAGATCTTTATTGTGACAACAATGGAGCCATTGCTCAGGCTAAGGAACCTAGATCACATCAACGATCCAAACACATACTTCGGCGATACCATCTCATCCGTGAAATTGTTGACAGAAGAGATATACATATCTGCAGAGTCCCAACGGATAATAATATTGCAGACCCATTGACTAAAGCTTTATCGCAGCAAAAGAATGATAGTCACACTAGTTTCATGGGTATTCGATACATGAGTGATTGGCTCTAGTGCAAGTGGGAGATTGTTAGATTTTGTGCCCTAGAGGCAATCAGTTAGATGTGAATAATAATAACATTGTATATGTTATGTTATGTTTTGTTTGGAATAAGAGTTTATATTATGATTATATTTACTACGTGAAATAAATATTATCGTAATGGAAGTCCTTAGAATAGTAATACGGTATTATATAGTTCGAGTAAGACTGAACTTGAGATTATATGATAAGTTAAGTATTATAATTCTTAAATGTCCCTAGTCGAGTTCAATTGTTTATAGGACAACAATAGAGCATTTAGACTGGTATATTGATTGACTGATGATCACATCTCATTGATCATTAATATACGTGATATTAAAGTCAAGATATAAATACGTATTAGAGAATAATGTATTGGGCTGACCCACCATGAGATAACTCTATGGAGTATAATTTACAGTATCACAAGTTGTTCTCATAGTGATAGTGATATAATGATCCTCAGACCTGAAATCATTGTAATTTTAATCGAGGATGTTTGTATTTTGATATCATCTAAAGTTATTTCGTAACAGAGTAATGATAACGATGATTATTGGATATATCTGGAATCGAATATAAATTATGAATGATCTAGATGGAATTTAACCCTACGATATATTCGTAGTGATATCCATGGGCCTCTTGATTGAGTGAGACTGTGAAATGCATGGCCGTGCTCAAATATTGATTTGTTCTGAACAGTCTACTCATTGATCAAGAAAACAGATTAAATTAAAAGAAGATGATACGATCCATGCCTTCTGTTTAATCTTGGATATAACGGTTAAAAGGATTAAATTATATTGATACACTATTCACAAAGATCGTATCGAATCATAGATATTGTTGTAGTTTGGGTATCAATGATGTATTACTAGATGCCACTCGTTGTTTACAATTTAAATGTTTAAATTGTTGCCAACACTATTATAACCTATCGGGTCACACTTATTGGTGTTGCAAATGGAGAAAAATATTTAAAATAAAATAGTATTGACTATTTCATTGTTTTGAACGGGTTTGAACGGATAAAGGGGAAAACAGATATCTCGGATTGTTTTCATTATAAAACAATGGTGAATGTGCTTCACCGAGACCACCGAAATACAGAAAACCCTGGATCCAAATTTAAATCCCCAGATCAATTCGATTTTAAGTTGGCTAGTACCTCCTCTCCATCCTCGTTTTGATTGTCATCTGCGAGAGCTTCACCAGTGGATTTCCGATAGAGGCGTTTTGATTTCAAGCGCTTGATTCAAAGAAGATTTGTGATCTGATTTAACAATTCAAGGCTAGGGCTTCACTTGATTCTACTAAATCAAAGGAGAAAGGTATTTGTTTTGATTAATTTCTGTCCGATTCGTTAATTAGGGTTTTAGATCTGAATGATTCCGCTGCTAATTCGATCCCCAATTAATCTTCACTGTTGACACCAAAAATTGGAACAACACCCAAGAGATAAAATTGTAGAGAATAAATTAAGAAAAATAAATGAAAATGAAGAGGAAAACAATCACATACAGGTTTGCATTGGTTCGGCATTAATAAGCCTACATCGACTTTATAATCCTCTTATATCAAATGATCTATTATAGGCAAACATTCATAATAATGATATAAACAGAAATTTGGCAAAAGATCCTTCTTCTTAGTCCAAAATGTCTATTTACAGATGCAACAACATTTAAATTGGCTGAGACATATGTCCTCCGATCAAGATTACGGGAGATCTCGAAGAGGAGTTCTTTTCGTGAATGGTGGCATGATTTTTACCCATAATGATATGTGGCATATGATCTGATTATTAAGGATGGCTACGAGCGTTCAAGCAATAAGACCATTTCTTCAGGAAGACATTTCGTATAGAATTATACTGGGTCTGAATTAGTCAGTCCGAAGATCACGGGCTCCAGTTGGCTTACATATCAGGTTCTGGTGCTCGGCTTAAGTCTCAAGTATAAACCGACCCATCGATGGATCGACCAGTTCCTTATATAGGGTTACCCGGTCCCTCTCACCACCTTAGCCGAAGCTTATGACGTCAATGAACCTTGACGATCATGCCAAAAGGCTGGTCAATACCTCTGCCCCCAAAGCATGTCGTGTTAAGAACAGGGCATGAAATGTATATATTATTCTTAATCATCTCTTATCATAAGGAAACTGGAAGGACATGTTAGTATTGGCTTGATAATCTTTCCACAAGTCATACGAGCTAAGGGTAGGCTAGCTGCCTTGGGAATTAACACTAGTCTAGGAAATGATGAAGCTCTACAGTCATGTGTCTGTTCGATCAGGATTGGTTCATTAATGGATTTGCTTGTTAGCCCCCGCGTTGGGTTCAATATTCATGTCAATTAAAGATGAAGAGTCCCTTCGTTTATTTTAAAAGGCTGGCCTACCTTCTTTATTTACTTCTACTTTTTTACTACAGCCGATTCAATTACTTTCCAAAATATTTGGGAAAACCTCATTCGCTATAAATCAAGATCGTCTTCAGCAATTTCTCCGTAGGTATCAATGTACTTTTCCACATTTTATTAAACATTGACTTCGCACATAAATCTTCCCTATTCTTCTTTTTTCGTTTCAATTCGTATTCCATATAACTTACGGTCTGAGTCGCTAGCGTGGAACTCGCTGGAATTGTGGTCCGGTGGTAAGACGACTGTCATATGTGCTTTTGATGGCATAAGCAGTGATAATCTGTGGAGAGGGCAAAATTGTATTTGTGAAGAGGTAGGGGATGAGGAGGTATCTCGCTATTTTGAAACATTTCTGTAACGGCTCGGGAATTTGCCCGGACCTAATCGATCGCAAAATCGACTAAAATCGTTCAATTCCCGAATACGTTAACTCTGGGAATACAACACATTAGAACAACAACAGCAGACTTTTATAAAACATCATAATAATGTTACATCAGAGTATAGAATATCAGAGTACAATAGTAAAATACAGCGGAAGATAAAGTACAATAAATTTAATACAATACACATCAGAAGACTTTCTACGCTCTGGACACAGCTTTAGGTTTCGATCCAGAATCCTGCTCAAGAGATAAATATCTACAAAAAAAAACTACTCGACTGCCCGTGTGGAAAAGAGGGCACCCGAGTTTGCAAAGTGAAACAAACTACGAGTCAGTCATGAGACTGGTGTGAGAATTCTTAACTAATTTAAGTAATGGTAATAAGGCAAATCCAAGGACCACGCCGCTAACGCGGAAAGGGTTTACTCCATTAGATTGCCAGTGCATAATAAAAGTAAATCGTTAAACAACGCAATGCTTTTTAAAAAAAAATGAAACCATTATAAGACTTAAGTATCATCACACAATGCAATGCAAACCGAAGGATAGAGTTTTACCTTATAATGGTCAAAAATGCTTAATGCGATAAAAATGGTTTGGATATTATTACTAGTGTATACAAGTTTCAAAATTAGTTCAAAGTAAATGTATCAATCCTAGGAAGCATAGCTACCATATACTATGCCTCCATACTAGTAATACAATCAAGTCCGTAGGGTCGTATTGGGAATGGGTTTCCATCATGATTCAAAGCTAGGAACGATCTCCTTACCGAATCGAGACACTCTAGCTAATGTCTAAGGATTCCCCGCAGAGAACCCTTGGATCCTGTAGGGCCGGTCCACACTTGCGGTTTGTGGATTGGAAATTCCTGAACACACGTTTCCCGGTCCTATAGGACCTAACATCCGAGGCGCCTCATTCCATCATCACATAAGTAAAAATGTCTGGGATCCATACCATGACCCCACTTCTAGCTAGAAAGAAACATGCTGCTCTCCCTGCGTTCCCTTGCTCCGTTTTAGACACAACCGGGGTGTGAGGGTCATGAAGCTATGTAATACACAAAGCTATGTTTTTCAAGTTGTGCTTTGATCATCATCCACAAGGCCTGTTTTTCAACAAAAACCTTGATCCATGCATCTTAGCATGCCACATTGTCAATCCATACCATACCATTGATTCCTACCAATATATAACCTCTAAGCTCGTACGTCTCAGAGAAGGGTATTAAACACCAAAAAGATATATATTTAGCAGAGATCAACGAATACCGTATAAAGGAATACAAAGTCAGACATACAATCCATTTTCAAGTCCGTTCCAGGTCTGAACGAAACCGGAGGCACCTTATTCCTCGCATATCCGAACAAATCAACAAGTAGTCTGGACGACCACCATTGTAGCCCCTTCATGGTCGCTACTCCAATCACGAGCGTTAATGGTAACTCATCCATTCGACGTGAAGATCGTCGGTCTTGTACCGTCTTCAACTATTCGACTTAGATCGACGTGTAATCATTTGAAATGAGATTGAACTCATACTTTTCAAATGACCCTCGTATATATATAATTTAAAATCATTTCATATCATTAATATTAATTTATACCGATCAATCTTTATTTTTATTTGTATAAAAATAATTAAATTCTATTTAACGACGCTTCAAGTCAATAGGCGACCTTGGCGCTGTTTTCACCCAAATTTGTTTTACGCATTTCTCTAAATCTAACCATTGAATTTTAATACATCTCATGTCGTTGGAAAGATCTTCCCAAGGCGAACCTAACGGTTCTAGTTTTGGGAAAATCCGGCAGTCGGATCTTTCGGTATAATCGTTTAAAAGCATGATTCCAAAATGCGAACTACCATGCTCGATTCGTTTAATTTTGGTTTTTATATATATATAATTATATAAATATAATTCCTTCATCCATTTCATTATTGTGATTATCATAACAAGTAAAGAACAATTGGTTTCATAACATTTTGATATATAACATAACACATAATAATGTTTATTTTATTTTAATTCACGTACACATCCTAAACATAACAATGTATATTTTGTTTTACCCTTCAATTCACACAAAAATGTATTTTTCGTGTATCATTCCAATTTAACAAAAATGAAGATTTTTGTGTCATTTCAATTTTCTAACAAAAATGCAATATATTTTGGTGTCAACCTCAATTCTACAAAAATGAATATATTTTTGTATGTTTAATTTCAATGTAATAAAAATAATAACTTTGTTATTCTTTCAATGCCAAGCAAAAATAATAATTTTGTTTATATCTTTCAGTGCAAAACTAAAATGATAATTTTGTGTTAATCTATTCTTTACAAGAAAAATGATAATCTTGTGTTTTAATCTTTTCACATGAAAATGTAAATTTCATATCTTTAATCTTTTTAATGAAATCAAATTCATTAAAATGTAAATTTCCATTGTTATAACTTTCATTGAAAACCTATTTACATAAAAATGTAAATTCCATATCTTTAAATCTTTTTAATGGAAATCCAATTCATTAAAATGTAAACTTCCATTCTAATTACATGGTAATGTAATTTTTCACTTTAAATCTAATTACATGAAAATGCAGATTTTCACTTGTAATCTTTTTACATGAAGAATGTAATTTTCACTTTTAAATCTTTTTACATAAAAATGTAATTTTCACCTTAAATCTTTTTTTTACATAAAAATGTATTTTTCATATCTTTAATCTTTTTAATGAAAAATCTAATTCATTAAAATATAAATTTTCATTGTTATAATTTTCATTGAACACTATTTACACAAAAAGGTAAATTTCATATCCTTATCCTTTTCAATGAAAATCCAATTACATAAAAATGTAATTTTCTTCTTAATTCTTTTAATCAAAATCTATTTGCATAAAAATGTAAATTTCACTTGCTTTAAATCTAATTGACAATGAAATCAATGTCCTATTTTTCATTTCTATATAATTTACAAAGTAAATAATGTCGATTTCATATATAACCAATTGACAAAGTAAATAATGCCAATTTCATATTTAACGAATGGCGGTGAAAATAATGTCCTTTTTTATATTCAACAAACGACGGTGTAAATAATGTCGATTTCATATCTAACCAATGACGGTGTAAATAATGATCATTTCATTTCCAACAAATGACGGCGTAAATAATGTCAATTTCTCTTCTAACAAATGACGGTGTAAATAATGTCAATTTCCTTTCTAACAAATGACGGTGTAAATAATGATCATTTCATTTCTAACCAATGACGGTGTAAATAATGATCATTTCATTTCCAACCAATGACGGTGTAAACAATGATCATTTCCTATTTAACACATGACGGCGTAAATAATGTCCATGTACTATTTAACAAATGACGGTGTAAATAATCATCATTTCCTATTTAGCACATGGCGGTGTAATATGACACTTATATTTTAACATAAATAATAATGGAATTTGTCCCTTTTTATTATTTCAATGAAAGTGAAATAAATGTCCCTTTTATATATCAAACAAAAATAATGTCTTTGGTTTTCTTTTTGACCAAAAGATAATATAACATGTGTTTTTTTTTATTTCTAACAAAATAAACATTAAAAATGTCCCTTTTTAACTTACACTCAAAAATGTTACTTTTGTACTTTGTTTCATTACACATAAAAATAAAAGTGACATTCTTTTTAATGACAAAATAAAAAGGGAATTTGTTTTATTTAAAATCCAGTGGTGAAATCTTTTTAAGTATAAACAAAAGTTAAATCTTTTTTATATGGCAAAAACGACGGTAAAATAATATGACTTTTCATTTTAACAATTCACATTAAAATTGTAAATAAAACTTTTAAACAATTTACATTAAAAATGTAAGTTTTTTTAAACAACTCACATTAAAAATGTAACTAATGTTCATTTCAAATTTGACACTTAACGGTGTAAAATAATATTTCACTTCTAATTTGTATATAATATATATATATATATACATATATATATATATATATATAAACCGTTCCAATGATTGTTTCTAATGCATTAACATGCCACTTAAATAAATATTCATTTCTAACGCATTTACTTAGCACACAAAAAATAATAATTATTTTTCATATGAATTAACATGACATTGAAATGTAATTATATTTCATATGCATTCACATGACATTAAAATGTTGTTCTATTTCATATGCATAAACATGACATTAAAATGTGAATCTATTTCATATGCATAAACAAAAGTGATTTCTTTTTATTTACAACAAAAATGATTTCCTTTTGTTTACAAACAAAAATGATTTCTTTTTGTTTACAAACAAAAATGATTTCTTTTTGTTTACAAACAAAAATGATTTCTTTTTTATTACAAACAAAAATGATTTCTTTTAATTTCACTAACAAAGTAGAATCTTTTAATTTCACAAACAATGTTGAATCTTTTTATTTCAAAAACAAAGTTGAATCTTTTATACACTGATTCAAAAATAGAATTCAGATCTACAACTTTAATTACAATCACCACATACAATCAATTTTAATTTTTAATCTATGAACCAAAAGGGAATCACATACAGTCAGTCACCAACAACAACAAATAAATCTGAATTACAACAATCACAGAAACGATTATATAAACATGTATATATGAGATTCAAACCACCAGGAATAAAATATAATTTTTAATATAGAAATCTCACATCGATTAGAGTTCTGCGCTGTTCAAATCCAAAATTGGCCAAATTTCAACTTACTCAGAATCAAGTCTAGTCAGTTTCATCGCGTAGATCTCGGTCTCACGATCGTGGCACACCTGAAATCGTCTGAATCCAAGTCCATACGAGAAAGATATGGTTTAATTAAGATCGGTCAAAATTTAAATTAATTAATTTGTAAAGTAAAAGCTTTGAAAAGTCTACTCACCCTCCATCTTCCTCCCTAACGTTCAAAACCCAAAATTAACCCATAACCTTCAAAACTAGGTTTCCATTTATCTCGAAATTGGTGAAGCTTGAAGACAATCGGAAGGTGGCATATCGAAGAGGGATGGAAGGGGGTTGGTGCGCCCTAGGGGTGGTTGGCCGCGGTGGGCCCTAGGAGGTGCGGCGGTGGGGCATAAGCGGCGGGTTGGGTGGAGGAATCCGGGAAAAATATTTCATTAAATATCATCATCTCCATATAGAAAAGAAGAGGAAGGAAAACTCTACAATAAGTTCTAAGGAGGGAGTGATTTCATTGAATGGATTGTGAGATTTTAATGGAAGAAAATCGGGCATTTCTGGCCATGGAGAAATATGGTGGCGGCTGAGTTGTTTAGGGGATTAGGGTCGGGGATTTAATCCATATTTATATTATTTTAATCACTAATTAACCCGATTATGGCCCGTTTATCAACATTCACTACAAGAAAAAACGAGATTAGCGACATATTTTTAGCAACGGAAAATTCCGTCGCTAATTAGCAGCGGATTTCCGTGAGCTTTGTAAGAGAATATAATTTAGATTTTATATGTCATCTTATTATAAATTATTACCGTCGAATACTAATTCTATCGCTAAATCATTGGAAATTGCAGCTCTTTACCGTCATATAATATTTGACGCTAAATTCCGTTACTAATAGAGTCGGATTACCGTCGACATAATTTTGAAGCTATTTTCCTGTAGGTTTCCAAGAGATTTGAAACGAACTTTTATATTTTTTATTTATTAAATGTTTTAAATTTGTGTTATTACTTAGTAATTAATTAGTAAATTTAAATTTTAAATAATTAATGTTAATAATATATTAGTAATTAATAATAAATAATAACTATTAGAAGTAAATAAAATTCAATAGTTAATGCTGAATTTTTTTTTGAAATTTAATGCTGATTAATTGTTAATTATTATATAATATAAATAAGAGGTAATAGTAATCAATAAAATACATTTTTGTTCGATGTTTATTAAATTTGTTTTGATAATCAATGATTATTTAATAATCTTTAATACGATTAATTAAATTAATATCAAGAAATTATTAATACATATTTGCTTTTAAGAAATTGATTGATACGTATTATTTGATAAATAATTAGTAATTAAGAAAAACAAAATGGTCAAAGTTTAAAAATAAGAAGTTAAATAAATATTAAAGAATTTTCGAAATTCAAAAATTTCAAACATTACCACACAAGTTATTATTTACATGCATATTAATGTACTATTAAATAATTAATAATTGATATGTGATAGTTAATATAAGTATATATAATAGTTATTATAAATTAATACCTACTATTAATAATTGGTTGTTGGTAATCTATAATTAAAAATAAATATTTAATTAGTGATTAATTACAGCTGAGCATAAGATTTAAGTAGTGCACTTATCTCTAATATATTGTGAGACAACACATTTTCAGTTTATAAAGAACAGAATTTAAACTGTAAGATTATATATACATATATAATATCATGTTCTTTTATACTGGTGTATAATGTGATTTCAGTATACATGTTTCCTAAATTCAATAAGTATTGCAATTATCTCTAATATAATATGAGACAACACATCCTCAGTTTATACAATTCAAAGTTATGTATATATATATATATGTATGTATATATATACACATACATGATATATATATATACATACATTATATATATACATATATATATATGTATATATGTGTAATTTTTTTTATGAATTTTCAGAATTCCTTACTTTGTCATATAAGATAATTCTTTAGTTGGTCATATAAGTTTTGGTGGCCAGAAGAGTAAAAATGTAAATGTCGGGGTGCTTTTAGTTTTGGTGGCCAGAAGAGTAAAACGGGGTGTGAATAGTAGCACCCATAATAAATAAGAAGTAATAATTATTAAGTGATATTTATAATTTGCTAAAATAAATTCAAGAATATTCATTAAATTTTGAAATTTTCTATAACTCAAAAACAAAATCTTATAATAATGCTTTTAAATTAAAAATCGATCAAAAACAGAATCTTGTGTTAATGTTTTTTACAATAAAAATCGATAATAATGAAGCATGAATTCATATCTTGAACCCATTATTATTAATTATATTAAGTTATAAACATTAATTAATATAAATATGAACCTCCCTATTGTTGATGAACTTTACAAATTGTAAAAGAAACACGCACCACAATTTCGAGGCCCGCTCGATTTTCGTTCAATGCTCGCGCTTTGTCCATCAAACCCTAGTCCAAAGATCCAATACGCAAATAGAGCCGCCACTCCCATACCCCTTCTTTTTATCGTTCGTTCCAAAAACCTAATTCCAAAAAAAAAAAAATGGCGTCTTCCATTTCGACTACGAGCATTTGATTCCCAGCGATTTCAATTTTCTAGCACAACTACTCTCCAGCCATTTCTATTTTCGAGCACGACTATTCTCCATCGATTTCGATTTTTGAGCACAACTAACGAGTTCGATTTCCAGCATCTTGTAACACCCCGCCTCCGCTAGGGTCACTCGCAAGGGAATGCACTAGCTTTAGAGGGCATTATTGGTAAACATGCACAGAAATATCACAAGACAGAACATATAAAATAGCGGAAGTAAAACCGAACTTTCATAAACATTAATAATTAAGGTCTAAAGCCTTTTACATCAGAGTACATCAAAACCTGTCTTGCAATAATAAAGAAGCATAAAAACCTTTTCATAAATTATTCCCCAAAATAAAGCGGTGAAGCAGCCATAGCCAAGAGAAGACCAAGCTATACATCAAGCTATACATGATGACCTTCAAGCATAAGAGGCCCGAACTAAACAACATCATTTTCTCCCTGAAACCTGGGGGGGAAATGGAAGACAAAGAGGCGAAAGAAAACGGGGTCAGTCATAAAGACTGGTAAGTCCTATCTACTTCCAATATAAAAACAGGTAAAGGTAACATGACATGCATAAACTGAAAGTAAACATAAGGATGACTACAAGATAGATAAACTAAACCAGGGTAACTGGCTGAACTACTGTAGCAAGGTAAACTAAGATATCGTGATAAACTATGGTGTCGTGATAAATCAAGGTATCACATCGTCAGGTTTCTATCAAGTATAATATCCCAAGGTATCCACCCTGTCTAACATCCCACGGTATCTATTATGTATATTACTCCTGGTTCTAACATGTATATTTGCTCTGCACCTCTCGTACTAGTGTCCCAACCCGCGTCATGTGTTAACTATGAATGTCCCTTGCCCACTGTCATGTAATGGTCCGTGTCAACCTAATATATAGCATATGTAGGTTCTCCCCACTCGTATGTTTCTTTCCATGTATACGTTCAGTCCTTTGCCATGTAAACGTTTTATCCTTGAAGTTGTTTTGGACTGCCACCCTTGATCTAGTTATGTTTCCTTACCATGAACTATCGCGCGTTCACTTAGGATTTATGCCACCTAGGCCCACTAGGGATTATGCTACCTAATGAACGTTTCCGTGTCTCGGTTTGGGTTTTGGCCACCTAGGACCACTAGGGATTACGCCACCCGTCAACCGCGCCCCTGATCCCACGTATGTATCGTGAATCGTTATCCATGTCTAGATGCACATGTTCCCCAATGTGCCATCCGAGTTCCGTGCCAGGGCAAATCAAGAAATACGGAACTCGGTCGGGAGCTTTAAATCGTCTGCCGATGCAGATATCAAGGTCGGTTTTTGTACCCGTGGCTATGGTCCCACGTGACCCCTCCCTCAACTACTGAAAGGCAATCCAAGAAAAATCATGTATAAGAACCACTCCACGGCCCCACTATAGCCCCACTTTCCTACGGGCCAACCTCACCCATGACTCGATAGCAAGCACATGGTCTGTTGGGGGTTCCTTGCCTTTCCGTACGTACACGATTGACTAAAGATGGTAGGTAGTCGGCGATGTGCTATCCAGGGCAAAAACCAAGAATCGTCGACTCCACGCTAATCCATCCCAGTCTTTAGGTCGCTCGCATAGCAACCAAGGCATACTCTTGGTCCTTCTAACGCAGACCTTAACCTTTCATGGGCCTAGTATAATTACTTGGCAGCCCACAGAGGGATCCCAAGAATATCCTTACGTCCCCCGAAGCTTCCACTTCGGCACCCAGTGCGCTGGAGCTTTTATCCAAGTCAGATAACTTGCTCCTCCTCGTATACTAAGCGATGACCTACCGTATCAGGTTACTCATCGCTTTGTGAATTACTCCTATGTCCTTAGCTAAGAATTATTACTTAGTTACCCTTAACTAAGGTTTACCACTTAGCTTCCTTTCCCGTTGCCCTTGATTAACCACGATTCTATACCTAGTTCCTCTAACTAGGGTTTGTCTTATTGGGTTAAGTGTTATTATTCAAGTCCATGCCTTAACCCGCCCACGAATCAGGCTAAGTATTTAAGTTCAAGACTTAGCCCTACAAGTTGGTTAAGTGTACCCAGAGGCTCATGACTTAACCCTATCAAGTCAAATCGGTCAAGTACTAGCTTACCTTAATCCTATCGGATTATCTTGCTAGATCGATTAAGCATAGATTATCTTAATCCCATCAAATTATCGAGTGGATTGGTTAAGTATAGGTGGGCTTAACCCCATCCTCTAATCGTACTACAATGGTTAAGTATATTCTAAAAAGGTCTTGTGACTTAACCTTATCAGGTCCGCGTATTAGATTGGTTAAGTGTAGGTTACTTAACCCCATCAAATCATCATGTATAATTGGTTAAGTATAAGTTGCTTAACCCCATTAAATTATCACGTTAAGTTGGTTAAGTATTGGTTACTTAACCTCATTGAATTACCAAGTTTAAGTTGGTTAAGTGTTTAACTTAACCCCATCGAATTACCGTGTTTAGATTAGTTAAGTGTGGATTACTTAACCCCATCTAATTATCGTGTTTAGATTAGTTAAGTGTCGATTACTTAACCCCATCTAATTACCGTGGTTAGATTAATTAAGCGTCAATTACTTAACCCCATCTAATTACCGTGTTTAGATTAGTTAAGTCTTAATTACTTAACCCCATCTAATTACCAAGTCGGATTAGTTAAGTGTAAATTACTTAACCTCATCCCCTAATCATCTTGCATGGTTAAGTGTCATTAAGAAATCCAGTCCGGTCCCACTTAACCTACCCATTCGTGTCATATCGGTTAAGTGTCATTAGTCAAATTTACTTAACCTTATCATGTGGCATTAATTTAATTAATGCACCCTCAACCTCTCACATTAGACCTTGTTGTGGTTACTAGTTAAGCCGGGCGGGTCCGGGTAGATTTACACCACAACCTAGTCTAACCTCGGGTCTTAAGCGCGACATGACCAACTTCTCACATTGGATCCTATTGTTTGTAGCTACTAGTTAAGCCGGGCGGGTCCGGGTAGATTTATGCTACAAACTCAACCCAACCTCGAGTTGGCCACTTCCATGTTTGGTCTAGTGTTATATTACACTTACAACCCATACATGTCTAATTCCAAGTCCCAAGTTTACCCCACGTGTCATGCGCCCGTTTTGGTTCAACTTACATGTCGTGTTCACATGTAACCTCAAGTCAAGTTTTCATGTCATATTCAAGTCAAGATTTCGCGTCATGTTCATGTTTATCTAACTACCCCAAAGTCGTGTTTTCCAACGCAAGCAAAAGCGAGTCAACATAGTAAGGATACTACGTCACATATTGGCCTCAAAACATGCATGATGCCAAAAAGGGATTGGCTTCCACATGCACAACCTTGGCCAAAAACATGCATAGTGTCATAAGGTGATTTGGCCACAAACATGCATAGTATCTCAAGGGGATTTGGCCACAAACATGCATAGCATAAAAGAGGATTACTTGCATAAGTGTTCATGTCATAAATATATCATGAAGGGATGAACATGCCCATGTTACTCATGTGATAAAAAGGTAAACTTGCATATTATCATAAGGGATTTCGGGTTCATATACTTGCATAGCCTCAAAGTCACCTTCATGCACATGTTTCATGAGTCAAAGTGGTTTCAAGTGTGCATGCTAACATACCACAAGCAAAGGTCGAATCTTGCATGGCAAACTAGGTCCAATGTAACATGAATAGCATGGTTTAGTCGCTACAACATAACCCAAAGTCATATGTTCACGCTAAAGGGGCAAACTAGGTTCCCATAGGCTAACATACTCATGTTACTTTGCATTTTATCCCATGTCACATCAAGATCATCGTTTAAATCTACAAGTAGCTAGAACTTACATAGCGTGGCAAGAGGACTAGGAGCATGAATCGTTTTGACGAAGAAAGGTGGCTCCTTTGATGAAGATCCGTCATGAAACTCGCATAGCAACGTTGATTTGGCCTCTATTTGGTGTAGCAAGCTTGCACCTTTTGATTTGAACCCAATTTGAATGCATAGGCTCTAGGGATTGGAGATGGAGGCCATGATCAAAATTGATTTTGGCAGCACTTAGTTGCTAGGTTTGATTTTTAGGGATTTAGGTTAGGTTTAGGGTCTTCTTATAGAAATTAGGATAGTTTTAGGCCCTTAGATTAACCCTAAATCGGATCTGAACCATCAAACCACGTCATAAGCTTCCAGAACAAGACCAGGGACCAGTGCAGGTGCACCAAGCCAGGAATGCTCGTCTGAGCCAAGTCGACAGGGCTGTCGACTTGGTCAGACCAAGTCGACTCCCAAGTCGACAGGGCTGTCGACTTGGGTACTGTGACGGGAATTTTTCCCGCCTGGCCCAACTGGCCCAATTTTACAAATTCAAGTTTGAATTTGAAATCTGTTTTTACTTAGAAATTTTCTGAAAACTTCGTTGGGCCTTAACCGGGTCATACGGACTCCGATTTTCGAAAACTCGGACTCTATTTCGCGTATTTTTCCGAGACGAACGCAATGGCATAGCCCATTTCGCTTGATTCAGAATTTAAAATTAAATTCTGCCTTGATTCTCGTCTTAATCATGTTATCGATATACGGGTTGTTACATTCTCCCCACCTTTTAGGATTTCGTCCTCGAAATCTCCAAGTTAGGAAGAACATATCCTACCATCCATCATCCATCTACTCAAAACATCATCCACAAGCAACCATTGTCCTTAGATGATTTCTAATGCTGTATGAATATATGCAAAACGTGTGTGTACATGTTCCTTAGCTAATGCTAATGATCAGGCCTGAATAATCTTTCTAATGCAAAATATGTATAGTGCCATGAATCCAACATGTATGCAAATAGTCCTAGTCATATAGATACTATATGCGTGCACAATCATTCATTCATATGCAACAACCGCATGATAATACATTCGATTTCATCCATAAACAAGTATAAATACTCGTGCATATGCAATATGAAATGTGACCGAGTCGAGCTAGTATCTAATGTGTATTCGCGCATCCACGAGCAACCACTTGCAACCACTTGCAACCATATCAATCATAACATGTTTCAAATACATGTTTACATCCATAGGGTTCTACCTAGAATTCCCTGAACCAGGGTCGAGAAGATAAACAAGACAAACTCCTTACGGGGTTTGTAACAGAAAATAGGACCAAGAAGATGTCCACAAAAGATAGCCTACAAGTAAGCTCTGCAGAAAACAGGGATCAAGGATATACTCCCAAAAAGAGATATCATGCGTGTATCTAGTCTTTGACCTTCAAAGTCGTATTTCATTGAGCTTAATTCCTTTGTGCTTTGACCATCCTTCAACTTCATGGTTTCGTAGCTCCTTATTTTTCCTGTTTCCATAACATGAGTTGGAACTCATTTCCTCGTCGCCTTTCGTTCCACTTCCACTTATTCTTAATCTAGAATACTTGGCTCAAACCTTCGTACTCATGATTCCATGCGAGCCCTCCAAAATTCACTAGTGAATCTTGGATCTCGTTTATATACTATAAGGTATTCCATTTAGAAGAACTTTCTCTTGAAAGTAAGCAGATGTCAACCAGGTTATCAAGCGCACTTACTAGGGTGAGTTCTATAACCCCTGCATAAGTGAAATAAACCATCCGTCTCATCGGCGAACACCATCCGATCGGGCTTCAAATTTCCAATAAAGGTATCAAGGGATTCTAGGTAACTAATCATGACCGAACCCAAAAGGTTCCACAAGACTTCGAGGGTATTACCAAGGCTAGTCAAGAGTCTAACTACCCTCCTATCAAAACCGAGAGTGGCACCCCTTACTGGATAACCACTTCATCCCTAGAATCCATCCATAACCGAGGCATGTCATTCTCAAATCCAAAACAAGTCATGAATAAATGGACCGATTCTCCATAGGACTTGAGACAAAAATGGGATTCTCTATTACGCTAGTACTTAAGGTGCAGAGACTCAACTATCGAAGCAGACTTAAATGATACGATGATCAAAACAAAGTCCTAATGGGATGATAGAGAAGAAAAGCTAAACCTTTAACAAGATCGTTACCCTCCTTCCGAGGTACCCTAGAAATGAGAGCATACTATTGCCCTCCCGATGATCTTGTCCTTGTCCCATGATACTTAACTATCCGTCCCGTTCCACCATGCCAAAGGTACTCTCTCATCATGGGTTTCATCGTTCATCTTTCTCTCTCATTCTGGGTTGAGCCATACCAACAAGTTGCTCATCCTTAAACTCGTATCCTTTACCCTTGCTCTTTATTATCCCTTTCTTGTAACACGGCAATGGGTCCCTCGAGAACCACCTCCATCGTACGGGAAACACCTACGTGGCTAGACAAAGATTAGTCACAGTGAGAACTACTGTGACCACGGATGGAGGAAAGAAAGTAAATGAGATTCAATCAAGGAATCAAAGAATGGTGCTAATGGCTTTTGGGGAATAGCTTTTTTTTTAAAATAAGCTTTTCTTGAAAAATGCTTCTTTATAAACGGTTTTCCAAATAGTTTTCAGAAGGTTTTAAAAACTTTTGCCCAGTCTGGTAACCTTCTGCTCTGATAGCAAATGTAACACCCCGCCTCCGCTAGGGTCACTCGCAAGGGAATGCACTAGCTTTAGAGGGGCATTATTGGTAAACATGCACGGAAATATCACAAGACAGAACATATAAAATAGCGGAAGTAAAACCGAACTTTCATAAACATTAATAATTAAGGTCTAAAGCCTTTTACATCAGAGTACATCAAAACCTGTCTTGCAATAATAAAGAAGCATAAAAACCTTTTCATAAATTATTCCCCAAAATAAAGCGGTGAAGCAGCCATAGCCAAGAGAAGACCAAGCTATACATCAAGCTATACATGATGACCTTCAAGCATAAGAGGCCCGAACTAAACAACATCATTTTCTCCCTGAAACCTGGGGGGGGAACGGAAGACAAAGAGGCGAAAGAAAACGGGGTCAGTCATAAAGACTGGTAAGTCCTATCTACTTCCAGTATAAAAACAGGTAAAGGTAACATGACATGCATAAACTGAAAGTAAACATAAGGATGACTACAAGATAGATAAACTAAACCAGGGTAACTGGCTGAACTACTGTAGCAAGGTAAACTAAGATATCGTGATAAACTATGGTGTCGTGATAAATCAAGGTATCACATCGTCAGGTTTCTATCAAGTATAATATCCCAAGGTATCCACCCTGTCTAACATCCCACGGTATCTATTATGTATATTACTCCTGGTTCTGACATGTATATTTGCTCTGCACCTCTCGTACTAGTGTCCCAACCCGCGTCATGTGTTAACTATGAATGTCCCTTGCACACTGTCATGTAATGGTCCGTGTCAACCTAATATATAGCATATGTAGGTTCTCCCCACTCGTATGTTTCTTTCCATGTATACGTTCAGTCCTTTGCCATGTAAACGTTTTATCCTTGAAGTTGTTTTGGACTGCCACCCTTGATCTAGTTATGTTTCCTTACCATGAACTATCGCGCGTTCACTTAGGATTTATGCCACCTAGGCCCACTACGGATTATGCTACCTAATGAACGTTTCCGTGTCTCGGTTTGGGTTTTGGCCACCTAGGACCACTAGGGATTACGCCACCCGTCAACCGCGCCCCTGATCCCACGTATGTATCGTGAATCGTTATCCATGTCTAGATGCACATGTTCCCCAATGTGCCATCCGAGTTCCGTGCCAGGGCAAATCAAGAAATACGGAACTCGGTCGGGAGCTTTAAATCGTCTGCCGATGCAGATATCAAGGTCTGTTTTTGTACCCGTGGCTATGGTCCCACGTGACCCCTCCCTCAACTACTGAAAGGCAATCCATGAAAAATCATGTATAAGAACCACTCCACGGCCCCACTATAGCCCCACTTTCCTACGGGCCAACCTCACCCATGACTCGATAGCAAGCACATGGTCTGTTGGGGGTTCCTTGCCTTTCCGTACGTACACGATTGACTAAAGATGGTAGGTAGTCGGCGATGTGCTATCCAGGGCAAAAACCAAGAATCGTCGACTCCACGCTAATCCATCCCAGTCTTTAGGTCGCTCGCATAGCAACCAAGGCATACTCTTGGTCCTTCTAACGCAGACCTTAACCTCCCATGGGCCTAGTATAATTACTTGGCAGCCCACAGAGGGATCCCAAGAATATCCTTACGTCCCCCGTAGCTTCCACTTCGGCACCCAGTGCGCTGGAGCTTTTATCCAAGTCAGATAACTTGCTCCTCCTCGTATACTAAGCGATGACCTACCGTATCAGGTTACTCATCGCTTTGTGAATTACTCCTATGTCCTTAGCTAAGAATTATTACTTAGTTACCCTTAACTAAGGTTTACCACTTAGCTTCCTTTCCCGTTGCCCTTGATTAACCACGATTCTATACCTAGTTCCTCTAACTAGGGTTTGTCTTATTGGGTTAAGTGTTATTATTCAAGTCCATGCCTTAACCCGCCCACGAATCAGGCTAAGTATTTAAGTTCAAGACTTAGCCCTACAAGTTGGTTAAGTGTACCCAGAGGCTCATGACTTAACCCTATCAAGTCAAATCGGTCAAGTACTAGCTTACCTTAATCCTATCGGATTATCTTGCTAGATCGATTAAGCATAGATTATCTTAATCCCATCAAATTATCGAGTCGGATTGGTTAAGTATAGGTGGGCTTAACCCCATCCTCTAATCGTACTACAATGGTTAAGTATATTCTAAAAAGGTCTTGTGACTTAACCTTATCAGGTCCGCGTATTAGATTGGTTAAGTGTAGGTTACTTAACCCCATCAAATCATCATGTATAATTGGTTAAGTATAAGTTGCTTAACCCCATTAAATTATCACGTTAAGTTGGTTAAGTATTGGTTACTTAACCTCATTGAATTACCAAGTTTAAGTTGGTTAAGTGTTTAACTTAACCCCATCGAATTACCGTGTTTAGATTAGTTAAGTGTGGATTACTTAACCCCATCTAATTATCGTGTTTAGATTAGTTAAGTGTCGATTACTTAACCCCATCTAATTACCGTGGTTAGATTAATTAAGCGTCAATTACTTAACCCCATCTAATTACCGTGTTTAGATTAGTTAAGTCTTAATTACTTAACCCCATCTAATTACCAAGTCGGATTAGTTAAGTGTAAATTACTTAACCTCATCCCCTAATCATCTTGCATGGTTAAGTGTCATTAAGAAATCCAGTCCAGTCCCACTTAACCTACCCATTCGTGTCATATCGGTTAAGTGTCATTAGTCAAATTTACTTAACCTTATCATGTGGCATTAATTTAATTAATGCACCCTTAACCTCTCACATTAGACCTTGTTGTGGTTACTAGTTAAGCCGGGCGGGTCCGGGTAGATTTACACCACAACCTAGTCTAACCTCGGGTCTTAAGCGCGACATGACCAACTTCTCACATTGGATCCTGTTGTTTGTAGCTACTAGTTAAGCCGGGCGGGTCCGGGTAGATTTATGCTACAAACTCAACCCAACCTCGAGTTGGCCACTTCCATGTTTGGTCTAGTATTATATTACACTTACAACCCATACGTGTCTAATTCCAAGTCCCAAGTTTACCCCACGTGTCATGCCCCCGTTTTGGTTCAACTTACATGTCGTGTTCACATGTAACCTCAAGTCAAGTTTTCATGTCATATTCAAGTCAAGATTTCGCGTCATGTTCATGTTTATCTAACTACCCCAAAGTCGTGTTTTCCAACGCAAGCAAAAGCGAGTCAACATAGTAAGGATACTACGTCACATATTGGCCTCAAAACATGCATGATGCCAAAAAGGGATTGGCTTCCACATGCACAACCTTGGCCAAAAACATGCATAGTGTCATAAGGTGATTTGGCCACAAACATGCATAGTATCTCAAGGGGATTTGGCCACAAACATGCATAGCATAAAAGGGGATTACTTGCATAAGAGTTCATGTCATAAATCTATCATGAAGGGATGAACATGCCCATGTTACTCATGTGATAAAAAGGTAAACTTGCATATTATCATAAGGGATTTCGGGTTCATATACTTGCATAGCCTCAAAGTCACCTTCATGCACATGTTTCATGAGTCAAAGTGGTTTCATGTGTGCATGCTAACATACCACAAGCAAAGGTCGAATCTTGCATGGCAAACTAGGTCCAATGTAACATGAATAGCATGGTTTAGTCGCTACAACATAACCCAAAGTCATATGTTCACGCTAAAGGGGCAAACTAGGTTCCCATAGGCTAACATACTCATGTTACTTTGCATTTTATCCCATGTCACATCAAGATCATCGTTTAAATCTACAAGTAGCTAGAACTTACATAGCGTGGCAAGAGGACTAGGAGCATGAATCGTTTTGACGAAGAAAGGTGGCTCCTTTGATGAAGATCCGTCATGAAACTCGCATAGCAACGTTGATTTGGCCTCTATTTGGTGTTGCAAGCTTGCACCTTTTGATTTGAACCCAATTTGAATGCATAGGCTCTAGGGATTGGAGATGGAGGCCATGATCAAAATTGATTTTGGCAGCACTTAGTTGCTAGGTTTGATTTTTAGGGATTTAGGTTAGGTTTAGGGTGTTTTTATAGAGATTAGGATAGTTTTAGGCCCTTAGATTAACCCTAAATCGGATCTGAACCATCAAACCACGTCAGAAGCTTCCAGAACAAGACCAGGGACCATTGCAGGTGCACCAAGCCAGGAATGCTCGTCTGAGCCAAGTCGACAACCAATTCGACAGGGCTGTCGACTTCGTCAGACCAAGTCGACTCCCAAGTCGACAGGGCTGTCGACTTGGGTACTGTGGCGGGAATTTTTCCCGCCTGGCCCAACTGGCCCAATTTTCCAAATTCAAGTTTGAATTTGAAATTTGTTTTTACTTAGAAATTTTCTGAAAACTTCGTTGGGCCTTAACCGGGTCATACGGACTCCGATTTTCGAAAACTCGGACTCTATTTCGCGTATTTTTCCGAGACGAACGCAATGGCATAGTCCATTTCGCTTGATTCAGAATTTAAAATTAAATTCTGCCTTGATTCTCGTCTTAATCATGTTATCGATATACGGGTTGTTACACATCTCCTCCAGGACCAGCAAGACATCGATTTCAATTGATGACTTCGAATAGTGGTATGAATTCTTGTGTCAATACAAAATTAAGAAAAAAATTATAATTTTTTATGTCTATTCGAATTTAAGCAAAAAGTATACTTTTTTCTGTCGAGCAGTTAGGGAACAAAATTATAGTAATGGAAGATGGAATTAACCGTATTAAGGCCACTTGGATAATAATTATAATCTACTGTGCAAGAAACTCAAAATCCGGACAAGAATTCAATTTTTTGAGTCATGTTTGTCTACCTATTTTTTAATTTATCTACTGTTAGGAGATAACTAAAAATCCGGTATTCGCGTGCATAGATATTGTATATCCCGAAATTGTTTATGGATCCTAGCGCCGTAAGAATCTGAGAGTACCTGCTGACATGCTTATTTCAAGCTATGTAGCTCTATCTTTAAAAAACTGCATCTAAATATAAATTATGTTTGTGAACTAGAGGCAAAATATTATACTTGATGATCATACAGACATTTTTTTATTACTGCTTTTTAAATATAACTATTCAGACTTGCCATCCAAAGACTTGAGAGTATGAAGAATGGCCTGCGAATGAGAATTGCAAAAGAGGCACTAAGTCATTAAGCAAATTACGATACAACTATTCGGCTGGTTTCATTCTAAGGGAAGAAGGAGGGTTTTCTTTACTTAGGTATAATTTAATTTGATTTTTTTTCTTCTAGTTTACTGTTAAGAAGTCTGCACATGGATATGTTGATCATGTTAAAGCCTTAGTTTCAAATATTAAGGTGTTGCTGCATAAATCTGATGAGGTTGAAAATCAGGCCATTGCCTATTTTTTAACATTATTCAATGGTCTAGTCACTACATAGTTTCCACATTTCCAATCAGTATCATTGCAGGAGGTTAAGAAGGCAGTATACTCCATGCATGATGGTTCATTTAGCTTGAATCGAAGCGGAGGTCTGACAAACGCAAAAAAAGGGAGAAGGAGGGTTTTCTAATCAATCCAGATTTTTTTGCTCAGGTATAATTTAATTGGATTTTTTTTCAGTTTACTGTTAAGAAGTCTGCACATAGATATGTTGATCATGTTAAAGCCTTAATTTCAAATATTAAGGTGTTGCTGCATAAATCTAATGAGGTTGAAAATGCATTAGTACCAGCAGCAAGAAAGACATGTAGAGTTGTAAAGTGGCATATTAGTATCTCCACCACAACATTTTAGTATGGATAAACCAGCTACATGTTCACAAATAAACCACAAGATTTTAGTATGGTTAAATGGCGTTATGCGTTTCAAATCTTAAGAGTTGCAATTGCTTATATGTTTCGTTTTGAATGATCAATGAATTATCTGATCATGTATACAGATGATTGAGTGCATGTACATCCGTTTGTCGGTAGTTAGAAGTCAATTATGAAATGATAGTTGGCCACCGAATGTTGTTAAGCTAATAAAGGTAAGTTAAAATATGTTTACATTTTAATTGTCTTTATTTTTTGACTGATATGCATAATTTTGTATGCGAAAATGAGGGTAAGTGATCACAGAGCTATTACTGAAATGGAGAAGGAATTACTAAGCATGAAAAGTTCAAAGCCAGGTTTCATATCCCTTTATATATATAAATATTTTATTTGTTTTTGCATTGCTTGATTTGGTTTGAGATATGGTGTTAATAGCATATATTTTGTTCTCTTTTGATAATTACTTATTTCTTAAAATTGCCTTATAATTTCGTTGGTCAAATTATAATTTAATCGTAATACTTCTATTGAGTTATCAAAAATAAGATAAGGTTCAACATTAAGTGGTAAGCTTAAGACTATCATTATAATTCCTTATTAGTTTTGTTGAGCAAGATATGAAAAAATTGTGTCTCTAACTTCAGCTATTGCTTAGCTTACGAAAGTTCTAAGTATTAGGATGAAGTGCAATGTTTGTTAATGATTTTCCTTGTATGCTATTTCATATTCCTCAGATTAGAAAAACTGTCAAAACTTTATCGTACATGTACAAATGTAAAAGAATTTTGTGAAGTTCAATTTATGGCTATGGTAATATAATATACTGAGTATTTTTTTTGGTTAAAAAGTGCTATGTACTAAATGAAATAAAGGGAATGTTCAGTCTGCTTTCCTTAAAAAAAGATTATTATATAGCTCTTTTGTTCAAATCTGTTAGTTACTTCTAAACTATGTATGAGCTAGACAAATAAAATGCATATGGTAACGTTTCTATTAGAGGTCCTTATTACGTGCATATGACACTGCATATGGTAAGGTTTTTATATCAAACACACTAGCAATACACTTTTTATTTGTATGTTTGGGTTGAATATTGTTTTCCTCATATTATAGTGTATGGATAAACATTTTTGTGCAGGACAAGACATAAAAATGGACTTTAAAAATGCACGGAATTATGGCGCTGTAATGATGTTATAAAAATTTGTATAATTGGCTTTCAGATGGCATCTTCTAACAGAGGAATGAACGATTTTTTTTGAGATACTTTTGAAATATTTTTATGTATTATGGTTTTCATAATGATATACTCATGTACATGTTAGTGGTTATGTGGCTAAATTGAAATTCAACTGCATTTCTAATTCTTTAACCGAGATTCTGCGAATTATGCAACATTTGTACAAATCATTTTGCTTTGCATATGTGCAATATACACCATTTAAGAAGCAATAATCCAGTGTTGTTACGTTCATGTGTATGTGTGTGTGTGTATATATATATATATATATTATGTAAATCAGAAGGGGAATAACAGCGGATTACCAACAAAAAAGGAAGACTAAGTTTACTTCAATTTAATTTTTGTCGCTATTCTCTTCGCAATTAGTAAAGATTTACCAATGTCTTTTACAAATAATAATTTACTATAAATTACTTATCCGTCGGTAAATAGTCGGTAAATAAATTAAAATTAAAGTTATAAATAAAATTATATTTTTATTATATAATTAGTAAAATGACGGAAAACTGTCGGAAAATTCATGCTAAATTCCGTCGCAAAATCTGACACAAATGCCGTCATGGTTTTTACCGACCAAAGCATTATGTAGGCAATCTGTCGCTAATGCCTACTTAGCGACAGATTAGAAGCGGATACTGTCGCTGCTGTATGCGGTTTTTCTTGTAGTGATTGTCCGATTTTAGCCCAACGACTGTCGTTCTTACATATTTACCCCTATTCCAGACTCATCTGGCTATGTCCCGCAGGCCCAAATGACTGTTTTGACCTGGTTTTCTTTAATTTAAAATATTTACTTTTATTTTTAATTCAGCCATACAAACAAATTCACCAGGGCCACAAACTAACTCCAAAAATTCCCAAAAAATATATTTAGTTATATTTTGACGCTGCGAGTCTAGGAAAATTAATTTCGTTCAATTCTGAGCCTATTTGAAAAATGGCCTCTTTCAAGACGATTAAAATTGACCGAAATTGACAAAACACATTTTCTTTTACTAGGTCACAAATAAATTCTAAAAATTTCGGAAAATTAAACTTAGCAATAATTTGACATTCCGAATCCAACAAAAGTGGTTTCGTCAAAAACGGTGGTCATTTGCAAAATGACTATTTCCAAGGGGTATATACTACATTAAAATATATATAATTCTATAGCGACTTTTCTAAATTTTGAACTGGACATAACTTTCAATTTATATTATGAAATTTCATTTTCTTACATTCGTTAGAAAGATATTATTAAACAAATTTAAATATTTTTGGTTTGACTAAAATCCGATTTATTTTGAATCATGTACACTCAGTTAAAGTTTAAATTCAAAATTTCAAACTACCGCGCTATTTCTAACTCCTTTTATAATTAAATTAATTTTATTCGTTTTAACTTCAATAAAAATAAATTTTTTAGTCGTTACTATTTAAAATAAATTATTTTAAATATTAAAACCCATTAAAATAACTTAAAATAAATTTTTAAATTTACCCTAAAATTCAGGGTTGTTACATTCTCACCCACTTAAAAACTTTTCGTCCTCGAAAAGGAACAAAGCTAAAGTTGTTTAATTAACTAACTCATCTTTTTTTTCTCAATTGGTTTCTATAATTTTATTAGTTGAACTAATAATTACACTGCACAACCATCAATCAATTAGTTGATTAACTTTCCAAATATATATAACTTTTATTTATTCAAAAATCATATTTTCTAAAATCGGTTTATATATAATTAAAAATACGTTAATTATAAAATTTTCACTCTTAACTCATTCTAGGGCATTACTAACCCCATCTCTAATGAGTTTTCTCATTCTAGGATATTACTGATCCTATCTCTAACGAGTATTCTTGTTGGATATTACTAATCCAATCTCTGATGAGTCTTTTGTTCAGTTGTAACGAGTTATAACCCAAAGATTTGAGCTAACCAGAGCTCTGATACCAACTGTAACGGCTCGGGAATTTGCCCAGACCTAATCGATCGCAAAATCGACTAAGACCATTCAAATCTCGAATACGTTAACTCTGAGAATACAACACATTAGAACAACAACAGCAGACTTTTATAAAACATCATAATAATGTTACATCAGAGTGCAGAATATCAAAGTACAACGATAAAATACAGCGGAAGATAAATTACAATAAATTTAATACAATACACAGCGGAAGACTTTCTACGTTTTGGACACAGCTTTAGGCTTCGATCCAGAATCATGCTCAACAGATAAATATCTGCAAAAAAAACTACTCGACTACACATGTGGAAAAGAGGGAACCCGAGTTCGCAAAGTGAAACAAACTACGAGTCAGTCATGGGACTGGTGTGAGAATTCTTAACTAATTTAAGTAATAGTAATAAGGAAAATCCAAGGATCACGCCGCTAATGCGGAACGGATTTACTTCATTGGATTGCCAGTGCATAATTAAAAGTAAATCGTTAAACAATGCAATGCTTTTTAAAAAAATGAAACCATTATAAGACTCAAGTCCCATCACACAATGCAACGCAAACCAGAGGATAGAGTTTTACCTTATAATGGTCAAAAATGCTTGATACGATAAAAACGGGTTGGATATTATAACTAGTGTATATAAGTTTCAAAAACAATTCAAAGTAAATGTAACAATACTAGGAAGCATAACTACCATACACTATGCCTCCATACTAGTAATACAATCAAGCCCGTAGGGTCGTACTGGGAATTGGGTTTCCATCATGAGTCAAGGCTAGGAACGATCTCCTTACCGATACGAGACACTCTAGCTAATGTCTCAGGATACCCCGCAGAGAACCCTTGGATCCTGCAGGGCCGGTCCACTCTTCCGGTTTGTGGATTGGCAATTCCTGAACACACGTTTCCCGGTCCTATAGGACCTAACATCTGAGGCGCCTGATTCCATCATCCACATAAGTAAAAATGTCTGGGCTCCATACCATGACACCAGTTCTAGCTAGAAAGAAACGTGCTGCTCTCCCTGCGTTCCCTTGCTCCGTTTTAGACTCAACCGAGATGTGAGGCTCGTGAAGCTACGTAACACACAAAACTATGCTTTTCAAGTTGTGCTTTGATCATCATCCACAAGGCCTGCTTTTCAACAAAAACCTTGATCCAAGCATCTTAGCATGCCACATTGTAAATCCATACCATACCACTGATTCCTACCAATATATAACCTCTAAGCTCGTACGTCTTAGAGAAGGGTGTTAAACACCAAACAAATATAAATTTAGCAGAGATCAACGAATACCGTATAAAGGAATACAATGTCAGACATACAATCCATTTTCAAGTCCGTTCTGGGTCTGAACGAAACCGGAGGCACCTTATTCCTCGCATATCCGTACAAATCAACAAGTAGTCTGGACGTCCACCATTGTAGCCCCTTCAAGTTAGCTATTCTAATCATGGGCGTCAATGGTAACTCATCCATTCGACGTGAAGATCATCGGTCTTGTACCGTCTTCAACTCTTCGACTTAGATCGACGTGTAATCATTTGAAATGAGATTGAACTCGGACTTTTCAAATGATCCTCGTATATATATAATTTAAAATCATTTCATATCATTAATATTAATTTATACCGATCAATCTTTATTTTTATTTATATAAAAATAATTAAATTCTATTTAACGACGCTTCAAGTCAATAGGCGACCTTGGCGCTGTTTTCACCCAAATTTGTTTTACGCATTTCTCTAAATCTACCGTTAAATTTTAACACAATTCATATCGTTGGAAAGACCTTCCCAAGGCGAACCTAACGGTTCCAATTTTGGGAAAATCCGACGGTCGGATCTTTCGGTATAATCGTTTAAAGACATGATTCCAAAATGCGAACTACCACGCTCGATTCGTTTAATTTTGATTTATATATATATATATATATAATTATATAAATATAATTCCATCATCCATTTCATTATTATGATTATCATAACAAGTAAAGAACACTTGGTTTCATAACATTTTGATATATAACATAACACACAATAATGTTTATTTTATTTTAATTCACATACACATCCTAAACATAACAATGTATATTTTCCTTTACCCTTCAATTCACACAAAAATGTATTTTTTGTGTTTCATTCCAATTTAACAAAAATGAAGATTTTTGTTTCATTTCAATTTTCTAACAAAAATGCAATATATTTTGGTGTCAACCTCAATTCTACAAAAATGAATATATTTTTGTTTGTTTAATTTATATGTAACAAAAATAATAACTTTGTTATTCTTTCAATGCCAAGTAAAATGAATAATTTTGTTTATATCTTTCAATGAAAAACTAAAATGATAATTTTGTGTCAATCTTTTCTTTACAAGCAAAATGATAATCTTATTTTTTAATATTTTCACATGAAAATGTAAATTTCATATCTTTAATCTTTTTAATGAAATCAAATTCATTAGAATGTAAATTTCCATCGTTATAACTTTCATTGAAAACCTATTTACATGAAAATGTAAATTCCATATCTTTAAATCTTTTTAATGGAAATCCAATTCATTAAAATGTAAATTTCCATTCTAATTACATGGGAATGTAATTTTTCACTTTAAATCTAATTACACAAAAATGTAAATTTTCACTTGTAATCTTTTTACATGAAGAATGTAATTTTCACTTTTAAATCTTTTTACATAAAAATGTAATTTTCACCGTAAATCTTTTTTTTTACATAAAAATGTAATTTTCATATCTTTAATCTTGTTAATGAAAAATCTAATTCATTAAAATATAAATTTTCATCATTATAATTTTCATTGAACACTATTTACACAAAAAGGTAAATTTCATATCCTTATCCTTTTCAATGAAAATCCAATTACATAAAAATGTAATTTTCTTCTTCATTCTTTTAATGAAAATCTACTTACATAAAAATGTAAATTTCACTTACTTTAAATCTAATTGACAATGAAATCAATATCCTATTTTTCATTTCTAACTAATTTACAAAGTAAATAATGTCGATTTCATTTCTAACAAATTGACAAAGTAAATAATGTAAATTTCATATTTAACGAATGGCGGTGAAAATAATGTCCCTTTTCATATTCAACAAATGACGGTGTAAATAATGTCGATTTCATATCTAACCAATGACGGTGTAAATAATGATCATTTCATTTCTAACAAATGACGGCGTAAATAATGTCAATTTCTCTTCTAACAAATGACGGTGTAAATAATGTCAATTTCCTTTCTAACAAATGACGGTGTAAATAATGATCATTTCGTTTCTAACCGATGACGGTGTAAATAATGATCATTTCATTTCCAACCAATGATGGTGTAAATAATGATCATTTCCTATTTAACACATGACGGCGTAAATAATGTCCATTTTCTATTTAACAAATGACGGTGTAAATAATGATCATTTCCTATTTAACACATGACGGTGTAATATTACACTTATATTCTAACATAAATAATAATGGAATTTGTCCCTTTTTATTATTTCAATGAAAGTGAAATAAATGTCCGTTTTATATATCAAACAAAAATAATTTCTTTGGTTTTCTTTTTGATAAAAAGATAATATAACATGTGTTTTTTTTATTTCTAACAAAATAAACATTAAAAATGTCCCTTTTTAACTTACCCTCAAAAATGATACTTTTGTACTTTGTTTCATTACACATTAAAAAAAAGTGACATTCTTTTCAATGACAAAATAAAAAGGGAATTCGTTTTATTTAATTTCCACAGGTGAAATCTTTTTAATATAAACAAAAGTTAAATCTTTTTAATTTGACAAAAACAGTGATAAAATAATATGACTTTTCATTTTAAAACTTTTAAACAATTTACATTAAAAATGTAACTTTTTTTTAAACAATTCACATTAAAAATGTAACTAATGTTCGTTTCAAATTTGACACTTAACGGTGTAAAATAATATTTCACTTCTAATTTGAATTTATAATATATATATATATATATATATATATATATATATATATATATATATATATATATAAAAACCGCTCCAATGATTGTTTCTAACGCATTAACATGCCACTTAAATAAATATTCATTCCTAATGAATTTATTTAGCACATAAAAAATAATAATTATTTTTCATATGAATTAACATGGCATTGAAATGTAATTATATTTCATATGCATTCACATGGCATTAAAATGTGATTCTATTTCATAAGCATAAACATGACATTAAAATGTGATTCTATTTCATATGCATAAACAAAAGTGATTTCTTTTTATTTACAACAAAAATAATTTCTTTTTGTTTACAAACAAAAATGATTTCTTTTTGTTTACAAACAAAAATGATTTCTCTTTGTTTACAAACAAAAATGATTTCTTTTAATTTCCCCAACAAAGTTGAATCTTTTAATTTCACAAACAAAGTTGAATCTTTTAATTTCACAAACAAAGTTGAATCTTTTAATTTCACAAACAAAGTTGAATCTTTTATACACTGATTCAAAAATAGAATTCAGATCTACAACTTTAATTACAATCACCACCTACAATCAATTTTAATTTTTAATCTATGAACAAAAAGGGAATCACATACAGTCAGTCACCAACAACAACAAATAAATCTGAATTACAACAATCACAGAAACGATTATACAAAAATGTATGTATGAGATTCAAACCACTAGGAATAAAATATAATTTTTAAAATAGAAATCTCACATCGATTAGAGTTCTGCGCTGTTCTGATCCAAAATTGGCCAAATTTCAACTTTCTCAGAATCAGGTCTAGTCAGCTCCATCGCGTAAATCTCGGTCTTACGATCGTGGCGCACCTGAAATCGTTCGAATCCGAGTCCGTACGAGCAAGATATGGTTTAATTATGATCGGTCAAAATTTAAATTAATTAATTTGTAAATTCAAAGCTTTGAAAATTCAACTCACCCTCCATATTCCTCCCTAACATTCAAAACCCAAAATGAACCCATAACCTTCAAAACTAGGTTTCCATTTATCTCGAAATTGGTGAAGCTTGAAGACGATCGGAAGGTGGCATATCGAAGAGGGATAGAAGGGGGTTGGTGCGCCCTAGGGGTGGTTGGTCGTGGTAGGCCCTAGGAGGTGCGGCGGTGGGACATAGGCGGCGGGTTGGGTGGTGGAATCCGGGCAAAATACTACATGAAATCTCATCATCTCCGTATCGAAGAGGAAGGAAAACTCTACAATAAGATCTATGGAGGGAGTGATTTCATTGAATGGATTATGAGATTTTAATGGAAGAAAATCGAGCATTTCTAGCCATGGAGAAATAGGGTGGCGGCTGAGTTGTTTAGGGGATTAGGGTTGGGGATTTAATCCATATTTATATTATTTTAATCACTAATTAACCCTATTAAGGCCCGTTTATCAACTTTGTCTGATTTCAGCCCAACGACTGTCGTTCTTACCTATTTACCCCCATTCCGGACTCATCTGGCTATGTTCCGCAGGCCCAAATGACTGTTTTGACCCGGTTTTCTTTAATTTAAAATATTTACTTATATTTTTAATTCAATCGTACAAATAAATTCACCGGGGCCATAAATTAACTCCAAAAATAGCCGAAAAATATATTTAGTTATGTTTTGACGCTGCGGACCTAGGAATATTAATTTCATTCAATTCTAAGCCTATTAGAAAAAGGGACTTTTTCAAGTCGATTAAAATTGACCGAAATTGACAAAACACATTTTCTTTTGCCACGGTCACAAATAAATTCTAAAAATTCTAGAAAATTCAACTTAGCAATAATTTGACATTCTGAATCCAACAAAAGTGGTTTCGTCGAAAACGGAGGTCGTTTGCAAAATGACTATTTCCAAGGGGTATATACTATATTAAAATATATATAAATTCTACAGCGACTTTTCTAAATTTTGAATTGGGCATAACTTTCAATTTATATTATGAAATTTCAGTTTTTTACATTCATTAGAAAGATATTATTAAACAAATTTAAATATTTCTGGTTTGACTAAAATCCAATTTATTTTTAATCCTGTACATTCAGTTAAAGTTTAAATTCAAATTTTCAAACTGCCGCGCTATTTCTAACTCCTTTTATAATTAAATTAAATTTATTCGTTTTAACTTCAATAAAAATAATTTTTTTAGTCGTTATTATTTAAAATAAATTATTATAAATACTAAAACCCAATAAAATAACTTAAAATAAATTTTTAAATTTACTCCAAAATTTAGGGTTGTTACAATTTCAAAATTCTAGGCACCGTCAACTCTTAGGACACGTGGTAGTGGAAGAGAATGAGTGATTGTATGGGTATGCACAGGCAATGATGATGGCTCTTGATATGGTCAACTAGGAGGAGATAAGGGATGACGTTAAAATCGATGCTTGTAGACTGAGCGTTGTAGAATAAGTGATTGGCTTCATCATGTTTTGGAATATTGCCCAACCTTGGGTCAGTAACGTTATCAGTCGGCTTCTTTAGGGTTGAATGCCATAAAGTTGAACATGCTCTCGATTGTTGCTTTTAACTTAAACTGTCACTTTATCTTACGCACACATGTAAATGCATATGTTAAGGGGTTACAATGTCATCAGTCTGATCGTTTCTTTTTTATGAACATCATAACATTTAATGATCGAACGACGCAACACTCATAACCTCGAACCTGGCAAGGAAAAGGTCACATCCACCTCTATAGACTTGGAAAGTGCCTCGCCTTCTAAATCTGGGAACAATCCCGAATCTTTTTTTAACATTGATACCCATGGTCGATCTGCCTCCTACTACGGAGATGGGAGAATCAAGCGAGGTAGTAGTTGCACCCGGTATTCTCACCGGGGCTAACTTTCTAAGAAATACTCCTAACTTCTGGCCTGGTACAATGAGTGACAGATAGCTGAAACTTTTAAGTGCAAAACATAAAATTCCATGGCTTGATTTCCTTGCTCCCACAAAGATGGATCGTTCTCACAATCCGTCGAGTGGTTATATAGCACTTACTCACCGAATGTGCGCTACGGGGGCTATCTCTCTCTTTATCCATTCGTAGTGAACTTTCTAAGGCAAATGAATCTATCTCCTATGTAGTTTCACCCGATCGCATACACCAACCTACTGTCCTTATATGTCCTTTACATAAAGAATATGAACCAACCCCCAAAACTCGATGACATAGTGTTTTTCTTCAACTTTAGACATCAAGAGCAAAAGTCACCATCTTTTCTTTTCTTTTCTTTGAGGTCGTCCGTAATGGAAAAAATCGTCGAGGGCATCCCCAGTGAATTGGGTGATGCTAAGAATGATTGGTTTAATATTAAACAACAACTAGGATGTGCCCGTCGCTAGCTTCAATGCCATAAGTCTTTTATTTCAGTTGAATTAATCATAAGCAAGCTCCTCATATGAATTTTCCCATGTAGAGATGAGCCAAAATGTCCCAAAGGAGGAGTGTTCCAAAAGTGCTTTTATACCTTGGCTGCCCTTGAGAAGAAGTACAGACACTACAAGTAGGCTTTGACCAACGCAAACCTTTGACGTTATCACCTCCTGGATAAGGGGTGGACATTAGGACCCTCAGATGATCATGCTTCTTCTTTGCACAGCACTAAGGATGATGTTCCTCTTTCTCAAAAGTGACCGACCGTCGTCAAGGTCATGCCCCCAGTCAGGGGGTCATCCATCCAACCCTCGTCCGAAGGGGAAAAAAATTGTTCATCCCCAAGTCAAGAGGAAGAAACCTACTTTTAAGAGTTTGAGTCGGGAATCTGATCAGCTAAGAACGCAGGCAAGTTTGGCCATAGGTGCTTCATAGAAGGTCTAAGAAGTAACAACCGAGGTAGAGTCTGTTGACCACCGATCGAAAAACTATGATACTAGAAGAGATTCTTCCTCTATACATGGTCCCAAGAGAAAAATTACTTTTCCTTTCTACAACTTACAAAATGTGGAAATGCCAAATATGGTCATTTCTTCTCAAAACTTCGATCCGGATGCATTTTTCAATATTAAGTCCAGGGAAGATGCCATACCTGTAGGTCCATAAGACATCGGACATGCACACCAAGTTTCAGGCTCGGGTTAGTTTACGGGAGCTATTTTCTCTGATGTATATTGATCATCAATTGAAACTTCTATATGATTATGCAGGTGCTATGGATGAGGAGTTTTATCACGACAACTTCGGGTCTCTTTTGGAGGGAGGTGGGCCTATTGGATTGACTCCACAACAAGTCAGGCAAGAGGGCGAACATGGCGACGACGGGCATAGAAAGAAAGAGAGGAAAAATAAAAGGAATAAAGAAAAAGCTCGGAACAGAAAAAGGCAGGAGAAGGGAGATCGGTACCATAAGGAGAAGGAAGTGAAGAGAAGAAAGCCCCATGGAAATCAGGGGGATCCCGAGACTTCCAAGCATCAAGCTTCATTCTGTCCTCAAGACATAACCTCCATAGACAATGAAAAACTATTGATGAAGCTGTTCTTGGCCATCCTACACTCCCGATCGACTTTTCTGCCAAGGCAAGGTTGGCTGGACTTCAAGAACATGACTATATTCGTCCTCGTGGTCGCCCTGGAAAATCCCTCAGGTACCGCTCTCTTCGGATCAAGAGAGGGCATCTACAGATCGAGTCAGGGAAATGGAGGAGCTTTTCCCGAGTCTCTATATTACTGGTATTGAATTTCCCCCATGTTGCTACCGTTCCTATCGAACATCGATGATCAAACCAGATCGAATGTTGACTTTGCCCTAACCCAACACAATGCGATGTATGCATATGCAAGATAAGTGTCCTATAACAACCTGAATTCCAACAGACCGAATTTGTTTTTTTTTTTAAAGAAAAATTCCAACCTATTGAAACTCGTGTTGGTTAACTCTTGTATCCTGTAGAAAGGACAGAGACATAATACAAGTAAAAGCTCAGGTAATATCTCACAGCAGAATGGATAAAATAAAATGTAATCAAAATATAGCGTTACCTTATTAATATTACTGCCTAACCAGTATCCGAAGCTATCATGTCTCTGCCAAAGATCTAACCTGCGAGTAAGTTATGAGGAGGGGGTCAGAACACATGTTCTGGTGATTGGATTTAACGATACACTTTGGATAATCATGCATATACCACTCAATCACAATTTCTTATTTATTAGGTTACTTGGGTTAACATCACTTAAGGCTTACACACACTTCACACCCATATACTTCCCAGTGGATTAGCCTAATACAGTATGTATATAGCTACCCCCAATATTAAGGTACACCCTATGCTACCCCACTCACACGGTCTCCACTGTAATACCACCGAAATATACGCAGTTCCTCATCCTACATCAGAGTGACGTGCGGATCTCTTTATAACAATGTTATGTTCTGCATATATCTGTCAATTCTATGCTACATAAGCGTACAGACTGCTACCTTCGATCGAATCTTATTTCACACAAGAGTAATGCCCTTAAGTCTATTATACACCACCCAGAGCAGACATTCATGTATCTAGACCTTCCCACGTACGTATCATCAATTGTAGCTCGATGCCTTAACCGCACGTCCTCTAATGTGCACCGAGTTCCATGGCAAGGCGATACAAGAAACAAGGAACTCTGTCAGGAGCTTTTCCATATCTGTACAGGCCCGCCTTTAAGAGCCTCAAAATATAGATATTCCTAGGGTCTGTTTTTCATGGTGGTTGTTGCCTCACCTTGGCCCCTCCCTCAACCAGTAAAGACTACAAGAGCTAAGCGACATGCTCCTAACAGAAAACAATCTAAACTTCCATTTGGCGTTTCCCCTCAACCATCGTACCTCGATTGTGAAAAGTGAATGGTCTATTGGTTTAGCTCTAGTCATTTCGCATCCCACCGGCTGCCGATGATGGGTATCCAATGATCTACTATCCTCGTTGGTCGTGACCCTCTGCCTCCCTGTTGAGGCGACTGCTGAATCACCCTAGTGTCACATCGTCATAGCATTCTGACTGCAAAGCTACTTATGCAGTCAAGGCCCTCCCACCTGGTAGTTACGCGCAGACCCAAACTCTGAGAGCACAGCCTAAACATCTACCACCAAACAAAGGACTACCAGTGTGACGGCCCGCCCCGCACCAGCCTGCATTTCCTCCAAAAGTGCGCTGTACACATGCCCGACTAGCACAAGACGGTCGTCAGAAGAAAGGAAAGAAGGGAATGAACTAATCAAAGAACCTGTAGAATGCCTCACAGCGCATGGAATAAAATATAATAATAATGTACTTGACATAAAACAGGCGAGACAGTGCATAAGCTGATAACTAAAACCAACATCAATCTCAAAGCAGCGGAAATCCAAATACAGCTTATTACAATTTTTCCAAATTTACTGTCTCTAAACAAAAGAAAGATGAAATAGAAGATACACCAACAATGCCCAAGCCGTGATCTTCAACAACACAGGGAGAATACTAAACATATATATCACGTGGAAGCCTCCTGCTCGTCTCCGGATCATCTACCCGTGCATCACCAGCTAACCTGTCTCTAGTCTGCTCGTGTGAGCACCCAGAGTAATAAGAGGAGACATAAAACTCTGGGTCAGACATAAAGCCTGGTATGAGCGATAAGCATCTAAACAGAATAATAACAGGTATACTAAACTATACCTGAACCTGGACCTGCAACCAAAGAGTTAGTACCACATACCGTACAATACTCCAAGGTGCCATAATAAATAGTGTAAGAATACGGGGGTGGGGTGTGCATGTCAAAATGATAGCAACAAATCATCCATAGCAACCATCCTCACATCTCTCACTCGGTGCGTAAAGCGTACGACATCTACCACTTTGGAACACTAGACAAACTGAGGTAACGACGAATCCCGACTTGTAGAAACCCTGCTGTGACCAAGCCAAACACTTGGAGTCATGACCAAACATTTCAATGACCCACTTCATTGGTCATAGCCCTTGGTTCTACCAATGCCATAATGGCCCTGAATCCGCCTTCGTACCTCCTACCATAGTGGTCCAAAGCTATAGGTGTCGATAACTCCTTGGCACGTGTCCCGCAGCAAAGCCCAATCATGAAGTGAACTCGTTGATTCCCATCTGAATCTTAAGCTCTAACTTCTCATTTGGACTTCCTTTGCATCTCGGGTTTGGTCGAATTGGAGTGGGTCTTCAGAAGAGTTGTCGCGCATTAACAGTCCTAGAATTCTGTTCGGTTCGGTAGTCATCACCATCATCGGGTCGGGTCGGTAGTCCACTTCGGGTCGGGTCGGTGTCTCCCTCCGGGTCGGGTCGGTTCAGTGATTCTCCCCCTTCAGATATCGGTTCGGTTCGGGTGCCTCTGCTTGAGTTCGGTTCGGAGGTAGTTCATCCGATCTGATTCCTCCTGTTTAACTTGTTTGCCTGCTCCGATCCGTCCTGCTCTCTTCCTCCGATCCGGTCTGCTCCATCGCTCCGATCCGATCTTCTGTCCAACTCCAACTCTAAGCAATGGCCTTCCTTCCTGCCAAACTTCTTCCAGTGGCAAGTCCTCATCCAGTTCGAATTCCCTTGGTCAGTTCCCTAGTCCGATCCGACCCCTTTTCTCCGATCCGAACCGGTTCGGGACCTGCACATTTCTGCAACTTTCCAGCGAGCTTTCTACGCCATTCGACGACGTTTTCAACCAATTTAACTATTCTAATCAATCATAAAACATACCATAGAGTCATAGCAACATGTAATAGCAACCACAAACAGCAAACAACAATTCAAATGAATCAAAATGGGTCAAAAAGTGACTAAAACTTCATATTTTCCCATAATCCCTCTTAATCATGTTTAAGCATACGATTAGCAAAACACATCGAAATTAACCCAAATTTCTAACAGAGCCTTAAAACATTATTTTAGAATTTTAAGAATTTTTCCAGAATTTATTTACGTATAAATTCGCTAATCTTCACTAATTACCCTTAATTACCGTAATTAGTGCAAAAACTATGCAAATCACTCACCTTGGCCACAAATGAAATTCTCAGAACTGAAACTCCTCTGATTTGGGGCGAATACTGATGTCTAACAGCAGTTCCAACCTTGCTTTGGTGCTTTTTCTCCTTAATTTGGTGTTGCTAAGCCTAATCTTCAATTAGAGAGTGATTTGGGGTGTTTTAGATGTAGGAAGCCATTACTAGGATCTCTAGGATGTTTGTGGCTGCTCAAAACTGAAATGAAAGTGATAACCTAACCCTAATCAGACCTCCTATACCCCTAAACCCGAAATTCCCCTTGGGCCTAGCTGCTAATCACCCGGTTAAGCCCAACTAAGCTGTTTTTCACCATCTGAAACTTGTTTCAGCCATATCTCCCAAACGGTAAGTCCGTTTGGCTAATGTGACCACTCTACGGAAAGAGAAACTATCATTCAAAGCCAATGGAAGTGGTTTCAGGTCAAAATTCCTTTCCAGTCAAAAGTTATGGCCAAAACAGTGCTAACTAGGGGTAAAATGGTCATTTAAAAATCGGAAAAAATCATGAACATTGGAAATGACCCCAATAGTCGTCTCCCAAAGTTACATGACCATACGACTTCGTATGTGAAAGAAATAAATATCCTACGATCCTATGATGCGTAGAACGCGGGTCGTTACACTCTCCCCCCCTTAAGAAATTTCGTCCCCGAAATTTCTTAACCCAAAACATACAAAGGATCCCGCATGCCTAACAACCACATATAACAATCAAACATGCAAAACAAGCAAACAAGCCTATCCTAGCATGCGGAAAAACTAAATCGAAGTCAAAATCTTACCAGACAAAGAGTTCTGGATACTTCTTCCTTATGTCCTCCTCTGTTTCCCAAGTACAATCACTCTCGTCCTCGCTCCACTGTACCTTGACTAGCTTCACCGCCTTCCTTCGAAGTTGTTTCATGTCGTACTCGACAATACGGGCCGGCTTGCGGTTCCCAACCGCCTCGGGTTCTACTTCGAAGTCCTCTAACTGATCAGGTGGAATAGTCATATCTGAGTCGTGAACGAACTTCCTTAGTTGGGAAACATGAAATACGTTATGAACTCCCGCCATCTTCTCTGGTAAGTCAATCCTATATGCCAAATTCCCGACTAGTTCAAGAACAGGGAATGGGCCAACAAACCTTGGTGCCAACTTGCCTCTCCTGCCAAATCGTATTACGCTCTTCAACGGGGAAATCTTGACAAATACCAAGTCACCAACTGAGAACTTTAAGTCTCTTCGCCTCTTATCAGCATAACTCTTCTGCCTATCTTGGGCTGCCTTCATTCGTTGCTGAATGATCTTGATCTTATCTGAAGTTTCCCTCACCACATCTGGTCCAAGCATAAACTTCTCGCCAGTCTCTATCCAACATGATGGTGAGTTACACGGCCTTCCGTACAAAGCTTCAAACGGAGCCATACCGATACTGGATTGGTAGCTATTATTATATGCAAACTCTACTAGATGCAAATGGTCATCCCATGATCCTCCAAAATCCAATATACATGCTCTCAAGAGATCTTCCAAAATACGGTTCACCCTCTCCGTCTGACCGTCGGTCTGAGGATGATATGCGGTACTGAGATGTAACTCTGACCCTAGCGCCTCTTGCAAGCTCCTCCAAAACCCACTAGTGAACAACGGGTCTCGGTCGCTCACAATGCTTTTAGGTACTCCATGAAATCTCACTATCCACTTCATATACAATTCTGCTAACTTAGTTGCCGTTCTGGTCGATTTGACTGGTATAAACCTTGCACTTTTAGTTTGTCGATCCACAATTACCCAAATTCTATCATATCCCGATCTAGTCCTTGGTAATCCATCGATGAAATCCATCGAGACTTGCTCCCATTTCCATTCGGGAATTTCTAAGGGCTGTAACAACCCACTAGGCTTCTTTTGCTCGGCTTTAACTAGCTGGCAATTCATGCACTTGGATATAAACTTCCCAACGTCTCTTTTCATCCCTTCCCAGTAGTAGGTCTGCTTCATATCTCGATACATCTTATTACCACCGGGGTGTATAGTCAGCCTTGAGTGATGACATTCTCTAAGCACTTCATCTCTCAATCCATTGACATTGGGTACAACAAGCTTTCCATCCTTTCTAAGCCATCTATCTCGATCAAGCCCATACGTGTTCATCTCCTCATCGATACCCATCTCTAACTTGGAGATGATTTCCAATAGGTTAGGATCGTCCCTCTGACTAGAGCCGATTCGTTCAATCAAAGTGGGTCTGATCGTCAAACTTGCTAACATTTCTGGATCCAATTCGCACTTTGGTCTGAAATCAAACCCCGCGATAAACTCCAGTTGCTTCCATTCAAGGAACATAGCCCCTAAGCTGGCATGCCTTCTACTCAATGCATCAGCCACCGCATTGCCCTTTCCTGGTGTGTATGCGATGTCAAAATCATAGGAAGCTAAGAACTCCAACCATCTCTGCTGACGGAGATTTAAATCCTTCTGGGAGAATAGATACTTTAACGACTTATGATCTGTAAACAGGTCAAACTTTTCTCCCAAGAGATAGTGTCTCCACATCTTTAACGCGAACACGATTGCTGCCAATTCTAAATCATGGGTAGGGTATCTCCTCTCGTGCGGTTTCAATTGCCGACTTGCATAAGCTACAACCCTACCGCCTTGCATCATTACAGCACCCAGTCCGGTACCACAGGCATCCGTGTATACCGTCATCTCTTCATCCCCCTCAGGAATGACTAACACTGGTGTGCTTGTCAACTTGTCCTTTAGACTTCTGAATGCATTCTCGCACCTTTCATCCCAGACAAAAGCTTGATTCTTCTTTGTCAACTGAGTCAATGGTGCTGCTATCTTGAAGAAACCTTGGATAAACTTACGATAATATCCCGCTAATCCCAAGAAACTTCTTACATCTGTTGCGTTCTTGGGCGTAGGCCAATCTTGTACCGTAGCCACCTTCGCTGGGTCCACGGCAATACCATTCTCTGATACAACATGGCCCAAGAACCTCACTTCCCTCTTCCAGAAGTGACACTTAGAAAACTTTGCTTTCAATTGGTGTTTTCTCAACACCTCCATCGCTACCCTTAAATGTTCCTTGTGTTCTTCCTCTGTCCTCGAATAGACCAAAATATCATCAACGAACACAAGGACAGACTTATTCAGCTGATCTCTGAATACCCTATTCATAAGGTCCACAAAATATGCCGGGGCATTAGTCAGCCCAAATGGCATAACCAACCATTCATAAAATCCAGACGGCGTTCGAAATGCCGTTTTAGCTATACTCTCAGCTTCCACTCTAAGCTGATGAAAACCTGTCGCGAGATCCAACTGAGAAAATACCCTCGCGCCACTCAACTGATCAAACAAATCATCTATCCGCGGTAGAGGATACTTGTTCTTCCTCGTCACTTTATTCAATTCGCGGTAGTCTACACACAAACGAAGGGAACCATCCGCCTTGGTAGCAAACACAACTGGTGCTCCCCATTCAGAAACACTCCTTCTGATAAATCCCTTCTTCAAAAGATCGCTGACTTGCACCTCGAGCTCTCGCTGCTCCCTTGGTGCCATACGACGAAGTGGCATCACTATAGGCCAGGCATCTTTTACCAAATCAATACGAAATTCAATCTCTCGGTGTGGTGGAAGTCCGGTCACTTCTTCGAAAACATCCGGATACTGGCCAACCACGGGCAAACCTGACAACTCACTATGCGGAATGTCGAGGGAGTTTAGAAAACTAGCCAATACCCCCTTACTGGGTAGACCACCAAACACTATCCTCCGCCCATCATCCGCTCTAGCTGTCACCAACAAGCCCTCACAGTCTACCACCACCCCGTATCTTTGGAGCCAATCTACTCCCAAAATAATGCCAAACCCAGTAAAGCCCAAAACAAAGCAATCACAAACAAACATGCATCCATGACTCGATAGAACCACATTACGACAAATCATGCTAAGGCTAGTCGAACCACCAATCGGGTTCGTCACTACTAAAGGTCTATCGACAATCTCGGGCTCCAATCCCAACCTATCTACCAGGTCACTAGATATGAAAGAACTGGAAGCTCCGGTATCAAACAAAACTCTAACAGGAACATCATTAACAGAAAGCATACCTTGAATGACGACATTCTTTCCCTTCTCCGCCGCAGTTGGGGCATTCGACGAAGAAGGAATAGCATTAAGAGCATATGCTTTCACCATTTGCTTTTCCTTAGGGGGCTGTGGACACTTGTCCTTGTGATGTCCCATTTGGCCACAGTTGAAGCACTTCCTATCCGCTGGCTTGGCCCGACAATTACTAGCATAATGGCCCTTCTTACCACAGCTGAAGCACTCCACATCCTGCTTATTCTTTTTCTTCTGGCCATCCTTAGCCTGATTCTGCTTTCTCTTATTCTGGGAACCACCTTTGCCTCCACCACTAGCTTGTGGCTTTGGCTCATCTGCGGATGCAACCTCAGTCCTCGGCTTAGGGTAGAGACTTTCTGACCTTAACGCTTTCCCCACAATCGATTCAAACGTCTCATCGATGTGGTTAATAAGTTTTTCCCCCAAGTATTGATCCAAACCAGTTATGAATTTCTCATTCTTCTTCTCGACAGTATCAATAAGAGATAACCCGTACTTCGACAAAGTGTCAAATTCAGCAATATACTCCGAGACAGCTCTGCCATTCTGCTTGAGCTCCAAGAATTTCTTAAACAACATTGACTTCTGAGCAGCTGGGATGAACTTCTCACTAAAGCGAGCCTTAAACTGCTCCCAAGTATTCTGATCTTCGGGAGTAGCTGCCTTTATAGCATTCCACCAATTCATTGCCCGCCCTTGCAGCTGACGGGACGCTAACTTTCTCTTCATCGCATCCTCGATACCCAAATCCTCGAAGATACGTTCGCAACTATCCAACCAATCCTGAACGTCCGTAGCCGACTCCGTTCCATGGAATGACTTCCCACCAAGACTAGTATAATCCTTATTCAGCTTGGCGAAGTCGACTCTTGGCGCCTGCACTATTGGACCACCACCATTTCCACCATTGGGAGCTGCCCTCTGCACATCCCTAAGCATCTCTCTCATGAGGTCAGTAAACATCGTCCTCATGTCAGCAGCAATCCCATTATTGGCTCCCCTACCAGCACCTCTAGTATCTCGGCTCATCGTCAATCTGAAAAAGGAAACGATTAACGACTCCATAGTGGTGCTAGTGCAGTACGACTTCATCCTTATACTACTAATAGTATATATATATAGCTTTTAAAAACCAAAGTAATCACAAATACGCTCTCTCGTATACGTATAATATCTCTCCCTGATAACTTCCCTAGGTTAACTACGCAACCTAGAGCTCTGATACCAAGTGTGACGGCCCGCCCCGCACCAGCCTGCATTTCCTCCAAAAGTGCGCTGTACACATGCCCGACTAGCACAAGACGGTCGTCAGAAGAAAGGAAAGAAGGGAATGAACTAATCAAAGAACCTGTAGAATGCCTCACAGCGCATGGAATAAAATATAATAATAATGTACTTGACATAAAACAGGCGAGACAGTGCATAAGCTGATAACTAAAACCAACATCAATCTCAAAGCAGCGGAAATCCAAATACAGCTTATTACAATTTTTCCAAATTTACTGTCTCTAAACAAAAGAAAGCTGAAATAGAAGATACACCAACAATGCCCAAGCCGTGATCTTCAACAACACAGGGAGAATACTAAACATATATATATCACGTGGAAGCCTCCTGCTCGTCTCCGGATCATCTACCCGTGCATCACCAGCTAACCTGTCTCTAGTCTGCTCGTGTGAGCACCCAGAGTAATAAGAGGAGACATAAAACTCTGGGTCAGACATAAAGCCTGGTATGAGCGATAAGCATCTAAACAGAATAATAACAGGTATACTAAACCATACCTGAACCTGGACCTGCAACCAAAGAGTTAGTACCACATACCGTACAATACTCCAAGGTGCCATAATAAATAGTGTAAGAATACGGGGGTGGGGTGTGCATGTCAAAATGATAGCAACAAATCATCCATAGCAACCATCCTCACATCTCTCACTCGGTGCGTAAAGCGTACGACATCTACCACTTTGGAACACTAGACAAACTGAGGTAACGACGAATCCCGACTTGTAGAAACCCTGCTGTGACCAAGCCAAACACTTGGAGTCATGACCAAACATTTCAATGACCCACTTCATTGGTCATAGCCCTTGGTTCTACCAATGCCATAATGGCCCTGAATCCGCCTTCGTACCTCCTACCATAGTGGTCCAAAGCTATAGGTGTCGATAACTCCTTGGCACGTGTCCCGCAGCAAAGCCCAATCATGAAGTGAACTCGTTGATTCCCATCTGAATCTTAAGCTCTAACTTCTCATTTGGACTTCCTTTGCATCTCGGGTTTGGTCGAATTGGAGTGGGTCTTCAGAAGAGTTGTCGCGCATTAACAGTCCTAGAATTCTGTTCGGTTCGGTAGTCATCACCATCATCGGGTCGGGTCGGTAGTCCACTTCGGGTCGGGTCGGTGTCTCCCTCCGGGTCGGGTCGGTTCAGTGATTCTCCCCCTTCAGATATCGGTTCGGTTCGGGTGCCTCTGCTTGAGTTCGGTTCGGAGGTAGTTCATCCGATCTGATTCCTCTTGTTTAACTTGTTTGCCTGCTCCGATCCGTCCTGCTCTCTTCCTCCGATCCGGTCTGCTCCATCGCTCCGATCCGATCTTCTGTCCAACTCCAACTCTAAGCAATGGCCTTCCTTCCTGCCAAACTTCTTCCAGTGGCAAGTCCTCATCCAGTTCGGATTCCCTTGGTCAGTTCCCTAGTCCGATCCGACCCCTTTTCTCCGATCCGAACCGGTTCGGGACCTGCACATTTCTGCAACTTTCCAGCGAGCTTTCTACGCCATTCGACGACGTTTTCAACCAATTTAACTATTCTAATCAATCATAAAACATACCATAGAGTCATAGCAACATGTAATAGCAACCACAAACAGCAAACAACAATTCAAATGAATCAAAATGGGTCAAAAAGTGACTAAAACTTCATATTTTCCCATAATCCCTCTTAATCATGTTTAAGCATACGATTAGCAAAACACATCGAAATTAACCCAAATTTCTAACAGAGCCTTAAAACATTATTTTAGAATTTTAAGAATTTTTCCAGAATTTATTTACGTATAAATTCGCTAATCTTCACTAATTACCCTTAATTACCGTAATTAGTGCAAAAACTATGCAAATCACTCACCTTGGCCACAAATGAAATTCTCAGAACTGAAACTCCTCTGATTTGGGGCGAATACTGATGTCTAACAGCAGTTCCAACCTTGCTTTGGTGTTTTTTCTCCTTAATTTGGTGTTGCTAAGCCTAATCTTCAATTAGAGAGTGATTTGGGGTGTTTTAGATGTAGGAAGCCATTACTAGGATCTCTAGGAGGTTTGTGGCTGCTCAAAACTGAAATGAAAGTGATAACCTAACCCTAATCAGACCTCCTATACCCCTAAACCCGAAATTCCCCTTGGGCCTAGCTGCTAATCACCCGGTTAAGCCCAACTAAGCTGTTTTTCACCATCTGAAACTTGTTTCAGCCATATCTCCCAAACGGTAAGTCCGTTTGGCTAATGTGACCACTCTACGGAAAGAGAAACTATCATTCAAAGCCAATGGAAGTGGTTTCAGGTCAAAATTCCTTTCCAGTCAAAAGTTATGGCCAAAACAGTGCTAACTAGGGGTAAAATGGTCATTTAAAAATCGGAAAAAATCATGAACATGGGAAATGACCCCAATAGTCGTCTCCCAAAGTTACATGACCATACGACTTCGTATGTGAAAGAAATAAATATCCTACGATCCTATGATGCGTAGAACGCGGGTCGTTACAACCAGGAGTACCTTACGTACCTCAGAAAGCCGCGTGCGACCCCTTCTAGTCCTTCAGAGCCGACAAAATAATCAGATGAACGTGCGCTCCCTTTGTGCCTCATGACACCACGATGATCTACCCCGTTGGGTTATTCACCCTCAAACGTGCGGACTGGTCCAAGCACCTCATTTTAATATGTTATTAAACCCTATGATTAAACATTCTTTTATTCGTTTGTTTTACCTCATCAGGTTTCCATTTTACTTGGTTATCATCTTAGCTTTTTCTTCCGGTTACCAAATTTTTATAGCCCCTTATATCTCTAAGGAATGGGCCCCTCTTCCTTATTAATTTCAGCCATATAACTTAACCCACTTAGGTTTATTAATAAGCCCTCGACATGTTATTCTCTAGATTGTCATCCAAGGTCTGTAATCCAAAATCCCTTTATATTCTTGTTTGGATCATGGTTACAATAAAATGTTCTACTTAATATGTAATTAAGTATGTCTAAATTTACATGTTTTTTGTCTAACATTTCACTTATTATTTATGATTAAATATAACTTATTTCATTTCATAATTTTGCCTCATTCTTTCTATTTAATCATAATTCCATCTTACCCTGTCATTACAACTTTTCGTTATTTACTTATTAACTTAGTTTTTTGAACTAAGATTCACTGATAAGTCTCCTTTCTATATATTATAATCTATGTTATGATTTTCTCTTGTCCCTAAGTAAATTCTTAACACGTTATTCTTATCAGCATATTTTAGATTTCTAATTTTTTAGATTACTTAATTTATAATAATGTACTGCTTCTTTCATTTCATGAACGTTTCCCCTTTTCCCTACTTATTACAAACAACTGGTTTTAGGTTTCCCTGTATACTTCATTTACAAGTAAGTGCCACTTATTTTGTTTAACCAGTTATCTCATTTTCTCACCAGTTTATTATAACCTAAGTTATAATATCCACTTGTCCCGAGGACTAGTCTACCTATTGTATTACATTCTCACTAACGTAATTTATTTATAATAGGTTATTATCATTCCCCATTCATTCTCATTTCCTTTTACTATTGTAATTATCTTTCACTCAATTCCATTCATTTCCATTAATAACAATTAATGTCATTTATCAATCCTCCATATACATATATTTATATATATATTTATGCACTAGTCCTCTCACATTAAGCCTACAATTGTGGATGTTGGATTTGCCGGGCGGTTCCTGGCAGACTTCTTTCACAAGTTGACTTAACCTTGTGTCTGAGCACCGTTACGTGTTTTATGCACTTAGACCCCTCACATTAGATTTACCACTTGTAGATGCTGGATATGCTGGGTGGTTCCGGGCAGACTTCTTCCATAAGTGTAATCTAACCTCATGTCTAAGCGCGGTTATAGTTTCTTATTTACTATAATTCTTCTATACAATCTAGGCATGTCTATTCTTTTAAATTTCCACTATAATTTATAATTTACATGTCATCATATTATGCCTATTTTATGCCATATGTTATTTTTAACATATAATCAATTCTATTCTATCATGTAATCAATTAATAAGATAATTGTTCAAATTTAACAATAATTTGTCATCGCCAAATCATGTATTTTTTCTAACTTAACATGTAACTTTCTCAATTTGTATCGTTAACAGTCCAAGTACAAAAATGTCACAAGTTAACATGGAATTGAAACAACATTAATTGCTAAGCATATTTTGGCAAATTTTCCAACATATTAATATCTTAGCAAATTAATATTCAAACATGTCATATTTGTCACTTTAATCCTTTAAACATATGTTTAAACATTTCAACATGTCATAACAACAATCCAATACTTCTAATTATTTCAGTAAATTCACATTATACGATAATGGGGAATGTTAAATGATAATATATCATTATCAAAAATGATATAACTTAAATCCACTCACCTTATTTGCTTTCCAAATCCGAGATCTAGTCCAAATCTAGCATTCCAAGGTTTTCCCCTAATTGGATTCAGAACCTAATAGCCATGGATTCAAAGTTATTACTAAAATAAAGAGTGGAGAAAGGGGAAGAAAATTGAATACATCAAATGTGGTAAATTACCTCACTTCGCATTTGATTCTGAACACCCTTTTATCAACATCAATTCTTTTCCTCCAGATCTTGATTTAGAATTTTTCATAAACTAATAATTTTAATTTTCTAAATAGGTTTGCGGAGGAAGAAGAATAGCAGGGCTTCTGTGTTGTCTCAACGAATATTTTTTTTTCTGAAGAGGTTTAGGATCTTATTGTACACGCAACGCTTTGCCAGCATTGAACCTGGTTAAGAAAGTAGTGCAGGTGCATCAACGAATCTGCCCAAATCTATGCCAGATCTGGGGGTGCCGAGCGCCAGGTCCCACTAGTAGTTTAGGTGCAGAATTTGATTTTCGAATTTTTTTTTGAATGTTTGAATTTTCCTAGAATCTATTTAATTGCTATATTCACATGTAATCTTCTTATACATATACAATTCTTCGAACGATCATTTTACGTGTATATATATACAGACAACTTTCATTTCGTTTTCAAAATTCAAGTGGTGTTGCACTATTATTCGATTCTTTCCATATTTCATTGACTGTAGCCTTATCTTGAATTTTATCTCTTGTATATATATATTTCTGCATATATATACACATATATCCTCATGTATATATTTATATACATATATTTTCTTTATTTCCTTATATGTACGTTCTTATTCTTTTAAAATTTGAATTTGTATGCGTACATATATTTGTATGTTCGGTTGCCCTCTCTAAAATAAAAATAAAAGTTATGTCGCCGTCAAGGTTCGAACCCCCAACCTCTATGTTACAAATCCAATGCCTAACCCAACTGAGCTATGATTTTTTTGTTAATATGTTTAGAAACAACGGTTGTAATCGTTCTCCTTCTTTTACCTTATTCTCATGTTTTTCTACAATACTTCATTGAAAGGTATCTCTTTCATCTTAACTCAGTTTTTTGCAATCCATACGTCTAAATTGACAAAAAAATCACCGCGAACATAATGACGCTAATCCCGTGGCCAAATTATGGAAGCTCTTAAAAATTTTCTTTCCTTTTTAAATGTTTATGTTAGTGCATATATATATACATATATGCATTAGTTAATTATTTCATTGTTATAAAATGTCGGGTGTTACATTCTCCCACCCTCAGGAAATTTCATCCCTGAAATTTGATAAGAGTAAAAATCAATTAATCCCTCGCATAATATACATCCATCATGTGTGCATCCAATTTATGCAAACATTTTGCACTTGTGCAAAGTGAAATACAACATAATAATACACGTATACCTAAGCGGTACATTCTATATGTATGCAATTTTCAAAAATCCTTTAAAAACATGATGCTTACATCCTAAATATACTGGAAGTTATACATGAATGCAATATTTTGAAAATCAAAAATGCTTTTTCATTCAATTATTTCCACATGCTTACTAAGCAGGAGCATAGTTGATTAAATTTTTTCATCCAAAACCCTACCAAGCAACTTTATTTTTCGAATTTCAGAAAAATCTAATTTTTTAAATTTGATTTCTTATGTTACAAAAAGGTGGAAAATGGAAACCTTCACATCTTCTGTTTTTCCTTTTCAACCTTTTTCCAACTGTACTTGGATTTTATGAAATTATTTATAAAGATTCCCCTATTTTCATATCCAAGCACAACCCAATAAGAAATTTGTGACAACAAGGAATTTCGCTCGATCTGAATCAGTCGCTAAACCGATCTAGACCGTTCGAAACGCCTGATTGTTCGAGAACACGACAAAATAGAACGCAGACGGAAGAACATTTCATTTTTAATTATAACAATTCCATCAGATTACAAGAATATACAGAGTATGAATAAATATTACACATTATAAAATATCAGAGATTACAATACATTACATAGCAGCGGAAAATAATACAATACACAACTAGAAGAGATATACGGATACAAAGCTTTCCGGATATCGTTCCAGCTGTAAACCAGGATCCTGTGAATATAAATCTGCAAAACCAAAACTACTAGCTGCCCGTGTCAAAATAAGGGCACCCAGAGTTTAGGTTAAAACAATAAACTCCAGGTCAATCATGGGACTGGTGTGAGAACTAAAACAGTTATAAATCTTTATTTTAAAGTTAGGTAAATCAAGGGACCACGCCGCTAACGCGGAGCGGGTTTCCTCACAAGAATACCAGTGCATAAAACAAACAGCGCAATGCTAAATAAAGAAAAATGAAGCCATTATAAGACCCAGGTCCCATCAGATAATGCAACACAAACCGGAGGATAGGGTTTTTCCATATAATAGCCAAAGCATGCTTGATACGTTAAAACAATTCTTTTATTATTGCTATAAGTGAAGAAATCAATTTCAAATCATAAGTATCAATCATTGGCGGCATGAATGCCCCATACCACTATGTCGCCATATATAGGTTATACGATCAAAATCGCAAAGTCACGTATTTGGAAATTGGGTTTCCATCTGTGAACCGAGGCAAAAGATAGTCCTCTACCGATTCGAGATGCTCTAGCCCGTGTCTCAGGATCAGAGCTCGAGTGACCCTTAGGAGCCATAGGGCCGGTCCACCGATGTGGATTAAAATTCCTGAACACTACGTTTCCCCACCCTTTGGGGTGTCAATGAGTCCAATGACTCCACCGGTCCCGGATCAACTGATATATCTGAGGCGTTTCGCAACAGCAACAACCACACAGGTGAAAAGTATATAAATGTCAGGGCTGGTAGGTCACTGACACCACCCTAGCTAGAAAGAAATGCATGCCCTCCCTGGATCCTTCTCCCGTTTTTAGTTCACAACGAGGGTGTGAGGCTCGCGAATCAACGCTACACAAAGCTATGCCACACAGGCCGTGCTTTGATCATCAACCACAAGACTTTGCTTTTCAACAGAAGCCTTGATCATCTGCCACTTAGGCATGCCACACAGGCAATTCACTCCATGCGATTGATATCCATCAATATATAACCCCTGAGCTCGTACGTCTCAGAGAAGGGCGTTAAGCAAGAGAATAAATTCTCCGCCGCTAAACAGATATATATTTAATAGAAATCAATCACACAGACTAAAATCCAATGTCAGACACACAGTCCATTTACAAGTTCGTTCTGGGTCTGAACGAAACCGGAGGCACCTAGTACCCCGCATATCCATCGATCTCCAAGTACGTCTGGACGATCACCAACTGTTTACATCTTCTTGGGTGTACTGCCCAATCAAGATCATCAGTAATTATCCAGACGACGTGAGGACTTCCGGTCTTCAACCACCGTCTTCATCTTCGACACCACGTCGAATCAGTTATTCAGAATGGGATAAACCCGGTCTTTCTGAACAACTCGCGTATATATATAATAAACACGTGTTACACAAACACAACATACGCCTCATTCCACTTCAGAATATTCTTTTTATTCAAATATTCTTATATTTTGGGAAAGGTTCCCATTAATTTTATCAAAGATAAATTCTTTAAATTTATTCTTTAATCTCCTTTGAATATCAATTCAAACTAGTCGGGATTAGCGAACCACACCGAAGTAATCATTTATTTTATTTTCCCAATCCCAACCTATTCATCCCATGAAGTAAAACTGGTTATACTTCATATCTAACACCACGGTGTTATCGGTAAATTCAATTACCATTTCACGTTTAAATCTAATTAAAGATTTAACTATCGCCTGGAGCAAAACTGGTGATACTCCATTCCAACACCTTTTCAGTCTAATTAAAGATTCATTAAAACTCCACTTAGTTTTAATCGTTAATTGGGTTAAAGAATCAGTGTCACTTGAAACACAATTCACGATAAACCCAAAATCACATTCCATTAATTATCGGGTTAAAGAACGAGTGTTATTTAAAAACACTGTCCACGATAAACCCAAAAATCAATATCAATTCAATTCCAATTAAATATTATTTAATTGGTACACTTCATTAAATCCAAATAAAAAGATTTAATCTTTTCTCAACAGGGTTCAAGAATAGTGTTAGTCAAGACACCATTCACGACAAACCCAAATCACATTTGATAATAAATACAAGGCTCTGAATAGAAAATATATCGGCTTATATTCAATATCAAATTATACGACCAACAGATATCGTATTGGAAATAACGATATATATATCTATATCTTTCAAATTTCCATAACAACATCTGTATAATCACGAAATCCAACATCGAAATGTTCCGAAGACAATTTCGATTCAAATCCATTCCAATGCAATCATTGGAAATTCTGGTTATTTTCAAAACCATTTCAAATTCAATTTATTTATTTAAAAATAAATAGAATTATAATTCTAGTTCAAAACTAGTTCATTTCGATAAAAATCTATTTTTATCTTTTCAAATATGGAGTTTTTCATCCCAATTCTTTCTAAATCATTTCTTATGATTTTACACAAATTATTATTATTTTTAATAATTTTATAAAGGCCCGTACAGTTGACTTCCATCAACGGCCATCGAACTGCACTTACAACGACCTTTTTCAAATTTGATTTGGACATAATTCCAAATCCAACCGTTAGATTTCAAATTTCTCTCATTCATTAGAAAGCTCTTTTCGATACGAACCCAACGGTTCCGGTTTTAGGAGAATCCGACGGTCGGATCTCCCGCAATATCCATTCGAAGTCAATGGTCGAAATTCGCGTACTGCCGCGGCGCGGCGCGTTCTATTCAAGCCATTATATTATATATATAATATATATAATATATACTTCGTCGATTTCAATTCAAAACATGCTTTATAAATCGTTTTAAATTCATTTCAAATTGATTTCAATTCAAATTGATTTCTAATTCAATTTCAGTTCCTTTTCACTTCAATTCAATTCCAATTCGAATTCATTTCTTTTCAAAATATCAGATTTTGAAATCACTTTCGATATTCATTATAAAATGAATAAAATCGATATAAATATCGATCACGTCAAAATGGCGTCAATCTAATCAACACGGCTTCATATATTTTTATTTTCAAATAATCTATTTCAAATATTTCTATTTCAAATATTTCTATTTCGAATATTTCTATTTCGAATATTTCTATTTCGAATATTTCTATTTCGAATATTTCTATTTCGAAACTTGAATGAGGCCCAATCAATTACCATATAATGTTAATCATATGGATTTTCTACAACACATGTATATATATCAACAACGATGAATAATCAACCATCATCCAAAGTGCATTCTACACTGTATAAGCATCAAATATAAATATTTAACGCTTATAACAGTCTGTCAATCAATCGATCGACATACAACTAAACAATTGGGATTAGTGTACGTCAAATATCATCCCAATACCCGTGTGGGGTTTCAAACAATCAAACGCATATTTTATTTGTGCAGTTAGGCGATGTGTAAAATTTATCGTCCCAATCAATATCAGTCAAATGTGTGTATACAAACAAATCGTTCGATCTGTTTATTTTTATTTCATTTCATATACACGTTAAAAATTCTATTTTTAGCTATAAAATATTTTCAACTATATAAATATTTTATTTCATTTCATATCACATCACACAATCAACTATACATCTACATCAAACAAACAAGCATACAAGCCGTCCATGGTCCGTGGACGACGGGTGTCGGGTGCTACTAAACACCGTCTGCATCCTAGTATATATATATAACTAGAAAATTAAATTAAAGAGTGAGAAATTCTCATAGAATTGCTAATCCAACGCCACGACTCTTCTTAGGTAGAAAATCTTCGCCACTCGCCCTTTGTCACTTTCTTTGCCCGTATTCTCTACATATGTAAAAATCGAATTTTTACTTCGCAATTCAATATATAAAAATCGAATTTTTACTTCGCTATTCAATATATAAAAATCGAATTTTTACTTCGCTATTCAATATATAAAAATCGAATTTTTACTTGGCTATTCAATATATAAAAATCGAATTTTTACTTTGCTATTCTTAAAATAAAAATTACATTTTTATTTTGCTATTCATATAAAAAATCAAATTTTTTATACAATGTTCATAAAATAAAAATCGTATTTTTATTTCTTTTCAAACAAAGAAAAATCACATTTTTAATTCTACTGTTATATATATATAATCACTTCTTTATATGATGTTTACATTTTTAAAACAATGATACTTATGTTTTAAAAACAACGATACTTATAATTTAAAAACAGTTCATTTATATTTTCAAATCAATTCATTTATATTTTACTAAAACAAATGCCATCATTTATCTTTCGAAAACAAAATTTAGAATTTTATTTTAAAACAAACTCAGATTTTATAATGCTGTTATAATAAAAATCAAACTGAAAATGAATAAATAAAAATAATAATAATAATAAATTTACAGTGTAAAAAGAGGGGAAAGGGGGATTCACGTCGGCCTGGAGGTGGTGGTGGGGGTGCTCGCGCAGGTGGCGGCTTGGGGTTGCTCGCGTCGTCGGTCTGTTGGTGGCTGCATTCGAGAGGAGAGGGAAAGTGAGCGGGGAGGAGGCGGTCGCGTCAGGCGGAGCTGGGGAGGGCGGTGTCTCCGGCGATGTGGCGGAGGGTGCGGAGGCGAGGCTGAATCGGGGAGGGCGGCGCGATTAGTTTAGGTTTTTTTCTTTTTCTGTTGAAATGAATTTCAACGGGGGGGGGGGGGGGGGGCAAAGAGAAAGTAAGGTGGAGGAGAGAGGTTTTTTTTTTTAAATTTTTAAAAAGTTGACTTTTACATACGACCCCTAAACGAGGCCCACCGCCTGTCGTCCCTAGCGTTTTACCCCTATTCCGAACTCAATGGGATATGTATCGTAAGCTGATTCGGCTGTTTCGACCAGTTTCCGTTAAAATCAACATATAACTCTATATATTGAATTTGAATGCGCATTTCAATTTACCGGGGTCACGTATAGTCTCTAAAAATTCCCGAAAAATATTTTCTAGCTTCGTACTAACGACACGGCCCTAACAAAACTAGTTTCGTCGAATTCTGAGACCGTTTGAAAAATGGGTATTTTCCAGTCGATATTATTTAAAATAATTCATTTTAAATAATCAAAATTCGCTAAAATTGCCAAAATAAAAATTTTAAATTGGCCCAGATTTCCGGGTTATTACAATCTCCCCCACTTAAAACTTTTCGTCCCCGAAAAGGAACGAAGCCGAAAGTTGTTTCACAAATCAACTCAACTTTCATTATTTTCACTACGACTTAAGTTCTTCAACCTTTCAGTTTCTAAAAACTTTTCAAATTTTTCAAAAATTTGGCTAACACCCTAAATTTTCGAAAAATTTCGCCATAACCTCCCCTGCACGGGAGCCACGGGAAAATCCGGAAATTGCCATACAGGCCTTCTGATCTCAAAAAGAAAAAGCCAATCGGCTCATAAAATCATCATCACCCAAACAAAACAGTAAATGATGATAAACATGTACCTATTTGTCGGGCAAATAATTTTATTCTTCTGCTCTAGCCTCTTTGCTATGACCTGTTCAATGTAAGTACAAGTATATGCAAGCAAATGCGACCAAATTTCAATACAATTCTCTATTTGGTTCAATTGGGCTATATGGTACAAATTTTAATAAATCAACCAATAATCAACAACACAACCATCAATCAATTAGTTGATTAGCTTTTCAAATTCATAACTTTGATATATAGTCAAAAAATCACATTTTTGATGCCAAATCATAACAATAAGCCCTATCTAGTTTTGGTTCTCACACCAGTCAATAGGAAATATATAGAAAGCCCACTTTCGTCACACGAACATAAATTCTAATGATGGAGCTCCATCATCAAAATCATCTCCGGGCGATTAGAGTGTAATTCTATATCTATCCAGTATATTAAAACTTCAAATACACGTTTGCAAGGCGTATATGCAAAATCTTTATATACTGGACTGTCCAAATCAATACAAATAAATAATCAAATACGAATAATTGATTTAAATTTTCAAAACAAAATTTGTTTTCACTTTAAAAATATACCCTTCACACTCGTTCTAGGATACTACTGATCCCATCTCTAATGAGTCATTCTCATTGGATATTACTAATCCAATATCTGATGAATTCTTTCGTATGGTTCTAATGTGTCTTGTCCTCTGAGCTTTGTAAACCAAAGCTCTGATACCAACTGTGATAACAAGGAATTTCGCTCGATCTGAATCAGTCGCTAAACCGATCTAGACCGTTCGAAACGCCTGATTGTTCGAGAACACGACAAAATAGAACGCAGACGGAAGAACATTTCATTTTTAATTATAACAATTCCATCAGATTACAAGAATATACAGAGTATGAATAAATATTACACATTATAAAATATCAGAGATTACAATACATTACATAGCAGCGAAAAATAATACAATACACAACTAGAAGAGATATACGGATACAAAGCTTTCCGGATATCGTTCCAGCTGTAAACCAGGATCCTGTGAATATAAATCTGCAAAACCAAAATTACTAGCTGCCCGTGTCAAAATAAGGGCCCCCAGAGTTTAGGTTAAAACAATAAACTCCAGGTCACTCATGGGACTGGTGTGAGAACTAAAACAGTTATAAATCTTTATTTTAAAGTTAGGTAAATCAAGGGACCACGCCGATAACGCGGAACGGTTTCCTCACAAGAATACCAGTGCATAAAACAAACAGCGCAATGCTAAATAAAGAAAAATGAAGCCATTATAAGACCCAGGTCCCATCACACAATGCAAACAAACCGGAGGATAGGGTTTTTCCATATAATAGCCAAAGCATGCTTGATACGTTAAAACAATTCTTTTATTATTGCTATAAGTGAAGAAATCAATTTCAAATCATAAGTATCAATCATAGGCGGCATGAATGCCCCATACCACTATGTCGCCATATATAGGTTATACGATCAAAATCGCAAAGTCACGTATTTGGAAATTGGGTTTCCATCTGTGAACCGAGGCAAAAGATAGTCCTCTACCGATTCGAGACGCTCTAGCCCGTGTCTCAGGATCAGAGCTCGAGTGACCCTTAGGAGCCACAGGGCCGGTCCACCGATGTGGATTAAAATTCCTGAACACTACGTTTCCCCACCCTTTGGGGTATCAATGAGTCCAATGACTCCACCGGTCCCGGATCGACCGATATATCCGAGGCGCCTCGCAACAGCAACAACCACACAGGTGAAAAGTATATAAATGTCAGGGTTGGTAGGTCACTGACACCACCCTAGCTAGAAAGAAACGCATGCCCTCCCTGGATCCTTCTCCCGTTTTTAGTTCACAACCGGGGTGTGAGGCTCGAGAATCAACGCTACACAATGCTATGCCACACAGGCCGTGCTTTGATCATCAACCACAAGACTTTGCTTTTCAATAGAAGCCTTGATCATTTGCCACTTAGGCATGCCACACAGGCAATTCACTCCATGCGATTGATATCCATCAATATATAACCCCTGAGCTCGTACGTCTCAGAGAAGGGCGTTAAGCAAGAGAATAAATTCTTCGCCGCCAAACAGATATATATTTAATAGAAATCAATCACACAGACTAAAATCCAATGTCAGACACACAGTCCATTTACAAGTTCGTTCTGGGTTTGAACGAAACCGGAGGCACCTAGTACCCCGCATATCCATCGATCTCCAAGTACGTCTGGACGATCACCAACTGTTTCCATCTTCTTGGGTGTACTACCCAATCAAGATCACCAGTAATTATCCAGATGACGTGAGGACTTCCGGTCTTCAACCACCGTCTTCATCTTCGACACCACGTCGAATCAATTATTCAGAATGGGATAAACCCAGTCTTTCTGAAAAACTCGCGTATATATATAATAAACACGTGTTACACAAACACAACATATGCCTCATTCCACTTCAGAATATTCTTTTTATTCAAATATTCTTATATTTTGGGAAAGGTTCCCATTAATTTTATCAAAGATAAATTCTTTAAATTTATTCTTTAATCTCCTTTGAATATCAATTCAAACTAGTCGGGATTAGCGAACCACACCGAAGTAATCATTTATTTTATTTTCCCAATCCCAACCTATTCATCCTATGAAGTAAAACTGGTTATACTTCATATCTAACACCACGGTGTTATCGGTAAATTCAATTACCATTTCACGTTTAAATCTAATTAAAGATTTAACTATCGGTTGGAGCAAAACTGGTGATACTCCATTCTAACACCTTTTCAATCTAATTAAAGATTCATTAAAACACCACTTAGTTTTAATCGTTAATTGGGTTAAAGAATCAGTGTCATTTGAAACACGGTTCACGATAAACCCAAAATCACATTCCATTAATTATCGGGTTAAAGAACGAGTGTTATTTAAAAACACTGTCCACGATCAACCCAAAAATCAATATCAATTCAATTATTTAATTGGTACACTTCATTAAATCCAAATAAAAAGATTTAATCTTTTCTCAACTGGGTTCAAGAACAGTGTTAGTCAAGACACCATTCACGACAAACCCAAATCACATTTGATATTAAATACAAGGCTCTGAATAGAAAATATATCGGCTTATATTCAATATCAAATTCTACGACCGACGGATATCGTATTGGAAATAACGATATATATATCTATATCTTTCAAATTTCCATAACAACATCTGTATAATCACGAAATCCAACATCGAAATATTCCGAAGACAATTTCGATTCAAATCCATTCCAATGCAATCATTGGAAATTCTGGTTATTTTCAAAACCATTTCAATTTCAAAGTCGGATCTCCCGCAATATCCATTCGAAGTCAATGGTCGAAATTCGCGAACTGCCGCGGCGCGGCGCGTTCTATTCAAGCCATTATATTATATATATAATATATACTTCATCGATTTCAATTCAAAACATGCTTTATAAATCGTTTTAAATTAATTCCAAATCGATTTCAATTCAAATTGATTTCTAATTCAATTTCAGTTCCTTTTCAATTCAATTCAATTCCAATTCGAATTCATTTCTTTTCAAAATATCAGATTTTGAAATCACTTTCGATATTCATTATAAAATGAATAAAATCGATATAAATATCGTTCACATCAAAATGGCGTCAATCTAATCAACACGGCTTCATATATTTTTATTTTCAAATATTCTATTTCAAATATTTCTATTTCGAATATTTCTATTTCGAATATTTCTATTTCGAAACTGGAATGAGGCCCAATCAATTACCATATAATGTTAATCATATGGATTTTCTACAACACATGTATATATATCAACAACGATGAATAATCAACCATCATCCAAAGTGCATTCTACACTGTATAAGCATCAAATATAAATATTTAACGCTTATAACAGTCTGTCAATCAATCGATCAACATACAACTAAACAATCGGGATTAGTGTACGTCAAATATCATCCCAATACCCGTGTGGGGTTTCAAACAATCAAACGCAGATTTTATTTGTGCAGTTGGGCGATGTGTAAAATTTATCGTCCTAATCAATATCAGTCAAATGTGTGTATACAAACAAATCATCCGATCTGTTTATTTTTATTTCATTTCATATACACGTTAAAAATTCTATTTTTAACTATAAAATATTTTCAACTATATTAATATTTTATTTCATTTCATATCACATCACACAATCAACTATACATCTACATCAAACAAACAAGCATACAAGCCGTCCATGGTCTGTGGACGACGGGTGTCGGGTGCTACTAAACACCGTCTGCATCCTAGTATATATATATATATATATATAACTAGAAAATTAAATTAAAAAGTGAGAAATTCTCACAGAATTGCTAATCCAACGCCACGACTCTTATTAGGTAGAAAATCTTCGCCACTCGCACTTTGTCACTTTCTTTGCCCGTATTCTCTACATATGTAAAAATCGAATTTTTACTTCGCTATTCAATATATAAAAATCGAATTTTTACTTCGCTATTCAATATATAAAAATCGAATTTTTACTTCGCTATTCAATATATAAAAATCGAATTTTTACTTGGCTATTCAATATATAAAAATCGAATTTTTACTTTGCTATTCTTAAAATAAAAATTACATTTTTATTTTGCTGTTCACATAAAAAATCAAATTTTTTTATTACGATGTTCATAAAATAAAAATCATATTTTTATTTCTTTTCAAACAAAGAAAAATCACATTTTTTATTCTACTGTTATATATATATAATCACTTCTTTATATGATGTTTACATTTTTAAAACAATGATACTTATGTTTTCAAAACAACGATACTTATATTTTAAAAACAGTTCATTTATATTTTCAAATCAATTCATTTATATTTTACTAAAACAAATGCCATCATTTATCTTTCGAAAACGAAATTCAGAATTTTATTTTAAAACAAACTCAGATTTTATAATGCTGTTATAATAAAAATCAAACTGAAAATGAATAAATAATAATAAAAAAATAAAATAAACTTACAGTGTAAAAAGAGGGGAAAGGGGGATTCACGTCGGCCTGGAGGTGGTGGTGGGGGTGCTCGTGCGCAGGTGGCGGCTTGGGGTTGCTCGCGTCGTCGGTCTGCTGGTGGCTGCATTCGAGAGGAGAGGGAAAGCGAGCGGGGAGGGGGCGGTCGCGTTAGGCGAAGCTGGGGAGGGCGGTGTCTCCGGCGATGTGGCGGAGGGTGCGGAGGCGAGACTGAATCGGGGAGGGCGGCGCGATTAGTTTAGTTTTTTTTTTCTTTTTCTGTTGAAATGAATTTCAACGGCCGGTGGGGGGGGGGGGGGGGGCAGAGAGAAATTAAGGTGAAGGAGAGAGGTTTTAAATTTTTTTATTATTTTAATTTTTAAAAAGTTGACTTTTACATACGACCCCTAAACGAGGCCCACCGCCTGTCGTCCCTAGCGTTTTACCCCTATTTCGAACTCAATGGGATATGTATCATAAGCTGATTCAGCCGTTTCGATCAGTTTCCGTTAAAATCAACATATAACTCTATATATTGAATTTGAACGCACATTTCAATTTACCGGGGTCACGTATAGTCTCTAAAAATTCCCGAAAAATATTTTCTAGCTTCGTACTAACGACACGGTCCTAACAAAACTAGTTTCGTCGATTTCTGAGACCGTTTGAAAAATGGCCATTTTCCAGTCGATATTATTTAAAATAATTCATTTTAAATAATCAAAATTCGCTAAAATTGCCAAAATAAAAAATTTAAATTGGCCCAGATTTCCGGGTTATTACAAAATTTCTCTTTATTCCCCTTTTCAACTTATCTTGGAAGTTTTTATTCTTATCCATCTTTTCTCACAATTTTCCACTTTTCTTTAACTGTCATGTTTGTTGCTTTACTGAATTTTTGTTGTTTCCTTTTTAGTTATGCTACTACTACTCTTTTCTTAGCTTATTTAATCATCTGATCTAAGTATAGTTTTCAAATAAGCCTTCTAATCTTTTGACTAAAACCAGAAAACAGACACCCTACACATCTACCAATAAGGTCTAGGAATCTCAGGACTATGTCCCCCCTAAACAGAAAAGTCCAAACCACGTGATCCACGATAGGTTTAGGTGTTACCCTAACTACCCAACAGGAACAAGATATCAAAATGATCTCAATAGAAATGTAATAACGGGTTTTACCCCTATCATGAAAATTAAACACTTACTTGCCCTTTTTCTATCTAGAAGCCACTACTAATTCTTGCTGTGTACCAATAATCATTTCAAGCAACATGCTAGGCTTCTCAACGCTTACACATTCTACGGGAACCTGTCATTATTCCAAGATATTTCTCGCTATTTATTTCATAGCCTCAAAACTTTTCCCGCCTTTACTAGGCTCTAGTCCTTACCTACTCCATACTTTTTTAAAAACACAGTTTGGCCTTTTCTTTTCACTTTTCTTCCAAGAATTAAAAGTGCCAAAACTTTATTTTCCTTGTCAAAACTTATTTTTTCCAAACCATAAAACATGTCATTTAAAAAAAATGTAAATCATCATCATTAATCATTCTTTTTTTTTTCAAATCACAAAAACTAGAGTAAACAAGGACAATTAATTCTCAATCAGGCTTACGACTAGTTCTTGCCTATAAGGTCAGTTTAGTCTCTTATGATAAGGTTCAAACATCTACTCCATTCTTAATTTCTACTACTTATTTTGTCCACCCAGCAAAATTAACTTGTCAAAAAGAATTGTCATAAGAATAGAGATTTAAAATCTTTCTTTATTAAAAATTCTTGTTATGAAATATAACAAGAAAACTAGCGAGCTATACATGATCTATAACATGCACCTTTTACTCAGAGAATTTTATTTTAGACAAAATTTTTGCAAGAAATTACTATTCACATAATATGCCTCGTTTTACTTTAAAACCCAATATGTACTTCTTTACATATTTAAAACTTTAACTTTTAAGATTAAAACTAGAAAACACAATAAACCATTTTCCCAAAACTTTTATAATTTCATGTTCTTTAAAGTTAACAGGGATTAGCATCGAAGTAGGTTTCCAATCTTTCCAGGCTTTCCTAATCACTCCTACAAAGTCAATTCTCTCTACTACGTATATTCCTAATCCATTTTTCTCTCCTTAACCTTTTCCAATTTATAAGGTTTTACTGCCAAGCCCACTAATATGAAATATCAACATATGGGATCCACCTTTTTCTTATTTCAAAATATATTGTAGACTTTCTACACAAATTACCTAAGGGTCTCAGATTTCCATATTTATTCCTTTAGTGTACAAAACAGCCATCCCAATTCTTACAATATTATACTCTTTCTACTTAGTTTGTTCCTTTATTGATCTAGGGGTATATATAATATATTTTTAGAAATACAAATTCGTTCACTTACTATTTATATAGGAATCGTAAACCTAAGCTCTGATACCAGATGTAAAATCCCGAATTCCAACAGACTGGGTTTTTTATATTTCAGTCCATCGAAACTCGTATTGGTTTGCTCTAGTATCCTGTAGAAAAGACAGAGATATAAAACATGTTAGAGCTCAGGAAATTTCTCACTGTGGAATGGATAAATCTAATGTAATCAAAATATAGCCTGGCCGTATTAATAATAATGGCTAACTAGTATCCAAAGCTATCATGTCTTTGCCACAAATCAAACCTGCGAGTATGTTATGAGGAGGGGGTCAGAACACAATTCTGGTGACCGGATTTAAACTATACACTTTGTATAATCCTACAAATACAGCTCAATCACATTTTATTATTTATTAAGTTACTTGGGTTAACAACACTCAAGGCTTACACACACGTCGTACCCATTTACTTCCCAGTGGATTAACCTAATACAGTATACTTGTAGCTACCCCCAATATTAAGTTACACCACATGGTACCCCACTCGCACAGCCTCCACCATAATACAACTGAAATATACGCAGTCCCTCATCCTACGTCAGAGTGACATACGGATCTCTTTATAACAATGTTACGTTCCGTATGTACCTGTCAATTCTATGCTACATAAGCGTATAGACTGCCACCTTCGATCGAATCAGATTCCATACTGGAGTAATGCCCTCAAGTCTCCGATAAACATAAAGAGCAGACATGCATGTATCTAGACTTTCGCACGTACGTATCATCAATTGTAGCTCGATGTCATAAGCGCACGTCCTCTAATGTGCACCGAGTTCTGTGGCAGGGCGATACAAGAAACACGGAACTTGGTCGGGAGCTTTTCCATATCTGTACAGGCCCTCCTTTAAGAGCCTCTAAATACATATATTCCTAGGCTCTGTTTTCACGGTGGCTATGGCCCCACCTCGGCCCCTCCCTCAACTAGTAAAGACTAAAAGAGCTAAGTGACATGCCCCTAACAACAAACAATCTAAACATCCAGTTGGTGTCTCCCCTTAACCAACGCACCTCGATAGTGAAAGGTGAATGGTCTATTGGGTTTAGCTCTAGTCTTTTTGCATCCTATCGGTTGTCCATCCGACGATCTACTATCATTGTTGGTCGTGACCCTATGCCTCCACGTTGAGGCGACTGTTGAATCACCCTAGTGTCACCTCATCAGAACATTTTGACTGCAAAGCAACTTTTACAGTCAAGGCCCACCAACCATGAGTTACGAGTAAACCCAACCTTTGAGAGCACAGTCTAAACATCTGCCACCCCATAGAGGACTAACAGGAGCACCTTATGTACCTCAGGAAGCCGCGTGCTTCATCCTCCAGTCCTTCGGAGCCGACGGAATAATCAGATGAACGTGCGCTCCCCTCGTGCCTCATGACACCACAATGTTCTACCCCCTTGGGTAATTCACCCTTAAACGTGTGGACTGGTCCATGCGCCTCATTTTAATATGTTATTAGACCATATATCTAAACATTCTTTTATGCGCTTGTTTGAACTCATAGGGTTTCCATTTAACTTGGATATCATCTTAACTTTTTCTTCAAGTTACCAAGTTCTTTCAAGCCCTTTATATCTCTAAGGAATGGGCCCCTCTTGCTTATTAATTTTAGTCATATAACTTAACGCATTTAAGTTGATTAATAACCCTCAACATGTTATTCTCTAGATTGTGATGCAAGGTCTATAATCCCTTTATATACTTGTTTGATTCAAGGTTATAATAATATGTTCTACTTAATACGTAATTAAGTATATCTCAATTTACATGTTTTCTGTCTAACATGTCATTTATTATTTATGATTAAACATAACTTATTTCATTTCATAAATTTGCCTCATTCTTTCCTAATTAATCATAATTCCATCTTACCCTGTCACTACAACTTATCGTTGTTTACTTACTAACTTAGTTAACTTAACAAAGATTCACTGATAAGTCTCCATTCCATTTGTTATACCTATGTTATAAATTTCTCAGGACAAGCCTTAAAATGTTATTCTTATCGGCATATTTCAGATTTCCAATTTTTCAAAATACTTAATTTATAATTATGTACAACTTCTTTCATTTCATAAACTTTTCCCCTTTTCCCTACTTATTACAAACAACTGGTTTTGGGTTTCCCCATATACTTAATTTACAAGTAAGTGCCACTTATTTTGTTTAACCAGTTATCTCATTTTCTCACCAGTTTATTATAACCGAAGTTATAATATTCTCTTGTCCCTACGACCATTCTACCTATTATCATACATTTTTATTAACGTAATTTATTTATAATAGGTTATTATCATTCCTCGTTCATTCCCATTTCCTTTTACTGTTGTAGTTATCATTAATTCAATTCCATTCATTTCCATTAACTACAATTAATGTCATTTATCAATCCTGCCAAATACATATATTATATATATATATATATATGTATATATGTATATGTCTATGCCCCAGACCTCTCACATTACGCCTACACTTGCGGATGCTGGATTTGCCGGGCGGTTCCAGGCAGACTTCTTCCACAATTTTACTTAACGTCGTGTCTCAGCACCATTACATGTTTTATTTATGCACTTAGACCCCTACCATTAGATTTACCCCTTGTGGATGTTGGAAATATCGGGCAGTTCCGGGAAGACTTCTACCACAAGCGTAATCTAACGTCATATCTAAGTGCGGTTGCAGTTTCTTATTTACTGTAAATCTTCTATATAATCTAGGCATGTCTATTCTTTCAAATTTCCACTGTAATTTTTAATTTACATGTCATCATATTATGCCTATTTTATGCAATATGTTCTTTCTAACATATAATCAATTCTATTCTATCATGTAATCAATTAATCAGGTAATTGTTCAAATTTAACAATAAATTGTGATCGCCAAATCATGTAATTTTTCTAACTTAATAACTTTCTCAATTTCTATCATTAAAGGTCTAGGTACATAAATGTCAAAAATTAACGTGGAATTGGAACAACAGTAATTGTATGCATATTTTGGCAAATTTTCCAACATATCAATATCTTAGCATATTAATATACCAACATGTCATATTTGTCACTTTAATACTTTTAACATATGTTTAAACATTTCAACATATCATATTTAAACATATCATAAAAACAATTCATTACTTTAATTATTCCAGCAAATTCACATTATACGATAACGAGGAATGTTAAACGATAATATATCATTATCAAAAATGATATAACTAAAGTCCAATCACCTTACTTGCATTCCAAATCCTGGATCAGGTCCAAATCTACAATCCTATGGTTTTCCCCTAATTGGATTCAAAACCTAACAACCAAGGATTCATAGTTTTTACTAAAAGAAAGAGGGGAGAAAGGGGAAGAAAATTGAATAGACCAGATCTAGAAAATTACCCTCACTTCACATTTGATTCTGAACAACTTTTTATTAACATCAATTCTTTTCCTCCAGACCTTGATTTAGAATTTTCCTAATCTTATAGTCTTAATTTTCTACAGAGATTTCAGGAGGAAGAAGAATGGCAGAGCTTCTACATTGTCTCAGAAATATGAGATTTAGAGTAAGCTCTGCTAGCCTATTTATAGGTGTTCAGGATCTTATCATATAACAGCGCTGATTTAGCATTGAACCAGGTTAAGAAAATAGTCCAGGTACATTAACTGATCTGCCCAAATCTATGTTGGATCTGGGGGATGTCAACACAGGTGTCAACACCCCTATAGGGGTGTCGACCCCTTGGGTCCCACCAGAAGTTTTGGCGCAGAATTCGATTTTCGAATTTTCTTGAATGTTCTAATTTTTTTGGAATTTATTTAAATGTTATATTCACATGTAATCTTCTTATACATATACAATTCTTCGAACGATAATTTTACACGTACATATACGCACAACTTTCGTTTTGTTTTCAAAATTCACACGGTTTTGCACCGTTATTTGACCCTTGCCATATTTCATTGACTGTAGCCTTATCTTGAATTTTATCTCTTATATATATATATTTCTGCATATATATATAGATATATCCTCATGTGTGTGTGTGTGTATATATATATATGTTGACACACTTTTTGGTAAAAGCTGTCACACACGGAATTTCTGGATAGCATCGCACTCAGGCACTGAGAAAATCGTCAACAAACATGAAGCGGTTTGGTCGAAATCACATCATCAACATAAACAGGACCGAAACTCCTATCAGACGACCTCTTTTGGGCCCAAAAACAGCAATTACAAAGAAAAGCTCTGTAACTCTTGTAGCCCTCTGAATTAGCTTCAGGTTGAGCTTTCGTTTGGACAAAACGGGCTTAGGGTTTGAAAGTTATGCCCGTTTCCGTAAACACACGCAGAACTTGGATTTTGAGAATTGGTGACATTTCTGTTCGGGTCGCCCCCTTTAGTTCGTGGGCTCTCCCTTAGCCTCGCCCCTCCTCGACTCGTGACGCACCCCCGCCTCGTGGAGTCTCCTCAGCTCGTGATGCAACCCGGTTCGTGATCCACTCATTGATCACGACCCCGACTCGTGAGGCATGTATGGGTCACGACCCTCATAATCATGACCTGATCGTGTCAACACCAGCTTCACCACATCATCGCGCAACCGGCTCGGCTCGCCCACCCATGACCATGAACCGCCTGCACCGTAACAACAACAACACTCAATTTTGACCTGTTCTCATGGCTACTCCCACTCCTACTTTCACGGATCGGGCGCCACGTGCTCCATCACGAACCGGTCAACCCAGAAGCCCTCCTACAGCTATAAATACTGTAACGACCCAGAAAATCTGAACCAATTTAAAATTTTTAAATTGGATAAAATAATGGATTTTTAATATTTAAAATAAATATTTTAAATAATGGCGATGAAAACTGAGTTTGAATCGACATTTGAAAACGAATATAATTAATTATAATTATATATAGAATTGAAAATGGCGCGGTAGTTCGATAATTCGATTTCAAACTCCAATTGAATATACCGGGTGCAAACCAATCCGGATTTTAGTGAAACAAAAAATAATGGAATCTAATTGATGATATCTTTCTAACGAATCCGACCAATGGAAATTTGATAGCGGGAATCAAAAGATATGTCCAGTTGAAAAATTCCGAATAGTCGCTATGGAATTCAGGCCCTTAAAAATGGACATTTTGCAAACGACCTCGGATTTCGACGAAACCACTTTTATTGGATCCGTAGGGTCAAGTTATTGTTAGGTTTCAAATTTCATAATTTTTCGAATCAATATCTGAGCGTGGCAAAAGAAAACGCGTTTGACCAGTTTCAGTTGATTTTAATCGACTGGAAATTGGCCATTTTTCAAACGGTCTCAGAATTCGACGAAACTAGTTTTGTTAGGACCGTATCGTCAATACGAAGCTAGAAAATATTTTTCTGGAATCTTTCTAGTTAGTATGTGGCCCCGGTAATTTGAAATGTACGTTTAAAATTCAATATAGTGATTTAAATGTAAATTCAAAAGGAAACTGATTATAACAATCGAATCAGCTTGCGATACATATCCCATTGTGTTCGGAATGGGGGTTAAACGCTATGGACGACAGGCGGTGGGCCTCGTTTCGAGGTCGTATGTAAAAGTCAACCTTTTTGCAAAATTAAATAATAAAATAATAAAAATAATTTTAATCTCCCTCCCTTATCCTTCTTTCTGCCCCCCCCCCCCCCCCCCCCCCGTTCATTTTTATTTCAAACGAAAAGAGAAAAAAAAAAGGAAAAACCCTAAGAAGGCGATCGACGCCCTGAACCATCGCCGCCCCTCCGTCCGCTCTGCCTGTCCTCCCTCCCTCGATCGAAGACCCAAAACCCTCGAAGCCGCCGACCCTGACATCGAGCGCAACCCCCGAAGCAGCGACGCCTTGCCGCCTTACCGCCGAAGAAGACGAGTCGCCCCCCCCCCCCTTTTGCAGCTAATTCGGTGAGCACTTTCTTTTTATTTTTTTATTTTATTTATTCTGTAAAACAGATTTCTTTTATAAAAGAATTAAAAAACAGATTTTTTATAAAAGAATTAAAAACTGATTTCTTTAAAAAAAAACAGATTTTTTATAAAAGAATTAAAAACAGATTTCTTTTATAAAAGAATTAAAAACAGATTTTTTATAAAAGAATTAAAAACAGATTTCTTTTATAAAAGAATTAAAAACAGATTTTTTATAAAAAGAATTAAAAACAGATTTTTAAAAAAAAGAGAATAAAACTGATTTTTCTTTAAAAGATTAAAACTGATTTTCTATAAAAAGAGTAAAAACTGATTTTATAAAGAATTTTAAACTGATTTTGATTTGAAAAAAAAAACTGATTTGTTTAAATATTAAAAACTGATTTTATTTTAGCTAATTAAAAACTGATTTTATTTTAGATAAGTAAAAACTGATTTTATAAAAAGAGTAAAAACTGATTTTATAAAAAGAGTAAAAACTGATTTTATAAAAAGAGTAAAACTGATTTTTCTTTAAAAGATTAAAACTGATTTTTTTGAAAGGTTAAAACTGTTTTTAAAGAAAGGTTAAAACTGATTTTTCGAAAAAGATTTGAACTTTAAAAAGAAAAATCATATTTTTATATATCGAAAGTCAAAAGAAAAATCATATTTTTATATATTGAAAGTCGAAGTAGAAATCAGATTTTTATATATTAAATAGCATAGTAAAAATTCGATTTTTACATGTGTAGAGAATACGGGCGAAAGCGACAAAAGGCGAAGATTTCTATAAAGGAAGTGTCGTGCAGTTGGATAGCTATTGGTGAGATTTCTGATTTTAAAATTATATATATGTGTGAAAATAAAAGTGAATTGCTATATATAAATATATATATATATACGCCCCTCGTCCACAAACCATGGACGATATTTATTGGTTGAAATGGTTGTGAAAATTGATTGATAGCGATTGATTGTTTGGGATTGTTTGTGATTGATATTGGTTGATTGTGGTTGAAAAATACCCATTTGTGGTTGAGAAATATTTGGTTGAAACCACATAGGATTAGTTTGTGGAAATGAAATAAATATATACATGCCGCCTGCGTGCGAACTAGATGCATGATCCCCATTGTCAAAAACCGCGAGGTTTTAAGGTAGAGCGAGGAGCCGTACTAGGGACGGTGCCGGTGTAACTACCCTGCCGTTATGCTGCCGAAATTTTGAATAATATTCGTGTGTTTGAATTATTTTCATTTGTTTAACTATATTTATTCGTTGAATAGAAAACATTCATGTGTTGAATTGATATTCATTCGTTGTTTAGAAATTCATGTGTTGTATGGTATTCATATTTTGAAATAAATTGTTCGATAATAAAAATCACATTTTTATCTATATATAAAAACTATTGAAAACATTCATGTGTTGAATTGATATTCATTCGTTGTTTAGAAATTCATGTGTTGAATGGTATTCATATTTTGAAATAAATTGTTCGATAATAAAAATCACATTTTTATCTATATATAAAAACTATTGAAAACATTCATGTGTTGAATTGATATTCATTCGTTGATTAGAAATTCATGTGTTGAATGGTATTCATATTTTGAAATAAATTGTTCGATAATAAAAATCACATTTTTATCTATATATAAAAACTATTGAAAACATTCATGTGTTGAATTGATATTCATTCGTTGATTAGAAATTCATGTGTTGAATGGTATTCATATTTTGAAATAAATTATTCGATAATAAAAATCACATTTTTATCTATATATAGAAACCATAGAAAACATTCATGTGTTGAATTGATATTCATTCGTTGTTTAGAAATTCATGTGTTGAATGGTATTCATATTTTGAAATAAATTGTTTGATGATAAAAATCCTATTTTATCACCAACTTGAACTATATAGAAAAATAGTGTTTGAGATGAATTGTTTTACAATAAAAATCACATTTTTATTGTATGCATAAATCGTTGAAATGTGAAATGTTAAAAATAGCCACTTGTTCAAAATAAACATATATGAGTTGAAATATTCATTAATTAGCTAATGAAATGATTTGCACCTATTTATGTAACATTAGAACGGATGGTGTTTTTAAACCAAATTGAAATCAAATATGAAGTCGAATAGAAAATGATAAATGATAAGAACTGTATATATATGTACATGCATATTTATTGAACAGGTTATAGCAAAGGGGCTAGAGAAGAGGAATAAAATTTTGTGCCCGACAAATAGGTACACATTTACTGATTTGTTTGGGTGATGATTTTGAGCCTGTTGGCTAGCCGCTTGGCTTTTTCTTTTTCTTTTTGAGATTAGAAGGACCGGGAAAGCTATTTGCGATTTCCCGATGCTCCCGGTGCAGGGGAGGTTATGGCGAAATTTTTCCAAAATTTAAGGTGTTAGAAAAATATTTGAAGTGAAAACGATATTGAAATTGTTGAATGAACTATATTTATATAAATATATAAATATAAATAAAATTAAAACGAAACGAAGCCGTGCAGTTCGTATTTTGAAACCGTGATTTCAAACGACTAGTGCGGGAAATCCGACCATTGGATTTTCCCGAAACCTCAACCGTCGGGTTCACCTTGGAAATATCTTCCCAACGGCACCAACTTTGTAGAAATCCAACGGTTGGATTGTCTGGAATGTTTAATTCAAATCTGAAGAAAAACAGCGCCAGAAGCGATTATATTTATATATATATAAATATAATTATATATTAAATCGAATAACGACGCTGCAGTTCGTATTTTGAAATCGAAAATTCAAACGATTGTACCGGGAGATCCGACCGTCGGATTTTCCCGAAACTGGAACCGTTGGATTCGTTTTGAAAAGACCTTTCTAATGATGTAAATTTTGTGAAGATCCAACGGTTAGATTTTCAGATATGTGTAAATCAAATCTGAAGAAAAACAGCGCCACGGCCGCTGTATGGCCCGAAGCGTCGTTTTGAATAAATTAGCTATTTTAAAATAAATAAAAATAGCGATAAATAGTTATAAAATATCATAAGTGATATGGAATGGAAATAAACTGAATTTGCTTGATTTATGTGATATTTGATGGTTGAATGTGTTTGGTGTGAAAATTACATTAAAGAACAAAATTGGTGTTGTCGAATAATTTAACCATTGAAATAAATCGAATTGAAATTCTAAATATACGTGAATTATTTGAAAAGGCCTAGTTAATTCTCATTTCGAATAATTGACCGACGATTGAAATTCGAAGATGAAGACGGTGGTCGAAGACCGGAGATCTTCACCTCGTTTGGATGGTAACCGAGGTCCTGATTGGGAGGCATCCCGAAATATGGATAATGAGTGGTGATCGTTCAGACGTACGTGTTGATCGAAGGGTTTGCGAGGTATTTAGTGCCTCCGGTTTCGTTCAGACCCAGAACGGACTTGTAAATGGATTGTGTGTCCGACATTGGATTTTATTCTGTGTTGATTGATCTCTGTTAAATATACATCTGTTTGGCGGCGGAGAATTTATTCTTTTGCTTAACGCCCTTCTCTGAGACGTACGAGCTCAGAGGTTGTATATCGATGGACATCAATCGCATGGCGTGAATTGCCTGTGTGGCATGCTAAGATGCAGTGATCAGGGCTTCTGTTGAAAAGCAAAGTCTTGTGGTGATGATCAAAGCACCGCCTGTGTGGTGTAGCTTTGTGTATAACGTGAATTCGCGAGCCTCACACCCCGGTATGAACCTAAAACTGGAGAAGGACCTCAGGGAGGGCATGCGTTTCTTTCTAGCTAGGGTGGTGTCAGTGACCTACCAGCCCTGACATTTATATACTTTTCACCTATGTGGTTGTTGCTGTTGCGAGGCGCCTCGGTTTGATCGGACGATCCGGGTCCGATGGAGTCATTCGTTGGCTCGTTTACGCCCCAAAGGGCGGGGAAACGTATTGTTCAGGCATTTTAGTCCACATCGGTGGACCGGCCCTGTCGCTCCAAGGGCCCACCTGAGTCTGGGTCCTGTGGCTCGGGCTAGAGAGTCACGAATTCGGTAAGGACTATCTTTTGCCTTGGTTCATGACGGAAATCCAATTTCCAAATACGACACCGTGCGGTTTTGATTGTATATATATATGGCGACATGATATATGGTACCCATGCCGTCTATGATTGATAGTTATGATTTGAAATTGTTTTCAAAACATATAGACACTAGCAATAATATCAAATGCCTTTGTTTTATTCGTATCAAGCATATTTTGGCCGTTATAAGGTAAAACTCTATCCTCCGGTTTGCGTTGCATTGTGTGATGGGAACTGAGTCTTATAACGGTTTCATTTTATAAAGCATAGCGATGTTTAAAAGAAAGATTTGTTTTAAAGCACTGGCAATCCAATGGAGTAAACCCGTTCCACGAAAGTGGCGTGGTCCTGTGATTAGCCAATTATATATTTGTTGAGTGGATTTCTCATACCAGTCCCATGACTGACTCGTAGTTTGTTTCACTCTCAAACTCGGGTGCCCCTTTTTCCACACGGGCAGCCTTGTATTCAGGTTTAGCTGGTTCTTTCTGGATAGCTGGAGCTGAAGATGGATTCTATCATTTATTTCTTTTATGCTGTTCAGCTCCTATTGTACATATTTTGTTTATTTCCGCTGTAGACATTTATGTATAGCTGAACCGTATTTGTACTAAGTAAGATCCTGTATACTGTGTAACTCTGATGATTACTTTTATCCAGTATATTTTGTTGTTCATTATCTGGTGTATTTATTTAATTTTGTTCTGCTATTATATGTTTCTGTGTTATATTCCAAAGATAACCTTGTTTCCGTGAGAACGGGAAATCGGGTCGTCACAACGTGGTATCAGAGCTTTGGTTAAGCTTAGTTCTGGAGTATAACATTTGAACGAACTCGTCAGAAATAGAACCAGTAGTGTTCTAGGACGGGTAACTCCATACAGATAGGATCAGTAATATCCTAGTATGAGTAAAGTAGAATGAGATTACACCTCGATAGACACATTTACATTTGAAGTATGTGTTTCTATATTTTAAAATACCTTTTCTGTGACCTGACACTTGTTCTGCCATTTGCAGAAGTACTAGAAAAATGAGTGTCAGAAGCAGAAGGAATGCAGAACCGGATATTGAGGCCCTATTAATCAAATATCGAAATATGGGTGGAATACCGTTCTCTGGTGAAGAATCTATTATGAAGACACAAGCTTGGATTCGTTCGGCTGAGAAAATCTTCGAAGCATTAAAGCTGAGGGATGACCAGAAAAGATTACTGGCCTCCTGGGCACTCAAAGATGAAGCTTTGTTCTGGTGGGATTCGGTTATAGAGAATAATCCAGAAGGTGATATCACCTGGGACAGATTCAAAGTGATATTCTTAGAAAGATTTACTCCTCCCGAAGCAACTGAGCGATTATGCGATGAATTTTCTTATCTGATACAAGGAGACATGACAATTCCCGAATATCATAAGAAATTCAATGAACTTTCTCACTTTGCTCCTCATCTAATTCAAGACCCAAAGAGGAAAAATCTGAGATTTATTCACGGGCTTCAAAGGAAATACCGGAATAAAGTATTGGGGCATGTGAAGCTTCCTTTCTCAGAAATGATTTATATGGCTTATCAATACGAAGATCTAGACAAGAAAGGAATGTTGCGCGACGAAGAAGAAGTTTGTTGTAGTGACAAAACAGAGTCAGAAATTGATATTCCTGAGGCAAGTACAACGTCTGAGATCCGTAAAAAGCCCGGTACTAAGAGGAAAAGGGCTGAATCTGGGAAAGAACCCGTAACGACCACCGTATGCAATAACTGCAATAAGAAAGGACATCTTTCGATAAGTTGCAGATCTCTAAGGAAACGAGTAAAGGATGGGTCTAAATCCGGTAAGAGGTTACAAGAGAAAAGAGGATGCCATAAGTGCCACCAAGCCGGGCATATTGCGAAAAACTGCCCGCTACCTCAGAAACCTAAAGAAGTAAATATAAATGAAGTGGTGGAAGTACTTGCATCCTCGTCTACTCAGGAAAGGTCCGATGTTTTAGAAGGCACGCTCAATGTCAAAAACATTCCAGTTAAAGTACTGTTTGACACAGGCGCGTCACGAAGCTTTATTGCAAAGAGTGCAGTCAAGAAGTTGGATCTGAGGTTGAAAAAGCTCAAAGAACCAATGACGGTGCAAAATCCAGTTGGGGGTTCCATCAATCTCAGTTGGGTTTGTGTCGTACCAGTCTCTTTTTCTTGCTATAAATTTCCTATTATCTGTATCGTCATGAATTTTAATGAATTCGATCTTATTCTGGGATTGGATTGGCTAACCAAATATGAAGCGGAGGTCAGATGCGCCGAGAGAGTTGTAAAGGCAAAAGCACAATTGGGAAATTATATAACCATACCATGTGAAGGCCCGACTTCAAATAGAAAAGATTTCTGGTCAGCTCTCGATGTTTCTCCAGCCCAAATTGAAAATATCCCTGAAGTTACAGAGAATATTCCTGACCTCATCAAAGATATTCCTGTCGTCAAGAACTATGCGGATGTGTTCGAGGAAGTTGTTCGCTTACCTCCGCAAAGGGAAATAGATTTCAAAATTGCTTTAATTCCGAATGCAAGGCCGGTAGTTCACGCTATTCGAAGAATGTCCTTGAAAGAGAAGGAGGAATTAGACAATCAAACAAGACAACTAGTATGGAAAGGTCTGATCAGGCCTAGTTTCTCTGATTGGGGCGCAGCAGTGGTGTTTGTCCCAAAATCTGACGGTACTCTACGTCTATGTGTGGATTATCGTGATTTGAACAAGCAGACCATAAAGAATAAATATCCATTGCCACGAATAGATGATTTGTTGGATCGATTAAATGGCGCACAAGTATTTTCACGAATGGACCTAGCTACAGGATTCCATCAACTTCGAATTGCCGAAGAGTGTGTTCCAATGACATCGTTCAGAGGCCCCGACTTATTCTACGAGTGGTTAGTAATGCCGTTCGGCTTATGTAACGCCCCTGCTTACTTCGTCGATCTAATGAACAGGGTATTCAGAGGAGTATTGAATAAATTTGTTCTGGTTTTTATTGATGATATTCTAATCTTCTCTAAATCAAAGGCCGAGCATGAAAAACATTTGGAACAAGTATTAGAAATCCTCAGATGGAATGTATTAAAAGCAAAGTTTTCCAAATGTATATTCTGGCAAGATGAAGTGAAATTTCTGGGCCATGTCGTATCGAAAGATGGAATCGCTGTGGATCCAAGAAAAATCACAGCTATTCAGAATTGGAAACAGCCCAGTACTCCCACTGAAGTCCGCAGTTTTCTCGGATTGGCTAGCTATTACCGAAAGTTCGTTAAAGACTTTTCGAAGATATCTGGTCACTTAACGAAGCTTACAAAGAAGCATTCTAAGTTCAAATGGACTCAAGAGAGTGAGGAGGCTTTTGAAGAGCTAAAGTTAAGATTGACGACAGCTCCAGTATTAACCATCATTGATGGCAACCAAGATCTAAAAGTCTGGACTGATGCGTCTAGAGAAGGCCTTGGAGCAGTGTTAATGCAAAGAGGCCAAGTGATTGCTTATGCTAGCCGTCAACTGAAACCGCACGAGAAAAACTATGTAACTCATGATCTTGAGTTATTGGCTATCATATTCTCTTTGAAAATCTGGAGACACTATCTTCTGGGCGAGAGATTTGAACTGTTTACAGATCACCAGTCGTTAAAGTATCTGTTCACTCAGAAGGACTTAAATCTGAGACAGCAACGTTGGCTGGAGTTTCTTGCAGCATATGACTTCGAAATTATATATACTCCAGGAAAAGCCAATGTCGTGGCCGATGCGTTAAGCAGAAAGAATGTAATGATCGCCAGTTTTATTATCACGATTTCATTGCTAGATAAGATATCCGCTCTTCAGGAGGATGATCACTTCATTCAGAAGATCAGAGGGATAATTCAACAAGGCGAACCCTCGAGTTTTCAAGTTGATAATGAGGGGATTCTAAGGCTCAAAGGTCGAATATGCGTTCCTAACATTCCTGAACTTCGAAAGGAAGTATTGGATGAATGCCACAAGTCAAAACTCAGTATCCATCCGGGAGTAAGCAAAATGTATAATGACATCAAACGCACTTTCTGGTGGAAGTCAATGAAGAGGGACATTTCCTTATATGTTAGCCGATGCCCTACCTGCCAGCTAGTCAAAAGCGACCAACAGAAACTAGCCGGATTATTACAACCGCTAGAAGTTCCTGGCTGGAAGTGGGAACATATTTCTATGGATTTCATTGATGGTTTGCCCAGAACAAGAAGAGGAAATGACAGTATTTGGGTGATCGTAGATCGTTTCACGAAGACCGCCCATTTCATACCTGTCAAATCAAATAGAACTGCTCAGAGTCTGGCGCAGATTTACTTCAGGGAAATAGTTAGACTACATGGAGTGCCACTCAGTATAGTCAGTGATAGAGATACAATATTCACTAGCAAATTCTGGGAAGCATTTCAAGTCGAGCTAGGAACGAAGTTAAACTTGAGCACCGCTTATCATCCTCAGACAGACGGTCAGACTGAGAGGGTGAATCGCATTTTAGAAGATCTATTGCGGGCTTGTATTCTAGATTTCGGTGGATCATGGGAAGACCATCTGCATTTGGCTGAATTCTCTTATAACAACAGCTACCAGGCGAGTCTGACAATGTCGCCATTCGAAGCATTGTATGGTAGACCGTGCCGATCTCCCGCTTGTTGGGTCGAGCCTGGAAATAGACTTGTGTTGGGTCCTGATATGATTCGAGAAGCGGCCGACAAAGTTGATTTTATTAAGAAGCGATTACTCGCCGCTCAAAGCCGACAAAAGAGCTATGCCGATAGAAGAAGAAGAGATATATCCTTTGAAGTTGGCGACTATGTATATTTGAAAGTATCGCCGATGAGAGGAGGTATCCGGTTCGGTAAAACTGGAAAGTTGGCACCCAAATTTATTGGTCCGTTTCCTATTCTGGAACGGATTGGAACTCTCGCATATAAAGTTAAACTGCCTGACTGGTTGCCTGGAGTGCATGATGTATTTCATATATCTCAACTTCGAAATCACGTTCATGATCCAGACTTGGTCGTGGAAGAAGCAGCTCAGCAGGATATTGAAATTACTCCAGAATTAGCTGTGAGGCGAGAGCCGCTAAAGATCATCGGCAAAGAAACCAAAGAGCTGAGAAACAAGAAGGTTCACTTAGTCAAAGTGCAATGGAGTGGAGATCCGCGAGATTGTACTTGGGAAACTGAGGAGAGCATTCAGAAAGCTTATCCTAGATGCCGAGTAGATATCTCTGATTGACTCTGGTGCAAGGTACATTTACCCTACTTTGCATTACCATTTAATTCTCTATTCTATTATAATTGTTTGAATGATTTTAGAAGAAAAATAGGAATTAATTTGTATGGCTTTGAAAGGTTAAAAACAATTGGATTGGTTGTTGTGTTGTGTGATCGTAGATTTATCAAACCACTTTCGACTTTATTCCTTTTCGGGGACGAAAAGTTTTAAGTGGGGGAGATTGTAACGACCCAGAAAATCTGAACCAATTTAAAATTTTTAAATTGGATAAAATAATGGATTTTTAATATTTAAAATAAACATTTTAAATAATGGCGATGAAAACTGAGTTTGAATCGACATTTGAAAACGAATATAATTAATTATAATTATATATAGAATTGAAAATGGCGCGGTAGTTCGATAATTCGATTTCAAACTCCAATTGAATATACCGGGTGCAAACCAATCCGGATTTTAGTGAAACCAAAAATAATGGAATCTAATTGATGAAATCTTTCTAACGAATCCGACCAATGGAAATTTGATAGCGGGAATCAAAAGATATGTCCAGTTGAAAAATTCTGAATAGTCGCTATGGAATTCAGGCCCTTAAAAATGGACATTTTGCAAACGACCTCGGATTTCGACGAAACCACTTTTGTTGGATCCGTAGGGTCAAGTTATTGTTAGGTTTCAAATTTCATAATTTTTCGAATCAATATGTGAGCGTGGCAAAAGAAAACGCGTTTGACCAGTTTCAGTTGATTTTAATCGACTGGAAATTGGCCATTTTTCAAACGGTCTCAGAATTCGACGAAACTTGTTTTGTTAGGACCGTATCGTCAATACGAAGCTAGAAAATATTTTTTTGGAATCTTTCTAGTTAGTATGTGGCCCCGGTAATTTGAAATGTACGTTTAAAATTCAATATAGTGATTTAAATGTAAATTCAAAAGGAAACTGATTATAACAATCGAATCAGCTTGCGATACATATCCCATTGTGTTCGGAATGGGGGTTAAACGCTATGGACGACAGGCGGTGGGCCTCGTTTCGAGGTCGTATGTAAAAGTCAACCTTTTTGCAAAATTAAATAATAAAATAATAAAAATAATTTTAATCTCCCTCCCTTATCCTTCTTTCTGCCCCCCCCCCCCCGTTCATTTTTATTTCAAACGAAAAGAGAAAAAAAAAAGGAAAAACCCTAAGAAGGCGATCGACGCCCTGAAGCATCGCCGCCCCTCCGTCCGCTCTGCCTGTCCTCCCTCCCTCGATCGAAGACCCAAAACCCTCGAAGCCGCCGACCCTGACATCGAGCGCAACCCCCGAAGCAGCGACGCCTTGCCGCCTTGCCGCCGAAGAAGACGAGTCGCCCCCCCCCTTTTGCAGCTAATTCGGTGAGCACTTTCTTTTTATTTTTTTTATTTTATTTATTCTGTAAAACAGATTTCTTTTATAAAAGAATTAAAAAACAGATTTTTTATAAAAGAATTAAAAACTGATTTCTTTAAAAAAAAAACAGATTTTTTATAAAAGAATTAAAAACAGATTTCTTTTATAAAAGAATTAAAAACAGATTTTTTATAAAAGAATTAAAAACAGATTTCTTTTATAAAAGAATTAAAAACAGATTTTTTATAAAAAGAATTAAAAACAGATTTTAAAAAAAAAGAGAATAAAACTGATTTTTCTTTAAAAGATTAAAACTGATTTTCTATAAAAAGAGTAAAAACTGATTTTATAAAGAATTTTAAACTGATTTTGATTTGAAAAAAAAAACTGATTTGTTTAAATATTAAAAACTGATTTTATTTTAGCTAATTAAAAACTGATTTTATTTTAGATAAGTAAAAACTGATTTTATAAAAAGAGTAAAAACTGATTTTATAAAAAGAGTAAAAACTGATTTTATAAAAAGAGTAAAACTGATTTTTCTTTAAAAGATTAAAACTGATTTTCTATAAAAAGAGTAAAACTGATTTTATAAAAAGATTAGAACTGTTTTTTTTGAAAGGTTAAAACTGTTTTTAAAGAAAGGTTAAAACTGATTTTTCGAAAAAGATTTGAACTTTAAAAAGAAAAATCATATTTTTATATATCGAAAGTCAAAAGAAAAATCATATTTTTATATATTGAAAGTCGAAGTAGAAATCAGATTTTTATATATTAAATAGCATAGTAAAAATTCGATTTTTACATGTGTAGAGAATACGGGCTAAAGCGACAAAAGGCGAAGATTTCTATAAAGGAAGTGTCGTGCAGTTGGATAGCTATTGGTGAGATTTCTGATTTTAAAATTATATATATGTGTGAAAATAAAAGTGAATTGCTATATATAAATATATATATATATACGCCCCTCGTCCACAAACAATGGACGATATTTATTGGTTGAAATGGTTGTGAAAATTGATTGATAGCGATTGATTGTTTGGGATTGTTTGTGATTGATATTGGTTGATTGTGGTTGAAAAATACCCATTTGTGGTTGAGAAATATTTGGTTGAAACCACATAGGATTAGTTTGTGGAAATGAAATAAATATATACATGCCACCTGCGTGCGAACTAGATGCATGATCCCCATTGTCAAAAACCGCGAGGTTTTAAGGTAGAGCGAGGAGCCGTACTAGGGACGGTGCCGGTGTAACTACCCTGCCGTTATGCTGCCGAAATTTTGAATAATATTCGTGTGTTTGAATTATTTTCATTTGCTTAAACTATATTTATTCGTTGAATAGAAAACATTCATGTGTTGAATTGATATTCATTCGTTGTTTAGAAATTCATGTGTTGTATGGTATTCATATTTTGAAATAAATTGTTCGATAATAAAAATCACATTTTTATCTATATATAAAAACTATTGAAAACATTCATGTGTTGAATTGATATTTATTCGTTGTTTAGAAATTCATGTGTTGAATGGTATTCATATTTTGAAATAAATTGTTCGATAATAAAAATCACATTTTTATCTATATATAAAAACTATTGAAAACATTCATGTGTTGAATTGATATTCATTCGTTGATTAGAAATTCATGTGTTGAATGGTATTCATATTTTGAAATAAATTGTTCGATAATAAAAATCACATTTTTATCTATATATAAAAACTATTGAAAACATTCATGTGTTGAATTGATATTCATTCGTTGATTAGAAATTCATGTGTTGAATGGTATTCATATTTTGAAATAAATTGTTCGATAATAAAAATCACATTTTTATCTATATATAGAAACCATAGAAAACATTCATGTGTTGAATTGATATTCATTCGTTGTTTAGAAATTCATGTGTTGAATGGTATTCATATTTTGAAATAAATTGTTTGATGATAAAAATCCTATTTTATCACCAACTTGAACTATATAGAAAAATAGTGTTTGAGATGAATTGTTTTACAATAAAAATCACATTTTTATTGTATGCATAAATCGTTGAAATGTGAAATGTTAAAAATAGCCACTTGTTCAAAATAAACATATATGAGTTGAAATATTCATTAATTAGCTAATGAAATGATTTGCACCTATTTATGTAACATTAGAACGAATGGTGTTTTTAAACCAAATTGAAATCAAATATGAAGTCGAATAGAAAATGATAAATGATAAGAACTGTATATATATGTACATGCATATTTATTGAACAGGTTATAGCAAAGGGGCTAGAGAAGAGGAATAAAATTTTGTGCCCGACAAATAGGTACACATTTACTGATTTGTTTGGGTGATGATTTTGAGCCTGTTGGCTAGCCGCTTGGCTTTTTCTTTTTCTTTTTGAGATTAGAAGGACCGGGAAAGCTATTTGCGATTTCCCGATGCTCCCGGTGCAGGGGAGGTTATGGCGAAATTTTTCCAAAATTTAAGGTGTTAGAAAAATATTTGAAGTGAAAACGATATTGAAATTGTTGAATGAACTATATTTATATAAATATATAAATATAAATAAAATTAAAACGAAACGAAGCCGTGCAGTTCGTATTTTGAAACCGTGATTTCAAACGACTAGTGCGGGAAATCCGACCATTGGATTTTCCCGAAACCTCAACCGTCGGGTTCGCCTTGGAAATATCTTCCCAACGGCACCAACTTTGTAGAAATCCAACGGTTGGATTGTCTGGAATGTTTAATTCAAATCTGAAGAAAAACAGCGCCAGAAGCGATTATATTTATATATATATAAATATAATTATATATTAAATCGAATAACGACGCTGCAGTTCGTATTTTGAAATCGAAAATTCAAACGATTGTACCGGGAGATCCGACCGTCGGATTTTCCCGAAACTGGAACCGTTGGATTCGTTTTGAAAAGACCTTTCTAATGATGTAAATTTTGTGAAGATCCAACGGTTAGATTTTCAGATATGTGTAAATCAAATCTGAAGAAAAACAGCGCCACGGCCGCTGTATGGCCCGAAGCGTCGTTTTGAATAAATTAGCTATTTTAAAATAAATAAAAATAGCGATAAATAGTTATAAAATATCATAAGTGATATGGAATGGAAATAAACTGAATTTGCTTGATTTATGTGATATTTGATGGTTGAATGTGTTTGGTGTGAAAATTACATTAAAGAACAAAATTGGTGTTGTCGAATAATTTAACCATTGAAATAAATCGAATTGAAATTCTAAATATACGTGAATTATTTGAAAAGGCCGAGTTAATTCTCATTTCGAATAATTGACCGACGATTGAAATTCGAAGATGAAGACGGTGGTCGAAGACCGGAGATCTTCACCTTGTTTGGATGGTAACCGAGGTCCTGATTGGGAGGCATCCCGAAATATGGATAATGAGTGGTGATCGTTCAGACGTACGTGTTGATCGAAGGGTTTGCGAGGTATTTAGTGCCTCCGGTTTCGTTCAGACCCAGAACGGACTTGTAAATGGACTGTGTGTCCGACATTGGATTTTATTCTGTGTTGATTGATCTCTGTTAAATATACATCTGTTTGGCGGCGGAGAATTTATTCTTTTGCTTAACGCCCTTCTCTGAGACGTACGAGCTCAGAGGTTGTATATCGATGGACATCAATCGCATGGCGTGAATTGCCTGTGTGGCATGCTAAGATGCAGTGATCAGGGCTTCTGTTGAAAAGCAAAGTCTTGTGGTGATGATCAAAGCACCGCCTGTGTGGTGTAGCTTTGTGTATAACGTGAATTCGCGAGCCTCACACCCCGGTATGAACCTAAAACTGGAGAAGGACCTCAGGGAGGGCATGCGTTTCTTTCTAGCTAGGGTGGTGTCAGTGACCTACCAGCCCTGACATTTATATACTTTTCACCTATGTGGTTGTTGCTGTTGCGAGGCGCCTCGGTTTGATCGGACGATCCGGGTCCGATGGAGTCATTCGTTGACTCGTTTACGCCCCAAAGGGCGGGGAAACGTATTGTTCAGGCATTTTAATCCACATCGGTGGACCGGCCCTGTCGCTCCAAGGGCCCACCTGAGTCTGGGTCCTGTGGCTCGGGCTAGAGAGTCACGAATTCGGTAAGGACTATCTTTTGCCTTGGTTCATGACGGAAATCCAATTTCCAAATACGACACCGTGCGGTTTTGATTGTATATATATATGGCGACATGATATATGGTACCCATGCCGTCTATGATTGATAGTTATGATTTGAAATTGTTTTCAAAACATATAGACACTAGCAATAATATCAAATGCCTTTGTTTTATTCGTATCAAGCATATTTTGGCCGTTATAAGGTAAAACTCTATCCTCCGGTTTGCGTTGCATTGTGTGATGGGAACTGAGTCTTATAACGGTTTCATTTTATAAAGCATAGCGATGTTTAAAAGAAAGATTTGTTTTAAAGCACTGGCAATCCAATGGAGTAAACCCGTTCCACGAAAGTGGCGTGGTCCTGTGATTAGCCAATTATATATGTGTTGAGTGGATTTCTCATACCAGTCCCATGACTGACTCGTAGTTTGTTTCACTCTCAAACTCGGGTGCCCCTTTTTCCACACGGGCAGCCTTGTATTCAGGTTTAGCTGGTTCTTTCTGGATAGCTGGAGCTGAAGATGGATTCTATCATTTATTTCTTTTATGCTGTTCAGCTCCTATTGTACATATTTTGTTTATTTCCGCTGTAGACATTTATGTATAGCTGAACCGTATTTGTACTAAGTAAGATCCTGTATACTGTGTAACTCTGATGATTACTTTTATCCAGTATATTTTGTTGTTCATTATCTGGTTTATTTATTTAATTCTGTTCTGCTATTATATGTTTCTGTGTTATATTCCAAAGATAACCTTGTTTCCGTGAGAACGGGAAATCGGGTCGTCACAAATACACCTCTACATGGAATTTTAAGGGGATTCTCTCTGACTTTTGGCTAATTCCTTTCTCCTACATCTCCACGGCTTCCACCATTGCTGAGTGCAAGGATTTTGCACCTTCTTACATCTAAATTACAATCTTGTAGTCTCAATTAAACACACGGATTGTGTGTCTACATGTAACTGATTTTTGTAATCTTTCAGTATAACAATAAGATTATAAAGTGGACGTAGGCTACATCTACAGCCGAACCACTATAAAAACCTCGTGTGTTCCCCCTTATTTATCATTTTCTGCATTCTGTGATCTGTGATCTGCATTTGGGTGTTAGTGCCAATTTTTGGTTTAACAATATATTTTTATTTACTTCTTTATATGTACGTTCTTATCCTTTCAATTTTTGAATTTGTATGCGTTCATATATTTGTATGTTTAGTTGGCACTTTCTTAAAAAAAATATGTCGCCAACAAGGTTCGAACCCCCAACCTCTATGCTACAAATCCAGTGCATTAACAAACTGAGCTAGGATGTCTTTTGCTAATAAGTTCAGAAACAGTGGTTGTCATTGTTCTCCTTCCTTTACGTTATTCTCATGTTTTGCTACAATACTTCATTTAAAGGTATCTGTTTCATCTTAACTCAGTTTTCTGCAATCCATAGGTGTAAATTGACCATAAAATCACCACGAACGCAATGACGCTACTCCCGTGGCCAAATTCGGGAAGCTCTTCAAAATTTTCTTTTCTTTTTAAATGTTTATGTTAGTGCATATATGTATACACACATATATGCATTAGTTAATTATTTAATTATTATAAAATGCAAGGTGTTACATGTCCAAAGTGGTTAGGAGTAAAACGGAAGATAGAGAATGCTTGCGGAGGGATCTGGAGGCTAACCATAGAGGGTTTGAGTCGCTTCAAAAGAAGACAGGAGAGTGTGAGTCTGAAGTGGATGCTCTTAGAGAAAATTTCCAAGCAATTTCAAAAAACCTATAGTCTCAATTTAGTCGATGAGCCAACAGTGTGCATCCTTGAAAACCGAAACTGAGACCTTAAGGAATGACAAGGGAAGATTTGATCAGGAGGTACAATACCTCAAAGTCCGTCTCGATTCGTTCTAAGCTAGCCGGAAAACAGGTCTAGGACAATGTCATCGCTACGATCAAAAATGCTGGGAATTCCCACTCCATGATATTAATGTCTGTTTGTTCAGAGCTGAACATGTAGCTGAGAAGAGAGAAATAAGAAAGAGATAACGTTCTGCTGTTCTTTGCTCGTGTCCTCCGCTACAGGAATCTGTCTTGGATGGGTGAATACCAACGGATGTTAACCGAGGCATGGGAAGTATTTATGGGGGAAGCGAATGAGGCGACAAAAGGTCATCCAGTGGATGAAGAGGCTTTAACAAACTGATATTTGCATGGTGATGAGAAGGGTGTTAGGGAACGCGAAATGCAGATCTTAAGGTAAGAATAACACTAGAGGGAGGGTGAATAGTGTTTCTAAGGAATTTACAAAAATCTTAAACTTAAATGATTTACTATATGAGTCACACACAACAGAGATGAACACAGACACATAATCAAACACAAACATAGAAACAAATTAATATAAAATGCAGAGAAAGGAAAGAACATAACGTATTTTACACTGGCCTGGATTACTCCTACATCTAGTCTCATGTAACGCTGGATTGCGCAGAGATTTATTACTATCACTATCCAAGTACAATCCCCTTGATTTCACAGCTACAAGTTTAACACCGCTCCAACCATCCTTGATTTCATGGCTACAAGGTTACCACCTCTCCCTGTCCTTGATTTCAGGGCTACAAGGAACACACCCTTTTCCCAAACACTTCCCAAATGATTACAACAGTCTTATAACTCTTCAATAGCACTTCAATTTAGAGATTAATGGATAGATAGTGAGAAAAGAAGAAGTTTTATATAATTAGAGTAGAAATTGGTGAAGTAGAAGTGTAGAAATCAATAAAATATGAAATATTAATGGTGGGATGAAGAGGGGTGAAGATAGAGAAGAACATATTTTTAAAAATCGAAATCAACCCCTATTTATAAGATTTGAAAGGTTGCAATGCTTTGAAATGTTACAAATAGTGAAAAGACACTTCCTTTAAAATTTGAATTTCTAATAGTTGTATGTCAACATAGACATATATGTATGTTGACATAAGGAAATATTTTTTAAACTATTTTTCAAGTGTTTAATTGTATATATTATTCTGGAAATTCTTGAATTACAACTTAGTGATATAAATGAGTATTATAAAGTATAATATCATATGAAAAATTAAATATATATTATATAAACATATTTACAAAATTATAAGGTTCAAAACTATAAAACTATATATATATAACTATATTACTATATAAACTTATATATATTAAAACATAAACTCTATTTAACTACATAAGCAAGATAGAATAATTTGAAAATAATTTGGAAACAAAATTTGAATTTGAAATATGAAAATCAGAATTTTGAAAACCAGGATTTGAATTTGAACCTAGAGTGCTATTCAGAGTCTTACATATAAACTAGACTTTATTACTATATTTGTCTTGAACTCTTGAAAACTTGATTACTTATGAGTCTTGAATCCCTTTTGAATTCTGAATCTCTTGAAACTCTAAAATTTTAGTCTTCTTTATTTAAGTCCTCTATACAAATCCTGCATATACATGTATAGATATTATAAATAAAGATGTTAGTATATATTTTCTAATCAATGATAATTGAAATAAGGTTGTTGTCATCAAAACTCCATTCTCCAACAGTCTCCCCCTTTTTGATGATGACAACCTTGATTTATAAAATATTCAAACTTGTTCATTACCTGTTGACACTATCTGATCTGGTTTTTCTAATACTCCCCCTGTCATTATGAATTCTACGTACTTTCTCTTAAATTAATCCTTATTTTATAATTTCTCCCCTTTTGTCATTATCAATAAGAAATTCTAAATATACTCCCCCTTAATCCTATATCTGCATATCCTATGATTACACTAAAGTCAACTACTCCACCTAAATTCATGATTATAAAAATAAATCAATACCAAGTATTTAATACGTACAAGTGTATCATTCCTTATACATACAAGTTTTTAAATCCAAGCAATTTTTACAAAAAATGTTTAAAACAAATTCACATAAATTCAAACAAATTCAATCAAAGAAACTAATCAAATCATACAAAACAATCAAACATTTCTTGGAAATTCTAACCAACCGTCTTCTCCAAAGATCATGTCCTTCTTGATGATTTCCTAGTCTTCATCCTCTTTTGTCGGTGGTGGCTTAGCGAGATTGTTATCTTCGCGTCTAAAAAGAGAAGATATTAGCGAACAAATGGCATCAAAGTGCTTTTCTTGTTGTTCAAACATCTTTATTTAGCTTAATTCCAGATGATTCTGATTTCATAAAATTATGGAGAGGATGTTCTTGAAAGAATTCAAAGTTTCTTCAAGATTTTCACTCAAATTATGTATTGGATTTGCCATAATTCGATAGTTTTAGATAAGAATTGATTAGAGAGGTAGAAGAACAGATAGAATAAATTTCTGTGGAAGAAATAGGTATATATACGGTCTGAAATTCGTTTGATTTGAATAAACACAAGTTAATTATTTAAATTGAAATTTTGAACAAATTTGAAAATCTGTCAGTTATATGTCGATATAGTGATATATGTATGTCGACATACCCTATAAATTTTTTGGAAATTTTAATTTTTTAGTTAATTGCAATTATATTATTTTAATTTATATAATTGTAATGTTTTTATAGTAACTTAAAGATAATTGTGACATAAATACAACACCATTCATTTCATTTTAAAAGAAAATACATCCAACTAGTTATGATAGACTAAATATGAGATTCAGAAGAAATTACAAGCAAATATTCAAGATAACTTAAACTAGATAGGCTTAGATATCAGCGGATGATGAGGAGGAAGAAGAAATTCCAAGTTTTTTTCCCTAATTTGCCAATGAACCTAGACATATAAGTAAGCGTCTTTTTGAGCATCTTTTGGTTCTTCACTATTTTCACTTGATTTTGAATAAGCGTCTCTTTGGAAATGGTTCTAGTGTGGAGTGGACACTATACACATTCTAAAGAAGTTTCTTTTTCTTCTTCGATATCCATCGCCTATTGTTCTTGTTGCATTCGAGCTTGTTTGTCTTCGAATGTCTCACAAGGTTTGAAGGTGAGTGGAATTCGCATAAGGTGTATATTTGTGGAGCCAAACACCTTTCTTGGTACAAACTCTTCTCCGTTGAGATCAACTCTGAAATATTTGAAGATTCAAGTAAGGTAAACTCCATAATAAAGAGTGTTTTATCTAGTTGATATTTCTATGGGCTTAATTTCTTTTAAGATCATATTGACCGAATTGATGTTATAACCACCAATAATAGCAAAAAGTGCTTATTGGACTTTGAGAATTGGGTTGTTGAAATTTCCGAAACGAGGACTGATGGTATGTTGAAGACGAAGGTTTACGATTCTTGTTTTTGGGTGGAAAAAGCGATTTTTGAATTTCAAATGAGCATCGCTTTCAAATATGTGATGATAAGTTTCCAAATCCGTTTCTTCGATTTCATATTCCGAAAAATCCGAGCACATACTCTTACAATTCAAGATATTGCCTAAAATTTTACAATCTATAATGATTTGTGTGCCTTTTAGGCTACTCCATATTTGATTTTCCTCTCCTTCGTAAAAGCCACGATTATTATTTGCATAGAACATTTTGATGTGTTTCAGGTAACATACTTCATTTTTATCACAAGCGTCAATCAATCTTAAAACTTCATTATGATTGAAAAGAGAAGGGAGATCGTAAGATGGAAAGTCTCCAAAGATTGCGAAAGCTCTCATATTGACTTTTGAATTTACTATATAGTCAACATAGGTGTTGATTGCTTCTGTATCATTATAGAGATATCCTTTGACGGTTTTGGATAATCTCATTGTTTGAGGATTTCTAGAGGAAGCCACTATAGAGTTTTGAAGAGTATAGATATAAAGGTGGTCGTTTGAATTTTGAATGAGAGTAAGAGAGAATAAGATTGAATAGATATATAAACAGAGATTGAATGGCCACAATTTTTCTGAAATTAATGACATCTTTTAAGACCTTAGGAGTTTGTGAAAAGTTGGAGGGAAGTTTGAAAGTTTAAACCTTTGAAATTCAAATTTTGAATTTCATTTTACAGGCCTTTATGTCGACATGCCCTTCTATGTATGTCGACATACATGCTGAAATTAAAAAGACATGTTGTTTTGACTTTTTGGTTTTATAATATTATCGATTTATATTTCAGGTTTTACTATTTCCTGAAATTTAATCCTAACAAACATCTAAATTTATTTTATTATATTTATTATTATTTTTAATTTCAAAATTCAAGTTTGAATTTTAAAGTTTAAATTTTAAATTCAAAACAAAGCAAAGCAAACAAAACATCCATTGAACAAAAAATTTAAAAATTAATTAAGGCGTACCCGCTTCTAGATCCATTTCTTCGATATTTTCTAAATTTTGGATCGATGTGAAACACATATTTGAATTTCATTGACATTATTGGCTTCTTCAATTGCCAAAGTTATTCTTATCCCATTCTGAAGTCAATGAACTAAGTATTTTTCTGACTTGGTCTTCTTCTGAATAAGTTTTTCCTAATGCTATTAACAAATGCACGATCTCTTCGAATCTGTAGCACATATCGGAGATAAATTTATTCTCATTCATTTTAAATAAGTCAAACTGATTAATTAACACTGATATCTTAGTTTGTTTAACTTTATTGTTTCCTTTACGAGTGACTTGTAATGTTGTCCATATTTCATAAGCATATTTATAAACCTACGCTTTATTAACTCATTTATATCTAATGAACAAAACATCTTATTCATGGCTTTAGAATTGCTTTGTGCAGTAGCCTCTTGTTCATTAGTCCATTGTGCAAAATTAGTTGTGGGTTCAACATACTCAGTCGTTGTACTATTCCATGTGTCTAAACCTACCTATTGTAAATACATTTTCATTCTACATGCCCAATATGAATAATTACTCCCATTAAACAGTGGTGACTAACAGTGGACTGATCCTCTACAAAAGAACTATTATTACCAGTGTTGGTTGCCATTTAATATTTTGAAAAACCAGATTATGAACTTTTTTAAAACCTATGCTCTGATACCAATTATTAGGGAATGCGGAATGCGGACCTTAAGGCAAGACTAACACTAGAGGGGGGGTGAATACTGTTTCTAAGGAATTTACAAATCTTAAACTTAAACAGTCTACTATATGAATCACACACAACAAAGATGATCACAGACACAGAATCAAACACAAACACAGAAACAAATAAATATAATATCCAGAAAAAGGAAAGAACACACTGAATTACATACTAGTTTGGATTAATCCTACGTCCAATTCCATGCAACGCTGGATTGCGCAGTGCTTTATTAGTATCACTATCTAAGTACAGTCCCCTTGATTTCATGGCTACAAGGTTAACCCCATTCCAACCACCCTTGATTTCATGGCTACAAGGTTACCACCGCTCCCTTTCCTTGGTTTCAAGCTATAAGGAACACACCCTTTTCCCAAACACTTCCCAAATGATTACAACAGTTATAACTCTTCAATCGCACTTTAATTCAGAGAGTAATGGATAGAGAGTGAGAAAAGAAGAAGTTTTATATAATTAGAGTAGAAGTTGACAAAATAGAAGTGTAGAAATTAATAAAATATGAAATATTAGTGGTGGGATGAAGATGGATGAAGATTGAGAAGAAGATATGTTAAAAGAAATCAAAATCAACCGCTATTTATAAGATTTGAAAGGTTATAATGCTTTTGAAATGTTACAAACAGTGAAAAGACAATTCCTTTAAAATTTGAATTTCTGAAAGTTATATGTCAACATAGACATATATGTATGTTGACATAAGCATGTATCTCTCTCTAGTCATTAACGGTTAGAGTTCCGAGGATCGAGCAGTCTTTAGTCGAGGTGCACCTTTCACACCCGTCCATAATTTTATACTCCTTCTCAAGTCGAGAGAATCGAAGTTGGTCTAAACAGGTAGTCATGTTGTTTGCATCGGCGTCATCCTCACTTTTGGTCAACAAAGTGTGGTCCGAAGGTTCAAACGTCAATATCAAGCTCAAAGTTAGTCTCCCCATATTTCCTTCCAGTTCCTGAGCAAGGTCAACCTGTCGAAACGTGGACCGGTAGGTTGTAGAGTAGGCCCTTAACCTGATGTTGGTTGAATCACATCATTCAGTCATTACAATAATAGGACAAAGTAGGGAAGGAGCTTTTATTCATAGATTATTATGGGTGATAAGACACACCTTATTACAATACTTGATTAAATGAAATAATAAGAAAACAAATAGTCCTAAGAAAGATAATGTCGTAAATGCTCAACATTCCATGCTCTTTGAAAACGTTCACTGTCAACCGTCGTTAGCCTGAAGGTTCCATTATCAAGCTTTTGCCAAATGACGTATGGTCCTTTCCATTGAGGGCCCAAATGCACAAGAGTGGGGAAGAACCAGTAGAACAAGATCATCAACATCGAAGGTCTTGTGCCGGACCCTCTTGTTGTAATATCGAGCGACCCTTCGACGATGAGCTTCAGCGCAGAAGTTTGCCTCTTCTCTTTTTCGTCAATCAAGTCTAATGATTCCAAGAGAAGGGCTTTGTTCGATAATAGATCATAGTACATAGTTCTATGGAAATGACAACTTCCAATCCGTAAGACAATGCAAAGGGAGTATGCCGGTGGTAGTCTTATGGGTGGTTCGATACACCCAAAGGTCTGAAGGAATCTCATTGACCCATTTGCCTTTGGCTCGTTCCAATGGTTTCTTCAAGAGATTGAATAATTTTGTTAACAGCTTCAACTTGTCCATTGGATTGCGGATGCGCAACCGCTATGTACTTCTTCTCGATGTGATATCGTTCACAGAAGTCTCTGAATTCAGAGTTATCGAACTATGTCCCATTTTCAGTTATGATAGTCCTGGAAAACCAAACCTGACATATAATATTCCTGACAATTAAATTAATGACTCACTTTCTCGTGATCGTGGTCATCTATTTGGCTTCTTCCCATTTTGTAAAGTAGTCTACTGCCATGATCACATATTTTGCACCTCCTTTTGAGATCGACAGGCTTCCAATAATGTATATTCCCTAAACGGCGAATGACTAAGGGATGACCATTTGAGTGAAATCTGTCGGTGGGGCTCATGGGATTTGAGCAAACCTTTGGAATTTATCACGTCGTCTGGAATAATTGGTTGCGTCCTTATTAAAAGTCGGCCAGAATTATTTGTATCGTAGCACTTTCTTAGCTAGTATTTTTCCTCCTGTATGAGCAGCACGCTCTCCTTTGTGCACTTCTCTCAATATTCTCTTAACATCATTATTAACCACACATCGAAGCATTGGAATGGAGAAACCCCTTCTATAAAGTTGGTCTTACTGGATGATGTACCTAGAGGCTTATCGTACAAGGGCTCGTCTTTCATTCCTTCTTTCGAATAGAGCGCTACATAAGAGAAATTTTTTGATGGGAGTCATCCGGGATTCTTTTTCAGGTTCGGCTTCTATCTAATCGACCTCCATCTTATTGATGCTCGAAATGCTCAATGTCTCTATAGGAACTAACTCTGCTTCATTCAGGTTGTCAAAACTAGCGAGTTTATCCAATCTATCCGGCTTCTGGCCTTCCTATATGGGAATATGGGCAATGCTATACTAATTAGATCTATATTAATCAAAGTCCTGTAGCAATTCTTCGACCGGCTTGAGATAGGCAGAAAGTTGGACTCCTTTAGCATGAAACTCTTTCCGAACCTAAAAACAATGAGTTGTGGATCACAGAAAATATCAAGCGATGTTATTCCTAAGTCCCTCGCGAGTTTGATCCCGATAATCAAGGCCTCATACTCGAAGTCATTATTAGTAGCCAAGAAATTCAGACTCAGGGCACAATAGATCGACCTCCCTTTTGGAGATAACAACATTACACCGGCATTGGAACGCCGATCGTTGCGGGCCCCATCTATATACAACTTCCAAATGTCTGATCTCAACTCGGTATCCGAAAACTTGGTATTATCCTTCTAACCGTTGTCATCCGAAGTGGTGAACTCAATGATAAAATCAGCCAGTGCTTGCCCCCGGATGGACTTCCGCGGGAAAAATGTCAGGTCGAATTGACAAATCCTGATACTCCATTTGAGCATTCTTCTGCTTTCCTTAGGCCGTTGCAAGACTTGTCGTAGTGTTTGGGCAATGAACACTTTGATAGGATGGGCATGGAAGTAATGTCGAAGCTTCCGTGATGCAATCAGCAAACTATAGGTGAGCTTTTTCAATCTTTAGATAGTTGCGTTCAGCCCCTGTCAGTTTCTTGCTCACTTAATAAACTGGTCGTTGTACGCGGTCTTGTTCATTGATTAGGACTGAGCCAATTGCATGCGTGTATACCATCAAATACACAAATAGATCTTCCTAGCCGATCTATTTCGACAAGATACGAAGTTTCTCCAGATGGTCGAGTAAGTTCTGAAAGGCCTCGACACAGTCAGGTGTCCAAGTGTAGATTCCTTTCTCTCTTTTGATTAATTCAAAGAAAGGTAATTATTTATCATTTGCTTTAGATATGAATCGATCCACGGCTGCCACCTTTCCTACCAAACTTTGCACGTTCTTAATCCTTCTAGGTTCCTGGATTACCATGATGGCTAAAATCTTGTCAAGATTGATCTTGAACCCTCGGGAGCTAACTATGAAACCTAAAACCTTCCCTAGTGCTACTGTGAAAGAACACTTCAAGGGATTGAGCTTCATCCCATATTTTTAGACAATGCTGAATTTCTCTTATTGATCCCTAAATTGGTCAGATTATTGCCTAGACTTCACCAAAATATCATCCACATAAACTTCCATCGTTTTTCCTACTTAATCGTGAAACGTCCGGTTGACCAAACGCTGATAATCGCCCTAGCGTTATTCAATCCAAAAGGCATGAGTACGTAAAAATATAACCGAAGATCCATTATGAAGATGATACGTTCTTTGTATGGGACATGCATTGCAATCTTATTGTACCTCGAATAAGCATCCATAAGTGATAAGAGTCCATGCCATGAGGTTGAGTCGACCAGTTGATCAATCTCGGGCAATGGGAAGCGATCTTTAGGGAAGGCTTTATTTAAATCAAAGAAGTTGATACAAGTTCACCACTTCCCATTAGCCTTCTTCACAAGTATAGGGTTGGCTATCCAGTTGGGGTAAGTTGCATCTCGGATTAACCCACTGGCTTAGAGTTTTCAAATTTCTTCCTTCAGGGTCACAGACCTCTCTAGACCGGCACCCGCCTCTTCTGCTTCACAGGGATATACGTCAGGTCGATGCTAAGAGAATATGTCCAATGGAGGGTGAGGTCCCACACATGTCAGCATGGATCCACGCGAACACGTAAAGGCTAGCTTGGAGAAATTCGATTAACTCCCTCATCCGAAGGGGGTTAAGAAGGGATCCGATCTTTAAGTCCCCAGTTAGGTCATTGTCGATCGAGATCTCCACTGTTGTTTCATTCGGGGCTACCTTTCTGCATCCCAGCTCTTCGTCTTCCCTTGTTCGATGTCCTCGAGTTGGCAGATGGACGTTCCAAGCTAGGATGTTTTCTATAGCTGCTATGCTACCTTCCACTCCACAAGGGGAGGGGTATCTTTTGATTCCTTGCTATTTTTGCTTCGCAGTTCTAACCATTTTGCAGGCATGCCTTGTAAATTGGTCCCCACGCACCGTTCCGATCCCCCTTGGTCGGGAATTTCAAAAGTAGGCACCAAGGAGCAATACAAGCTCTAGACTCAGCTAGGGTCGGCCTTCTTAAGAATGCATTGTATTGGGAGTTTATATTCATTACAACAAATGGCAGTATCTGCACTCTTCTACGGTCTCCATCTCCTGATTCTACCGATAGGTCGATAGGTAGACCGGCTCAATGGACGACCCATTGAAGCCACGTATCTAGCCGTGCACGGCTTCAAGTCCTTCAATTCTTACTTCATCTAGTCATCAGCATGTCTAAACAAGATGTTAACCAATCTCACATTGTCGTCCAAAACCTTTCATACTGTGGCCGGACCAATGATTGTTGTTACAACAAACGGGTCGGTGCTTGGGATTACTAACCCAATCGACTCCCAATCATGGAAAATGATATCGTCAATCATTGTCTTTCTTTGTTTTATGGGACTTACGGCTTCAGGGGCGCTGGTCTCTACAACATCCAAATGTTTTGCGGAGTTTACATACCGTTCCATAGTCTGAACGTTATACCGCACTGGATGAGGTCCTCCAACAATGGCATTGATCACTATCCCTTTCGCCTTTTCTTGGGTTGTGGCTCTAGGCGCCGCCTGACATCGCTTGGGAGAAATTTTTCCTTGCCCCGTCTCTCGAGGTCACTTTATACTCATGAGCTTTCCTTCTCGAATCATCTTTTCTATAATGTCTCGGAGGTTGCAACACTCATTAGTCACATGCCGATAAATTTCGTGGAACAGACAAAATTTCCCCATCGCCCTTCTTTCTCGGTGGATTGGCGCAAGGGCGGCTTCTTGTGTTGAACTATACTGTCTGTATCGAGATAAATGTTCTATAGCATGTTGTTCAATGCTATATAACTTTCAAAGACTTGGAACCAGGGTCGCTTTCTGGAATTCACTCTATGTCCATGGTCCGTTGGCTCCCTTCATTTCCTTACCATTTCACTTGCCACGATTTCCAACAATCACGTCCACCTTTTTGGAATTATCCCGGGACAGATTTACAGCCACATTACTCTAGACAGCTTTATTGGTACTATCTTTCGACCCATCTTCCTCCACCAGATGCGCATGTTCCTATCATAATAGGATATTAGCTTTCTCATAGAACATTTTAATTGACGTTGGAGGATTTTCGATCAGGTACTTCCCAAACTCCATTCTTTTGTGGATGTTGTCTATTATGGCCATTAAGACGGTCTCATGATTGGGCTTTCTCACTTCGCAGACCGCCAGGTTGAATCTATTGAGATAATTCCATAGGGATTCACCCCTCGTTTGATTTGTTGTATAAAGGGCCATGAAATGCTTTGACTTCGAGGCATGGAGGCGGAATTGATTCAAGAACTTGTATCTCAAAACTTTGAAGTTTGGAACAGATCTCGGAGGAAATCACTGAACCACATGAGTGCTACCTCGCTCAAGAAAATAGGGAATTCCTTGCACTTGATGGTGTCTGGAGATCCATCTACCTTCATATGCCATGAATACCTCATCAAGTGTTGTAGTGGGTCGGTGGTTCCTTCATAATGCCTTACATAAGGCATATTGAATCTTCTGTGTAATTTATCCTGTAGAATGTCATCTGTAAACGATGTATGGATTGGTTGATCATCAATCTTCATTCTTATACCTTTTGCTATCATTCTTGATCTGTCGTACCATGGTAGTTAAATCTAAAGGGATAAGTATACATCGATTGGCCTCTTCGACTGATCGACCACTCCCGACTCCCTCTCCAGGCAACGTCGCCTGAGTCGCCGTCCGGAGGTCCTTCCTCTTCCTCGGGCATCCGGGTCATTCACAAAATGTTGGGGAGGAAGGAATGGAACTTGGGTTGTCTGAGCGGTGTTTTGGTGAGACAAATGAGAGGCACTTCGATCTTGTTGAGCCGTGGAGTCGATGCCTTCCAGGTTGGCCAAATCGGCATGATCAGTTTGATCCACCGTTCATGGATGGTCTGAAAGCCCATCCAGATGCAATTTTCGTATGTTTCGGGCCTTTCCAGTGGGCGCCGCGATTGACATCGGCGTATATTTCCCTCCGATGATAATTATGAACTTTCCGAGTTTTGGTCCAGTCAACGAGGGGAAGATTGTTGATTTTTGAATTCTGCCAATTGTCTTGACATACGATTCATATATTACCTCATTGCGGCATTCTTTCGACCGTGAGCGTTTAAAGCCTTTACGGTTTCCCGAAGTTGATTTACCATAGTCGTGAACTCATCACAGTTAGCGAAAGCTGAAAGGGAGGCTTGATCCGTTGTGGAAGGTTGCACCGAAGATGGTAGCATAGGCTGGTCTGGAGTAATCCCTGAAGAAGTTGACCCTCTAGCTGCATCTGTTGACGTTGTAGCCAGAGGCTGCTTTCCAGTGGCATGCGTTGATGAATTAGCAACCATGGTTCAACAAAGTTGGAAAAAACTTAGGATCTCATCCTGGACTTGGCAATCGAAAGTAGAGAAAAATCTCTCAAATGTTGAGAATATCAAGTTCTCAGCGAAAGCACCAAAGTGTTGACACCAAAAATTGGCACAACACCCAAGAGATAAAATTGTAGAGAATAATATGAAAATTGATTAGGAAAACAATCACACACAGGTTTATAGTGATTCGACGTTAACGAGTCTACTTCCACTTTATAATTCTCTTATATCAAACGATCCATTTCAAGCGAATAGTCACAATAATGATATAATCAAATTTTGCTAAAAGATCCTTCTTCTGAGTCAGAAGGTCTATTTATAGATGCTACAACATTTAAATTACCTGAGATATATGTCCACCGATCCAAGATTTTAGGTGATCCCGAAGAGGAGTTCTTTTCATGAATGGCAGTGTGATTTGTATCCACAGTGATAGGTGGCATATGAACCAATCAATAAGGCCGACTATGAGCATTATAGCAGGATTAAGACCAATTTTCAAGAAGATATTTCGTATAGAATTATACTAAGCCTGAACTAGTCAGTCCAAAGATCACGGGTTCCAGCTAGCTTGCATATCAGGTTCTAGCGATCGGCTTAAGTCTCAGGTATTGACCGACCCATCAATGAATCGACCAATTCCTTATGTAAGATTACCCGGTCCCTTTCGCTACCTTGGCAGAGGTTTATGACGTCAATGGACCTTGACGGCCTTGCCAAAAGACTGGTCAACAGAAGCAAATGTCATCCGTGCATAAAGAAGTCGGTTTAATTTTAGATGCGTGAATATTAAAGGAATAGGAAGAAGAAGTTAAACTGATATCAGAATATCTGACAAGTATGTGAAGCGATCTAATGAGAATGGTAAGGAAAGGGCTTACTCTGATCTTTAGGTTTCCACAAACGTAAAATAATTTGTTTTTCGATATATGAACAAATAAACCACATACCAAAGTGCATTTCTTCTTTCTTGAGCTGACATACATAAGAAAATACATATTAAATAAAACCATACACAATTATGCTGCATTACTAGATACTAGTTTGCAGTATTGGTGTGAAATACACATATTAGTGTGAAGAATTTAAAGAAAATTAGTTCGAATCATTTTGTTTTTACCAGCAAGTTACATCAATCACTTTCTTTTGCACTAGTATCTTTCTTTTCTTGTACTTTGTTAAACTGTCGTTGCATTCAAGCTTAGTTTAGATGGTGATTTATGCTCTAGTATTTGTTAATTTTCAGTTCTGTTCTTACCTTCTCGCAATTAATCTTTGTCATTTCTTTATCTTTTTTTTATACAAATCCAATTATTTTTTAGCATGCATAGTTAGTTTGTTATTAGTCAGTGTTTACTTTCAATTTCAGTTTTAATATCCTAACACATACTTGTTAAGTCTTTCCTATAATTTCTGGACTTTTCCGTGATTCATTCTTATTGCAGTTTATTCTTAGTACCAGTAACACTATTTTGCTACTTAAAATTTGTAATCATATTAATACCAATCTTGTTTTGGTGATTAGTTACAATTCATCCAATCACATAACTTCATGCAGTATGCATTCTTTAATATTTGATTCATGGTTTCCTTACCTTTTTGCAAATTCTAATTCATAGGCACTTGTTATTGCTCAAACCGAGCATTAAATAACTTAATAAAATCAACTTATTGACGCATATTTCATCAACCACTCAACCTAGTGATTTACTATCATTTCATCAAATACATGATAAAATTGTAATTTTGCATCGCATCTTCCCAACACACTTCATGCCATTACCACCTGATCACCCTCAACCCCCATTGACCCTAACAAAATACCCCTCATCATCACTCAATTAAAAATCAATACTGTGAACAAAGAAATAGTCCCATCTAGTTCTTCCACATCGTGCCTGCTTGAATGTGGTGAACAATCTGATTTAAGATCCTTAGCAAGTCTTTCTCCTTCTTTTTTCTAATGTAGTAGCTACTCCTTATAAGGGGTTCGTTAGGCCTTTGGCTATTTGGCCTAGCCCATCAGCGACTTTGGGTAACGGTAGTTGTTGGAAGAGAGATCAAGTGAAGTGGAAGTGTTTCTTATCTTATAGCTTAACAATTACAGTAAGAAAATTATATTATAAAGAATCCTGATGTGCTTTATGTTAGCATCTCAATATGCTTTTTCAACAATCTATCATGAAATCCTAAATTCGTATATGTAACCCACGCTGATTCTAATTTAGAATATCAAAGGATGGATAAATAAATTACCGGAATCGTGCACGAATGCATAGTTAATTATTGAAATACCTAAATCCATAGTTAGCTATTAAAGAGAGAATAATTTGGTTTGTTCTTCCAAATTGATACAATTCCTAGATCTAAAATTAGCTTTTCATAGAAGAGAGTTGGAGGATTGCTAAGGCTTATGTAATTTAAGGATTATGACCCCATATTGATAAAGTTGTCATTTTGTAGTTTGGTCCTTTAATAGATGAAAAAGTCACAGTATCTACACATTAGGTCATTGTAATTTAAATTTAAGCCTCTTGACTGTAATTTATAACTATTCCACTTAAATTTGGCATTACACCAAAATAGCATAACATGTTTTATTTTATGCATGTGACTTAATTGTCCAAATATTACACCAAGATCCCATTATGCCTCATACGTAGTAACCTTAAAAAATGTGTTTAACTTTACAAGCTCCAAAATTTATTGCTTATAATATATGGTGTATCTAAAAAAAATCTTGTTCATTAACTGTGTTGACAAACAATTAAAGCAACCTTCGTTATATTTATCGTAACTAAACCCATCAATGTTTATGTATACCAATATAGTCAAATGACATAAACATATCGTGGTTGCATAGCATGTAAATTACAGGAAATATATTATGTACATATCTATTTCCAACCGATCCTTCTTTATTGAGATCAAAATGTTTAATATTTGAATAATTTAGTGTACAAAGGGAATTTTATTACTTTATTTCTAATGAGAAAAGGAACTTGATATATAGCTGCAATCTAAATACAGGGCAATGAGTCATACGGTAACATCAAATACAATCTCCTCTGAAACCAAAATATCCTTACATAAAGGTTATCCCAATTGAGTTATATGCCCGTGAAAGACCTTGAGTGATAATCCTTTTATAAGCGGGTCTGCAACAACGAGTCTGTTAAAGTATGCTTACGAATTATATTATATACTCGTACTCTTCCTTTATTGTAAAATAATATGTTCTTGCTGTCATAATATTACTTTAATGATCTTTCATTTCTTTGTCAATAACATGTGGTCTTGTGATAAAATTTTACAATGGTTTTCCATAATTTGGTGCATTATAACTAAATATAAACAATATTTCCATAACGGTGGAAGTTATAAGTATTTCCACGACGCCTTTCATTATATGGTTCCAACGGTAAAATATATTATCATTAACTTAAGTTGATCTTTTGTAGTAGTGACATCCAAAATATTTGGATCTTAATGCTTTTGATCTCCAGTCAATACAATCTTTTTTTTATGAGCATGTAACCTTTTAATTTATTCTTTAAAGATATCTCGTTATCATTTTTGTTAATAATTAATGATCCACATTCAATTTCAGTAAGATATCTGCTAAATAATATATGAAATATCTATAGGTGTATATTATGGTATCCACTAGACTCCACACTGCAAATGCACGATGAGTGTATTACATTTTTTAATTTCAAGAACCTTTGCATTTGTCTATTCGAGGAAAAGAGATTAAAATGAATCTCAATTTGCATATCAAACATTTTAAGCAATTACTTAACTAATTCTTTTGTAATAATTCAAATATCACTCCATAAATAATAATGATGCATTTGAATCCCAAATACAAAAGAGCAATCCATAAATGAGTTTCTTAAGTCATTTCATCAATGTCTCCACTAAAATCATGACTTTAATCTCCATCGGATATTGCTCAAAAGTATAGGATGCAATAAGCTACAAAGCATCTCTAAAGATTCATTTAATAAATTCAAAGAGAATTTTTTTTCTTTATAGATAAAGTTTCACTTTTAAAAAAATTACCTTATACAATTCCTTATCACCTATTTAATCTCTTATTTCCTTTGAATAATTGATCATAACCAATGATCGTGTGGCTTAAAATAGAGAAAAACCAATAAACTTTTTACTTCATATAAATTTACCTATATGTTCATATCTTAAATCTACGTTTAAAATTAGCACCTTACACAGGTTGATGTAAGCCTATATAATCATCTTCTCCAATCCATTATTCATCTTTTTGGAGAAATTCTGCATAATCATCCAGAATAGCATTTCTTCCATACAAGTGGATTTCCCTAATGACCTTACACTTTGAGGTTATTGAGATTATTTTCTTGAAAAAATAACCTTGACTTAAAGAAAATATTTCGTAAACTGCGTCTTATTATGATTCCTAACTTATGTTTTCTTAATGAAAGGAAACAAATCCTCAACATTAGCCGAAGAAGAAACTGTAGTTGAATCAAAGAAAATGGTACTCTTCAAAGATAGTGATCATAATTTACTTCTTCGCCCGGACTCAACATCCTCAATAATTATTGAAAATCCTATTTTAATTTTTTTAGTGAAGGTATGCCAAACTATAACCTTTAAGTCGCTTATAATGTCAATAAGATATTTGTTATCTTCATTGTCCCAATCTAGAATTATTTAGTAAGCTCAAATACATAATAATAATTATCACCAAATCAAAGTCTGAAATTTTATTATTAATGGCATTTAGCATAATTAAATATAAGTTATATTTTAAACATTAACAACTTCAGTTCTGAAGAAAATGTGTGAACTTTACACAAATCAACCTTATTATTTTTGAACAAACAATAATAACCGAATTTGTTCAAATTAGAAATAAAAAGATGCAATTTATCTTTATGGTAGCATAACAACTATGAACATATCTCTATGTTAGTTCTTTCTTTACTCTTCGGTGGCTTCATCATCATTATTCATACATTTGTGTACAATGCATATCAAATGAGTACTTTCAATCTTATATTCTTTAATATCTCTTTTAATTACCAAAGTGTGAAATTAGCCCAGTACGATGACATCTTATTCTTAAAATAGTATTAATCTTAAAATGATTATACAGAAGATATCACCAAAAAAATAACAATAATTTTATCATCTTTGAATTTTAAAGCAATATTTTTCCATATATTTCTTTTCCTTTGACTTTGTGAAATCAAGCACCACAAATAGTGCTTATTTTTCCTTACTATTTCCACGTAATCATTTCCGTTCCCAGCATATAACTTATCAAAAGAAATGGTTATCATTACATATAGCACATCCTTGAAAACTTCTAAAAGATTCACTTAATGATTCTTTAACCCTTTCCTCTTGAGTTATAAAATCTTTTAATAGTCATCATAATATTATAAGAATATCCAATTGTAACGACCCAATTTTCAACCCTTAGAGTCGACACAAATACATCCACAGTATTAACATATCTAACATTGAAGTGTTGAAAACCAACTCATTGAGGGACAAAGAAAAATAAAATAGAACATAATCTGACAGTCGCAACGGATAACGTATAATATATAGCAAGTCCTTACAAAATTGTAATAAATCGCATTTAATATAAACATGGAACATCAGAGTAAACAACTAACACTAACCTATACATTTATAACAACTTGTCCAAACTAGCAAAAACGATGTCAAGTACACTAGGACAATAAAAATAAAAATATATGGAAGTATGTCTTGCCTCCAGCTCCATCTTTAAGCTCCATGAACCTGACTAACCTGCCAAATATGGACGGTCTGACCTAAGCATTATCGTGAAATAGTACCTAGGTCAGGCTAGAAAAAACATGAGAAAACTCAAATAACAAGAACTTTATTTCTTATTAGCTTATAAAATCCTTTTCAAAATAAAAGGTACCTCGTAAGACAAAACCACACATAAACACAGATGCATTTTTAACTTACGATAACCAAACCACTTTTATTATAAATCTAGTGACATTATAATAATATCTAGAAAATCATAGCAAAATTTGAAAATAGTTGAAATGCTTGCATCTTCCATTTCAAAATAATTGGGTTCAATTAAGCCAGTACATCACTTATTGAAATTTGGATTCCATACAATGGTGGCACACTAGGTAACGCCTGTAACATTACTTCTCTAGATGAGCTACCAAGAGTCAACCTATGGCTCTCTGCTAACATTGAACCGACCTATCACTTAACATGATAGTAATGAATATATCACCACCATGGTTGTGATCAATAACCACACCATAGCATAAAATAATCGAAGGGTCAATTGTTCAAAATTAGTGATAAATATACCCTAATGGGTGCGACCTACATTGCCTTACTGCATATCCCTTGTTTTAGTCATTACTGGTTGATGAGGTATGAGGCTACGTCACTTTACCTTTCTTCATCAGATTAAACTTTGAATGTTCATTACCCTCCAATGGGAAATGTACTAGTAACAATCATGCATACAAGTCATTCAAGAGAAGAACATACCGAAGGCATTACCTCTACTACATCTATAACATCCCAAATTTTAATAAATAATAATTAAAAAGAAAGATTAATAAACTAAATATCAATTAGAATAATATTTAGAACTGGACAATACAACCAATACCATTTGGTCCATTGTGATTTTCTGACAAAAAATGACACTTGGTTTGTTGAAATCAGAGTTGAAATGAATTAGTCATAAATCAAAAAAGAGTTCAAAATATTTAAATAAACATATATGGAACAAGTAGTTACTGTGTGACCCAGTCCGCTTGGGTCGACACTGTGTCGACCCAAGCCACAACGGGTCAATCCCTACGTCGACCCAAGACGTATTATTTGTGTGCCTTGGCCCGCACGCAAGGTAGCAACGTTTGATTTATTTTCAACGTATTTTTTGCTGAGTTGGGATGAGTTTTATTGGTCTATTTTAAACTAAAGGATGATGTGTTGATTTCTAATTGGCCCAACAAAAAGGTTGGACCAGATCTAATCTTGGAGTTGGACGGCTTGGGTCGTCCAGCAGACCTTATAAATAGACTAGCAGAGCCTCTCTCATTTCTACACATTCATTCTCTCTCTTCTCCTAGATCTTTCCCCGGACTATCCTCAAAATTAAGAAGGGCCAAATAATTAAATTTTTATGGGGATAAAGTTGTTCTTAAGTTTGAAATATTTATTTTTATAAATACTTCTAGCGGAGGTTCTACTAGATTTAAGAATAAGGCCACGGGGGAAGCTTTGGTCAACTAAACTTTGAGTTTTTATTTAATTTTTAAGTTAGTTATTTGTTTAGGAAAAGTTCAGATAGTTAAATAGTTTTAATTTGCAAGTTTTATGTTTACAGTTATTTGCACTATTTATATGGTTATTTTTTTGTAAGCTACTACTATTTATTTACTATCTATGCTTATTTCTTTCCACTTGTTTATTGTTTATAAGTAATTCTCCATCTTCCATCCCCTTCTATGTTATGGTTTTACTTATAGTCGGCCAGTTCTCTATTTTATTTGTTTATTTATTTCCGAGTCTAGGCCTTGCGAGCAGCCTAGACAATTTTCCTTTTTGATTTACCGCTGATCTTAGGCTAACGAGAGCCTAAGCCTTTATCGATTAATTGGAATAATGTTGTAAGTAAATTAAAAGGATATTTTTGGGGAATGTTAGAACTGATTATTATAATTAGCATTGAACTGTAAATTGGGGATAAACCATAATAAGTAATTGGAGAGCATGCAAATATTTGAACTTGAATAGTTAGACTTAATTGAATGGGGATGGGTTGTATAAAAAGATAAACATTAATTAGAAATTTTAATACAACGTAGGATTATAACATGAGGTTATATTGGGATTTTCAAAGAACTTAAATTATGATAAGTTGAATTAAATTATTAAGCTAGGAGAGTGGAGTCTTTTCCAGCAGCGTGGGGTTGATTAGGGAAGATAACTGGCTCATGAATTAGTTCTGTTCTAGCTGCATGGGGTTGATTACGGAAGAAAAGTGGCCTGATAAATTAATGAAATCCTAGCTTACGTCTTCTCTGACAGCGTGGGGCTGATTGGGGAAGATAAGAGGCATAATAAGATAATGAATAGTCACAAGGTATAGGGCTGACTTGTGTCAATGCATTTGGATGGGGACCTGTATCAGTCAGTATCCCTATTGTTATCTTAGGAGGTCTCACACTAGGTAAAGGGGTTACCATGATTTATTGTACAAGATAGTAAGATGTCCAAGCGAGGTTGGTACGATCCCGTTCCTTCAAGAGGTCGAGCGTGCATCGTGTCAACTGGGGAAGATAAGCCATTGTAACACTTGTGATAACTGGCTATGTCCTTTTGGTTGATGGGTTTAGGATTGATAACATCGAATTCTATAGCAGGCATAGGCTATCACATTATGGGTATAGGAGTCGATCGATGGGTAGAAATTAGGAAAAGCCTAGTTTTGATATCTTGGGTAGTTGGCGCAGCAATCTTTAACATGAATGAAGACCTATTTTTATTCATGTTTATCTTTCTTGATATTTCATTTATGCCTTTAAGTCTTATTTCTCTTAGAACTATTCATCTGTCCAAATGCTTCCTTAAATTATCCTCATTCTTAAAATTAGTAGAACTCACCAAACGTATGTCTGACCTAGTTTGTTATCTCGTATCTCCTCCTTCCCTTCCCCCTAGGTTCATAAGACGGAGGATCTCAGTAGTGGTTCATGACTACTGTGTTTAGCTTGGATTCAGACTCTTTCCAAATTCATGTATTTGTCCACTTCTTATTTTCTAATCATTGTATTGATATTTCAAAGGGATGATTTTTTAGTCTTTTATTTATGTACTCTTATTTATAGTTTTTCCACGAGACAATATGTTTTGTTAATGATAATGACTATTTGGTATTTTTAAATATAATAGGTACTGTGATTTAATTTGCTTAAATAAATGTTGTTTTTGAAAAGTTTTCGGTGTGTTTTACATTTTTATCTTGTGAAATTTTAGTTTCTTTGTTGTTACTTTATAACTGAGAGCTTCATAAATCTTGGTGCACCCTCATATTGGTTACGCAAGGGGTATGGGTGTTTTATTTAGTATTGGAGCCTAACATTACAAGGTTAGAGAATTTTTTTGAAAAAGTTATTTCAAAAACAAAGAATTTTCACGTAAAACCTTTTTATGAAAAAAAATCCCCTCGAGTCAATTACAATGTTTAATAAATCTTTTCTTTTCAGCATGTCTAGGGCTCTCAATTTTCTAGAGGATATTCCCATTCCGCCATGGTTCCGTAGACATATTAAAGAAATGGTAAGGAAGTGCCCCACCTCAAGCAATAGCCACGGTAGTTCCACTGAATCTAGCGGTTAATTCTCTAAGCTCTGTAAGGATTTTTTTGCTATGGGTGGTAATCCATTTCTTTGATCAGAGAGTTTCGTTGATGCTCGTAATTGGCTTAGAGAGATCGATCAAGTGTTGGGATTATTAGAGCTTGATGATAGGAGGAGGATTTAACTGGTCGCTTGGCAACTGAAAGGAGAAGCATCATATTGGTAGGAAGTAGCTGAGGTGGGGTAGACTGTAGAGACATGGGATGAGCTCAAGAATAAATTCGAGATTTTTTTATCACAAGCTAAAGAAGAAATGCAGTTAGAAAAGTTCTTGAGTATAAAACAGGGTGATATGTCAGTTAAAGAGTATGTGAATAGCTTTAATGGGTTAAAAAGGTTTGGCTTAGATCTGGTTAATACTACGCATAAGAAGACCTTGAGGTTTATAAGGGGGCTAAACCATCCCCTCCAAGGATAAGCAGTGACACATTTTTAGATGGGATGTAAATTTGAGAGGCTTGTGGTACGACTCTTATGCATGAGGATGGAAAGAAGAGTAAACAAGAGGAAAAAAATAAGGTTGCTAAAATAGTTATTGGGAAGAAAACGTGGGGGCATAAGAATGGTGCAAAGAAAAGGAGAGAGAATCCAAATAAAGCACATATCAAGTAGGAAGTGAAGTGTCATTGGTGTGTTATGATTGGAAATTTCATCAAATATTGAAAGAAACAACTAAGAATGGTTTTTTTAGCGTGGACAGATGCGGCATTTTATCAAGCAGTGTCCTTAGTGCCAATGGCACGAACAGGTACATCCGGAGCACAGGCTCGTGCACTTGAGGTGGCTCAGACTGGTTGTATCAGTCGGGATAGCGGTAGGAAGGTTACTGTAGAAGATTTGATTTCTCTTTTCAAATTTCATATTAGGACCTTGTTCAATTTCATTGCTTCTCGTTCTTTTATATCAAGTTCTATTGTTGATAGTCTGCAGCTAGATGCTTCTATAGTTTCTGATCTAGTAGTTGTCTCAAAACCCCATAGGAGGTAAGGCTCGCCTAGCTATGATGGGTAAGGTTTGAGGATTTTTGTTCTTAGCGTCGAGTTTGAGTTTGATGCATATGTACTGGGTTTTATGGGTTGCGGTCTTATTTTAGGAATGGATTGGCTGGCCATTCACGGTACCATTCTTGACCGTTAGAAGAGAGTTGTGAGGTTTTTTACGTGCCAAGATAGGACTCAAAAAATTTTTTGACCCGCGAGGGTCAGTCATGCTCAGTTTTTTGGATTCCCTATATGCTTCCATCGACGTTCTCAGTTTGGTGCCTGTAGTTAGAGACTTTTCAGATGTATTTAAAGAGGTGAGAGGGTACCACTAATAAGCGGGATAGATTTCCAGATATACTTGGTGGAGAATGCTAAGCCTTTTTCATTTCCAGTGCGTCACATGGATCCAAGAGAGAGGAGGGAGATCAATAAGCAAGTGGGTGAACTGTTTCAAAAAGGATTTATTAGGCGGAGTATTTCAGATCGACTGAGCAGCACCAGTCAGCTTCACGGCTAAGGCAGATGACACTCTTTATCTATATTTGGATTACAGGGAATAGAACAAGCCCACATAGAAGAATATACATCCACTCTCCCAGATAGATGACTCCTTCGATCATTTGGTAGGCGATTCGGTTTTTTCGTAGTTGATTTAGATATAGGTTATCATAATCTTAGGGTGGCAGATGATAGCATAGATAAGACTGCTTTTAGGACACCCAATAGAGAATTGGGGTGGTTGATTATGCCTTTTGGATTAACCATTGCACCAACGTATTTTATAAATTTGATGAGTCGGGTATTTAGGGAGTATCTGAATAGGTATGTGGTGGTATTCATTAATGGTATCTTAGTATTCTCAAGGAGCGAGGACGAGCTCGCATAGCATTTGGGAGTGGTTCTCCGTACTCTCCATGCATACCAGCAAAAGACAAAGTTTTCTTAGTTCAACTTTTGGTGGAAGGAGGTAAGTTTCTTAGGAAATATTGTCGCTATTGATGGTATTGCGGTGGACCCCACTAAGGTTGTCGTAGTACAGGATTGGAAATCCTTCGAGAGTGCGATAGAAGTGAGTAGATTTTTAGGGTTTGGCGGGCTACTATCGAAAGTTCATCAAGGATTTTGTGCGGATCACAGCTCCGCTTACCCGCCTTACAAAGAAGAACCTTGTATTTTCTCAGGATATGGATCGCGAGGATGCATTCATGACATTGAAGAAGGACCTCACATCAGCTTCAATGTTGACTCTTTCATATGGTACGAAGATGTTTATCGTGTGTACGGATGCTTACGACATGGGATTAGGTGCTTATGCAGGAGGACAGGGTTAACTACTATGGGAGTAGACAACTGAGCGTACATGAGAAGAACTACCCTACCCATGACTTGGAGCAAGCGGCGAAAGTGTTTGTGCCGAAGTTTTGGAGACATTATCTATTAGCTGTGAGGTTTGAGTTATACACATACCACAAGTTTTTCAGCACTTGTTTTCACATAAAGAACTTAATTTGCATCGGTAATGCTGGACAAATTTCCTTGCATCTTATGACTTCGAGATATCACAGACCCCGGGGAAGGGGAATGTAATAGTGGATGCTTTGAGTAGGTAGAGGATGACTTTGAGTCCATTGTTTATCGAGTGGCAGAGTTTGGAGTTCGTCTCATCGTTCGATTTTAGAACATCTACAGAGTGTGCACTGGGATTATTGGCATCATTAGAGGTGCGATCCACTCTCATAGAGCGCATTGGATCCAGTAAGCAAGAGGATCAGCAACTAGCGGATATCATAGACCGACTCAGTAAAGGAGTGGCCTCTAGTCACCTTGCTAGGCATTATATGGATGTCAAAAGGTGGCTATATCGTGATGGGAGACTCTGTGTTCCTTGAGTGGATAATATGTTGAGATCAGTTTTAAAGGAGGCTCATCACTCTTGGATGACCATCTATCCAGGTGGTGATAAGATATACAGAGATATGAGGAGGAATTTTCATTGGATAAGGATGAAGAATGATATAGCAGAGCACGTGGATCAACGTATGACTCGTCAGAAAGTGAATACCGAGCAAAAGAAGCCTAGTGGATTGCTTTATCCTTTGGATGTGCTACAGTGGAAATGGGAGTGTCTCGATGGACTTCAAAGATGGGTTGCCCAGATCGAGGAAGGGAAACACCAGTATTTGGGTTTTAACTGATTGGTTGACAAATAGCGCTCATTTCATCTCTGTTAAGAATATGCGAATGACGACTTGGTTGGAATCAGTATATCTTAGGGGCATCGTCCGATTACATGGAGTTTCCTTTAGTATTGTTAATGGGAGACCTCATCTTTACCAATGAGTTTTGGAGGAGCACGCATGAGGCATTGGGGACACAGCTATGACTTAGCACTGCCTATCACCCTCAGACGGATAGACGGACGGAGAGGGTTAATAGTATTCTTGATGATATATTATGGCTTTTTATCTAGGACTTTAGAGGGACTTGGGTAGACAATCTTCCATTGGTAGAGTTCGCATAGAATAACACCTATCAGACAAGTATAGGTATGGCTCTCTTAGAGGCATTGTATGGATGACCTGCAGATCAACTACATGTAGATAGGTTTCCACGAATAGACTAAAACTTAGACCTAAGAAGGTTAGAAAGGCCTCAAATACAATAGATTTGATTTGGAGGCGAATGAAGGCAGCTGAAGACAGACAGAAGCCATATGCAGACACTACACCATAAATGCTATTTCGTAATGGCTTAGAGAGCCATTCCAAAATTAATTCGCAATGGTTGAAAGAGGATTTGGGAGTGACGAATATTTAGCAATGGCTCAGAGCCATTGCTAGATCTCTACTCTGCAATGGGCAAAAGCCCTTGCAAAATAAAGATTTAGCATTGGCTTTGAGCCGTTGCTAATTTGTAAAATTTCATAAACCAAATTACTAGTTTTTGATCCTCCTCCTACATGTACCTTTTAACTTTGGAGATTTAACATAATACCCAAAAAAAATATCAGTAAATTGAATATCTCCAGTAGATTCAACATAAAAACCAAACTTCACAACAAAATTTTAAGGCTCAACAATATATACCATCACAAACTTTAAAGTTCTAACAATTTACAACCGCAAATATAATATTACCGTGCATTACAATGTTCAATAACAGTAGTCAAAATAATATTACAATATTATAGTACATATATTTCAACTTCACCAAAATAATAATATAAATGTTGGAATGTTACATTCTGCTTAGAAATATAATTTATTCTTTTAAGCTTTGAACCGAAGAGAATCCACTCAAGAGCTATAGTTCAGACCCTGAATACAAATTCACGATTAGTGAGTAATCATGTTATTAATTACAACTTGTAAATTAATGTGAATGTGAAACATTTATTCAAACAAAATGAAATCTAGGGACATAACATAGATCCAAATTATTATTGATAGTTAGGTTCTTCATTTGGATGTTGAACTGCAAAAAAATTGATATGTGTTATGCATTACCTGTTCATTAAGTGTTTGTTCACTACAACAAAATAACCCTTTAGTAGCGTTTAAAATGTGCTATAAAATTTTATTTTGGCGTTTTTATAAACGCTGTATATCTACAAGCTATAATTGGTCAAGGACCTATAATAACAACATATGAAACGCTATAAAAAGCATGCTATAAACAAGGATGTTTATAGCATTTACAAAATGCTATAAAAATATATGTTGATGACGTATTTCAGCTGCAATAAAAGCACTTTATTATAATGACTTGCTGCGTACAACTTTCATTAAACGCTATTATTTTCAATATCTGCGTATTAAAAACGCTCTTAATTACTTTAACAGCATTTTTAAAACGTTGTTAAACCCTTTAATTGCATGTTATCAAACGTACTTCTTGCACTGTATATGTATACGTACTTGCTATCACGCTATCATTGACAAATTTATATAAAACATAATGTATCATTTCATACAGTCATACAAATCACATTAAACAAAAATTAACTAGCCGTTCAACTTTCATATAAAATAATGCATAGTACGTTACAATATTTAATGAAATAACATTTGAAGTGTAAATAATACATGTTATAAAAGATGTACTACACATGACAATTAAGTATGCAAACCCAAAAATTGTTACTTCAAAAGGACTTCAAGTCCTTAATATACTGCAGCATGTCGTCATTTGTATGCACCGTAGATGGTTAAGTACGTATGAAAAAGAAATTCAATAATTAGCAAGTGTGTGTATATATATACACACACACACATATACGCACATACATAACTATATAAAAGATAGAGGGAATGTGTGTGTGTGTGTGTGTGAAACTTAATTAATTTACATGAAGCTTTATTTAATTGAGAACATGATTTTTATAGAACTAACATAAATTTTATTGAACATAGTTAATTTTCAATAAGTCAGGTTAATTTAAGTAATAAATGAAATTTACTTAATTTTTATAAAACTCAATTAACTTAGTCAATTTTAAGGTGCCTGTAGTTAGTTTTTATAAAATTCGGTTAATTAACTTAGTTAAATATTTGTAAAACTTAGTTTATAAATTTATTATTATATTATAATAATGTTATTATAAGGTTAATTACTATTTGTTAACATAACTAATTTTTATAAAACTTAATCAATTTTTATTACAATTTAGTAAAGACTTCAAAATAGATAACAAGATTATATATATATATATATATATATATCAAACTTAACTGAACATAGTTAATTTTGATATGCTTAAATTACATCAATTAAAAAACTTAAATTTAGCTAATTTTTATAAAACTCATTCAACTTAGTTAAATTTTATGTAACTTGATTAATTATTAGACACATCCAGTTAATTTTTATAAAGCTCACTTAATTAAGTATTTATAAAAAATTATTTAACATGATACATTTCTCTGTTCCTGTCATGGACTCTTCTATTCATTCCTTTCTTCTAGTTGATTTTTTATGAAGCTTTTGGAGAACACAACAAAATGGCTGCAGATTTTCTTTATACTATTTTAAACATATTTTACATGGCTTCTGACTGGAACCGGATTTTGGCTCTTAATCTGTTCCGGTACTAATCGGAACTGGAACGGGATGGCCGAAATCCGCTGGTTCCGGCCGGAATCTCGAACAATGCTATATAGTAGTATAATCATTCCATGCATTTATATATGTAGCATAAAGCAATAAATATTTAGTATGATTTTGTCCATTTTAAAAGTTCGAGCATTGCTGCATTAGTTTATCAACACTATAATCTATCAAACAGTTCTACCAAAAAAAAAAAAAAAAACAAATGTATGGATGTTTTACCTTTGAAGTACTTCAACATCTGAATGCATTTCATACCGGAGACAATCAAAGATGCAAACTGCTAGCTGAGGAAAGTAGCACGGTTTAAATCTGACTGGACCATGAGATATCATAGAGGCACTATTGAAACATGAAAAATAAAATATTGTTCAAGAAAAATATACAAGTACACTTACCCTGTAATAAAGTATTCAACTTCCTGTTTTTATTTAAAAATAATGGTGCAACATTTGTAAAACAGATATTTTTTATAAAAAAATCCATTTAGTTAAGTTACCATAAAATTTTGTTCATTTTTATAAAATTATGGAATTTCATAAAATTCTAACAGCATCTCCTTTGCATGGTCAATGCTTCTCCTCACACCCAACTTTAAACGCAATAAACATGTTTATGACATGCACTGTATAGATGATAGCTTGCTGGTATCTACTAGTTATTTATTGGTAACCAAGTTTAAAAGGAAGCTTGCTCTATATCTTCTAACAACGAATGGTATCGGTAATGATTAAATATGCAAATACTTGATTTTCTTCCCAACCTAGACCTCTAAAAGCAAACCATGCACCCAAAGGTTCATACTTTGGTTCATTGCAATTATGACATGCACGGTGGACTGCCTATATGATCACTAGTCCAGTAAAGTAAAATATTAAACAAATAATACTAACCAAGTCAATTTGTCCCTTGCCAGATTCTTGGTCTCTTCCTCCATTATCAATACTGTCATGATAAATAAAATTTTCAGACTTGTTTTTTCCAAAAAAAAAATAAAGTTTCCTGTATTGAGTGGTTCAATTTTCCTAACTTTTATGGCACCATATTTAAGAGTTCATTCATACCTTTAGGGCTAATGTTTGTGGACCATTATAAAACTTCTAAGCATCTTCAAAATTATCAAACCAAACAAACCTGAATCGAACACAACATAGGCAAGGGACAGCATAGCCGAAGCACTGAAGATCCCCTAGTCCCAAACAGAGTAAACGGGGTCAAATTCTTCACATTCACCTTGGTCAATCCAGCCATGAAAATATAAAGAATAACAACCACACGAATGATGAATGCAACGTAATTGAACCTCGAAGTGTCGTTGGTGCTTTCGACAGCAACCACACAAATGATGGCTACAACAACGGAGGCTATCGGATCAAGCTGACTGTAATCATCACTGAATGATGTTCGGAAATCGTTCGGTCTGTGGTTCAGAAGAGTGGCGAATTAGGAGGTCCACGATCGAGCCATAGCAGCGCCTTCAATGACGTATTCGAGGAGGGTGTTTCCTGTTGCTATGAATGCAACAAAATCACCTATATTCTGAGGTATGGAAATGATCCACCTATCCATTTTCGTAGAATAGTTAGTATATTAAAGTATGACATTATGACCTTTTTATGATAACCATCTGCAAGTTTGGCTCAGTTTGTTTATAACAGATAATTGACAACTTGTTGAATTAATTAAAAAAATAAGGTTATAGATGATTCTTCTAGGCTGTATACGTCTGCATTATAAAAGAATCAGGTCCAAAGTTATGAGATAAGTTTGAACAGATTCAGGCTTTTCATACTATGTTATAAACTATATATGATGGTTCTATTATGCATACCAAGCTTTCCACAAATTCTTCTATCAACCTATGCTTATATCATCACGATTACTTTGGAAAACATAATCAAATGATGTAATACTAATGAAACATGGTTTAGCTAAACTTCGATATCTTATGCATACGCAGCAAGTGAGACTTTTCTATAAAGAAAGCAACCACCAACGTTGAACAAGGGGTAACAAGAAAACAAGATGTGACATCAAGAATAAGAAACACAGGGATTTAAAGTGTTTGCATGTATCTAAGCTGCCCAGGCCCTCCACCCTCCCCCAAATCTCCTTTCTCTCTCCCTTTTGACTTTTTTTGGAATCTCCCAACTGTGCTAACAAGCCAATCAGACATAATATTTACAGTTCTGTTGCTAAATAAGCAATGAATTATTTGCTGAACTGTGTGATAAGACAGTGGATAAGATGGGATACTTAAAGTACGTAAGTGCAAATAATTATGAACTAAATATAACAGAAAAAAGTTGCTCCCATCGACAATGGTATGATTATTCAGTGCATAATAATAGTCTGTTGGCATCATCTTCGTGTCATCCTCATAGAAAGGAAAAAAATATTATTAAGAGAGCCTGTGGACAATCAGTGTTTAGAACATTAAATATTTAAGTTTCATACACAAAACACAGAGGATATTTCATACCAGCCATCAAAATGGCTTCCTTTTGTAAACAACAAATGTGAAATAGGATATGAAAAGATGCAACAGGTCACAGCTCAAGAAGGAATATTGTCTATTTGACAACTGAAACAAAAAGTCTATTGCAAAACAACTAAATGTATCTTCGCATATGTCAAATGGAAGTGTAAGCCTTCTCAGCCATGAAACCAGTCCTCGCAGGTATAATAGATGGTAAAGAACCACGCTGAAAAGTAGAAAATGACACAAAAAGAACTCCAAATCAAGATACTAGGACTTTAAGGAAGTAGCAGGAGATTTAAAAAGATAATGTTATATATGCATAACGTACATGTTCACAACGAATGAAAAATAATTACCAAATGTTAACCTCAACCACTAATTTTATTTTAGTTCAACAACTCTGAGCTTATGCACAAAGATAAGTTCATCCCGTAAACAAAATATTTGGTTTTCTAGCTGGATTTAGAACACATAATTATTGTTGAGACAAATCAATTTTCTTATTTTTTCCTACCATGTCAGAAAGATAACAAGTTGATAGAATTAATACAAAAATAAGAACAAAAATGGTGCAACTAAAATAATATTTGAAGCAATTTCAACTAATATTTGAAGCATTTTCAATTATATGAAGGAAAAACTTAGATTAATTGAAATAGTGTTGGTGAATTTCTGCACGGCTAGAAAATGATTTTTTTTCAAAAAGAGTTGTATATCGTTTGTTTATTTAAATGATCCAAGATGATTAAAAACTAATTCCTTAACATTGCAAAGGGAAATGCCAACATTTAAATCATAGAACATTTTTAATACTAGTCATTGTTGCTTAATAGAATTAGGGTCAGTTTCAAATAATAAAAATTGTTTTAATGGGTTATCAACAGACCACACATATAATATTTTGGACTAGCATATTTAATCATATAAGATTACTTTAATATCAATAAAATGCCACCAAAGTACCTCACAAGATGAGTAAAATGCGCAACGGAACAATAAATATGGAGGCTAGATGGTAGTTGCTTGTGACTGATCTTGAAAACAACAATATATGATGATGTTTAATGGAAGTTTTTTGAAAATATAAATAGTAAAAGCACTTACTTACATGCAAAAAAAACCAATATGTAGTCATGGAAAATGACCGACAAGCATAAAAGCTCACTAATTTCAGATGTCGCTTGAATGCCAATCCAGTGCATGCATTAGTGATAAATATTGTCGCTATAACTATGATCTTGATAGATTGCTATAAATATTTAAGCCATGAAATAAATAGTATTTCTTAAAATAAGCTGTTTCATAATCATTTCTAGAAACATCCATACACGTCTACGTTAAAGTATTTACCAACTAACATTGACTGAACTTGGATTGCTTTTTGGGAAGTAACTCAATGATTGAACTTGCTTTCACTTTGTTCTCCAAGCAAAGAAGAAGACTAAATCACTGAACATAATTTCCAATACTTGTAACTCTTTGCATAAGATGAGAGCCATCTAAATCTGCAATAAAACCATATTGTAAGACATGAACATGCTGGCAATATGAGAATGCACATTTCAGCTTGTGTAGTCTGATTAAATACCTTTTTTTTTTTAAGATAAAAATGAAAAATAAAAATCAAAATGGACCCATATCACAAAATTACAAGTCAACATTCCGAAATGTTTATGCTTTGCGATGAACATTAGATATTAATTTAACACAAACATAATGCAAGTACGAACATGAAGTTTACAAGAGAACAAATGCCCACAAGATTCCAATTCAGAACACAGCTCACTGTGGCTGCTGCTGGTAATTAACCTGTTGCTGATAGTTTGGACAGTCCCCATAGGCACACATATTTGGATCCTGAGCTTGTTGGCGGCGTCCATATGCATTATACCCTTGCTTCCCATAGCCGTAATAGTTGTTGAACTTACTGGAGTCCTGCTGCGATGGTTGTTTATTTTCAGTGTTGCGTCCCTAAGAGAGCCTAATGTTTTGCGACCCAACTTGGGTCCCATTCAACATTAACAAAGCCTCCTATGCACGGGCCCTGTTGGCATACCAAAACCACATTGCTTTCCTGCTGGTATTTTTACATGAACCAATGCTCCGTAAGTGTTGAAAAGCTGGCGCAATTCTTCCTCAGGAGCACTCTCATCCAAGCCACCAACAAAAATTGTAGTATTATAAGGATCACAATCAGACTGAGGTCCTTCAGTACTCTGGTAAGAAGCTGCAGAGTATTGCCCACCGCCATCTACTTTATTCTTGCTAGTAGCAAGACCAACACGCATAGGCCTTGAAGAACAGTACATATCGTGCATTTCAGTCAAGGCACGTGTTCGCTCATTGGTATCTCCAAACTTAACAAACCCATAACCTTTTGGATGCCTTGTGAGTTTATCTATGACAACTTTAGAACTCTTAACTGAAGGGTAGTGACTTTTAAATGTCTCTTGTAATATGTAGTCAGTTACGTCAGTAGCTAAATCACCAACAATTATAGTAAACTCAGCACTATCACCTCCACGCATTTCCCATCTCTCACCTGCACCAGCAGATGCCCAGTTCAGTATGAAGGTTTGAGTTGTGTTGGGAATTATAGCAACGTTGTACATTTGAATAGCTTGTTCAGCAACAGCACGAGTCGTGAATTCAACAAAACCATAACCTTCTAATTGCCCAGACTGCTTGTTCTGAATTAGCTTGACAGATACAATCCCTCTGATCTGAGCAAAGCATGTGGCGACATAATTCTCATCCATCCAAAACTGCAAATTTCCGATCCAAATAGTTTTAATCTCATTGTCTGAACCGCCTGCTACAGTCGCAGCCCGATGCTACTGTGACGACATTTGGTACGGTGTTCGCATTGGAGCCTGAGGAACTGGAGGAGGGATATGGGATGGCTGCTGTCCCCACATGGCTGCAGCAGGAGGTGGCATCTTCTAGTACTGCTGTGGAGGCATCATCAGCGGAGGCCGGTTGTATTGTGGTTGAGGTGACTGCATCATGCTCCCAGTCGATTGCATAACGTTTCCATTAGGCTGCATCACGACAAATCCTTTGAAATTCGTTTGTGTGGAGACAGGAAAACCTAAACCTAAGATTTGTGTTGAGATTTTGCTGATATATACGGGTTTAGTCCGATTAAATACCTACTAATTATGCAAATGCAGAAAAATGTACATATATGGTGGCAAACAAACCGAGGATAGTTGAAATACCACAATCTGATCTTATGTCATATCTGCAAAAAAGAGACTGAATCAAGCCTTCCATCATGAACCAGGTCATCTTCAAAACACTTGACGAAGTCTGCAATGCAGCTTTCATCCTCTACAACACGATAAAAGAGGAGTAAAAAAGCAATTTGACTCTTTGAGTTAATAAAACCAATATACTGGCATATAAGCTTAATATGATGATAAAATTGAAATATAATTTGTTTAATACTACATTAACAGGTACAAAAAAAACATATTTTAACAAAGTAGTATGTATGGTGTTGCATACCCGATATTTCAAATATGTATGGTGTTGCATACCAATATCTAAGGCTTTAAATTCGTACATATGTCTATGTTACCACTGCTTCTAAATTCACGAAGTTTCTCAATGTGTGTCCAGCCTTATTCAAAACCATGTCTAGAGGTCCCCATGAAAACAGAATCAAGTAGTAAATGAAGGTAAGAGCATAGTTTATTAAAATAGGAAAGACAGCTTAGAAGGTAACTAAAACAAAAAAGATATCCATCTACAGCTTGTAAACAGAGGAGACATCTAAGAGCATTTGATAAATAGATACTACAGGCGATGCTGCAGACATATCAAAAGAAGTTTATACCAATGAAGCAGTACAAAATCTCTTAGCACCAAAGACTATATTATAAGATTTGGTAAGGACACATGGTAATAATATGAGAAGCTGCAGAAAAGGAGGTGATGGAATGGAGTTACATTGGTTCTTGTCCGGTTTGGAAACTCGTGTGATAATGGAGCGAAGCAGTGATCATAAGGTTTTGTGTATACATGCAATTATGGCAACCCCATTGATCATAGACGTGGAAAAGAACAATTTTAAAAGAGCGATCGTCAATCAACCCGTCGTGCTCCAAGCTTGAAGGCTCTAATGGTTCAACCGATCCAACCACAGGTTATTGAGAAGGTAATTTATGGACTAAAACACATAAAAAAAGATGGTGGAAATTGCTAAAGGAACTCAACAAAAATAACAAAAAATCAATAGTTTTGAATGTAAATACACATGATTTCAGCTATTATGCTCTCCTTTTTATGCTATCGAACTCAAAAGCCCTTCAGAAAACTGTGTAAACTAAGGTTTGAAATGGTTCAATGGCGGTTCGATCTAAACTGCAGCCCAACTCCGCTTTCAACCGTCTTTTCCGTCGGCCATAGATTAGTCGCGATTGAACCTGCGGTCGAGTTTGGTCTTCATAACATTGATTATAAGTTAGTTTCCCAATTTCAAACAGCAGTACAACTCCTCTATAAGTTGAGTGAATAGAACATCTTACATGTTATTATCCATGGCAAGATGAACTGTCCCAGCCACATCTCTGTCGATTTACAAAGCTGTTAGAAATTGTGAGTCTATAGTTATGATAATTGTTCAGTAAAAGCAAATCTATAACCAGTTTTTTTTAAGAAGCCCAACTAGTAGAAATTCATCCAGTAAGCATCCAAAATTCAAAGTTAAATACCTAAGATAATTCCAAAAGATGGTAGAGGTAGGGAATAAGTTGAAGAAAAACGTCCAAAAACATCTATGTATTTGCAGGAAAGGAAATCAACTATAAAAACAATAAAGGCAGAAATAGTAACAAAAAATAAACCTTGAATATGACAACTTCAAGCTTCAGAATGAATACTAGACTTGACCTCATTATGAGGTAAAACAACACCGCTAATGCTGTAGACCTTGTCACCGAGGTCTGCACACCATGTACAGAGTCATATTATCAACTCTAGCCCACTTTCCAACCGTAGAATGCCAGCCAACAATGCTTCTAGAAACATGAACATAATCCTAAATCTGAACCCCTCTCATGGCCGGGGGGGGGGGTGCACGTAGACAATCTGACACAAACCACAGCCCAGACCTATTGCAACATCCAGCCTGATCAGACGTCCGTTTCCAATCATTGCAAGTTCGTGCACCAAACTGTTACCCACAAATCTGTAACCATGAAAACCAAGTAAAAATAGATAAATTAAAACTGCTAGTCAAATATGAGACATAAAAGAATCGGAGATCGGTGTAGAAAATTAGAAAAATCAAAGCTTCCTTCTGAATAGTGCAGGAATAGCATCCCAAAACATTGTTTAATCTATCAATCTTCATAAATCGGCATAATGTCAAACACTTAATTGAACCAAACAATAACTCAAATATATAAAGACAGTGGAAGCACTTTTGTGTGGTAAGTAGACCTAGAAGCCGCCAAATTAACCAACGGAAGTCCTAACCGGATCAGAAAGAATACACACTTCAGAAAATAAATATTACCTCCGCAACCAAATTGACAGTGCGATGTGAAAAATTACCACGCCCTCGTTGATTCTTCACCACTTGTTAATGAAGACCCCAAAGAAAGAAGAATAATCGCTAATTGTTAATCAAATATAATGGGAAGAACTGTGCTTGAAGAATTGAGCATGGATAATATTTTAAGGAAGAAAACAGTAGAATAGGACTGAGATTAAATTATTAAAAAGAGCGAAGGAGGTGAATATGAGAAGCCTGAGGGGAGAAAAACAAAAATGAAAATGAAATTTTGGCGGCCTAAAAATAAGTTGGTGGGAAATATAGGGGGAACGCAAATTCAACCAACACTGGGTTGATATAATTGCAGATGTTTTAATATAATTGCACTTGAACTTGTTGTCTTTTCAAGTTAAATGAAGAATAGCCAATTAACTATTGCAAGCCAAATTTTCGTGCTATCCAAGTTGCTATTGATGTAATAATTTTTTTGTAGTGGTTATTCAATTTTCCACGTATTAGTTTCTTCATACTAGATATTTAACAATTGGTGAATAAACTTCGGTTTGAGTAAAAAATAAAAGCATTTATTGCCTAATCATTTTGCGGGTCTTATGTTGCTAAAAGGCATTCATTACCTTCTTACCCGGGAAAACTAATTGTGCCTGACTTCTAGATCGTGTCAATACATGAATATTATGATTGTCTATGCAAACATGTTATAAATTGTTAACTCATTTAACTATAGTAGAGCGTGCGTGCACACACATGCACACACACACAAATATATATATATATATATATATATATATATATATATATATATATATCATATGTTCAACCAACATATTCAATAAAAAAGTACTATGTATGACCAAAAAACATATTCAGGTATGCTATTTTTATTAGCTAGCTAGTTCAATTATAACCTGCAAATAACTTCAAAACAAATCTCCGACCAACAAATCCAGTAGCTCCAGTTATTGCAATGCTCATCTGAACTCCCTAGAGCAACAAACAATATAAGGAACTTAAAGAACCACTGTATAAGCGTTTCAAGGACAAAGCATGATATCAATACTAACTAGATGGATTAAGCTTGACCCCAAAATTGATCACATTGTTAAAGTCGCCCAACAATGTCCATGCAATGCTATGTTATGAAAAGCACGCTTAAGCGATTTTGGCAAATACACCGCTTAATTTTTTTAAAGTAGAAGAAATTAAATGACTAGTGCTTAAACGCGCTTTTTTAGCGCTTAAGCACGCTTTTTTAAGTGCTTAGTAGCGCCTCGCCTAAACTTCAGTATTTATGCATAGTTTTATGTGATGAGTTACTTATAAAAAATTAAGCATTGCTTAAGTGCTGCTTAGTTGTTGCTTAAGCGCTATTTAAGAGCCATTAGGCATAGCTGGACTACGAATGTATTCAGTGCTTAAGCGCCATTAAGCGAAGTGAGGCTTCCATCGCCTCGCCTCGCTTAGCGCTTAATATAACATAGATGCAATGTGAATCTGATTTGCCTCAAGAATTAATGATGTCTGCATTTTTCTCTCTTTCCGCAAGAAAGGTAACTGCATAAAAGAATTTAATTATCACATTAAGACCACCCATATTCTTAACATTACACATCATATGTTGAAAACTTGAAAATTCCCTCTCTAAAAAACTGACTATCATTACTGTATTACTATTTCCCATAACAACAAATTATTCACTCTTATTACTACGATTGTACGTCGTGATCTTGAGAATTTTCCATTATAACATAATTCAATGTTTTTTGAGTAGATAGGCATACCGTTTTTGAATAAGTTTTGGCTTCGCTCATACAGAATGCAATTTAATTTTGAGTTTACACTTCAAATTATTTTTATGCTTACTTTTCCTTATAACAAAATGCTTTTGTTACATCTTGTAGATCATATTCTCTAACCTCATTTGCACTTCATTCTTTGTTACAATCACCAATTCATTTCTACACTGTTGCATATGTTTGTTTTGATGATTCACTATTATAGTTTTGATTCGCTTGTTTCAATTGTTCAAGATTTAAGTTACAGTTCACACATTTGTTTTCGAGTGTGATGCATTCTTGTGCTTACAAGTTCATTTCTTGTCTCATTCATTTTTGCCTGCATGTTTATTAATGTTCAGCCATCACTTATTTTATTTGTTGTTTTGTTACTGTTAAAACTCTATTAACGCGGGTGAATCAATTTACTACGAATTTTAATTGCATTTTTTTTCACTTTTCTTTGGCTTGTAAATTTTTTCATTAGAAAATCGAAATTCTATATTCCATTGTATCACCAACTTGAACCAAATGTGCCAACCAACCCGAATCTACAACCAAAATTCTACCGCAATCCACACAAAATCCCAAGACACATCTGCCATGCATGATCACCAATTACTATTTACTACCAGCAACCAAACTTGCTACACCATTTCAACCACAATCATAATTTGACACTCAAAGTCGTTTTCCTGTATACTACCCCAGTAATTCCATTTCAATCTTCAAGTCATACATACACTCAAAACCGAAAAGAAGGCAATAGTTTACATCACCACATATTGTTCCATCTCCTCATCCCAATACCAAAATAGTAAACAACCCTTTAAAACATGTAACAACTCGAATTTCGACAGACCAATTTCTTTTTCCAAAATCTCATTCGATCGAAACTCGAGTTGGCTTGTCTGGCATCCTGCAAAAAAAAAGGGTAATAAATATATTAGAGCTCAATAAATATCTCACAATGGAATGAATAAAATATGATATAATATAATTAAGTATAGCCTTGCCATGGTAATAATACTGCCTAATCAGTATCCAAAACTATCATATCTCTGAAATAAACCTAACTTGTGAGTGTGTTATGACGAAGGGGTCAAAACACAAATTTCTGGTGACTGGACAAATTATACATTCTGAAATAACCCTACAAGTACCGTTCAGTTTGTTTTCTTGTTTATTAGGTTACTTGCATTAACAACACTCAAGGCTTTATACTCACATCGTACCATTCTACTCCCCAGTAGATTAACCTAATATAGTGTGTGTGTGCGTATATATAGCTACCCCAACATATCAAGGTACCCCATAGTAACCTCATCGCACGGTCATCCATCCTGTCATAGAATTGTATCCTACACCGAACGATGTATGGAAATCCAAATCATTACGCCACATTACCACACAAAACCATCACCACTATGCCATGCAAGCATATGCATTGCCATTTCCAGACTCCTGGGTCGAACAAGCCTCAACACGGAGCAATGCCATCTCGTCTAATATACATCACCCAGTGCGTGGATCTAGACCCTCACACGTACGTAATGTCTATTGTACCCTAAGCCCTGTAATAAGGCTGCATCTAATGCACAGAACTAGGTTGAGAGCTTTCTATGTCTGTATTGGTCCAATCAAAGGACCTATAGTATAGATATCAAAGTAAGGTCTTCTTTTTCACGGTGGCTATGGCCCCACCTAGGCCGCTCCCTCAACTAGTGAAAGACTATATCAAGAGCTAAATGACATCTCCCTAACAAACTATCTATCATCCTATTTGGTGTGTCCCTCATCCAGTGCCTCGATAGTGAAAGATCGATGGTCTCTTGGTTTTGCTCTAGTCTTTCCACATCCCACTTACTGCTAATGATAGGTACATGATGATTACTATCCTTAATTTGTTCCTGACCACCTCTCCTTACGCCTATCGCCGAATCACCCAACGCCATCCACCACATCCTTCTGTCTGCCAAACTATCATTGCAGTCAAGGTATACTCACTAGGTGGTATCGCGCAGACCCCTGCCTCTGCGACTACAGCCTGATCATGTACCGCAACTGAGGCCCACCATAGAGTAGCCTACCACGTCACTCGGAAGTCGCGTGCTTCCCTCTGGTCACGCCGATCAATCAAGTAGAATAATTAGATGGACGTGCTCCTCTCATGCCTACCGATACCACAAGGATCTACCCCGTTGAATTTTTCACTTTCGTATGGGAAGACTCGTCCAAGCGCAATACACTACCATGTTATTAGATCCTTAAGTCTAATCTTTTTATCAGGCGTCCGTCGTATCTCACCATGTTGCTAATTAACTCGATTGTTACCTTGTTCGTCATTATCTATGGTTACTAGATTCATTAGCATACAATCGACTGCTTACCTTCTTTATTCAGTCCTATGTTGCTGGAAAGGGCATTTGCTAGTTATTGATTTCCTTTATTGGACAACACATTTCGCATTTATTAGTCCATTAATAATAAGCCTACCCTATTCTTTCTTATGTAATCATAACCTCGTTATCTCAACATCTTGTCTTTATGTACTTATTAACTTAGTTCCCTTAACTAAGGTTATTTATAAGTTTTCCTTTTCAATTATTGTAACTCATATCATACATTCCACTTGTCCCTAGGACAAGCCAACCTATTATATTCATTCTTATTCTCATAATTATTTGTGATAGGTTATATTCTCCGTTCATCACATTTTCCTTGGTTCCTTAGCATTAACCGAGCTTTTACTATTTTAACATTCATTTATTTACTGTCTTGGATATTTTTGTTATTTCGGGAAAGTATTTTATATGCCTCATTAGATTGATTAGTTGAAAGATATAATGATCCATTCTCATAACGCATTTAAATCAGGATCCATAGTTGCAAGCTATTTCTTTTACTTTCATCATGGACTTCCTATTAATTGCTAATACATTCTTAAAATTTTATCATTATAAAAATGTATCAATCTTTCCTAAATCCAGCTATCGCAGTCCACTTCTAATTGACCCTTTATATCAAGTTAGATGTTATTTATTATTTCCAAATCACAGTATATTTTTCATACAATTTAGACACATCTATTCCTTTTTCCATTATTCTCAATTTCATTGTAATTTAATTTACAATACGTCTGATTTGTCATTAGCAACAATTTCAGTAATTTATCATGTTTATAGTAAATTCTATACCTTTAAGGTTACAGTGATTTTTCATCCAAATAGAAGCTTAAAAGAATAGATCTATACAACAGTATATTCTTAACATTCTAGAGAATAAATCATGTCTCAATTCACAATTTGCAGTTGCTTAATATGTTGAGAGTAACAGGGAATGTAAATGGTAAAAATACCAATATTCAAAAGGTATAATTCTAAATCCACTCACCTGACAACTTTCCAATCTTTGAATCTGATCCAGATATTTTAATCCATGGATTTTCTAACTGAATTTATTATTAAAACAACCATAGATTCACAAATATGATGTAAAAAGAAGTGGGAAAGAAAGAAGGAAACCTAAATAAATCAGATTCAAGAACTTACCTGATGTAGATCAGAAATTTGAACAAATATGTTGTAGATTTACATTCTTTATCTTCAAACCTTGAATCAGAATATCGTAAATCTAATTTATTTCTAATTTCTAAAAGATTTGGAGAGGAACGAAATTGGCAGAGCCCTGGCGTTGTCTTAAAAAATATAAGTTGAAGGTTAGGCCCTACTAGTCTAGTTATAGGTGTACAGGGAATTCTGATCCATCGGATTTAACAATATAAAATCTTAGTCGTATAAAACCATAAAAACGTCACTAGCCATCACATCTGACCCCGAGTGGGTCAATCCTTGTATCAACCCACCTTTAAGGTTGGTCGACCTCTAGATCCACACATGGGTCGACCTATGTGAAGGCTGGGTCCACCCCCGTTTCCTAGCAATGAGCAATGGGCTGTCTAATTTCTGATTAAAGCTAACTAATAATGTTACAATTTATCTCTATATATAACCTATATGAATTATAATTTTCCTGTTATAACTGACATTTAAGTTTAGATTTCGAATCTATGCATATATATTTGCGTATAATCTATTGATTTATTAATTCATTAATAACTTTCTCATATGGGCTCCGTTTTGCACACGCCATATACCAAAACGAGTCGGAAAATTTCCACAAGCACAATGGTATATGTTTAAGGACCAAATTCCGGAATCATAAATTATCGATATTTACATTTATTTTTAATATAAAATACTGGGTGGTACATTCTCCCCTCCTTAGGAAATTTCTTCCCCAAAATTTATTAAGGATGAAGTGATGTTCTTCCACGTATAAATCGATACCATTATGTGTACATCAATTTTCAACCATTTGTGCTCTTGTGCAAAGTTAAACATAACATAATAATACATGAATGAAATGAATGCCTAAGCGGCACCTACTATATGAATGCAATTTTTCTTGATTTTTTTTGAAAACATGCTGCGCACACCCTAAATATAATGGCAACTTCTATATGAATGCAACATTTTCGAAAACCAAAATACCTTTTTCTACCAATTTTTCCCACACTCTTACAAATTAAGACCATAGTTCATCCGATTTTTGCATCCAAATCCTATCAACAAACTTTTAAAATTTCTAATTTCAGAAAATATAATTTTCTAAGTCTTTGTTCCTTGCAACACTTTTGATGAAACCTTGTTTATATTATTGTTTGGAAATGTTTTATGTTTGTTACTCAATTATTTTTAGAGATTTACCAAGAACTTCATTAATTATACTAAAGTTTCTAATAAAAATAAAACATTACTACAATGAGTTCAAAGTAAAAGCTTTTACTAAGTAAATAAAACTACTAAAGATAGTCAAACTTGAAAACAAAAGAGTCTTACAATCAGTCACACTAACAACCATCTATCCATGTAATGGAGGAATGTATCCCAGCCAAAAAATACCACGGAGGAAAGATTCCAACCGACCTAGGCGTTCCTACTTGTGACTAATGTTATCTCTAACCTCGAAATGCATATCCCTCATCTCTAACTACATCTTCTCAAAAAATTGCTGCGTTGTGTACATCTCCTGCAAAGACTGTTGCTGGGTCTGGACAAATTTTCATGTCTATGGGACATGTCGTACTATCTAAGCAAGATATCCTGATGGTCCCTAGCCATCTGGTCCCGCCTCTCGAAAATGGGCCTAACCTCCACTCTCAAATCCCATGACCTCTATGTTGGCCATGAATCCAATGATGATTGGGAAGACCCGGCGCCTCCACGGTACTACTCTTGTGACGGCCCGCCCCGCACCACCAGACATTTCCAATGAAAGTGCAATGTGCCAATGCCCAAAGTGGTGACCAGCAACAACATAAGGAAATTATATATATATATATCATACATGGAAGCCTCCTGCTCGTCTCCGGTACAGCTACTCGTGCATAATCACCTAACCTGTCTCTAGGCTGCCCGTTTAAGAGCACCCAGCGTAATAAGAAGAGACATAAAACTCAAGGTCAGACAAAAGTCTAGCATGGGCGATAAGCAGCAAAACAGAACAATAACAAGTATACATAACCATACCTGAACCTGGACCTGCAAACAAAGAGTTAGCACAACAGGATGTACGATACTCTAAGGTGACACTAACACACGGTGTGAAAATAATGGGGAGAGGGTAAGCATGTCAGGGTGATAGCAAACATCAAACATAGCAATCATCCTCACATCTCTCGCTCGGTGCATAAAGCATACGATATCTACCACTTTGATCACCCAATTCTTTGTTACGATCACTCTGCCCCATGCAGTCATGACGGCTCCACTGAACTGATCCGTAACCACTAACACTTTGCTATGTCCACTCTGCCCCATGGAGTCATAACAACTCCACTACACTGGCTCATAGCCCTGCTACGATCACTCTGCCCTATGAAGTCATAACAAGTTCATTGCACTAATCCATAGCCAATATTTGTCTCTCAGTGGCGAGTCAAACCTATAGACACCGAGAACCACTTTGCATACGTCTCGCAGCAAAACCCAATTCATGAATTTAACTCGTTGGTTCCCATCTGGATCCTGAGTTCTACTTCCCATTTGGACTACCTTTGCATCTCAGGCTTTGTTTTCCTCCGAATCGGTCTACTGCTTGATTTGTGGTTCACGTCTCATGTCCAAGCTCCTTGGTTCGGTTCTCGGTCATTTAAATGCCCCAGCCATCATCGGTTCTGTTGTATACATCCTTGGTTCGTACTCATGGCTGCCCATCCGGTACGGGGAGTGCTCCTCAGGTTGGGTCGGAGTAACTCGATGGCTCGGTTCGGGTGTGCTTCAGCTCGTGGTCACCAAGCAGAAGTGGCTCGGTTCAGGGATGGAAAACTTCACGGTCCGGGGTTCTATGACGCAAGCAAGTGGTGGTCGTGCTCCCTAGAGTGGCTCGGATCAGTCCGTACTTCTTCCACCGGGTCGGGTCGAAGCTGCATGGTGCTCCGTGGTTTGGGGAAAGTGGTTCGTGTCGGAGATCTTCAAGCTTCGTGGCTCCACCAGCGGTTCGTGGGAAGGGGACTTCACGAGCGGGTCGGGTCATACTTCCTCCCTCCGATCTGATTCGGTTTCCGCACAGTTTTCTGCAACTTTTCCAGCGACTGTTTTACGCCATACGACGGCGTTTTCTACCATTCTAACTTTTCTAATCAACCACAAAGCATACCATAAAGTCATAGCAACATGTACAATCAACCATAAACACTAAAACGATGAATAATCATGCCAATATGAATCAAACATACCCACAACCCATGGTTTTCCCCTTAATCATGTTTAACTATAACCAATGATAGTATTAGCAAACTTACCCCAAATTAACCCGAAATTTTATCAGTGCCCTAAAATAATATTTTATAATTTTAAAAAAAAATTCCAGAATTTTAACATACATAATTTCGCTAATTAACACTAATCCCCTTAATTACCCGTAATTAGTGAAAAACAATGCAAATCACCCACCTTAACCAAAAATAATTTATAGATCGGAAAGTATCTCTGATTTGGGTTGAATCTCTATGTGTTCCAGCAGCTCTACCCCAAATTCTATGCTAATTTGCCTTGGTTTGATGTAGATTAGGCTAATACTTGATTAAACGGTGATTAGAAGGTGATTTGGGTGTTGGAAGCCATTGTTAGGGTTGAAGAGTGGTAAGTGGCGGCTGGAAAATGACAAAGAAAAGGTTTCTCTAAACCTAATTAGCCCTTATATAGCTCAAATCCCGAAATTCCCAATGGGCCTAGCTGTTAATTACCCTATTAAGCCCATTCAAGTTGTTTTTCACCTTCCAGACATTAGTTCAGCCATAACTCCCAAACGGTAAGTCCGTTTGGCTTATGTGACCACTCTACGGAAAGGTAAACCATCATCTAAATCCAATGGAAGTGGTTTCAAGTCAAAACTCCTTACCAATCAAAAGTTATAGGCAAAACAAGATTCGCCATGGGCAAAACGGTCATTTAAAAACCAGCAAAATTCATGAACATTGGAAATGACCCCAATAGTCATTCCCCAAAGTTACACGACTATACGACCTCATATAAAAAGAAATAAATATTCTACGATCCTTCGATACGTAGAATGTGGGTCGTTACACTCTTCCCCTCTTAAGAAATTTCGCCTCCGAAATTCCTTAATAAAAACATACATAGGTGTTCTGCATGCCTATCTGTCATTCATAAACAATCAAACATACACAACAAGCACAACAAGCCTACCTTAGCATGTGGTTTGCTGATAAGGGAAGAAATCATCACTATTAAAATCTTACTAGGCAAAGAGTTCTAGATGCGATTCCCTCATGCTCTCCTCTGTTTCCCAAGTACAGTCACTATCATTCTCGCCCCACTGAACTTTGACCAGTTTCACCGCCTTCCTTCGAAGTTGCTTCGTATCGCTCTCGACAATACAGATCGGCTTGTGGTTCCCAACCGCCTCGGGTTCTACTCGATGTCATCCAACTGATCCGGTCAAATAGTCATATCGGGGTCGTTCACGAACTTCCTTAACAGGGAAACATGAAACACGTTTTGAACTCCCGCCATCTTGTCTGGCAACTCAACTTTATATGCCAAATTCCCAACTTGCTCGAGAACTGGGAATGGACCAACTAATCTTGGTGCTAACTTGCCTCTCTTGCCAAATCGAATCACGCTCTTTAACGGAGAAATCTTGACAAACACCAAGTCACCAATGGAGAATTTCAATTCTCTTCATCTCTTAGAAGCATAACTCTTCTGCCTATCTTGGGCAGACATCATTCGCTGTCGGATAACCTTGATCTTATCTGAGGTTTCTCTTACCACATCCGGTCCAAGCACAAATTTCTCACCGGTTTCTAACCAACATGATGGTGAGTTTCACGGTCTTTCGTATAAAGCTTCAAATGGAGCCATACCAATACTAGACTGATAACTATTATTATATGCGAGTTCAATCAGATGCAAATGGTTGTCCCATGACCCTCCAAAATCTAATTTGCAAGCTCTTAAGAGATCTTCTAATACTCGAATTACCCTCTCGGTTTGAGGATGGTACGCGGCACTAAGATGTATTTCTGATCCTAAAGCCTCTTGTAAGCTCTTCAAAAATCCACTAGTAAACAATGGATCTTGGTCGCTCACAATGCCTTTGGATATTCCATGAAATCTCACAACCCACTTCAATACAGTTCTGCTAACTTAGCTACTTTTCTACTCGACTTGACGAGTATAAACCTTGCACTCTTAGTCAATTGGTCCATAATCACCCAAATGCTGTCATGGCCCGATCTAGTCCCTGGTAACCCATTAATGAAATCCATTCAGACTTGTTACCATTTCCATTCTGGAATTTCTAATGTTTGCAATAAACCACTAGGTTACTTTTGCTCAGCTTTACCTAGCTGGCAGTTCATGCATTTGGATATAAACCTCCGAACATCTATTTTCATCCTTTCCCAGCAGTAGGTCTGCTTCATGTCTCGATACATTTTATTACCACTGGGATGTATAGTCATTTTTCAGTGATGACATTCTCTAAGCACTTCATCTCTCAGTCCATTGAAATTGGGTACAACCAGTCTACCATTCTTTCAAAGCCATCCTTCTCAATCAAGCCCAAACTTATTCATCTCCTCGTCGATACCCATCTCTAACTTAGAGATGATTTCCAATAGGTTAGGATGTTCCTCTGACTGGAACCAATGCGCTCAATCAAAGTTGGTCTGGTAGTCAAACTTGCTAATATTTCCGGATCCAATTCGCACTTTGGTCTGAAATCATACCCAGCGATATACTCCAGTTGCTTCAATTCCAGGAACTAGCCCCTAAACTGGCATGTCTCCTACTCAATGCATCAGCTACCGCGTTGCCCTCTCTTGGTGTATATGCGATATCGAAATCATAGGAAGCCAAGAATTCTAACCATCTTTGCTGTCGGAGATTTAGATCCTTTTGAGAGAAGAGATGCTTTAATGACTTATGATCGGTAAACAACTCGAATATTTCTCCCATGAGATAATGTCTCAACATCTTCAACGTGAAAACGATCGCTGCCAATTCCAAATCGTGGGTAGGATATCTTTTCTCATGTGGTTTCAGTTGCCGACCGGCGTAAACTACTACCTTACCTTCTTGCATCAACACAGCACCTAGTCCGGTACCACAGGCATTTGTGTATACTATCATCTCTTCATTCCCTTTAGGAATGACTAACACTGGTGCACACATAAACTTTTCCTTTAAGCTCTTGAATGCATTTTCACACCTTTCGTTCCAAACGAAAGCTTGATCCTTCTTAGCCAACTGAGTTAACAGTGTCGCTGTCTTGGAGAAGTCTTGGATAAACTTACGATAATATCCAGCTAATTCCAAGAAACTTCTTACGTCTGTTGCATTCTTGGGCGTAGACCAATCCTATACCGTAGCCACCTTCATAGGGTCCACGACAATACCATTCTCTGAAACAACATGGCCCAAGAATCTCACTTCCCTCCTCCCAAAGTGACACTTAGAAAATTTCGCTTTCAATTGGTGTTTTCTCAACACCTCCATCACTATCCTCAAATGTTCGTTGTGTTCTTTCTCTGTCCTTTAGTAAACCAGTATATCGTCCATGAACACAAAGAACAAACCTATTCAATTGATCTGGGAATACTCTATTCATAAGATCTACAAAATATGCTAGTGGATTGGTCAACCCGAATGGCATGACAAACCACTCATAGAATTCAGACGACGTCCGAAAGGTCGTTTTTGGTGTACTCTCAACTGTTACTCGGAGCTAATGAAATCCTATCGCGAGGTCCAATTGGGAGAACACCCGTGCTCCCTCCAGTTGATCAAACAAATCATCTATCCGTGGAATAGGATACTTATTCTTCCTAGTCACCTTATTTAACTCGCGATAGTCCATACATAAACGAAGGGAACCATCTACCTTGGTAGCAAATACGACTAGTGCTCCCCACTCGGAGACACTTATTCGGATAAATCCCTTCTTCAAAAGATCGCTTACTTGCACCCCGAGCTCTTTCTGCTCCCTTGGTGCCATACGATGAAGTGGCATCGCTATAGTTCTGACATCTTTCACTAAATCAATACGGAACTCAATCTCTCGATGTGGTGGAAGTCCGTTCACTTCCTCGAAGATATCTGGATACTGGCCAACAATGGGAACCCCTGATAACTCATCCTGCGGGATGTCAAGGGAAGTTAGGAAACTATCCATTACCTCATCACTAGGTAGGCCACCAAACACTACCCTCCGCCCATCATTCACCCTAATAGTCACCGAAAATCACTCACAGTCTACCACCACCCCGTACCTTTAGAGCCAATTGACTCCCAAAATAATGCCAAACCAAGTAAAGCCCGAAACAAAGCAATCACAAGCAAACATTCATCCATGACCCGATAAGAACAAATTTCGACAAATCATACTAAGGCTAGTCGAACCACCAATTGGGTTCGTCACAACTAAAGGTCTATCAACTATCTTGGGTTCCAATCCAAACATATCTACCAGGTCACTAGATATAAAGGAACGGGAAGCCCCAGTATCAAATAGTACTCGAACAGGAACATCATAAACAGAAAGCATACCTTGAATGACGACATTCTTTCCCTTCTCTGCAGCAGTTAGGGCATTCGACGAAGAAGGAACATCATTGATAGAATATGCTTTCACAATCTACTTCTCTTTAGGGGGTTGCAGACATTTACACTTGTGATGTCCTACTTGGCCGCAGTTGAAGCACTTCCTGTCCACTGGCTTTGCTCGACATTTTTAGCATAATGACCCTTATTGCCGTAGCTAAAGCACGCTACAACTTTCCTGTATTTCTTTTTCTGACCATCTTTGGTCTGACTCTGCTTCCTTTTATTCTGAGAATTATTCTTGCCTCCACCGCTTGCCTGCGGCTTTGGCCCCTCTGCAGATGCAACAACGACTTCTGTCTTGGGCTTAGGATAAAGGCTCTCTGACCTCGATGCTTTCCCAATAATCGATTCAAATGTCTCATCAATATGATTTATAAGCCTTTCCCCTGAGTACTAATCTAAGCCTATTATGAACTTCTCATTCTTCTTCTCGGGAGTGTCAATAAGGGATAATCCATACTTGGATAAAGTATCGAACTCAGCAATATATTCCGAGACGGCACTACCATTCTGCTTAAGCTCCAAGAACATCCTAAACAATTCTAATTTCTGAGCAACTGGGATAAACTTATCACTGAATCGGGCCTTAAACCGATCCCAAGTAACTTGATCTTCGGGAGTAGCTGCCTTAATAGCATTCCACCAATTCATAACCCGTACTTACAGCTGATGGAATTCTAGCTTCCTCTTCGTCGCATCCTCGATCCCTAAGTCCTCGAAGATGCGCTCACAACTACCAAGCCAATCCTAAACTTCTATAGCTGATTCCGTTCCGAGGAACGGCTTCCCACCAAGACTAGTGTAGTCCTTACAGAGCTTGGCGAAAACGGCCCTAGGCGCCTGCAATGCTGCACCACCACCATTTGCAGCATTAGGAGCTGCCCTCTAGACATCACTAAGAATCTCTCTCATGAAGTCAGTGAACATCGTCCTAATATCGGGAGCATTTCTATTATTGGCTCCTGAATCAGTATTCCTTGTAAATCGGCTCATCGTTCAATCTGTAAGTAGAAAACGATTAACCATCTCTGTAGTGGTGCCAGTGTAGTGAGACTCCATCCTTAGATATACTAATAGTATATATATATATAGCTTTTGAAAACTAAAATATCACAAATACGCGCTCTAATATACGTACTATCTCTCCATGATGTCTTTCCCAAGGTTAACTACGCAACCTAGAGCTCTGATACCAAGTGCGACGGCCCGCCCCGCACCAGCCGATATTTCCATTGAAAGTGCACTATGCCAATGCCCAAAGTAGTGACTAGCAACAAAACAAGGAGATTATATATATATATATCATACGTTAAAGTCTCCTGCTCGTCTCCGGTGGTGCTATTTGTGCATAATCACCTGACCTGTCTCTAGTCTGCCCGTTTAAGAGCACCCAGAGTAATAAGAAGAGACATAAAACTCTGGGTCAGACAAAAGTCTGATATGAGCGATAAGCAGCAAAACAGAACAATAACAGGTATACATAACCATACCCGAACCTGGACCTGCAACCAAAGAGTTAGCACAACAGGATGTACAATACTCTAAGGTGACACTAACACATGGTATGAAAATAATGGGGAGGGGGTACGCATGTCATGGTGGTAGAAAACATCAAACATAGCAATCATCCTCACATCTCTCGCTGGGTGCCTAAAGCATACGATATCTACCACTTTGATCACCCAATTCTTTGTTACGATCACTCTGCCCCATGGAGTCATGACGACTCAGCTGCACTGATCCGTAACCACTAACACTTTGCTATTTCCACTCTGCCCCATGGAGTCATAACAACTCCACTACACTCGCTCATAGCCCTGCTACGATCACTCTGCCCCATGAAGTCATAACAACTTCATTACACTGATCCATAGCCAATATCCGTCTCTCAGTGGTGAGTCAAAGCTATAGACGTCGATAACCCCTTTGCACACGTATCGCAGCAAATTCCAATTCATGATGTTAACTCGTTGGTTCCCATATGGATCTTGAGTTATACTTCACATTTGGACTACCTTTGCATCTGGGGTTTCGGTTTCCTCTGGATCAGTCTCCATTTGATTTGTGGTTCACATCTCATGTTCAAGCTCCTTGGATCGATTCATGGTCATTTAAATGCCCCAGCCATCATCGGTTCAGATCTATGCGTCCTTCGTTCGTACTCGTGGCTACCCATCCGGTTCGGGTTGTGCTCCTCGGGTCGGGTTGGAGTAGCTCCACGGCTTGGTTCGGGTGTGCTTCATCTCATGGTCACTGCACAGAAGTGGCTCGGTTTGGGGATGGCAAGCTTCATGATCCGGGGTTCTCTGACGCAAGCAAGTCGTGGTCCTGCTCCCTAGAGTTCGGATCGGTCTGTACTTCTTCCACCAGGTCGGGTCGGAGCTGCATGGTGCTCAGTGGTTCGGGGTAAGCGGCAAGCGGTTCGGGTTGGAGAACTTCAAGCTTCGTGGCTCCACCAGCGGTTCGTGGGAAGGGGGCTTCATGAGCGGGTCAGGTCATACTTCCTCCCCCCGATCCGATCTGGTTCCTGTACATTTTTCTACAACTTTTCCGACGACTGTTTTACGCCATACGACGGCGCTTTCTACCATTCTAATTTTTCTAATTAGTCACAAAGCATACCATAAAGTCATAGCAACATGTACAATCAACCATAAACACCAAAATGATGAATAATCATGCCAATATGAATCAAACATACCCAAACCCGTGGTCTTCCCCTTAATCATGTTTAACTATAACCAATGATAGTATTAGCAAACTTACCCCAAATTAACCCGAATTTTTATCAAAGCCCTAAAATAATATTTTAGAATTTTACAAATTCTTTCCAGAATTTTAACATGCATAATTTCGCTTACTAACACTAATCCCCTTAATTAGACGTAATTAGTGAAAAACAATGCAAATCACTCAACTTAGCCACAAATAATTTATAGATCTAAAAGTATCTCTGATTTGGCTTGAATCTTTATGTGTTCCAGCAGCTCTATCCCAAATTCTATGCTAATTTGCCCTGGTTTGATGTAGATTAGGCTAATACTTGATTAAACGGTGATTAGAAGATGATTTGGGTGTTTGAAGCCATTGTTAAAATTGAAGAGAGGTAAGTGGCGGCTGGAAAATGACAAAGAAAAGGTTTCTTAAACCCCAATCATCCCTTATATAGCTCAAATCCTGAAATCCCCAATGGACCTAGCTGCTAATTATCCTATTAAGTCCAATTAAGCTGTTTTTCACCTTCCAAACCTTAATTCAGCCATACCTCCCAAACGGTAGGTCCGTTTGGCTAAGGTTACCACTCTATAGAAAGGTAAACCAGCATCTGAATCCAATAGAAGTGGTTTCAGGTCCAAATTCCTTACCAATCAAAAGTTATAGGCAAAACAAGATTCTCCAGGGGCAAAACATTCATTTAAAAATCGGAAAAAATCATGAATATTGCAAATGACCCCAATAGTCGTTCCCCAAAGCTACATGACTATACGACCTCATATAAAAAAGAAATAAATATTCTACGATCCTTCGATATGTAGAATGCAGATCGTTACAACTCTGCACTCTACTGCTAATATCTCGCCGAAGGATCAAAATACAGATATTTCTCCTGATACTATCCCTGTCCCTCCTCCGGTGTAAACTAGCCTCCAAACCCTGCCTTAGGCTGGTGCTCCAGTACTTCCTGATGTTGATGCTCCTCCTTGCTCTGCTGACCTCCCTGGTCTTGATGACCCTCACTGTCATCACCTACACCCTCAAACTCACCCTCACCGTCTTCACCTACGATCCCATTCTTATGCTCCATAGGTTAGGCCTCCTCCTCCTTTTACTAGGCCAAGTTGATATGCATCCGAGTTAGAGTAGATGCATCTATAAAAGGGTGTGACTCTGTGATAGAACTCTCAACCCCTAAAAGAACAGAGCATGTCTGAACCTTGCCGTCTATAAATGTCCAAATGCAATGGTCGACTGCCCAGTATCAAGGGTTGTGGAAAAATACTCCATAATTGTGCTTGCCTAGTTGACCTCAAGTCTGACAAAGATAGCATAAATGGCCTTCCTAATCATAGTAGTAACTCTATCAAAATTGCATGTCCGGGAAGCTAGGCTATATTATAAGATATGTATAACCACCCTAGCTAATGGGTACCCAACATCAACAAAAATCCTACCCAGCGTAGCCAAACTAGTCATCTCCACCTCCTCTATGCGCGGACCCTCTCCTCTAATGTCAAGCATCTCTCCAAACTCTCTTTAAGTGAAAGTAATCTATGTACCATTCACCTCAGTCTGAAAGACTACCTCTCCGCCATCCTCTCTATAATTTTAATTTGGCTCAAAAGGTGAATTAACATAAAGGTAAACAGTCCGCTCTACTGCATTGTTGTCGAGAAAAGCATATAACCCTGCAGTATGAAATTATAGCTCCAAGGAAGTTGCAAAAATGTCTGCAAACTTGATGGGCCTGCTAAGCAATATATGATATCCACTAAACTTCACATAGGCTTCCATTATACTCCTATGGTCACGACACCAAGTGATTTAATGAGGGTTTAATTAGGGAAATTGGGCAGCTAAAGTGGTTCTTGGAGGCATGGCGATTTTTCTTCGAATTTGCGAGAAATATGTGTAGATTTAGATGGAGAAAATCGAGTGCTTCAATTTAATACCAAATTCGCTAGAAGTGGCAGTGTTTTGGAGTGGAGGCGGTTGTTGGAAGTGGAAAGGGAAATGGGTTTTGCTATCTCAGGGAGGAAGAAAAAGAAATGACGAAGCTTGCAGGCTTCGTCATTCCAAACCCGTAATATATATCGTAGGTGGATCGACCTCTGGGTCAACCCATCATTAGGGTGTGTCAACCCATGAGTCAACCCACCCGAAAGTTTGGTCAACCTGACCCTTCTTATATATATCGTTTATTTTATTCCCGTCCAATATCTTAGTGGTGATTAAACTCAAAAATCCAAGCAGTTGGTTAACTGTCTGTTATAATTCCTTGAAATCCACTTATTTTGTATAGTTTCCTTAACCAAACTACCAAATGGTTAAATTTTCCTTATGTTGTATACAAGTCTCGGTAAGTCAACTTCTCCATTATATATAGACATGTGTGTGTGTATATTTAAACATATGCATATATTATTCTTACTTTTTAAGAACATACAAGTGCAACCACTTACTATGTATATAGGAATCATAAACCTAAGCTCTAGTACCATATATAACAACCCGAATTCTAACAGACAGAATGTTTTTCCAAAAGTCCAAATCTATCGAAATTCGATCGGCTTGTCTGGTATCCTGCAGAAAGAGAGGGATAATGAACATATCAGAGCTCAGTAAATATCTTACAACGGAATGGATAAAATATAATATAATTAAGTATAGCCTTACCAAGGTAATAATGCTGCCTAACCAGTATCTAAAGTTGTCTTATCTTTCCCATAAACCTAACCTGAGAGTGTGTTATAAGGAAGGGGTCAGAACACAGAATTCTGGTGACTGGAAAAATTATATATTCTAAAATAAGCCTGCATATACCATTCAGTTATGTTTTCTTATTTATTTGGTTACTTGGGTTAATAGCACTTGAGGATTTTACTCACATCGTACCCATCTACTCACTAGTAGATTAACCTAATATAGCATATATATAGCTACTCCCAACATATCATGTTACTCCCCATAGTACCCTCCTCTCATGGTCTCCACCGCCATGCCATGGAAGTGTATCCTACGCAGAATGACGTATGGAAATTTAAATCACTAAGCCATGTTACCGCACAGAACCATAATCACTATGCCATGCAAGCATATGGATCATCATATCCAGACTCCTCGGTCGAATCATGCCTGAACATAGAGTAATGCCCTCTCGTCTACAATACACCACCTAGTGCGTGTATCTAGACCCTCACACATACGTACTATCTACTATGCCCCAAGTTTCGTAATAGGGCTGCATTCAATGCACGGAACTCAAACGGGAGCTTTTGATATTTTTATAGTTCCGCTCAAAGGACCTGCAGTATAGATATACAAGTATGGTCTACTTTTCTTGGCGGCTATGGCCCCAACCATGCCCCTCCTTCACCTAGTGAAAGACTACATCAAGAGCTAAGTGATATGCCATTAGCAAAAAAAATCTATCATCCAATTTAGCATATACCTCAACCAGCGTCTCATTGGTGAAAGATAAATGGTCTCTTGGATTAGTTTTTCTCTTTAAGCATTCCACTAACTACGATGACGAGTACCCGACGATCACTATCCTTAATTTGGTACTGACCAACCTCTTCCGAAGCCAATCTCTGAATAACCCAACCCCATCCACCATAGCCTTCTGACTAAAAAACTATCGTTGCGGTAAAGGTATACTCACTGGGTGGTATTGCGCAGACACCCACCTCTCCGAGTACACCCTGAGCAAGTGCCGCAATAAAAGACCACCACGGAGTGCCCTACCACTTCGCTTGGAAGTCACGTACTTCCCTCCGGTACCACCAAACAGCCAAGTAGAATAATCTGATGAATGTGCTCCTCTCGTTCCTCTAGACACCACGATGATCTTCCCCATTAGGTTCTTCACCTTCGTACATGCGGATTAGTCTAAGTGCATTACAGTACCGTGTTATTAGACCCAACGTCGAATCTTTTAATCAAGTGCTCGTCGTATCTCATTATGTTGCTATTTAACATGATTTTTCCCTTGTTCATCGTTATCTCAAGTTACTAGATTCCTTAGCATACAATTGACTACTTACCTTCTTTATTCAGTCCTATGCCGCTAGAACGGGTTTCCGCTTATTATTGACTTCCTTTATTATACTACATGTTTCCTATTTATAAGTCCATTTATATAAGCCTACCTTACTCTTTCCCATTTAATCATAACCTCGTTATCTCAACCTATTGATGTTATTTACTTATTGACTTATTTCTCTTAACTAAGGTTTATTAATAAGTTTCCCTTATTGTTATTCATAACTCATGCCATACATTCCACTTGTCCCTAGGACAAGCCTAACTATTATATTACATTCTTATTCTCATAATTACTTATAATAAGTTATATTCCCCTTTCATTGCATTTTCCTTGGTTCCTTAACTTTAATCAAACTTTTACTGTTGTAACATCCATTTATTTAACGTCTTGTATATTTTCATTATTTCAGGAAAATATTTCATATACCTCACTAGATTGGTTAGTGGAAAGATATAAAGATTCATTCTTATAACGCATATAAATCAAGATCCGTAGTTGCAAGCTATTCCTTTTACTTTCATCATGGACTTCCCTTTTAATTGCAAGTACATTCTTAGTAATTTTGTTACTATAAAAATGTACCAATCTTTCCCAAATCCATCTAACCCGATTCACTACCAATTTCCCCTTCATACTAAGTTAGATGTTATTTATTATTTCCAAATCATGGTAGTTTTTTCATATAATTTAGACATATCTATTCCTTTTTCCATCATTCCTATTTTCACTATAATTTAATTTATAATATGTCCAATTTGTCATTAACAACAATTTCAGCAACATATCATGTTTATTGTAAATTCTATGACTTTAGATTTACAATGACTTTTTCATCCAAATAGAAGCTTAACAGAATAGATCTGTACAACAGTATATTCTTAACATTCTAGAGAATAAATTACATCTCAATTAACAGTTTACAGTTGCTTAACATGTTAAGAGTAACGGGGAATGTAAACGGTAAATATACCATTATTCAAAAGGTATAATTCTACATCTACTCACCTGACAACTTTCCAATCCCTGAATCTGATCAAGATCTGTTATTTTGTGGCTTTCCTAACTGAGTCTATTATTAAAAAACCACGGATTCACAAATCCGATGCTAAAAAAAGAGGGAAAGAAAGAGAGAAACCTAAATAAATCAAACTCAAGTACTTACCTCAAGTTGATCAGAAATTTGAACACATATGTTGTAGATTTACATTTTTTATCTTCAAATCATGAATCAGAATAACCTAAATCTAATTTATTTCTAATTTCTGAAAGATTTGGAGAGGAAAAAAATGACAGAGCCCTTGCGTCGACTTAGAAAATATGAGTTGAAGGATAGTGTTTATCCCTCGAAAACCACTCATATATTGGTTTATAACGTTTGCATTAGCATTATGGATCGGGCATCATCAAGCTCGGTCGTACACACTCAAAAAGTCTGTGAAAGGTCATGATACAGTAACAGCAAGACTCGTACATCCAGAAAAGGGTCGCACCGCTTATCCCCATATCCGAGAGTTCGGTCACGCATTCCACTCCCGAATAGTTAGCCAAGAAATCCAAAGATACTAGGGATCGCAAACATGCTTCATGTCTACCGACAAATTACAGCCCTAAATGCTCGGCCCTTAAATCTATCATTACTATTTCAACCAGGTATGGTGTTGATCCCATCCGTCTACAAACAAGCACATCCACTCCAACCAGCCTGCTCGCATGCCGGGAGACACTTGCCTAAACTGTCCGGACCAAAAGCAGTCAGTCGCCTTCACAAAGTTGTTCGCTCTTGTAAAGTCATTTATGTCGAACGGCCAGAAACAGTTGCTAGCAGCTGGCTACAACAAGGCAGTGGCGTTTTTAGTAATTATGGGACCAGCGACTCGTGTAAATCCCACTTTAAACCTCCGTGAGGACTCAACTATAAATAGGACATATCTTCCACCAGGGGGGGAGAGACTTCGAGCCACCACAAAGTGCTGCTAAATTCCATCCTCAGCCATTCCTAAAGCATTTGAACCATGATCATCATCTCCGTCCAAAGGTCTTTTATCTACTTGGCCATGGTGCCCGTTAAAATCCTATAAGTGAAAAAGATTGAAGACATCCTCCTCATCTTTGGCCTATCCATCCTTTCATTCATAGATTCTACCATTATTTCTTCGAATCTCGCGAATCTAAGCAAGATTTGTATGTAAAAGTGCGAATATATTGAGAGAACAATGAGATGTATAAAAAACGAGAGTTGATGTATCTTGTAAATGTCGTCATGATAATGCAATTCACCCTCACAGTGGATGTAGGCCTAGAACAAGGCTCAACCACTCTAAAATTTCGTCTTCATTTTGTTCCCTTCACATTTTTACTCCCAATTGCTGTTGAGTCCGGACCCATTTATATTCCTACCTTGTTGGTATAGATTTTCATACCATTGGCGTTTGAACCAATTTTTGGTGAAAACATTTTGGCACCCACCTTGGGGCCATTCACATTTCCTTCATTCATACTTTCCTCTAATTCTAAGTACCTACTGTAAAAATCCTGAATCGCCATTTTCCTCAAAGCGATGGCCGGTTCAAAGAAATGTAACAAGTCCATTTGAGCTACGACGGCCATTGGGAATGTTCACGGTGACGAAGCTACACTGCAGACTCTAAATCGAGAAGTTGAGAAGTCCACTAGGCCATCTATGACATGAGATGAATTAAATGTGGCTGTGACCGACTTAAATGAAAAAATGGATGCCACTACCAAAATAATGATGGAGAGGCTTGATGTCTTAGTTAATTTTCATACCAATCTTCCACCACCACAGGCTGTAAATGATGTTGACAAAAAAGAGGACTCTTCAGCCTCAGACCCTAATCGATCCCACTTCTTAGTGGAAGATAAGGGGGAGGCCGGCGTTGAGAATTCTAAGGTCAAATATCCACAGCCCAAAGAGAAGCATGGGACTTAAAGTATCGGAAGTCCCACCAAAAGGACATTTCCCAGAAGAAATAAAAGGCATCGGAGCTCGAACCATGATCGAACAAACAAAAACCTCGATGCTAGTCCAGTGGAATGAGCGAACGATGAGAGACGTATTATAGATATGATCCAGCGGATAATGAAAGAAAAGACAGTCCAGGAGGATGAAGAAAAAGAATGGGAATTTTCACCCAGTAAAAATCCATTTACAGAAAAGATCTGTCAAGCGAAATTTCCCAAGAAATTCATACCTTAAACTATCGCACCTTATGGTGGAGCTGGGGATCCGAATATCTTTCTGTTCAAATATGATTAGCACATGAATGGAGCTAGAGCAACCGACGAGATAAAATGCTTATACTTCCCCATATGGCTAGAAGGTGTGTCTTCACTATGGTTCACAAGACTTCTACCTAAATGTGTTGATCAATTTATCGATTTTCCAAGAAGATTTCACGACCAGTTCCACCTACAGACTACGAAAGCAAGAGATGTAATGTCGCTCAGTGAGATGAAGCAAAAGTCTGGGGAAACCATTAGAGCTTTCCTTACACAGTTCCATGCCGCGAAAACTGAAGTCATAGAGCCAGAACCCTGTTATTTGTTGGCAGCCCTAAAAGGTGTTATTGATAAGAAATCAGAATTTGGGAAATGGCTCAAAATGAAGAAACCCAAAACTCCAAAAAAGTTCCATAAGAAATATGAGGAGTACATGAGCGTGGAAGATAATGCCCCAAATATTCAGAAGCTCATAGAAAACAGTGCCGCCAAAGAAGGAAAAAACAAGGAATTCTGAATGGAGCAGAAAATTGACTCTGGGCAAAAAAGGGAAGTGATGAGGAGGACAACAAAGCTTATAAGAAGACACAACATTACAAGCTTTAAGAATTGACCCTTTTAAATGAAACCCCGGTGGGCATTTACTCCACTACTAAGGATTCAGGCATTTTTTCCCCAAATGAAGGCTCAGAAGATTACTAAGCAAAAGGTGAATTCCAGGAAATTTTGCCAGTTTCATAATCAACCATGTTAAAGCACAAATTAGTGTCGACACCTAAAGAGTTTAATCAAAGAACTCATCAGAAAAAATCTGCTCCAAAAGTACGTGAAAAACCCTCAAAACATTCCAGTCACACAAGGAAATAATAATTCCATTAGCAGACCCAACTCAAGTGAGAAAACCCAAGTATCTGTTGATTCGATAGCAATAATCAATACGATATTTGGGGGGCCTCACCCGGCTGGAAGCAGCTGGGCAAACATGGAAAAGTATGCTAATGAGTTGAAGGGAGCCTCAAAAGAAGAAAGATGCATGATCCTAAGTAGTGATTTGCCAATAAAGATGCCTAGAACCTCGACTGATGACGTGGTGTTCAAAGATAGAGATGCTGACGGACTGATTACACCAACTATCGATGCTCTGGTGATTACAATTGGTCTTGGATCTGTCATTGTGAAGAGTCGTAGTTGACACAGGGGCATCCATCAATGTGATTTTCGTAAACACATTGCAGAACTTGAACCTTTCTATGGCAGAACTGCGGGCTTATCCGAATAAAATCCACAGGTTTACTAGACAATCGAGAAAACCATCAGTATGATAGACCTGCTAGTGGAACTAGCAGATGGAGAACACAAGGTCTCTATGGTGTAGACCTTTGTCCTGATAGATGAGTTCTCATCCTATAATACATTCCTTGGAAGAACGACTCTCGCAGGCTTTGAGATCGCGCTAGCTCCATGGTGCTTGACCATGAAGTTTCCAACTTAAAAGGGAATTGGTGTGATTAAAGGTGACTAGATCACCGCAAGGGATTGCTACATGATGGAGTTGCGTGAGGCTAGGAGAAGAGACTTGGGAAAGGATGCGGAGGCTCCACTCCGCATTCACAAACTTCCTTTGCAGCAACTAAAGAAGAGTCCCTGCACTGGCGAGCACAGCAAAGCACGAAAGAAAATGGACCCCAGGAAGTCTAGTGTAGAGGATGAAAAAACAGCTCCGGCTGAGATCACAATTCCTATAGGTGTTAATCTAGAAGATCCAAATCGTGTGTTGAATATAGGATCTCAATTGATCCTTGAACTAAAAAGACAATTGCTTGTTTTTTTGAATGCTAATTTAGACGTGTTCACATGGAACCATTCTGACATGTGCGTCATATCTACAGATATCAAAGTCCATAAACGTAACATTGATCCGCATGTTCCTTTTGTTAAGCAGAAAAGAAAGATCCAGGAGCCAGAGAGATCGTGCGCCTTAAAGGAGGAAGTCGATAGGCTAATGGAAAACGACTTCATCAGAGGATCTACTTATCCAAAATGCGTCTCTAGCCCTGTGCTTGTAAAGAAAGAGAATGTAAAATGGAGAGTCTGCATAGACTATTCAGATCTTAATAAAGCTTGCCCAAAAGATAGTTTCCCTCTTCCCAGTATAGACTAACTAGTGGATTGTACAGCTGGGCATGAGCTGTTGTCTTTCATGGATGCGTATTTTTGTTACAACCAAATCATGATGTATGGACCGGATCAAGAAGATAAAAGTTTCATTACTATTTTGGCTTATATTGCTACAAGGTGATGCAAGTTGGTCTAAAGAATGCCGGGGCATCTTACCAGCGATTAGTAAATAATATGCTCAAAAAAGAAGATTGGCAGGACAATGGAAGTCTATGTCGATTATATGTTGGTAAAATCAAAAAGGGCAGAAGATCACTGGGAAAATCTGGCCCAAATGTTCAATATTCTGTGCCAATATGGCATGAAGCTGAATCCCTTAAAGTGTTCTTTCAAGGTCGGTTTAGGCGAATTCCTAGGGTTTATGGTCAACGCCAAGGGCATAGAGGTCAACCAACTAAAATATCAGCCTTAAGAGAAATGCTCGCCCCAGGAACCAAGAAAGAGATTCAGCGTTTAAATGGAAAGATTGCAGCCTTAAATCGCTTCATATCCAGGGCAACGGACAGATGTATTCCCTTCTTCAATGCCCTGAGGAAAGGAAAGAAAGAAATACAATGGACTTTGAATGCCAGAAAGCTTTCGAAGAATTATTCCAACACATGGCAACACCTCCAATGTTGTTAAAGCCTAGAGACAAAGAAGAATTGTTCGTGTATCTGGCCGTGTCTACCCATGCTCTAAGTGCGGCATTGGTAAGGGAGGACTTGAAGGTTCAAAGACCAGTCTACTACATTAGTAAAAGATTAACTGGGGCAGAACTGAATTACCTAAAGCTTGAAAAACTCTCCTATTGTATACTTATTGCCTCAAAGAAGCTCCGGCCTTACTCTCAAGCTCACCCTGTTAAGGTTCTCACGGATCAGCCTTTAAGGCAAGTTTTGTCCTGACCGGAGACTTCCGGGAGGTTGTTAAAATGGAACATTAAGCTTAGTCAATATGACATTATATACCACCCTCGAAAGGCAATCAACGGACAAGCACTTGTTGATTTTATCGCAAAGTTTACCGACCGAGGAGAGATAAAAGAGGAGCCTAATACCGAAACTAACATCTGCTGGAAATTGTTTGTTAATGGAGCACAAAACGATTGCTGTTCTGGGATAGGAGTAGTCTTGGAAACCCCGGAAGCAAGATCTATATGTTACGCGCTAAGATTAGAATTTCCATCAACAAATAAGGAAGCTAAATATGAAGCCAACATTGCAGGAATAAGGCTAGCAAAAGAATTACAGGTAAAGACTATACAAATTTTCAGTGATTCCCAGCTAGTGGTGTGTCAAATCAAAGGAGAATTCCAGGCCAAAATGGGTAATTTGCCAACTTATCTAACTAAGGCCTTGGAACTACAGGAAACTTTCGAACATTATACAATATCTCATATTCCAAGCGAAGAAAGTACCAAGGCAGATTCACTGGTGAAATATGCAAGCACAGGAGACACACAACTTATAGGATTAGTTCCAGCGGAAGTCCTTTCCATCCCCAGCATGGAACATATTGAGATGGATTTAGTCATGGAAGTGACCGACGAGCCAGACTCATAGATGACACCAATTAAAGAGTACCTAATGACTGGTTCGCTTCCAGCAGAAATTAAGAAGCAAAGGAAAATCCTACGAAAAGATCCTACGTACCTCATGCAGGATAGGTGGCTGTACAGACGAGGATTTTCTATGCCCTTGCTTCGTTTTGACACAGAAAGAGAATCGAAAGCAATCATGAAAGAATTACATGAAGATGGATGCAGAGGTCATACTAGGGGTCAAACCTTAGCCAAGAAAATTCTGCGACACGGTTATTTTTGGCCAGATATAAATAAAGACTCTATAGCCTACACTAAGAAGTGAGAAAGAAGTCAAAGATTCGCTAAGATCCCAAGGATGCCATTCACAGGTATAACTCACATGGTCAGCCCATGGCCGTTTGCTATATGCGGCATTAATCTTATACGGGCACTTCCCATCGCAAAATCTGGTTTCAAATATGCCAATGTCGTTGTAGGGGTCAAACCTTGGCCAAGAAAATTCTGCGATACGGTAATTTTTGGCTAGATATAAATAAAAACTCCATAGCCTACACTAAGAAGTGCGATAGATGTCAAAGATTCGCTAAGATCCCAAGGATGCCTTCCACATATATAACTCACATGGTCAGCCCATGGTCGTTCGCTATCTGGGGCATTGATCTTGTACGGGCACTTCCCATCGCAAAATCTGATTTCAAATATGTCATTGTCGTTGTAGGGTTCAAACCTTAGCCAAGAAAATTCTGCGATACGGTTATTTTTGGCCACATATAAATAAAGACTCCGTAGCGTACACTAAGAAGTGCGATATATGTCAAAGATTCGCTAAGATCCCAAGGATTCCATCCATATATATAACTCATATGGTCAGCCCATGGTCGTACGATATCTGGGGCATTGATCTTATACGGGCACTTCCCATCGCAAAATCTGGTTTCAAATATGCCATTTTTTTTGTTGATTATTTTACAAAATGGGCTAAAACAAAGCCATTGGCAACCATAACCTCAAAAAAAGTTATTAACTTTGTTTTGAAAAATATCATATGCAGATTTGGGGTGCCACAAAAGATAATCACAAACAACGGAATCCAATTTGAGAGTGAAGTGTTCCAAAAATTTTGTGCCAAATATAAAATCCAGAAAAACTTTTCAGCAATCGCCCATCCGCAAGTGAACGGGCAAGTGGAAGCAGTAAAAAAATCATTAAAAAAACTTTTAAGAAGCGATTAGAGAAATCCAAAGGATGTTGGGCAGATGGGCTTCCACTAGCATTATGGGCATATCATACCACTCATAAAACTGTGACTTGGCACAACCCCTTTTCCTTAGCTTTTGGTTCTGATGCTATGATTCTTGTGGAATTAGAAGTTCCGATTCACAGGAGGACTCACTTTAACCGGGAGGAAAATGAGAGGTTACAACTCGAGGCCCTCAACCTAATAGAGGAAAAAAGAAAGGAAGCCAAACTTAGAATGGTGGCACATCAAAGGAGAGTAGCCAGTCATCTTAATTCAAAAGTCAGACATAGGACTTTCGAGATCGGAGATCTTGTGCAGAAAAAAGTAATGACCGGAACTGGATTTTTAGGACCAAATTGGGAAGGGCCTTATATTATAAACTAAAAACTTCTGGATGGTACTTTTAAATTGACCACCACAGATGGAGTCCGAATTCCTCGAACTTGGAATAGCAACCACATTCGTCATTATTTTCTTTAATGCATTGTACAAATTTATTGAAAAAAAACCATTTTAGACATTTGCAAAAATTCGCATTTGAGCTATGTACATAAAAAACGAATGAGTAAGGAGCTTCATTTGGATGCATGAATCATCTATTTGTGGACTTCTGCCAAAAGTGATCTCTTTGTGTAGGAAAACAAGTAACAAGTGGGCACTAAATCAGAAAATTTTGCCTTTCATCGCAAAAAATACCTGCCCCCTTCGTAAGCGATCAGCAAATGGATTGGTATCAAACTATGCGAGGGCAGAAACAAATCAATGTGTCCCTCGGATAAAGGATAGTTGAGTCCCACTAAAGAGGCACCTTCTCAGGCGCAGGATGCAAATTCTTAGAGTTGAACAAAAACTCGACAAGGAGAGCTAGTTTCCACCTCCGAGATGAAGCACCAAGTCAAAAACAACTCAATATGTCCCACGGATTTAAAATTTATTTTTGTCAATCCCAAAAGAGGCACCTTGTTAGGTGCAGGACATGAATTCTTTGAATAAAAAAAAAAGTCAGTAAGAAGAACTAGTGTCCACCTCCCAGGATGAAGCATAAAGATAAAAAACCCCAGGCTGGAGGCACCAGTCCCAGTGCCGGAATGACCGACAAAACATACTGGAAGGACAAGCGCAAGCAGAAATCCTAGTCGAAAGGGGGTAATAGAAATCCTAGCTGAAATGGGGTACCAGAAATCCTAGTCGAAAGGGGGTATCCAATTTAGATCTTTGTTGATAACCAGATCAAATAAGACCAAAATTGGATTGAAATTTGAAACCCAAGCCCTCCCATGGGGGTATGTACTCAAAACCAGTATACAAAGAATTTGGGTCACCAAGCTGGTGAGATGCTGATTTGAGTACATCCTAAATCAGCAACAATATATAATCAGGTCTAAAGACCTTGTGCCACCAGCTCAGTAAACATACAAATAAATGCACAAATACAAAAGGAAAAGTGGCACAAGTTCAACTAACCAAATTAAAATTTAAAGAAGCCAACCGCTTCTAATTCAATAAAAACTATAGTAAACCACTATAAAATTGAAAAGATAGCCGGTAGCACTAAAGCTACAGGTCGTAAATGCGATACTAAAGCGCGATCGTAATAGAAAGTTGTAACACAAAGACATAAATAAAAATGGTGTTAAACAAGGTGAAGGACCATAGTGGAACCAATACGAGCACTATCTTCCACCAACAAAACAAAACATAGAAGCATTACAAGTCACAAAGCAGACCAAAAAAAAGTAAAATACGGGGATCGGCACCCGCTTATACAGCCGATCTGGGAACGTAGTTTGCAGAGGGAGCAACCCAAAGTAAGACAGGAAAGCTACAGACCTCTGTTCTTCCTAGGCCTGCCAACCTTCCTCTTACCTGAAGCAGAGCAGGATGGAAGCCCATCAGCACGCTTTGAAGCTACCAACTCGACATCTCCGAGAACAAAGGAGGAAGCCGCACTCTCTATGGATCCCAGAGCCTGAATAAGCTACGCCTTCTCGTCCTCTAAAGCAGAAATACATTCGATATTATCCCTATGAAGGTTTTGAAGGTCACGAGATAGGGAGTGCTAGCCGCTCATTTGTTTTGCGGAATGATCTTTGAGCAGGTCCATCTGTTTCCCAAATTGTTACATAGCAGCCTCGAAGTGGGCCAGCATCTGAGTCTTCGCAGCAATCATATTGCAAGAAAAAGTCTGATGGTCGGATAGAGATATGTCCACATTAGAAGATATACCCTGTAAGCTCCAACCCTTAAGCCGCTTAGCAAGCTTGGGAGTGCATGGCCCTGGATAATAGCGTGGCTGCTCACAATAGTTTGAAGTTTTGAGTAAGAAGGATTGAGTGGAGAATCCACAAACGGCTGCCGCATGATTGAGTGTCAGCTATCTGAACAGCTAAATCAAAAAACCTCCCCACCCGACATCAATCTGGAGATGAACCCATCCTGTAGAGTGAATTAGTGAATAATTGTTCAAGTCAGGAATTTAAAGGGTTACGTAAAGTCGAGGCAAGTAAAATAATCAAGAGAAGAACTATAAACTCCTCCAATCCCGATCGCATATTATCCTCGCATATCAGAATTATTCAACATTGATTCAGGGGCAAAACATGAACGACCTTCCATCAAATATGCATGAGCAATCTCAGGAATCAAGCCAGAAGTGACAATACCGCAACAACATGTCTTAAAGCATTATAATTTATCTTAAACATTTCGATAAGCATATCATATACGAGAAGTTTCAGACCATATGAAAGGGTGTATCGGAGTTCTCAAATAAGTAAATGGACAAAATGAAGTGAATCCATTCCGAAATTTTGACAATTCTCATCGCGAAAGATCAACAACAACACAAATTATACCTAATTGTCATAGAAAGTCTCGAGAAGCAGCTTAAGAAAGCATAAAAAAGGACTTATTTTTATCAGAAAGCATACATTACCAATTCAGAGGAAGAATAAGCATGAGTAAGAATGACAAACCTGCGCTCCATAGATTAAAAGAGTACGAAGTTCTTGATGGGAGAATTTAATCGCAATAAAGCCAAAGCAGAAATCAGGACTTGAGAAACTTAAGTAACTGTTATCGATGCACTTTATATGGGAAACTGAGAATAAAATAAAGAAGGAGAAAGAAAACTACAAGGAAGACTAAAGGACATGCATCTAGGCCTTTCCCGCCATGTCAGTTCAGTACTCAATTGCGCATGGCCCATCAAGGTCCAGCTGGCTCGATTGCTTTCCCATGATTTGAATGATCAAAGTAATATGAGCCACTTAGACTCTCCGCTCACAAGAAGAAGTGAGCTCGGCCATTTTCCCTTTAAACGACCCTAAGTCGTGCATGACCGATCCTTAATAAACCAGATTTAACCTACCAAACTATATTTTGTTTAGCCATTTTGAAGCCAATAGTTTTTGCAAAATAAAAATTACAAACTTCGAGAGGCAAATGTTTATCCCTCAAAATACACGCATATATTGTTCTATTAAGTTTGCGTTAGCATTATGTATCGGGCATCATCAATCTCGGTTGTACACACTCAAAATGTCTGTGAAAGGTCATGATACAATAACGGCAAGACTCATACATCCAGAAAAGGGTCGCACCACTCATCCCAATATCTGAGAGTTCGGTCGCACATTCCACTCCCAACTAGTTAGCTAAGAAATCCAAAGATACCAGGGATCACACATGCACTTTTTGTCTACTGACAAATTATAGCCCTACTCGCTCTCTACTATTTCAACCAGGCATGGTGTTGATCGCCCATCCGTCTACAAACAAGCACGTCTGCTCCAAACTAACCGGTCGCATGCCGGGAGACACTTGCCTAAACTGTCCGGACCTAAAGCAGCCGCTCGCCTTCACAAAGACGTTCGCTCTTGTAAACTCATTTATATAGGATGGCCAGAAACAGTTGCTGACTGCTGGCTACGATAAGGCAGTGGCATTTTAGTAATTATGGGATGAGCGACTCGTGTAAATCCCAGATCAGAGCTCCGTGAGGGCTCAACTATAAATAGGACATATATTCTGCCGTGGAGGGGGAAAGACTTCAAGCCACCACGAAGTGCTGCTAAATTCCGTCCTCATCCATTACAAAAGCATTTGAACCATGAACATCATCTCCGTTCGAAGGCCTTTAGTCTACTTGGCCATGGCGCCCGTTAAAATCCTATAAGCAAAAAAGATTGAAGACATCCTCCTCCTCCACGACCTATCCATCCTTTTCCTTCATAAGTTCCGCCATTCTTTCATCGAATCTCACGAATCTAAGCAAGTTTTGTATGTAAAAGTGAGAATATATTGAGAGGACAATGATATGTATAAAAAATGAGAGTTGATGTATCTTGTAAATGTCATCATGATAATGCAAATAACCTTCACAGTGGATATAGGCCTAGCACTAGGCTGAACCACTCTAAAATCTCATCTTCATTTTTTTTCCCTTCATATTTTTACTCTAATCCCTGTTAAGTGCAGCTCCATTTATATTCTAACCTTGTTGGTAGAGTACGATTTTCGTACCATTGGTCTTTGAACCAAGTTTTGCCGAAAACAGACAGGCCCTACCAGTCTATTTATAAGTGTACAGGGAATTCTGATCCATCAGATTTAACAACATAAAATCTGAGTCGCTTAAAGCCAAAAAATACGTAACGAGCCAGCAGATCTAACCCTGGGTGGGTCGACCTCTGCACCGATCAACCTTTAAGGTGGGTTGACCCATAGGTCGAAACATGGTTCGACCCATGTGAAGGCTGGGTCGCCCCCCTCTGGGTCTTGATGTATATCTTTCTGCTCTTAAATTCTGATTAATGTTAACTAATAATATTTTAATTTATTTCTTTATATAACCTATCTAAATTATAATTTTACTGTTATAACTTACGTTTAATTATGAATTTGTTCATAATAATTTATTAATTCATTAATCATTTTCCCATAAGGGCTCTGTTTTGGACATGTCATGCACCAAAAAATCAGAAAATTGCCACGAACACAATATCATATGTTTCGGGGCCAAATTCTAAAATAATAAACTATTTATATTTTTATCTACTATTAACATAAAATACGGGGTATTACTAAACACCTAGACTGCTTCCTAACCATTCAACATCTGAAACATCCCTTATTGACATAATCTCCACCATCTACCCCTCCACCATTCACTCATACCAATCATCAATCCTATCTGAACCCGTACTACTTCCATGTGGAACATATATTTCTTACATTCATTTCTTTATTTAAAATTAGTGGCATATTGTGAAGACCGCCTATTAGCCCTACACTTAACAAAAGAAATAGCGGCTTGAAAGACGTGCCAGGCAGCTATGGATGATCATCAATGTTGAATAACACTAACAAAAGCCTATCGTATAACCAACAGCGCATGGATAAAACAGATTAGAACACATACAACATGGTATAATAGTGAAGCACAATTGAACAGAGTCTAAAATTTTCTTTTCACTATGAAAATATCTCATACAAACAACTGTATAACATCAAAATCTGTACAAAGAGCCTCACTACAGGTTCACTCAAAGTTACATACATCAGCGGAGGAAACAAATATGGATAGTAGATAGTTAAACATCAGCCTTCAGCTCGTCTTTGCTCATCAGCATCATCCTTATCAAGATCTACTACTAGTCACCTAGTCTGCTCATCCACAACATGGATGAACAACACAAGGAACAAGAGGGAAACATAAAACCTTGAGTCATACATTAGTCTTAATGAGCAATAGAACAACTATTAACATCAAAAATAAAGTGCAGGAAAATAGGAAGTTCAATCATCTGATCTTCCAATACATCAATAAGAAGAATCCCCGATCCTAGTTCTCTTCCACATCCTACGGCGATAGCCTTCCTAAAGAGTTAGAGAAGAACAAACAGTACGTATAGCAACCAATTATCAAGCATAGACCATTCTAATCAAGTTCAATACCTCCCAAGCATAAACCTAGAAGGCTGAAACCAACGTCAGATAAGTACCTAAGAAATATCTCCCTCGACGTCGAACAATCCACACAAGATGATACAAACCAAAAATAACATCCATGACTCTTAATGCCACCGTCTTCCTTGTCCTAATCCATTGTTAATCATATGATAGGCCTCTCATGGTATCTATCAAGGGATAATGGTGACCATGGTTCTAACAAAACTCCTTACGCCATCGTGACAAGTATCTAGGCCATCTTAACTGCCCAGGATACTCGACTAACAACCTAGTCTTTTGGGTGCCCCTCATTATACCCCTGCTTTGAGTCCGCTAGAACCTTCGACTAACGATGATCCCTTGGCTCTTCATATCGAGTCATCATCACAGACGACTACATCCATAAGCTTAAACTGTCTCGAGCAATAATTATCCACGAACTTAAGTCACCTTGAGCTATTTTCATAACATCGTTTCATCATCCACGATCAACGATCACTCGACTCTACCTCAAACATTCCACATGAATTCATACTAAAGCTAAAAACATAGTCGAATCACAAAAAAATCAACTTAATTCGGTAAATATTTGATGGGTCGTCCCTAACCAACCTATGGATCGGCCACCAATCCACTTCATGGAACGCACCATGGTCTCAATGGTCCACGACCCAACTGCACTGCATAGCCCACTTTTGAAATCTTCACAGTGTCGTATATGCAGTCCATGACTGATGCGATCCACATTCCATACCCGGCCCAGCTCAACACATTCGAATCGATCCACACACACTTGGACCAATCCATATACACCGCAATCCTTAGGATCATGATCAGCCCATCACGGTCCATTCATTTGAACCTATCCATCGCCAAGCTCCACTTGACCGACCCGACCCAATGATCCAAATCATCTCAAGCCGACCCGAACCACTTGCTTATTTTTCCACATCTTGGATGACGCATAAGACTAACGATCTTACGCCTCCTCACAAGACCCATGCAATCTAAGCACTCCACGTTCACACATGTTCCATCATGGATCGTAACCCACGTGATCCATCTTTGCTGCCAACCGATCCATGCAATCAATGTGAACAACGACCTATTCTTATTGAACCGATCCACGATGATCCATCAATGCACACAAGCGATCGGATCCGCGCTATGGATCACGACCGGTCCATATCACACGATCCATCAACCTTTTAGAGTTTGGAGCCTAAACTTTTCAGGCTTCCACGACTCATCCGCCAGAGATTTTCCGCCACGTTTCATCTGATTTTGATCAACCGAACCACCATTTTGCTCTGACCAACCAATCTAAGATTTAATGATGAAAATATATGCATACAATTCATCTAAAACATTCAGTTTTGACTAAATAATCAATAGCACTACAATCAATCATTACACAAACATCAGCACAAAAAGTAATCATTATATAATCAAATTAAATTAACTAAATCATGATAAAATGAAAAAAAAACTCAATAATTGGATCTAAACTTGCTTATAACTTATGATTTCGATGTTAACAAATGAATTAACTGCTATAACTTTCTAGATTAGATCCTATATGTGATCCGAGTTAAAAATATACTTAATTGATTAGATCTAGGTGAGTATAACTTGTATAGATGAAATAAAGATCAACCAACTCTTGTACTCGATTAAATCCATGTGAAAGATGCTTATTACTTACCAAATCCACAAAATAGCTACAAATCAAAAATCTCTAATTCCGGATAGTGAAGAATGACCGCCGAATCAACTCAGTTGATGCGATCTATGCTTCCTCGATGTTGATCTACAATCCTGTCTTATAAATCAATGAATTGAAATGAAGTGGAGGTATATTGGGTTGAACCGAAGAACCACAGGCACCCAACCATACGCAAAATGTTGGTCGTTACATTCTCCATCTTAAGGTATTTCGCCCCCAAAATCCCAAGCAAACACGAGCAACAAAAACTATTCAGCATGCCTACCATCCACGACCAGCCAATCTGCCGTTCAATCTAGATTCCAACAATCCATGCATCCATAATCCTAACCTAGCATGCGGAACTGTGATAATAGTACAAGTTACCATGGTATAATGGAAATATCAATTGGCCATACCAACGAAGAGTTCTAGATGGGTCGTCTTCATACTCTCTTCCATTTCCCATGTACAATCATCATCCTCGCCCTACTGCACCTTAACTAGCTTAACCGCCTTCCTCCGAAATTGTTTCGCGTCATTCCACACAACACGAAGCAGCGTATGAGGCCTCGGAACTATGAGTTCAACTTCTAAGTCTTCATACTGATCTGGAGATACCACCACATTTGAGTCATGCACACACTTTCATAGATAAGACACATGAAAAAAATTGTGCATACTCAACATATTCTCCGGTAAATCCAATCTACGCGAGCTTTCCAATCTGCTCAACTATCGAGAGTGGTCCAACAAATCTTGGGGCTAACTTTCCTTAATTTCCGAATCGAACAACATTCTTTAAAGGTGAAATCTTAATAGCAACCACAAATATCGAACTCCAAGTCCTTACGATGTTTATCTGCATAACTTTTTGGACGATCTTGGGCTTCTTTCATTTGTTGCCGAATGATCTCAATACAATCCGAGGTTTCTCTTATTGTCTTAGGCCCAAGCATCAACTTATCTCCAGATTCCAACTAACACGTTGGACAATTATATGGTCTATCATACAACGCCTCATATGGTGCCATCTTGATGCTCGACTGGTAACTGTTATTATAGGAAAATTCAATCAAATGTAGATGTAACGACCCGCATTCCCATATTCATGATTTTTGATGAATTTTAAATGACCATTTTGCCCCTAGCGAACCTTGTTTTGCCTATAACTTTTGATTGGTAAGGAGTTTTGACCTGAAACCACTTCCTTGGATTCAAATGAGGTTTACCTTTCCGTAGAGTGGTCACATTGATCAAACAGACTTACTGTTTGGGAGATATGGCAGAAATAACGTTTGATGATGGAAAAACAACTTAATCGGGCTTAATAGGGTGATTAGCAGCTAGGCCCATAACCCATTTCGGGATTAGGGTTATAGGAAGGCTAAAAGGGTTTGGGAAACATTTCATTTCAGTTCTCTAGCCGCCACTTACACTCCTTGAACCCTACTAATGGTCTCCATCCTCTAAATCTATCCCAAATCACTTTCTAATCACATATTAGCCAAATCTAAATCAAATTAAGGCGGATTAGCATAGAAATCAATATAGAGCTGCAGGAATACACTGGGATCCATGCCAAATCCCTTAGAGTTCTAGATCTGAAATTTATTTGTGGCTCAGATGAGTGATTTGCATTTTTATTCAATAACTACGGCTAATTAGGGTGATTAGTGATGATTTGCAAAATTACGACTTAGAAAAATTTGGAAAAATATGCATAAATCTTGAAATATTATTTTATGTTATTAGTTAAAAATTGGGTTAATTTGGATTAAGTTTGCTAATCCTATGGTTAAACATGGTTAAGGGGATTAAGGGGAAAATCATAGATTTTGGTATGTTCGATCCTAAATAACACATGTAATTAATGTTTTAATGTTTTTGATTGATCCTATATGTTGTTACTACTGTTTGGGATGTTTATGATTGTTTAGAAAAGCTATAATGGTTGAATACGCCGTCATGTGGCATAAATAGCTTACTGGAAGACTGTTAGGAAGTGTGGCTCGTGACCTAGGTATCATGGCCCCACGATCGCGACACCACCCTCACGACCCGATCCCACTCGTGGAGCACAACCCCTCTCACGAACCGCTCCACCGTGCGACCTCGAACCTGAAGCAAGTCACAAACTGACCACTCTTGCTTGAGCTCAACGAACCGTGAAGCACCATAAAACCACGAGCCGACCCGGAGTTGGAGTCACGAACCAATCTAGGAGTGGAGCACCATGAGCTGCTCTCCACGATAAGGCAGGGTCATGACCCGGGTGAGACCAACAAAACGGTTCCCCCGACCGAAGCAGGAGCACGAACCGAAGCTTGTAGGCACGAATCGAACAGAGGATAGAACCGAACCGGAGAAGACCAAAAACCCGAGATGCAAAGGAAGTTCAAATGAGAAGTTTTCGCTTAGGATCTAGATGGGAATCAACGAGTGAACATCAAGAGTTGGACTTTGCTGTGGGACGTGTGCAAAAAGGTTGTCGGTATCTCTAGCTTTGGTTCACCACTGATAGACGGATTAGTGGCTATGGATCAGCACTGTAACAACCCGGATTCCAACGGACCGATTTTCTTTTCAAAAATCGAATCCAGCAAAACCCGAGTTGGTTGCTCTGGTATCCTGCAGAAAAAGATAGAGAAAAGAGTATGTCAGTGTTCGGAAAACACCTCGCAGCGGAAGGAGTTAAATATAATATATTTAAAACATAGCTTTACCTTAATCACAATACTGCTAAATCAATATTCCCAAAGCTATAAGTCTCTGTTTAACCCGTGAATGTTATGAGGAGGGGGTCAGAACATAAGTTCTGTGTGAATGAATTTAAACTGCACTTCTTGAATAATCCTACATATGCCGTTTAATTACACTTTCTTATTTTTTAGGTTATACATGTTATTAGCACTCAAAGGTTGTACACTTGTCACACCCATCTACCCCCTAGTAGATTAACCTAATATAGTGTATATATAGCTACCCCCAAACTAAGGTACACCTCGTAATACCCCACTCGCACAGTCTCATCCGTATCTCCACAGTAATATGCGCAGTCCCTCATTCTGTACCATAGTAACATACAAAGTTACATCCGCATAGAACGAATATCGTTGTGCTACGTAAGCGTATCCTCGAACTATTCGATCGCGTTTAGTTCCATCACCGAATAATGCCCTCTACTCTACTATACACCACGCAGAGCAGACATGGTGTACCTAGACTTTCCCATGTAGGTATCATCAATCGTACTCGATGTTTCTACTGCACATAACCTCTACTTGTGCACCCAAGTTCCGTGCCAGGGCTACACCAGAAAACACGGAACTCAGTCGGAAGCTTTTCTGTATCTGTATGGGCCCGCCTCTAAGTGTGTCCAATGTACAGATATCCCTCGGGTCTGGTTTTTCTGTGGTGGCTATGGCCCCACCTCAGCCCCTCCCTCAATTGGTAAAGACCGCACGAGCTAAGCGACCACCCCTAACAAGCAAACAATCTAAACATCCATGTGGGGTCTCCTCGCACCCGTCCCTTGATAGCAAAGGTTAACGATCTCTAGGGGTTAGCTCTTGTATTTTCGCATTCCTTAGGCTGCTGGCGATAGGCGTTCGACAATCTTGTTATTTCTTGGTCTTAACCCTCCACCTCCGCCTGAGGCAATCGCCGAACCACCCTTAATGTCACCGCGTACAGCATTCTAACTGCCCCCTACTTGTGCAGTCAAGGCCCACCCACCTGGTAGTTCTGCGCAGACCCAACCTCTGTAATCCTAGCTCGAAGCTAAACCACTACAAAGGACTACCAGGAGCACCTTTAACATCTCAGGAAGCTGCGTGCTTCCCCTTCCAGTCCGTTGGAGCCGCCAAAATAGCGAACGTGCGCTCTCCTCGTGCCTTATAACACCATCATGATCTACCTCGTTGGGTTATTCATCCTACAACATACGGACTGCTTCAAGCGCCTTAGTTTTATATGTCATTAGACCCTAAGTCTAACCATTTATTTCACGCTTGTGCCACCTTGTCAACTTTCTCATTTAACTTGGTTATTCACATTAGCTTCCTTTTTTTTCGTATTCACCAAGTTACCCTTGCTTATTAATTCAATTTTATATTTAACCCACTTAAGTCCATTAATAAGCCCACAACATGTTATTTTCCAATCTCATAAATTATTCCCTTTTTGGATTACAACAACATGTTATACTTAATTCATTGTTAAGTATGCCTTATCCCACATACATACTGATTGGGAGAATAACCCTCTAAACACGAGCCCCGAAGACTGAAATCAACATCAGACTGGCACCTAGAGAATTACTCAACCCAACCAACATATATGATTCTAATTTACTTATTCTCCACTCATATAACTTATATCATTTTTAATTTCACATTTCTCCTTTACAAACCCCTTAATTTAAGTATATCTTTACATATAAGTTATCTCGTCTTCCTTATCGTTTCCTATAACTTATCTTGTCCCAAAAGTTATAATTTCCACCTATTATCCTTTCTTGCCTTATTCAAGTTTATTCGTAATAGGTTATTTATCATTCCCCATTTCTTGTCATTAAATTTAGATTTGATTTATTTCATAGTATAAGTCGTCCCACCCTTCAAGTCTTGTATTACATCTTAAGTCATAACCTTCCCTTGTCCCTATGACAAGTTTGCCTATTATTTAATTTTACATCACTGCAACTCAAGTTTATAAAAGGTAATTATCATTCCCCCATTACTGAGTCATTAATTTTAGATTTGACTTAACCCTTCCTTTTTCTTAACCCGTTACTTAAACTTTTCCCAATTCAATTAATTTATGATACCGTTACGGGTCCCATTTGGTTAAGAATATCTAAATTCTGTTTCACATGTCACACGTGTCCCACTTAACCCCTTTTTTATTACAGTTTCCATGTCTTACACATGTTTTACAATGGTTAAGTCTACCTTGGTTATGTCTTACATCACATGTCTCACAAAGGTTAATTCCACATTTGTTATGCTTTACATGTCATTTACCTCATCCACTTAACCCTCTAACCATACCCATGTCACCCACATGTCTTATTATGGTTATTATTTCTTAATTTATTTATAATGCCGTAACGATGTATGACCTCTCACATCAGATGTTCGTTCGTGGCTGCTGGATTTGTCGGGCGGTTCCGGGCAGTCTTACACCACAAACGCGCCTAACCTCGTGTCATAAACCGTTACGCCTCTAGTTCTTGTCATTGACCTCCCACATTAGACGTTCGCTTGTGGTTGCTGGATTTGCCGGGCGGTTCCAGGCAGTCTTACACCACAAACGCGTCTAACGTCATGTCATAGGAATTCATTAACAATCGTCTTTCACCCAAACCCCAAATTCATGTCATATGTTCCAAATTCAACTTATTTACATTTCATTTTTATGCCTATTTCCAATTTTCCATTCACTACACCAATTGCATAATAGTTAGCTAATTTTTATATTACCCAAATTATCCAATTATAGCCAAATTCACTAATTCCATGTTATTCATACCCAAACATGCCAATTTCCAATATCCAATTATACCCAATTTCATATAATCAATATTTTCCCAATATATATACCTCAACATTCCCGCGTTCATACATGTAATTTAGTTCACCCTCTAGGCTTAATTTTCAAGTCACGAATAAATTTCTCCAATCCATATTATCGAATTACATGTTGTTAATATTGAATTATACCAATTTCATATCCAATGACAACTATGTCAAACTTACATAAATTCGACATTATAGATTATATTCCTCGACTGCATAAAATAGATTATGCCTAATATATGCAATAACAATTGTTATAACGCAAACCCCAAAATTACAGATTATATTCCAATATCCCCATATTCCAATCGTGCGTATTGTATAATAAGATTTCTTCTAGGTTCAAGATAACCTAGATCCAAAAATAAAAAGGGGAAAGGATAAAAAGGAGAGAACTCAAACGTAGGCATAAATAAAATAACAGATCTAATTAAATTAACATCATATTCAGTATGGGGAATGGTAAACGAAAGAAGCAACATTATACAACAAATATAGTTCAAATCCACTCACTTTGACTGGATTAGAGAAATAAGCGATTTGTTGTTGATGTAAAACGCTGATTTAATCTTCTTATTTGATTATTGGTGAAGAGCATGAATTGTTGATGAAGAACTTTGCTTCTTGATTTGATTAAACTCCAAAGTTGCTGAAGAACTTGCAATTTAGTTTAGAGTTTTGAGGCGGCGGCCATGTTTGGTTGAAGTTTGACAACATAGAGGCGTCAGAAGCAATTGTTTATGAATTAGGTTAGGTCTAGGCACTATTTTATAGGTGTAGAGAGCGTTTTAGGGCCCTAGAATTGACCTAGAAGCCATCTGGTCCGCACAGCACGTCAAAACACGTCATAAGAACAAAAACTGCCCAGATCTGTTGTAGGTCGACCCCCAGGTCGACCTCCTATAGGGTAGGTTGACCCACTGGTCGACCTGACCCCCAGGTCGACCTGCTCTGTTCTGGGTGGGAAATTTCCCTCCCAGATGCCTACGTCGAATTTCGAACTGTTTTGAATATTCCAAAGGCCATAACTCTTTCATACAAAGTCCGATTTTCGAAAACTTGTACTCTTTTTCATGTAGAATTCTGAGACTAACGCAATGGTGATGTCCATTTTACTTAATTCCTGATATTTAAATTAAGTATCCTTATTTTATTATCATCTTCGTTACGTACACTGTCATTGAATTAATCTTTCCTTTGTCTTTCATGTATTAATTAATTTCCATTGTACATCACCATATTTAACTATCTATGCATATATATATACATTTTTAATTATATTAAAAATTCAGGATGTTACATTCTCCCACCCTTAAAGAATTTCATCCCCGAAATTTGATAAGAGTAAAATACATAATCCCTCGCAACATCTATCCATCAAGTGTGCATCCAATTGTTGCAAACATTGTGCACATGTGCAAAGTGAGATACATCATAGTAAAGTATGTATGCCTAATTTGGATCCACCTATATGTATGCAAATCTTAAAACTCTTTCAAAACATGATGCTCACATCCTAAATATACTTGCAGTTATATATGAATGCAATATTTTTGAAAAATCAAAACGTTTTCCATCCAAATTTTCCTACACTCTTACAGAGTAAGAGCATAGCTCATCCAATTTTCGCATCCAAAACCCTACCAACCACCATTAAATTCGAATTTAGAAAAATCTAATTTTCCAAATTCGATTTCTTATGTTACGAAAAGGTGTGAAATGGAAAAATTCACATCCTCCGTTTTTCTTTTCTAATCGTACTTGGATTTTTATATGACTATTCTAAGAAGGTTCCCTATTTTCCTGTCCAAGTACAATCACATAAGAAAATTTCTTCTCTTTTTCCACTTATCTTGGAAAAATTTAATATTTATTCATCTTTATCTTAAGATTTCCATTTTCTTTTCCTGTCTCGTTTTGCTGCTTGACTGATTCTGTTGTTTTCTTTTTAGTTAGGCTAGTTTCTTTCTTAGCTTTAGTATTTCAAACAAGCACTTCCGTTTTCAACTCAAATAGTATCCTATACAGCTACAACTATGGGCCAAGAATCTTAGGACTTTGTCACGAGTTCACTCAACAAGATCTATACATTTGCTTGCCCTTCACTACCTAGTAGTCACTACTAGTCCATGCTGTGTATTACTAGCCCATACTTCTCTTTCAAGCAACAATCCGAGACTCATACGGTTATGCATTCTACGGGAAATTTTCCATTTGTCCAATATTAGCTAATCTTTGACCGGAAATTGGCAGGAGAATAATTCCCTAAGAACCAACCCCGAAGACCGAAATCAACATCAGATTGATACTCAGAGAATCACTCAACTCTACCAATCTCCAGTTAGGTTCTATTTCTTTAATTCATAGCCTTAACTTTATCTCGATCTTTCTAGGCCTTAATCCTTACCTACCCCATTCTTTTAAAAGTATGGTTTGGCCTCCTTCTTTGCATCGCATATTTCTTCCAAAAATTAAAAGTGTTAAAACTTTATTGTCTCTTCTCAAAAACTTGCTTTTGCCAAACCATAAAACATGTTACAAAGTAAAATTGCAAAATAATTTTTTTTCAAATCACAAAAGCAGGAGTAGACAAGGACAACAAATGGGTTACACTGTTCCTATTTACAATGTTAACTTTGGCTGCTAAGGTGCAAATATCTATTCTATTCTTACACTCTACCACTTATTTTGTTCACCCAACAAAATTTATTTTTAAAACAATAATCAAAATTTATGGTTATCCGAATAGAGATTTCAAAACTTCTTTCCATATATGAAAACTAGCGAGCTATTTATGCTCCATAATATGCACCTTTTTATGGGAGAATTTTTTTAAAACAAGAAATCGTTATTTTACACAATATACCCCACTTTACTTTAAAACCCAACATGCATTTATCAAAATACTTTTAAGATTAAATATTGGAAAATACCACAAGTCCTTTTACAAATTCAAGTTCTTAAAAGTTTATCATTGGGTTAGACTCAAAGCGGGTCTTCAACTCAATTAGACTTTCCTAGGCACTTTCACGAATTCAATTCTCTCGACTATATATATTCCTAATCCATTTTTCATTTTTCAACCTTTTCGAGTTTCTAAGGTTACACTTCTAAACCCAATACTCTAACATTTCAGTTTCCATTTTATGGGATGCTTTCTTTCTCCAATGCCAAGTCATATCGTACACTTTCCAACCAATCCTTTTAGGGGTCTCAAAGTTTCTATGTTCAATCCTTGAGTGTGCAAACTAGATATCCCAACTCATTTCATGTTTAGTGGGCCACTATATGGATCTAGGTTTATATATATTTATATATATTTGAAAATACAAATACGCTCACTCGTTATCTATATAGGGATTGTAAACCTATGCTCTGATACCAGATGTAACAACCTGGATTCCGAAGGACCGATTTTCTTTTCAAAAATCCAATCCGCCGAAACCCGAGTTGGTTACTCTGGTATCCTGTAGAAAAAGAAAGAGAAAAGAGATATGTTAGAGTTCGGAAAACACCTCACAGCGGAAGGAGTACAATATAATATATTTAAAACACAGCTCTACCTTAATCACAATACTGCTAAATCAGTATTCCCAAAGCTATAAGTCTCTGTCTAACCTGCGAATGTTATGAGGAGGGGGTCAGAGCATAAGTTCTGTGTGAATGAATTTAAACTACACTTTTTGAATAATCCTACATATACCGTTCAATTACACTTTCTTATTTATTAGGTTATACGTGTTATTAGCACTCAAAGCTTACGCACTTGTCACATCCATCTACCCCCTAGTAGATTAACCTAATATAGTGTATACGTAGCTACCCCCAAATTGAGGTATACCCCGTGATACCCCACTCACACAGTCTCCTCCGTATCGCCACAATAATATGCGCAATCCCTCATCCTATGCCATAGCAACGTACAACGCTACATCCGCATAGAACGACTATCGCTGTGCTACGTAAGCATACTGACTGCTATCCTCGAACTATTCGATCGACTTTGGTTCCATCACCGAATAATGCCCTCTAGTCTACGATACACCACCCAGAGTAGACATGGTGTACCTAGACTTTCCCATGTACGTATCATCAATCATACTTGATGTTTCTACTGCACATAACCTCTACTTGTGCACCCAACTTCTGTGCCAGGGCTACACCAGAAAACATGGAACTCGGTCGGGAGCTTTTCTATATTTTTACGGGCCTGCCTCTAAGAGTGTCCAATGTACAGATATCCCTCGGGTCTGGTTTTTCTATAGTGGCTATGGCCCCACCTCAGCCCCTCCATCAACTAGTAAAGACCACACGAGCTAAGCGACCACCCCTAACAAGCAAACAATCTAAACATCCATGTGGGGTCTCCCCGCACCCATCCCTTGATAGCAAAGGTTAACGATCTCTAGGGGTTAGCTCTTGCCTTTTCGCATTCCTTAGGCTGCTGGTGACAGTCGTCCGACGATCTTGCTATCGTTTGGTCTTGACCCTCCACCTCCGCCTGAGACAATCGCTGAACCAACATTAATGCCACCGTGTACAGCATTCTGACTGCCCCTACTTGTGCAGTCAACACCCACACACCTGGTAGTTCTGCGCAGACCTAACCTCTGTAATCCTTTCCCGAAGCTAAACCACTACATAGGACTACTAGGAGCACCTTTAACGTCTTAGGAAGCCACATGCTTCCCCTTCCATTCCGTTGGAGCTGCCAAAATAGCGAACGTGTGCTCTCCTCGTGCCTTTTGACACCATCATGATCTACCTCGTTGGGTTATTCATCCTACAATGTAAGGACTGCTTCAAGCGCCTTAGTTTTAAATGTCATTAGACCCTAAGTATAACCATTTATTTCATGCTTGTGCCACCTCGTCAGCTTTCTCATTTAACTTGGTTATTCACATTAGCTTCCTTTTTTTCGTATTCACCCAGTTACCCTTGCTTATTTTCAATTTCATATTTAACCCACTTAAGTCCATTAATAAGCCCTCAACATGTTATTTTCCAATCTCATAAATTATTCCCTTTTGGGTTACAACAACATGTTATACTTAATTCATAGTTAAGTATGCCTTATCCCACATACATACTGATTAGGAGAATAACCTTCTAAACACCAGCTCCGAAGACCGAAATCAACATCAGACTGACACCCAGAGAATTACTCAACCCAACGCACATATATGATTCTAATTTACTTCTTTTCCACTCATATAACTTATATCATTTTTAATTTAACATTTCTCCTTTCTAAACCACTTAATTTAAGTATATCTTTACATATTGGTTATCTCGTCTTCCTTATCGTTTTCTATAACTTATCTTGTCCTATAAGTTATAATTTCCACCTATTATCCTTTCTTGCCTTATTCAAGTTTATTCATAATAGGTTATTTATCATTCCCCATTTATTGTCATTAATTTTAGATTTGACTTATTTCATAGTATAAGTCATCCCACCCTTCAAGTCTTGTATTACATCTTAAGTCAAAACCTTCCCTTGTCCCTATGACAAGTTTGCCTATTATTTAATTTTACATCATCGCAACTCAAGTTTATGATAAGTAATTATCATTCCCTCATTACTGTGTCATTAATTTTAGATTTGACTTAACCCTTCCTTTTTCTTAACCCGTTACTTAAACTTTTCCCAATTCAATTAATTTATGATACCATTACGGGTCCCATTTGGTTAAGTATATCTAAATTCTGTTTCACATGTCACACGCAACCCACTTAACCCCCTTTTTATTACATCTTACGCATGTTTTACTATGGTTAAGTCTACCTTGATTATGTCTTACATTACATGTCTCACAACGGTTAAGTCAACATTTGTTATGCTTTACGTGTCATTTATATCACCCACTTAACCCTCAAACCATACCCATGCCACCCACATGTCTTATTATGATTAGTATTTCTTAATTTATTTATAATGCCGTAACGATGTATGACCTCTCACATTAGATGGCTGCTGGATTTGTCGGGCGGTTCCGGACAGTCTTACACCACAAACGCGCCTAACCTCGTGTCATAAACCGTTACGCCTCTAGTTCTTGCTGTTGACCTCTCACATTAGACGTCCGCTTGTGGTTGCTGGATTTGCCGGGCGGTTCCGGGCAGTCTTACACCACAAACACATCTAACCTCATGTCATAGGCGTTCATTAACAATCGTCTTTGACCCAAACCCCAAATTCATGTCATATGTTCCAAATTCAACTTAATTACATTTCATTTTTGTGCCTATTTCCAATTTTCCATTCACTACACCAATTACATAATAGTTAGCCAATTTTCATATTACCCAAATTATCCAATTATAGCCAAATTCACTAATTCCATGTTATTCATACCCAAACATGCCAATTTCCAATATCCAATTATACCCAATTTCATATAATCAATATTTTCCCAATATATATACCCCAACATTCCCACATTCATACATATAATCTAATTCACCCTCTAGGCTTACTTTTCAAGTCACGAATAAATTTCACCAATCCATGTTATCTAATTACATGTTGTTAATATTGAATTATACCAATTCCATATCCAATGACAATTATGTCAAACTTACATAAATTCAACATTATAGATTATATTCCTCGACTGCATAAAATAGATTATGCCTAATATATGCTATAACAATTGTTATGACGCAAACCCCAAAATTACAGATTATATTCCAATATCCCCATATTCCAATCGTGCGTATTGCATAATAAGATTTCGTCTAGTTTCGAGATAACCTAGATCCAAAAATAAAAAGGGGAAAGGATAAAAAGGAGAGAACTCAAATGTAGGCATAAATAAAATAACAGATCTAATTTAATTAACATCATATTCAGTATGGGCAATGGTAAACGATAGAAGCAACATTATACAACAAATATAGTTTAAATCCACTCACTTTGACTGGATTAGTGAAATAAGCGATTTGTTGTTGATGTAAAACGCTAATTTAATCTTCTTATTTGATTATTGGTGAGCATGAATTGTTGATGAAGAACTTTGCTTCTTGATTAGATTAAACTCTAAAGTTGCTGAAGAACTTGCAACTTAGTTTAGAGTTTTGAGGCAGCGACCATGTTTGGTTGAAGTTTGATAGCATTGAGGCGTCAGAATGAACTTTTTATGAATTAGGTTAGGTCTAGGCACTATTTTATAGGTGTAGAGAGCATTTTATGGCCCTATGATTGACCTAGAAGCCATCAGGTCCGTACAGCATGTCAAACAACGTCACAGGAACAAAAACTGCCCAGATCAGGGATAGGTCGACCCCCAGGTCGACCTCCTAGGGGGTATGTCGACCCCCAGGTCGACCCCCTGGTCGACCTGACCCCCAGGTCGACCTGACCCCCAGGTCGAACTGACCTGTTCTGGGCGAGAAATTTCCCGACCAGCTGCCTGGGTCGAATTTCGAACTGTTTTGAATCTTCTGAAGGCCATAACTCTTTCATACGGAGTCGAATTTTTGAAAACTTGTAATATTTCATGTAAAATTCCGAGACGAACGCAATGGTGATGTCCATTTTACTTAATTCCTGATATTTAAATTAAGTATCCTTATTTTATTATCTTCTTCGTTACGTACATTGTCATTGAATTAATCTTTCCTTTGTCTTTCATGTATTAATTAATTTCCGTTGTACATCACCATATTCACCTATCTATGCATATATATAAATAAATTTTCAATTATATTAAAAATGCGGGGTGTTACAAGCACAATGGGGTCATTAAGACTCCCAAGGGCAAAGTGATCGTAGCATGGCGATGGGTCAGCACAATGGGGTCATTAGAACTCCCAAGGGCAAAGTGATCATAGCAAAGGATTAGTGGCTATGGACCAGCGCAATTTGGTCATTAAGACTCCCAAGGGCAAAGTCGTCGTAGCAAAGGATTTGGTGATCAAAGTGGTGGATATCGTATGCTTTATGCACTGAGTGAGAGATGTGATGTTGTTTGCTATGTTTGATGTTTTCTATCACCATGACACGGACACTCCCACTTTACACTTTATGTTAGTATTACCTTAGAGTACTGTACATCCTATTGTGGTAGCTCTTTGGTTACAGGTTCAGGTTCAAGTATGATTTATTTATACTTGTTATTGCTCTATTTTAGTGCTATCGCTCATACCAGACTTTTGTTTGACCCAGAGTTTTATGTCTCTTCTTATTACTCTGGTTGCTCTTAAATAAGCAGACTAGAGACAGGTTAGGTGATTATGCACGAGTAGCTGTCTGGAGACGAGCAGGAGTTTTCCACGTACTATTTACATATATTCTACTTGTTTTGTTACTGGTCACTGCTTTGGGCATTAGTAGTGTACCTTTTCCATTTTTCTTTAGAGACAGTACTTTGATGTTGTAATAATGGTTCGGATCATAAGCTGTATTTTGGTTTCCGCTAATCTAATGGATATGGTTTAGTTTTCAGCTTATGCACTATTTCGCCTGTTTTATATCAAGTTAGGTTATTATTATATTTTATTCCATGCGCTGTCAGATGTTCTATAGGTTCTTGATGATTCATAGTATCAAATTCCTTTCTTTTGACGACTGTCCCGTGCTAGTTGGACATTGGCATAACGCATTTTGAGGGAAATGTCGGCTGGTGTGGGGCGGGCTGTCATGTAGATAGTCTTCCTATTGTCCCCCGAAGTCTTGTACACAAGCTCTAAGGAAATCTTCCAAAACTTGACTCAATTGCTCGGTTTGACCATCAGTTTGGGGATTATAAGCCATACTCAAACATAGCTCGGTTCCCAAAGTCTCTTGCAGAATCTTCCAAAATTCACTTGTGAATAGCTGATCTCGATCACTCACTATGCCCTTAGGGATACCATGGAATCGAACTATCCGTTTAGTGTATTGCTTGACCAACTTTGATGATGTCCTAGTTGATTTGACAGGAATAAATCCTTTGGTTTGGACAAACGATCCACTATGACCCAAATCCCTTCTTTTCCCACCCTGGTCCTAGGTAGTCCATCGATACTTGCTCCTATTTCCACATAGGAACGTCTAATTGCTGAAGAAATCCATTCGGTTTCTTCGGTTCAGCATTCACCAACAGACAATTCATACATTTGGAAATAAAATTTCCAACATACCTCTTCATACCATCCCAATAATATGCTCACTTCATGTCTCGATACATCTTATTACCACCAAGATGAATTGCCAACTTTGAGTCGTGAAATTCCCTCACAACCTCGTCTAACAATACATCAATATCAGCAACAACTAGTCGTCCTTTCTGCTAAAGCCAACCTTTTTGATCGACCTTGTATTCCTTACCCTTTTCTGGTTCCACTCTCGCTTCCAACTTCTAGATGATCTCAACAAGCTTTACATCATGCTTTTGGTTTTTGCCAACCCTTTCGATAAGACTAGGTCTCATTAATAAGCTTGCCAACATTTCAGGCTATAGTTCACACCTTGGCCTGAAATCAAATTCTGCCAAGAACTCAAGGTGCTTCCATTCCAAAAACATAGCTCCCAAACCTGCATGTCTTCGACTTAACGCACCTTCCAATGCGTTACCTTTACTAGGAGTATAGGCAATACCAAAATCATAAGACGCCAAAAACTCTTATCACCACTGTTGTCGAAGATTCAAATCCTTTTGGTAGAAAAGATACTTTTACGACTTATGATATGTAAACAACTTGAATTGAACTACCAACAGGTAAAGTCTCCACATCTTCAGAGCAAACATGATCACTTCCAACTCTAAATCATGAGTCGGATAATTCCTCCCCTGCGGCTTCATTTATCGACTCGCATAAGCCACAACTCTATTTTTCTGCACCAACATTGCTCCGAGTCCAGTACCGCATGAGTTAGTGTATACAACCATTTCCTCACTCCCTCCTAGAATAATCAAAATAGGAGCACTTGCCATTCTCTCTTTCAGGATTCTGAAAGCTAGCTCACACTTCACATCCTATGTGAACACTTGATTCTTCTTCGTTAATCCTATTAATGGTGCAGCTATCTTAGAGAAATCCTTGATAAATTGACCATAATATCCTACTAACCCAAGGAAACTTCTGACATCCGTTGCATTCTTAGGCCTGTCCCAATCTTGGATTGCTGCCACCTTAGCGGGATCCACCGCTATTCCATTTCTAGATGCAACATGGCCAAAGAACCTCACTTCATTCTTCCACTAGTGACACTTCAAAAACTTAGATTTTAGCTGATGCTTCTGCAAAATTTCCAAAAAAACTCGCAAGCGCGCCTTATGCTATTCATCATTCCGGGAGTACACCAGAATATCATCCATGAACACAAGCACAAACTTGTTCAAATAATCTCTGAATACCCTATTTAAAAGATCCACAGAACATGCTTGTGTGTTGGTGAATCCAATTGGCATCACCAGCCACTCGAAGAAACCATATGGTTTCCAAGAAGCGGTCTTCGACACACTATCCTTTTCCACTCTCAACTGATGAAATCCCATTGCCAAATCCATTTAGGAGAACACCTTGGCCTCTTGAAGCTAATAAAACATGCCATCTATTCTTTGCAATGGATATCTGTTCTTCTTAGTCACCTTGTTCAACTCACGATAATCCACACACAATCTTAAAGATCCATCAGCTTTGGTTGCAAACACAACTGGTGCACCCCATTCCGACACACTCTGTCAAATGAATCCTTTACTCAAAAGGTCACTAACTCGCACCTCTAACTATCACTATTCTATGGAAGCCATCCTCCTAATGGACATTACGATAGGTCTTGCTCCATTTAACCAAATCGGTCCTGAACTCAATCTCGGGATGCGGAGGCGACCCTTTACTAGAATAATCACAGCCAATGGTCTATCAACAATCTCGGTTTCCAAACCAAACTGGAACAAAAGCTCATTACAAATGAAAGAATGCGATACTCTAGTATCAAAAAACACTTGGATTGAAACATCCGTGATAGAAAATGTTCCTTGAACAACAACACTTTTCCCTTTCTCCTCTGTTGTAGTAGCTCTCAAAAAAGTTGGCACGGCCTTCAAAGCATACGCCTTCATTATCTACTTACCCTTCGATGGTTGTGGACAATCCTTCTTGATATGCTCATGCTTACCACAATTATGGCAATTCCTCTCTACTTTCAGATTCTTACATTACTTAGAATAATGTCCCTTAAGATGACAATAATAGCAAGTCACCCCGCTTTTCTTCTTCTTGTGGCCATCGTTCTCTTGCTGGTGTTTATGCTTCCTCATTCCATTCCACTTTTCTTATTGCCACCATGATGTGTTTTCGAGTGTTCTTTGGTTGCGACAACAACTTTTTCCTTGGGAAACAAACTTTCGTGCCTCAAAGCTTTCTCAATAATCATGTCATAAGGGTCATCAAGATGATCTGCCAATTGCTTGCCAAGATATGTATCCAAGCCCATAACGAATTTTTCCTTCTTCTGAACGAAGTCTCAGTATATGAACGAGCATACTTGGATAAATCTTCAAACTAAGAAACGTACTACAACACTAGTTGACCAATTTGGTTTAGCTCAACAAACTTTTTGAATAGAACCGACTTCTAGGCAATAGAAATGAACTTAGTCTCGAAGTTGACTGGGAACTGATCCCAAGTGATCTCATTTCAGGAGTCTCTAAAGTGATAGAGTTCCACCAATCCATAGCTCTACCCTGTAGCTACCTCGATGCAAGCTTCCTCTAGTTGCATCATTAATACCCAAATCTCTGAATATCTGAACAAAAGTATCAATCCAACCAAGAATCCCAATAGTTCGCCCTGTCCCCAAAAATGGCTTCCTACCAGGAGTAGTGAAATCTTTACATAGCTTAGCGAAAACAACCACCCTAGGTACCTGCACCTGAACTCCAACATATACCCTGGCTATTCTTGAGCGGATACCCTCCTCATGACTGTTGCCGTCATTTCCTCGAACATAGCTAGGTAATTAGGCAAACCACCATCTCCCCTCGAGAAACAGGCTCTTCCTTAGCAGTATGTCTCGAAGATCGATGACTCATTCCAAATCTAAAAATAGAATAATTAGTCCACACATGAAAAAAATCTGCATTGGAGTTCAAGCACCACTAAACTATACACAATAACATAGTAATCATCCATTAGAAAATTAAAAATACGTCTCTCATACGTCATAATGCCCACAAATTTAGATTAAAATCGATTAACCAAACCTCTGATTTCAAATGTGAAGACCGCCCACAACCCCTGCACTTAACAAAGAAAATAGTTCACTGAAAGACGTGTCACGTAGCCATGGACGATCATCAGGGTAGAATAAAATCAAGGGAAACCTATCGTATAACCAACAATGCATGGATAAAATATAACAAAACATATAAAATAGGGTATAATAGTGAAGCATAACTAAACAGAGTCTCAAATTTTCATATCACCATGAAAATATCTCATCCAAACAACTTATCGCATCTGAATCTGTACAAAGATCCTCACTAAAGGTTCACTTAGTGTAAAATACATCAGTAGAAACAACAAATATGGATAGCAGATAGTAATACGTAGGCTACGTCCTGTCGTCGCTCAACATCATCATCCTTATTGAGATCTACTACTTTTCACCTAGTCTGCCCATCCATAACATAGATGAGAAGCCAAAGTTAATAAGAGGGAAACATAAAACCTTAGGTCATATTTCTGTCTTAATGAGCAATAAAACAACTATCAACATCAACAATAAAGTATAGGGAAATAGGCAGTTCAATCAACTGATCGGCCAACACATCAACAGAGAAGAATCCCCGATCCCACTTCTCTTCCACATCATACGGTGGTAGCCTTCCCAGGGAATTAGAGAAGAACAAACAGTACATCCATAGCAACCAATTATCAAGCGTAGTAATCAAGTTCAATACCTTCTAAGTACTAACCTTGAAGGCCGAAACCAACATCAGATAAGCACCCAAGAAATATTTCCCTCGGCGTCGAATAATCCACACAAGATAATACAAACAAACAACACCATCCATGACTCTAACTATTACTATCTGCCTTGCCTTTAACCCATCGTTAATCGTATGACTGGCCCATCCTGCTTTCCTTCAAGGGCTAATGGTAACCCTGATTCTACCAAAACTCCATACGACATCGTGACTCGTACTTAGGCCTGTCGTGACTGCCTAGGGTACCTAACTAATCATCTAATATTTGGGGTACCCCCTTTGTACCCTTTCTTTGAGCCAACTAGAATATCCGAATAACGACAATCCCTCGGCACTTCATCTCTAGTCATCATCACCGACGACTATATCCATAAGCTCAAGCACTATCTCGAGCAACCATTATCCACGAACTCAAATCACCTTAAGCCGCCTTCATAACATCGTTTCATAGTCCACGATCATGCGAATCTGCCTCAAATATTCCACCTTAATCCATATCGAAGCTGCAACCATAGTCGAATCGCCAAAAATCAACATCATTTTGTAAATATTGGATGGGTCATCCCTAACCCAACTATGGATCGCCCACCGATCCAGTTTACGGATCGCACCTTGGTATCAATGACCTACGACCCAACTGCACCTTATAGCCTACTTTCAAAATCTTCCCAATGCCTTACATGTTGTCCATGACTCATGCGATCCACGATCCATACCCGGTCCAGCTCCAAACATTCGAACCGATCCACACACACACTTGGACCAATCCATATACACCGCGATCCTTGGGATCACGATCATCTCATCACAGTCCATTCATTCAAACCAATCCATCACCAAGCTCCACTTGACCGACCTGACCCAACAATCCATGTCATCTCATGACGGCCTGATCTGTATGCTTCGTTTTCAGCATCTCGGCCGACCGTAAGACTCACGACCCAACACCTCCTAATACGACCCATGCAATCAAAGCACTCCACGTTCACACCCGATCCATCATGGATCGAACTATGGGTGATCCGTCTTTGCTGCTGACCGATCCATGCGACCAATGTGACCAACGACACATCCTCGTTGAATCGATCCACCACGATCCATCAATGCACACGAATGACTAATCCATGCTATGGATCATGATCGATCCATATCATGAGATCCATCAACCTGTTGGAGTTTGGAGCCTAAACTTTCCAAGCTTCCTTGACTACTGCTTCGGAGTTTCTCCACCTAGTTACGTCCGGTTCCAATCAGCCGAAGCTCCGATTTTCTTCGACCAACCAATCAAAGCTTTAACGATGAGCATCTACGCATACAATTCATCCAAAACATCCAATTTCGACCAAAAAATCAATAGGACTACAATCAATCATCACACAAACATTAGGACAGCAAATAATCATTATACAATCATGCTAAATTCACCAAATCATGATAAAACAATAAAAGAATCAATAATTGGATCTAAACTTGCATATTGCTTATGATTTCGATGTTAACACATGAACTAACCTTTATAACTTGCTAGATTAGATCCTATGGTGTGATCCAAATTCAAAATATATTTACATTGATAAGATTTAGGTGAATATAACTTTTATGAATGAAATTAAGATCAAATAACCCATGTATTCGATTGAATTCGCGTAAGAGATTTTTATCGCTCGCCAAATCCACAAAATAGCTACAAATCAACCATCTCTAATGTTGGAAAGCGAAGCATAGCCTCTGAGTCAACTCAATTGATGCAATCTACCCTTCCTCCATGTTGATCTTCAATCCTATCTCACAAATCTATGAATTGAAATGAAGTGGAGGTGTATTTGGTTGAGCCAGAGAATCATAAGCACCCAACCAAATGAGAAATGAAGAGACTAAACAATTTCCTTTAACCCTACCCACCTATTTATTGCCAACAACCCATAGCCTTAATGAGCCTCACAAATCATCCCACTAAAGACTACTTAGCCTATTCAGAAAACTAGCAACACTAAAACAGCAATTCTATGAAGACTGCCCACAACTCGTGCACTTAATAGGGGGAATAAAGTGCTGAAAGACATGTTAGGCAGCTATGGACAATCATCGAGGAAGGTGAACACATGTGGAACCTGTCATATAACTCACAGCGCAAGGATAAAATATAATGAAAACATATACAATAGGCAATAATAGTGAAGCATTTTTAGCAGAAATTGAAGTTTCATAACAACTAGAAAGAACAACCATATAACTTTGGATTACAACATAAGTTTCTGTACAAATTCGCCTCATTACAACACTCAGATTCAATCATCATACAACGTAAAACAAAAGATACTATATAGTAAAAAGTAATACGCTAGCCTCCTGCTCGCCACCGTATATCATCCCCATCTCACCAAGCTATACTACATGTAACCGGTTACTCAGTATGCCTATCCAAAACCGGATGAACAGCCCAAGGTAATTAGAGAGAAACATAAAACCTTGAGTCAGACAATAGTCTTAGTGAGCGATAAAACAACTATCTAACATCATCAATAAAGTATATGAGAATAGGCAGATTATTCAGCTAATCTACCAACATCAACAGAGAAGAAACCAAATCAGTCTTCCCTACATCGGATAGTGATAGCCATTACAACAATCAGGAAGAAACAAACAATACATTCATAACAATCAATTGTCAAGCATGGACCATCCTAATCGATATCGACATCTCCCAAGCACAAGCCCTGAAGGCCTAAACCAACATCAGACAAGCACCCAAGAGATATCTCCTTCGACGTCGAATAATCTACACAAGACGATACAAGTAAACAATCATTCATCCATGACTCTGGCTATCACCGTCAATCCTGCTTCGAAACCATCTTTAATCGTTTGACTGGCTCAACATCATAACGTCCGTCAAGGGCATATGGTAAACCCCGGTTCTAGAAAAAACTCTGTACGCCTTTCAATGATACGTATCTAAGCCTTTCAATGATACCCAGGGTAATCGACCATACAACCGGTATTTTAGACATCTTTATTTTACTCTTTAAGCCCATTAGAACCCACGACAATGATAATCTCTCAGTCTTCAGTATCTCTAGTCATCTAACCTGATAACTATTCATAGCTCAGTTAACCCCCTTGGGCAGCCATTATCCACCAACTCATCACTTTGAGTTATCTACACATTCATTGCATTTCAATGATCAACGGACACTTCGCAACACTTCGAACATTCTTGTCTGAATTCACGTCGAAGCTATAAGTATCATTGACCCAAAAAGAAGCTTTTTTGGTCGATACTGCATTTCATAGCATTACCAGCTTTTTTCGCTATAAAAAACTATTCATAATGTCAAAACAGCCTTTTATAGCATTTCTAAAATGCTACTATATCTCCTGGTTCAATTCTGCATCAATCTGGTGTGAAAGCTAAGAAAAACATCAAAGCTGGCTTTCACAGCGTTTCTGGAATGCTATTATATGTCATGGTTCAATTCTGGCACTCCTTGGCACTTGGCACTGTCATTTGGTACTCTGGCACTTGGTACTGTGAAAACAGTGTGATACCCAGTACACACCTTGGAAAATCACTAATTTTACCATATGCAGCACAACTGGTACTTAGTACTCTGGTACTTGGTACTTTAGCATTTAGCCCGATCCGTACCATAGCATTTAGCACGATCCACGCTATTTTATTTAGCCCGACCCATAGGAAATTGCATAATCCATAGCAATTCACCCGAAAACTGTCAGATCAAAGGAAATTGCACGATCCACAGCATTTCGCCTGATCCATGATATGAAAACTGCCAGATACAAGGAAATTGTACGATACATAGCATTTCTCCCAATCCATGCTATGAAAACTTCCAAATCAGTACAAAATTGCCCGATCCATAGCATTTCGCCCGATCCATGCAATGAAAAAAAACACGATCCATCTCAAACACCGTCGATCAATATTAAACACCACCGATCAATCTCATACACCACCGATCGATCTCAGCACTGGTGATCGATCTCAAACACCACTGATAAATCTCAAACACCACTGATCTACCTCAAACACCACCGATCAATAAATCAACCATTGATTCAAGCAATAATCAACAAACATTAAAACAACGATTCAACAAATGATCAAGTCAATAAATGGATCTAAACATAGAATGAAATTACCATTTATAAGTTGCTAGATTAGATCCTATGGTGATTTGAATTAAAACCATACTTACATCTATATGTAAACAACATGAAATGATGAGCAAAAGATCGAATAACCCATATACTTGAATGAATCTGCGTGAGAGATTCTTATCACTAACCAATTATTCAAATTAACTTGAAATCGTTGAATTCTCAATCCATACAGCGAAGAATAGGCTTCAAGCCTCTTGATTTGATGTGATCTCCATTCACTTGATGTACATCTAGCTTCAAATAATGTAGATATTCGATTCTCTTATGTAGATTTAGAATTTTAAGGGTGGAGAGGTGTATTTGATTGAGCAAGGAGGATCATGAGCTCAACCAAATGAGGAAACGAAGAAAAGTAACCATCTCTGCATGCCTCTAACCTGTAACACCCTGTAATTCTAAAACATAACATCACAGATAATTAAAGAATAATTAATCTTCAAGAAAAGAATTGGGTGAAACGTGTTACGTCATTGCGTTCGTCTCGGAATTTTGCTTGAGATAGAGTCTGAGTTTACATGAACCGGACTCCGTATGAAGAAGTTATGGAGGTTAGAAGATTTCTAGTGTAAGTAGAAATTAAATTAAAAATAATAATTAAATAATTAATTAAGTTCGAAATACAAAAACTCAGAAATCGGTTGAGCGAGAAAACTCCGGCTTAGGGGTGTCGACCCCCCTAGGAGGTGTCAACATTGGAGTCGACCCCTAGGGTGTCGACATGGGTGTCGACCCCCCTATAGGGGTCGACCCCTGCCAACTTGCTGGACAGTGATGATTTTCTAAGTCATAGGGCTACATGGCGACTTCTGATTGGCCTGATGATGCATTTTCTTGGACTGGACAGCTCTGATTACTCCTAGGATGATTTAAAGGCTCATATTAATCCTATACTCCTATATAACCACATCAAACCTTAACCCTAGACCTCACAATCTCATACTATGAAGCCGTCATGTTGTCCATCCCTAAGCTAGCCTAGCCTCCTTCTCCAAACTAGAAAATCAAATCCAAACTAGAAATCAATTAGAAGAACTTCAAATCAAAAGTCTACATCAAAGGTTAAGCTTAACAAATTCAGAAATAAGATCCCGGAAAACAAGATCAGTTCTTTTTCAGTAAGTTCATGTTATTTTCAGATTTAAATATCTAACAGTAATCTTGTCATGTAATAAAATGAATCTAACTACATACTTGATGATAAGACAAACTTTTCATATTTATCCCAATCTTTCTATTGAATCTATGATTTTACATGCCTAGGAAGTTATTATATCGATTCAATCATGCCTATCTTTTTTGAACATTGGATATATAATCCTTTTAGGTTCATGGTGTTATTCATATCAGAATTATATGTCTACAAAGTTATTTCTAACTGTTTATTCCAGATCTTTCTTTGTTATACCTCAATTCTAACGGATATGTAATCCTCTTAGGTCCATAATGCTACATTTGACAGATCTGTCATTATAATGCCTGTTTTTATGCCTACTCTCATTTATGTTCCTTCTTTCTTCCCCCTTTATTTTATTAATCTAGATTAACCTAGAATCTAGACAGAATCTTATTATACGTGCGATTGGAATGCGGGGATATTGGGGAATAATCTATTTGGTAATAGTGGAACATAGGGCATAATTGTGATTCTTGCGAACTTGGGGTAAATTGAAATATTAAATCTAGATTGGTGAAAACTGTAAATTGCAATATCAAATCTAGATTGGCCAAAAACTGTAAATTGGAATATTAAATCTTGATTGGGCAAAACTATTGGTTGGGACACCAAGCATAATGTATATGGTGAATTTGGGGCGTGACTATTATTGCAAATTAGGGAAGATTGGATGTAACCTATTTTGAGCAATAACATGTAATTGAATTTGTGGGGGCATAACTTGCAATTGGCTTGGTTGGGCATAATTTGAGAATTGGAACATGACTAGTTTTGGTAAATTTGGGATAATTAGCATATAAAATCTAGACTTGGACATGTATGGTAAATAGGTAAATTGGATAAAAGATGAACATGCCTAATCTGAGGTTAGATTGAGTGGTGGTGTAAGTCTGCCCGGAACCGTCCGGCACATCCAGCAACCGCAACAACAGGTCTAATGTGAGAGGTTAGCGCATAAAGCCCAAAATCCGAGGTTAGAATGAGTTTTTGGTAGAAGTCTGCCCGAAACCGCCTGGCACATCCAGCAACCGCAAACAACAGTTCTAACGTGAGAGGTTAAGGCATTAATGAATAAATTATTGCTAATGAACAAGGTTAAGTTAATAGGAAATACTTAACCAAATCCAACATGATGAATGAGTAAGGTTAAGTTAACCAACATAACATGATGAACAAGTAGGGTTAAGTTAAGGGGAAACACTTAACCAATATAACATGGTGAATGAACATGGTTAAGTTAATAGGAAACACTTAACCAATACAACATGATGAATCGGAAGGGTTAAGTTAATAAGAAACACTTAACCAATATGACATGTTAGGTGGGTAGGTTAAGTTAACATGGACAAGAAGACAACTTAACCAATATTACATGAACAAAGTGGATAGGGTTAAGGCAAGCTTAACCAATAATACATATGGACTTGATAAGGGGAAGGGTTAAGTAAATCTTGGGAAAGTCGGTAATATTAGTATATATAGGCCCACAAACTTAACCGTTAAATAAACATGCATGAATCAGTGAGAAAGTTAAGTAACATATGAATAGGCAACACTTAACCAGTACAACATGTAAATTAAGCCAATGGGTGGAGTTTAGTTAAACTGAGAACACTAAACCATTATAACATGTTGATTAGGAAACCCCAGTAATGGAGACCCATTTTAGCAGTAACCCATATAGATGGTATCCTGAGCTAGGCAGTGAGGGGACCGATTACTGGGCTGATTATAAGCGGTCAAAATAGCGGCGGGTAGTGCAGTAGTGTAGGTTTCGATGGAGTATGGGCGTGCACGTGCTCCGTAGTGGAAAAAGCAGGCATTGGGCATCAGTAGAATACACTATGCATCTTGAATCGTGTTGGGTTGACATCATGGGAATTGATACACCCCATGATGGGGCCAACACAGGTATCAACATACAAGTGGGGCCGAATGACACAAGTAATGAATACATACAAGCGAGGCTGAATGACGCAAGTAATGAATACGTACAAGCGTGGCTGAATGACACAAGTAATGAATACATACAAGCGACGCCGAATCACACAAGTAATGAATACATACAAGCAAGGTCGAATGACACAAGTAATGAATACATACAAGCGAGGTCGAATGACACAAGTAATAAATTAATACAAGTAGGGAGTCGATCGGTAGGGTAGTAAGGGTACATCTAACATGTCCATGGCAATTGGGCAGATAGAGATAGGATCCTCATAATAGATGTACACCTGAAGGATACCACAATTGCCGGGATTAGGATCACATTATCATTTTATATAGATTACTAGTTGGGACACTAGATAGGTGGTTCAGAGATATAGAAATCAAAATATCAGGGTAATAGCGAAGCAGAGAATGAGTAGAAGCGCATTCAGTTTATCTTGCCTTATCATATCTTATGTTAATCTTATCTTGTTATCCCTGTTATATGTTTTTTTCTTATATTCAGTTTATTCATGTCATGTTACTTTCACCTGTTTGCATACTGGAAATCATTGGACTTACCAGGCTTTATGTCTGACCCATTTTCTTTCTCTTCTTTTGTTCTGTTTCTCCCCACGGGTAGTCAGGGAGGGAATAGCTCAGCTTAGTTCGGACCGTTTCTCTTTCCCAGCTTGAAGATTCTTTGATGTATTGTCTGGATCCTCTTATCTTTGGCTATGGCTGTGTTTGCACTTTAATTTGGGGACTTATGCTACCCTGCTATGTTTTATGCTTCTTATATACTTGGAAGTTTTTGAATTAACACACAAGTTTTATGTAGCACTTTTAAGTATGATTGAGTCAATTGTTGTAAAAGCTTGACTGGACTACTTTGTTTATAAAACCACTTTTGTTTTCCGCTGCTTTATTTGTCTGTCTTGTAATTTATCTACATATTTTACCTATAACGCTTCCCTGAATTTAATGCATTCCCTTTGTGAGTGACATTAAGGGAGGTGGGGTGTTTCACTTGGTATTAGAGCTGAAGGTTAACAGATCAGATAAAAGATTTAAAAAATTATTTTCAAAATGGTTTTGAAAGAAGCATTTCCAAAAGAAATTTTTTGTTTTAAAGGCATATCCCCCAAAGCCATATGCACTAACTTTTGATCCTCTGTTTGAATCCTTGTTTCCTTCTTTTTGAGTCTCCGAGGCTCTTGGCTTTCTTGGAGGTAATCACATTGCGGCATGGTTCCGTAGGCTTGATGAGACTACGACACTTGTCAAAGGGCGAAGAAGTGCCCAACTTCCATATATAGCCGCAGTAGTTTCACCTGTTGCTAATTTTCTTTCAAGCTTTGTATGGTTTTCTGTACAATGGAGGAAGCTTTCGAGAGACTAGTCAACATGTTACACAAGGATGGTAAAGATGAGAATGAGAGAGTTTGGCTAAGTAGCACAACCAAAGGATGAGAAACTCATGGATATGGACTTGGTTCACAAAGGATGTAAAAAGAAAGAGGTGTAAGTGGAAGAATCACAGGAAAGAAGGGAGGAAAGAATAGTAAAACCTAAGACAAGAGGAAATTTCTTTATTATGGTATAACGGGTCATATAATTAAGGTCAAGGGAAAGAACAAAGGACATTATTTTCAGGAGGGCAAGTGCATGCCCTCACCACCAACGTACCAGAGAGAGAGGTAGTAAAGTTTCTGTTGAGAAAGTTTAGTTTTTCTTTTCAGTCATCCTGTTAGTACTCTCTTTGATTTTAGCGCTTCACATTCGGTTATATCTGCCTCCATAATTGAGTCTCTGCACCTTAGTACTTGATCACATTATTTTCTTAAATCCAATTAGTGGTTCGGCTCATTTATCTTTGGTTTGTAAGAATTTGAAAATAGTTATATTAAGTGTTTAGTTTAAGTGTAATGCCTATGTTTTCGGTTTCATGGGCTGTGGTTTGATTCTAGTCATGGATTGGTTAGCTAGTAATTGTGAAAGGAGGGTAGTTAGGCTTTTGACTTGCCTCGGGAATACCCTTGAGATTTCGTGCGATCCTAAGGGATCAGTTTGGCTTAGCTACCTAGAATGACTTGGTGCATCTATCGACGATTTACGATCTGTAAGAGTAGTCCATGAGTACGCAGATGTTTTTGATTAGGTTAGGGGTTTGTCTCCTAAAACGCGAGATTTACTTCCGCATATATCTTGTTGACAATGCAAAGCCAATTGCATTACCTGTACGACACATGATTCCAAGGGAAAGGAAGGGCTCAGAAAACAAGTAAAAGAGTTACTTGAGAAAGGGTTCATAAGGCGAAGTATTTCTGAATGGGGTGCTCTAGTTGTTTTCGCTACAAATGCGGATGGTTCACTTTGCTTGTTGTAACAACCCGAAAATCTGGGCCAGTTTAAAATTTTTATTTTGGCAATTTTAGCGAATTTTGATTATTTAAAATGAATTATTTTAAATAATAATCGACGAGAAATTTATTTTGAATGGAATTAGAACGTATATATTATATAGTCGTCATTAGAATATAAATAATTATATATAATTATATAATAGAATTGAAAATGGCGCGGTAGTTCGATAATTCGATTTCAAACTTCAATTGAATGTACCGGGTGCAAAACAATCCGGATTTTAGTGAAACCAAAAACATTAGGATCTAATTGATGATATCTTTCCAACGAATCCGAAAAATCAAGATTTCATAGCGGGAATCAAAAGATATGTCCAGTTGAAAATTCTAAATAGTCGCTATGGAATTCAGGCCCTTAAAAATGGGAATTTTGCAAATGACCTCGGATTTCGACGAAACCAGTTTTGTTGGATCCGCAGTGTCAAGTTATTGCTAGATTCCAAATTTCATAATTTTTCGAATCAATATGTGTGCGTGGCAAAGGAAAACGCGTTTGACCAGTTTCAGTTGATTTTAATCGACTGGAAATTGGCCATTTTTCCAACGGTCTCGGAATTCGACGAAACTAGTTTTGTTAGGACCGTATCATCAATACGAAGCTAGAAAATATTTTTCTGGAATTTTTAGAGTTAGTATGTGACCCCGGTAATTTGAAATGTACGTTTAAAATTCAATATAGTAATTTAAATGTAAATTCAACGGAAACCAATCGAAACGGTCAAATCAGCTTGCGATACATATTCCATTGTGTTCGGAACGGGGGTAATACGCTATGGACGACAGGCGGTGGACCTCGTTTCGAGGTCGTATGTAAAAGTCAACTTTTTGAAAATTAATCAATTAAATAAAAAAAAAGAAAAAAAAAAGAAAACCCTCCTCCCCTTATAACCGATGCCCCCCCTTTTCCCTTCAGAATCGATTTCAACAAAAAAAAAAGAAGAAGAACGCGTCGATCCTCCACCGCAGCGGCCTCTGGCGCCACCGCTGGCCCACCGCGCCTCAGGCGAAACCCCCTCTGCACCCCCCTCCTTACCCGATCCTCTGCCATCCTCTTCCTCCCTGATTCGAACTCTGCTACCCCCCATCTACCCTAAATCAGCACCGCACCCCCCCTGAAGACCTGACCCCGCCGCCGTGGGCCCCAGGCCACCCGACCTCGCCTGAAACCTCCCCCTCCGACGAAGCCCGCCTGCCCTAACCCCCTAGGTCCGCCGCGACAGTTCTCCACCTCCAGCAGCCACAAACCTCCCCTTCTACGAAGAAAACCCTATAAGTTTTAATTGCTAACCTAATTTTATTTTCAGTTTTAATTAAAATTAGCACAAGTAAAAAAAACTGATTTTTATCTTTATATAGAGAAGTTTGAAATATAATGTTTATTATATAGAAAGGTTAAAGATATAATTTTTATAATTTTAAAGAATTAAAAATATGATTTTTATATTTTTAAAGTATTAAAAATATAGTCTTTACTATATAGCGACTATAAAAATATGATTTTTGTTTATGTAGTGAATTAGAAATCTTTATATTTTTAAAGTAATAAAAATATGATTTTTATATTTTTAAAGTATTAAAAATATAATTTTTACATGATAGGAATATTAAAAATATCATCTTTGTATATGTAGCGAAATAAAAATCTGATTTTTATTATATATACATTGAAATAAAGTGGTATTTTTATAATGGTGAAATCTTTATTTTTGTAAAGGTGAAATCTTTATTTTTATAAAGGTGAAATCTATATTTTTGAAAAGGTGAAATCTATATTTATGAAAAGGTGAAATCTATATTTTTGAAAAGGTGAAATCTATATTTTTGAAAAGGTGAAATCTATATTTATGAAAAGGTGAAATCTATATTTTTGAAAAGGTGAAATCTATATTTATGAAAAGGTGAAATCTATATTTTTGAAAAGGCGAAATCTTTTTATATAGTAGCGAAGTGAAAATTCGATTTTTATATATTGAATAGCGAAGTGAAAACTCGATTTTTAAATGTAAGAAGCGATTATAAAAATATGATTTTTAAATTGAAAGTGAATAAATAAAAATGTGATTTTTATTTTAAAGACATCAAAATATAAAAATGTGTGATTTTTATATATGTAGTGGCTACGGGCAAAGAAGATGACGAAGATGCGATAGCGATGAAGATTTCTATCAATGAAGTGCCGTGGAGCTGGGATAGCTATTTGTGAGAATTTCTCACCTTTCAATTTCTTTTCTAGTTATATTTATATACTAGGATGCAGACGGTGTTTAGTAGCACCCGACACAATCGTCCACAGACCATGGACTTGTTTGTTTGATTGCAAAAATTAGTTAGATTATTTGGTTTGAATAGAATTGTTTGGTGAATTGGATGGATTTGATTGATGTGTGAATGGCGTGGGCCTTCACTAGACCGGGGATAAGGCTAGGCCTTGTCCCGTTTCTAGTATCGTGCCGTTATACCGCCGAAATTTTCTAAAATAAGTTAGAAAAATAAAAATATCATTTTATTTGATTAATGAACTGAATAGAAATTCATATATTGAAATAAAATGTTTTATCGTTAAAAATATAATTTTTAACGTGAACATGAATATAGTGAATGTGAATAAATAAATATTCATTTACAAACCGGACGGTTTGTTTATGTACACCTATTTGAAGGACATTGATTGGAACGATAAATTTTACACATCGCCCAACTGCACAAATAAAATATGTGTTTGATTGTTTGAAACCCCACACGGGTGTTGGGATGAAATTTGAAGTTCACTCATCCTGATTGATTAAATATGTCGATCGATTGATTGACAGGCTGTTATAAGCGTTAGATATTTATATTTGATGCTTATACAGTGTAGTGCACTTTGGTTGATGGTTGATTATTTTTCAATGCTATTATATACGTGTGATGTATGAAAATCCATATAATTAATATTATATGGTGATTGATTGGGCCTCATTCCAATTTAGAGAACAAAGAATATTATAAAATAAAGGTTCATGTGTTGACAGTACTCATCCGTTGAGATTAGTCATGTGTTGAACGAAATATTTTAGTAATAAAATTTACATCTTTATCAATATAAAATAAAGGTTCATGTGTTGACAGTACTCATCCGTTGAGATTAGTCATGTGTTGAACGAAATATTTTGATAATAACAACTATTTTGAAAAAGAAATATTTGAAATGGAATATTTGAAAATATCAATATATGAAGCCGTGTTGATTAGATTGACGCCATTTTGACGTGAACGATATTTATATCGATTTTATTCATTTTATAATGAATATCGAAAGTGATTTCAAGATCTAATATTTTGAAAAGAAATGAATTCGAATTGAAACTGAAAATAAACGATTTGGAAATGAATTGAATATAAAACGATTTCGAAATGAATTGAATATAAAACGATTTCGAAATGAATTGAATATAAAACGATTTCGAAATGAATTGAATATAAAACGATTTCGAAATGAATTGAATATAAATCGATTTCAAAATGAATTGAATATAAAACGATGTTGAAATGAATTGGAAACGAGTTGGAAATGAATTCAAAATGAATCGAAATTTGAATTGAATAGCAATGAATTTTAAAAACGAATTTATATTGGAATATTCAATTTTGATTTGAAATTGAATATGAAGTTTAAACCGTTTTGAAAATGAATTGAAAACGATTTATAAAGCACGTTTTAAAAGGAAATCGACGAAATATATATTATATATATTATATATATAATATAATGGCCTGAATAGAATGCACCGCGCCGCGGCAATTCGTGAATTTCGACCATTTATTTCAAACGGATATTACGGGAGATCCGACCGTCGGATTCTCCTAAAACTGGAACCGTTGGGTTCGTATCGAAAAGAGCTTTCTAACGAATATTAGAAATTAGAAATATAACGGTTGGATTTGGAATTATGTCCAAATCAAATTTGAAAAAGGTCGCTGTAAGTGCAGTTCGATGGCCATTGGTGGAAATCGACTGTACGGGCCTTGATAAAATTATTAAAAATAGTAATAATTTGTGTAAAATCATAAGAACTGATTTAGAAAGAATTAAGATGAAAAACTCCATATTTGAAAAGATAAAAATAGATTTTTATCGAAATAAACTAGTTTTGAACTAGAACTATAATTCTATTTATTTTTAAGTAAATAAATTGAATTTGAAAAGGGTTTTAAAAATAACCAGAATTTCCAATGATTGCATTGGAGTGGATTTGAATCGAAATTGTCTTCGGAATATTTCGATGTTGGAATTAGTGATTATACAGATGTTGTTATGGAAATTTGAAAGATATATATTTATATCGTTATTTCCAATACGATATTTGTTAGTCGTAGAATTTGATATTGAATATAAGCCGGTATATTTTCTATTCAGAACCTTGTGTTTAATATCAAATGTGATTTGGGTTTGTCGTGAATGGTGTCTTCATTAACACTGTTCTTGAACCCAGTTGAGAAAAGATTAAATCTTTTTATTTAGATTTAATGAAGAGTACCAATTAAATAATATTTAATTGGAATAGAATTGATATTGATTTTTGGGTTTATCGTGAACAACGTTTTAAATAACACTCGTTCTTTAACCCGATAATTAATGGAATGTGATTTTGGGTTTACCGTGAACCGTGTTTTAAATGACACTGATTCTTTAACCCAGTCAAAGATTAAAACTAAGTGGAGTTTTAATGAATCTTTAATTAGATTGAAATAATCGAAATGGAGTATCACCAGTTTTACTCCAGGCGATAGTTAAATCTTTAATTAGATTTGAACGTGAAATGGTAATTGAATTTACCGGTAACACCGTGGTGTTAGATATGAAGTAAGACCCGTTTTACTTCATGGGATGAATAGGTTGGGATTGGGAAATTAAAACCAATGATTACTATGGTAAGGTTCGCTAATTCCGACTAGTTGAATCGAAATTCAAAGGAAGATTAGAGAATAAATTCAGGAATTTATCTTGGATAAAATTAATGGGAACCTTTCCCTATGAATGTGAAATCAGAAACTAACTGTCGGTTAGCTAAGCAGAATGGTTTTCTGGATATTGATCTGATGTTGGTTTCGGCCTTCGGGGTTAATATTTGGGGAATTATTCTCTTGATTAATTTGCGGTTAGTGACTGATGAATTGGAATGAGGCGTATGTTGTGTTTGTGTAACACTTATTTAAAATATACGCGAGTTATTCGGAAAGACCGGGTTTATCCCATTCTGAATAACTGATACGACAGTAAGTCGAAGATGAAAACGATGGTCGAAGACCGGAGGTCTTCACGTCGTTTGGGTGATTACTGATGATCTTGATTGGGCTGTACACCCAAGAAGATGGAAACAGTTGGTGATCGTCCAGACGTACTTGGAGATCGATGGATATGCGGGGTACTAGGTGCCTCCGGTTTGGTTCAGCCCCAGAACGGACTTGTAAATGGACTGTGTGTCTGACATTGGATTTTAGTCCGTGTGATTGATCTCTATTAAATATATATCTGTTTGGCGGCGGAGAATTTATTCTCTTGCTTAACGCCCTTCTCTGAGACGTACGAGCTCAGGGGTTATATATTGATGGATATCAAACGCATGGAGTGAATTGCCTGTGTGGCATGCCTAAGTGGCAATTGATCGAGGCTTCTGTTGAAAAGCAAAGTCTTGTGGTGATGATCAAAGCAAGGCCTTTGTGGCGTAGCTTTGTTTAACGTTTACTTTGCGTGTTTCACACCCGGTATGAACCAAAAACGGGAGAGGACGTCAGGGAGGGCATGCGTTTCTTTCTAACTAGAAGTGGCGTCAGTGGTTTTACACGCCCTGACGAGTTTGACTTATGTGGTTGTTGCTGTTGCGAGGCGCCTCGGATTGATCGGTCGTTCTCGAACCGATGGAGTCATTTAGTTGGCTCACCTACGCCCCATAGGGCGGGGAAACGCATGTTCAGGGTTTAAGTTTAATCCACATCGGTGGACTGGCCCTGAGGATCCAAGGGCCCACCTGAGTCTGGGTCCTGAGGCTCGGGCTAGACAGTCTCGAATCGGTTGAGGACTATCTTTTGCCTCGGTTCATAGATGGAAATCCAATTTCCAAATACGTGACATTTGCGGTTTTATTTGTAAACCTATATATGGTGACATGATATATGGTACCCATGCCGCCTATGATCGATACTTATGATTTGAAGTTGTTTTATACACTATGCACTTATAATAGTATCAAATGATTTGTTTTAAACGTATCAAGCATTCTTTGGCTGTTATAAGGGAAAACCCTATCCCCCGGCTTGCGTTGCATTGTATGATAGGACCTGGGTCTTATAACAGCTTCATTTTTCTTCATTTAGCATTGCGCTGTTTGTTTTATGCACTGGTATCCTTGGGAGGAAACCCGTTCCGTGTTATACGGTGTGGTCCCTTGATTTACCTAACTTTTAAAATAAAGAATAATAACTGTTTTAGTTCTCACACCAGTCACATGACTGACCTGGGGTTTATTGTTTTAACCTAAACTCTGGGTGCCCTTATTTTGACACGGGCAGCTAGTAGTTTTGGTTTTGCAGATTTATATTCACAGGATCCTGGTTTACAGCTGGAACGATATCCGGAAAGCTTTGTATCTGTATATCTCCTTCAGTTGTGTATTGTATTATTTTCCGCTGCTATGAATTTAAATGTAATTTAAATCTCTGATATTTCTGTGTAATATTGATTCATTTATACACTGTATATTCTTGTAATCTGATGCATTGTTGTAATATACAATGAAATGTCCTTCCGCCTGCGTTCTATTTTGTCGTGTTCTCAAAACAATTCGTTCTTTCTCTTCTCTTCGGAGATCGGGGAAGTTCGGGTCGTTTCACTTGTGCACAGATGATATTTTGGTTTTCTCTAAGAGTGGGGAAGAACATGCTTTGTATCTAAGGGAAATCTCGGATACCCTCCAAGCGCATCAGCTTAAGGCTAGTGTAACACCCCACACCCGCTAAGGTCACTCACTAAGGGAATGCCTTAGTTTTGGCGGAGTATTTTTAGTGAGTATAGAACAGAAAAATTACAACAAGACAGATATAAGTAATACTTGAAAATTTAAAACATCCTTTCTTTTTCAGCGGAAAGTAAAAACATGTTTGGTTACATCACAAACCCATAACAAGAGTCAAGTACATAATATCCATCCTGATAAAATAGAAGTACATAATCCCACTACATAGACAATAGCCATAATAGAAAAGATAAACCGAGCTTTACTTCTACGATCCAAGCCCAAAAGATAGATATAGCGGTCTGATCCAAGCTCACTAGTGCTAGGCCCACTCTGATAACCTGAGGGTTGGGAAAAAGATAAAAACAACGGGGTCAGACATAAGTCTGAGTGAGTCCTATAACCCTAACAATACAACCATTAAAGTAATTAGGGTATGACATAAATAAGGTACGGTACCTCTGGGGATAATGACCACACTAAGTAGCCAACAAAACATAGGGTGTACTAAGATAACCGAGAAGACGCTTTTATCCTTCCAAGGATAATTATTAGATTACACCACCCCAGACTTATTCACCCAAGGGTAATTCCTACACTGCACCACACCAGTTCTACCCACCAAGAGTAATTCCTACTTAAAGGTTGATCCCACTAAGTGTACTTAGTAATTTTTACCCGGTAGTTTCTTGTACCCCTACGCAGGTGCCGTCTGCCCCTATTTTTACTAGGTGTACCCACTACCCCCAAGCGATCGGCTCCCTACCGTAGATACCCGTGCTGGTCCCACAAAAGGGGGTGTATCATCCCCCAAAGTGGCTACCATATAATATCACTGTGCACGGCTTTATATCTACACGATGCAACAACGACTTACCAACCAGCCCGGGTCCACACACGCATATGAAACCCGTTGATCCCGCGTTGCCACCGCTAACCCGTTTTGGCCTCTTACAGTCAAGCCCAATATGCGTGTCCCGTCACCCGACAAGAGTCGAGCCTACAAAGATACGTTTGGGATATTGGTTGAAATGGGCCCCCACAAGCTACTACTTAAGCTTGTCGTTTAATCTAGTGCTTCCACTTAACCCTTTAACCATGTCCCCTTACATGTTATAAATCTTGGTTAAGTCCTTTAATCATATTTCAATTGCCACTTAGGGCCCCCACTAGATTCCCACATGCCACCCATGGCACTTACTTAACCCCTTAATCATGTTTAATTACATGTTCCACCTTGGTTAAGTATTCTAATCGTATTCTCGCATGCCACCCATGGCACTTACTTAACCCTTTTATCATGTTTAATTACATGTTCCACCTTGGTTAAGTATTCTAATCGTATTTTTCTATTGCCACCCAAGGCAACCCACTAGTCTCATCATGCCACCCCAAGGCACCCACTTAACCCCTCATGTCCCACTACATGCTAATATGGTTAAGTGTTTCTTAATTCATTAATTAAGATCATGACCTCATAAAGACCTCCCACATTAGACCGTCTTTTATGACTGCTGGATATGCCGGTTGGTTCCGGGCAGACTTCTGTCATAAAAAGGGCCTAACCTCGTGTCTTTACTTTAATCATGTATTTAATTTATGACTAAGACCTCTCACATTGGGCCAATCATTTGTAGCCGCTGGATGGCCGGTCGGTTCCGGGCAGACTTCCGCTACAAAAGGGTCCAACCTCGTGTCTTAGTTGATTAATTAAACCTAATTAATCACCCCTATATTAATTATCCCTAATTAATATCAAATTTTCCATAACATGGGTAGACCTAACTCAATAGGTAAATTCCCATGGGGTAGACCTAACTCAATAGGTAAATTCCCACTTATGGTAATTTATTTTTATGGTATGCTTAATCATACCCAATCATACTTTTATTAACATATTTATTACCCCATCGTTCCCCACGTAAATCGTTCTCATTTCACGACATAATAAATGGAAAGATCCATCACAAATATCATGGGTTTAGCATATAACTTTGTCATGGGTTAAGAGGATGTCAACTTGCATATATGAACATATATTAACCCAACTACATATAACCCAAACTTGCATATTATCATACCCATGATTTGCATAACATATGACATATGAGTTTGCATATTATCATACACATATCTTGCATAACATGTTAAACTTGCATATAAGCATCCTCATAACTTGCATAACATGTTAAACTTGCATTTAAGCATACACATAACTTGCATAAGCATTCACATACTTGCATGGGCATTCATATACTTGCATAAGCATTCACATACTTGCATATCACATTAAGCTCGCATTTAAGCATATACATAATTTGTATAACATCATGCTCATAACTTGCATAATCTCATAAACTTAACTTGCATAACACTATGCACACAACTTGCATACCCTCATACACATAACTTGCATATGCACATAACTTACATAACATGTTGAGCTTGCATGTAAGCATAACTTGCATAATATGTCGAACTTACATATATGACTTGCATCTTAAAGGAGGGTAAACATTCATAGCATATAAGAGTGCCATCTTGCATATGTATATACCATATTTAAAAAGGGTAAACTTGCATGTCATGATTTATGCATAATACCAAACACTTAGCATGCATAAAACCACTTACTTATCATGCATAGAATCAAATACTTATTATGCATAAAATCAAATACTTATTATGCATAAACCTACCACTTAACTTGCATAAACCCAAACACTTAACATGCATAAAACCCCATACTTAGTATGCATACAATCAAATACTTATCATGCATAACGTCAAATACTTTAGCATGAATAACATCAAATACTTAACATGCATAACACCAACTACTTAGCATGCACAAAAATCACATGCATAACTTGCATATCATGTTACTTATAACTTGCATATATTCTTACATATAGTTGCATAACATGTCACATATGCATAAATGTTTAACATGGTGTTTTGCATCATAAAACATGGCCTTAACTTGCATTTAACATAAAACTTGCAAATCACATATCATACAAACTTGCATAAATACATTCATCCACAAACATAGCCATGTCTTATCACATCCTACCATAATCAATTTAACAATTGATTATTAAAGCCATAGAAACTCACCAAAACCAAGATTAGCAAATCAATGAAGTAAAACTAGTTGCCAAATATAAAGAAGAAGGTGATTAGGGGTTGATTAGCTTGCAACTCTCTTCATTTGATTTGTGGAGGCCATGACCAAGTTTCATTTTGCCATAGTTTAGTTACTAGATTTAATTATGAATGAATTAGGGTAGGGTTAGGGTCTTATTTATAGGATTAGGTTGCATTTTAGACCCTTGGATTAACCCTAGATTAGATTAGGACCCTTAGATTTAGGAAATCTCTAGAACCAGCCCACTAGGCCAGCACAAGGACCCAAACTGGTGCACCCAGTTTTACTGGGCGTCGCACCCCTGTCGACAGGCAAGTCGACAGGCAAGTCGACACCCCTGTCGACAGGCCTGTCGACAGCCCTGTCGACATGGGTAGGGCGGGATTTTTCCCGCCTGACCCCACCTGTCCAATTTAAAATCTGAATTTTAAATTCTTAATTCTGTTTTAAGTTTTGAATTTTCTGCAAACTTCATCGGGCCATAACTGGGCCATACGGACTCCGATTTTCGAAAACTCGGACTCTATTTCGCGTATTTTTCCGAGACGAACGCAATAACGCAGCCCGTTTCCCCTAATTCCCACATCTGAGATTATTTATTCTGTAATTAGTGAATTTTAGTATTAACTAAAATTCGGGGTGTTACATTCTCCCCTCCTTAAAGGATTTCGTCCCCGAAATCTCTTAAGCTAAGGAGAATGCATATCCTACCATCCAAACAACCATCTACTCAATCCATCAAACACAGGCATCCATTGTCCTTAAAACAATTTCTAATGATGTATGAGCATATGCAAAAAGTGTGTGTATATGTTCCCTATCTAAGGTATGAACATATGCAAACCATGATAGTGCCATGCATCCATTATGTATGCGAGAGAACCCTATCGACCCATACAATATCTATATGAGTGCACAATCATTCACCAAAATGCATCATCCATATGATAACACAATCATTAAACATCCATAAATATAGTTTCCTACACACCATTTTATGCAATATGCAATATGAAGTGATTGAGCCGATCTAGTGCCTAGAGTGTGTGTGTATGCATCCACGAGCAACCACTAGCAAACACTTGCATCCACTTGCATCCATCATACATAACATGTCTCAAACACATGTTTCAACCATAGGTTTACCCTATCTAAAGGTCAAAAGTACTAACAAGAGGACATACTAAGGATAAGATAAGCACAAGATATGTGATGAAGGAGAAGCAAAAGGATATACCCTCCGAAAGAAAAAGGGTACCTCGAACGCATCTTCGCTTCCGTCTCCCAGGTAGCGTCTCTCTCTTCATCTCCCCTTTGTACTTTGACTAGTTGAACCTCTCTGTTTCTCAGCTTCCAAATCTCTGACCCAAGGATGCAAGTAGGAGCTCGTCGAATCGTCGCATCACGCTCTGCTTCCACTTCTCTAAGCAAACTCGGCTCTACCACCTCTGCGGTCTCATGTAGGCACTTCCTCCCATAGAATACATCACTAAGTCTGTCGGGCAACTCCGCCAATGGAAGATGCTCCTCCCATGTACCTCCAAAATCCCAGATACATAGCCTCAAAAGGTCTTCTAAAATATAATTCACCCTCTCGGTCTGGCCGTCCGTCTGAGGATGATATGCGGTACTCAAACGCAACTGAGTCCCTACCGCCTTTTGCAAACTCTTCCAAAACTCGCTAGTGAAGATAGGATCTCGATCACTCATTATGCTAAAGGGTACCCCATGTAATCGAACTATCTCTCGAAGATATACTGAAGCTAGCCATGGAGCAGTCCTCTTGTTCTTCATAGGTATGAAATGGGTGCTCTCAGTAAGTCTATCTACCCCCACCCAAATTCCTGTATTACCCTTCCTCGACCTGGGTAACCCGTCAATAAAATCTATCGAGATGCTATCCCACTTCCATTGCGGAACCTCCAATGGGTGAAGCAACCCACCTGGTTTCCTTTGCTCCGCCTTCACTTGCTGGCACACCTAACATAGAGCGACATACTCGGCCACATCTTTCTTCATACCAGCCCAGAAGAAAACCCTCTTCATGTCTTGGTACATCTTATCCCCACCGGGATGAATGGTCATCCTAGAACGGTGTGCGTCATCAAGAATAGCTTTCCTCAAACCCTCGTCTTGCGGTACACCAAGTCTACCGTCTCTACGCAAACACCCCTATCGTCTAGGGTGTTCCTACTCAAATGGCTGGACGACTCCCCCCTTATGAGCTTCTCTATCAACTCAACCAAATGTGGGTCGTCCCTCTGTGCTCTTCCAATCCACCCCAAAAGAGTAGGTCTAACCAAGGACGCTAGCAAACCGGGTACAAAGTCAATGGAAGGTCTAAAGTCAAACTTAGAAATAAACTCTAAGCTCCGTCGTTCAACGAACAATGAACTCAAGGACAACCTTTTTCTTCTTAAGGCGTCTGCTACCATGTTACCCTTACTCATAGGATGCTAAGGATCCCATCCACTTTTGTTGTCCTAAGACTATGCACTCGAAGAGTCTCCAACACTTCCCTAAGATGTAGGGCATGCTCTTCTCCACCAGGATATCATCCAAAATCATCATAACCGTCTCCCACGCAGACCACCCTAGTCGAATTCGGCATCCCCCAAATGCAAGCCCCAAAGGCCTAAACCAATATCAGACAAACACCCAAGGGATACCTCCTTCGGATTCAGACGACCTACGTGAGATGATACAAATAAAAATGGCTAATTAATTACGCCCTTGACCAATTCTGGATGTTCTCGCCAGTCTCGTTCCAAAACCGTCGTTTATTCTATACTGGCTCTGCTCAGCCTATTGAGCACATACGAAAACTTATTTCGTTCCTAGAAAAGACCAAAATGTCATCCATAAAGACCATCACAACTTATTTAGGTACTCCTTGTACACCCTTCTCATCAAATTAACCAAACATGCGGGGCGTATGTCAAACCAAATGGCATCACCAGCCACTCATAAAAGAAATCATCCGGAGTCCTAAAGGCAGTCTTTTCTATGCTATCCTCAGCCACTCTCGACTGATGAAATCCCGTGGCTAAGTCTTACTACAAAAATACTGAGGCGCCAGCCAACCGATCAAAGAGATCATCAATCCTTGGCAATGGGTGTCTATTCTTCTTTGTGAGTTTCTTTAGTTCTCTTTAGCCTACACAAAGTCTGAGGGACCCATCCGCCTTCATAACAAAACTACTGGAGCGCCCCACTCCGATATACTTCGTCTTATGGACCCCTTTTTAAGCAAATCGCCTACTTACTTATGGAGTTCCCTCCTCCCACTAGGAGCCATGTGGCACACTGGCCAAGATACTGGTTTAGCATTATCCACCAGATATATTCGGAAGTCAATCTCCCGCTTCGGAGGTAAGCCCTTCACCTCCTCAAACACATCCGGGTGCTCCCGGACCGCTCTAACAGATCGCAAACTCTAGACCGACGTGTCAAGCGATTCTAGATAACTTAGCATAACAGATTCTATGGGATTATAAGAGTTCTCGAGAGTGTTACCCAAGCGGCCCATAAGCCTAACAACTCTCTCTTCAAAATGAAGAACGACATCCCTACTGGATAACCAGTCCATGCCCAAAACTAACCCATAGCCCGTGAAGCCCAAAAGCATCACATCTTAAACTCAACGCTAAGTGTAGCAACTTTCAAACCCAAACACATCATGGAGCCCCAACTGGGTTTGAAACAACTAAGGGATCATTTACCAAACTGGTGTCTAAGTGCAGTGACTCAACTATCAATGGTGAGATAAACGAACTCGATATATCAGGATCAAATAAAGTTTGAATTGGATAATAAAGAAATCCAAATTCCAACCTAGACGGTCTTATCCCCACCTGGAACCCTAGTCGTGAGGGAATACAACTACCCCCCAGAAGATTCCATACCTTGCCCTTGCTTCTTTGGACAATCCTAATAAGGTGTCCTATTCCTCTCAAAAGGATAACCACTTGCCTTCTTCTTCCCTATTCTCCACTCGTAACCTCCTACCAATGAGGTTTCATCCTTCATTAACCAAACAACTATTTGAGCCTTCCTCCAACCGTCTATTCAATAGATACCTACCAGTCCTCCTCCTTCTTGAACCAACTTCTAACCCGACTAACGTCTAAGTCCCTTGAAGTGGTTTTCCATCCTTATCTATCTTAGAAAGATCATCCATACGCGGAGGGGAAACTCAAAACGAGAGAAAGGGAGAGATTCAAAATGGAGAATTCGAAAGATATAGATATGGCTATTGGGGATTATGCTTTCCTTTCAAAAACTTTTCTCTTAAAAGACATGTTTTTGAAAATACTCCTTTCCAAAAATATTCTTAGAAAATAGTTTTTCTAAAAATTTTATCTGTTCCGGTAACCTTAAGCTCTGATACCACGTGTAACACCCCACACCCGCTAAGGTCACTCACTAAGGGAATGCCTTAGTTTTGGCGGAGTATTTTTAGTGAGTATAGAACAGAAAAATTACAACAAGACAGATATAAGTAATACTTGAAAATTTAAAACATCCTTTCTTTTTCAGCGGAAAGTAAAAACATGTTTGGTTACATCACAAACCCATAACAAGAGTCAAGTACATAATATCCATCCTGATAAAATAGAAGTACATAATCCCACTACATAGACAATAGCCATAATAGAAAAGATAAACCGAGCTTTACTTCTACGATCCAAGCCCAAAAGATAGATATAGCGGTCTGATCCAAGCTCACTAGTGCTAGGCCCACTCTGATAACCTGAGGGTTGGGAAAAAGATAAAAACAACGGGGTCAGACATAAGTCTGAGTGAGTCCTATAACCCTAACAATACAACCATTAAAGTAATTAGGGTATGACATAAATAAGGTACGGTACCTCTGGGGATAATGACCACACTAAGTAGCCAACAAAACATAGGGTGTACTAAGATAACCGAGAAGACGCTTTTATCCTTCCAAGGATAATTATTAGATTACACCACCCCAGACTTATTCACCCAAGGGTAATTCCTACACTGCACCACACCAGTTCTACCCACCAAGAGTAATTCCTACTTAAAGGTTGATCCCACTAAGTGTACTTAGTAATTTTTACCCGGTAGTTTCTTGTACCCCTACGCAGGTGCCGTCTGCCCCTATTTTTACTAGGTGTACTCACTACCCCCAAGCGATCGGCTCCCTACCGTAGATACCCGTGCTGGTCCCACAAAAGGGGGTGTATCATCCCCCAAAGTGGCTACCATATAATATCACTGTGCACGGCTTTATATCTACACGATGCAACAACGACTTACCAACCAGCCCGGGTCCACACACGCATATGAAACCCGTTGATCCCGCGTTGCCACCGCTAACCCGTTTTGGCCTCTTACAGTCAAGCCCAATATGCGTGTCCCGTCACCCGACAAGAGTCGAGCCTACAAAGATACGTTTGGGATATTGGTTGAAATGGGCCCCCACAAGCTACTACTTAAGCTTGTCGTTTAATCTAGTGCTTCCACTTAACCCTTTAACCATGTCCCCTTACATGTTATAAATCTTGGTTAAGTCCTTTAATCATATTTCAATTGCCACTTAGGGCCCCCACTAGATTCCCACATGCCACCCATGGCACTTACTTAACCCCTTAATCATGTTTAATTACATGTTCCACCTTGGTTAAGTATTCTAATCGTATTCTCGCATGCCACCCATGGCACTTACTTAACCCTTTTATCATGTTTAATTACATGTTCCACCTTGGTTAAGTATTCTAATCGTATTTTTCTATTGCCACCCAAGGCAACCCACTAGTCTCATCATGCCACCCCAAGGCACCCACTTAACCCCTCATGTCCCACTACATGCTAATATGGTTAAGTGTTTCTTAATTCATTAATTAAGATCATGACCTCATAAAGACCTCCCACATTAGACCGTCTTTTATGACTGCTGGATATGCCGGTTGGTTCCGGGCAGACTTCTGTCATAAAAAGGGCCTAACCTCGTGTCTTTACTTTAATCATGTATTTAATTTATGACTAAGACCTCTCACATTGGGCCAATCATTTGTAGCCGCTGGATGGCCGGTCGGTTCCGGGCAGACTTCCGCTACAAAAGGGTCCAACCTCGTGTCTTAGTTGATTAATTAAACCTAATTAATCACCCCCATATTAATTATCCCTAATTAATATCAAATTTTCCATAACATGGGTAGACCTAACTCAATAGGTAAATTCCCATGGGGTAGACCTAACTCAATAGGTAAATTCCCACTTATGGTAATTTATTTTTATGGTATGCTTAATCATACCCAATCATACTTTTATTAACATATTTATTACCCCATCGTTCCCCACGTAAATCGTTCTCATTTCACGACATAATAAAGGGAAAGATCCATCACAAATATCATGGGTTTAGCATATAACTTTGTCATGGGTTAAGAGGATGTCAACTTGCATATATGAACATATATTAACCCAACTACATATAACCCAAACTTGCATATTATCATACCCATGATTTGCATAACATATGACATATGAGTTTGCATATTATCATACACATATCTTGCATAACATGTTAAACTTGCATATAAGCATCCTCATAACTTGCATAACATGTTAAACTTGCATTTAAGCATACACATAACTTGCATAAGCATTCACATACTTGCATGGGCATTCATATACTTGCATAAGCATTCACATACTTGCATATCACATTAAGCTCGCATTTAAGCATATACATAATTTGTATAACATCATGCTCATAACTTGCATAATCTCATAAACTTAACTTGCATAACACTATGCACACAACTTGCATACCCTCATACACATAACTTGCATATGCACATAACTTACATAACATGTTGAGCTTGCATGTAAGCATAACTTGCATAATATGTCGAACTTACATATATGACTTGCATCTTAAAGGAGGGTAAACATTCATAGCATATAAGAGTGCCATCTTGCATATGTATATACCATATTTAAAAAGGGTAAACTTGCATGTCATGATTTATGCATAATACCAAACACTTAGCATGCATAAAACCACTTACTTATCATGCATAGAATCAAATACTTATTATGCATAAAATCAAATACTTATTATGCATAAACCTACCACTTAACTTGCATAAACCCAAACACTTAACATGCATAAAACCCCATACTTAGTATGCATACAATCAAATACTTATCATGCATAACGTCAAATACTTTAGCATGAATAACATCAAATACTTAACATGCATAACACCAACTACTTAGCATGCACAAAAATCACATGCATAACTTGCATATCATGTTACTTATAACTTGCATATATTCTTACATATAGTTGCATAACATGTCACATATGCATAAATGTTTAACATGGTGTTTTGCATCATAAAACATGGCCTTAACTTGCATTTAACATAAAACTTGCAAATCACATATCATACAAACTTGCATAAATACATTCATCCACAAACATAGCCATGTCTTATCACATCCTACCATAATCAATTTAACAATTGATTATTAAAGCCATAGAAACTCACCAAAACCAAGATTAGCAAATCAATGAAGTAAAACTAGTTGCCAAATATAAAGAAGAAGGTGATTAGGGGTTGATTAGCTTGCAACTCTCTTCATTTGATTTGTGGAGGCCATGACCAAGTTTCATTTTGCCATAGTTTAGTTACTAGATTTAATTATGAATGAATTAGGGTAGGGTTAGGGTCTTATTTATAGGATTAGGTTGCATTTTAGACCCTTGGATTAACCCTAGATTAGATTAGGACCCTTAGATTTAGGAAATCTCTAGAACCAGCCCACTAGGCCAGCACAAGGACCCAAACTGGTGCACCCAGTTTTACTGGGCGTCGCACCCCTGTCGACAGGCAAGTCGACAGGCAAGTCGACACCCCTGTCGACAGGCCTGTCGACAGCCCTGTCGACATGGGTAGGGCGGGATTTTTCCCGCCTGACCCCACCTGTCCAATTTAAAATCTGAATTTTAAATTCTTAATTCTGTTTTAAGTTTTGAATTTTCTGCAAACTTCATCGGGCCATAACTGGGCCATACGGACTCCGATTTTCGAAAACTCGGACTCTATTTCGCGTATTTTTCCGAGACGAACGCAATAACGCAGCCCGTTTCCCCTAATTCCCACATCTGAGATTATTTATTCTGTAATTAGTGAATTTTAGTATTAACTAAAATTCGGGGTGTTACAGCTAGATCCTCCAAATATCATTTTTGGAGAGAAGAAGTACGGTTTCTATGACATGTGATATCCAAGGAAGGGATAACAGTAGATCCTGCAAAAGTAGTTGTGGTGTAAGATTAGAAGGTCCCAAGGAATGCAACGGGAGTAAGAAGTTTTCTTGGATTAGCGGGCTGGTATAGGAAGTTAATTAAGGACTTTGTGAAGGTATCAGCCCCACTTACTAGATTGACAAAGAAGAATCTAGCTTTTTCTTGGGATTTGATTTGTGATGTTGCTTTCCGATGACTGAAGAGAACCTTGATGACAACCCCAGTCTTGACATTGCCCAAAGGGAACAAGACGTTTACAGTTTATACGGATGCATGCGGGATAGGGCTAGGGATTGTTTTAACGCTAGAAGAGAGGATAGTCTATTATGGAGGAAGATAGTTGAAAGTACATGGGGAAAAACTATCCTACCCACGACTTGGAATTAGCTGTTATAGTGTTCGCTCTTAAGTCATGACATCATTATCTTTTAAGAGAGAAAGTTTGAACTATATACGAATCATAAGTCCTTAAAATATTTGAAATTGAGGCAACAATGATAGATGGAATCTCTTGCCTTATACGACCTTGAGATTGCTTATACCCCTAGCAAGGGTAATGTTGTGGCAGGTGCCCTAAGTAGAAAAAGACTGACCTTAAGAGGGGTAAAGTTTAAAGTACATTGCAACCTTTAGCATTATACCCTCAGCCAATTTTGTACCTGGTTTGTTAACAACGCTAGAAGAGCGGCCTACGCTTTTGGATCGGATAAGAGCGACGTAACATGAAGACCCTCAGATTTGTGACATGATGGATAAGCTAAGTAGAGGAGAGACCTCTAATCATCTTAGTATATATACTTGGTATCATGGTTAACATCTGTTTATCTTGGAAAGATAGTCCGACTACATGGGATACCCTCTAGCATAGTAAGTGATCGAGATCCTATCTTTACTAGTGAGATTTGGAAATGGAGGTCAAGAAGCTTCGAAGTCATAAGGTTAAGCTATTTCAAGTAAAATGGGGTGATGCTGAAGAAGACGGGACTTGAGAGACTGAAGACAAGATATGCGCATCCTACCCTTTTCTTTTTGAGGGTACATCCTTAATCTCTTTTTCCATAAGTTTATGCATGCTTGTATCTATCTTTTAAGTATATCTCCTCGGTCCTATTCTTGATCCTTAAGTAGAAACCCATGAATGTAAACATGTATTTGAAACATGTTATGATTGATGATTGCAAGTGGTTACTAGTGGTTGCTCGTGGATGCATATACATACACACATTAGGTACTAGATCGGTTAAATCACTTTCATATTTCATATGCATATATGTATTTATATATGGATTGAAATTTGATGTGTTGTCATATGGATGTTGCATTTTTATGAATGATTGTGCACTCATGTAGAGGTTATAAGGTATGATTAGGAATAATTTCATACATGATGGACGCATGTCACTGACATAATTCGCATTAAGGAGGTCAACTGAATCAGTAGACCACTTGATTTTGCATTAGATAAGGACATATACACACACTATGCAAATGATCATGAAAGCATTAGAAATCTTTTTTAAGGACAATAGATGCCTATGATTGAATGGTTGAGTAAATGGATGTTGGATGGTTGGATATACATTCTTTTGGACTTGGAGATTTCGGGGACGAAATCCTTTAAGAAGGTGAGAATGTAATACCCCGTAATTCTAAAACATAACATCAGAGATAATTAAAGAATAATTAAACTTTAAGAAAAGAATTGAGTGAAACGGGTTACGCCATTGCATTCGTATCGGAATTCTTCTTGAGATAGAGTCCGAGTTTACATGAATCGGACTCCGTATAAAGAAGTTATGGAGGTTAGAAGATTTCTAGTGTAAGCAGAAATTAAATTAAAAATAATAATTAAATAATCAATTCAGTTCAAAATTCAAAAACTCAGAAATCGGCTGAGCGGGAAATCTCCCGCTCAGGGTGTCGACCCCCCAAGGGGGTGTCGACATGGGAGTCGACCCCCATTAGGGGTGTCGACCCCCTTGTAGGGGTCGACCCCTGCCAACTGTGCTGGACAGTGATGATTTTCTGAGTCATAAGGTTACGTGGCGACTTATGATTGGCCCGATGACGCATTTTCTTGGACCGGACGGCTCTGATGACTCCTAGGTTGATTTAAAGGCTTATATTAATCCTATACTCCTATATAACCACATCAAACCTAAACCCTAAACCTCACAACCTCATTCTATGGAGCCGTCATGCTGTCCATCCCTAAGCAAGCCTAGCCTCCTTCTCCAAACAAGAAAATCAAATCCAAACTAGAAATCAATTAGAAGAACTTCAAATCAAAAGTCTACATCAAAGGTTAAGCTTAACAAATTCAGAAATTAAATTCCAGAAAACAAGATCAGTTCTTTTTCTGTAAGTTCATGTTATTTTTAGATTTAAATACCTAATAGTAATCTTGGCATGTAATAAAATGAATCTAAGTACATGCTTGATGATAAGACAATCTTTTCAGATTTATCCCAATCTCTCTATTGAATCTATGATTTACATGCCTAGGACGTTATCATATCGATTCAATCATGCCTATCTTTGTTGAACATCGGATATATAATCCTTTTAGGTTCATGGTGTTATTCATATCAGATTTATATGTCTATGAGGTTATTTCTACCAGTTTATTTCAGATCTATCTTTGTTATATCTCAATTCTAACGGATCTGTAATCCTCTTAGGTCTATAATGTTATATTTGACATATCTATCATTATAATGCTTGTTTTTATGTCTGCTCTCATTTATGTTCCTTCTTTCTTCCCCCTTTATTTTATTAATCTAGATTAACCTAGAATCTAGACTGGATCTTATTATACGTGCGATTGAAATGCGGGGATAATGGGGAATAATCTATTTGGTAATAGCGGAACATAATTTGTAACTTGTGAATTAGGGCATAATTGTTATTGTTGCGAACTTGGGGTAAATTGAAATATTAAATCTAGATTGGGCGAAAACTGTAAATTGGAATATTAAATCTAGATTGGGCATAACTATTGGTTGAGACGCCAAGCATAATGTATATTGTGATTTTGGGGTATGACTATTATTATAAATTTGGGAAGATTTGGTGTAACCTATTTTGAGCAATAACTTATAATTGAATTTGTGGGGCATAACTTGCAATTGGCTTGGTTGGGCATAACTTGAGAACTGGAACATGACTAGTTTTGGTAAATTTGGAATAATTAGCATATAAAATCTAGACTTAGACATGTATGGTAAATAGGTAAATTGGATAAAAGATGAACATGCCTAACCCGAGGTTAGATTGAGTTGCGGTGTAAGTCTGCCCAGAACCGCCGGCACATCCAGCAACCGCAACAACAGGTCTAATGTGAGAGGTTTGCGCATAAAGCCCAAAACCTGAGTTTAGAATGAGTTTTCGGTAGAAGTCTGCCCGGAACCGCCCGACACATCCAGCAACCGCAAACAACAGTTCTAATGTGAGAGGTTAAGGCATTAATGAATGAATTAATGCTAATGAACAGGGTTAAGTTAATAGGAAACACTTAACCAAATTCAACATAATGAATGAGTAGGGTTAAGTTAACCAATATAACATGATGAACGAGTAGAGTTAAGTTAAGGGGAAACACTTAACCAATATAACATGGTGAATGAACATGGTTAAGTTAATAGGAAACACTTAACCAATACAACATGATGAATGGGAAGGGTTAAGTTAATAAGAAACACTTAACCAATATGACATGTTAGGTGGGTGAGTTAAGTTAACATGGACAAGAAGACAACTTAACCAATATTACATGAACAAAGGGGATAGGGTTAAGGCAAGCTTAACCAATAATAAATATGGACTTGATAAGGGGAAGGGTTAAGTAAATCTTGGGTAAGTGGGTAATATTAGTATATATATGCCCACAAACTTAACCGTTAAATAAACATGCGTGAATCCGTGAGAAGTCTAAGTAACATATGAATAGGCAACACTTAACCAGTACAACATGTTAATTAAGCAAATGAGTGGGGTTAAGTTAAATTGAGAACACCTAACCAATATAACATGTTGATTAGGAAACCCAAGTAACGAGACCCATTTCAGCAATAACCCGCATAGACGTATCATTGTACCCTGAGCTAGGCAGGGTGGGGCACGACTACTGGGCTGATTATAAGCGGTCAAAATAGCGGCGGTAGTGCAGCAATGTAGGTTTCGATGGAGTATGGATGTGCACGTGCTCCGGAGTGGAAAAAGCAGGCACTGGGCATCAGTAGAATACACTGTGCATCTTGAATCGTGTCGGGTTGCCATCATGAAAATTGATACACCCCCATGATGGAGCTAGCATAGGTATCTACATACAAGCGGGGCCAAATGACACAAGTAATGCATACATACAAGCGAGGCCGAATGACACAAGTAATGAATACATACAAGCGCGACCGAATGACACAAGTAATGAATACATACAAGCGAGGCCGAATGACACAAGTAATGAATACATACAAGCGAGGTCGAATGACACAAGTAATAATTTAATACAAGTAGGGAGTTGATCGATAAGGTAGTAAGGGTACATCTAACATATCCATGGCAATTGGGCAGATAGAGGTGGGATCCTCATAATAGATGTACACCTGAAGGCTACCACAATTGCGGGGATTGGGATCACATTATCATTTTATACAGATTACTAGTTGGGACACTAGTTAGGTGGTGCAGAGATATAGAAATCAAAATAACATGGTAGTAGCGAAGCAGAGAAAGAGTAGAAGCGCATTCAGTTTATCTTGCCTTATCATATCTTATGTTAGTCTTATCTTGTTATCCTTGTTCTCACAGTTTTGTCTTATATTCAGTTTATTCATGTCATTTTACTTTTACCTGTTTGCATGCTGAAAATCATTGGACTTACCAGGCTTTATGTCTGATACGTTTTCTTTCGACTTCTTTTCTTCCGTTTCTCCCCCAGGTAGTCACGGGGGAGGGGGGAATAGCTCAACTTAGTTTGGACCGTTTCTTTTTCCAAGCTTGAAGATTTTTTGATGTATTGTTTGCATCCTCTTATCTTTGGCTATGACTGTGTTTGCACTTTAATTTGGGGACTTATGCTACTTTTATGCTTCTTATATACTAGGAAGTTTTTGAATCAAGACAGAAGTTTTATGTAGTACTTTTAAGTATGATTGAGTCAATTGTTGTAAAAGCTTGACTGAACTACGTTGTTTATAAAATGACTTTGTTTTTCGCTACTTTATTTGTCTGTCTTGTAATTATCTGCATCTTTCACCTATAACGCTTCGCTGAAGTTAATGCATTCTTTTTGTGAGTGACATTAGTGGAGGTGGGGTGTTTCATAAACCCCTATTTATAGTCTTCCACCAGCCCACTAATGAGCCTCCTCCAATTAGCTCATCAATCGCTCTAAAAACCTAATCGAAAATTTTTAAATACAAAAATAGAAGTTCCTCCCAAACCGCTGAACTAAATCTTTATTGTGGCCACTCTATGGAAATGGAAACACCATTTCGTTTCCAATGAGACAGACCTCAGCACCCAATTCGACTCCAGTCAAAAGTTATGCCATGTAAAAGCCTAATAGAGGCAAAATGACCACAAATAAAACTGAAAAAAATAATGGACATGTCTTACATCCCCATAACCAACATATCAAAATATGAGAATGATCCAATTCCAAGGAATTAAATAAAAATATTTTACGATCCTCAATTATGTAAAATATGGGCTGTTACTTTCCCCCTCCTCCCTTTAGGAATTCCTCCCCCGAAATCCTAATAACACATGCAACCAAAACAATTCTGCATACCTATCATCCATGAGCCGTCAATTCTATCACCCAAACTAGCAGTCATCAAACCATACATACACAGTATTATCCTAGTACGCGGAACTCTATCAACAATCACAGTCACAATTGTACAAGTTACAATAATGTAATGATGACACGATATATGTGAGTCATACCGACGAAGAGTTCTGAATGAGTCGTCTTCATACTCTCTTCCGTCTCCCACGTACAATCATCATCATACTCACTCCATTGTATCTTGACTAGCTTAACCATTTTCCTTCTAAGTTGTTTCATGTCATTCCCCACAACACGAAGTGGCTTACGAGGTCTCCTAGCTGCGATCTCGACTTCTAGGTCTTCGTACTACTCCGGAGATACCATCATTACATATTTCCGTAGAAACGACACATGGAAAACATTATGCGCTAAAAGAAATATCACTTTTGACCGCAATCAGTATCAGCGTTTTCCATTGCAGTGAGATCAAAAGTTTATCTTAATGAATTATTTTCACATTACAACGATGACATAACATATTTTTTTTCAAAACACACCGATTCTTTCATTCATGCCAAAAAAATTCTTTCCTTATTCTTTCCTTATTCTTTTGTTCGCTTAGTTTCATTTCCGCCCTATTCGATTTCATCTTTCACTCTTCTTCTGTTCGCTTAGTTTCATTTCCGCCCTATTCGATTTCATCTTTCACTCTTCTTTCGTTCGCTCAGTTTCATTCCCCTCCTATTCGATTTCATCTTTCCCTCTTCTTCTAGTTTCATTTCTCCCCTATTCGATTTTAATCTTGCCCTAAAACAGTACTTTCTCATTTCATCTTTCCCCATTCCCTCGTTTTCCAATTTCAGTGGTGTCCAAACTTGTCTCGTTCAGGTACTTCGAACAATTCAGTTCTAAATTTTTTTATATGTTTGGACTCAGCCGCTGTATAGTAATTTAGTACTGGCCAGGAAGTCGATTTCCAAAGTCTTCAGTTTTTTCCAAGAGGTTGATTCCAGAATTTTTTCCTTCATACATCGCTTCATTTTTGGTTCTGATTTTTCCAGTATGATAAGTCGAATCTGTACTATACCTCTTTGTAAATTGTAATATGACTTATTAATCAACACAAAGATGCTTTGTTATATATATAATTTATAATACTAATGAAATCTTCAGTACTTACCTTTTGGTTTTTATGGCTCTCCTGGACCTTGTTTCATTGAACTGTATATTATATGCTAGTGCAAGTGGTTGTGCTTATCCTTTTATCGTAACTTGTAAGAGTTGTAATACAATTTTACTTCATTTTCTTTGTTAGTAGGCTAACTTCACTTGTGTGTTGTCATTCTAGTTCTCATGTTTCATCTATATAGATATTTTAGTATTATAAAACTTTGTGTTTATTCTATTTTTCACATTTCTGGTCACTGTTTAGATAGCTTATGAGACCAGAATTGATTTAATACAGCAACGATCTTCATTTTTGGTTTTTGTCAGACTATAACTATAGGAATTTGGTGAATGAACGACAATGCACTAATATATACATACAAACAAGCTTACTTTTCAAATCATATAAGCCAAGATTGAATTACCATATACGTTATGTTTCTATATATTGCATGAGAACTACATCTGAGCTCTCTCACCGTTTCCATTATCTTGTTTGTTCATTCATCTTTTGCGTTTCAAGAAAGTCTAGTCTGGCTGAATGTAAAATAATAAGATACTTATCATGTATTAAAATTTTGAGCAATGACAAAGTATAACAACATTATTAAGTGAATAATATATAAGGACAGTTTGGCAGGTGTAAAAATAATCAGTATAAAGGGTATCATCTAACATAAGATATTGTCCGTTTATGTGCTGTTATTTTTGAAAATAAAGATATGGTAACCCAAACTCTACTTATCATAAATAAAAAACCGTATTTAAAAATATGATATGAAGTATATACTATTATGCATATGATTGTTGCTTAGATAAAGCTGTTAAAGATAACACTAATGAGTCAACTAATATGTGAATTTATTTATTGGTGCCCACATTTCTTCGTAAATGGAAATTTTAAAGAAAATGTATTTAATACAAAATAGTTTGAAAACATTTTGAATGATAATGTTACATGGAAAGACATATTTATATGGTAGGTAAGGTATAATATAACTATTGGGTTAAATATTATAATAGCGGATAATATGTATTTTTACCATGAATGCTCATGTGCATATTTCTTTCAATGTATAGGTATCCATAACTATACTTATTTAAATCATGAAAGCTTTAGTATTTAATATTTATGATTGCTCTGTCTCCTTACTGTTGAAATGCATCATACCAAACATAGTCCCCAATTCACTATGCTGTAAGACTGGAAAGAAATTGACCCTTGTATATCTTTTGTTATGTGTATGAGTATATTGTTTGATAACTGGTCCGAATAATAAATATGCAGAAGCACTGATGGAGCAATGCTCTCTCCTATTACATTACTACTGCTTGCAAGTAGATGTCTGTGATCAATGACGTGTTAGATGACGAAGAATATATAATACACATCGACTTTGTTATTATTTTGTTTTGGTTATCTTGAATTCTAAGTAGAATGTTGTGTATTCTGCATTGAGTACCCATGCTTGCAAAATAATTCAATTAGGAACTATCTTAGGCTGCAAGTTGTAAATTATTTTCATATCTAATCAGTGTACGCATAGATTTTCCGATTGGTGAAGTTATTTTTTAAGAAATATTTGAATGTCTACGTTGATCTCTTTAGCTTCTACTTTATCTTGCTTGTTGTCTAATTTTATTATGATGTACTTAATCTTTAAGTTTGAAGCATACTTCAACACTATTGGAAAATGCCTGTAATTGCACTGTTCCTTTAATTTTTTCCATCGTTTATAAATTCAGGTGTCTAAAATTTATTGCATTCACTTGTCTCTTTCAAAATTTCACATTTTATTTATAGAAATTCCGATTGGAAGAATGTAAACGAAAAGAGAGAAGATGCGTGGATCATACTTTGCCCCCATACTTAAATATTCTCCATCATTCACGTTCTTTAGCTAAGTCTCAAGAAATTTGTTATGTTCTTAAGTTCATAAATGGCAAGATTGTTTAACATGGAGATACTGAATACAAATTCCCGCACAACATTATACAAAATTACAAGATTAATTTTTTTTATAGTTATTATTACAGCTAGCTTTTAATTTGTGTTATCACAGCTGCTCGGTACAATAAGTGATATTTAATATGAATAATTTGAATGGAGTGTGTTTTATTACTTAAGTTTCGTTTAATTAAATTTTATTTCGGTTACATTTGTATTTATCATTTGTATACATGAATGACTAGGCGTAACTAATGGTCATCTGCACTGCGTGAGATACACATAGTGTTTAATTAGTTTACTGGGTATGCTATTCAAAAGGCCTATACATATTGCACTACTAAACTACTAATGTCTGTGACTACTCTTTTATATTACCTGTTCGTCCCTAGATCATATGCATCACTTTTATATTAATTTCTTTAAAGTTCAATTTGGTAAATATTACATATCTACTTTGAGGATAAACAATCTTTCTTCTATCTGTTAAATGTTTCCAGGATTAATATCATAAATTTAAAGATCCTACCACTCTTTCATTTTTATTTCTCATGTATGTATCTGAATTATAATGTATTACATCAAGCTATATTGCATGCAATTTTCCATGGTATACATTGAGTTAAACTGCTATTAAAAGTCCATAACTTCTCCTCCTCTTTTATGTTATTTGTTCATCTTGATACCTATAACAACTCGAATTCCGATGGACTGAAATTTATTTTTAAAGTTCTAACCTATCGAAACTCGTATTAGTTTGTCTGGTATCCTGCAGAAAATACAGAGATAATAAATAATCATAGATCAGAAAACATCTCATAGAGGAATCGATAAAATATAATATAATCAAAATATTTCCTTACCCTGGTAATAATACTACCTAACAACAATACAAAGCTATCATATCTCTGCCACAAATTTATCCTGCAAGTATGTTATGGGGAGCGGGACAGAACACAAGTTCTGGTGACTGGATTCAAACTACACATTTCGGATAACCCTACATTTACCATTCAGTTACATTTATTTATTTATTAGGTTACTTGGGTTAATAGCACTCAAGGCTTATACACACGTTGTATCCATCTACTTCCCAATTTATTAACCTAAAATGGTATATATATATATATATATATATATATATATATAGCTACCCACAATAATAAGTTACACTCTGGGGTGTCCCACTTGCGCGGTCTCCGTTGTAATGCCAACAAAAATATACACAGTCTCTCATCCTACATCGGAACGACGTACGGATCTTTGTATAACAACACTACGTTTTGCATAGAACCGCCACCGCCATGCTACGTAAGCCTACAAACTACCACCTTCGATCGAATCAGATTCCATCACAGAGTAATGCTCTAGAGACTACGATTCACAACCCAGAGCAGACATGCATGTACCTAGACTTCCTTATGTACGTATCGTTAATCGTACTCGATGCCTCAACCTTGATGATACACCATCCGGAAACGGTATACATATATCCGCATGTATAATCTACTTTACACCGAGTTCCTTAATGGGGCAGTACAAGAAACGGAACTCAGTCGGGAACTTTTTCAGATACCTACATACACATATACTATGGTTTGCATTTTCATGGTGGTTATGGTCCCACCAGACCCTTCCCTCAACTAGTGAAAGGCAAACAGAATTGGGGGCTAGTGACATGGACTGGAAAAACAACAAACAACATCCTAATTAGCCTGTCCCGCAACCAAAACCTTGATAGCGAAACGTCGATGATTTATAGGTCTAGCACCCCATCTTTCCGCATCACGCACCACGTATCATGCTGACTATCGACGGCTGGTACCCAATGATTGCTATCTATCAGATGGTTAAACCCACCAAAGTAAAACAGGTAAGATGGTCGTAACGCGCCTAGTCACAAGGCAACAAGATCGTCGAATCACCTATCCCACCCTACAGCTTTCTAACCGCCCACTATCGCGGCAGTCGAGGTATACTCACCGGGTAGTAACACGCAGACTCAATCTCTGCAAGCACCCCCTAGTGTTGCCACCATACAAAGGACTACCAGGAGTACCTTTCATGTCCCGGAAGATACGTGCTTCCCCTTCCAGTCCTTCGGAGCCAGCAGAATATCAGCATAACAACTAGAATAATCAGATGGACGTGCACTCCCCTCGTGTATCATGCCACCACGATGATCTACCCCGCTGGGTTATTCACCTTCAGACGTACGATCCAGTCGAAGCGCCTCAGATTAATGTGTTATCAGACCTTATGTCTAAACATTTAATTACACGCTTGCTCTACCTCATCAGATTTTTTGTTAACTTGGTAATTTCCATTGTATTCACTTCTAATTCAAGTTACCAAGTTTCTCTTGCCTATTAATTTTAGTTATATAAAATAACTCATTTAAGTTTACTAATAAGCCTTTAACATGTTTTTCTTATCTGCAGAATTCAGATTCTCTAGTTTTCAGAAAACATGTTCTTCTTTATTAGCAGGATTTAGATTCTCAGGTTCACAGATTACTTAATTTATAATTAAGTACAACTTATTGCATTTCATAAGTTCTCTCCTCTTTTCTCTACTTATTACAAACACCGGCTTTCAGGTTTCCAGATTTAATTTATAATTAAGTACAACTTATCTCATTACATAAGTTATCACATTCCCTCTATCGTTTAATTTAACCTAAGTTATAATTTCCACTTGTCTCTAGGAAAAGCCTACCTATTATCTTTCCTTTTCCCATTCAGGTTTATTCATAATAGGTTATTATCATTCCCCATTCATTCCAATTCTTTTACTACTGTTACTTTCATTCATTTTCATTAATTACAATCAATTCCATTTATTATATCCTGTTATTTACATATATTCATATATATGTTTATGTACCAGGCCCCTCACATTAAGCCGACCACTTGTGGATGCTGGATTTGCTGGGCAGTTCCGGGCAGACTTCTACCACAAACTAGACTTAACCTCGTGTGTTAGCACCGTTATATGTATGTTTACGCACCAGACCTCGCACATTAGATTAACCACCTGTGGATGCTGGATTTGCCGGGCGGTTCTGGGAAGACTTCTACCACAAGTTGAATTTAACCTTGTGTCTAAGTGCGATTACAATTCTTTATTACTATAAAATTAGGCATATTGAATCTTCCAAATTTTGCTGTAGTTCTTATTTACAATCTTTTAGCATAATAATTTTCTTAAACAAATATTCATGTTCACTGTAAATTTCATAATTACGGTGTTCACAAAATAAATTCCCAATTCAGGCGGTGATTAATGGAATTAGGCTTTATATAATCCCAACAGATTAAACAGGTAAAGTATTACTGGTTAACAGGTTCATATAACCCCAGTAGATTAAACGGATTTACTTTACCCCACAGATTTTACAGATTCCACAGGTTACTTATAGTTTCATTAACATGTTCCACTTAATCTTGAATTAAGCCTGCAGATTTACATGTTCATACAACCCCAAATTTCCAGTCATATTCCACAATACTTAATTTCAACATATTTCAGTAGGTTAACATTTCAGTAGATTAAACATTTCATCAGGTTTACAGTTCAGCAGATTAATCATTTCAACATATTACAGCAGGTCAAACATTTCAGCATATTTATTATACATATTAGCGGAGAATGCCAAACAATAAATATACCATTATCAAAATGGCATAACTTAAATCCACTCAACTACACTACACTATACAAGCAATTCTGCAACACCCTGTTATGGGAAATTCGCAACGGCTTTGAGCCATTGCGAAATAGCAATGGCTAGAGTCCATTGCAAACTGGTTTGACATGGTCACCAGCCATTTATTATTTTAGAACGGACTTAATCCGTTCTGAAATCAACTACACCCTTCAATATTCCCTTCGGTACACCGCCGTTCCCACTTTTCCAAATTTATAATTCACGGAGGAAAAAACAAAGATGATGCTCTCTAGATCTGGAGAACTTGAGCCTCTTGTTTAATCCTAGTCGGCCTCTCCTGATCATAGTCACCCTCTCCTGATCATCTCGTGAACTGGTTTGGTGGTTGTAGATTGAGTGATTATGATGAGGAGTTTGATTCTGGATGCGATTGAGAGCAGACGATTTTGGTTACGAATTGGGTGAATTGATGGTAGATTGATTGCAGTTTGGTGAAGAAGGAAGTGGTGCAGGTGGATTTCGGAACTCGCAGTTTCTTGATTGTAGATGATGGCTGTGGATTTGGGGATTTTCTAGCTTGAAGTAGCTTGGTCTGTGGGTTAGTTGCCAAAGGGAAGTGGTGGAATCTATTGGAGAAATTTGGTGGTTGTTTGCAATTTTTAGGAGGTTGGAAGGTAAATGACTTGGGACCTGGGTACGACATTTAAACTGAAGGAGAAGGCAGTTAAAATGAAGGTGAATGTTGTGGTGATTCAGTGTGAAGGTGCGTGTAAAGTTAATGAATTGAGGTCGCTGGAGTCTGTGATTCAGGTTCCAATATGTTTTCTTCTGGCAGTTTTACTTATTTCAATATAAATACCGATGCCAATCATCATACCTTTTTTTAACGTTGAATCTTAGTATTTGGCATGTAATTGATTTGACTTCTAGGTATTTTACAAATCACCTGACTGGTCACTTGGAGTGTACTTTATTTGCTACAGTTTTTCCTGTATTATCATAATACTTTCTTACGGCTATGTTTCTATCACCCTTGTACACAAATAAGTAATCGTTATACTGATGCCATGTATATGTTCTAGTTAACTGAATGGGGGAGAATAAGCATGTGCGATGCAGAAAGGCGCTTGCTAGCAAATGCACTGGTCGATCTTTCCAACGAGTACTTCATCTTAGTATCAGAGTCATGCATTCCTATATGCAACTTCAGTTTCATATACGACCATTTATCAAAATCAAGACACAACTTCATTGGATCCATCGACGACCTTGGACCCTATGGCAGAGGAAGGTACGATATGAGAATGATGCCAAAAGTCAACATCTCACAATGGAGGAAAGGGTCTTAGTGGTTTAAAGTCAATCATTAATTAGTCATCTCCATAATCAAGGACACCACATATTACCCTAAACTTCTAAACTTTTGCACGCCAGCATGATACGTCAACGAGCATTACTTCCCCACTATGCTTACAATCGAATCGCCAAAACTGTTGGAGAATAGAAGTCTTACTTATGTAGACTGGTCGAGGGCCGGAGCCCATCCTGCGACTTTCGAAAAGGGCGATATTAATGAAGATTTTCTTGTTAGGATTCAGAAAGGGCGCATGTGCGAGTTTAACAGTGAAACTATCACTGGCTGTTTTCTTTTTGCCAGGAAATTTGCGCCTAGTGTTTTGGGGCCTTTACTGAAGTATGCACTCAGCGTTCTTGGGTATGGCTAGTGGTAGAATTGCTCTTTGAGAATTGAGGCATGTCCACGGTTCCACTGTTAAGGGGTTTTCCTCGCCCTTTCCCCCCTTTCATGTATAGTGAGATGCGGTGATGAATTAATGTTGTAATACGGGGCTGATTAAAATACCAATTTGTGTTATATACGCAGTATGGTATTATGCCAATTTCATGGTGTATCATTGCCATCGCTGACTTTTAAAATAGCCTATTAAAACTGTTCCTTTTTGTTGTTGTGTCTGTTGTGGGAAGGTGATTTAAAGTTGATGTTGTGAAGAAAAATACTTTGTGCTTTATCCAGTAAATGAATAAACTAAGAAAATATTGAAAATATATTGTCTGGATATAGGGGAATTGGTGTGCATAAGCAATACTTGCCTTGTTTTTTATTCAACATTGGCAAAAATATTGGATCTGTTTCCTGATGTGTCTTCTATAGTATCCTTGCGTCAGCCAAATTACTATGGTTCAGGTTTGAACTAAGTTCGACTCAAATGGGAATTTTAACTCAGACGTAATCCAAGTTATTTAATTTATATTCAAATAAATATCATATATTCTAATGTCATAAGTGGAATAATAAAAAATTGCAGGAAGGCTTATGGATATGGTTTGAAGCTCATTTTGGTATAAACAGCATTGGAACTAGTGTGAATCTTCATGTAGAAGTTTACTGTATCTTTGATTATCATGCCATGATGGCATGATGCTAGCAGGGAATTCCATGATGTGTCACTTAGGATAAAACGTATGCAAATAATGTAAAGATGTATGCAAATAATGTAAAAATATGCTATAAACTATGGATGAAATTATTGGACTGAAGGATAAAACGAGTCCGATTTTATTCACATTTTTTAGAAAGTGTGAACAAAACACTCGGCTCTTATTGGAGGAATTCAGAGGGGTCCATGTGTGATCCACCTGATTCCTCCAATAGGAGGAAAGTGTTTTGTTCACACTTTAAAAAAAAGTGTGAACAAAATTGTATTCAGATAAAACAATGAATTTCAAAAGGAAATCTATTCATTAAAGATACACAAGATCTTTTATTTTATTGTTGTTTCATGTTATTGCCTGAAAGTTTCACATTTGTAGAAGGCTACATGTCTTCTCTAGACATAAGGAGGACACTAAGCACTGACATGTATGCATGTTTTGAGTAGTTTGGTGCTGCTTGTTGCGAACTGGGTATTAACTTTTCGTAGTAAATATTCTCATAATCACACAATCTACATTCAAGTCTTTGAACGTAAATAGTTTCACGATTGATTTCTACAATTTGTCAAATGACCCTATGTTACTGGATTATTGCACATCTTGTTTCAGGTAACTGCATATTTCCGGAAAAAAAATACAACCATGAATAGTAAAGCAAAAAAACTATTTAACAAAGTTGTCCTTTCTGGTATACCTTTTTGTGCGGTTTTAGTTTTTGCTACACCTTTTTTGTGTGCCATTGAAGATTGATATGATGAAACTGGTGATACGCAAATCACAATTTTGAACAATAAATAATCTTACATATTTTATGGAGAGATTTGGTGCAAGATTTGATGAAGAGATTTGGTGCTTGATTTGATGAAGAGAATTGGTGCTAGATTTTATGGAGAGTTAATGGTTGCTATATTTGTGGACATTTATTGCAAGGATATTTGGTGTTTATCCAAATAGTTTTATAACATGTATGAAGATAATTTGGATGTCAAGTTTTCTTGGGCATGAAGCAATTTTCTCTATAAAAAGGTCCAGCTATCATCTTCATTAGGTGTGGGCGAGAGCCACTAAGAGTGGTGTGTGAGAGCCACCAAGAGTGGGTGAGACCCACCAAGAGTGGTGGTGAGAGCCACCAAGAGTGATCATTCTAGCTATTCCAAATTGAGTGTTCTCCTTCAAATTTGTTAGCCATTAGATATTCTCTGCCTATTTCTCAATAAGGTTATTGATTCAAGTTGTAATTGTTTGTAACGATAGTTGAGATCGATTGTAAACAATCTGTTATTAGTGAATCAATAAAGAGGGTGGTTGGGTGGAATATCGTGTGCTCATATTTCCGATATTATTTGTGTTGTTTTTTTATTTTTCAATCAAATTCATCTTCAAGTGATTGAGTGAAAAAAAAATCCAATTTTTCTTGGCATTTTTTCAAGCTTCCGCTGCGCACAAAAATCATAACAGTTTGGTATCGAAGCTCAGGTTCATCGCATAACTTGGAGCGATTTTGGATTGAAGATTGTAAATGTCGGAGATGGTGTTGCTTTCATGGATGGCTATTGTGGAGTAGGAGATTTTGTGAATTTGGAATGAAGAACCTAGTCCGCAGCAAGGTGGAGAGGTTGGTTTTGATCACTGTTGAGGATCCGTTAAGGATCATGTTATCGATTGTTGTCTTCACGTTGATAATTCTCGAGGGAACCATGTAGATGAAGAGGGATCAAGTGGTAGGCTTATATCGATAAAGAGGAGGTGTGATTGAGCCAGGAAATCAATTAGGTAATCTTGTGGCCTGATGAAATCAAGAAGGTGCGATTTAGCCTGTAAATCAATTGAGCCTGGGCTTGAAGAGAAGACAGGATAGTTTTATCTCATAGCCGTTAAAATCGAGATGGTGTTAATTGAGAAAGAAGAGGTTGAAAGTGAGAGCTAATGGGTTATTGTTTGAGTGGAGGAGATGTTGTGATTTGGTATCAAGGTGGAGTGTTGAAATTGGTGATACGCAAATCACAATTTTGAGCAGCAAATAATCTTACATATTTTGTGGAGAGATTTGGTGCTAGATTTGATGAAGAGATTTGGTGCTAGATTTGATGAAGAGATTTGGTGCTAGATTTTATGGAGAGTTATTGGTTGCTACATTTGTGGACATTTATTGCAAGGATATTTGGTGCTTATCCACATAGTTTTATAACATATATGAAGGTAATTTGGATGTCAAGTTTTCCTGGGCATGAAGCAATTCTCTCTATAAAAAGGGCCAGCTATCATCTTCATTAGGTGTGGGTGAGAGCCACCAAGAGTGGTGAGTGAGAGCCACCAAGAGTGGGTGAGAGCCACCAAGAGTGATCATTCTAGCTATTCCAAATTGAGTGTTCTCCTTCAAATTTGTTAGCCATTAGATATTCTCTACCTATTTCTCAATAAGGTTATTGATTCAAGTTGTAATTGTTTGTAATGATAGTTGAGATTGATTGCAAACGATTTGTTATTAGTGAATCAATAAAGAGGGTGGTTGGGTGGAATATCGTGTGCTCATATTTCCGATATTATTTGTGTAGTTTTTTATTTTTCAATCAAATTCATCTTCAAGTGATTGGGTGAAAAAGATCCAATTTTTCTTTGCATTTTGTCAAGCTTCCGCTACGCACAAAAATCATAACAGTTTGGTATCGGAGCTCAGGTTCATCGCATAACTTGGAGTAATTTTGGATTGAAGATTGTAAATGTCGGAGATGATGTTGCTTTCATGGATGGCTATTGTGGAGTAGGAGATTTTTAGAATTTGGAATGAAGAACCTAGTCCGCAGCAAGTGGAGAGGTTGGTTTTGATCACTGTTGAGGATCTGTTAAAGATCGTGTTATCGATTGTTGTCTTCATGTAGATGAAGAAGGATCAAGTGGTAGGCGTATATCGATAAAGAGGAGGTGTGATTGAGCCTGTAAATCAATTAGGTAATCTTGTGGCTTTATGAAATCAAGAAGGTGTGATTGAGCCTGTAAATCAATTGAGCCTGGACTTGAAGAGAAGACAGGATGGTTTTATCTCGTAGTCGTTAAAATCGAAATGGTGTTAATTAAGAAAGAAGAGTTTGAAAGTGAGAGCTAAGGGGCTATTGTTTGAGTGGAGGAGATGTTGTGATTTGGTATCAAGGTGGAGTGTTGAAATTGGTGATACGCAAATCACAATTTTGAGCAACAAATAATCTTACATATTTTGTAGAGAGATTTGTTGTTGGGGAGATTTGGTGCTAGATTTGATGAAGAGATTTGGTGCTAGATTTGATGAAGAGATTTGGTGCAAGATTTTATGGAGAGTTATTGGTTGCTATATTTGTGGACATTTATTGCAAGGATATTTGGTGCTTATCCAAATAGTTCTATAACATATATGAAGATAATTTGGATGTCAAGTTTTCTTAGGCAAGAAGCAATTCACTCTATAAAAAGGGCCAGCTATCATATTCATTAGGTGTGGGTGAGAGCCACTAAGAGTAGTGGGTGAGAGCCACCAAGAGTGGGTGAGAGCCACCAAGAGTGGTGGTGAGAGCCATCAAGAATGATCATTCTAGCTATTCCAAATTGAGTGTTCTCCTTCAAATTTGTTAGCCATTAGATATTCTCTACCTATTTCTCAATAATGTTATTGATTCAAGTTGTAATTGTTTGTAACGATAGTTGAGATCGATTGTAAACAATTTATTATTAGTGAATCAATAAAGAGGGTGGTTGGGTGGAATATCGTGTGCTCATATTTCTGATATTTTTTGTGTTGTTTTTTATTTTTCAATCAAATTCATCTTCAAGTGATTGGGTGAAAAAGGTCCAATTTTTCTTGGTATTTTGTCAAGCTTCCGTTGCGCTCAAAAATCATAATATGATATATATTTATTTCTAAAAAAAATTAGAAAAAGAAAAACAAAGATGTCCTTTTGCCTTGCATATTGTTGTGTATTAGTATGACCTATATTGCTGGCATCACAATTGCCTTCAGTTTCTGCAAGGAAAAAAGGAAGTAGAGGGCAGAGGTTATTGGTTCCAAAAATCTATGCTGGTGTCCCCTTAAGTTTATCTTTCTTTGTTAAATGGTTGTATGAAATGAACACGCATCACGCATGCCAGATCAGATGTTAACATCACAAATAAAATATGTACAATAATTGCAGTACTAACAATAGATAATAACATCATGTTTTTTCTTGCTAGGTGTAAGACATGCATTGTTGGAGCGAACTTGCAAAATAAAAATGATTGCAGATGATCCTCAATTATCTGAAAGTTCATTTGCTTCTCAAGCAAATTGCAACACATTATAATGCTTGATCTTTGAATTGGATGACTTAATTTCACATGATAATGGTTAGTTTCATTGTCAATTTTGTTCTTTATTTTGGTTGGTTTATTTACAGGGCAGTAAAAAAACACTCAAAATATAATTGAATATTTTTTTTAATATTTTACTGATATTGAGCCTTTTCCATCTTTTGTATGATGGTGTAATTGGTTCTCAATTAATTCTCGCAAACATAAATAGATTTTCCAATGTGGTCGTAAAAGATATTCCTAATGCATTTTCTCCATTGATATCTCACTGAAGTTGAACATAATCCGCTTTTCTGGGAAGTTTTTTTTTTAGTTCATCCCAAAGGAAGACAAACCTGAAAATTCTTATGTATGAGCAGAGTCACATTGTATTGAATGCTGATATAAAACTTTTACAGGCACAAAATGATGAATTTTCTGTTGTCTTCAACTTGGAGGACTACAAGGTGCTCTTTTTATTATATAGTTTTGTCAATCTCATTTTCAAGTTCAGCTTGTTAATATTTGGACTCACCCTCCATTCCTTCCTTACTAGAGCTTAGTTTGACTAGTGGTTTTGATTATAAAAGACTAATATATTTGAATTTGATACACTCGTTCCACTCCGTTTTTGCATCAAATGAAATTTACAGTGTCAAGGGGGAAACGCTACCAATAAATAGCTTTAGTTGTAGCTAAATATAGGGGGATTAAAGATAACATCAATGAAGGTCTGAAGTTCTAGTCATATGCACAAGCAGAAAGAAATGGTTTTTATTTATAGGTTCTTTTCTATTAATGATATACTTATTGTCGCACAAACATAGTTGACGCTGCTAGTCAACTGTAGAAGAAGGCAAGTACATCTCTTAATGATATGAGCAATAAGCATGTTGAAGATATGGATATTGCTATTAGGTACGGTTTATTTCTTGTATATTGGTTTATCTCTATGTTTATAGTACTTGCAATCATTAGCTTAGCGCGATTGTCTACTTTTGTTCTGCTGAACCGCTACAGAAAGCAATGAGCAGCATGATTCAAAGGTTGTTGTGGCACATGTTTTTGCTGAGGAGGATATGACTAGCGAAGCTGAAAATATCATCGAGGAATTTGAGAGTGAATAATATTATCAAGTGGTATTGATTCATGAATTCGATTCTTATAGCTATACTTTGATGTTTTTTTTTCCTTTTCAGCTTAGGCTTTTATGATTGAACTAACAAGAAATGATGATTTATGCATAGGAATAAGATACCATTTTATTTTATTTCTATTGTCTTTTGTTTTTGTTTTCTCATTGATATTTTTACTTTTTATGTAAATTCCGATGTTTGCTACCTTATAAAAGGAAGAAAGTGAGATATTGGCTGATCTTTTTTTTTGGGCTATATTTTCTTAGATTGATATGGACGCCATGTATAAATTTATGGTTAAATATTACCTTGGTATGGTTGATATGTCATTATCAAAACTATTTTTTTAGCCTTCACTTTCTTTCTTAGTATATGTGTATCTAGTGTGTTTTCAATCTTAATATTATTTTATCCAGAAGGAGTGGAAATGCCTGACTGAAAACTATGAATTTTAATTATATGTTATGCATAGAACTCTTCCTTACTATGGAGATGAGCATGCATGTGCAATTATACAGATATTAAACTGTCCATATGTTTCACAATATTATTTTTGAGAAAATTAATGATCCTCTTTTGAGAAAGCACTCATGAATGTTCCATAACATTCATTTATCATATAGTGTCACGTATAGTAGCATTACCATTATTTTGTAAACTCTTAACATTTTCATCTTATAACAGCATTTACATTTTGAGTTTCATTAGTACTATGCAAGAGTGTTTTTCCATATTCAGCTTTTGCAATAAAACCACGACATTCTTGAATTCATGCAATGCAGCTAATGCCTTCTTAGCAGTCCTTTGCGTACTTGAAATTAGTGTATTTTAAAGTGTCGCTGTGTGCAAGGTAACAACAGAGGGCATAACTGAAAGCTACTCACTCTTTATGGCTGCAAATGTAGAATTAGTCTTCCATTTTTTTCAGCTTGCCTACCGTCTTCTTAAAACATCGGGCAGCGAAAGCATCGTAAACATGTCATCTATTGCTAGCATAATATCCCCTCAAGAATTGACTCTCTATTCAATTATTAAAGGTATCCCAACCTGTAATGACCCGCATTTGCCAGGGGTATAATTAATTTATTTAATTGTTTAAAATAGTGGTATAGGGAATTTAATCGTCGTTAATTAAATAATATGGAATATTTAATTAAATTAAATAATTAAATAATATATTTAATTCAGAAATAATCAAAAATATTGGGAATCACAATATTCTGTGAACGGGGTCGTCCCTTGAATTTAATTCAACTTAGAGTCGAATTATATTGACGGATATATTCAATCGACATCAGTTAGAACGTAGAATTATAATATAATTAAAATAGAGCTTGAAACGACACGGCAGTTCGCGATTTGGCGATTTGAACTTCAATTGGATATACAGGATTCGTTTTAAGCCGGATTTCTGAGAAACAAGAAACGTGTGGAGCTGGTGGAGTATATCTTTCTAGTGGAAGAGGAAAATCGGGATTTCGTCGTGAAGATTTTGATTTACGTCCAAATCAAATTTCAGAAAAAGTCGCTGTGGAATTCCTTTATAATTCGCGACGCTTTATTTACGTTATAAATCGATTTTCAATATAAATTGAATATCGGGATAATCTGGAATTCTGAAATATCGTGTTATAAAATATGATGTGATATTCTGGAGCTGGATGATATCGTATACGAATATATACGATAATATTAATTTATTAATATTTTATTTAATTATATTTAAATATATTTATATATTTAAACGGTTTGTTCAGCGCTTTAAAAATAGCCACTTTTGCAAACAAAGTCAGAATTCGACGAAACTAATTTTGTTGGATCCGCAACATCAAATTATTGTTAGATTCCAAGTTTCGTGATTTTTAGAGTCACTGTGTGGCCATACGGGTTTTTAGAGTGAAAAACAGTTAGTATTTCAACGGTTAAAAATACGCTGTCTGAGCAAACGGAGTCAGAATTCGACGAAACCAATTTCGTTGGGACCGTAATGCCAAGCTGTAGCTGCATGTCCAGTTTGGTGATTTTTGGGTATCATGTGTGACCACAGGAATTTTACAGGACGGATAAAATCAACGGTTGCTATAAAATATATTAAATAATCGAATATTTAATTATTAAAATTTTACTATATAATACCGTAAACTTCTCCTTAACCTAGAAAAAATCATTCTCAGGTCAACACATAATTTTTCCGCCGTTTGCTTTTTATTTCTCTTACAGTAAAGTTCAAGAGCAAACAAATTCAAAAAGAAATCAAATAAATTCTTATAAATCCTAAACCATATATGGTTGGATTCCTGCTAAGTTCCTCTTCAGTTTGTTGTAAGTTTTGAAGGGTGCGATCGAGTCTTCCGCATAGCCATTTTCGAACAGGAAAGCTAGGGTTCGAGTTCGGTCGTAATACAATGGGTTTGAGCTCGAATCGATGATGGATTTGTGTTTATAGTGGAGTGCGGTTTCATCTGTGTAAGGTTGGAGAAATTCTATTCTACTCGAGTTCGGTGGTTCCGATATGATTTGGGTTTCAACTGTGTTGTCGGGTCTGGGTACGTGGGTGCGAGGCCGTCGAGAAGGGTACAGGATTGTGGAGGGGTCGATGAGATGGACGATGGTGGTGATTGTGTGGGTTTCGGTTGAAAGATAGTGGATCAGTGGTGAATTGAATTTGGGGAAAATGGCTGTGTTTTGAGGAGCAGGTCTCGTTCAGGAATTCGGGGAAGAGGGTCTTCAAGCGGGCTGGGTTAAATCAATTTGGTATGGGCCGGTTTTAATACTAAAGCCCAACTGCTTATTTATTTTAAATTAGAATGTAAATTAAATGTGTTAACTTATAAAAGACATATCTATTACATACAGTATCAAAATTCCGAACGGTTGGATCCGTTAGGATCGTATGGACGAGAGCTTCACAATGAAGCTGACTGGAAGTGGATTGTGGCTCGTATGAATTTATGGTGAAATAAATTGTTTGATTCAAATCAAAACAAACAGTTTATCGTTCTTTAACGATGAACTGCAAATGTGAGTAAATCTCACTAACTCTGAACCGTTTATATTTTCATGTTGTATTTTTTTTGAACTGTCAAATATTGACTGATTGATTGTTTGTTGACTGTTTGATTGAACTGCTAGTCAGTTAGTTGAATTTCGATATTGATTCTGTTTAACAGAATATATCATATGGAACTGAAAGTGATGTTGATTTTATTGTGTAACATCTGTGGATGCAGGGAAACAGGTTGGAGGAATCCGATTGGATTCCTCAATAGTTATTTTATTGTTTTTCATATATTGTTATATGATGTGATATAGAATCTGTGGGCGATTATATGTGCTTGAACGATATTGAACATCGTGATTTGATATGATTGAATACCATAACATACCGAAATGTTGATAAGTGGATTTTCAAAGTGATATTGAAAACAGAATATTTATAAACTGGAATATTTATAAATAAGAAATATTTATAAATTTGAATATTTATAAATAGGAGATATTCAAAAAGGAAATAATTTCAAACCATTTTCTTTTTGAATGGAAAGGCCTGTGTGGCGGGTTTGGGGATTTTCCCGATGCTCCCGTTACAAAGGAGGTTATGGCGAATTTTTTAGAGAATTTAAGGAGATAGAATATTTCAAGAATAAATTTGAAAAGGAAATATTTGTAAACCATTTACAAATAGAATTGAAAAGGAAACGTTATAAAAAGGAAATCATTTTTAAAGTGTAGAACCGTTATTTAAAAGTAAATCTTTTCAAATGAATAAAACGTTGTTAAAAAGGAAATCTTTATAAAGTGAATAAAGTAAATCGAATATGGTATTCGAAAGGAGTTAAATCGAATATGGTATTCGAAGGGAGTAAATCGAATATGGTATTCGAAAGTAAGTAAAACGAATATGCTATTCGGAAGGGGTTAGTCGAGTCGAGTTAGTTGAATAGAGTTAACTAGTTCAGTAGAGTTAACCAGTTCAGTAGAGTTAACCAGTTCAATAGAGTTAACCAGTTGAGTTAAGTAAGTCAAGTTAACCAGTGAGTTAAGTAAGTCAAGTTAACTAGTTGAGTTAAGCAAGTCAAGTTAAACAGTGAGTTAAGTAAGTCAAGTTAACCAGTGAGTTAAGTAAGTCAAGTTAACCAGTTGAGTTAAGTAAGTCGAGTTAATCAAGTCGAGTTGATCGAGTTAGAGTTAATCAGTTAGAGTTAACCAATTGGAGCTAATCAGTTAGAGTTAATCAAATAAGTGTTAATCCAAATGAGTTGCCATTTCGTATGACTGCTAGCGTAATTCGCAGGGCTGTAAATAGCCTACGGCGGTCGGATGTTTCCTGAGGGAGTCAGGCGTAACCATTGTGATCGCTGCGATCTAGAGTCAAACGAATGGAGTTAAATCGAATATTAGTTATTCGATAGGAGTTAATCAACTTGAGTTAGATTATCGAGATAAGTTAATCGAGTTATGTTCTTGAGTTAGATTATCGAGATAAGTTAATCGAGTTAAGTTCTTGAGTTAGATTATCGAGATAAGTTAATCGAGTTAAGTTCTTGAGTTAGATTATGGAGATAAGTTAATCGAGTTAAGTTCTTGAGTTAGATTATGGAGATAAGTTAATCGAGTTAAGTTCTTGTAACACCCCGTAATTTGAACATAAAAATTCACAAATTAAAGTATACTTAATTAAGTGAAATGGTTGCGCAGAGAAATATATATATATTGATATATATATATATATAATTGAAAATTTAATAAATAAATATGCAAAAATGTTCAAAACAGCGAATTGGGAGAGGGGAATAACCGAACCGGCCGATTTTTGAGGTCGACCCGAGCCTGCTGGTCCGACTAGGGGTTAATCCAGGGTGTTTGGCTGTCAACCCGTGGGCCGATTCGCTCAAATGCAGATTTTGCATTTGAATGGTTCTCATGGTTCAGCTTTAATCTAAAGGCCCTAGATGGTTCCTACACTTGACTTCTTCCCCAAGACATGCTTTGATGGCTTGGATTGAATCTAGGGTTAATCCTATGGCTAATACTATCCTAATCCTCTATAAAAAGACCCCTAAACCTAGCCTAAATCACCATTATTCAATCCTACAACTAAACTATGTCAAATTTGTTCCTCTCATGGCCTCCACTCTCATGCTAAAATTTCTAAGTTTATTTCTATGAGAGGTTTTGAATGCATACAAGTATTTTCAAGCTTGTATGAATGTTCTTAGTTTGCATTCAAGTCAAGTTGCAACATTTCTATTACAAAGCAAGGTTTTTTTTATTGATTTGGCTCAAGGGTTTTCATTTGGAGCTTACATATTTGGGTTTTTGGTGCTTGCATAAGGGCTTCGTCTCAATCTTTATAATAAATATTTATTTGTGTCTTCATAGCATTGTAATCCCTTTTCTACTTTCTTTTTATTGAACTCTATAGTTAAATGAATGATGCAAGTTTGATTCATCATTATATGCAAGTTTGGTTGATCATTATATGCAAGTTTGGTTGATCATTATATGCAAGTTTGGTTGATCAATGCAAGTTTGGTTGATCATTATGATATGCAAGTTGGTGTAATCATTATGTATGACACATGTTGCTAAGTTATGCAAGTTTGGGTTGATCATTATACATATGTTATCATGTTATGCAAGTTAAACTTGAGTTTGTGAGCATAAAGCTTCAAGCTTTATGTTAAAGGTTGCATTTTGGCAACATGAAAGTTATCATATTCCTTATGATAACTTGCATGTTAGGCCAAATGCGAACTTCTAGCAACTTCTACATGTCATTTATCACCATGTATCACTCATATGCTAAGTTTGGTTTTATGCATGCTTTTGAAGCCTAATGATGCAATATGCAAGTATATGAACATATGTACATCTCATATGCCACCATGTTAAACTTGTGGCTTCAACACCTTTTTGTCATGATTATGCCAAGTTCCCTATTTTATCCTTTATGCGTTGTTGCGAGTATGTAAACGATGAGATTACGTTGGGGTTGGGTAACATGATGACATAAACATGGTTTTTATAACATAACGTGATATGTTAACTTGTAATTATGTTTTGGAAACATAATGGACATGACACTTAGAAAATATGAGTGTGGCCAACTCGAGGTTGGGTTGAGTTTGTAGCATAAATCTACCCGGACCCGCCCGGCTTAACTAGTGGCTACAAACAATAGGACCCAATGTGAGAAGTTGGTCATGTTGTGCTCGAACCCAAGGTTAGACCTAGTTGTGGTGTAAAGCTACCCGGACCCGCCCGGCTTAACTAGTAACCACAACAAAGTCTAATGTGAGAGGTTAAAGCGCATTAAGTTAATTAATGCCTCCTGATTAGGGTTAAGTCATGGTCCACTTAATACTTAACCAATTTGGGCTTGATGGATTAATCGGGGTTAAGTCAGGAGCCTTGGGTACTCTTAACCAATTTAATCCACGTGTGGATCGGGTTAACCACATTTAACCCGTTAAGAAACCCTAGTTGCGTGGTCCTTTTCAGCAGTAACCTTCTTGGTAGTATCATAAGACCCTAGGACTAGGCTAGGGTGGGGCACGATTACTGGGCTGATTGTGAGAGACCAAAAGAGACGACTGAATGATGCCCCGATTATTCAGGCAGACCATGGTCGTGCACATCAAGTCCGGAGTTGAACACGGGCACCGGTAGGTTTGGACTGTGCATCGTGGTATGGTGCCTGAGGGTTACACCGTAGGGCCTAATACACCCTAGGGTGGACCCTGCACAGTCAACTACATTACATGATTAAGTCGTATGACACCGACACTTGACGAGTTAGGCTTGTAGGGAGCCGATCGACTAGACCGTGTAGTTGGACCTTGATTTAGGTCACCTCATGATATTGGGCCAAACTTGGGCCAAGGGATCAATTCTTGTTTTTACTTGACATGTTAGAATGCTAGTACACCCGTGGTGCAAAACTTAACCTTAATTATGCGATGACACCTTTATCTATCTTGTTAGTTAAGCATCATGCCAGTATGTTGTTATCCTTATGTTCATCGCAGCTTCTCATGCCAGTTAACTTTACTAGTTCATAGACAGATAGTAGTAGGGCTTACCAGTCTTTTTGACTGACCTGTTTTCTTTCGCCTCTTTTCTTCCGTTTCCCCCCCTCAGGTCCTCAGGGTGGGAACATTGGAGCTTAGCTTGGATCTTTTTTGGCTTGCTTACTGGATTTGCTCATGTACGGTTTTGGACATTGAGCTAGCTATGGTTTATCACTTCACTTTGGGGATAGTACTTTATGTATTTCAGTTTATCAGTTTATGTTTTCTCTAGACTTCGTTTGTTGGAAAATAATGATCAAGTACTTTGTTGTAATATGACTATGGTTTTGAAATGCTAGTTTAATCCGCTGCTTTAATTACTCTGTTTTACTTATATGTTCTGTCTTGTGATATCTGCATGCATGTTTACCTTGTTCAACGCCCCTCCGAAGCTAGTGTGCTTGCAAGAGTTGCACTGGCGGAGGTGGGGTGTTACATTTGGTATCAGAGCATAAGGTTTACAAGATTTGAGCAAAAGTGTTTTTAAAACTTACCTTTTGAAAAACTATTTTCAAAACCGATTAAGTATTTTCCAAGAAAAAGTCTAGTTATTTTAAAAAGGCTATTCCCCAAAAGCCATAGCACTATCCTTCGTTTCTTCGTTCTGAATCTATCTTTTTCTTCGTTTTAGCATGGCCGATCGCTTTAACATCCCGGAAGGCATACAAGTACCCGTCTGGTTCCGAAGATTTATGAAGGCAAGGGCGAATGAAGCCGGCCCCACGAACATTCCTCCTCCTTCCCCCGTCGCTAACATCTCTCCTCCTCCCGTAACTGAGGTTCCTCCTCCCCCTCCTCAGAATCCGCAAGAAGATTTCGCGAAGCTTTGCAAAGACTTTAAGGCGATGGGTGGTAAGAACTTTATCGGAACGGAGACTTCCGTGGAGGCAAGGAACTGGTTAAAGGAAACTGAGGACCTCTTTGCTATCTTTGATGTGGAAGATCGTAGGAAAGTTCTGTTGGCGGTATGGCTATTAAAAGGGGAAGCTGCTTATTGGTGGGTAGTCACCACCACTACTAGACCAATTGAGACTTGGGATGACTTTAGGAGAAGGTTTGGACTAAGGTTTTTATCATCAGCAGAAGAGAACCTTCAGCTAGAGATGTTCCTATCACTAAAGCAAGGGGACATGACCGTTAGAGAATACGTGGATAAGTTTAATCAACTTGCTCAGTTTGGTCTAGAATGGGTTAACACCGCTCAGAAGAAGGCCCTACGCTTTGCTCTAGGATTGAATGAGCCACTGCGCGGTTTGGCCATATCTCATATACCCCTGGGGGCGACCTTCGAGGGTTTGGTGAATATGGCCCTACTTCAAGAGGAAGATAAGAGTGGCAAGAAGGAGGTCAAGGCAAATGAGTCCCAAGGCAAGAAGGAAGATACCGAGAAAAGAGATAAGAACAACAACAAGGCAAGAAAGACAAGAAAGTGCAACTTCTGTAGGATCACTGGGCATATAGCCAAGGATTGCAGGAAGAAGAAGAGGAAGTTAGGCAAGTGTTTTCATTGTGGAGAATCTGGACATCTTAGCAAAGATTGTCCCAAGAAGCATGGATAAGGGCAAGGACAAACTCAGCAAGTAGGACCCTCTGGAGGGCAATTGCAGGCTCTCCTCGCTCTTCCAGCTTTTGATCGAGGTAGAGTTTTTATAGAAATTCATGTTTACATTTCTGATTTTCCTGTTCGCACCTTATTTGATTCTGGCGCATCGCATAGTTTTATCTCTTCTGATATTGTTGAAAGTTTGCACCTAAGTACTAGCTTAGTTGAGGATCCCGTTTGTGTTTCAAATCCAGTTGGGGGTTCCGCCCATCTGTCTATGATTTGTGTGGATTTGAAAATTTCTATCTTGGCCGTAGAATTCACGTGTAGTGCTTATGTTCTCGGGGTCACGGGATATGGGTTGGTCTTGGGCATGGATTGGTTGTCCAGTTATGGAGACATCCTCGATTGTGAGCATAGGGTGGAGAGGCTCATGACTCGCCTCGGTAACACCCTAGAAATTCTTTGTAACCCTAGAGGTCCCGTCATGTTATGTTATCTTGAATCTCTCGACTCGTCCATCGATGATCTGCAAGCTGTAAGGATGGTCCGAGACTATCCCGATGTCTTTGAAGAAGTTAAGGGGTTGCCCCCTAAACGAGAGATAGATTTCCGCATTTATCTAGTCGATAATGCCAAGCCAGTATCATTGCCCGTTAGGCACATGACTCCTCGTGAGAGAAGGGAGCTCAGTAAGCAAATCAAGGAGTTGCTTGAGAAGAATTTTATTAGGCGAAGTATTTCTGAATGGGGTGCTCCGGTGGTATTCGCTACTAAGGCGGATGGTTCGCTTCGTCTATGTGTTGATTATCGAGAGTTGAACAAGCTGACAAAGAAGAATAGGCACCCTTTTCCGAGGATTGATGATCTCTTTGATCAGCTGGTAGGTGCTTCTGTTTTTCTCTCAACTCGATCTAGCCACCGGATTCCATCAGCTTAGAGTAGCTGAGGATAGCATTGATAAAACTGCGTTTAGGACTCCAGATGGATTCTTTGAATGGCTTGTCATGCCATTCGGTTTGACTAATGCACCCGCATACTTCGTGGACTTGATGAGTAGGGTGTTCAGGGAGTTCCTTAACAAGTTTGTTGTTTTCTTCGTGGATGATATTCTGATCTTCTCAAAGGATGAGGAAGAGCATGCTAGGCATCTCAAGGAAGTGATGGATACGCTTAGAGCGCATCAGTTGAAAGCCAAGTTCTCCAAATGTCATTTCTGGAGAAGGGAAGTTCGGTTTCTTGGACATATAGTTTCGAAGCAAGGCATAGCGGTGGATCCCGCGAAAGTGGTTGTGGTTCAGGACTGGAAGACTCCTAGGAATGCAACCGAAGTAAGAAGCTTTCTCGGTCTGGCGGGCTACTATAGGAAGTTCATCAGGGACTTCGCTAAGATTTCGGCCCCTCTTACTAAGTTAACAAAGAAGGACTTAGTCTTTGCATGGGACTTGGGGGTGAGCTTGCTTTTCAAAGGCTCAAGAGAGCCCTTACCTCAGCTCCAGTTTTGGTAACGTGGATTGGCACATGTTTTCAAGAGATAGTTTTCTGCGTGGGATACCGTATAGTATGTAAACGGGATCCAAGATTCACTAACGAATTTTGGAAAGACTGCATGAAATCATGAGTATGCAGTTAGGTGGAAGCCAAGTATTTTAGGCAAAGGATAAGTGGAAGGGGAATGAGAGGCAACGGTGAAATGAGTTCTAACTCATATTTTGGAAATAAGGATTAAGAACTACGGAATTATGAAGTTAAAAGACGGTCAAGGCACGATGGGATTAAGCACAAGAAAATGCGGCTTAGAAGACTGAAGACTAGATACGCGCATTATAAGAGTATACCCTTGATCCCTATTGTTCCGCAGAGATTACTCGCATGCTATCTTTTAAGTATATCCTCTCGGTCCTATCCTCAATCTTAGTTCTGTTGCAAACCCCATAAGGAGTATGACTCGCCTATTTGTGATATATGGTTGGGGTGAAGATGTTCGTCACCAAACTATTTGGGCTTTATGGGTAATAATTGACAGATTTACAAAGAGAGCCCATTTTATTCCGGTGAAAAGCAAGAGGACCGGATCATGGGTAGCATCTGTTTATCTTCGAGAGATAGTGCGGTTGCATGGAGTTCCTTCTAGCATAGTTAGCGATCGTGACCCAATTTTCACTAGCCAGTCCTGGAACAGTTTGCAAGAAGCGATGGGTACGCGATTGAATCTGAGTACAGCCTATCACCCCCAGACGGATGGCCAAACCGAAAGGGTGAATAAAGTGCTAGAAGATCTTTTGAGACTTTCTGTTCTTGACTTTGGTGGTACTAGGGAAGACCACCTTCCTCTTGTAGAGTTTGCTTATAATAATAACTATCAAGCCAGCATAGGGATGGCACCATTCGAAGCTTCGTATGGGAGGCCGTGCAAGCCACCAACATGTTGGTGGGAAAACGACGGATAGGCTTATAATTGAGCCCGACATAATAAGGGACACATCCGAGAGGGTTGAATTGATTCGAAGACGGATGAAAACGGCCCAGGAAAGACAGAAATCCTATGCAGGCAAGCGAAGGACAGACTTAGAATTTAAAGTTGGAGATATGGTCTTTGTGAAGATTTCTCCTTTGCGAAATATGGTTCGCTGACACCAAGGATCGTAGGACCCTTCCCTACTACAGAAAGAGTCGGGAAGATGACTTATAAGGTGGAATTGCCCGAAAAGATAGCCGGAGTGCATAATGTCTTTCATGTCTCGCATCTCCGAAAGTGCCTGCATGAGTCCGCTGAGGTGGTTGAACCAAGCATTCTTGAAGACATTGAGGTAGAGAAAGAAGCAACCTTGAGAAAAGCTCCGATTCGTATTTTGGGAACAGAGATCATGAAACTAAGGAAGCGAGAAGTCAAATTGGTGAAAGTTCAGTGGGGTGAAGCCAACGAAGATGCAACTTGGGAAACCGAGGAGAAGATGCGTGGGCTTTATCCATTTCTTTTTTAGGGTACATTCTCGATCTCTTTTCCTAATTAGCATATCTTTCTTTATCTTGTTTGTCTTGTTATCTCGTTAAACTTGTCATGAGGACCTTAGGTAGAAACCCTTTGGATGAAACATGTATTTGAAACATGTTATGCTTGATGGTTGCAAGTGGTTGCAAGTGTTTGCACGTGGATACTCGTGGATGCATGATACACATTAGGCACTAAGATCGGCTCACACACTTTCATGTTGCATATGCATGAGTGCTTATACTTATTCATGGATGAAACTGGTTATGCTCTCATGTGGATGTTGCGTATGGATGAATGTTATGTGCACTCATGTAGAGATTATAAATTATGTTAGGAATTTGCATACATATGGACTCATTTCACTAACATGCTTTGCATTAAGGAGATTTACTGTATCAGTAACCTCCTGATTTTCGCATTAGATAAGTACATATACACACACCTTTGCATATGATCATACAGCATTTAGAACCTTTTAAGGACAATGATTGCTCGTGGATGATGTTTTGAGTAGATGGATGATGGATGGTAGGATACGTTCTTCCTAACTTGGAGATTTCGGGGACGAAATCCTTTAAGGAGGGGAGAATGTAACACCCCGTAATTTGAACATTAAAATTCGCAAATTAAAGTATACTTAATTAAGTGAAATGGGTTGCGCAGAGAAATATATATATTGATATATATATATATATATAATTGAAAATTTAATAAATAAATATGCAAAAATGTTCAAAACAGCGAATTGGGAGAGGGGAATAACCGAACCGACCGATTTTTGAGGTCGACCCGAGCTCGCTGGGTCGACTAGGGGTTAATCCGGGGTGTTTGCCTATCAACCCGTGGGCCGATTCGCTCAAATGCAGATTTTGCATTTGAATGGTTCTCATGGTTCAGCTTTAATCTAAAGGCCCTAGATGGTTCCTACACTTGACTTCTTCCCCAAGACATGCTTTGATGGCTTGGATTGAATCTAGGGTTAATCCTATGGCTAATACTATCCTAATCCTCTATAAAAAGACCCCTAAACCTAGCCTAAATCACCATTATTCAATCCTACAACTAAACTATGTCAAATTTGTTCCTCTCATGGCCTCCACTCTCATGCTAAAATTTCTAAGTTTATTTCTATGAGAGGTTTTGAATGCATACAAGTATTTTCAAGCTTGTATGAATGTTCTTAGTTTGCATTCAAGTCAAGTTGCAACATTTGTATTACAAAGCAAGGGTTTTTTATTGATTTGGCTCAAGGGTTTTCATTTGGAGCTTACATATTTGGGTTTTTGGTGCTTGCATAAGGGCTTCGTCTCAATCTTTATAATAAATATTTATTTGTGTCTTCATAGCATAGTAAGCCCTTTTCTACTTTCTTTTTATTGAACTCTAAAGTTAAATGAATGATGCAAGTTTGGTTGATCATTATATGCAAGTTTGGTTGATCATTATGATATGCAAGTTGGTGTAATCATTATGTATGACACATGTTGCTAAGTTATGCAAGTTTGGGTTGATCATTATACACATGTTATCATGTTATGCAAGTTAAACTTGAGTTTGTGAGCATAAAGCTTCAAGCTTTATATTAAAGGTTGCATTTTGGCAACATGAAAGTTATCATATCCCTTATGATAACTTGCATGTGAGGCCAAATGCGAACTTCTAGCAACTTCTACATGTCATTTATCACCATGTATCACTCATATGCTAAGTTTGGTTTTATGCATGCTTTTGAAGCCTAATGATGCAATATGCAAGTATATGAACATATGTACATCTCATATGCCACCATGTTAAACTTGTGGCGTCAACACCTTTTTGTCATGATTATGCCAAGTTCCCTATTTTATCCTTTATGCGTTGTTGCGAGTATGTAAACGATGGAATTACATTGGGGTTGGGTAACATGATGACATAAACATGGTTTTTATAACATAACGTGATATGTTAACTTGTAATTATGTTTTGGAAACATAATGGACATGACACTTAGAAAATATGAGTGTGGCCAACTCGAGGTTGGGTTGAGTTTGTAGCATAAATCTACCCGGACCCGCCCGGCTTAACTAGTGGCTACAAACAATAGGACCCAATGTGAGAAGTTGGTCATGTTGTGCTCGAACCCGAGGTTAGACCTAGTTGTGGTGTAAAGCTACCCGGACCCGCCCGGCTTAACTAGTAACCACAACAAAGTCTAATGTGAGAGGTTAAAGCACATTAAGTTAATTAATGCCTCCTGATTAGGGTTAAGTCATGGTCCACTTAATACTTAACCAATTTGGGCTTGATGGATTAATCGGGGTTAAGTCAGGAGCCTTGGGTACTCTTAACCAATTTAATCCACGTGTGGATCGGGTTAACCACATTTAACCCGTTAAGAAACCCTAGTTGCGTGGTCCTTTTCAGCAGTAACCTTCTTGGTAGTGTCATAAGAACCTAGGACTAGGCTAGGGTGGGGCACGATTACTGGGCTGATTGTAAGAGACCAAAAGAGACGGCTGAATGATGCCCCGGTTGTTCAGGCGGACCATGGTCGTGCACATCAAGTCCGGAGTTGAACACGGGCACCGGTAGGTTTGGACTGTGCATCGTGGTATGGTGTCTGAGGGTTACACCGTAGGGCCTGATACACCCTAGGGTGGACCCTGCACAGTCAACTACATTACATGATTAAGCCGTATGACACCGACACTTGATGAGTTAGGCTTGTAGGGAGCCGATCGACTAGACCGTGTAGTTGGACCTTGATTTAGGTCACCTCATGATATTGGGCCAAACTTGGGCCAAGGGATCAATTCTTGTTTTTACTTGACATGTTAGAATGCTAGTACACCCGTGGTGCAAAACTTAACCTTAATTAAGCGATGACACCTTTATCTATCTTGTTAGTTAATCATCATGCCAGTATGTTGTTATCCTTATGTTCATCTCAGCTTCTCATGCCAGTTAACTTTACTAGTTCATAGACAGATAGTAGTAGGGCTTACCAGTCTTTTTGACTGACCTGTTTTCTTTCGCCTCTTTTCTTCCGTTTCCCCCCTCAGGTCCTCAGGGTGGGAACATTGGAGCTTAGCTTGGATCTTTTTGGCTTGCTTACTGGATTTGCTCATGTACGGTTTTGGACATTGAGCTAGCTATGGTTTATCACTTCACTTTGGGGATAGTACTTTATGTATTTCAGTTTATCAGTTTATGTTTTCTCTAGACTTCGTTTGTTGGAAAATAATGATCAAGTACTTTGTTGTAATATGACTATGGTTTTGAAATGCTAGTTTAATCCGCTGCTTTAATTACTCTGTTTTACTTATATGTTCTGTCTTGTGATATCTGCATGCATGTTTACCTTGTTCAACGCCCCTCCGAAGCTAGTGTGCTTGGAAGAGTTGCACTGGCGGAGGTGGGGTGTTACAGTTCTTGAGTTAGATTATAGAGATAAGTGAGTCAAGTTAATTTCGTCGAGTTAAATTAATCGATGTTAGTTTCATCGAAAGGAGTTAATCGATGTTAGTTTCATCGAAAGGAGTTAATCGATGTTAGTTTCATCGAAAGGAGTTAATCGATGTTAATTTCATCGAAGGGAGTTATCGATTATAGTTTAATCGAAAGGAGTTATCGATTAATTAAATCGAAAGGAGTTGTCAAATTTAGTTATTCGAGAGAGGAGTTATCAAATCTAGTTATTTGAAAGTAGTAAATCGAATATAGTTTATTCGAATAGAGTTAGAGGAGTTAATCGAATACAGTTTATTCGAATAGAGTTAGAGGAGTTATCGAATATAGTTTATTCGACAGGAGTTAAGTGAATAGAGTTAATCCAAAGGAGTTAATCAAATAGAGTTAATTGAAAAGAGTTAATCGAATATAGTTATTCGAAAGAAAGGTTAAGTAAGGAAGTTAGTTAAAGAAATATAAAGTGAATTTTGCCTATTTCAAGGTTAGAAATGTTGTTCAGTTAAGGTCTGAGAGGTAGTTCTACCCCAACATGATTGGCTTCGTTTTTAACTGAGGAATGGTTAAGGTTCGGCAGTAAAGGATGGTAAAGTGAATTTAGTAATTAAAGAAAATGGTTGAGTTGGCATAGCGATGTTTTATCTAAACATCTGTTTAATCCAAACGTAGGAGTTTGGAAATGTTTTCCAAACAAGAATCATAAATGTTTTCTAAATACAGGAAACAAGGAATGGAAATGTTTCCAGTGTTAATAACGTATATTTTCTAAATATAGAAAATAGCAAATGTTGAATATAGGGAAACAGGATATGTAAAATGAACTAAAGAGATAAATGTTAAATGATGTTTGTTTGATATAATTTCCATCTGGAAATAATATCGTTGTTTGCACACTTGTTTTCTTTGATAGTTAACTCACAGACTATCGAAGTTTTGACCATTTTAACGTTGTTAATATGGAGAGACCGGTTGGATTATTATCCAAAGAACCACTCTGTATTGGCATAAGAGTTGCGAATCATTTATGCCAAAGATAATTGAAGACGGAGTAAAGTGCAAGGGCTGTTGTATAAGGCTTAGATAACAGTGACTAAGATGGATATACTGAATAGTGCCTTCTCGTTTGTCCAGTCCCAGGACAACTTGTATGGACGAAGGGATGACAGAGTATATCCAATGGATCGCGTAAGTTGATCTGTTCAAACGTATTCACGTTTGGTGGCGGAGGAATTCGTTTCTCTAAGCTGTATACCCGTGTTATTTTTGGATAAGTCAATTTGTGATTTGGCGGGTATGACGATGTGACATTCTAAGTGAATGAGGATGACTTGTGTTGATGAATGTCTGACAGAGTATTTCCAGAAAGGTCACGTACATTGATTTCTTCAACTATACCAAGAGCGGAAGCGGAGAAGGAAACTTCTTTAGCTAACACGTAACGTACTGTTGTAGATGCCAATTAGTGATTTTCGATGGATCTGACAATGTGGCATTCGAAGTGAATCTGATGTAATGATAAAGCGTAGCTTCTAGCCTCATCAACCGGTAAATGACAGAAATCGGGCAGGCAGCATGGCTAAGTCGGTCGCACCGAAGTAGGGGGTATAATCACCTATCTAGAGAATATTCATTTGTTTCTTTAATCTATCAATGCTGTCCCATATATATATACGGGAACGGTTGCTGATCCCAACCGTTGGTGATGTACATTCGATACACTCAAGCGAAATGAGTGGTCGGTCATGTGTGGCTGAGTTGCAAGATGTTCTTGTTGAACTCCAGTGTATCGTTCCTAGAGTACACTGATCGGAAGGTGGTTCCATACCTTGTCATAGTTGGAAATCCATTACCCAATACGTGCTTGCGGTTTTGATCGTATACTATATATGTAGAACGTGAGATGAAAGCATTTCTGCTAGATGATTAATATATTGTGGTTTGATCGACATTATTATAATATCAAAAGGTTTTTGATATAAAGATATTTTGGATTCTCATAAGGGAAAAACCCGTTCCGTTATACGGCGTGGTCTTATGAGATATCATATATATGTTAAACTGTGTTAAACTATTTTACTCACACCAGTCCCATGACTGACCCGGAGTTTATTTTGTTTTGTTTCCCTAAACTCTTGGGTGCCTAAATTTGTACGGGCCGTCAAGTAGTCGGGATTTTACAGATACACTTGGGGAGCTTGGAGCAGGAGGCTTCAAGATCATATAGCTATAGTTTATTTCCGCTGTGTTGTAAGTGTTGTACTCTGATAAGTGTTATTGTATACATACTGTTTGTATTTCAAAAGTTATATTATATTTTATTCGTTCCGCTATGAGATTCGTGTTCACTCTGATGATGATGTTCTTCTTCTTCTTCTTCTAATCTATTAGTTCTATCTTATCTATTCTCACCCTCTAATTTCTTTCATTAATTACCGGGATTTTTCGATGTTTTGGTTATCGACATCGAGCTTATGTCGATAACCAAAGTCGCCAAAAATCCGGGTCGTTACACAACCTATACAAATCAAGCAACTAATGAAAGTTTTTTTTACTGTGCATGTTTGTATGTATCTTTGTTTAGGAGCCATTGATCAACTAACAAGAAGTTTAGTATGCGAATGGGAGAAAGACAACATCGGAACAAATGCTAGTTGTACCTGGATACATCAAAACACATATGACGTAGATTGTACGTAATATATCATGGTTATTCATAGCGTGAGTAAAATTTGAGATAAATTAATATGGTAATGATGCAATATTTTCACTTAATGGTATGTTGTCATTGTTATTATTGGGTTATGGACGATGAAGAGTTGTATGGAAAGCACGTGTCATGCACACCATTGGTCTCTTTGGTGAAGTCGATGAAGTTGCACCAAAAATACATGAAAATTCAGAAGTTGCAAGTAAGTATGGCAGTGTGTGTTTTCGACAATGTGGTAGGCATTCTTGAAACCAGCCAGTAATAAGTTTGTCATTACAAGTAGTAACTACTAATAAGTCCGTGAGTAGACTTTCTAAGACCTCATTGAAAGCGGCTGATGCCAAAGAAATGATGAAAGCAATAACCAACATGGAGGAAGGCTTCGAGACAATGAACTATGTACCGATTAAGAATAAATCTTTGCATTGTACTATATACTTAGTACGCTTGTTGAACAATATACATATTAATATGCTTGTGAACAATGTATTGTATTTTGTAATATTTTTATTGTTATCGCTGTTGAACTTTGAAGTGTAACATACTGTTGTTAAACGTTGTAATTTCAAATTTTGTTTTGTTATTGTATTGAACTTATAAAAAAGAATTGGTTTAATGATCTTTCTTTTGTGATGTTATGTTAAATTTGTAAATATTTGTATTGAGTACGAAAATTAAATGAATTTGGTATTGTAAGAGAGCCCAAAAAAGTACATTTTTTATAAAAAGAGATATGCAAATTCGCAACGGCTTTGACTCGTTGCTAAATCAAAAATCGTAATGGCTTTGAGTCGTTGCCACTACAACAAAACATCATATATATAGCATAATATCATAGCGTTCCAATTTAAAGGCTATATAAAAGGCAAATTGAACTATAATCCAATGTTTAATTTAGCTATTAAAATAATCATACCGCTGTCTCTTCAGGCTAAATATTCTCACGCGGTAGCGCACCATTGGATAAAATTTAGGCCGCGAAAAAAATATACTTTCCCCTTTCCTTACTTCCCTCTTTACCAAAATTTTGCCTCGTTTCCATCCACTCCAATGCAACCACCACATCGATTTCATCCACTCCAACAAAGTTGTAATGATCTTTCTTTTGTGATGTTATGTTAAATTTGTAAATATTTGTATTGAGTACGAAAATTAAATGAATTTGGTATTGTAAGAGAGCCCAAAAAAGTACATTTTTTATAAAAAGAGATATGCAAATTCGCAACGGCTTTGACTCGTTGCTAAATCAAAAATCGCAATGGCTTTGAGCCGTTGCCACTACAACAAAACATCATATATATAGCATAATATCATAGCGTTCCAATTTAAAGGCTATATAAAAGGCAAATTGAACTATAAGCCAATGTTTAATTTAGCTATTAAAATAATCATTCCGCTGTCTCTTCAGGCTAAATATTCTCACGCGGTAGCGCCCCATTGGATAAAATTTAGGCCACGAAAAAAATATACTTTCCCCTTTCCTTACTTCCCTCTTTACCAAAATTTTGCCTCGTTTCCATCCACTCCAACGCAACCACCACATCGATTCTCCAGACAAAGGACATCGTATCCGAGAAAGAAAATCGACCATTCCACGTATCCGACAAAGGACATTCCAGATCGGTTCTCACAGCCAGCGACGAAGTGGAATCAGACGCTGAATAATGGCGACGTCATCGATTAAATTGGTTGGTAATTTCGATTTTCGAAGTTTATATAGATTTCATCATCGATCATTAGTCCACTGTTGATTTTCGTGTTTATATGAGTTTGATTTTTGAAGTTCTTGTAGTAATGATTCATGGGTTATACGAGTTTGATTTGTGGAGTTCTTACAGTAGTGATTCACTGTTTATTTTCGTAGTTTTTTTATTTTGCAACTTTTTAAAACTGGTTTGACTGCCCATGTAAAATAACCTCATTAGTGTCTTCTACTATAGTTTGTGAGGCTGCTAGCTTCAATCTTCATCCAAATGTATTGGTAAATAGGTGTAAGTGGGAGAAAAATATCATGCATCTCAATGTCCAAGTTGCATTCGGAATCATAACTTTTTAGGCTGTTAAAAGGTTTCAACCAAAATTTTCAATTCAAAAGAAATTTTACTGCGATTTTGTTTTCTAGTACACAAATAAATACAAAACGGATGCCTCAAGTTGAGCACCTTCTTCCCTATCCAATTCTTCTTGTTTCTGCAAGCTTGTTGACAGTTTCCATTATTGTCCACATTGTTCTATTCTTTCAATCATATTTATAATTGTAATCGACTTTTATTACAAAATTCGATCTTGATCGGTGTTACTTTACAAGAGTTTGCTGTTTTCTAAGAAGAATGACGTGTGTTTGATTGGTTTTGCATGTCGGTACTGAATCAGTAAGAAAATTGTCATCCGAGGTGGCGATTAAAGTTTTCTTTGTGAGTGGGCTGATGATAAATTGAGGTTGATTGATATGGAAGAAGTTGATTTGGTTGAGCTTAAATTTAGGCTTGTTGATGGTACTGATATTGGCCCAAATAAATATGATCCTTCTACTTCTGTTGGATCTCTCAAAGAAGTAATTTTGAATGGATGGCCTAATGGTAAGAAATACTTTTATATACTTTTTTCAATGAACAAAAATAAAATTTTGGTGCATCTGACCTGGTATTATGACATCAGTGTATATCTTGAGTTGAATTGATTGATTTCGTACAATTATACTTCTGTTTAAGTGGTTTCAAGCTTCTGTTGATGATCAAATTATAGGCAATATCCATGTTTCTTTCTTGAAAATAGAACCCTCTACTAGCTAATTCTTTTCGCAAGCCATTATAACTCACACTTATTTGATAATTTATGCATTGCAATAATTATTGCAAAAACATCAGATTGGAGGTTACAAATTCCATAAGTTTTATGTCATAAAATTAGAACAAAGACTTTTGAACTATCATTTAATGCACTAAAATAAATGTACTATCAATATTAGTAGTAGTTTAGCTGACTTAGAAGGCAATTTGATTGCCTTCTTGGCCTTGGAAGGTAGGTTGACTGTCTTTTCAATGTTAGAAGGCCGTCTTCTCAAGCTCTTAAGGCAGTTTAATCCAGAGGCCTTTACATGTTTTCCTTCAAAACTCAAAAGGAGGTCTAAGTGCTTTGTCAGCCATGGAATGCATTTTCATTGCCTCAACAACCTAATTGACGTCGAGAATGTACTTTTGAATTTACAACCAATTATGAAATAGAGACTCAATTTACATTTGAATTTTGCGTCAGACGCTTCAATAATCAGGTTTATTGAATTATGGTTATAGTTGATGTGAATTTTAGTCTGGGTTAGGTGTGTGTATGTAACACCCCACCTCCGCTAGGGTCACTCTTTCGGGGGCACTAGCTTCTGGGGGGCGTTAGAACTGGGTAAACATGCATAATGATATATCAAGGCAGAACAAGAATCATAAATATATATGTAAAACAGAGTAAGTGAGAATAAAACAGCGGAATATCTCAAACCATCTCAAAACAAGTCTAGTCGATCGGCTCCCTATAAACCTAACACGTCAAGTGTTGGTGTCCATACGGCCCACATATGGTTGTAGTCAGACTGTGCTGGGTCCACCTTCGGGTGTATCAAGCCCTCGGGTGTCAACCCCAGACACCTAAGCAATAATGCACAGTCTAAACCTACTGGTACCCGTGCCTCGAGTTTGTCCAACACCGGATTACGTGCATGTCCGTAGCCCGCCTGGACCCGCACCGTTGTACCACTCAGCCGTCGCTTTGGTCGCTTACATCAGTCCAGTAATCGTGCCCCGCCCTAGCCTAGCCTCTAGGGTTGTGAATGATACCAAACTGGGATTACTGCTGGAACAGACCACGTTGCTAGGGTTTTCTAAGAGGGTTAAGTGTGGTTTAACCCCTCACTAATCATGGATTAAATTAGTTAAGTGTAACCAACAGTTCACCACTTAACCCCATTTAATCCCTCGTATCCCCAAAATTGGTTAAGTATTAGTGGGCCATGACTTAACCCTAATCATGAGGCATTAATTTAATTGTACCTTAACATCTCACATTAGACTTTGTTGCGGTTACTAGTTAAGCCGGGCGGGTCCGGGTAGCTTTACACCACAACTTGGTCTAACCTCGGGTCCAAGGTACACATGACCAACTTCTCACATTGGGTCCTATTGTTTGTAGCAACTAGTTAAGCCGGTCGGTTCCGGGTAGATTTACGCTACAAACTCAACCCAACCTCGAGTTGGCCATACTTATGTTTTCTAAGTGTCATGTCCACTTTATTTTCAAAACATAATTACAAGTTTAACAAATACTTGGGTAGACCTAACTTAATAGGTAAATTCCCAAGGGGTAGACCTAACTTAATAGGTAAATTCCCAATCTCATATTTCCATGTATTTTAAGTTTTACCCCAAACCCCCCCCCCCCCCCAACGTCATTCTATCGCTTACATATTCGTCATGACGCATAAGGGATAGAAAGAGGGAACTTGGCACAACATACATGATGAATCTTACATATCATAATAAACATGCATAACATGTTGGACTTGCATAACTTAGCATAGTGAACTTGCATAAACATGCATAACTTGTTAAACTTGCAAATCATGGCATAGTGAACTTGCATAAACATGCATAACTTGTTAAACTTGCAAATCATGGCATAGTGAACTTGCATAAACATGCATAACTTGTTAAACTTGCAAATCATGGCATAGTGAACTTGCATAAACATGCATAACTTATCAAACATGTGTAACATAGCATAGTGAACCCACATAAGCATGCATAACTTATTAAACATGCATATCATAGCATAGTGAACTCGCATAAGCATGCATAACTTATTAAACATGCATAACATAGCATAGTGAACTCGCATAAGCATGCATAACTTATTAAACATGCATAAATCCCAACTTTCATCACATATTAACTTTAGAGTTTCTAAAATGAAGGTAAGAGGGCTTACTAATATTATGAAGACACAAATCTACTAATAAAGATTGAGAAGCCCTTTATGCAAGCATATAAAAACCCAAAACAAAGCTCCAATTAACAAAAATCCCAAAAACTCTAGCTTAGCAAATAAAGCTTGCAACTTGATGATGTATGCAAGCTAATGATCATTCATACAACTTAGAAATGCTTGTATGAACATCAAAATCTTCATAGGAATGATTTTTGAAGAGGGTGGAGGCTAGGGTTTTTAAGTGGAGGCCATTTGAGAAATCAATTTGACATAGTTTGGTTGCTAGAATGAATAATGGGGTTTTAGGGTAGGATTAGGGGCTTATTTATAGAAGATTAGAGTGTTTTTAGCCCTAGGATTAACCCTAGGTTAGTTTAGGTCCGTCAGATTTCGGAATTCTCTAGAACCAAGCCACAAGACCAGACCAAAACCCAAAATGGTGCGCCAGGCAAAACTGTCCGGCCACCCCGTGTCGACAGGGTTGTCGACAGGGCAGTCGACACCCTTAGACCCCTGTCGACATGCCTGTCGACATGGGGGTCTTGGCGGGAGTTTTCCCGCCTGACGCCAGTTAGCCCTAATCCTTGTTTTTAATTTAAAATTTAAATCTGTTTTTAACATGGAAATTTCTGAAAACTTCAATGGGCCTTAACTGGGTCATACGGACTCCGATTTTCGAAATCTCGGACTCTATTTCGCGTATTTTTCCGAGACGAACGCAATGGCATAGCCCGTTTCCCTTGATTCAGATTTTAGAATTAAATTCTGCCTCGATTTATGTTATAACAGGTTATTGAAAATACGGGTTGTTACATTCTCCCCTCCTTAAAGGATTTCGTCCCCGAAATCTTCAAGTTAGGGAGAACGTATCCTACCATCCAATCATCCATCTACTCAAAGCATCATCCACGAGCAATCATTGTCCTTAAAAGATTCTAAATGTTGTATGAACATATGCAAAAGTGTGTGTATATGTACTTATCTAATGCAAAGATCAATGCAAAATATGTTAGTGAAATGTATCCATATGTATGCAAATCCCTAACATAATGTATAATATCTACATGCGTGCTCAATCATACATCCATATGCAACATCCATGTGATTGCATACAAATTTCATCCAAGAATAAGCATGAACACTCATGCACATGCAATATGAGGAGTGTGTGAGCCGATCTAGTGCCTAATGTGTATCATGCATCCACGAGTAACCACTTGCAAACACTTGCAACCACTTGCAACCATCAAACATAACATGTCTCAAACACATGTTTCATCCAAAGGGTTCTACCTAAGGTTCTCATGATAAGATTAGCACGATAACTAGATAAATATGGATAGACATGGAAAGATAAAGAGATTGAGAGTGTACCCTCAAAAAGGAATGGATAAAGCCCACTTATCTTCTCCTCGGTTTCCCAAGTTGCGTCTTCTTCGGCTTCACCCCATTGAACCTTCACCAGCTTGACCTCTCGATTCCTTAGCTTCTTGGTCTCCGTCCCCAAGATACGAATCAGAGCTCTCCTCAAAGTTGCCACTTTCTCTACTTCCACGTCTTTAAGAATGCTAGGTTCAACCACCTCAGCGGACTCATGTAGGCACTTTCGGAGATGCGAGACATGAAAGACATTATGCACTCCGGACAGCTTCTCGGGCAATTGCACTTTATAAGCCATCTTCCCAATTCTCTCTATGATAGGGAAGGGTCCAACAAACCTTGGTGCTAACTTCCCTACTGCTCCAAATCGAACCACATTCCGCAAAGGAGAAACCTTCACGAAAACCATATCCCCAACATCAAACTCCAAATCAGTCCTTCGCCTATCAGCATAAGACTTCTGTCTGTCTTGGGCCGCCTTCATCCGTCTTCTAATCAACTCGACCTTCTCGGATGTATCTCTAATCATGTCAGGTCCAAGTATAAGCTTATTGTAGTCTCCCACCAACATGTAGGTGACTTGCACGGTCTCCCATATAAAGCCTCAAATGGTGCCATCCCAATGCTCGCCTGATAACTGTTATTATAAGCAAATTCCACTAGAGGAAGATGGTCTTCCCAAGTACCACCAAAATCCAGAATGCAAAGCCTCAACAAGTCCTCAAGTACCCTATTCACCCTTTCTGTCTGACCGTCCGTTTGTGGGTGATAAGCCGTACTCAGGTTCAACCTCGTGCCCATAGCTTCCTGCAAACTGTTCCAGAACTGACTAGTAAAGATGGGGTCTCGGTCACTGACTATGCTAGAAGGGACTCCATGTAGTCGCACTATCTCACGAAGATATACTGATGCTAGTCCAGATGCGGTCCTTTTGCTCTTCACCGGAATGAAATGAGCACTCTTCGTAAGCCTATCCACAATGACCCATATGCTTGTATTTCCTTTTCTTGACCTTGGCAATCCGTCAACAAAGTCCATAGAAATACTCTCCCACTTCCATAGTGGGACCTCTAGAGGATGCAATAGCCCACCGGGCTTCTTCGACTCGGCTTTAACTTGCTGGCAAATAATACATCTAGAGACAAACTCTGCCACATCCTTCTTCATTCCAGGCCAGAAAAAAATGCGCTTCATATCCTTATACATCTTATCTCCACCCGGATGTATAGTCAACTTGGAGCGATGTGCTTCCTCAAGAACTTTCCTCACCAAGTCTTCCACCATCGGAACACAAAGCCTTCCGTCTCTCCTCAGCCAACCCTTATCATCTATAGAATATCGAGCAAGGTGACTAGATGTCTCCCCTCGAATCAGCTTATCCATAATCTCAATCATCTGAGGGTCTTCCTTCTGCGAAGCCCCAACTTGATCCAGAAGGGTAGGCCTGAGCTCAAGAGATGCTAAAGAACCGGTCATCGACTCAACTGCCAAAGAGAAATCAAAGGTTGCCAAGAACTCTAAATTCTTCATCTCAACAAATAGAGGACTTAGTGTCAACCTTCTTCTACTCAGCGCATCCGCTACAACATTCCCCTTGCCAGGGGTATAGGCTATATCAAAATCGTAGGACGCCAAGAATTCCATCCACCTTTGCTGCCTCAAGTTCAGATCCTTCTGCGAAAAGAGATACTTCAAAGACTTATGATCAGTATACAGCTCAAATCTCTCTCCCAGAAGATAATGACGCCAAGCCTTGAGTGCATATACTATCGCTGCCAGCTCTAGATCATGAGTGGGATAATTCTTCTCATGCACCTTAAGTTGCCTACCACCAAAACATATAACTCTGCCTTCTTGCATCAGAACGGCGCCCAATCCCGTGCCACAAGCATCAGTGTACACGGTAAACATCTTACCACCATCGGGTAAAGCTAGAACTGGTGCTGAGGTAAGGGCTCTCTTGAGTCTCTAAAAAGCAAGCTCACAGTCCATATCCCAAGCAAAAACTAAGTTCTTCTTCGTCAACTTAGTAAGAGGAGCGGATATCTTCGCGAAGTCCTTGATGAACTTCCGGTAGAAACCCGCAAGACCTAGAAAACTTCTCACTTCGGTTGCATTCCTTGGAGTCTTCCAATCCTGCACAGCAACTACTTTAGCGGGATCCACCGCCAAGCCTTGCTTAGATACTATATGCCCAAGGAACCGAACTTCCCTTCTCCAAAAGTGACACTTGGAGAACTTGGCCTTTAACTGATGCGCTCTAAGCGTATCCATCACCTCTACAAGATGCCTCGCGTGCTCTTCTTCATCCTTAGAGAAGATCAGAATATCATCCACAAAGACCACGACGAACTTGTTCAAGAACTCCCGAAACACCCTACTCATCAAGTCCACGAAATACGCGGGTGCATTCGTCAAACCGAACGGCATAACAAGCCATAGAATCCATCTGGAGTTCTGAATGCAGTCTTGTCTATACTATCTTCAGCCACTCTGAGCTGATGAAATCCAGTAGCAAGATCAAGCTGAGAGAAAACAGAAGCACCAACAAGCTGGTCAAAAAGATCATCAATCCTCGGTAATGGGTGTCTGTTCTTCTTAGTCAGCTTATTCAACTCCCTATAGTCCACACAAAGTCGAAGAGAACCATCTGCCTTAGTAGCAAACACCACAGGCGCTCCCCATTCGGATATACTTCGTCTGATGAAGTTCTTCTCAAGCAACTCCTTTAATTGCTTGTTGAGCTCCCGTCTCTCACGCGGAGCCATGTGCCGAACGGGCAAAGAAACAGGCTTAGCATTATCCACTAGATAAATGCGAAAATCAATCTCTCGTTTAGGGGGCAACCCCTTAACTTCTTCAAAAACATCTGGATAATCTCGGACCACCCTTACTGACTGAAGGGTTTCCTCTGACGAGTCGAGAGATTCAAGATAGCACAACATGACGGGATTCTTCGGATTGCATGAAATCTCTAAGGTGTTGCCAAGGCGAGTCACAAGCCTTACAACCCTATGCTCACAATCAAGAATGGCTCCATGTCTAGACAGCCAATCCATGCCCAAAATCAATCCGTATCCCCTGAAACCAAGAACATATGCACTACACAAGAACTCTACACTAAGTATAGAGATCCTCAGATCCTCACATATCATAGATAGATGAGCAGAACCCCCAATGGGATTCGAAACACAAACGGGATCATCTACTAAGCTAGTACTAAGGTGCAAACTATCAACAAGATCAGATGAAATAAAGCTATGTGATGCACCAGAATCAAACAAGGTACGAACTGGAAGATCGGAAACATAAACAAGGTTCTCAACAGAAACACTACCTCGATCGGGAACTGGAGCGGTATTGAGAGCATGAACTTGCCCTCCTGAAGGTCCAGCACGCTTAGTCTGACCCTGCCCTTTCTTCTTCGGGCATTCCTTGCTGAAGTGTCCAGTCTCACCACAGGAAAAACATCCACCACTAAGCTTCCTTTTCTTCTTCCTACAATCCTTAGCAAAGTGTCCAGGCATACCACAGTAATTGCACTTTCCCTTGCCTTTGTTGTTGTTCCCCTTCTTGTTCTTGCTCTGATTCCCCTGACTGCTTTGACCACCTTGATTGCCTTTACCCTGAGAATCAGTCTTCTTTGCTTGAGTATCACTCGACTTGTCCTCTTTCTTTCCATCTCCCTGAAGTAGAGCCATATCGACCAAACTCTCAAAAGTAGCCCCATGCGGAATATGTGACATCGCCAAATCCTGCAGCGGCTCATTCAACCCTCTAGCAAATCGAAGAGCCTTCTTCTCAGGAGTGTTCACCATATCCAAACCAAAACGGGCCAGCTGATTAAACTTGTTCACATACTCCTTGACAGACATATCACATTGCTTTAATGCAATGAACTTCTCCATCTGTAAATTCGCCTCAGCAGAAGATAGAAACTTGGCCACAAATCTAGCCCTCAAATCGGCCCAAGTCTCAACAGGCCTCGTCCCATTGGTGACCTCCCACCAATAGGCTGCTTCGTCCTTCAAAAGCCACACCGTCAATAAGATCTTCCTTTCGTCATCAATCCTAAAGATAGCAAACAAGTCCTCAGTGTCTTTCAGCCAATTCCTAGCTTCAACAAAAGATTCCTTGCCTAGGAAATTCTTGCCTCCCATCGCCTTGAAGTCTTTACAAACCTTTGTGAACTCAACCTGAGGATGCTGAGGGGGAGGAGGAGGAAGAGGAGCCTCAGCAACTGGAGGGGGAGGAACAGGAACCACAGGAGGAGGGACATTAGGGGGAGGATTCTCAACTACAGGAGGAGGAGTGGGAGTAGGGTTTGCGGGGTCAGCTGCCGCCCTAGCTTCTAGAAGTCTCCTATACCAGAGTGGTACGTTTACTCCATCCGGGATGGCAAGATTCTCAGCCATACTGAAACGAATAGATAAGATAAGATTAGGTCAAGGGAACGAAGGATAATGCTAATGGCTTTTTGGGGAATAGCCTTTTAAAATACTAGACTTTTCTTTGGAAAACACTTTATACTTGTTTTGAAAATAGTTTTTCAAAAGTCTTTTAAAAACTTTTTGTTCTTTCTTGTAAACCATACGCTCTGATACCAAATTTGTAACACCCCACCTCCGCTAGGGTCACTCTTTCGGGGGCACTAGCTTCTGGGGGGCGTTAGAACTGGGTAAGCATGCATAATGATATATCAAGGCAGAACAAGAATCATAAATATATATGTAAAACAGAGTAAGTGATAATAAAACAGCGGAATATCTCAAACCATCTCAAAACAAGTCTAGTCGATCGGCTCCCTATAAACCTAACACGTCAAGTGTTGGTGTCCATACGGCCCACATATGGTTGTAGTCAGACTGTGCTGGGTCCACCTTCGGGTGTATCAAGCCCTCGGGTGTCAACCCCAGACACCTAAGCAATAATGCACAGTCTAAACCTACTGGTACCCGTGCCTCGAGTTTGTCCAACACCGGATTACGTGCACGTCCGTAGCCCGCCTGGACCCGCACCGCTGTACCACTCAGCCGTCGCTTTGGTCGCTTACATCAGTCCAGTAATCGTGCCCCACCCTAGCCTAGCCTCTAGGGTTGTGAATGATACCAAACTGGGATTACTGCTGGAACAGACCACGTTGCTAGGGTTTTCTAAGAGGGTTAAGTGTGGTTTAACCCCTCACTAATCATGGATTAAATTAGTTAAGTGTAACCAACAGTTCACCACTTAACCCCATTTAATCCCTCGTATCCCCAAAATTGGTTAAGTATTAGTGGGCCATGACTTAACCCTAATCATGAGGCATTAATTTAATTGTACCTTAACCTCTCACATTAGACTTTGTTGCGGTTACTAGTTAAGCCGGGCGGGTCCGGGTAGCTTTACACCACAACTTGGTCTAACCTCGGGTCCAAGGTACACATGACCAACTTCTCACATTGGGTCCTATTGTTTGTAGCAACTAGTTAAGCCGGTCGGTTCCGGGTAGATTTACGCTACAAACTCAACCCAACCTCGAGTTGGCCATACTTATGTTTTCTAAGTGTCATGTCCACTTTATTTTCAAAACATAATTACAAGTTTAACAAATACTTGGGTAGACCTAACTTAATAGGTAAATTCCCAAGGGGTAGACCTAACTTAATAGGTAAATTCCCAATCTCATATTTCCATGTATTTTAAGTTTTACCCCAAACCCCCCCCCCCCAACGTCATTCTATCGCTTACATATTCGTCATGACGCATAAGGGATAGAAAGAGGGAACTTGGCACAACATACATGATGAATCTTACATATCATAATAAACATGCATAACATGTTGGACTTGCATAACTTAGCATAGTGAACTTGCATAAACATGCATAACTTGTTAAACTTGCAAATCATGACATAGTGAACTTGCATAAACATGCATAACTTGTTAAACTTGCAAATCATGGCATAGTGAACTTGCATAAACATGCATAACTTGTTAAACTTGCAAATCATGGCATAGTGAACTTGCATAAACATGCATAACTTATCAAACATGTGTAACATAGCATAGTGAACCCACATAAGCATGCATAACTTATTAAACATGCATATCATAGCATAGTGAACTCGCATAAGCATGCATAACTTATTAAACATGCATAACATAGCATAGTGAACTCGCATAAGCATGCATAACTTATTAAACATGCATAAATCCCAACTTTCATCACATATTAACTTTAGAGTTTCTAAAATGAAGGTAAGAGGGCTTACTAATATTATGAAGACACAAATCTACTAATAAAGATTGAGAAGCCCTTTATGCAAGCATATAAAAACCCAAAACAAAGCTCCAATTAACAAAAATCCCAAAAACTCTAGCTTAGCAAATAAAGCTTGCAACTTGATGATGTATGCAAGCTAATGATCATTCATACAACTTAGAAATGCTTGTATGAACATCAAAATCTTCATAGGAATGATTTTTGAAGAGGGTGGAGGCTAGGGTTTTTAAGTGGAGGCCATTTGAGAAATCAATTTGACATAGTTTGGTTGCTAGAATGAATAATGGGGTTTTAGGGTAGGATTAGGGGCTTATTTATAGAAGATTAGAGTGTTTTTAGCCCTAGGATTAACCCTAGGTTAGTTTAGGTCCGTCAGATTTCGGAATTCTCTAGAACCAAGCCACAAGACCAGACCAAAACCCAAAATGGTGCGCCAGGCAAAACTGCCCGGCCACCCCGTGTCGACAGGGCTATCGACAGGGCAGTCGACACCCTTAGACCCCTGTCGACATGCCTGTCGACATGGGGGTCTTGGCGGGAGTTTTCCCGCCTGACGCCAGTTAGCCCTAATCCTTGTTTTTAATTTAAAATTTAAATCTGTTTTTAACATGGAAATTTCTGAAAACTTCAATGGGCCTTAACTGGGTCATACGGACTCCGATTTTCGAAAACTCGGACTCTATTTCGCGTATTTTTCCGAGACGAACGCAATGGCATAGCCCGTTTCCCTTGATTCAGATTTTAGAATTAAATTCTGCCTCGATTTATGTTATAACAGGTTATTGAAAATACGGGTTGTTACAGTGTAGCCTTTAGTTTATTAGCTGTTTATTTATGTGATCATGTAAACACATGGTTAATTACTTAGGAATCAAAGATGTTGCACCTTATGGCTTGTAAACAAATATTTTACATTTTGAATATCGGTTTGCTTGGCAAATTAACAAGCAGCGACATAGGTCTTCTTTTGCTTCTTCTGGTAGTTGTATATCAATGGCTGTTTAGAAACCATATGTTAGAGGAAGAAATGTAAAATTATATATTTATGCATCTTTCTCATAGAATAATCATTTTTATATTTCAGCTATGCTTAAGAGTAGCCATTTTCCTATCTGAAAAGTGGACATATTCTTTGAAAAAACTCATTATGTGGTAACTTCAGTAATCATTACAATATTTCAGTGATACATACATTGTTGCATTGATAAATAACTTTATTTGGTTATTCAATAAACATGCTATATAAGTACATGTTTACTTTGTCTTACCCCTTCGGCGGTCACTTTTATTTTGTACTGACACATCTGTGAAGTCACTTGTACTGACATAATATTTTTGGTAAGACATGAAACAGACTTTGACATGTTTGAGACTACTAGGCTAGACTTAGGATTTCTAACAAAATAATTATAATAAAATCAAGTAGACAGATGTGAAGTGTTTAATATCAATAATAAACTTTAAAGATGGCAGTATGAACACATAACATACTATCCTTCATCTGGGATAGTATAATTTATCTTCTTGGTAGCGCTGCATAAATTGGTTCTCTAAGGATTTTTATCATTTCAAGTTTTCAACAATTATTTACTTTAAGAAAATGCATTAGATTACCGAAACAAAGATTATGGATGATAAATCAAGTAAGCTCATTCAGCTGAAGTTGGGAATCAGCTTTAACAACACAGTGACACTATTTTAGTTGGAATTTCGATTGTCTAGTGGAAACTTGTGACCACTACTTCTTTCAAAGTGTATGGAACTTACCAAAAAATTTCCAAAATTTTTTTGTGAACAGATAACCCCATAAATATGACAAATTACATTACTCAAGAACTAAAGAAAACAAGTTACAAATGCTCTATTATGTTTAACTTGTCATAGTTTTCATCCCTATTCGATCGTTAAGGCGTGTACTAAAATAATTATCGTTCAAACTCAAACTTCTCTTACTGGAACTAGTTTGTAAAATAAATGTTGCTGTAAGCTTCGATTAACTAAATTATATATTGAGTTGATTAGAACTTTTTTGACTTTAATACCCACGGTACTTATTTAGTTACCCTCTTTACTTTTTTGGATTTTTACTAATGTTCCAAAAATGTCAAGAACTATGCTTCAAACTTCAATTCTTTATGTTAAAAGCTCAACTCGTTATATATATGCATACATGTGGTACACGCTACTTTGCTTTGCTGTTACTGGATATGTGACATGGCCATTGTATTTTAATTGTTGATAGATTTACTTTCTTGTTTAAAACGAGATCTGACCCTTGCTTCTTTTTTCCCTACTCAATTTTACTACTCTTCTCTTGCATTGGTTTCTTCCCTTCATTTAGAATCAAATAACTTAATAGCTGTTTCTGAGAATGATTATGGCTTTTCTTGTTTATTGTATTTTGTATGAAACTGCAGAAATACCTCTTTTTCACTATAATATTGGGTGTAACATATGTGATGCTGAAAATATTAATTTGTTATTAGTGGGTATCCATTACGCAATTTCATATGTAAACCTTTCAACATTCAGCTTCTATATTCATTTCCTTTTTTTCTTTATTGTGTTTGAAATTTTATTTTATGTTAGATTATAATAAATTAACTAAAATAATTGTTTTCAAGATAAATTTGAATGGATTTTTTAATCGAAAGGTTGTAATGGTAATTTTCCACATTTTTCATTCAACATGAAAATGACTTTGTTATGGCAATTAGAGATTTTTAACTGTTTTTCTTTTCATTTGTTATTGCGTATTATATACACAAAGTGTCCTCACATGCACGCAATATCAATATGTCAAAGTTCAGAATGGTGAACGTTGGTAAGTGTTGAATCATATTCAACTAATTCTCTTTATTAATGGTGGAGATGTAGTTTTAAATTTAATTGCTCCATTAGTAGTGTGTCACTAGTTTGATTTTTGATTTGAGTATTTGACTCAATGTTATGCACTAGTTTTTTTAATCATTTTATGTGTTTACTATAAGTGTTGAAACAAAGTACCTCAATTATTGAACAATAATGATCCGATTTCTTACTGAAAATACGTGTTTTCTTCATGAGTGGTGGCTGACCTCGCTTGTTGGTTGTTTCTTATTTCTTTAATGTTTCTAAATGTGTCTTGATCTGTGCACATGGGTTGTATGTGTAAATGTTAATTAAATAATAATTTTTCTTAGTTTTGAAAATGCTTGCAAATGGATTTTAATAACTAAACATAAGTTGATGCAATTAGGGACAACCCTAATCCACCAAACCATTCAAATTTGACTTGCATTATTCATAAGTATTACTTATGTCATGGTTCTAGTTATGTCTGTTTATTTAAATATCTCTACCGCTAAAATATTCATTGTTTAATGGTTGTGCACATATAATCAAACTCAGGTCAGTTCAACCTTTGCACAATATTTCTCTCTTCATTCATGCATTGGTAGCTCAAGTGGTAAACTAGTTGTTGTTTTTTCAAATAGTTAAGCTTTTAGGACTACGTAAGCATGCCCCTAAATTTGAAGTTAAATAGGTATTAGTTCTTGCAACATGCAGTGCGTTGTGTTAAGGAAACAATGTAATTTTTCACTAAACATTTAGAACTTGGTTTATTAAGTACAAAACTGTCCAATGGAACAGATATCACATGGAAATAAAAACAAAAGTGACCCAACATATAGTGCATAAATGCTAAGCATATTACAAATTATGTTAATTTTTGCATTAAACTATTCAACTTTTTTATCCACTTTATAGCTCTGAAACTAACAAGGTAGACTATTGAGTTTAGACTTTGAAATCACAGCAAAACAGGAAGCTATTTATACGTATCGGTGTATGTTATATTTTTGATAGTAGATAATGCAATTCTCTATTACATAAAATTATTTATACGTATCAACCTGTTTGCCGCCCTGTCCATAACAACCCTACATCAAAAGACAATAACAAATTTCCTCTTAAATTTATAGCTTATCAGTCAGTTGTTGGTGAAGTGGTGGCATTTTTTAATGAAGAAATGTTACAAAAGTACTTTGAAAATGAAGTAATACACTTGTTCTATCCATTGTTGGGTCGAAGCGGCACGCACCTTGTGCCAACATTATTTGTATTTAGAAGCCGATTTGTAATTTTTTGATTTGTTAAACGAATGGATTCTTTTTGTGAAATTTGAAAAAGAAGGGAATTAGAAGATGGTTTTGCAAAGAGTTCCACTTTTGTTCGAATCACATTTGATAGCTATGTAGAACTAAAAACCAAGGTTTTGACTTTCTTAGGATTCATTGTCATCTTTGTTGATTTAGGTCCTTTTTTCCATTGTACTGGGTACTTTGATTGAGATGGATATTTCTACAAAAATATGTGTCTACATTGAGTTAGGCAAAAGCTTTAGTGGAAATGCGCACTTCTTTATCATTTCCCCAAATGGTGAGAATAGACCATTTTAATGGTCAATCTCACTCTGTGTCGTCATTTTTGAATTCAGATTCGGTGTGCAATATTTTGGCCATGCTCAAAATAAAGATTGTAAAATGAATGCTGTGTGGGTATCAAAATGCAATGGCTAGCATGGCCTGATGTTGCTAATGTTGATTTTAGATCTTAGACTGTAGCTTTTGAGCTCATTCCACTAGCATCAAAGCTGCTAATGCATCAAATGTTATGCATGTTGATTGAAATCAAATGTTTCCTCAGCTGCTTCAAATATTATTTCTACAAGTTGGCCCACAAATACTAGTCACCAAATTGTAATTCAATACCTTTATATGATTTTTCCGCAGAACTAGCGAAAAGGCCCTCTTCTTTTATGCAACTTGCTGTTAAAAGATCTGAGAAATACCTTTCTCAATGTTTTCAATTGATTCAAAATTTGGAGCAATTAAACCTTGTGTAAATGGCAAAAAGACGTCAAGCTTTGGATTGATGCTAACAGAATATCTACCCAAAGTAATATCAAATGTGCATTATTTTTTCATTCATGTTGTAGCCAAGGTACTAAAAATAATATCCTTCTAAATTATTGATACTTTTCATCTTATATTACGATACTTGTATTGCATTTCTCGGATAATGAACCTTTCATGTTTAAGAAACTACCACAAGTATTATCCTTTGTACTGATAAGAGCCTTGCATATCCCATATATGTGAACGCTAAACTCATATATATTTTCCAAATCAAGCAAAATCTTTCGTATATATTATAGGTGGAGAATCTTTACCAGAATATTGAATCGATGAAAAAAATGTACCTAGCTGATCAAAGATGTTGTGGTGAACGAAACAATTCATTTGTTCATGCTGATAGATGAGAAATTGCCAAGCAAGACGCGGATTCTAAACAGGTTCGTCCAACTTTGCATTTGCATACAAATGTAAGTATTAGTGCACCACCTCCATCTACTCTAGGAGCCGGGTTATTTGGAAGTGTTAAATTTGGTGATACAAAATCACAAATTGATTGGAACAAATTTGCAAAGAATGGAAAGTAAATATTTTTATAATGGGAATGCATTGATTGCATTTGATGAGGTGGTAGAGAAATAAATGAAGGGATTAATTTCTTTCATCTATGCTAAAGAAATGGATTGATTTACTTTCTATGTTTACACATTTGTTGTTATGGTAATTTGCCTCCATTATATTATTACCATATGTTGGTAATTTAATTGATGGCTCATATAGATTTGCACTGGCTATATATTGAGGGTTAGACTTTAGTGTAAACACATCCTGGCTTGGAGCCAGTGATCCCCAATGGTGTCTCTTCTTGTTAAACCTGATTGAGGTTTGGATATGTAAACTGTTATTTTGTAATCTCTTGTAATTCTCTTATGTGGTATAAAATCTCTCTCTGTTAGACTGGACGTACACTATGATGATAGCGGAACCAGTATAAATATTGTGTGTCTCTTTATTTCTCTGTTATAGTTATTTACTATTTTGTTGATGTAATAGAATAATTGCTATCAGATTAGATTGGTGTTCAATTGGAAAATCTAGATCCTGCTTATTGCGCTTCCGCATGTGCGCGCAAAAATCATAACAGATTGGTATCAGAGCGAGGCGATTTGTTTTAAATTGTGCATCAATTATTTCTACAAAGGTTGGTAGATTCAGTGGTGATTATGCTATTACTATTTTGGAGAAAAAGAAGACTTTGGTGGAGGAGATTATGTTCAGAGTGAAGAGCGTTCCAATCTGGGAACTTTGACGTGATATGGAGCTATTGTGTTGAAGGGGCTATGGATTTGGGAAGTTTTGATCATGTTTCTTACAGGGATCTTCATGTTGATGATGCTTGAGGGATCCATGATGATCAGGAAAGGAGCTCAGGTCAAGTGATAGACGGGTGTCGAGACAGAGATCATTGTGGTTTAGACAGGGGTCTTCACGTTGATGATGCTCGAGGGATCCAGGGTGATCGAGGAAGGAGCTCAGGTCAAGTGTTAGACGGGTGTCGATGTTATTGCAAGCACTTTCAGACCGTTGATTTATGCGTGGTGCAGCTCATGGTGATAGATGCATCTTTTGCAGGCGGTGGGTGAAGTTTGTAATAACTAAGTGGCAGGAGAGAGATTTTTTGTGCATACAGAGATTTGAATTTTGGCTCTGTATTTGAATTGGTGGTTGAGAGAATTAAATTTTGGCCTTGGCGGTGTTGAGATTACTTTGTTGTCTGCCTTCTTTGTTATTTTGGATATTTGCAACATTTATTGGTGGGCAAGGACGTAGTCTGAGCTCGTTAACAATTGTGTGATGGAGGGTGGCTTTGCTGGAACCCATTTGGTAAATATTCATTTTTGGGGTATCTCATTGTGAGATTTTTATTGAAGGTGGGGTTCTGTTGAAGAGTTTTATGTTGTGAAGAGAATTTGATTGGAGATGGGGTGTTGCAGATATGTGATTTTGCATCAAGGTGGAGTGTTAAATTTGGTGATACAAAATCACAAATTGATTGGAACAAATTTGCAAAGAATGGAAAGTAAATATTTTTATAATGGGAATGCATTGATTGCATTTGATGAGGTGGTAGAGAAATAAATGAGGGGATTAATTTCTTTCATCTATGCTAAAGAAACGGATTGATTTACTTCCTATGTTTACACATTTGTTGTTATGCTAATTTGCCTCCATTATATTATTACCATATGTTGGTAATTTAATTGATGACTCACATAGATTTGCACTAGCTATATATTGAGGGGTAAACTTTAGTGTAAACCCATCCTGGCTTGGAGCCAGTGATCCCCAATGGTGTCTCTTCTTGTTAAACCTGATTGAGGTTTGGATATGTAAACTCTTATTTTGTAATCTCTTGTAATTCTCTCATGTGGAATAAAATCTCTCTCTGTTGGACTGGACTATGATGATAGTGGAACCAGTATAAATATTGTGTGTCTCTTTATTTCTCTGTTTTAGTTATTTACTATTTTGTTGATGTAATAGAATAATTGCTATCAGATTAGATTGGTGTTCAATTGGCAAATCTAGCTCCTGCTTATTGCGCTTCCACATATGTGCGCAAAAATCATAACAGGAAGCTCATCAATACCATCATTGCTGTCAAACGTAAGAATTGAGACCTTTTCTTTCTCTAGCTTTCTAGTATACTGCACTTAGGTTATTTAAGCCTTAACCACTGTTTTGACCATTTCTAAATAATTCCAACTCTTTAACAACTACTTTTTTCCTGTTGGCTATGCTGCTTTGCCTCTATTGTCTTTTTTTTGGCTATTCTTGCCAAATTACCTTGTTGAACCTGCATTAGGTTCCCTAATGTTTTATTGAACCTGCATTAGGAAAGCTATATCAACTACAAATTTGGAGATTGCCATTGTTGTTTTGTTGCAGTAGAAAAGAGTGAACCTGTAAGCTAGGTAACTTCCATTTTGAATCCTTTGCAATAGACTTTTGTATGCAACAACATTTTGTAAGTAACTTAATGACATGTATGTGTTTTGTGGCATGTTTGGTCTTAGATTTGTAAACTGTATTTACTAATATACTTATTTGATTAAAAAGTTTGTATTGTTGAAAATACTTGCTTTAGCATATGAAATGCTGTGTAAATGATAAAAATCATGTTGTACAGTATGTATTTGTCAAAGTCTTAATATACTTTATTTAGTTTGGCTAATAAACTGGATATACCTGATGTGTGCTGAGGGTTGGTGTGTTGCGTTGCATTTATTTTCCTTGTTAGGCGAACTAGTACATGCCTCAGCTTCCTCATTAGACTATGTTCCAGCGCCATGAAAAGCAACACATCATCGCCAATATTAGGCCTTGCTATTTCAAAATTATTAGGGACACTTTAATATGTCTTTATTTGTTTATTTAATTGTATACCGTGTCCAAAAAATAAATAACGTACGATTTGGCCCTTATAATTTTTTACATTATTAGAGGCAGTTGCGAATGACTTTATTATCTGCCCAATTTCACGTGTAGCACAAACAGTAGAGGCAGTTATGCAATTGCATCCGCCTCAAATGCTTAGTAAAGACGCCATTTTCAGAGGCATATTTTAAACTGTCTCTCATAATATTAGAGGCAGTTTAATCAAATATTATGCCTCTATTTGTATTAATGGAGACAACTCTTTGTGCCTCCGATAAATTAATATTTAGTAGTGCATGATAAAAAGAATTCAAGTGACTCTGCTGCTGTTGCCATGCTTTATTTGCTTTGGAGACAACACAGGTGTCTGCTTAACATAATTAAATAGTGTGCGTGCATAAGCAGTAGAGTCTCTCTATGAATAGTTACCATGCCTAGCTTGTTGTAAATAGTTAGTTGACTCGGTTAATTAAGCAGAGTGCATGTTTTTGTTGTGCATGGTATACATTTAGCTAGCTTGAGGATATAGAGTTAGTTTGGTAATCGGATGAAACACTCCGAGGTAGGTGCGATTCTCATAAAAAAACTATTTTTTTTATTTTTGAATTTATTCAGGAGGGAAACCAATCGGAGTTGTAAAACCCTCCCTAGTGCACCTAGCCTGGTCCGCGAGCACCACATAAGTAGCTTATCTTAGCGTTTGCACATGGTAAACTCTTAGCACACCATTCGGGGTTTCGAACTCACGCCACTATTAAAAATCTGTTATTTCTAGTAAAACGCTGTTTTTTAAACTGATTTTTTAAAAATTGTGTCTGCTTCAGACGTGGCCTAATTTGATCAAAAAGGTGAAAGATGGGATTTTGGCTGTTATTCAGACTTAATGTCTTTTGGAATGGGCATGCGCTTGTTCAAGGCAAGATTCTATTTTCACATTTCTTTTTAAGATAAAAATAATTTTCATGTAATTGATTTGTACTAACGATGTGGTTTTTTCTTCAGTATTGTTTTGAGGATAGACATGATTTGTTAAAGTTTATAAAGTTAGTGCAATAGGATGGTCTTTATGTTAATCTTTGCATTGGACCTTATGTTTGTGCTGAATGAAATTTTGGGTAATTAAACCTACGTTACTATATATTCAGAAAAAAATGTATGCTTTATTACATTCTTGTCTTGTGATGTTTTTGAATATTAGCAGGTTTCTATTTGACTTAAATATGTGCCTGGTATCAGTTTTAGAACCAATAACAAGCATTTCAAGGTAATATTTGATCTAATTTTGGTCCCTGTCTTCTAAGTTTAGAGTACGTTTTTTCTTATGTTTGTGAGGTCTTTTGAGTTGTCTGTTCCAGAATTTTCTGATGATCGAATCAATATATAGTTTTTAGTGGGAGCCTACGTTCAAATATAGATTCCAGAAGTTGGATACACTTTGAATAAATGGTGACTTTGGAACATATGAATTGAACAAATTTCAAGTATGGTTATAAGCAAGTTTAATGTGTTGAGTTTATATGCAAAATTTCCAAAAGGCTTATTCACTAATACAAAGTTTGAAATAATGTAATACTGATCTTGTGGACATGGTTTCGGATGTATTAATAAATCTAATTGAAAAGTCTTAGTGCATTTATTCTCAAGACTTGTGCTAAGTTGACAGTATTTAAACTTTCAAGTTTATAGGACCGACATGGTGGAGAATCAGGCAGGATATTAAATTAAAGCCTACTGTTTGGTATGTATTTTCCATGTTATTTAACATTGTCTCATATTGATTTAGAATTTTAACATTCAATGAATACGAAGGACTTCTGAAGAGGAAATCATGGAATAACTAGTATGGTAAATATAACAATGTTTTGTTAGGTCATACAACTTTATTTTGGCACCATGATACCTTAAAATATCGGTTGGGTGCTGCTTAAGTCTTGACAGTCATGAATAAAAATACAAATATTAGTTGTTGTTCAGAATGAAATATATCGTTGACAATTAAGACATGGTTTGGAATTTGCAATAGATTTTTTTGCCAATTTTGTATTATGGGATCGTATATTTTTTTAAACTGCAATGCAAATTAATTGCAAGGAAATTTTATTTATCTTGATCCAACATATTGATGTCATTTTACTGTTAGTACGAAACAGTTAACCTTTTGTAAATTATTTTTTCTGAAATTTGTTTCCAGTGTTTTGAATCATTAGTCTTAGATATGATTTACAATATATCAAATTTGACATGCAGATGACAAGGATTTTCTCAAACAGTGGCTTGATTCTCCTCAGAACGTGTGATCCCCGTTAGAATAGCATGGCTTGTTGTGGTGCTTCTTCCTCTATTGTATGATATTCCTTTACTGTTCTTTTATACAGGAAAAAATATCAAAAAAAGTAAATAAAATGTACATTAAGAAAAGGGAAAAAAAGAAAAAAAGATGAGGAAGATTTATATATTCCTTTACTATTCTTTTATCCCGAGTGCTTGGTCAAGCCTTAGAAAAATATAAAATAAGAAGAAAAAAAAAGGGTAAACAGCTACTGCTGAAAAGGATTAGGCCACTGCATATATAACAGTAAACATCATATATATTTTGTCTAGCAGATTGAATATATATTCAATCTAGCAACACATTTATATATGCTGTGCTGCTGCGGACTAAAGCAGCAGCTACTGTCGAAAAGGAATCAGGTCAATGGCCTGTCCACCTCAAATTCAACTTTTTTTTGTTGTGTGTTTTTTGCATTTTTCTTGGTTATAAGAGTGTAACTTGTACTTGTGAAATGCAGGTTCTAGATGTTGGACGAGCGTACAAGTTGAAGACTAAATGGTTTTTCATGTAATCCTGTTTCAATTTGAAATGATGTTTAAACAAGAGGATTTTCTTTTAAAGGACAAACTTTGGATTTTTTTTGGTGAAAAGTATGGAAAGTTTCAAAATTAGGGAGAAGGACACATTTACACTAAAGGTGGAATTTAGGGGGACCACTAATCTTTTCTCATATACACTATCAGTTGGCCTTCTCACTAAATTCTAAACTTTCCATACTTTTCACCAAAAATTTTGTTAAGTTTGTCCTTCTCCCTATTTTCCACTTTAAACAATATGTATGTTGACTTATTTCTATATTTACTAATAGACTTATTAGATATGACTTTGTAATTGAAATCAAATATGCTTTTGGTATTAATTTTTTGCTTTTGGCAGTTTTGGTTGTGTATTGACTGCTCTGATGTGCACAAGTTAAATAAGAGATTTGCTACATAAGATCATAACTGAAATATATGTTATATATTAAAAATATTTATAGCGGAATATTACACTTATAGAAACAAAATGTGAAATGCTATGTAAAAATTCTAGTAGTGGAAAACCCATTTATATCGTCGAATGTGTGCTACAAAAACACTGATAACGCTATGTATACTACAAGTATTTATAGCGCAAATTTCCACTTATGGAAACAAAATGTAAAATGCTATATAAAATTTAAACCGTGTGAAAAACTTTTCATATCGTTGAATATGAGCTATTGAAAACACTAATAACGCTATAAAAAATAAGTGGACAATTAACATGGCAAAGATTGGAAGCTATGTATTAATGAGGAAGTTAATAATAACGGATTTTTTTTTAAATCACAATGGAAAACATTTTTCATATCAACAAATATGTGCTATGAAAACATTGATAATGCTATAAGAAAATAAACTGATATTTCAGTAAGAAAATAAAATGGCATGATCTGAACGCTATGTAAAACCTTTTATAACGCCAATCATACGTTGTATAATTTATGATGTAATAATGGTCAGATAAAAGCTATGAGGTATGGCAGAGCTATTATAACATGTCGTTATATAACGTCGTAACTAATGCTATAGTAACATATTGTAGCGTTTTCACGTTTCGCAACGGCCCAAAGCTGTTGCTAATTTTTTGCAACGCCTGATTTTGCATCGGCACATAGCCGTTGCTAAATGATTTTGCAACAGCTCAAAGCCGTTGTGAAATAGCATTTCTGATGTAGTGTAGCTTTCCAAGCATTCTAGAGCTCTCCTAACTGAATCTATAACCTAAATAACCATGGATTCACAATTCTCAGACTAAAAGAAAAGGGAAGAAAAAGAGAAATTTAAATTGACCAGATCCAAAAATTTACATTACTTCGAACAGAGTTCTGAACACCCATTTGCAAGTATACATTCTTTTACATCAGATCTTGAATAAGAATTTGTTTTGACTAATTATTCTGTTTTCTGAAGAGATTTGAGGAGGAAGAAGAATGGCAAAGTTTAGACAACCTATCAGAAAATATGAGATTTAAGCTAGGCTCTGCTAGCCTATTTTTAGGTGCTCTTGCACACAGCGCTGAGTCAGCAAAGAATATGACCACAAAACGTTCCAAATTCATAGCCTAGAATTTTCTCAGATCTGGGGTGGTTGACCCTTAGGTCTACCGCCCCCCTTTGGGGGTCGACCTATAGGTCTACACACCGCTTGCATTGAGGAGTCAGTTTGAATTTATTTGAATTATGTATATATATAACCCCCTCGTGTGTATACAAACTTCTAATGCTCATATCTTCTTCATACGTTAGGGGTTTTACGCAACTTGGGGTCTATCTGAACCAGAATTCCGAGACGAACGCAACAGTGATGCCTGTTCCACTTAGTTCTAAATATTTAACTAATTTATTCTTTATTTTATTATCGTTAATGTTCACCCTTAGGAAATTTCATCCCCAAAATTTGGTAAGGGTAAAATCAAGTAATTCCATACATGAATCACAACCATCATTTGTGCATCTAATTTTGCAACCATTTGTGTACTAGTGCAAAGTGTAATTCAACATAATAATTCATGAATGAAATGAATCCTAAGTGGTACATCCTATGTGAACACAATTTTTTCTTGAAAATCTCTTTGGAAACATGATGCACACATCCTAAATATACTGGCAATTTCTATAAAGAAATATTTGAAAAATCAAAATACTTTTTCATCCAAATTATCCCACACTCTTACTGAGCAAGAGCGTAGTTCATCCAATTTTTGCATCCAAAACCCTACTAAGCAACTTTATTTTCGAATTTCAAAAAAAATCTAATTTTTTAAACTCGATTTCTTATGTTACAAATAGGTGGGAAAACGGAAAAGCTCACATCTTCCATTTTTCTTGTATACCTTTTTCTAACTGTACTTGGATTTTATGAAATTATTATACAAAGATCTGTATTTCCTATCCCAGCACAGCCCACGTAAGAAAACTTTCTTTCTTATAGATTTTCTTTAACTGTCATGTTTATTGCTTTACTGAATTTGTTATTTCCTTTTTTGTTATGCCATTAAGTTTTTTTTAGTTTATTTAACTTAATCCTCTGATTTAAGTTTAGTTTCAAATAAGCCTTCTAGTCCTTTAACTAAAATAGGAAAATAGACGCTCTACACAGCTGCTACATAGGACCAAGAATTTCATGACTATGCCCCCCTTAGACAGGAAAGTTTAAACTTCGGAATTATTGAAACGTTTAGTTGTTACCCTAACTACCAACGGGAACAAAATAACATAACGATCCCTACAGAAATGCGATAACGGGTTTCACCCCTATCAGGAAAATTAGCAACAGGATCAAACACATGCTTGCCCTTACTATTTAGTAGTCATCACTACTCCTTCCTGTGTACTAACAGTCATTTCCAAGCAACACCCTAGGGTTGTCCATGCTTACTCATCCTACGGGAACTTACCATTATTCTAAGATAATTCCCGCTATCTACTTCATAGTCTCAAAACTTTTCCCGTGTTCCTTAGGCATTAATCCTTACCTACTCCATACCTTTTTAAAACATGGTTCGGCCTTTTCATTTCACTTTTCTTCCAAAAGTTAAAAGTATCAAAACTTTATTTCCTCACCACAACTTACCTTTTCCAAACCATAAAACATGTCATTTTATAAAAACAAATGAAAATCATTTTTTTCCAAATCACAAAAACTGGAGTAAATAAGGACAACTATTTCTTAATTAGATTTACAACTTGTTCTTGCCTATAAGGTCGGTTCAGTTACTTACTACAAGTTGCAAACATCTACTCTATTCTTAATTTTTACAACTTATTTTGTCCACCCAATAATATTTTCTTGTTAAAATAATTTATCCAAAATGATTGCCAAAAGAATAGAGATTTCAAAACTTTCTTTCCTAAAAATTCTAGTTTTCAATGAAATGCAACCTTTTCTATGTTTTATTTTTTACTCCTTTCATACCATATAGCTTGAAAACTAGCGAGTTATACATGCTCTATAATGTGCACATTTTTCTAAGAGAATTTATTTTAAACAAAATTTTCACAAGAAATCACAGTTTCCTAAATGTACCCCATTTAACTTCAAAACTCAATATGTACTTATTTGCATGTTTTTAAAACTATAACTTTTAAGATCAAAACTTGAAAACACCATAAACCATCTTCCAAAAACTTTTACAATTTCAAGTTCTCAAAAGCAAAAAATAATTTGGGTTAGACTCAAAGTGGGTTTCCAACTCACCAAGGCTTTCCTAGATACTCCCACAAAGTCAATTCTCTCAACTATATATATTCCTTATCCAAATTTCTCTTTTTAACCTTTTCCAATCTATAAGGTTTCACTGTTAAACCCACTAATCTAAAATACTGACACATGGGATCCATCTTTCTCTAATACAAAGCATATTGTACACCTACTACCCAAATTAACCAAGGGTCTCAGATTTCCATATTCTTTCCTTTAGTGTACAAAATAGATATCCCAATTCCTACTATATTATGCTCTTTCTAATTAGTGGGTTCCTCTTATGGATCTAGGTATATATATAATAGATATTTATATTTTAAAAATACAAATACATTCACTCGCTATCTATACAGGAATCCTAAACATAGGCTTTGATATCAAATGTAACAACCCGAATTCCGAAAAATCGATTTTTTTTAAATTCTAATCTATCGAAACTCGTGTAGGCTTGTCTGGTATCCTGCAGAAAAGACAGAAATGTAAAATAATCAGAGCTCAGAAAACATCGCACAGCGGAATGTATAAAATATAACATAATCAAAATATATCCTTACCCAGATAACAATACTGCCTAACCAGTATCCAAAGCTATCATATCTCTGCCACAAATATGGACTGCGAGTATGTTATGAGGAGGAGTTCAGAACACTAGTTCGAATGACTAGATTTAAACTACACATTTTGAATAACCCTACATATACCATTCTGTTACATTTTCTTATTTATTAGGTTACTTGGGTTAACAACACTCAAGGCTTACACACACGTTGTACCCTTCTACTTGCCATGCGATTAATCTAATACAGTATATATGTAGCAACCCCCAACATTAAGGTACACCCTATGGTATCCCACTCGCACGGTCTCCGCTGCAACGCTAACAGGAATATACGCTGTCCCTCATCCTATGCCGAAACGACCTACAAATCTCTGTATAATAATGCTATGTTCTGCATAAAACCTCCATAGCCATGCTACGTATGCGTACGGACTGCCACCTTCAATCGAATCAGATTCCATCATAGAGTAATTCCCTAAAGACTATGATACACCACCCAGAACAAACATGCATGTATCTAGACTTCGTAACGTACGTATTGTTAATCGTACTCGATGTCTCAACCTTGATGATACACCATTCGAAAATGGTATGCATGTATCCGTATTTATTATCTACTATGCACTGAGTTCCGTAACAGGGCTATACAAGAAACATGGAAGTCAACCAGGAGCTTTTTCAGATGCCTGTATACACAGATACTGTGGTATGCATTTTCGTGGTGTTTGTGATCCCACTAGGCCCCTCCCTCAACTAGTGAAAGCAAACAGAATTGAGAGCTACTGACGTGGCCTAAAAATACAACAAACAACATCCTAATTGGCCTGTCCCAGAACAAAAGCCTTGATAGCAAAAGGTCGATGATTTATAGGTTTAGCTCCCCATCTTTCCGCATTATGCGTCATGCATCATGCTAACTATCGATGGCTGGTACACAATGATTGCTATCAATCAGATGGTTAGACCCACCAAAGGAAAACAAATAAGATGGTCGTAACCTGCTTAGTCACAAGGCAATAGGAACGTCGAATCACCTATGTCACCCTACAGCCTTATAACTGCCCTCATGTCGTGGCAGTCAAGGTATACTCACCGGGTAGTAACACGCAGATCCAACCTCTGCAAGCACAGCCTAGTGCTGCCACCATACAAAGGACTACCAGGAGTACCTTAAATGTCCCGGAAGCCGCGTGCTTCCCTTTCTAGTCCTTCGGAGCTAGCGGAATATTAGCATAACAACCAGAATAATCATATGGATGGCACTCTCCTTGTGTATCATGCCACCACGATGATCTACCCCGTTGGGTTATACACCTTCAGATGTACGAACTAGTCTAAGCGCCTCAGGTTAATGTGTTATTAGACCTTATGTCTAAACATTTAATTACATGCTTGCTCTACCTCATCAGATTTTCAGTTAACATGATTACTTCCATTCGTATTTACTTCTTATTCAAGTTACCAACTTCCTCTTGCTTATTAATTTCAGTTATATAACATAACCCATTTAAGTTCATCAATAAGCCTTTAACTTGTTATTCTTATCTGCAGAATTCAGATTCTATGGTTTCCAGACAACATGTTCTTCTTTATCAGCAGGATTTAGATTTTCAGGTTTATAGATTAATTAATTTATAATTAAGTACAACTTATTGCGTTTCATAAGTTCTCCCCTCTTTTCTCTACTCATTACAAACAGCAGGTTTCTGGTTTCCAGACTTAATTTATAATTAAGTACAACTTATCTCATTACATAAGTTATCTCATTCCCTCTATCGCTTATTATAACCTAAGTTATAATTTCCACTTGTCCCTAGGACAAGCCTACCTGTTATCTTTCCTTTTACCATTCAGGTTTATTCATAATAGGTTATTATCATTCCACGTTCATTCCAATTCGTTTACTGTTGTTACTTTCATTCATTTCCATTAATTACAATTAATGCCATTTATTTCTTTCCTTCTATATACATATATTCATATATATGTTTATGCACCTGGCCTCGCACATTAAGCCGACCACTTATGGATGCTGGACTTGCCGGTACGTTCCGAGCAGACTTCTTCCACAATTTGGACTTAGCCCCGTGTCTAAGCACCGTTATATGTATGTTTACACACCGAACCTCTCACATTAAATTTATCATTTATGGATACTGGATTTGCCAGGCGTTTCCGAGCGGACTTCTACCACAAGTTGAATTTAACCTCGTGTCTAAATGCGGTTACAATTATTTATTTACTGTAAATTTAGGCATATTCATTCTTCCAAATTTTACTATAATTATTACTTACATTCTTTTGGCATAATAATATTCTTAAACAAATATTCATGTTCATTGTAAATTACATAATTACAGCGTTCACAACAGAATTTCCCAATTTAGGCAGGTGATTAATGGAAATAGAATTTATATTATCCCAACAGATTAAACAGGTTATGTATTATAGGTTAATAGGTTCATATAACCCCAACAGATTAAACAGATTTACTTAACTTCACATATTTAATAGATTCCACAGGTTACTTACAGTTTCATTAACATGTTCCACTTAATCTTGAATTAAGCCTACAAATTTACATGTTCATACATCCCTAAATTTCTAGTCATATTCTACAGTATTTAATTTCAACAGATTTTAGCAGGTTAACATTTAAGTAGATTAAACATTTCAGCAGGTTTATAGTTCAGCAGATTAATCATTTCAACAGATTACAACAGGTCAAACATTTCAGCAGTTTAATTATACATATTAACGGGGAATGTCAAACGATAATATACCATTATCAAAAAGGCATAACTCAAATCCACTCATCTAACAGCTTTCCAATTCATGAATCTGGTTCAGACCTAGCATTCCATGGCTCTCCGAACTGAATCTATAACCTAAATAACCATGGATTCACAATTCTCGGACTAAAAGAAAAGGGAAGAAAGAAGGGAAATTTAAATTTACCAGATCCCAAGAATTTACCTCATTTCGAACATAATTCTGAGCACCCATTAGCAGATATACATTTTTTCCTCCAGATTTTGAATAAGAATTTCTTTTGACTAATTATTCGATTTTCTGAAGAGATTTGAGGAGGAAGAGGAATGACAGAGTCTAGACAGCCTCTCAGAAAATATGAGATTTAAGCTAGGCTCTATTAGCCTATTTATAGGCGTTCTGCACATGCAGTTTTGAGTCAGCAACGAATATGGCCACAAAACAGTCCAAATTCACAGTGAAGAATTTTCTCAGATCTGAGGGGGGGCATCGACCACTATGTCTACGCGCCGCTTTGTGGGTCGACCAATATGTCAACCCATCCCTTTGGGGGTCTTCCCACAGGTTGACCCACCCCTTTAGGGGTTGACCCATTGGTCTACCCACCCCTTGCATTGACGAGTCAGTTTGAATTTACTTGAATAATGTACATATATAACCCCATTGTCTGCATACAAACTTCTAATGTCATAACTTCTTCATACGTTGTCCGTTTTACCCAAACTTGGGGTCTATCTGAACTAGAATTCCGAGATGAATGCAACGGTGATGCCTGTTCCACTTAATTCTGAATTTTTAATTATATTCTTTAGTTTATTATCATTAATGTTCCTTAAAAATTATAGGGTGTCATAATACCATCCACATCACTTTTCTTCCTACTGGTATTGGTAAAATTTTCTACAACCTTTAGTAATGCTTTCTTTCTTTACTAGGTTGTACACTCTTTCCGAATCACTAATTTTGGCATTAAGGATACCACTCAGGTTTATCACCTTACAAATGAAAATTTCTATTTGTACTACAAACATAATAATTCCTTCGTGAAAGACTTGATACCAATAAAAATAAATTGGGATTTCGGTTTTTTTCATATATATTCACACACACACACATGTGTTATTCCGACATCAATGACATCATCCACTCCATTATCGACATGGATGTAGGGTTGATCCCAATCGAAAACACACGTTCAGATGAGAAGCTACTTTCGGTGTTCTGTGAAGAGTGAAATACGTAGCGGGTATAGGCCCAGGTGTGTATGAAATCCACTCTCCAAGGATTCCATCCACTGAAGAAATTGCCGACCGAATCAACAAAATGCTCCCTTTTCTCGAGAGCAGCATTTTGTGGGTTAACATTTTACGTAAGTAGGTTTCAAAGTCATGGATGTGGCTCTAAAGTCTAGTTTGCCTATCTGCTTCTGTTTTTGGAACTTTTGTGTTTGAACTTCATTTATCTTTGTTAGTTTAGCGTATTTTTTGGAATTTGAGTTTTGTAATTCAAAAATAAAGTTCAAAACAACAATAAGAAAACAATCCAAAGAAAGAATCAAAATGGCAAATAAGTTGAATCTATGAAACGTTCTAATGTAAAACAAATACATACACTGTACTAGCAAAATACAAGTAAACGAACTGGAACTGTATTTTCTCACTTGTGATTGGAAAGAACCATAAAGAGTTTTACATCAGAAGCTAGAAAAGTTCTAAGATTTCATGAAATAATATTGTAAAAGAATCATCGTAGTGGGTTAATTAACATCAATCATAGATGTTGTCACTGTGGTATATGGTCTAAACGATATCAATGAGGCAGGAGTTGAATAGAATAAAAATTGGGAAGATTCCTAATCTTTTCCAATTCCTAATTTTTTGAAGTTTATAACTGCGGGAGTGGAAAATTGTTTATAAAGGAGCTGAACATTATTTTACTGACGATATCGTTTTTTGTTATTTAAATTATAAACTATAAGCGTAGCGATCATTGCGCATCCCATCCATATTTAAAATCAATGACCAGGGGTTTCAAATAAAATTCATGACTGTCATTTGAGACATAATAATCATGGATGGATTTGATGTTGAACTCGTAACTTATATTGTTTGTACAGGCATTAGATAAGATAAGGTATGAGAGTTTACGGGATAAGAGTAAGCTTGAATCGTTCATTAGGATTGTCCCCGAAAATAAGAAGAAGACTTTGAGCATAATTGATAGTGGAGTTGGCATGACTAAAGCTAGTAAGGTATGTTTACAATTTTAAACATAAAGGGTAAGATGCATAATGAATAGTGTGTTGTGGAGGAATTTTGATTCAAGACCGCTCAAATCAAAAATCCCCAACGCCGCGGAAAACGAGATCGTGGTAATAGTGCAAAAACAACCAATCGAACAATCTCAAGCTTATCCAAGCCAATCACAATCACCAAATAATGGAAATAATAGAGCAATAACGAGAAACTAAATCACATAGGGATTTATAGTGGTTCCACCCACGTCTTGTCAGTGTACGTCCACTTTGAGAGAGAAACCTTTATTAATATCAATAGAAGAGTACAAGAGATTGATTACAATGATCAAATTTACTAGAAAATTTTGATTTTGTGGAGAAAAGAATTGAAGAAGATTAGGATTGCCAAAACCCTAATTAGAATAAATCTTGATCTAATCTCTTGATTTGTGATATCTCCTTTTGGATTTGATGTAGCTTATATAGGCATAGAGAAGTATATGGAAATTCCCAAAATTTCCTCTAGATCCGAAATATTCTCCAGATCCAAAATATCCTCCAGATCCAAAATATTCTCCAGATCCAAAATATCCTCCAGATCCAAAATATTCTCCAGATCCAAAATATTCTCTACAATAGTATCGCATACTTCAACACTCCACCTCGATACTATATCCATCTACATCACAACCTTCAATGCACCCAAGCATTTCCTTCTATCCTCAATCAAGAAAGCTTGAATGTTTCCCCAATGAACTCCGGCATAGCCACCGCCCATTGCACTTCACTAACGAGTTCAGGCATAGCCCCCACCCGTCAATAAAGTGTTGAAACATCCAACTCCTAAACCAGTCCCACCGAAAGACAATGTACTCGGGAGTGAAAATGAGTACTTACCATGAAGACAACAACCTCTCACCGATACTCTTCTACACCCAATTTTCTCTCTCAACTGTGCCACCTCGTTGCACCTAGCATCTCTCCAAGCGAATTAAGTTCGAGCAATGCTCGAACTTCCCAACCGGCAATGTCTTAGTGAACATGTCCGCCGCGTTATCCTTTGTGTGCACTTTCCGAAGGCATACTTGCTTGTCTTCATCCATGGCTACTAGAAATGACTCTCTCACTTCAATATGCTTTGTTCGTGAGCTAAACGCCAAATTCTCCGCCAAATGTATAACACTTTGGCTATCACATCGAACATCAATACTCTCATGTTCGAAACCCCAGTCACACAATAGTCGCTTCAAATAGAGTGCCTCCTTTGCCGCTTCCACAGCGGCTATCAACTCCGCCTCCATAGTGGATAAAGCAACTACAGTCTGCAATCTCGATCTCCAACTAATGGCCGTACCACCAAGTGTGAAGACATATCCGGAAGTTGATTTCCTCCGATCCCTATCACCGGCGTAGTCCGAGTCACAATAACCAACTAACTTGCAACTCAATCCATCACTACCACCAAAAACAAGACCATGAGATGCTGTGCCTTTCAAGTATCTCAATATAGCCTTCACGGCTTCCCAATGCGATTTCCCCGGATTAGCCATATACCGACTAACCACCCCGACGACATTTGCAATATCGGGCCTTGTACACACCATGGCATACATTAAGCTACCAACCGCACTTGCATATGGCACCTTTGCCATATAAGCCTTGTCTTTCTCTCCGATAGGTGATCCCTTGTCTGAAAGCTTCATATGTAAAGGTAAAGGTGTATTTAACGCCTTTGCATTCTCCATGTTAAACCGGCAAAGTACCTTCTTAATGTACTCCTTTTGAGACAATCTCAACTCAAAACGCTTTCGGTCCCTTACAATCTCTATGCCCAAGATCTTCTTTGCTTCTCCAAGGTCTTTCATCTCGAACTCCGCCTTTAATTTCTCTTTCAACTTGTTGATTTCTGCCTTGTCCTTAGAAGCAATGAGCATATCGTCCACATACAAGAGTATATACACCCAACAATCATTTCCTAACCTCTTGAAGTAAACGCAAGCATCCTTGATGCTTCGATGGAAGCCACTTTCAGGCATGAAATGATCAAATCTCTTGTACCATTGCCTAGTTGATTGCTTCAAACCATATAGTGATTTCTTCAACTTGCAAACTAGTTCTGACTTACCTTCTACAACAAACCCTTCCGGTTGCTCCATGTAGATGTCTTCATCCAAGTCTCCATGGAGGAAGGCGGTTTTCACATCTAGTTGCTCCAACTCCAAGTTGTAAATAGCAACTAATGCAAGTAGTATCCGGATAGAAGTATGCCTCACAACCGGTGCGAAGATCTCATTATACTCCTTTCCTTTCCTCTGTGCAAACCCCTTAGCCACTAGCCTAACTTTGTATCTTCCATCGTCCTTCACCTTATATATCCATTTGCACCCAATAGCACGGTTTCCTTGAGGAAGTGGAACCAACTCCCAAGTCTGGTTCTTCATCAACGATTGCATCTCTTCCTCCATGGCGCAAATCCACTTCGAGCTATCACTCGAACCCTTGACGTCATCAAGGTCCATCGGCTCATTTTGGACTACATGAAGAGCATAGTCCAAATTCTCACAAAAGCTAAGATAGTTCCAATCACCATATCTTTCGGGTGGCCTTATAGCATGCCGACCAACCCGAGTAGCAATACCATCACCCGGTCTTCCTTCAGCTCCACCTTGAACTGAATCTTCTCTAGGCTCGTGCACATCACCAACACTACTAGAGGAATCCTGTGGACTATGTGATGTAACATCAACCGCATTCACCTCGCAAGCACCTCCAACAACTCTACTCTCTCTAGGTCTGAAAGTGGGAATAACTTCCTTCTCCTTTGATTCACCATGAACCAAATCCGGAACATCCGATGAGCCTTCGTTCTCCTTGAACATAGCCGACTCATCAAAAGTAACATGACGAGAAGCCATAGCCTTCTTCGTTTCCGGATTCCAAATCCGATAGCCTTTGACGCCATCCATATATCCGAGAAAAATCCATTTGAAAGCTCTAGGCGAGAGCTTATCATTCCCCGGATCATGCACATAAATAGGACTGCCAAATACATGAAGATAACTCAAGTCAATGTTCTTCCCTTTCCACACTTCCTCCGGAATTTTGTTATCAATAGCCGAGCACGGAATTCGATTAATAATATGCACCGCGGTTGACAAAGCTTCGGCCCAAAATCCCTTAGACAAACCCGATGTCAATCTCAAGCATCGAGCTTTCTCTAGTAGAGTTCGGTTCATTCTCTCCGCCACTCCATTAGATTGCGGATCTCCCGGTGTAGTAAAATGCCTCTGAATACCATGATGCTTGCAAAAATTCAGAAACTCTCCAGAAACATACTCGCCGCCATTATCGGACCTAAGAACCTTCAATGATTTTCCACTCTCATTCTCAACAAGAGCCTTCCATTCTTTGAATCTTGCAAATGCCTCCGACTTGGCCTTCATTACATACACCCAAACCTTCCGAGCAAAATCATCAATGAAAGAAACATAATATCTTGCTCCTCCCAAAGAAGCTACAGGCGCTGGTCCCCAAACATCCGTGTGCACATACTCAAGAATCCCTCTTGAATCATGTTTTCCTTCACCGAATGATACTCTAGTTTGCTTCCACATGACACATTCCTCGCAAAACTCCAACTTGCTGAAACTCTCACCATTAATCATCTCCCTTCGACGAAGAACATCTAAACTCTTCTTTGAGACATGACCCAATATCAAATGCCACAGCCGTGTAGCATCTAAGCCACGAGAACTATCAACACTGACACAAGTTTCGCCTTGCACGGTCACTCCTTGAAGCAAATAAATACCATGTGTTCTAGCACCCCTCATAACCACAAGCACACCCTTCGAAACCCTCAAGCTATCATTCTCAATCGTGATCTTGCAACCTAAAGAATCCAACTGTCCCAAAGAGATAAGTGACTTCCGTAGTCCCGGAACATAGCGCACATTAGCGAGAGTACGAACCACTCCGTCAAACATTCGAATTTGCACGGATCCAATGCCCTTCGACTTGCAAACTGCACCATTTCCCATAACAATTGATTTTCCTTCCCGTTCAACATAAGAAGAAAAACAATTCCTATTAGGTGTCATGTGATATGAAGCCCCCGAATCAAGCACCCAATCGCTGCCCGAAACATCTGATGCTACTGCCGACAAAACATCTACGTCTCCCTCACCAACATTTCTCTCCACCGCAACTGATGAAGATGCTACTTCCTTCTTCACCTTCTCTGGACAATCATTCTTCCAATGACCAGGTTTCTTACATATAAAGCACTTGCTATTTCTTTCCTTTGACTTTCCTCTTCCACCGGGCTTCTTAGACTTAGAACGCCCCCGGTTTCCCTTCTTCTCTGACTTTTCTTTCTCCGCAAATAAACCTTGACCATTACCAGCACCACTACTACCATCACTCAGCTCCTTCATATGATCTCGCTATTCCTCACTAAGAAGACCCGTCTTGACATCATTTAGAGTCAATGTATCCCGGCCATAGATCAAACTGTTTGAGAACCCAGTATAGCGCTCAGGCAACGAACATAGCAATATCATCGCCTTCTGCTCCTCCTCAATCTTCAAATCTACCGCCTTCATCTTCATTAGCAAATCATCAAACACATTTAAGTGCGCCTTTAGCGAAGTTCCTTCCTTCATCTTGTAGGTAAAGAAAGTCCGCAACAAGATCAGTCGATTTGTGAGTGATTTCTTCATATACAACTCCTCCAACTTGTTCCAAATACCTTTAGCAGTCGTCTCACCACTAATTTCGAAAATAACATTCTCTCCCATGGCAAGTTGAAGTGTAGTGAATGCCCACTCTTCCATTTCTTCTCTCTCCACATCTGAGATGTCCTCTGGCAATAAATGTGTATCAAACACTACGCGATGTACCCGATTCCGCCTAAGAACCGCTTTCATCTTCCACTGCCACTTTTTGAAATCATTATCGCCATTCCACTTGTCGATAATCAATTGTGAACCAGCAGCTGCATACGACCCACGTACATAAGGAGCTACACCACTTGGACCAACTGTTGATGAATTATTTGAACCTGATTCCGGCATTTCTACAACTATCTACCAACACCAATGCTCTGATACCAAATGTTGTGGAGGAATTTTGATTCAAGACCGCTCAAATCAAAAATCCCCAACGCCGCGGAAAACAAGATCGTGGTAATAGTGCAAAAACAACCAATCGAACAATCTCAAGCTTATCCAAGCCAATCACAATCACCAAATAATGGAAATAATAGAGCAATAACGAGAAACTAAATCACATAGGGATTTATAGTGGTTCCACCGACGTCTTGTCAGTTTACGTCCACTTTGAGAGAGAAACCTTTATTAATATCAATAAAAGAGTACAAGAGATTGATTACAATGATCAAATTTACTAGAAAATTTTGATTTTGTGGAGAAAAGAATTGAAGAAGATTAGGATTGCCAAAACCCTAATTAGAATAAATCTTGATCTAATCTCTTGATTTTTGATATCTCCTTTTGGATTTGATGTAGCTTATATAGGCATAGAGAAGTATATGGAAATTCCCAAAATTTCCTCTAGATCCGAAATATTCTGCAGATCCAAAATATCCTCCAGATCCAAAATATTCTCCAGATCCAAAATATCCTCCAGATCCAAAATATTCTCCAAATCCAAAATATTCTCTACAATAGTATCGCATACTTCAACATAGTGTTTTATTATTTGGTTGGTAGGTTTATCAACCGAGTTTAGGAGTTTGTGAGGAAAGTAACATGCGATTAACGAGATTGATTTTGTGGTACATGATTACTGTTGTTAGAATCAGTGAACAATATAAATCAATGTTAGTGTTTTCGTAGGAACTTTTGATATAAAGTTTTCAATTTGGGGGCAATTTTTTATATATATCACTAGTGCATCGGGACTTCACATGCTTTGAAAATTTATAGAAAGTGGTTTGTTATAGGGATGTTAAATACTGGAGATGCCTGCTATATAAAAGTTGCATGTGATTTTATATGATGAACATGCCTGGTATACGTTGATAATTTTTAAATGATTGAATGGCTAAAGTACAAGCTTACATTTGAATTTTAAAATACCATGCTATCTTTTGGCCCACGCTTCACATACAATTTGGAGATGGCACTAAGTGGAATTTTTATTACTGATTTGAAAATAAAGAATGTATTTTGTAGAAGTTCACATTGAATATGACAGTGCTTAAATGGTCTTGAGAGTTAAGATTTGACTAGAAATAATTCAACGAACAATAGTAATAGAGGAGTGGCTAAGGAAACTACAGCTAAGAAGAAGAATAAAGGAGAAAAAATTAATTCCAGGGACCGTTTAAGCAACTTTTATCTAGATTAAACATTTTTTATCACTACCTTTGCTTATGTTTGGACTCCACTTAGTAATGGATGCTAGTGGAGTAAAGCGTCTTCATCTTGCTGTTATGCCTATAATATTCATACTCAATTCACAATAATAATAACAATAACGATAATAATAATAAGTTTACCAAAATGTTCAAAAATTAACTAACTATTGTAAAAATTTAAGTAGGTCAATTGAATATAACTATATCTTCTATTACAAAAATAATAAACTAAAATTTATAATAGATATAATAAGAGGTTAACTGAGTTTTACGAACATGAAATAAATTTTATAAACCTAACTTCACAAAAATTGATTTTCCTGTAACCTTCCAAGCTAAGGCACAATTGGTGCCTTTCTTTGTTACAGAGGAGTTAACGTGATTGTATACTATTTGACATATGGCTAATGCTTCATCCAGACTTTCTTCTTCATTTCGTCTAATCTTTTAAAATTCCTCCTCCTCATAAAGTATTTGCACAATGCAGTTTGAATGTAAACCATTAAAGAATGTTGTTTTAATCTGCGCCAAAAATAACCCTGATTTTTTTTAGATAGTTTTGGAAGTGCCTTGAATTTGTAACTTGTATTGTAAAGTGATCGTACTTGATAAATTGATAATATAGCCGAGAAGTAATTTTTTATAGTGACTGTATTGTGCTATTATTGGAACCAATAGACATAATATAATTTATTATTCTGTCTACAAGTTCAAATATCTAATAGTATACTTTTTAAATGTCAAAACAAAGTACAAATTAAGCTATTTATTAATTTGTGTATTTGTTCCTATGTATTCATCAATAGGATGACAGTATTCTTGAGATTCCTACAACCTCGGATTTTCCTGTTAAAACTTGCTCAAAGAATAAATTGTCACTTGAGATTGAAGGCCAATTACTAAGGCCCTGTTCTTTGCACATAAAGGAAGAAGAAATTCTTTGATGCGTCCGACGCGTCGGACGCGTCAAAGCGGATACAGACCCAAAAAGGACCATTTGCTCAACGCAAGAAATGTGAGCTGTTAGCTCAAAACGGATCCGTTTGGTTAATTAGGGGTAGTTAATCAAGTTTTAGTGTTAAATTTAGTGTTTTATAGATTTTAAAATTTAATAATTTGTGCATATGAGATCCGTTTGAGACGCGGTTTTTCGCGTTGCGATCGTGTCGAAGTGCTATACGTAATGGAGTTGGTTTGAACTGAATTGGGGGACTTTGTAATTTTTCTATTCTACTAAACAACCCTTTAACATTATCCGCTCAAATGGTCTGCTTAACGCGCCAAACGCATTCTCCGCTAACTCCCATTCTCCGCTGAAATACTCTGCTTCCATTTGCAAAGAAAACACCCTAACTTTATTAAGCATAGTAGGGATGTCTGGTTGTTGTCAAGCACACTATCAAGCATATATATGTAGATGATAATGTTATTTTTTGAAGGTTGGTCACAGAGAAAAATAAATAGGTTAGTCTAAATAGGTCTTTCGTTCCCTGAAGAGAGCTGATAATGTTCTATTTTGTCAGGTTGTTGTTCCTCTAGGAAAGCATGATAACTATAATGTAACTGTTTCCTTCATTGCTGCACATGGTGCTAATAAATTTTTACTCCATACATTATGGGATATGCTTTCATCTATCCAAGAACAAATCAATGCTTTATCCAATTTTGTTCCAGCAGAAGATATAAATGGCGATATGGATGTCTCTGAGCTACTTAAAGGAAAGGTAACTTTTTGATCTTGCACAAAAATATATTATGGGACTTCTACACCATTTTGAAGTTTGAACTGCTTTAAAATATGTAATACCAACTCCGCATTAAGCATATAGTTACTGAAATTGTTGGTATCGTTTTGCATTATGTAAACCGTAGACCGGTTGAGTGGGAGTTACTGTACTTCTTTCCAGCAATAATGCATTTTCTTAAGTGTAATTTATAGGTGAAGCAATCATTGGTAAGCATGTATGTTTATAAACTTTATATTTTTAGATTTTAGGCGGCAATGATCAGCGAATGATATGGTTCAGTTTTAGTTCTCAGTTAGCCTAGTTTCTGAAGCGTACTCATAATGAAACGTAATTGGGTGATATTACATTGAAAATATAATTTTGGAAGGCATATGTTCCAGCACCATGCTTATATGTAGTTTGAGTGTGATACGCTAAGTAGCATAACGCTCGCATCTAATTATTTTTCTCGTGTAATTTAAATACAATTTCAAGGTGTTCGACTTTATCAATCTTCTTGGTTTAGCTTGTTGATAGTAGTATCTTGGAGAAATGCCTCTAACAGTACATATCCGGATTGAATTATGTTAGCATTTTCTATTGAACTTTAAATTACTAATTATAATAGAGAAATGTTGCATTCAAAGGTAAATAGGGGAATAAAGTTGTTACCTTATATTCAAATGGCTTATGCCTACATAGGGATTGGAAACTCAAGAATCTATTATTGGACGATCAAGGTAAAGTAGTTCAATATTTTTTTGATTATTTGACTTGATTAAGAATTTAAATATTGTTGAATGCATAGGTAATATGAAGATTGTGGACCTTGGTTAAGCGCCTTTAGTAGGCTGGATGTGTTGCTTCTCACTACGTGTTGGACTCCGGCTTATGCTGTGATGGAGCAAAGGCAACTTAAATTCTCATCATGTATATATGTTCCGAATTTGTTCGATATCATGATTTTTCATATACTTTTTCTATAATTTTTATAGAAAATATGAGCTTGCTGTTTCGAAATAGCAGACTCGCGCTTGCTTGCTGCTTCGGAACAACAAGCGATTGCTTGCCATTCGAAACAAAGTTGCATTTGCAGCTCCGAAACAACAAGCTTAAGACTTGTAGTCCAGAACAGCAAGCGTAGGCTTGCTGTTCGAAACAACAATGCCTTGTTGTTCTGAAACTAATATGGGAGTAGTCGAAGTGTTTGAGTGTTTAACTGGTTGTATGCATGGTTGTCATTTGTATTAATGCTATCTGTTTTTAACTTGTCTTGTGTAATAATGTTTCCATCATGTTGCCTTTGCATATGTTATTGTCGTGGCTGAAACATTTACGGTGTTTACGCTTCAGTGGTTCCTAATCATACCATACTTTGATGATTACTACATCATCTCTTTCCCCAACATTTACAGTGTCTACACATCTGGCTTGCTTTTTGGAACAACAAGCGTGAGCTTGCTGTTTCAAACCAGCAAGCCTGAGAGCTTGCTATTTCAAACAAGTGCAGGCTTGCACTCCGAACAGCAAGACCACGCTTACTGTCCTAACAGCAAGCCCACGCTTTCTGTCCGAACAACAAGCCCATGCATGTTGTTTCGACCAGGAAGCCCACGTTTCTTATTTCGAAATAGCAAGCCTGAGCTTTCTGTTTCGAAAAAACAAGCGCTTTTAAACTCGTGTTGTATCATGTGCTTGCTGTTCGAAACAACAAGCACTTTGAAACTCATACTATATCATAACTTGTTGTTTGGAACATGGTATTATTCTGTAGTAGTTATAAGTTAAATATGCTATTATAAATTTATATTTGATCACTAACCATTAAATTTCATAATTGTAGGTAGGAGAAGAATGTTGATGCAAAAAATGCACATGATGATGTGTTCTTCAAGTTTATTTCGGTATCATGCAATAAGCATATTGCTCATTTCGTCTAATACTAAGTGCATACTTTTATTAGGTACTGTGGCTTTTCCTGATGTTGAACAAATTTATTTTATAACTACCATCTTTGTTTACTAGCTATGTAAACTTTGTTTACGGGTTGTGTTCAACCCAACTAATGGAAGTGACTATTGATTGTGTTTTCATATGATTATTTTTCATTTGATTGTTTGTGTGATGCGGTAGAAATATGATGTAACTATATTTTAGGTGCAAATGTAACGATAGCATAACACGATATGGATGTTGTAATATTAGCATCAACAAACGACAGCGTTTTAGAATTGTAGATAATGCCAACGTGAACCTTTTTACAGCACGAACTGAACGTTGTTATAAAAGTAATAATTTTTTTTCCTAGCTGTTTGTCTGATTCGAATTCGGAATCATCACCAAGATGCAAATGTGCACTTCACCAATTTTGGTAAGAATTAGAATATGAGGCCACAATCGCAAAATAAAAGTATAAAAATGAAGACAAAAAGCTTTTTATAGTGATTCGATTCAATATGAATCTACGTCTACTTCTAATCAATTCTCATTATGATAGTTGAGCTTACAAAATATGGATTTTCCCTCATTACATTCATTTCTCTCTTTTAACTCTCTTAATGATTTAACTTCTCTTGAATTTGGCAAGGAATTGGCGGGATCTCTAGCTTAGTGGTGGTAGAAGTATGGATCTTCAATCACATAACTGCTATGATCTTTTTCCATGATTTGATAGGAGTTTTGCGTTAGATTTAGATTTAGAGTGGATTAGGGAAGATATGAAATTGCTTGAATGATGTTGGTTTGATTTATCTTGCATCTTGAATGAGACTGAAGGTGCATAGATTAAATTGGAGAGATCTTTAATGATCATTGGCATGGAATTGATCTATATGGAGTTGGAGAAGAGTTGTTGAATCCATAGAAGCCATTAAAGAAGTTATAGGTGAGCGTTGAATTTGGTGGCACCTCCTTTTATGAATGAATTTTTGGTTCCCCCTGCCCCCCATGTGAAATATGAGGGGTATTTATAGCTGGAGCTAAGGATGAGTGGCATGGTTGTAATCATGCAGACAACGCCTTAGATCGTTTGGGCGGCGACCTAACTCCTTGCTTGGACATTAAGAAACAACCTAAGGAAGTCTCCTCTGCATGAGAGCGACCTAAAGAAGCATTTGCGAACCAAAAGCTGCAGACTAAAACATTCCCAGCGGTCTAAGTGTATCCACGTACTAAAAGATGTGAGCGGTTTAGAGGAGTTCATGATCTAAGAATTGCGAGTTAAACACCTGAGCGTGATCTAAAGGACCTGCATTCATATTTATGTCCCACGGCATGACTGTTACAACTGGCATTTAATCTTCACAACTGTCAACAACTTGGCTATAGCTTGAAAATGGCACTCATTTGCATTCATAAGGTAATAACGACCCAAAATAATTCACGTTCCAAACTGGTCTCAACGACCTAAAACTTGGTTCCACGTTCTAAAGAGCATGGGCCCTGTGATATGAAAGAGTACCAACTGTCTTGCATGCTTTATAGAAACGACCCAACCTAGTTCACTGGTCATGTTAATGACCTTAACTTTGCTATAACGACATCCTGAATACATAAAGAGCGGCCCAAAGGTGTACTGACTTACAATCTTGAACATATATAACTTCATGTTTCACATATTTGCGATTCAAAACAATCATGATGCACCAAGTATTCTTTATTTTCCATAAAACACTTGCATGGTCATTACGACCTAAAACTAGCTACATGATGGGATCCACTTGCGAGCTAAAACATGAAGGTATGAACGGTACAGGGACGATCTAAACATAGATGATGCTGTTTCGCTTCCATTGTTTGTATTGCTCTTTTCATTGTATATGCTGTGAACGGCCCAAGGCTAGTTTATAGGTCGCACAAGCTTTTCGATCGTAAGTCGTGCACTGTAAGGAGTTTAACTTGGTGACCTAATTGGGAGTAATTTGTTTGGACCGAGTACTGATGTGGTAGCGATCTAAATGAAGTAGCGTGCTAACTGGAGGATGAGCTAGTGGAGACCACGACCCAAATGAGACCACGAGCTAAACGAAGGTCACGGGCTAGATGAAGCCGTAAATACTTCATTATTTTGAACTGCGTTATCACAGTGGAGTTAACATTTTCCGCTCGAAGCTTGTATTTTCTGCTTGCAAAAAATGCGGGTTTTGACATGAGCGTTGTTAATATAACTTGCACTGGGATCCATTTGTAGCTTTTTTGTTTGCTATGGCAAAACATTCTTTGAATTTTTATAATCCATGCAACCTGTTTGGTAATTAAAACAAGCATTTGCACGATTTTGGACTTATTCTTCATCATTTATCGTCCACATTAATAAAGGATTAGTTAAATCACTTAGAAAATCAATCACAACGAATTTTATCTTGAATTGAATAAAGTGCCTATGCATGACTGTTTTTCTCAACGGTTTCAGACTCATTGAAAATTATTTGCACAAACACGATATTCTAATTCGAATTCGCATTATCGCTTAAAATCGAATAATCGACTAAAGCCGATTGTGGATTTTAAACATTATCGCCTTAATGGCTAATGTAATGGTGTACGATATTTCTTATTTGAGAAATATGTATCTGATAGATTTTTGGCTCCCTTCCAGAGAAGACTTGGATATCTGTGCCCCTGTTTTAGGATGTCGCTACCAATTTTCTCCCTTGGAGGTATTTTGGATTCCATACCCGCGTTTGGGCAAATGTTTAGCACTTGTCGTGTTTGAGATTTTCATACACTACGCAAGTTAATTGGTTAATGTACAAACTCCGTCCACAATCCAGCGTGGTTAATTAAGTCACTGGAGACTTTCGTCACTCAAATATATTGATTAATCCAAGCGTCTGTAATTTTAGAAGGAGTTCCCCAATAAAGGACATCGGTTAAGACCCTAATCTTTGGCATTATCGTATCAGGTGCTTCCTGATACTGACAATCAATCGGGCGCCCCTAGAGAGGACTTTGGTTGAAACCCCAATGTTTGTCGTTATCGCATCAGGTACTTCCTGATTCGGACGATGAATTGGGTGCCAACGGAGAGGACTTTAGTTGAAACCCAATGTTTGTCGTTATCGCATCAGGTACTTCCTAATTGTGACGATCAATTGGGCTCCCCCTAAGAGGACATTAGTTGAAACCCCAATGTTTGTCATTATCGCATCAAGTACTTTCTGATTTTGACTATCAATTGGGTGCCCCCGGAGAGGACTTTAGAACCCCAATGTTTGTCATTATTGCATCAGGTACTTCCTTATTTTGACAATCAATTGGGTGCCCCAGGAGAGGAATTTGGTTGGCATTGGTCCTTCCAGCGTGTTTGCCGGTGCTTCCGGCCTGATGTTGGTACTTCCAACATCAGGTTTGTCGGTCCTTTCGACTTGGTGCTGGCCCTTCCAGTGTGTTTGTCTGTCCTTCCAGCCTGATGTTGGTAATCCCAACATCAGGTTTGTCGGTCCTTCCGACTTGGTGCTGGTCATTCCAGCTCTGGGTGGCTCTTATTCCCTTGTTGGCCGCTTGGCTTGGCGTGCTATTTCGGATTGGGGATCAAAGCTTTGAGACTTTCACTTAGAGGAATGCCCCTTCGATGAAAGTTACAATTTTTTTATTTATTTTCCATGGCACTTGTTCATTGTTTGAATCTTTGTGACTTTTCTCATTCACTTCTCAAGGCGATGCTTTTCTATTCTTGGATTTGTGCATGTTGATATTTACAGCATTTGATACTTGAGTTAGTGTTGTTAGGGTTGCTATGCTTTGTTTAATTCTGAGAGAACACGTACTCGACAGATAGCCTCCAATTAAGGAATCATTTTTAATCAAGTTTTGATTTAACATGAGATTTGCAAGCTAGAAATTAATTCTATCAGACATGCTCTTAATCGTAGAGCTAAAGTTCAGTACATCATTTGCAGGTTATTACAGATTGTTTACAAGAAGTTTCGAATGTTACAGAAAGTAGAACATGAAATAAAGCATGAACTAAAACAGGAAATAGAGCATGAAGTAAAGCAATGACGATGTTGATTGCTTATTCTGCGCCATTGGGATTGAAGCATAATTAGCAGTTATTAGTTGACGATTAGCCTTGGCACGGTCTAAACAAAAGCTTCATTGTTTGTTGCTCGTTTGCCCTAGAGATTCGAAATAGTGTTTGAGGATTGTGGATTCTTCACATATTGTTGCAGACGATTCTTCCTAATTAGCTCTTTGATTAATGACTTCAGATGCCTAAACTCGTTGTGGTTGTGGCCTGGCTGATTATGTAATCGGCAGAACTTTCCATAGTTTGCTTGATGGTCACTGATTTTCTGAGGTTTGGGTATTGGATAATCTTCGGCGTCTTTGGTTGCAGCGAAGATATTTTCTGGAGTGGCATTTAAGGGTGTTAGCTTGGATGGATTGGAAAAGCGTAGCTTCTAGCCGTCTCGATTTTCTTTTCCATCGCCTCCTCTTTTCTTACTTCCATTATTTTTCTGATTGTATTGAGTTGCAGTATTTTTGGGAGATCGAGAAGCGGGTTACCATCAAAAATCTGAAGCGGTACTGGACCAATTTCGATTCCCATGTACTCCTCGGATTTTTTATAGAATTTCTCGAATGTGCTTGGCTCTTTCATTTTAATCTATTCTCCAAATTCGCTCTTCTCATCTATAGCGCCGATTTGAGACATTAAGATCATGCGAGTTTCGAGATTCCCCACCTCAGATACATCATCATTAAATATTTTGAGGAAAGATTTTACAGATTCTCCTGGATTTTGCTTCATGGACGTAAGAGAGATAACGTCTTTAGCTGTCGTAGCTTGCAACCTAAACTGCTCTTTAAATTTCAGAGTCAAATCATCAAATCGATTGATGTATTTGGGCGGCAACCTCGTAAACCATAACGATGCTACACCTTCTAGATAGAGAGTGAAGCATAAGCATTTGATCTCATCCGTTGCCTTAGCTGCATTCATGTGCCACTCGTATTTGTATAGGAAGTGATTCGGATCAGAATTTCTGTTATAAGGAGGCAAAGTAGGATGGGTGAACTTTTTGGGGAATTCAGCTTTGCGCATCTTCTTTGTAAATGGATTCTTGTCAATGGAGAAGTCCCATTCCCTTTCACTATCCTTACGAGGCATGTTATCTTTCATGATTTACTTTACCACATCCGCGATATATTCCTTCGAGTTGTGTTGTTATGGAGAACGGACTTCGATCTCTTTTATGGATGCTCATCGTGGTGAGCGATCGCGTTTAGAGGACCTAGGTCTTTTACTTTCGCTATGGGAAGGTTTCGCCTTGACGTGTCTTGCAACTCGCTGGTTTTTTCGATCGGAGTGGTTTATAGCATTCAACTTTGAGTCTTCGACATTAGCGTTGTTTTTGCCAACAAATCCTTCTAAGTTGTCATTATGAGGATTGGAGGATGATGAATTCGCATTCTCTTCAAGGTTGACATGGATTTTCGGAGAAGGAGCGGGATTTACTTGAGCGTTTAAGAAAGCACACACTTTATCCATCAAAGATTTATTAGCATCCACGAGGGTTTTATTAGCATCGATTAAGACTTTGTTGGAAATTTCCATTCGTTGGCTCAAGTTAGCGAAAACAACAACTAATTCTGCTTTACTTACTCCAGGCCCAAACATCAAATTTTCTCCTACCTCAAAACGGTTAGTGAGTGGAGTAGCCTCGTTATTGATAACATTGTTATTTTTTTCAACGGCATTGGTAGTTGTCTTCTTATCGTAGAAAGATGTAGTTTAGAACTCTAATTGCAAGGTGTTCAACTTTGTGGGAGTGTGATAGGAGGAACGAGATGCCAACGCGGCCCCACAGTGGGCGCCAAATGTTTGATTCGAATTCAAAATGAACACGAAGATGCAAATGTTCACTTCGCCAATTTTGGTTAGAATTAAAATATGAGGCCACAATCGCAAAATAATAGTATAAAAATGAAGACAAAAAGCATTTTATAGTGGTTCGATTCAATATGAATGTACGTACACTTCTAATCAATTCTCATTATGATAGTTGAGCTTACAAAATATGGATTTTCCCTCATTACATTCATATTTTTCTTTTAACTCTCTTAATGATCTAACTTCTCCTGAATTTGGCAAGGAATTGATAGGATCTCTAGCTTAGTGGTGGTAGAAGTATGGATCTTCAATCACTTAAGTGCTTTGATCCTTTTATATGATTTGATAGGAGTTTTGCGTTAGATCCAGATTTAGAGTGGATTAAAGAAGATATGAAATTGCTTGAATGATGTTGGATTGATTTATCTTGTAGCTTGAATGAGATTGAAGGTTCATAGATTCAATTGGAGAGAGCTTTAATGATCATTAGCATGGATTTGTTCTACATGGAGTTGGAGAAGAGTTATTGAATCCATAGAAGCCATTAAAGAAGTTGTAGGTGAGCTTTGAATTTGGCGTAACCTGTTTGTAGGAATGAATTTTCGGTCCCCCCTCCCAATGTGAAATATGAGGGGTATTTATAGCTGGAGCTAAGGATGAGTGGCATGGTTGTAATTATGCAGACAATGCCTTAGATCGTTTGGGCGGCGGCGTAACTCCTTGGTTAGACATAAAGAAACGACCTAAGGAAATCTCCTCTACATGAGAGCGACTTAAAGAAGCATTTGCGAACCAAAAGCTGCTAATTAAAACATTCCTAGCGGTCTAAGTTTATCCACGAGCTAAAAGATGGGAGCGGTTTAAAGGAGTTCATGACCAAAGAATTGCGAGTTAAACACCTAGGAATGATCTAAAGGACCTTCTTTCATATTTAAGTCTCACGGCATGATAGTTACAACTGGCATTTAATCTTCACAGCTGTCAACACATTGGCTATCGCTTGAAAACGGTAAGCATTTGCATTCATAAGGTAATAATGACCCAAAATAATTCACGTTCCAAATTGGTCTCGACGACCTAAAAGTTGGTTCCACGTTCTAAAGAGCATGGGCCCCGTGATCTGAAAGAGTGCCAACTGTCTTGCATGCTTTTATAGAAACGACCCAACCTAGTTCGCTAGTCATGTTAGTGACCTTAACGTTGCTATGAAAACATCCTGAATACTTAAAGAGCGGCCCAAATATGTACTGACTTACGATCTGGAACATATATAACTTCCTATTTCACATATTCGCGATTCAAAACAATCATGATACGCCAAGTATTATTTATTTTCCATAAAACGTTTGCATGGTCATTACGACCTAAAACTAGTTACATGCCGGGAGCTACATGCGAGCTAAAACATGAAGGTATGGACGGTACAGGGACGATCTAAACATGGCAGATGTTGTTTCACCTCCATTGCTTTGTATTTCTCTTTTCATTGTATATGTTGTCAACGACCCAAAGCTAGTCTATAGGTCGCACAAGATTTCCGATCATAAGTCATGCACTGTAAGGAGTTTAACATGGTGAGCTACTTGGGAGTGAGTTGTTTGGACCGAGTACTGACATGGCAACGATCTAAATGAAGCAACGTGCTAACTAGAGCGCGAGCTAGTCGAGACCATGACCCAAATGAGGCCACAGGCTAAATGAAGGTCATGGGCTAAATGAAGCCGCATATCGACGTTCGTAAATACTTCATTATTTTGAACCGCGTTTTCACAACGGGGTTAACACTGTTGAAAGCTTAAGTGTGATTGTGTGCCTTTTTGACAACAACGCATAATACACTCTATTATAAAATTAATAACAGTGTTTTTCCCCTGCTGTTGAAAGATTAAGTGTGATTATGTGCATTTTTGACAAGTATTAAACGGTGTCTAATTTTCAAATCAACGATGAAAAAATGCTCTGCACAAAGTATTAAGAGCTCAGATAACACGCTGTTAAACTCAAATTCAACAACGTTTTTGAAACGCCGCTTAAAATAACGGGCCTACAAATGCATGTCGTTATACAGCGTTTATCACCATGTTGTAATATCCTATCACAGCATTTTTGAAGTGTTGTTAAAAGCTTTTTCTGAGGTAGTGATGCACACTCGACGTCTTCTCGGGTAACTCCAATCTGTACGTGACCTTTCCTATCCGCTTGACTATCAGAAACGGTCCAACAAACCTAGGAGTCAACTTCCCTTTACTTCCGAATCTAATCACTTGCTTCAACGGCTAAATCTTCATGAAACCATGCCACTAACGTCGAATTTCAAATCCTTAAGATGCTTATCAGCATAACTCTTCTGACGTTCTTGGGCTAATTTCATTTTCTAACAAACGATCGTGATACATTCTGAGGTGTCTCTAATTATCTCTATCCCGAGTATTAGCTTATCCCCAGTTTGTAACCAACATATTGGAGAATTACACGGTCTATCATACAACACCTCGTATTGTGTCATCCCGATGCACGACTGATAACTGTTATTATCGAAAACTCAACTAAATGTAGATGGTCTTTCCATGATCCTCTGAAGTCTAATACAAAAGCTCTTAGGAGATCTTCCATAACTCGGTTAACCCTTTCGGTTTGACCATCAGGTTGAGGATGATAAGCCGTACTCAAACACAACTCAATTCCCAAAGTCTCTTGCAAACTCTTCCAAATTCCACTCGTGAAAAATGGATCTTGATCACTTACTATGCTCTTTGGGATACCATGGAATCGAATTATCCATTTTATATAAAGTCAGCTAACTTTGATGATATCCTAGTCGATCTGACAGGAATAAACCATGCACTTTTGGTCAAGTGATCCACGATGACCTAAATTCTTTTGTTTCCTGCCCTGGTTCTAGGTAGTCGATCGATAATATCCATAGATATCTGCTCCCACTTCCATGTAAGAACTTCCAATGGCTAAAGCAATCCACACAACTTCTATTGTTCAGCTTTCACCAACTGATAGTTCATGCACTTGGAAATAAACTTTCCAATATCCCGCTTCATCCCTTCCCAGTAGTAAACTCACTTCATATCTTGATACAACTTATTACCACCAGGATGAATCGTCAACTTTGAGTGAAGACGTTCCCTCAGAAGCTCATCTCTTAATGCATCGATATCGGGAACAACCAGTCATCCTTGCTTTCGAAGAAAACCTTCTCGATCGACCTTGAACTCTTTATCCTCGGGTTCCGGCTTCTGGATAAACTCGACAAGCTTTGCATCTCACTTTTGGCACTCGCCTATCCTTTCGATGAGAGTAGGTATTATCGATAATATTGCCAACAATTCAGGTTCCAACTCACATCGTGTTATGAAATCAATTCCTGCCAAGTACTCGAAGCATTTCCATTTCAAAAACATCGCTCCCAATACTACATGTCGTCGACTCAATGCATCTACAACTGCGTTACCTTTACCAAGAGTGTAGGATATACCAATATCATACGAACCAGAAATGCTAACCTCCTTTGCTGCCGAAGATTCAAATCCTTTTTGGAGAAAAGATACTTTAATGACTTGTGATCCATAAACAATTCAAATCGATCTCCCAGCAGGTAATGTCTCCACATCTTCGAAGCAAACACAATCCTTGCCAATCCAAATCATGACTTGGGTAATTCCTTTCGTGCAGCTTCAGTTGTTGACTTGCATAAGCCACAATCTTATCCTTCTGCATCAGCACTGCTCTATGTCCAGTATCGCATGCATTGGTGTATACCACTATTTCTTCATTCCCACTTGGAATCATCAAAATAGGAGCACACGTCTATCTCTCTTTCAGGATATTGAAAGCTTGCTCACACTTTGCATACTATGTGAACACCTAATTCTTCTTCATCAATCCTGTTAATGGTGCAAATATCTTGGAGAAATCCTTAATAAACAGTCGGTAATAACCTGTCAATCCAAGGAAACTTCTCACATTCGTTGCATTCTTAGGTCTATCCCAATCCTGGATTGCTGCCACCTTAGCAGGGTCAACTACTATTCCATTTCTAGAAACCACATGGCTTAAGGACCTCATTTCGCTCTTCCAGAAGTGGCACATTGAAAATTAAGCGTTTAATCAATGCTTTCGCAAGATTTCCAAAACAACTCTTAAGTGCGTGTTGTGCTCTTCCTCGTTCTAAGAGTAAACCAGAATATCATCCACGAACACAAGCATGAACTTGTTCAACTGATCTCTGAAAACCCTATTCATAAGATCCACAAAATATAATGGCACTTTAGTTAACCCAAGTGGCATCACTAACCATTCGAAGAAACCAGATGGTGTACTAAAAGCGGTCCTCGGCACATTATCCTTTTCCACCCTCAACTGGTGAAATCCCGTTGCCAAATCGATCTGAGAAAACACTTTGGCCTCGTGAAGATGATCGAACAAGTCATCTATTCTTCTCAATGGGTACTTGTTCTTCTTGGTCACCTTGTTCAGCTCACTATAACTGTGACGTCCCGCCCCGCACCAGCCGACAGTTCCCATGAAAGTGCGCTGTGCCGATGTCCAACCAACACGCGGCAGTCGTTAAAGAATGTAAAAAGAAGAGAAATTACTGGTGAACTAAAAAAGGACCTGTAGAAAATCTCACAGCGCATGGAATAAAATATAATAGTAACATACTTTGACATAAAACAGGTGAGACAGTGCATAAGCTGAAAATTAAACAACACAACAGCTGAAAATCCAATTACAGCTTATGTTCCACATCATCATTATTACAACTTCAAAATTGTCTCTAAAGCAAAAGAAATGAAAGGTACACTACTAATGCTCAGAGTAGTGACCAGCAGCGACATAGGGAGAATATCTATATATATCATACGTGGGAGCCTCCTGCTCGTCCCTGGTACAACTATTTGTGCATACCACCTAACCTATCTCTAGTCTCCCCGTTTAAGAGCACCCAGAGTAATAAGAAGAGACATAAAACTCTGGGTCAGACAAAAGTCTGGAATGAGCGATAAGCATCAAATATAACAATAACAGGTATACTAAACCATACCTGAACCTACAACCAAAGAGTTAGCACAACATACCGCGCAATACTCTAAGGTGCCACTAACATATGGTGTAAAGAATACAAGGGTAGGGGTGTGCATGTCATAATGAAAGCAAACAATCAAACATAGCAACCATCCTCACATCTCTCACTCAGTGCGTAAAGCATACGATATCCACCACTTTGACCACCCTATTCCTTGCTATGATCACTCTGCCCCATGGAGTCATGATGACACCACTACACTGATCCATAGCCACTAGTCTTTGCTATCTCCACTCTGCCCCATGAAGTCATAACAACTCCACTGCAATGGCTCATAGCCATGCTACGATCGCTCTACCCCATGGGGTAACAACTACCCCACTGCACTGATACGTAGCCTAACATTCGTCTTGGTGGTGAATCAAAGCTATGGACGTCGATAACCCCTTAGCACACGTCCCACAGCAAAGCCCAACTCATGAAGTTGACTCGTTGGTTCCCAACTGGATCCTGAGTACAAACTTCCCACTTGGACTACCTTTGCATCTAGGGTTTTGGTCTTCTCCGGATCAGTTCGGATATGCACCTCTTCACTATGCTTCGTATCGTGCTCCTCGAAGTAGTCCTGTCTGTGATCATCCACATCGGGTTGGGTCGGATTTCTCCATCCAAATCGGTTCGGTTTGGACCGTGATCGGTTCGTGATGGGCTGCGGATCGGGTCGGGTCTTCATCACCAGTTCGAGCTCGACTCCCGATCGGATCGGGGTCTCCAAGCGGTTCGGGTCGGATGGCTCTCCAGATGAGTGGGTCAAATCGGAGCTTCAAATGCAAGGGATCGGTTTGGTGCCACCATCCACGAGTGGTTCGGATCGGGTAGTGCTCCACGATCGGGTCGGGTCGGAGCTTCATGGTGCTCCACGGTTCGGTTTGTGCTCCCCTCCTCTGATCCGATCCGGTTCGGCTAATTTCCTGCACTTCATTCCAGCGACTGTTTTACGCCATTCAATGGCGTTTTCGACCAATCTAACTTTTCTAATCAATCAAAAAACGTACCATACAGTCATAGCAACATATAGAATCGACCACTATCATCAAAACGACAATTTGATAGGTTAAAACGGATCAAACATAGCCAAAATCCCATATTTTTCCCTTAAGCATGTTTAAGAAAAAATAATGATAGGATTAGTAAAACTTATCCAAAATAACCAAATTCTCTAACAGAGACCAAAAACAATATTTCGAAATTTATCAATATTTTTCCAGATTTTTAACATGTATAAATTCGCTAATTATCACTAATTACCCATAATTATCCATAATTAGTGAGGAACTATGCAAATCAATCACCTTAGCCACAAATAAAATATCAAATCTGAGATGATTCTCTGTTTGGCGTTGTTCCCAAGGCTATACAGCAGTTCTATCTCGATTCTGGTGCTAATCCGCTTTGATTTGATGTAGATTTGGCTTCATCCTTGATTAAAATGTGGTTTAGAGGTGTTTTAGATGTTGGAGGCCATTGCTAGGGTTCCTAGAATGAAAGTGGCGGCTAGAAAACTGAAATGAAATGAAAACCTAGCTCATTTCAGCCTCCCCATAACCCTAATCCCGAAATGGGTTCTGGGCCCATTCACTAATCACCTCATTTGGCCCGGTTAAGCAGTTTTTCATCTTCCAAACCTTATTTCAGCTGTATCTCCCAAACGGTAAGTCTATTTTTCACATATGATCACTCTATGGAAAGGTAAACCATCATCCGGATCAAATGGAAGTGGTTTTAGGTCAAAACTCTTTTCCAATCAAAAGTTATGGCTGAAACAAGATTAGCTAGGGGCAAAATGGTCATTTTAAAAATCGGCAAAAATCGTAAATAGGGGAAATGACCCCAATAGTCATCTCCCAAAGTTACATGACCATATGACTTCGTATATGTAAGAAATAAATATTCTACAATCCTTCGATACGTAGAATGCGGGTCGTTACATTCTTCCCCCCTTAAGAAATTTCATCCCCGAAATTTCTTAACCCAAAGCATACAAAGGATCCCGCATGCCTACCAGTCATATATAACAATCAAACATGCAAAACAAACAAAACAAACCTATCCTAGCATGCGGAAAGACTAAATCGAAACGGAAATCTTACCAGGCGAAGAGTTCTGGATACGTCTTCCTAATGCTCTCCTCTGTCTCCCAAGTACGGTCATTCTCATTCTCGCCCAATTGAACTTTGACTAGATTCACCGCTTTCCTTCGAAGTTGATTCGTGTCGTTCCCAACAATACGCATAGGCTTGCGGTTCCCAACCGCCTCGGGTTCAACCTCGATATCATCCAATGGATCAGGTGAAATATTCACATCGAGGTCTTGCACGAATTTCCTTAACTGGGAAACATGAAATATGTTATGAACTCCTGCCATCTTCTCTGGCAATTCAGCTTTATATGCTAGATTCCCAATTTGCTCAAGAACTGGGAATGGACCAACAAATCTTGTTGTTAACTTGCCATTCCTGCCAAATCGAATCACGCTCTTTAATGGAGAAATCTTGACAAACACCAAGTCGCCAACGGAGAACTTTAATTCTCTTCTCTTTTTGTTAGCGTAACTCTTCTGCCTATCTTGGGCAGCCTTCATTCGCTGTTGAATAACCTTAATCTTAGCTGAAATTTCTCTTATCACATCTGGTCCAAGCACAAACTTCTCACCAGTTTCTAACCAACATGACGATGAGCTACACGATCTTCCATATAAAGATTCAAATGGAGCCATACCGATACTGGATTGATAACTATTACTAAATGCAAACTCTACTAGATGCAAATGGTCATCCCATGATCCACCAAAATCCAATACACAAGCTCTCAAGAGGTCTTTTAATACTCGATTCACCTTCTCTGTCTGTCCGTAGGTTTGAGGATGATACGTGGTACTGAGATGTAATTCTGATCCTAACGCCTCTTGTAAGCTCTTCCAAAATCCACTAGTGAACAACGGATCTCGGTCACTCACAATGCCTTTGGGTATTCCATGAAATCTCACTACCCACTTTATATATAGTTCCGCTAACTTAGTTGCCGTTCTATTCGACTTGACGGGTATAAACCTTGCACTCTTAGTCAACCGGTCCACAATCACCCAAATGCCATCATGGCCTGATCTAGTCCTTAGTAACCCATCAATGAAATCCATTGAGACTTGTTCCCATTTCCATTCTGGAATTTCTAATGGTTGCAAGAAACCACTAGGTTTCTTTTGCTCAGCTTTAACTAACTAGCAATTCATGCATTTGGATATAAACTTCCCAACGTCTCTTTTCATCCCTTCCTAGTAGTAGGTCTGCTTCATGTCTCGATACATCTTATTACCACTGGGATGTATAGTTAGTTTTGAATGATGACATTCTCTGAGCACTTCATCTCTCAATCCATTAACATTGGGCACAACAAGTCTTCCACTCTTTCTAAGCCATCTATCTCGATCAAGCCCATACTTGTTCATCCCCTCATCAATACCCATCTCTAACTTGGAGATGATTTCCAATAGGTTAGGATCGTCCCTCTGACTGGAACCAATCCGCTCAATCAAAGTTGGTCTGATCGTCAAACTTACTAGCATTTCTGGATCCAATTCGCACTTTGGTCTAAAATCATACCTAGCGATGTACTCCAGTTGCTTCCATTCTAGAAACATAGCCCCTAAACTGGCATGTCTTCTACTCAATGCATCAGCCACCGCATTGCCCTTTCCTAATGTATATGCGATGTCAAAATCATAGGAGGCCAAGAATTCTATCCATCTTTGCTGTCGGAGATTTAGATCCTTTTGAGAGAAAAGATACTTTAATGATTTATGATCGGTAAACAACTCGAATCTTTCTCCCGAGAGATAATGTCTCCACATCTTCAATGCGAATACGGTCGCTGCTAATTCCAAGTCATGGGTAGGGTGTCTTTTCTCGTGCGGTTTCAATTGCCGACTTGCATAAGCTACAACCCTACCTCCGTGCATCAATACAACACCTTGTCCTGTACCACATGCATCCGTATATACTGTCATCTCTTCATTCCCCTTAGGAATGACTAACACTGGTGCACATGTCAACTTTTCCTTTAGGCTCTTGAATGCATTCTCGCACTTTTCGTCCCATACAAAAGCTTGATTCTTCTTGGTCAACTGAGTCAACGGTGCTGCTATCTTGGAGAAGTCTTGGATAAACTTATGATAATATCCAGCTAATCCCAAGAAACTTCTTATGTCCGTTGCATTCTTGGGCGTAGACCAATCTTGTACCTTAGCCACCTTCGCAGAGTCGAGGACGATACCATTCTTGGAAACGACATGGCCCAAAAATCTCACTTCCCTCCTCCATAAGTGACACTTAGAAAACTTTTCTTTCAATTGGTGTTTTCTTAACACCTCCATCACTATCCTCAAGTGTTCCTCGTGTTCTTCCTCTGTCCTCGAATAAACAAGGAGATCGTCCACGAACACAAGAACAAACTTATTCAACTGATCTTTGAATACCCTGTTCATAAGATCCACAAAATAAGCTGGTGCATTGGTCAACCCAAATGGCATGACCAACCACTCATAAAATCCAAACGGTGTCCGAAAGGCCGTTTTAGCTATACTCTCAGCTTCCACTCTAAGCTGATGAAAACCCATCGTGAGATCCAACTGGGAGAATACTCTCGCGCCACTTAACTGATCAAACAAATCATCTATCCACGGTAGAGGATACTTATTCTTCCTCGTCACTTTATTCAATTCGTGGTAGTCCACACACAATCAAAGGGAACCATCTGCCTTGGTAGCAAACACAACTGGTGCTCCCCACTTAGAAACACTTCTTCTGATAAACCCCTTCTTCAACAGATCACTTACTTGCACCCCGAGCTCTCGCTGCGCCCTTGGCGCCATACGACGAAGTGGCATCACTATAGGTCTGGCATCTTCCACTAAGTCAATACGGATCTCAATATCTCGATGTGGTGGAAGTCCAGTCACTTCCTCGAAGACGTCCGAATACTGGCCAGCCACGGGCACAACTGACAACTCATCATGCGGGATGTCGAGGGAATTTAGAAAACTAGCCATTACCCCATCATTAGGTAAACCACCAAACACTACCCTCCGCTCATCATCCTCTCTAACTTTCACCAAAAAGCCCTCACAGTCTACCACCACCCCGTATCTTTGGAGCCAATCGACTCCTAAAATAACGCCAAACCCAGTAAAGCCCAAAACAAAGCAATCACAAAAAAACATGCATCCATGACTCGATAAAACCACATTACGACAAATCATGCTAAGGCTAGTTGAACCACCAATCGGGTTCGTCACTACCAAAGGGCTATCGACAATCTCGGGCTCCAATCCCAACCTATCTACCAGGTCACTAGATATGAAAGAACTGGAAGCTCTAGTATCAAACAGTACTCGAACAGGAATATCATAAATAGAAAGCATACCTTGAATAACAACATTCTTTCCTTTCTCCGCCGCGGTTGGGGCATTCGACGAAGAAGGAACAGCATTGATAACATATGCTTTCACAATCTGCTTTTCTTTAGGGTTTGCGGACACTTATCCTTATGATGTCCCAATTGGCCACAGTTGAAGCACTTCCTATCCGCTGGCTTGGCTTGACATTCTTTGGCATAGTGGCCCTTCTTACCACAGCTGAAGCACTCAACATCTTTCTTATTATTTTTCTTCTGGTCGTCCTTGGTCCGATTCTGCTTTCTCTTATTTTGAGAACCATTCTTGCCCCCGTCGCTTACTTGCGGCTTTGGCTCTTCCGCAGATGCAACCTCAGTCTTTGACTGGGGTATAGACGCTCCGATCTCAAAGCTTTCTTCACAATCAATTCAAATGTCTCATCGATGTGGTTATTAAGCCTTTCCCCCAAGTACTGATCCAAGCCTGTTATAAACTTCTCATTCTTCTTCTCGGGAGTGTCAATGAGGGATAATCCATACTTTGATAAAGTATCAAACTCAGCAATATACTCTGAGACAGCTCTACCATTCTGCTTAAGCTCCAGAAATTTCCTAAACAAATCTGACTTCTGAGCAGTTTGGATAAATTTTTCACCGAATCGGGCCTTAAACTGATCCCATGTAACTTGATCCTCTGGAGTAGCTGCCTTAATAGCGTTCCACCAATTCATTACCCGTCCTTGCAGCTAATGGGACGCTATCTTTCTTTTAATCGCATCCTCGATACCCAAGTCTTCGAAGATACGTTCACAGCTATCCAACAAATCCTGAAACTCTGTAGCCGATTCCGTTCCATGGAACGACTTTCCACCACGACTAGTGTAATCCTTGCATAGCTTGGCGAAATCGGCTCTAGGCACCTGCACCGCTATACCACCACCATTTACAGCATTGGGAACTGCTCCTTGCACATTTCTGAGCATCTACCTCATGAAGTCAGTAAACATAGCCCTCATGTCAGGACCATTCCCATTGTTGGCTCCTCTATCAGTACCCCTCGTATATCGGCTCATCGTTCAATCTGTAAAGAGAAACGATTAACCATCCTCTTTGTGGCGTCTGTGCAGTGCGACTTCATCCTTAGCTATAATAATAGTATGTATATATAGCTTTTGAAAACCAAACTAATCACAAATACGCGCTCTCATATACGTATTATCTCTCCCTGGTGTCTTTCCCTAGGTAAACTACGCAACCTAGAGCTCTAATACCAAATGTGATGGCCCACCCCACACCAACCGACAGTTCCCATGAAAGTGTGCTATGCCGCTGTCCGACCAGCACGGGACGGTCGCCAAAGAAAGGAAAAAGAAGAGAACTTACTGGTGAACTAACAAAGAACCTGTAGAATATCTCACAACGCATGGAACAAAATATAATAATAACATACTTTGACATAAAACAGGTGAGACAGTGCATAAGCTGAAAATTAAACATCATAGCAGCGGAAAATCCAATTACAGCTTATGTTCCACATAATCATTATTACAACTTTAAAACTGTCTCTAAAGCAAAAGAAAGGAAAGGTACACTACTAATGCCCAAAGTAATGACCAGCAGCAGCACAGGGAGAATATCTACATATATCATACGTGGGAGCCTCCTGCTCGTCCCCGGTACATCTATTCGTGCATACCACCTAACATGTCTCTAGTCTGCCCGTTTAAGAGCACCTAGAGTAAGAAGAAGAGACATAAAACTCTGGGTCAGACAAAAGTCTTGTATGAGCGATAAGCATCTAACAGAACAATAACAGGTATACTAAACCATACCTGGACCTACAACCAAAGAGTTAGCATAACATACCGCTCAATACTCTAAGGTGCCACTAATATATGGTGTAAAGAATACGGGGGTGGGGGTGTGCATGTCATAATGAAAGCAAACAATCAAACATAGCAACAATCCTCACTTCTCTCACTCAGTGCGTAAAGCATACGATATCCACCACTTTGATCACCCTATTCATTGCTATGATCACTCTGCCCCATGGAGTCATGATGACACCACTACACTGATCCATAGCCACTAGTCTTTGCTTTGTCCACTCTGCCCCATGAAGTCATAACTACTCCACTACACTGGCTCATAGCCATGCTACGATCACTGTGCCCCATGGGGTAACAACTACCCCACTGCACTGATACGTAGCCTAACGTTCGTCTTGGTGGTGAATCAAAGCTATGGACGTCGATAACCCCTTAGCACACGTCCCGCAGTAAAGCCCAACTCATGAAGTTGGCTCGTTGGTTCCCAACTGGATCCTGAGAACAAACTTCCCACTTGGACTACCTTTGCATCTCGGGTTTTGGTCTTCTCCGGATCGGTTCGGATATGCACCTCTTCACTATGCTTCGTATCGTGCTCCTCGAAGTAGTCCTGTCTGAGATCATCCACATCGGGTTGGGTCGGATTTCTCCATCCAAATCGGTGCGGTTCGAATCACGATCGATTCGTGATGGGCCGCGGATCGGGTCGGGTCTTCATCACCAATTCGAGCACGACTCCTGATCGGATCGAGGTCTCCAAGCGGTTCGGGTCGGATGGCTCTCCAGATGAGCGGGTCAAATCGAAGCTTCAAATGCAAGGGATCGGTTCGGTGCCACCATCCACGAGCGGTTCGGATCGAGTAGTGCTCCACGATCGGGTCGGGTCGGAGCTTCATGGTGCTCCACGGTTCGGTTCGTGCTCCCCTCCTCCAATCCGATCTGGTTCGACTAATTTCCTACACTTCTTTCCAGCGACTGTTGTACGCCATTCGACGGCATTTTCGACCGATCTAACTTTTCTAATCAATCATAAAACGTACCATACAGTCGTAGAAACATATAGAATCGACCACTAACATCAAAACGAAAATTTGATAGGTTAAAACGGATCAAACATAGCCAAAATCCCATTTTTCCCTTAAGCATGTTTAAGCAAAATTAATGATAGGATTAGTAAAACTTAACCAAAATAACCAAATTCTCTAATAGAGGCCTAAAACAATATTTTGAAATTTATCTATATTTTTCCAGATTTTTAACATGTATAAATTCGCTAATTATCACTAATTACCCTTACTTAACCATAATTAGTGAGGAACTATGCAAATCACTCACCTTAGCTACAAATAAAATATCAAATCTGAAATGATTCTCTATTTGGTGTTGTTCCCAAGGCTATACAGCAGTTCTATCTCGATTCTTGTGCTAATCCGCTTTGATTTGATGTAGATTTGGTTTAATCCTTGATTAAAAAGTGGTTTAGAGGTGTTTTAGATGTTGGAGGCCATTGTTAGGGTTCCTGGAATGAAAGTGGCGGCTAGAAAACTGAAATGAAATGAAAACCTAGCTCATTTCAGCCTCCCCATAACCCTAATCCCGAAATGGGTTCTGGGCCCATTCACTAATCACCTCATTTGGCCCGGTTAAGCAGTTTTTCATCTTCCAAACCTTATTTTAGCCATATCTCCCAAACGGTAAGTCCGTTATTCATATATGACCACTCTATGGAAAGGTAAACCATCATCCAGATCTAATGGAAGTGGTTTCAGGTCAAAACTCCTTTCCAATCAAAAGTTATGGCCGAAACAAGATCAGCTAGGGACAAAATTGTCATTTAAAAAATCGGCAAAATCATGAATAGGGGAAATGACCCCAATAGTCATCTCCCAAAGTTACATGACCATACGACTTCGTATGTGAAAGAAATAAATATTCTACGATCCTTCGATACGTAGAATGCGGGTCGTTACAATAACCCGCACACAATCTCAACAATTTGTTAGCCTCAGTTGCAAACACAACAGGTGCACCCCATTCGGACACGCTTCTCCGAATGAAACCTTTTCTCAAAAGGTCACAAACTCGCACCTCTAACTCTTATTGATCCTTAGGCGCCATCCGCCTAAGAGCCATAACGCTAGGTCTAGAACCCTCGACCAAATTGATTCTGAACTCAATCTCATGACGCGGCGGCAACCCTTTGACTTCTTCAAAGGCATCCTCAAACTCGTTAGTGAGCAACATAGATGACAAGTATTCCTGTGGAATCACAAGTGAATATAAAAAGCTCACAAAGATGCCATCTTCGGGCTTACATCGAATCAATCTCCATCTTCTCTCAATCCAATTTTTTCTCATACCCCTTGAGCCAGTCCATACACAAAATAATATCAAACCCAACGAAGTTCAAAACAAGCAATCATACACAAAAGAGCAACCATGACTCGCCAACATAGGACCACAACAAAGCATACAATGAGTAAATGAACACACACTGGATTAGCTACAATCAATGGTCTATTACAATAACAGGTCTTAAACCCATTCAGCCTACAATCTAATTACTGTTAAAAGAAGGCGATTCTCTAGTACCAAACAGTAACAACCCGGAATTTCGGCTATAGTTAGTTATTTAATTAGAAGCTCAAAAATAGGAATTTCTGCAAGTGATAGAATTTGACTACGGAACTTTAACCTTGCGTTCGTCTCGGAATTCTGATCAACTTTCATGTTAGGAGTTTCGCGAACGGAGTCTGTATGAAAAAGTTACGGATGAAATACGAAAACAGATGGAAAATAAATAAAACAGAATAAATCATATATAGTAATATATAATTTCCTAGCCATTTCACTGCCAGGTCGACCAAGAGGTCGACCGGGGAGGTCGACTGCTGGCTGCGGCCACTTGGTCGAGCCAGACAGCGGTGGCTAGGGTTTTGTCATATAAATTTTATAACGGATGGGCAGACGTTAATAAAAATAGATCTGATGGTCCAAAGCCATTCCCATCATTATAAATAAAGGGGTAAAGCCTCATTTTTTCCACATAAATCTATAGAGGTAGCAAAGCTCTTCCATTTTTCTCTCTCTACAAACCTAAATTCTGAAATAAAAATATATTCATACATGTCAAATCAAATCCAATTCATATGAAATTGAGATGGCAAGCAGATCTAATGGAAAAGATTGAAATTTGACGCTCAATGATAGATTCTTCGCTCTCTTCCCTTTCTCTTACATTTCTACATATCTAGAGTTTTCCCCTTTCTAGATAAAATATAGATTTATAAGAATTTGGGGATTGTAAGCATAAAAAAGTTCATAATTTAGAAATTGGAAGCTACAAGGTGAATGTGGAATCTACTAATATTGATATAATGATTTATCTATTTCGTTTATCATATATATTCCCACATACTCCTACAAGTTATTTCATGAATTATGGAATATGTTATATATGTGTAACGTCCGTATATTTTAATGACATAGTTATTAATTTATGTAATTATTTAAATAATGATATGGTAATTTAATTTGGCTTAAATTAAATAATTCCGATTGATATTTATTAATATAAATAATGGGATGATATATTTATTTTCAAAATGGTCAGAAATAAGTTGAATTGATAATACAGTGTAAATTGGATAATATAACATATTTAATTTAGTTTAAATTCGAATTATTACAACGAATATATTATTTAAGCGTCAGTTGAACATATTAATTATAATATAAATTATAATCAAGCTCGAAATGTCGCGGCAGTTCGTAATATTTCAATTTGAACTTCAACTGAGTGTACAGAGTTCGTAAAAACCGGATTTCTTCGGAACAAGAAACTTTGGAATCTATTGAACGATATTTTTCTAACGGAAGAGAAAAATGGAGATTTCATTTTATAGATTGTAAGTTATGTCCAAATCAAATTTTCAAATAGTCGCTATGGGATTGTTTATAAACCATAATGATATATTTAATTATAATTAAATATTGGTTTTGAATTTGGGCAAGATATTTGAGGCGTAGTTATAATTTAATTTTTAGAATTTTTCTGTAATTTTTATTTTGAAAAATAAGCAACTTTTTATTTGGAGTACTATACACCCTATATTGACATTTTGGGGTTTCAAAGAATAAGTTAACTTGTCTATTTTATTATATTTTTGGGATCAGGGCACATCACTCATCTCAATGGTATTTTTATTTTTGTTGATAACGGTCCTTAAATGATGTATTTTTTTTATGTAGCATGGTATCTATTACTTCATTCGAATATCACCATATCTTTTGTGTTTTTCCTAACTACCATCTTCATTCATCACCAATGATTACCCCAGGTTACATAAAACATGTACCGTCCACCATCTTGAAAGTTTAATGCGTATAGTGTGATATCATGCACTATGCAGCCTTTCTACTAGTCCTTTGAGGATGTTTTCTAATTAATGCAAATAAATTTTTAAGTAGGAGCAATCCAATCCAAAGTCCTTTGAACTATTGCTAGCAAACAAGGTGATCGGTTTCACAAATATTAAAATACATTACCTTAGCTGTTAGGAAATTGGACAGACAAAAGTCTGAATACGCAACTACCTACCCATGCTCTATAGAATAAAGCAAACCTAGCTTACATGAACAAAACTATATTCCTATTACTTAGTTCCAAAGTAAAAACTATAGTGGCATGTCAAGGCCAATCAAAAAGTCTGCAAACCGACACTCCTATTCTTTAAAACGCTACCCTATTACTTTGATATTAAGGATTTGAAACTTTATAAATATACAGGAGCAATACTCTTCGGGTGTGTTCGCAGCAAAGTTTTGGCACGCTGGACTTTGTGTTCGCGTCCGACGCGTCGGACGCGTCAGACACGAGCACTTTTTTCCACTTCCAAATGGGACGACCGCTGGATGTTGGAAATCAAGCCGTTGGCGTCCGACGCGTCGGACGCCAACGACTTGATTTCCAACTTCTCTTCCTCCCTACATATTACCCCCTCTATCTTAACACCTTACACAATACTGCTTCTTCAACTCTTTCTACTTATTCGACTAATGTCAAACTCCGATTCATCCTCCGAGAACGACGATTTGATGGAGCTCTACGGGGTTTATCTGATTCAGAATGAAAGGAGAAATCATATGACACGGATTAATACTTCGGAGTTCACTGGCTTATCATGGATCAACGAAATTTTGAATGGCCATCAAAGCCGTTGTCAAAATAATTTTCGGATGAAAAGGCTTTGTTTCTACGCATTATGTGAGAAACTGCAACATCATGGTCTCGCTTCCAGACCAGAAATCTGTGTCGTCGAAATGGTTGGAATATTCATTTATACAATGGCTACTGGGCTTTCAAATAGACAACTACAAGAAAGATTTCAACGATCAGGTAGCACAATTTCCATTTGTTTTCATGATGTCCTAAACGCTTTTCAATTACTCGCTGCTGATGTAATAAAGCCAGTCGAACAACAATTTAATACTGTTCCACATCACATCAGAACTTCCACCCGGTATTACCCGTATTTCAAAAACTGTATTGGCGCTATAGACGTTACCCACATATCTGCACATTTACCCGCTGATCAAATTATCCCTTATATTGGAAGAAAAGGGTTTGCAACTCAAAATATATTAGCGGTTTGTGATTTCGATTTACAGTTACGTATGTTATGGCTGGTTGGGAAGGGACTGCACATGATAGCAGAATTTTTAATGCTGTTACAAACGATAGAAACTATAACTTTCCTTACCCTCCAGCTGGACAGTATTATTTAGTTGATTCGGGCTATCCACTACAGACTGGATATTTACCACCATATCGAAATATGAGATATCATATTCCGCATTTCCGTGATACAATGAATCAACCAAAGTCGGCCAATGAAGTGTTTAATTACTACCATTCGAGTTTATGGATGGCCGTAGAACGAACATTTGGCATTTGGAAGAAAAAATTTACCATTCTCAACAAGATGCCTGCATATCGGTTTCAAACTTAAGTGAAAGTTGTGGTGTCTACAATGGCCTTACACAACTTCATACGCAAATACAATAGTGGTGACCCAGATTTTATGGCTTTTGATGATGATCCTGAACGAATACCCGATAATTACTTGACGGAATATTATAGTATGAGAAATACGACGAATAAAGGCATGGAACGTGTTCAAGCAGAAGGATCCCGAGAAATGTCATTAGTTCGAGATACCATTAGAGATCGGTTGGTTGCTGCGGGTCTGCACTAATTTGTGTTTGTATTTGTAACTGTACTTGTATCTGTATTAGAAACTGTATTTGTATTTGTATTTGTATTTGTATTCGAATTTGCCAAACCATCTCTATTTAAATCTTATTTTTAAAATACCCCGTTCGCCGCTAAAAACACAATTCCCCTTCGCTACAGTACCACGCTCAAATGGCACGCTCAAATGCCATGCTTAAATGTCGCGCTCACGTTCGTTAAGAACGCACCCTTCATCTTTTTACTCTTCTTGCTTCAAGAGATCTCGCAGCCATCAGTTCGACAGTTTCAAATGAATTCAAAATAAAACAAACGAAAATCCTAAATATTATATAACCATTCATTTGAGTTGCATATGGTGCTCTTCAATCCTACATAGCATTTTTGTTGCGTTCGAATTAAATCCCTGAAACTGGAACTGGAAATGTAGACATCAACTATCAGGTTAAAACTACATGGAGTTTAAGCATTTTTTCTCAAACCGCTTGGTGATTTTCAAATGGTGATAGGAAAAATATCTGTATAAATATTTTATGGTGGTTAGATGATCAGCAAGGAAAGTATGAAAATGGTGACAAAGGTTTGTGTTCTGGGAGTTAGAGTGGAAGTGAACGGTTGGAGCTAACAGTTCAGTTCAACATAAGGAAGGGGTGCGAGCTGTGTGAAAGGGCAGCTAAGGACGTGATGGACAAAGGTGGGAATAAGTGACATGCTCATCACTATTGGGGGTGTGATAATGCTGTTCGAAAGCATGGTGGAGAATGGGTAAAAATTCAATTTATATGGGTATGAATAGATGGAGTTTTTAATAAGAAGAAGGGTAGTTTATTCGGTGGTTCACTGTAGCCTGGAGCTTGGGCTGTTCGACAACGTTTAAGTGGTGGGAACTTGCTGACGCAGCTACCAGGAAGTGGAGAGGTTGGCAACGCACTAGGCTACAGGAGGATCGGTCTTGTATATATGGCAGGAAAGGGAAGATTTAGGAGTATGCATTGGCATTGGTTTCACTAGTTCTTGTGATGAGATGGAGATAAAATGGTAGAAGGAAGAAACGAAAATGGCCATTGAAAATAATTAGGAGCATACGGAATGATTTGTTTTACTTGAAAGTAATACTAGGCTAGCGGGTTACGTTAATACGGGAAGATATCAAATGGGCTGACAATATTGAAAGGGGTGAGGCCCATTAGAAGATTAAAAATCCATGTTTATTTTATTTTATTTAAATGTATATTAACTTTTTAATTACATAACTTCGTCATGCTTTATCTGAATTCTGAATGGTCAAATCCGTTGGGATCGTATGGATGATGTCAACACAATAGAACTGATTGAGAGTGAATTGGAGTTCGTTACAATTTATAGCGAAATAAATTGTCTGATCTGAATCAACGACAATTATCGTTATTTAACGATATCCGTGCAATGTGAGTAAGTCTCACTAACTCTATGCAGTATATATTTTTATAAATATAATCTAGTATTGATAAATGATGATTGATTGATGTGTGTTGATTGTTTGGTTGAATTGCTGATTTATTGGTTGAAATTATAGTTAATGATATATTTATAAATCATTAATCAAATATTGATTCTGTTTATCAGAATATTTCATATTGAAATGAATTCGATGTTATTTATATTGTTTAACATCTGTGGATGCAGGGAAACAGGTTAGAGGGATCCAACTGGATTGCTCAATACTTATAATACTGTTTGTTTTCATATATTGTGATATATGATGTGATGTAAAACCTATGATTGATTCTGACGACACTGGTATGTTTAATTGGTATTTTAAATAACATAAGAAATACTGGAATGTAAAATGGGGATTTTCAAAGTGTATTTTGAAAATGAAATATTTATAGGAAATAAATATGATATTATAAAAGGAATATTTATTTGGAAAGTAAATAGAATTATAAAAGGAATATTTATTTGAAAATGAATAGAATTTTATAAAAAGAGAATTTTACATTAGGAAGGTTTAGACCCGTTCTTCGCAAACGGGTGTAACATGATATTGATTTAAAGTAAATATTTACTAGAAACCTATTTTAATAGACGAATTAAGGAGAATAATTTGTAAAAAAAACGTTTATAAATTAAGGAAATATTTATCATTTGAGAAATTGAATATATAAATATGAATTTATGAAGAGAAGTAAAATCGGTTTTAACACCGATAATTGAAATCGAATGTGAACGTAGTAGTTATAAAGGAAATTTGCAATGAGAATATGACTGTTCGAAATGAAATAAGATTTGTATGAATAATTCTGCAAATAAAAATATAAATAGAATTCAGGTTTGAATATTGTTTTTAAATACGAAATCAAACTGTTTTGACTATATAAAGAAATATTATTCACATTCTATGTGAAAAATTAGGTTAAAGTAAATATTTTGCAAATAAAATATTATAAAGGAGTTTGGGATTTGTATTAGGAATTTAAATGGAATTACTGAAATTTGAAACTAACTAGAAATTAGTTGAGTTGAATGGCTTTCTGGGCATCGATCTGATGTTAGTTTCGGCCTTCGGGGTTTATACTTGGGAAGTTGTTCTATTACTAGTTTGCAGTTAGAGACTGATAGAGGTGGGAAGATATTGATGCGTGAATCAGAAATGGAAACGTTTTCCAAATTTAATAACGTATATTTTCTAATTTTAGAAAATAAGGAATTTATGAATATATGGAAACGATAAAAGGGAAATTGGGGAATGAAATGATGATTGATTGGTAAGATTTACATTTGGGAATACGACCATTGTTTGTACTCATGTTTTCCTTTGATAGTTAAATAACCAACTATCAAGGTTTTGACCATTTCCATTATCAATACGGAGAGACCGGGATCAGATATATTATCTGAAAACCACCCCGTATGGGCATTAGTGTTGCGAATCAAATATGATGATGATAATTGAAGACGAAGTTATGCAAGTGTTGTTCATTAAATCCTAAGTAGAAATTGCCTAAGACGGGTTTACAGAAAAGTGCCTTCAGGTTGTCCAGTCCCAGGACAATTTGAATGGATGAATGCCTGACAGAGTATATCTGGTAGATCGCGTAAGTTGATCGTTTCAAACTTAATTATGTTGGTGGCGGAGGAATTCGTTTCTCTTAGCTTATACCCGTGGTATTTTTAGGGAAATTAATTTGTGATTTGATGGGTATGACGATGTGGCATTCAAAGTAAATGAAGGAGTGATCTGTTAAAAGATACGTTATGACTTCAAGCCTCATCAACTGGGAAATGACAGAAATCGGGCAGGCAGCATGACTATGTGGGTCGCACCCAAGTAGGGTATATTGTCACCATCTAGAGAATGTTCATATTTGTTACTACTTTCAATTTTGTATCTCCCGGGAATGGTTATGTTAGTATACCAACCGCAAGGTGATAATTTATTCGGAATATTCATGCGAAATGAATGGTCGGTCATGTGTGGCCAAGTTATACGACGTGCTTGTTGAACTCCAGTGTATCGCTTCTAGATTGCACTAATCGAAAGGTGGTTCCATACCTTGTCGTAGTTGGAATCCATTACCCAACAAGCGGCCGTGGTTTTTGATTGTATATTATATATGTAGAGTGTGAGATGAAAGCGTTCTACTTGATTGCTATTTACTTGATTTAGACATTATTATAATATCAGAAAATATTGATCTTAAGAAATATTTTGGGTTATCATAACGTAATAACTATCTATATTTATGTGTGGATCGGTCTTACGATTATCATTGCTTTTGAAAAGGATTTCGAAAAGTTAAACCAAGTGTTTGGAGTTTACACACACCAGTCACATGACTGGCCCAGAGTTTTTTGTTTTGTTTTCCCTAAACTCTTGAGTGCCCAATTTTGTACGGGAAGTCAAGTAGTCGGGATTTTAAAGATACTTGGAGAGCTAGAGCAGGAGGCTTCAGGATTATATAGCTATTGTTATTTCCGTTGTGTTGCAAGTGTTGTACCCTGATAATAGTATTGTATACTGATACTATTTTATTCCAAAGTTATGTTATATAATATATTTTATTCGTTCCGCTGTGAGATTCGTGTTACTCTGATGTTGTTGTAGTTGTGTTCTTCTTCTTCTATTCTAATTTTCTGTCTTATCTATTCTCACCCTCTAACTTCCTTCTATTGATGTTCCTGTATTTCCAATGTTTGGATAGTCGACATTGAGTTTATGTCGATTACCAAGGTCGCAAATCCCCCGGATCGTTACAGTGGTATCAAAGCTAAAGGTTAAGTGATTACCTTGGCTCTGTGGCGTGTCTCGATAGAGATGGGGTTAGTAATACCCTAGATTGAGTTGAGTGTGTATATACGAGTGTACGTATTTGTAGATTATATAAATGTGAATTTATATTGTGGAGATTTATTGGTAGAGTATTTTATGAATTTTGGTCGATGGTGGGGCATCACAAAGTCGATAGGGATTTCTAAATGCTCGAATACGCTAAACCAACACAGTATGTTTTGAATGAGGGTCAATGAACTAATTCTGCCCGAAATATATTTTGATATAAAAGAAGTATATATATATATATATATTGGAATTATTATAATATAGTGGATGTGTTGGTTGTTTTTTTTAATTGAATAAGATTATAATTGAAATGGTTATAAATAACCAATCAGAATAAATACAAAAAAAATTCAGATGAATTAAATTTGGATTTAAACTAGAGTGGAGATTAAAACTCTGGGAAATTGGAAAGGTATTTGTAAATGGTTTTGGATTAAATATATTGGAAATTTTAAGATCCTGGGAAAGTTTGGAAATGTTTTACAAATGTTTTAAGGAATAATTTGAAGTGATTTCAAAATGAAATTGTTTAAAAATAAGTTTTGAAAGTGATATAGTATTGAACTCACTTCGGTGGCTGGGAAATAATCCTGTTGATGAATCACGACATCATTACTGTTCATTTTCGAGTTATAAGTGACGGATTACTACCAAAGGTTTGGTTTTGAATTGTTTTGAGAAAATAAGTTGTTTAGAAATTCAAATGTTTTGAATTATTATTATTATATATGATTTCAAACTAATTTGAAATAAAAACCAAAGGACTTGAAATTCTGAAATCAAATATAACTTATGAAGTTAAATACACTGAAATGGTAAGAGTGAAGAAATTTAACCTAAACTAAGTTAAATAAAATTGGATTGCATTGGAGATAAACTGGAATGGAATTGAATGGATAAGTTTAGAGTTCGGAATTGGAGTCTGAATGGAATTTGGCTTAGTTATAAGCGAATGGTTTGGTTAGAGAATAATTGATTGGAGATTGATTGGAATGACATTGGTTTATGCTGAATTTATAGCAGATGGAAGTGAAAGAGTTGAATTCCCGAAAAGAAGGTACAAGTTTATATTTTAATTGGATATGAGATTTTTATGAGTTGTTTGGCAACTTGCTTGGCTATTTGATTTCTTTTGGATTGGAGAAGGACTAGAGAGGCGAGTTGTAGTTGTATCGATTAAGTCGTGCAAAGGAGACGCTGGCGAATTTTTTTGGAGATTTAGATTGTTAGAAAATTTTCAAAAATTTTGGACATTTTTGCTAACCATAATTAGTTAATACTTTAATTAAAATAAGGCGGTTCATTTGAAACTGAAAATAAGAAGTAAAATAAAAGATTTTAAATCTGGTTAATAGGGCGATAACATTTTTCTGGCTTAGTAATTTCGGGAACGAAATTCTTTTAAGGGGGAAGGAATGTGACATCCCGTATATTTTAGCGACATAATAATTAATTTATGTAATTATTTAAATAATGATATGGTCATTTAATTTGGCTTAAATTAAATAATTCTGATTTATATTTATTAATATAAATAATGGATGATATATTTATTTTCGAAATGGTCGGAAATAAGTTGAATTGATAATACTATGTAAATTGGATAATATAACATATTTAATTTAGTTTAAATTCGAATTACTACAACGAACATATTATTTAAACATCAGTTGAACATATTAATTATAATATAAATTAGAATCGAGCTTGAAATGTCATTGCAGTTCGTAATATTTCGATTTGAACTTCAATTGAATGTACAGAGTTCGTATAAGCCGGATTTCTTCGAAACAAGAAACATTGGAATCTGTTGAATGGTATTTTTCTAATGGAAGAGAAACATGGAGATTTCATATTATAGATTGTAAGTTATGTCCAAATCAAATTTTCAAATAGTCGCTATGGAATTATTTATAAACCATAACGATATATTTTATTATAATTAAATATTGGTTTCTAATTTGGGCAAGATATTTGAGGCATATTTATAATTTAATTTTTAGAAATTTTCTGCAATTTTTATTTTGAAAAATAAGCAACTTTTTATTTGGAGTACTTTACACCCTATATCAACATTTTGGGGTTTCACAGAATAAGTTAACTTGTCTATTTTATTATATTTTTGGGATCAGGGCACATCACTCTCTGAATGGTATTTTTATTTTTGTCGATAACGGTCCATAAATGATGTATTTTTTTATGTAGCATGGTATCCATTACTTCATTCGGATCTCACTTTGTCTTTTGTGTTTGTTCAAACTACCATCTTCATCTATCACCAGTGATTACTCTAGGTTACATGAAACACTTACCATCCACCAGCTTGAAATTTTAATGTGTATAGTGTGATATCATGCACTGTGCAGCTCTTCTACTAATCCTTTGAGGATTGTTTTCAAATTAATGCAACTGAATTTTTAAGTAGGAGCAATACAATCCAAAGTCACTATTACTTGTAAACAAAGTGATCGGTTTCACAAATTATAAAATACAATACCTTGCCTGTTAAGAAATTGGACAGACAAAAGTCTGAATACGCAACTATCCACCCATGCTCTATTGAAGAAAGTAGACCTAACTTACATGAACAGAACTATATTCCTATTACTTAGTTCCAAAGTAAAAACTGTAGTGACATGTCAAGGTCAATCAAAAAGTCTACAAACCTACCCTCATATTCTATAAAACGATACCCTATTACTTCGCTATTAAGGAATTGAAACTTTATAAATATACAGGAGCGATACTATTCACCTTTTTACTCTCCTTGCTTCAAGAGATCTTGCAGCCATCAGTTCGAAAGCTTCAAATGAATTCAAAATAAAACAAACGAAAATCCCAAAAATCGTATAATAATTTGTTTGAGTTGTATATCGTACTCTTCAATCGTGCACAGCATTTTTGTTGCGTTCGAATTAAATCCTTGGAACCGGAACTGGAAATGCAGACAGCAACCATCAGGTTAATACTACATGGAGTTTAAAGCATTTTTTCACAAACCGCTTGGTGATTTTCGAATGGTGATAGGAAAAAAATCCATCTAAATATTTTCTGGTGGTCAGATAATCAGCAAGGATAACATGAAAATGGTGATGCAGGTCTGTGTTCTGGGAGTTGGAGTGAACATGAATGGTTGGAGCTAACGGTTCTGTTCAGCAGGAGGAAGGCGTGCGAGCTATGTGAAAGGGCAGCTAAGGACGTGATGGACACAGGTGGGAATAAATGACACGCTCGTCACTATTGGGGGTGTGATAATGTTGTTCGAAAGCATGGTGGTGAATGGGTATGAATTCAGTTTATATGGGTAAGAATAGATGGAGTTTTTTATAAGAAGAAGGGCAGTTTATTCGGTGGTTAACTGTAGCCTGGAGCTTGCGCTGTTCGACAGCGTTTGAGTGGTGGGAACTTGCTGACGCAGCTAACAAGAAGTGGAGAGGTTAGCTATGTAATGGACTACAGGAGGATCGGACTTGTATACATGGTAGGAAAGGGAAGAAATAGGAGTATACGTTGGTGTTGGTTTCATGAGTTCTTATGATAAGATGGAGATAAAATGGTAGAAGGAAGAAAAGAAAATGGCCATTGAAAATAAATAGGAGCTTGCGGCATGATTTCTTTTACGGGGAAGAAATACAAGGGCAGCGGGATGCGTTAATAAAGGGAGATATCAAATGTGCCGATAGTATTGAAAGGGGTGAGGCCCATTTGAAGATTAAAAATCCATGTTTATTTTATTTAAATGTATATTGACTTCTTCATTTCATAACTTTGTCATGTTTTATAAGAATTCTGAACAGTCAGATCCGTTGGGATCGTATGAACCGTGGCCACACAATGGAACTGATTAAGAGTGAATTGGAGCTCATTACATTTATAGCGAAATAAATTGTCTGATCTGAATCAAAGACAACTATAGTTATTTAACGATAACCGTCCAATGTGAGTAAATCTCACTAACTCTGTACAGTTTATATTTTTATAAATATAGACTAGTATTGATAAATGATGGTTGATTGTTGTGTGTTGATTGTTTGGTTTAATTGCTGATTTATTGGTTGAAATTATAGATAACGATATATATATATATATCGTTAATCAAATGTTGATTCTGTTTATCATAATATTTCATATTGAAATGAATTCGATTTTGTTTATATTGTTTAACATCTATGATGTAGGGAAACAGGTAGGAGGGATCCAACTGGATTCCTCAATATTTATAATACTGTTTGTTTTCATATATAGTGATATATGATGTGATATAAAACCTATGATTGATTATGATGACACTGGTCTGTTTAATTGGTATTTTAAATACCATAAGAAATACTGGAATGTAAAAAGGGAATTTTCAAAGTGTATTTTGAAAATGAAATATTTATAGGAAATAAATATGATATTATAAAAGGAATAATTATATGGAAATTAAATAGAATTATAAAAGGAATATTTATTTGGAAAATGAATAGAATTTTATAAAAAGAGAATTTTACATTAGAAAGGTTTAGACCCGTGCTTCGCACACCGGTGTAACGTAATATTGATTTAAAGTAAATATTTAATATAAATATGTTTTAACAGATAAATTGAAGAGAATAATTTGTAAACGATGTTTATAAATTAAGGAGATATTTATCAGTTGATAAATTGAATATATAAATTTGAATTTATATAGAGAAGTAAAATCGGTTTTAACACCGTTAATCGAAATGGAATGTGAAAGTAGTAGTTATAAAGGAAATTTGCAATGAGATTATAAATGTTGGAATTGAAATAAGATTTGTATGAATAATTATGCAAATAAAAATGTAAATAGAATTTGGGTTTGAGATATTGTTTTTAAATGCGAAATCGAACTGTTTTGATTATATAAAGAAATACTATCCACATTCTATGTGAAAAATTAGATTAAAGTAAATATTTTGCAAATAAAATATTATAAAGGAATTTGGGTTTTGAATTAGGAATTTAAATGGAATTACTGAAATTAGAAACTGACTGGAAATTAGTTGAGTTGAATGGCTTTCTGGGTATCGATCTGATGTTGGTTTCGGCCTACGGGGTTTATACTTGGGAAGCTGTTCTCTTACTAGTTTACAGTTAGAGACTGACAAAGGTGGGAAGATATTGATACGTTAATCAGAAATGGAAACGTTTTCCAAAGTTATAATGTATATTTTCTAATTTTAGAAAATAAGGAATTTATGAATATATGGAAACGATAAATGGGAAATTGGGAAATGAAATGATGAATGATCGGTAAGATTTCCATTTGGGAATATGACCATTGTTTGTACACATGTTTTCCTTTGATAGTTAAATAACCAACAATCAAAGTTTTGACCATTTCCATTGTCAATACGGAGAGACCGGGATCAGATATATTATCTGAAAACCACTCCATATGGGAATTAGCGTTGCGAATCAAATATGATGATGATAATTGAAGACGGAGTTATGCAAGGGCTATTTAGTAAATCCTAGGTAGAAATTTCCTAAGATGGGTTTATAGAAAAGTTCCTTCAGGTTGTCCAATCCCAGGACAACTTGAATGGACGAATGTCTGACATAGTATATCTGGTAGATCGCGTAAGTTGATCGTTTCAATCGTATTTACGTTGTTGGCGGAGGAATTCGTTTCTCTTAGCTTATACCCGTGGTTTTTTTTAGGAAATCAATTTGTGATTTGATGGGTACGATGATGCGGCATTCAAAGTAAATGAAGGAGTGATCTATTAAAAGATACGTTATCACCTCAAGCCTCATTTACTGGGAAATGACAGAAATCGGGCAAGCAACATGGCTAAGTGGGTCGCACCCAAGTAGGGTATATTTTCACTATCTAGAGAATATTCATATTTGTTACTTTTTTCAATTTTGTATCTCCTAGGAATGGTTATGTTGGTATACCAACCGTAAGGTGACAACATATTCGGAACATTCAAGAGAAATGAATGGCTGGTCATGTGTGGCAGAGTTACAAGATGTTCTTGTTAAACCCTAGTGTATCGCTTCTAGGGTACACTGATCGGAAGGTGGTTCCATACCTTGTCATAGTTGGAATCCATTACCCAATAAGAGCCCGCGGTTTTTGATTGTATATAATATATGTAGAGCATGAGATGAAAGCGTTCTACTAGATTGATATCTACTTGATTTAGACATTATTATAATATCAAAAAAATATTGATCTTAAGAAATATTTTGGGTTATCGTAAGGTAAAAACCATCCGTATTTATGTGTGGATCGGACTTACGATTACCATTGCTTTTGAAATGGATTTGGAAAAGTTAAACCAAGTGTTCGGAGTTTACCCACACCAGTCACATGACTGACCCAGAGTTTTTTTCCCTAAACTCTTGGATGCCCAATTTTGTACATGCAGTCAAGTAGTCGAGATTTTATAGATACTTGGAGAACTAGAGCAGACGCTTCAGGATTTGATATCTATTGTTATTTCTGCTGTGTTGTAAGTGTTGTACCCTGATAATAGTATTGTATATCGATACTGTTTTATTCCAAAGTTATGTTATATAATATATTTTATTTGTCCACTGTGAGATTCATGTTACTTTGATGTTGTTGTAGTTGTGTTCTTCTTCTTCTATCTAATTTTCTATCTTATCTATTCTCACCCTCTAACTTTGTTCTATTGACGTTCCTGTATTTCCGATATGTGGATAGTCGACATTGAGTTTATGTCGATTACCAAGGTCGCATATCCCCTGGGTCGTTACAATATGCCACTCAGCACTATGTATCTAGAAATCAGTCCCACTAAACATAAATTTATTGTAATAATGTTTCAGATCTTTAGTTCAGTGCTGAAATATGAAATATATAAATTTGAATAAAAAGATGAGTTTGTTATTTTGTGATTTTAATAATAAAAGAAATCTTCCTTGTTTACATTCAATATTGTTGGGTTTTTGGCTCAAGCATTGTAAATTATGTCGTTTTCCACATTTTCAAATAAAGAGGCATTATTTTAGAATCACTAGAAGTATGACAAAAAGAATTAAAAAAGGAAAAGCGGTGCAAAGGTATATATAAAAATAAATACATGTTTCGTATGTAATTTGCATCGACTATTCTAAAATGAAAATATAGTAAATATATTTCTTGTGATTTAGAAATGTGTCAATTCCACATATTAAGCATGATTTACAGTGATTTTGGCTAACGGTCTTTGTGAGACTTGAAACCTTTTTGGCAAGATTGAATGTAAAAGGAGAATGTTTGGTTAATTGATTTGACAAAACCATTGATTTAAAAATAAGTACTGCAAAATAATAAGTAAATATTAATTACTACGTTGACCGCAAGAAAACATAAAAATAAATATATACATATTATCCGTCCAAATCAGCGTAAAACGTTGAAATACAAATTGTATGGAATGTCTGAAATATTTGGATAAGGTTCAAATATGGAATTATGTGTAAATATAGCCCATTTTGAATAATATATTTGTGGTGACCATTTGTAGCAAAAAATGAGACTGCAAGTAAAGAAATAACCATTGTAACCAATATTGGTTTGGGGAAAATAATTGTGAATAGGAAAATGGTTGCAATTCCTGAAATAAATTAGGATAATTGTTGTGGACCACAATTAGGAAATTTGAATTATAGCCGCATTTAGACACAAGGTTAAACATAACTTGTGGTGTAAGCCTGTCTGGAACCGGTCAGCCAATGCAGCAACCATAGGTACTCAGTTTAATGTGAGGGGTCTAATGCATAGATATAATCGTACTAAGGCATGAGGTTAAGTTCACTTGTGTTAGAAGTCTGCCCGGAACGGGCCGGCATATCCAACATCCAAACTTAATGTGAGTGGCCTAGTATGTATGTATATATATATATATATATATATATATATATATATATAGACACACACACAAACAACAATCAATAAATGAATGAATAAAAATAAAAATTGTCCGTTGGGGTACAATAATTGATAATTCGGGACTGATAAATAGTCGCCTTAGTAAAATATGACCGTTAGAGTCATAAAGAGCAATAAAATGAAATGAAAAGAAATAGGTGTTAAAAAAGGGATTAGTGGATGTTGATTGTCGTTTAAATACTAAGTCCAAATTAGGGAATAAATTAAATAAATATCCTGGAGTAAAGGGAATATAATCTTCCTTATTCGTGTCAATAAAACTTATAATTAAAAATGTAGTGGACTTAGTAGGTTAATAATATAAGACATTATTAACTATATAAACCTGTGATACAAATAAAAGGTGTACGTATAGTATTTCCATATAAACAAATTAAACAAGACTGGTGTAATAACATAGCCTACTTTATCCTAATAAAGGGAACGGTTTTAAAGGAAAATGGGGAACGAACGAATAGCCTTCACATATGGTCCGCTTCCTGGGTCCTAAAAGGCCTAGAGACTAGGCTTAAAAAGTCCGTCTAGCATAGGTTTTTCAGTATATGGGTCTTAAATGGCAGATGTGTATTGGACTACCCAAAATTGGAAATTAAATGGGTCAGATATAGTTGTTTCTCCTACATAAAGTAGTAAATGACTAAGGAGGTTATCTAATAAGGTCAGCGAGAAGGTACAACGAGCGATAAAATACCTACTCTCACCTTATGCCGGGTAAGGGTTTATGCGTGAATGAAGGAAGCCTTAATAGTAGGGCCTGTAATTAGTTCCCTCTAGTTTTTTGTTAACATTTAATATATTATATGATGGTAAATAAGTGACCAATAGGTCCGCCTAGGATCTTAAGTGATCAGGGAGAATCCACCCTATCTATCATTGATAGTGGGGAATTAAATAATAAATAATAGAGAATGAGGATACATATAGAAATTCCAAAATTAGGGGCCCACTCTCGATATAATTAACCTGTTAAACTCTGGTATAAAGGCTTCACAAAAATATATGTAAATGTCCTATCACGGTAATATAATATGGGAATACTGCTTTAGATGAATAGTAAAGTCATGCATAAATATTTACTGGGTTGGGCTAGGATCACTAACCTAGACTACCTAGTTAGGCATACAGCTTGGGTTGAACCAAATGGAATATATATATATATATATATATATATATGTATGTATTATGGACTGTGTTGTACATTTCTTAGTCACCAAAACTTGTTGTTCTGACCCCCTCCTCATTGCAACCTCCTATCTTCATAGAGAAGGTCAGGTTCTCACAGATGATTAAGTTTATCTTTTGTTTCTTGTTCTCTTTCATTCTCGGTATTGGCAAAGTGACTTACTTTGAAAAAGGCAGTTCCTTGAGTAAATACTAATTTATCCTATCTTGTTTCCACTGTGAGTTTTTTTATCGTACTCTAATTATGCTCATGCTCATTTATTGCAGGTACCAGATATACGCTCTATGCTTGGATGCGCTTAAGTTTGGATTTTTTCAAAATTTGGGTGTAGAAAAGTGTGGGGTGTTACATTTGGTATCAGAGCTTAGGTTAAAGGATTACAGGAATAAGTTAAATTAGGACTCATGAAAGAACATAATTCGATATTCTTTTCTGTTTTTCTTTGCCTTTCTTACTCGACTTTAGCTTGTTTCGACGAAGGATTAGTCATAGGCCAAAGTATTTAAAATGGGATTTAATCAACTAAGAGTTAAAATATGCTGAGTTTGGGTTTCTTGCCGATTCGGGCTTACTGCACAGTACGTGTAACACCCCACCTCCGCCAGGGTAACTCTTGCAAGCACACTGGCTTTGGAGGGGTGTTAAACGAGGTAAACATGCATGCAGATATCACAAGACAGAACATATAAGTAAAACAGAGTAGTAAAGCAGCGGATAAAACTAGCATTTCAAAACCATAGTTAAGTTACAACAAAGTACTTGGTCATTATTTTCCAACAACAAAGTCTAGAGAGAAGCATAAACTGAAAAACTGAAATACATAGAGTACTATCCCCAAAGTGAAGTGATAAACCACAGCAAGCTCAATGTCCAAAACCGTACATGAGAAAATCCAGTAAGCAAGCTGAAAAGATCCAAGCTAAGCTCCAATGTTCCCACCCTGAGAAACTGAGGGGGGGGGGGGGGGAAACGGAAGAAAAGAGGCGAAAGAAAACAGGTCAGTCAAAAAGACTGGTAAGCCCTACTACTATCAGTCCATGAACTAGTAAAGTTAACTGGCATGAGAAGCTGAGATGAACATAAGGATAACAACATACTGGCATGATGATTAACTAACAAGATAGATAAAGATGTCATCGCATAATCAAGGTTAAGTTTTGCACCACGGTTGTACTAGCATTCTAACATGTCAAGTAAAAACGAGAATCGATCCCTTGGCCCACGCTTGGCCCAATATCATGAGGTGACCTAAATCAAGGTCCAACTACACGGTCTAGTTGATCGGCTCCCTATAAGCCTAACTCGTCAAGTGTCGGTGTCATACGGCCCAAACATGCAATGTAGCTAACTGCGCTAGGTCCACCCCAGGGTGTATCAAGTCCTAGGGTGTAGACCTCGGACACCAATCAAGTATGCACAGTCTAGATCTACTGGTACCCGTGCCTGATTTTCCAACTCCGGACTAAGTGCACGGCCATAGTCCGCCTGGACCTACACCGGCGTACCTACTCAGCCGTCGTTTTGGTCGCTTACATGTCAGCCCAGTAATCGTGCCCCACCCTAGCCTAGTCCCTAGGGTCTTATGATACTATCAAGAGGGTTACTGCTGCAAAGGACCATGCAACTAGGGTTTCTTAACGGGTTAATTGTGGTTAACCCGATCCAAACGTGGATTAAATTGGTTAAGTGTACCCAAGGTTCATGACTTAACCCCGATTAACCCATCAAGCCCAAATTGGTTAAGTATTAAGTGGACCATGACTTAACCCTAATCAAGAAGCATTCATTAACTTAATGTGCTTTAACCTCTCACATTAGACCTTGTTGTGGTTACTAGTTAAGCCGGGCGGGTCCGGGTAGCTTTGCACCACAACTTGATCTAACCTCGGGTTCGAGCACAACATGACCAACTTCTCACATTGGGTCCTATTGTTTGTAGCCACTAGTTAAGCCGGGCGGGTCCGGATAGATTTATGCTACAAACTCAACCCAACCTCGAGTTGGCCACACTCATATTTTCTATGTGTCATGCCCATTATGTTTCCAAAACATAATTACATATCACGTCATTTTATAAAAACCATGTTCTTGTCATAATGTTACCCAACCCCAACGTAATCCCATCGTTTACATAATCGCAACAACGCATAAAGGATAAAATAGGGAACTTGGCATAATCATGACAAAAAGGTGTTGAAGCCACAAGTTTATCATGGTGGCATATGAAATGTACATATGTTCATATACTTGCATATTGCATTATTAGGCTTCAAAAGCATGCATAAAACCAAACTTAGCATATGAGTGATACATGGTGATAAATGACATGTATAAGTTGCTAGAAGTTCGCATTTAGCCTCACATGCAAGTTATCATAAGGGATATGATAACTTCCATGTTTCCAAAATGCAACCTTTAACATAAAGCTTGAAGCTTTAAGCTCACAAACTCAAGTTTAACTTGCATAACATGATAACATGATCAACCCAAACTTGCATAACATGATAACATGATCAACCCAAACTTGCATAACATGATAACATGATCAACCCAAACTTGCATAACATGATAACATGATCAACCCAAACTTGCATAACATGATAACATGATCAACCCAAACTTGCACAACATAGCAACATGTGTCAACTTGCATAATGATCAACCAAACTTGCATATCATTATGATCAACCCCAAACTTGCATCATTCATTTAACTTTAGAGTTCAAAAAATGAAAGTAGAAAAGGGCTTACAATGCTATGAAGACACAAATAAATGGTTATTAAAAGATTGAGACGAAGCCCTTATGCAATCACCCAAATATGCAAGCTCCAAATGAAAAACCCTTGAGCCAAATCAATAAAAATCCTTGCTTTGAAATAGAAATGTTGCAACTTGACTTGAATGCAAACTAAGAACACTCATACAAGCTTGAAAACACTTGTATGCACTCAAAATCTCTCATATAAATAGACTTAGAAATTTTAGCATGAGGGTGGAGGTCATGAGAGGAACAAATTTGACATAGTTTAGTTGTAGGATTGAATAATGATGATTTAGGCTAGGTTTAGGGGTCTTTTTATAGAAGATTAGGATAGTATTAGCCATAGGATTAACCCTAGATTCAATCCAAGCCATCAAATCCCGTCATAAGCCTCCAAAACAGGTCAAAACAGCCAAAATGGGTGCACCAGGTTGCCTGGGCCGACCAGGCAGGTCGACCTTGGGGTCGACTTCCCAGTCGACCTGGGGGGGGGGAGGTCGACTCCCCAGTCGACCCCCAGGTCGACCCCCCTGGGTCTGGCGGGAATTTTCCCGCCACTTCTGATTTTCTGAAATTTGAATCTGTTTTGAATTTGAATTTTTCGTGAAACTTCGCGAGGCCATATCTTGGTCATACGGACTCCGATTTTCGAAAACTCGGACTCTATTCCGCGTATTTTTCCGAGGCGAACGCAATGGCACGGCCTGTTTCCCTTGATTCAGATTTTACAGTTTAATTCTGCCTTGATTTGTGTTATAACATGTTATTCAAAAATACGGGTTGTTACATTCTCCCCTCCTTAAAGGATTTCGTCCCCGAAATCTCCAAGTTAGGAAGAACGTATCCTGCCATCCATCATCCATCTACTCAAAACATCATCCACGTGCAGTCATTGTCCTTAAAGGATTCTAAATGCTGTATGATCATATGCAAAGGTGTGTGTATATGTACTTATCTAATGCGAAAATCAGGCGGTTACTAATACAGTAAACCTCCTTAATGCAAAGTATGTTAGTGAAATGAGTCCATATGTATGCAAATTCCTAACATAACTCATAGTTTCTACATGGGTGCACATAACATTCATCCATATGCAACATCCACGTGATAGCATAACAAGTTTCATCCATGAATAAGTATAAGCACTCATGCATACGCAACATGAAAGTGTGTGAGCCGATCTTAGTGCCTAATGTGTATCATTCATCCACGAGTATCCACGTGCAAACACTTGCAACCACTTGCAACCATCAAGCATAACATGTTTGAAATACATGTTTCATCCAAAGGGTTTCTACCTAAGGTTCTCATGACACGATTACGAAAATCAAGATAAGCAAGATAAACAAGGTAAACATGGATAGCAAAAGAAAGATATGCTAATTAGGAAAAGAGATCGAGAAGACAGTATACAAGCAAGCTCCACGGAAAAACAGGGATCAAGGATATACTCCTAAAAAGATATATGAAGCGCGTATCTAGTCTTCAACCTACTAAGCCGCATTTCCTTGAACTTAATTCCATTGTGCTTTGCCCGTTTTTACCCTTTCAATTCCGTAGCTTCTTAATTCCTACTTCAGAAATGTGAGTTGGAACTCATTTCACTGTCGCTTCTCGTTTCACTTTCTCTTATTATTATTTTCTAGCATACTCGGTTCTTAACTTAACTGTATACTCATGACTTCATGCAAGCTTTCCCAAAATTCACTGTAAGGTATTCCACGTAGAAGAACTTTCCTTTGAAAATAAATAACAACTCATGTGGCCAGATGCACTTATTAACATGATTTCTATGAACCATCCGCGAACACTAATCGAATAGATCATTAATTTCCAATAAATGGGTCAAAAGGTTCTAGGTAACTAATCCTGACAGAACTCTAAAGGTTACGCGAGACATCGAGGGTATTACCAAGGCAAGTCAAGAGCCTAACTACCCTTCTTTCAAAACCGAGGATGGTACCCTTACTGGATAACCACTTCATCCCTAGAATCAACCCAAAGCCCAAAGACATAATCCCTGCTTCCTAACTCAACACTTAGCATAGATATCCTTTTGCGAGAAGAGATACTTGAGCGACTTGTGATCCGTATATAACTCGAATCTCTTGCCCAAAAGATAATGGTGCCATGATTTGAGTGCAAAGACAATTGCTGCTAACTCCAAATCATGAGTGGGGTAGTTCTTCTCATGAACTTTAAGTTGCCTACCCCCATAACATATCACTCTTCCCTCTTGCATTAGAACAGCACCTAACCCCGTGCCACATGCATCTGTGTACACGGTAAACATCTTACCACTATCGGGTAATGCCAAAACTGGAGCTGAGGTAAGGGCTCTCTTGAGCCTTTGAAAAGCAAGCTCACACTCCAAGTCTCATGCAAAGACTAAGTTCTTCTTTGTCAACTTAGTAAGAGGGGCCGAAATCTTAGCGAAGTCCCTGATGAACTTCCTATAGTAGCCCGCCAGACCGAGAAAGCTTCTTACTTCGGTTGCATTCCTAGGAGTCTTCCAGTCTTGAACCACAACCACTTTCGCGGGATCCACCGCTATGCCTTGCTTAGAAACTATATGTCCAAGAAACCGAACTCCCCTTCTCCAGAAATGACATTTGGAGAATTTGGCTTTCAACTGATGCGCTCTAAGCGTATCAATCACTTCCTTGAGATGCCTATCATGCTCTTCCTCATCCTTTGAGAAGATCAGAATATCGTCCACGAAGACAACAACAAACTTGTTAAGGAACTCCCTGAACACCCTACTAATCAAATCTACGAAGTAGGAGGGTGCATTAGTCAAACCGAATGGCATGACAAGCCATTCAAAGAATCCATCTGGAGTCCTAAACGCAGTTTTATCGATACTATCCTCAGCCACTCTAAGCTGATGGAATCCGGTGGCTAGATCGAGCTGAGAGAAAACAGAAGCACCAACAAGCTGGTCAAAGAGATCATCAATCCTCGGTAACGGGTTCCTATTCTTCTTTGTCAGCCTGTTCAACTCTCGATAATCAACACATAGACGAAGCGAACCATCCGCTTTAGTAGCGAATACCACCGGAGCATCCCATTCAGAAATGCTTTGCCTAATAAAATTCTTCTCAAGCAACTCCTTGATCTGCTTACTGAGCTCCCTTCTTTCACGAGGGGCCATGTGCCTAACGGGCAATGATACTGGCTTGGCATTATCGACTAGATAAATGCGGAAATCTATCTCTCGTTTAGGGGGTAACCCCTTAACTTCTTCAAAGACATCAGGATAGTCTCGGACCACCCATACAGATTGCAGATCATCGATGAGAGATTCAATATAACATAACATGACGGGACCTCTAGGGTTACAAGAAATTGATAGGGGATTACCGAGGCGAGTCATGAGCCTCACCACCCTATATTCACAATCGAGAATGGCTCCATAACTGGACAACCAATCCATGCCCAAGATCAACCCATATCCCGTGAACCCGAGAACATAAGCATTACACGTGAATTCTACGGTCAAGATAGAAATCTTCAAATCCACACAAACCATAGATAGATGGGCGGAACCCCCAATTGGATTTGAAACACTAACAGGACCTCAACTAGACTAGTACTTAGGTGCAAAACTTTCAATAAGATCAGAAATAAAACTATGCGATGCGCCAGAATCAAATAAGGTGTGAACAGGGAAATCAGAAATGTAAACATGACTTTTTACAGAAACACTACCTCGACCAAAAGCAGGAAGAGTGAGGAGAGCCTGCAACTGCCCTCCGGAGGGTCCTACTTGCTGAGTTCGTCCTTGCCCTTGTCCTTGCTTCTTGGGGCAATCCTTGCTAAAATGTCCAGATTCTCCGCAATGGAAACACTCGCCTAACCTCCTCTTCTTCTTCCTGCAATCTTTGGTTATGTGCCAACCGATCCGACAGAACTTGCACCTCCTTGTTTCCCTGGTCTTGTTGTCATTGCGATTGTTATCGACCTTGTTCCCCTTCTTGTTGTCCTTGTCTCTTTTCTTGGTATCTTCCTTCTTGCCTTGGGACTCATTTGCCTTGACCTCCCTCTTACCACTCTTATCTTCCTCTTGAAGTAGGGCCATATTTACCAAACTCTCGAAGGTCGCCCCCAGGGGTATATGAGACATGGCCAAACCGCGCAATGGCTCATTCAATCCTAGAGCAAAGTGTAGGGCCTTCTTCCGAGCTGTGTTAACCAATTCTAGACTGAACTGGGCAAGTTGATTAAACATATCCACATATTCCCTAACTGTGATGTCCCCTTGCTTTAGAGATAGGAAACTCTCCATCCGAAGGTTCTCTTCCGTTGATGATAGAAATCTCAATCTGAACCTTCTCCTAAAGTCATCCCAAGTCTGAATTGGCCTAGTAGTGGTGGTGACCACCCACCAATATGCAGCTTCCCCTTTCAGCAGCCATACCGCTAACAGAACTTTCCTGCGGTCTGCTATATCAAAGATAGCAAAGAGGTCTTCAATTTCCTTCAACCAGTTTCTTGCCTCAACAAAAGTCTCCATCCCGACAAAATTCTTGCCACCCATCATCTTAAAGTCCTTGCAAACTTTTGCGAAATCCTCTTGCGGATGCTGAGGGGGAGGAGGAACCTCAGCTACGGGAGGAGGAGAGATGTTAGCGACGGGGGAAGGAGGAGGAATGGTTGCGGGGCCGGCTTCATTCGCCCTTGCCTCCATAATTCTCCGGAACCAGACGGGTACTTGTACGCCTTCCGGGATGTTAAAGCGATCGGTCATACTAAAACGAAGAAAAAGATAGATTCAGAATGAAGAAACGAAGGATAGTGCTAATGGCTTTTGGGGAATAGCCTTTTAAAATAACTAGACTTTTCTTGGAAAATACTTAATTGGTTTTGAAAATAGTTTTTCAAAAGGTAAGTTTCAAAAACACTTTTGCTCAAATCTTGTAAACCTTATGCTCTGATACCAAATGTAACACCCCACCTCCGCCAGGGTAACTCTTGCAAGCACACTGGCTTTAGAGCGGTGTTAAACGAGGTAAACATGCATGCAGATATCACAAGACAGAACATATAAGTAAAACAAAGTAGTAAAGCAGCGGATAAAACTAGCATTTCAAAACCATAGTTAAGTTACAACAAAGTACTTGGTCATTATTTTCCAACAACAAAGTCTAGAGAAAAGCATAAACTGAAAAACTGAAATACATAGAGTACTATCCCCAAAGTGAAGTGATAAACCATAGCTAGCTCAATGTCCAAAACCGTACATGAGCAAATCCAGTAAGCAAGCTGAAAAGATCCAAGCTAAGCTCCAATGTTCCCACCCTAAGAACCTGAGGGCGGGGGGAACGGAAGAAAAGAGGCGAAAGAAAACAGGTCAGTCAAAAAGACTGGTAAGCCCTACTACTATCAGTCCATGAACTAGTAAAGTTAACTGGCATGAGAAGCTGAGATGAACATAAGGATAACAACATACTGGCATGATGATTAACTAACAAGATAGATAAAGATGTCATCGCATAATCAAGGTTAAGTTTTGCACCACGGTTGTACTAGCATTCTAACATGTCAAGTAAAAACGAGAATCGATCCCTTGGCCCATGCTTGGCCCAATATCATGAGGTGACCTAAATCAAGGTCCAACTACACGGTCTAGTTGATCGGCTCCCTATAAGCCTAACTCGTCAAGTGTCGGTGTCATACGACCCAAACATGCAATGTAGCTAACTGCGCTAGGTCCACCCCAGGGTGTATCAAGTCCTAGGGTGTAGACCTCGGACACCAATCAAGTATGCACAGTCTAGATCTACTGGTACCCTTGCCTGATTTTCCAACTCCGGACTAAGTGCACGACCATAGTCCGCCTGGACCTACACCGGCGTACCTACTCAGCCGTCGTTTTGGTCGCTTACATGTCAGCCCAGTAATCGTGCCCCACCCTATCCTAGTCCCTAGGGTCTTATGATACTATCAAGAGGGTTACTGCTGCAAAGGACCACGCAACTAGGGTTTCTTAACGGGTTAATTGTGGTTAACCCGATCCAAATGTGGATTAAATTTGTTAAGTGTACCCAAGGTTCATGACTTAACCTCGATTAACCCATCAAGCCCAAATTGGTTAAGTATTAAGTGGACCATGACTTAACCCTAATCAAGAAGCATTCATTAAATTAATGTGCTTTAACCTCTCACATTAGACCTTGTTGTGGTTACTAGTTAAGCCGGGTGGGTCCGGGTAGATTTACACCACAACTTGATCTAACCTCGGGTTCGAGCACAACATGACCAACTTCTCACATTGGGTCCTATTGTTTATAGCCACTAGTTAAGCCGGGCGGGTCCGGGTAGATTTATGCTACAAACTCAACCCGACCTCGAGTTGGCCACACTCATATTTTCTAAGTGTCATGCCCATTATGTTTCCAAAACATAATTACATATCACGTCATTTTATAAAAACCATGTTCTTGTCATAATGTTACCCAACCCCAACGTAATCCCATCGTTTACATAATCGCAACAACGCATAAAGGATAAAATAGGGAACTTGGCATAATCATGACAAAAAGGTGTTGAAGCCACAAGTTTATCATGGTGGCATATGAAATGTACATATGTTCATATACTTGCATATTGCATTATTAGGCTTCAAAAGCATGCATAAAACCAAACTTAGCATATGAGTGATACATGGTGATAAATGTCATGTAGAAGTTGCTAGAAGTTCGTATTTAGCCTCACATGCAAGTTATCATAAGGGATATGATAACTTCCATGTTGCCAAAATGCAACCTTTAACATAAAGCTTGAAGCTTTAAGCTCACAAACTCAAGTTTAACTTGCATAACATGATAACATGATCAACCCAAACTTGCATAACATGATAACATGATCAACCCAAACTTGCATAACATGATAACATGATCAACCCAAACTTGCACAACATAGAAACATGTGTCAACTTGCACAATGATCAACCAAACTTGCATATCATAATGATCAACCCCAAACTTGCATCATTCATTTAACTTTAGAGTTCAAAAAATGAAAGTAGAAAAGGGCTTACAATGCTATGAAGACACAAATAAATAGTTATTAAAAGATTGAGACGAAGCCCTTATGCAATCACCCAAATATGCAAGCTCCAAATGAAAAACCCTTGAGCAAAATCAATAAAAATCCTTGCTTTGAAATAGAAATGTTGCAACCTGACTTGAATGCAAACTAAGAACACTCATACAAGCTTGAAAACACTTGTATGCACTCAAAATCTCTCATATAAATAGACTTAGAAATTTTAGCATGAGGGTAGAGGTCATGAGAGGAACAAGTTTGACATAGTTTAGTTGTAGGATTGAATAATGATGATTTAGGCTAGGTTTAGGGGTCTTTTTATATAAGATTAGGATAGTATTAGCCATAGGATTAACCCTTGATTCAATCCAAGCCATCAAATCCCGTCACAAGCCTCCAAAACAGGTCAAAACAGCCAAAATGGGTGCACCTGGTTGCCTGGGCCGACCAGGCAGGTCGACCCCCAGGTCGACCCTGGGGTCGACTCCCTAGTCGACCTGGGGGGGAGGTCGACTCCCCAGTCGACCCCCAGGTCGACCCCCCTGGGTATGGCGGGAATTTTCCCGCCACTTCTGATTTTCTGAAATTTGAATCTGTTTTGAATTTTTCGTGAAACTTCGCGAGGCCATATCTTGGTCATACGGACTCCGATTTTCGAAAACTCGGACTCTATTCCACGTATTTTTCCGAGGCGAACGCAATGGCACAGCCCGTTTCCCTTGATTCAGATTTTACAGTTTAATTCTGCCTTGATTTATGTTATAACATGTTATTCAAAAATACGGGTTGTTACAGTACGTTGGCAATCTCGTCATGAAGAGCATGAGATGACATATGGTGGATTCCGTTGATTCGAGATTGGAAACTGAAATAAAATATATTTTCTAATTTAAAAAGCTTGCTACAACCGAGATAGCCATAAATTCGTGGTATGGTTTCGTTAGTAGTTCCAGTTAAGACAATTACTAGATCCAAAACGGGGGAAAATCCCATGTTAATATGTCGTATCTATTTCGAAGATATAATGACGAGGTGTATCCATTTGTTACTTCATTAAAATTCTGAATCTGCCTTTGTTGAAATATTCCATTGAGTTCTTTGCATTATAACGAGGAAACTAGTTTTTGAAACTATTTGAAAAATAAAAATGGATTTCAATGGTTTTGAAATACGGTTTCAGAAAAAAATAGTTTGTGAAGTTATGGTTTTAAATTTTAATCTATTCGTGTTTCAAAATTTTAGAGCTATTGTGTAATTTTAGTTAATATAGTCTGATTGGTAAGAAATATGGAATTAGGAATGGCAAGGAATATGCTACTAAACATGAAAACAATAAATATCTATTCCTTATGAGTTTTAGTATCCGTTTTGCTATATATATTGGATAATTTATTGAAATTACGAGGATTAACCCTTAAGATTCTAAAGCTCTAACATTTTTGGACATGAAAAGGTTTTTCCCAGTTTGAAATATAAAACTGGAATATTAATAATAATATATATTTATAAATAGGACACCATTAGTTTATAATAAATTTCCATTTTCAAAAAAATTTAAAATATTTCTTCGGAAAGGCTAAGGAAAATATTTCATCTTGATTTTGGGGTATCTGATTTCGTGAATCGTCTGCTTGTTGTCGGTTAGGTGAGGAGAAAAATCCATTTTAATTCAAATTATGGATTTCTAGCTGAATTACTTTGAAATTCGCTTGTTCATTGTGTAGTCGAAGCATCGTTGTTAAGACTATAAATCCTTGGAGTTGGTTCAGAGTTTAACTATGGTCTTTAAATACCGCGGTGATGAGGATAATTATTTCTCGGATCACATTGAATCTTAAAATATGACGCGGGACGATTAATATTTTAATCCAGCCTTATAAGTTCAGGGTCCAACCTCTGTCCAAAGCCCAATTCTTAGTCGACCATTTAGTGTTGTAGTAGGATGGTCAATTAGTTGGTGAGTTTTGGTACAACTTGGACCTAGGACTCAACATAAAATTTGGGTTCAAATTACCACCATTACTTCTTCATTTCGTCCTTTCTTCCCCCATCTAGCCGAACCACATCCTTATCATTTTTCTCTTTCTTTGTTGCCACCTCATTTCCTTTTTCCACGCTTGTTTGTACGTTAGATCTAGCCTCCCTAATACTCCAAGATCTAGTTTCTTCTCTCAGGCCATTCCTTGGCCTATAATACCTAGTTCCAATATTCGATCCTATTGCCATCGTTAAAGTCTGCTCCTTAGGAAGATATCATTTGGTTAATCGGAATGTGCAAAAAGGTCTCACTGGTATAGGACTAAGAAAACTTGTCATGGCATTTGGATTTGCATTGATCCATTACTTCGAGATCTTATAATAGGATTTGTGTTTGCGTTGCATCCGCCTGTACTTTACCTTACTTGAATAGTTTCTTTCGAAGGCGATCGTGGTTTCGAAGATGAAGAATAAGCTGTCTTTTGTTGTTTTTTCTAAGGAGAAGCTCGATGAGATTTCAGAGGAATCTGTGTTGTAAGCGGATTTGTATGGTCTCTTGTTTGATCGGCTTTGGAGATTTTGCTGCAAATATCTTTACCTTAGTGTCTGTTTTTGTGTCGGGAATCTATGTTCGAACTGCTCTTGTAGACGTGTGACCTATTTAGCACATTTTTCTATAAATGGAAAGCAATGACTTGGTTTGTCTCATGACGCGGAAATTTATCCTTTGCTTGATCGTTGGTGTAGCCATCATTTGGTGCCACATCATATACGATTCAGCTTGTGTTCTTGTGTGTTGTCTCATGGATTTACTTTCTGAAATTGCACTATCTACTTTTTCCTTAGGCAATATTAGGTGGGTTCCCGTGAAATGCAGTTTTTTGTGGTAGGTTTCTTTTCTCATCATAAATTCCCTCTTGGAAAAGATGGTGATGTGGGAACCTCCAACAACGCCAATGTTGGTAACACGAGATTGATCATTTTGCTACCATGATATGGTTAATCAAAGATCATAAAAATTGGTTTGAGATCCAGCCATGGAGCAAGGCGTCTCGTTGTTCATAGCCATTGTTTGGGGGGTTTCGGTGTTGTTTTGTTGTTATCCCTTTCCAGAAACGAGTTCATGATGGCTTTGTGGTGATTTGTCCATATAATTGTTAGTGTTGTTTAAATCGCAAGACTTAGGTTAATGATATTTCTATGTTTGGAGATGTTTATGTCATTCACGCGCACATGTTTGAATGAAATCCCATTTTCATATCTAAACTAATAGTTGCCCTAGAGCTAGAAAGAATAGAATTCTATATTGGATAAATTTTAGCAAAGGACTGGTTTCGCATTGTTTTTGTCATGGGTGTATAAATAAATAAATCAACATTCCTTGCTAAAGCTAAAATTTATTTTGGTCTTTTGTGTGATCTCTTAATTTTCGCATTTTTGGCATAACTGATTCTTCTTCACCAACTGTTAGACCAAAATTTGGCTCTAACACCCAAATCATTGTATTTCGAGCATATGATATGAAGGAATAACTGAAAAATAAGAGAAAAAGCAAGACAACAGGATTTTTATAGTGGTTCGGCGTTAACGAGCCTACGTCCACTTCATATTTTCTCATTTCACTCATAGATTACAATTACAATGAATATGGTCTTTCAATCACTTGAATTCAATGAATAATTCTCTCCGAATCCATTGAATTTATTGAGGAAGATGGTGGTTATTCATGGAGAAGTGTTGGCCATGGCAGCCATGGAAGTTGAGATGCCAAAAAGTCCCCTGAAAATGCCCTCTGAAGGTGTATTTATAGCTGTAGGAAAGCTCCTGGGAGGACTGGTTCGTGATGGGGTACGTGGCAGGTGATCCAGAAAAATAGGAGAGCCAGTAGCCTTGAGAATAGGTCAAAACAAGCTGCGTGTGAACAGGTCCGAAGTTCGGATCGCGGTCATGGGTCGGATCGCGGTCATGGGTCGGATCGCGGTCATAGGTCGGATCGCGGTCCTAAGTCGGATCGCGTAGGCAAGGTCGGATCGGATCGCGTAGGCAGGGGCGGATCGGATCGCGTAGGCAAGGGCGGATCAGATCGCGTAGGCAAGGGCGGATCGGATCGCGGTCATATGCCAGCTTACACTCGTTCACGGAAATGGACGTAACTTTCAAACCGTATGTCCGATTGAGCCAAACCAAAGCTCAAACTGAAGCTAATTCAAAGGGCTACGAGAATATGAGGTGAATAGATCCAAATGAGGTCATTTGATAGGGGTATTGGGCCAGTTTATACTGATGTTGTGATTTTGACCAAACTGCCTTGTGTCTTCTGACGATGCTCCCAATGCCAGAGAGCGATGTTATCCAGAAATTCCATATGAGACAGCATTTACCCAGAGGTGTGTCAACATGATCTTTGCTTTGGGTAGCCTGGTGACAAAGAAGGCTAACACCAACATATGACTTGAATCGTCTAAATTTCCACAAAATACATTTTTAAATGTTTTTTCTGGGAAAATATTGTTTAAAAAAACATTTTTATCATTTTCCTATTTTATAGGAGAGTGAAACAGTTTTGAAAAGAAATTTTCAAAATAAAAATAAGTAGTTCTCAAGCGGAAATTTATTTTTATGAATTTTTTTGATTTTTAGTCACATGAATAGCGTAAGGAAGATGTTTGGATGTTTTGTGTGCACGTTTTAGCAGTGCAATATGATGAAGATGCAATAACGGTAACAAGGAAAAGGCTGTTATAGCCTTGGAAACGCTGTTTCCATAACTTGTGAACGAAGCACGCAAGTTATTAATTAACTCGTTTTACATTTTAGAGCTTGTTTTAAGCCTCCTTTACAGTTACAGATGTAATCTTTGAAGTATTTGGGTAACTGAGGTAAAAAAAATCACTGTAGGATGGGAATTGGAAAAGTTGTGAGCAGGAAAAATGTCAAAAATCTTAGCTCCAATTTCCTTATTTCAGTTTAGGAGAGATTAAATAGGAAACGATTAGATTTTGTACGTTTTGGAGGATATGGCTTGGATGCAAAATTAGTTGCTTCAGACTTTTATTCATAATGTGTGTTATAGATGAAAAAGAATTTTCAAAATTTGCATTCATATAGAACTACCAGTATATGTAGGATGTTTTGCATCATGTTTTTTTGAAAGTGTTTTCAAAATCTCAATGCATACATATAGAGGGCACGATTTAGAATCATCTTGCATGCTTGTTTTATGGTTGAAATGCAATATGTACACTATTCACATATACATATGGTTGCAAAGTGGATGTACGCAAATTTGTTGTGTAGGATAGGATAACTAGTTGTCAGAATTTTGGGACAAAATTCCTTTTAAGGGGGAAAGAATAACAACTCGGAATTTTGACAATAATTCGTTATTTAGTTAGAAGATCAAAAACAGGAATTTTTGCAAAAATGGAATTTGACTGCGAAACTTTAACCATTGCGTTCGTCTCGGAATTTTAGTAAACTTTCATGTTTGGAGTTTCGCGAACGAAGTCTGTATGTAAAAGTTACAAAGGAAAAACGAAAACGGATAGAAAATAAATAAAACAGAATAAATTATATATTGTAATATATAATTTCCTAGCCACCTCATTGTCGGGTCGACCAAGCGGTTGGCAGGGAAGGTCAATCGGCGGTCGACCGCTGGCTGCGACCGCTTGGTCGAGCCAAGCAGCGGCGGTCAGGGTTTTGTAACGACCTGCATTCTACGTACCGGAGGATCATAGAATATTTATTTTATTTTCATACGAAGTCATATGCTCGTCCAACTTTGGGAAACGACTATTGGGGTTATTACCCACATTCACGATTTTTGCCTAATTTTAAATGACTGTTTTGCCTCTGGCGAATCTTGTTTCGCCTATAACTTTTGATTGGTTAGGAGTTTTGACTTGAAGCTACATCCATTGGACTCGAATGATGTTTCCCATTCCGTAGAGTGGCAACATTAATTAAACGGACTTACCGTTTGGGAGATATGGCTGAAATAAGATTTGAAGATGGAAAAACGGTCTAATTAGGATTAATTAAGTGATTAGCAGCTAGGCCCATAACCCATTTCGGGATTAGGGTTATGGGAGGGTTGAATGAGTTTGGAGAAACATTCCCTTTCATTTTTCTAGCCGCCACAAACATTCCTTGAACCCTTGTAATGGCCTCCATCTTCCAAATCTCTCTCTAATCACTTTCTAGTTACTAATTGATTAGATCTACATTAAATCAAGAAGAATTAGCATCAAATTCGACATAGAGCTACTGCACCACATTGGGATCTAAGCCAAATCAGTATAGGTTTCGGATCCATCACTAATTATTGGCTAAGGTAAGTGATTTGCATGTTTATTCACTAATTATGGCTAATTAGGGGTGATTAATGATAATTAGCGACACTATACACCTAAAAATTATGGAAAAATATGAATAAATTCTAGAATCAAATTTTACGTCATATATATAATTATGGAAAAATATGAATAAATTCTAGAATCATATTTTACGTCATATATATGAATTCGGGTTAATTTGGATTAAGTTTGCCAATTCTGGAATTTAGGGGATTTAGGGAAAAATCATGGATTTAGGTATGTTTGATCTAAATTTACATGTCAAAACATTATTTTGGTGTTTTTGGTTGATTCTACATGTTACAACTTCTGCTTGGTATGCCTTGTGATTGCATAGGAAAGTTAGAATGGTCGAAAATGTCGTTGTGTGGCAAAAATAGTTTGTTAGAAAGAGGTGCAGGTTTCGGGTCGTGCATGTCGGGTTTGTCGGAGATGATGGGTGGTCGGTCGCTCCACGGAGTGGCTTTCTTAGAGGAAAGGAAATGGGGTCGGTTGGTTTTGGTCAGCCGTAGTACAAATGCATTATACGTGGTATTACAGGAGTTGGTCGGTCGCGCAAATGTGAAGGATCGGTTGCTCTTGGTATTGAGACGATCGAGCGACCCTTAGGGGAAAATGATATGGTCGATCGAGCAACTTAATCTCGGTCGGTCGAGCAGTTGTTCTGAAGAAGATTGGTCAGTTCCAAAGGTGTAGTGGGGTCGGTCAAGCAAGTAAGGGGATGGGGTCGGTAGAGCGAACCTTAAGGTGAATTGATCGGGTCAGTCGAGCGAACCTACGAGTGGAGCGATGGGTCGATCGGTCGTGTTTCTAGGGGTCAGTCATGCTCCCAAGAGTCGGTCAGTCGATGTAAAATAATGAGTTTCGCGGCGCTTCTAAATGATGCGATGAATGGCACGAGCATTGTGGTTCGAGAGTGGTGATAGCTTCGATGAGAATTCAATCATGACACACAGGACTTGTGCGAAGTGGTTATCGATATCTATAACTTTGGTTCACTATCGAGAGAGACGGGGTATGTAGACGAACAGAGCCAGGGCTATGTGGACTGGTTGACCTATTAGGGTTATTGACTATGGACAAGTGCAGTGGGGTCAGGGTAATAGTTGTATGGGGTGGGACTCCGTTATGGCCCCAAAAGGCAAAGTGGTCATAGAAATAGTTGGTGTTACCTTAGAGTATTGTACATCTTGTTGTGCAAACTTTTTGGTTGCAGGTCCAGGCCAGGTATGATTTTTTATACCTGTTATTGCTTTATTTTGCTGCTATCACTCATACAAGACTTTCATCTGACCCAAGTTTTATGTCTCTTCTTATTACTCTGGGTACTCCAAATGAGCAAACTAGAGACAGGTTAGGTGGTCATGCGCGAGTAGCTATCCGGAGACGAGTAGGAGGCTTCCACGAACAAATATACATTATCCCTGTGTTGTTGTTTGTCACTACTTTGGGCATTGTAGTGTACCTCTTTTATTTCCTTTAGAGACAATATTTTATAGTTGCAATAATTGGATATGAAGCTGCAATTTGGTTTCCGCTACTTTGATGGATATAGTTTAGTTTTCAGCTTATGTACTGTCATGCCTATTCTATATCAAGTTATGTGATTTTTACATTTTATTCCATGCGTTGGGAGATATACTACAGGTTTATTAGCAATTTATCATTTCAATCCCTTTCTTGTGACGACCGTCCCGTGTTAGTTGGGCATTGGCATAACGCATTTCGGGGAAAATGTCTGATGGTACGGGGTAGCCGTCACACATGGTATCAAAACCTAGGTTGCGTAATTAAAACTAGGGAAAGACGTTAGGGAGAGATATTTATGTATATGAGAGCGCGTATTTGTGATATTTTGGTTTTCAAAAACTATATCTGTATATACTGTTAGTATATCTAAGGATGAAGTCGCGTTGCACTGGCAGCACTAAGGAGATGGTTAATCATTTTCTCTTTAATTGAACATGAGCCGAAATATGAGAAGCACGATGAGGAACCCTCCATCGGGAGTTGAAGAGGGACTGGGTTCAGGGGACATCAATGGGAATGTCCATGATATGAGGACGATGTTTACTGCCTTCGTGCGAGAGATGCTTAGGGATGCTTGGGGAGCAGTTCCTAATGCTGCTAATGGTGGTGATGCAGTAGTGCAGGCGCCTAGAGCCGACTTTGCCAAGTTTAACAAGGATTACACTAGTCATGGTGGGAAGCCGTTCCATGGAAAGGAATCGGCTACGGAGGTTCAGGATTGGCTTGATAGTTGTGAGCGCACCTTCGAGTATTTGGGGATCGATGATGTAATGAAGAGAAATCTAGCATCGCGTCATCTTCAAGGACAAGCAATGAATTGATGTAATGCTATTAAGGTGGCTACTCCCGAGGATCAAATTACTTGGAATCGGTTTAAGACTCGCTTCAGTTACATGTTTATTCCCCCTGCTCAGAAATCAGAATTGTTTAGGAAATTTTTGGAGCTTAAGCAGAATGGTGGGGAAGTCCCGGAATATGTTGCTGAATTGATACCTTATCGAAATATGGATTTTCTCTTATCGATACTGCTGAGAAGAAGAACGAGAAGTTCATAACTGGCTTGGATGAGTACTTGGGGGAAAGACTTATATACCATATCGATGAGACATTCGAATCCATTTTGGGAAAGCATTGAAATCAGAGAGCCTTTACCCTAAGACGAAGACCGAGGTTGATATTGCATCTGCAGAAGAGCCAAAACTGCAGGCAAGCGGCGAAGGAAAGAAGAATTCCCAAAATAAGAGGAAATAGAACCAAACCAAGGATGGACAAAAAATGAAGGATAAGAATGATGTCGAGTGCTTTAGTTGCGGCAAGAAGGGTCACTATGCCAGAGAATGTCGAGCGAAGCCAGGGGAAAGGATGTGCTTCAACTATGGCCAAGTGGGACATCTCAAAGATAAATGCCCACAACCCTCTAAGGGAAGCAGATCGTGAAAGCATATGTCATCAACGTCGTTCCTTGTTTGTTGAATGCCCTAACTGCGGTGGAGAAGGGAAAGGGTATCGTTATCCATGGTATGCTTACTATTTATGATGTTCCCGTTTGAGTTTTGTTTGATACTGGGGCTTCTCATTCTTTCGTATCTAGTGACCTAGTGGATAGGTTGGATCTGAAACCCAAGATTGTCGATAGACCTTTAGCTGTGATGAACCCTATTGGCGGTTCAATAAATTTTGTATGGTTTGTCCTAATTTGTTCTTATCGGGTCATGGATGTATGTTTGCTTGTGATTGTTTTGATTTGGGCTTTACTGGGTTTGGCATTATTTTGGGAGTCGATTGGCTCCAAAGGTATGGGGTGTTGGTTGACTCTGAGAGGTCTTCGGTGACCATTAGATCAGGTGATGGGTGAAAGGTGGTATTCGTTTGCCTACCTAGTGATGGGGTGATGGATAGTTTTCTAAATGCCCACGATATCCTGCATGATGAGCTATCAGATGTGCCTTTTGCTAGAGAGTATCCGGGCATCTTTGAAGAAGTGACCGGACTTCCACCACAATGAGAGATCGAGTTTCGGATTGATTTAATGAAAGTTGTCAGACCTATAGTGATGCCTCTTCGTCGTATGGCGCCAAGGGAGCAGCGCGAGCTTGAAGTTCAAGTAGGCGTTTATTTAAGAAGGGATTTATCCGAAGGAGTGTTTCTAAGTGGGGAGCACCAATTGTATTTTCTACCAAGGTCGATGGTTCCCTTCGCTTATGTGTGGACTACAGCGAGTCGAACAAGGTGTATAGGAAGAATAAGTATACTCTTCCATGAACAAATGACTTGTTCAATCAACTAAATGGACCAAGAGTGTTTTCCCAGTTGGATCTCGCGACAGGATTTCATCAGCTCCGAGTAGCAGCTGAGGGTATACCGAAAATGGCATTTTGAACGCCATCTTGATTCTATGAGTGGTTGGTCATGCCTTTCGGGTTGACCAATGCACCCGCATATTTTGTGGATCTTATAAATAGAGTATTCAGGGATCAATTAAGTAAGTTTGTTTTTGTGTTCATGGACGATATTTTGATTTACTCGAGGATAGAGGAGGAATACAAGGAACATTTAAGGGCAGTGATGCCGGTGTTGACAAAACACCAGTTGAAAACGAAATTTTCTATGTGTCACTTCTAGAGGAGGAAAGTGAGATACTTAGGCCATGTTGTTTTAGAGAATGGTACTGCTATGGACCCTACGAACATGGCTATGGCGCAAGATTGGTCTACGCCCAAGAATGCAATGGATGTGAGAAATTTCTTGGGATTAGCTAGATATTACCGTAAGTTTATTCAAGACTTCTCTAACATAGCGATGTCGTTGACTTAGTTGACAAAAAGAATCAAGCTTTTGTTTGGGACGAAAGGTGTGAGAATGCATTTAAGAACCTAAAGGAGAAGTTAATATGCACACCATTGTGAGTCATTCCTAAAGGGAATGAAGAGATAACGGTATACGCGGATGCCTATGGTACCGGACTAGGTGTTGTACTGATGCAAGTAGGTAAGGTTGTAGCTTATGCTAGTCGGCAACTCAAATTGCATGAGAAAAGACATCCTACCCATGATTTGGAATTCGCAGCGATCGTGTTTGCGTTAAAGATGTGGAGACACTATCTCTTAGGATAAAGATTCGAGTTGTTCACTGATTATAAGTCATTAAAGCATCTATTCTCTCAAAAGGATTTAAATCTTCATCAGCAGAGATGGTTAGAGTATTTGGCTTCATATGATTTCAATATCGCACACACACCTGGAAGGGGCATTGTGGTAGCTGATGCATTGAGTAGGAGACATGCCAGTTTGGGGCTATGTTTCTAGAATCGAAGCAACTGGAGTATATCGCGGGATATGATTTCAGACCTAAGTGTGAATTAGATCCAGGGATGTTAGCAAGTTTGACGATCAAATCCACTTTGATTGAGTGGATCGGTTCTAGTCAGAGGGATGATCGTAACCTATTGGAAATCATCTCCAAGATAGAGATGGGTATCGACAGTGATGAAATGAACAAGCATGGACTTGATAGAGAAGGACAACTTCGAAAGAATGGGAGACTAGTTGCTCCCAATGTTAATGGATTGAGAGATGAAGTGCTTAGGGAGTGTCATCACTCGAAACTGACTATACATCCCGATGGTAACAAAAGGCATCGAGACATGAAGCAGATCTACTATTGGGAAGGAATAAAGAGAGACATTAGGAAGTTTATATCCAAGTGCACGAACTGCCAGTTAGTTAAAGCAGAGCGAAAGAAGCCTAGTGGTTTGTTACAACAGTTGGAAATTCCCGAATGGAAATGGAAACAATTCTCAATGGATTTCATTGACTGTTTACCAAGGACTAAATTGGGTCATAATGGTATTTGGGTGATTGTGGATCGATTAACCAAAAGTGCAAGGTTTATACCGGTCAAGTCGAATAGAATGGCAGCTAAGCTAGCGGAACTGTATATGATGTGGATAGTGAGATTTCATGGGGTACCTAAAGGTATTGTGAGTGACCGAGATCCATTATTTACTAGTGGGTTTTAAAAGAGCTTACAAGAGGCTTTAAGGTCAGAATTACATCTCAGTACCGCGTACCATCCTCAAATCGACGGTCAAACAGAGAGGGTGAACCGTGTATTAGAGGATCTCTTGAGAGCTTGTATATTGGATTTTGGAGGGTCATGGGATGACTATTTGCATCTGGTTGTGTTCGCATATAATAATATTTATCAGTCCACTATTGGTATGGCTCCATTTGAAGATTTGTATGGAAGACCGTGCAAATCACCATCATGTTGGTTGGAAACAGGTTACAAATTTGTGATAGGGCCAGATGTAATAAGTGAAACTTCTGATATAATCAAGGTTATTCAACAGCGGATGAAGGCTGCCCAAGACAAGCAGAAAAGTTATGCTGATAAAAAACGAAGGGACATGAAATTCTCCATAGGTGATTTGGTATTAGTCAAGATTTCTCCGTTGAAGAGTGTGATTCGGTTGTGTAGGAGAGGTAAGCTAGCACCAAGGATTGTTGGTCCATTTCAAATTCTCAAACAAGTTGGAAATTTAGTGTATAAAGTTGGATTACCTGACAAGATGGCGGAAGTGCACAACGTATTTCATGTATCCTAGTTAGGGAAGTTCGTGCATGATTCTGATATGACTATTTCATCAGACCAGTTGGATGATATCAAGAAAGAACCCAAGGTAGTTGAAAACCGCAAACTGCTTCGTATTGTCTAACACGATACGAAGCAACTTCGAAGGAAGACGGTTAAACTGGTTAAGGTCTAGTAGGGTGATAATGAGAATGAATGTACTTGGGAAACCGAGGAGGGCATAAGGAAGTCATATCCAAAGCTCTTTACCTGGTAAGATTTTAATCGCGATATAGTTATTCACTTATTAGTAAACCGCATGCTATGATAGGTTTGTTGTGTTATTATGTATGCTTGATTGTTTTAAGTGGATGATAAGCATGCAGAACTCTATAGTATGATTTGTTAGTTAAGAAATTTCGAGGACGAAATTTCTTAAGGGGAGAGTGTAACGACCTGCATTCTACGTACCGGAGGATCATAGAATATTTATTTTATTTTCATACGAAGTCATATAGTCGTGCAACTTTGGGAAATGACCATTGGGGTCATCTCCCACATTCACGATTTTTGCTGAATTTTAAATGACTATTTTGCCCCTAGAGAATCTTATTTCGCATATAACTTTTGATTGGTAATGAGTTTTGACCTGAAACCACTTCCATTGGATTTGGACGACGGTTACCCATAATCAAACGGACTTACCGTTTGGGAGATATGGCTGAAATAAGATTTGAAGATGGAAAAACAGCCTAATTGGGCTTAATTAAGTGATTAGCAACTAGGCCCATAACCCATTTCGGGATTAGGGTTATGGAAGGGCTGAAAGTGTTTGAAGAAACATTTCCTCCCATTTTTCTAGCCGCCACAAACATTCCTTGAACCCTCATCTTCCAAATCTCTCTCTAATAGCTTTCTAATAACTAATTTAACAAATCTGGATCAAATCAAGACGGATCAACATCAAATTTGAGGTAGAGCTGCTGCAGCACATTGGAATCCGAGGAAAATCAGTAATTCAAATCTTTCACTGATTTTTGGCTCAGGTGAGTGATTTGCATGTTTATTCACTAATTATGGCTAATTAGGGGTGAATAGTGATAATTAGCAAAACTATACACCTAAAAATTATGGAAAAATATGCATAAATTCTAGAATTATATTTTATGTCACATATATGAAATTTGATTACTTAGGATTAAGTCTGCCAATCCCAAAATTTAGGGGATTAAAGGAAAATTCATGGATTTAGGTATGCTCGATCTAAATTTACATTTCAAAATGTTGTTTTGGTGTTTTTGGCTAATTATACATGTTATTGCTACTGATTAGTATGCCTCGTGATTGCATAAGAAAGTAAGAATGGTCAAAAATGCCGTTGTGTAGTGAAAATAGCCTGTTGGAAAGGGGTGCGGGTTTTGGGTCGCGCATGTCGGGTCAGTCGGAAATGGTGGGTGGTCGGTCGCTCCACAGAGTGGCTTTCTTAGAGGAAAAGAAATGGGGTCGGTCGGTTCTGGTCAGCCGTAGTACAAATGCAGTATACATGGAGGTACAGAAGTTCGTCGGTCGCGCAAATGTGAAGGGTCAGTCACTCCAGTTATTGAGACGATCGAGCGATCCTTATGGGAAAATGATGTGGTCTGTCAAGCAACTTAATCTCGATCGGTCGAGCAGCTGTTCTGGAGAAGGTTGGTCAGTTCCAAGGGAGTTGTTGTAATACCACGTAATTTTAACAATGCTAAAGATGATAAATTAAAGAATACTTAATTAAATATTCATAATTAATTGAAAAGGATTGCGCCATTGCATTCATCTCGGAATTCTGGTCAAAATAGACACTTGGTTTGCGTAAAACGGACGCCGTATGAAGAAGATATTAAGGATTGAAGTTTGTATACATATATGCTAGTTATATATATATATATATATGTATATATATATATAATAAGCTCAGAATAAAAAAAAGTTCAAATTCGAAGGCGGAAGATTTGGGAGGGAATCGAACACGTTGGGGGTCGACACACCCTAAGGGTGTCGACCCATGGGTCGACGCTATAAGGGGGTTATCAACACCCATGTCGTCACTCCCCGCCCCCACCCCTAGATCCGAACCAGGATCATTTCTGTGTACGTGGGCTTGTATTCTGACCAGATTCGTGAGTCCTAGGCTATAAATAAGACACTATTCCCAATGTTTTATTCCTTGTAAAACAATAGAGAACTAGATGTTGCCTCTGCCCAGATTAAATCAGGTCTTTTTCTTCAGCAATCAAGTCAATAATGTTTAGAGATCTGTGATTCGATATCTACAATCTTTCTTCTATTTTCCTAGATCCAATCATAGTTAATCTGCGTTAATTTTAGAATTGAATACTTAAAAGTTAATCTTGACATCACTATAACTTGGATCTAAGCCTGTGACTATTTGAATTATATCAGATATGTTATAACCTGTGTATTTAAGTTATTCTGACATGACTATGAACTAGATCTAAGCCTATACCCATTTATCATGTTAGATCTACCATTGTTTGTAGATCAATTTCACTGTATTGGATCACATTATGCATGTTCCTACTATGTTTGTCGCTAAATCAGATCAGTCATTAGTTGGTTATTGTTTAGATCTTATCATGCCTATTTATGAGGTCCCTGTTATGTTACAATCAGTTCTATTGTCACATGTTCATCAGATCTGTTGCTATATGCCTCTCTGTCATTATGCCGCTATATGTTTATGCCTATTTCTTCCATTATATGTCAATCACGTTAGTATAATCATTTTTTTCCTTCCCCTTTATCTTTTTCCCTTTTATTTTTATAGTTAGGCTATCTTTGAGCCTAGGCATGTCGTTGAAATATGTGAACACGTTAAATTGGGAACGAGGGGAAAACGGTAAAATTGTGGCATAACTTCTGATTGGAAATTTGGGCATAATTTGAATGAAATGCATGTATACGAATTGGGGCGTAAATTGAACTGTGATTAAAGACCTTAATTGGGGCATATGGTTCATTATGAAGATGACTTGGGAAAGGGGCATGAAAACGTATAACGTCATAGGAATAACTAGTTAACAATCGAAATGCCTAGAATTACAATAATTAGAAATTGTAACCACGCTTAGAAATGAGGTTAGATTACACTTGTGGTGGAAGTCTGCACGGAACCGCCCGACATATCCAGCAACCACAAGTAGTGAATCTAATGTGAGGGGTCTAAGTGCGTAAACGCGAGACGTGCTAAGACACGAGGTTAGGCCCGACTTGTGGAAGAAGTCTGCCCGGACCCAACTGGCATATCCAGCATCCACAAGTTGTAGGCTTAATGTGGGAGGTCTTGTAGGCTTAATGTGGGAGGTCTAGTGCATTGTAACCATAAATGAATATGGTAACAAACTTGGATACTTAACCAAGTTAAATCCTTAGGGATTGGATGAATATGTTAACTTGAATAGGGGTTAAGTAAAATTGTATGAAACAGTGGGAGGGTTAAGCATATCTTGGGTTGTTGGGTAATATTTATATATAAGCCCCCAAACCTAACCTATGGGCTATGCAATCTTTAACTATGGTGTGGCGTAACCCGTGGAAAACCTAGTGGGATGCAAGCATAGGGGGAAGCTTGTATCATCTTGTGTGTGGGGCCCGTTTTATTCAATAACCCATATATAGGTATCAAACGAGTACTCCGAACTAGTTTGGAGTCGAGGCACGCTTACTGGGCTGATTGTGAGAGATCCAAAAAGGGGACGGTATGTGAAGGCGCATTCCATTGGGCTCATGTGCGTGCATGGGTCCACCTTCCCGGGAAAATAAAATGTTGTGGCATCAGTAGATATAGTTGTGCACATCCTGGAAATGAAGGGTTGCCACTTTAGGAAGTGATACATCCTACTGTGGGGCCCGCACAGGGTATCTACGGAGTAGGGAGCTGATCGATTGGCATAGTAATTAGGGTACATCTAGACTCTGGTATGTTTAGGAGCCCGTTATTATCCTTAGGGGTTACTCCGGTATGTTGGGCTGGCTGTTGATTGTATGGGGTTAAACCTCTCACTTGACGTACGCCTAAGTCTACCATCTTGTAGTTGTTGGGATCATCTCATTCTGGTTATACTAGTATCAGTGCAGAGAAAAAGGAAACCATTAGAGAAGCGTTATTTATTCTATCCAGATGTCATGTTTACCTTGTTATACTTGCCTTATATGCTGTTACCTCTCTCTTAGCCACTTTATGTGCATGTCATGACACTTTTACTTATTTATATGCTAAAAGTAACTAGACTCGCCAAACCTTATGTCTGACCTATTTTGTTTCCTCTTCTTTCTCTTTCATCCCCGCTCCCCAGGTTCTTAGGGAGGAAATACTCAAGCTTGATCGGGGCTCTGCTTTCATCTTGTTTGAAGATGTTTTAGATGTATGACTTAATTTTATATCTCTCTACTATGGCTAAATTTTGGGGATTATGCTTCTTTTATTATCGCATTCTGATGTTTTAAGTACAAGATAGAAGTTTTAACGATGTTCTGGGTTTTATGTATTTCAGACATACGATGTGACCATGTATTGAACCACTATGTTTTCTACTTAATAAAAGTTTTAAATTCCGATGCTATTTTATATCTGTCTTGTAATGTTTCTATTTCTGTTTACCTATAACGCTTCACAAAACTTAATGCATTCTCTTAATGAGTGATATTAACGGACATGGGGTGTCACACTTGGTTTCAGCACTTAAGGTTACCAGATCGGATAAAAGATTTTGAAAATTATTTCAAAAAGGTCTTAAAAGAAAGCATTTTCAAAAGAAAAGTCTGTTTTGAAAAACATATTCCCCAAAGCCATATGTAATATCTTTTGATTCACTGTTCGAATCCCATTTAATTTTCTTTTCAGCATGTCTGGGGAACCTAGTATTCCTGAAGGCGTTACAGGCTGGTTTCGTAGGTACCTAGAGGCCACGGTGCCTGCCGGTGGTCCAGTAAACGTTCCTCCCCCAGCTGCACCTGCTGTTCCTCATACTCCTCCTCGAGCAGATAATTTCTCTACGATCTACAAAGATTTCTGTGCTATGGGTGAAATCCATTCTGAGGAACCAAAACTTTCGTAGAGGCAGGGAATTGGCTTAAAGAAACAGTGTATTTGTTTGGAATTTTCAAAGTAGACGATCGTAGGAAGATTTAGTTATCCACTTAGCTGTTGAAAGATGAGGCTTCATTCTGGTGGGAAGTGATGCAAGCAGGGCGACCCGCGGAGACTTGGGATAATTTTTGCTAGAGGTTCGAAATAAAGTTTCTTTCTCAAGCAGAGAAAATCATGCAAACGGAAAGGTTTCTGGCACTCAAGCAATGAGGCATAACTATCAAAGAGTACGTTAACAAGTTCAATCAACAGGAAAGGTTTGGTTTGGAACTAGTGGATACCCCGCATAAGAAAACTTTGCGGTTTGCTAAAGGACTGAATGAACCCCTCCATGGGTTAGTTATGTCTCATATTATGATGTGAGCAACTTTTGAAAGGCTCGCTGATATGGCATTGATGCATAAGGAAGATAAAGCTGAAAAGAAAGAAGTTAAGGCGGAGGAAACACAAAACAAGAAAGTATGGCCCTAGAAAGGACAATAACAACAACAAGAAAAGAATTGAGGAAAGAATGACAAGGCTAAGGATAAGAGGAAATGTTACAATTGTGAATGTGAGCGTCATTTGATCATGGACAGCAAAAGAAGGAAGAATGCTTGCTTCATTAGTGGAGACGTCAAACATTTTTCTAAGGAATACCCGAAGAAGCAAGGACAAGGCCAAAGGGTAGGAGCTTCTGGAGGGCAGGTGCATGCTCTCGTGACCGGTGCTCTAGATCGAGGTAGCAATGTTTTTGAAGGTTTGATTTCTCTTTTAATCATCCAATTAGAACTCTTTTTGATTCTGGTACTTCACACTCTTTTATATCTGATCAGTCTCTGCACGGTATGGCAGCGGATCCCATTATTGTCTCAAACCCCATTGGTGGTACGACTCATTTGTTCATGATTTTTCAGGATTTGAGAATATTGGTGTTAGGCGTCGAATTTTAATGCGATGCATATGTTCTCGATTTTGTGAGAGGAGGGTCGTTAGACTTTTGACTTGCCATGGGAGGACCCTCGAGATTTCTTGTGACCCAAAGGGATCTGTCATGCTTAGTTTCCTAGAGTAAATTGATGCATATATTGATGATCTACAATCTATACCAGTTGTCCACGAGCATTCTGATGTTTTTGATGAGGTTCGGGGATTACCTCCGAGGCTTGAGATCGATTTTCGTATATACTTGGTAGATAATGCAATGCCAGTTGCATTGTCTATGTGCCATATGGCTCCAAGAGAAAAGAGGGAGCTTAGAAAGCAAGTAGGGGAGCTACTTAAGAAAGGGTTTATTAGGCGAAACATATCTGAATGGGGTGCTTCGGTGGCTTTCGCAACTAAGGTGGATGATTCGCTTCGCTTATGTATGGACTATAGGGAGTTGAATAAACTCAATAAAAAGAACAGGAACCCACTCCTGGGGATAGATGATTTGTTTGACTAGCTAATTGGTGCATCAGTTTTCTATTAGTTAGACTTGGCCACTGGGTTTCATCAATTGAGGGTGGTCGAGGACAGTATAGACAAGACCGCTTTTAGGACTCCAGATCGTTTCTTTAAGTGCATCGTTATGCCTTTTGGGTTGACGAATGCACCCTCCTATTTCGTTGATCTGATGAGTAGGGTGTTCCGGGAGTTTCTAAATAAGTTCGTCGTGGTCTTTGTTGATGATACCTTGATCTTCTCGAAGAGCAAGGAAGAGCATGCCCAACATTTAAGAGAAGTCTTGAAAACTCTCAGTGCACACCAGCTTAAGGCAAAGTTCTCCAAATGTCATTTTTGGTGGAAAGAGGCGAGATTTCCAGGGCATGTGGTTTCTAAAGATGGGATAATAGTAGATCCCGCAAAGGTAGTTGCAGTTCAAGATTGGCAGATCCCAAAGAATGCAATAGATGTGAGAAGTTTTCTTGGATTGGCAGGCTATTATAGGAAGTTCATTAAGGACTTCGCAAAGATATCATCCCCACTCACCAGCCTGACAAAGAAGAATTTGAAGTTTTCGTGGAATATAAATTGTGATGTTGCTTTCCAACGATTGAAGAGGGCTCTGACAACAGCCCCTGTCTTGACATTGCCCAATGGGAAAAATATTTACAGTATACAGTGATGCATGTGGTACAGGGCTTGGTGTGGTCCTAATGCAAGAGGGAAGGGTACTATGTTATGGAGGCTGACAGCTCAGAGTCCATGAGAAGAACTAACCTACCCATGACTTGGAATTAGCTGCGATAGTATTAGCGCTAAAGGTGTGGCACCATTATTTTCTTGGAGAGAAGTTCGAGTTGTACCCCAATCATAAATCTCTGAAGTACTTGTTCTAAAAAAAGGATCTTAATTTAAGGCAACCAAGGTGGATGAATTTCCTAGCATCTTATGACTTCGAGATTACTTATACCCCTGGAAAGGGTAATGTGGTGGCAGACGCACTGCGCAAGCAGAGGATAGCCTTAAGTCCTCTTTTTGTGGAGAGAAAAAGCTTGGAGTTCATATCAACTTCTGACTTTAGACCCTCCATCGTGTTTTTTCCAAGATTATTTTCATTATTAGATGTGCGACCTACTCTTGTGGATCAGATAGGAACTTCATAGCGAAAGGTTCCACATATTTCAGACATGTTGGATAGGCTCAGTAAAGAGGAGACTTCTAGTAACCTCAATAGATACTCCATAGACGATAGAGGGTGGTTGCGACGAGATGGATGGCTTTGTGTTCCCCAATTCCGAGTTTGTTAAAGATAGTTCTTGAAGAAGCCCATCATTCTAAGATGAATATTCATTCAGGCGGTGATAAGATGTACAGAGATCTGAAGAGGGTTTTCTTTTGGGTCGGGATGAAGAAAGATGTCGCGGAGTTTGTTTCTCAATGTCTGATTTTCCAATAAGTCAAGGCTGAGTTAAAGAAGTTTAGTGGTTTACTTCATCCTTTGGAAGTTACACAGTGGAAGTGGGAAAGTGTCTCTATTGATTTCATCAATGGTTTTCCTAGATCAAGGAAGGGCAACACCAATATTTGGGTTGTAGTAGACAGACTTACTGAAATCACTCATTTCATTCCAGTTAAGAGTAAGAGGATGGCAACATGGTTGGCAGCAGTTTACATTCGTAAGATAGTCCGTCTTCATGGAGTACCTTCCAGTATCGTAAGTGATCGAGACCCCATTTTCACCAGTGAATTTTGGAGGAGCTTGCAAGAAGCATTAGGTACGTAGTTGTGTTTGAGCACCGCTTATCACCCTCAGACCGATGGATAGACGGAAAGGGTGAATAGAGTTCTCAAGGATCTTTTAAGACTGTGTATCCTAGACTTCGAAGGGACTTAGGAAGAGCACCTTGTATTAGTAGAGTTCGCCTACAACAACAATTATCAAGCTAGCATTGGCACGGCACCCTACGAAGCACTGTATGGACGACGCTGTTGATTACTGACTTGTTGGTGGGAGTCTACGGAAAGACTTCTACTTGGACCAGATATGGTTAGAGAAACATCTGAAAAGATTGATCTCATTAGATGGCGAACGAAGACGGCTCAGGATAGACAAAAGTCATAAGCACAGAAGAGAAGGATTGACATTGAGTTTGAGGTGGGAGACATGGTTTTCATTAAGGTGTCACCTTTGAGGAATGTGGTTCGCTTTCGATCTGTAGGGAAATTGGCACCAAGTTTTGTAGGGCCATTTCCCATAACAGATAGGATTAGCTGAATGGCATATGGAGTAAAGCTACCAGAAAGACTATTCGGTGTTCATGATGTTTTCCACGTTTCTCATTTGCGGGAATGCTTGCATGATAACGCAAAAGTAGTAGAGCCGAGTACATTGGAGGAAGTAAAGGTGGAACGAGAGGTGACAGTTAGACGAGTTCCTGCCCATATTCTTGGATCATAAGTTAAGAAGCTACGCAACCGAGAAGTCAAGTTGATGAAAGTTCAGCGGGGAGATAACCCAGAAGATGCAACTTGGGAGACCGAAGACAAGATTCGCGCTTCGTACCCTTTCCTTTTCAAGGGTATGTTCTTAAATTTCTTTCCAAAGCTTTTTTTTATGCTTATTTCTTTCATTTAAGTATATCCTATAGATCGAATCTTCGACATTTTGGTAGGAATCCCATGGATGTAAACATGTGTTTTGAGACATGTCATGTTTGATAGATGCAAGTGGGTGCAAGTATTTGTTATTGGTTGCTCGTGGATACTTATAAACACACATTAGGCACTTGATCGGCTCAATCACTCTTATACTACTTATGGGTGTTTGTGCATCTTTCGTCTTTTTCCGATGGAAATCGATGTATCATAATTTGGATGTTGCATTTGGGCGGATGATTGTGCAAACATATAGAACTTGCATGTTATAATAGGAATATTCACCTACATTACGGATTATGGAACTAACACACATTGCATTAAGGAGGTCAACTAAATCAGTAGACAGCCTGATCTTTCGCATTAGTATTGGGACATATACACACACCTTTGCATATGTTCATATAAGAACTAGAAATTTTTAAGAATCTTGGATGCCTGTGACTGGTGGATGAGTAGATGAACGTGGATGTTAGGATATACATTCTTCTTAACTTAGAGATTTCGAGGACGAAATCCTTTGAGTAAGGGAGAATGTAAAACCCATAATTTTAACAATGATAAAGATGATAAATTAAAGAATAATTAATCAAATATTCAGAATTAACTGAAACAGACTACGCCATTGAGTTCGTTTTAGAATTTTGGTCAAAATAGATACCTGGTTTGCGTAAAACGGACCCCGTATGACGAAGATATTAAGGACTGAAGTTTGTATACATATAAGCCAGTTATATATATAATAAGCTCAAAATTCAAAAAAAAATCAGTTCAAATTTGAAAGCGAGAGACCTGTGTATTTAAGTTATTCTGACATGACTATGAACCAGATCTAAGCCTATACCTATTTATCATATTAGATCTATCGTTGTTTGTAGATCTAATCCACTATTTAGATCACAACATGCCTGTTCCGATATTGTTTGTGGATAAATCAGAAATGTTATTAGCTGGTTATTGTTTTGATCTTATCATGCCTGTTTATGAGGTCCCTGTTATATTAGAATCAGTTTTGTTGTCACATGTTCATAGGATCTATTCCTATATGCGTATCTTGTCATTATGCCATTATATGCTTATGCCTATTTTTACCATTATATGTCGATCCTGTTAGTATGATCACTTCTGTCCTCTTCCCTTCATCTTTTCCCTTTGATTTTTATAGCCAAGATACCTTCGAGCCTAGGCATGCCGCTGAAATATGTGAACCTATTAAATTGGGAAGGAGGGGAAAATGGTAAAATTAGGGCATAACTTGTAATTTGAAATTTAGGCAGAATTTGAATGAAATGTATGAATATGAATTTGGGCAAAAATTGAATTGTGATTAAAGACCTTAATTTGGGGCATATGGTTCATTATGAACATGACTTGGGAAAGGGGAACGAAAACCTATAACGACATAGGAATAATTGGTTAACAATTGAAATGCCTAGAATTACAGTAATTAGAAACTGTAACCACGCTTAGATGCGAGGTTAAATTACACTTGTAGTGGAAGTCTTCCCGGAACCGCCCGGCATATCCAGCAACCACCAGTGGTGAATCTTATGTGAGGAGTCTAAGTGCTAAACACGGGACATGCTAAGACACGAGGTTAAGCCCGACTTGTGGAAGAAGTCTTCCCGGACCCAACTGGCATATCCAGCATCCACAAGTCGTAGGATTAATGTGGGAGGTCTAGTACATTGTAACCATAAATGAATATGGTAATAAACTTAGATTATTAACCTAGTTGAATCTTTAGGGATTGGATAAATATGTTAACTTGAATAGAGTTTAAGTAAAACTCTATGAAACAGTGGGAGGGTTAAGTATATCTTGGGTTGGTGGGTAATATTTATATATAAGCCCAAATAATTAACCAATGGGGTTATACAATCCTTTACTCTGGTATGGCGTAACTTGTGGAAAACCTAGTGCAGATGCAAGCGTAGGGGGAAGCTTGTTTCATCTTGTGCGTGCGACCCGTTTTAGTCAGTAACCCGTATATAGGGATCAAGCGAGTACTCCGAACTAGGTCGGAGTCGGGGCACACTTACTGGGCTGATCATAAGAGTTCCAAAAGAGGGGACGCTGTCTTACGGCGCGTTCCATCGGACTCATGTGCGTGCATGGGTCCGCCTGTCTAGGAAAATAAGACAATGCGGCATCAGTAGATATGATTGTGCATATCCTGAAAATGAAAAATTGCCACTTTTGGAAGTGATACATCCTACTGTGGGGCCAGCACAGGGTATCTACGGAGTAGGGAGCCCATCGATTGTGGTAGTAATTAGGGTACATCTAGACTGTGCTATGTTTAGGAGCCCATTATTATCCTTAGGGGTAACTCTGGTATGTTGGGTTGCCTGTTGATTGTATGGGGTTAAACCTCTCATTAGAAGTATGCCTAAGTCTACCATCTTATAGTTGTTGGGATCATCTCATTCTTGTTATACTAGTATCAGTGCAGGGAAAAAGGAAAGCGTTAGAGTAGCGTTATTTTTTCTATCCAGTTGTCCTGTTTACCTTGTCATACTTCTCTTATATGTTGTTACCTCTCTCTTATCCACTTTATATGCCTGTCATGACACTTTTACATATTTATATGCTAAAAATAACTAGACACGCCAGGCTTTATGTCTGACCTATTTTGTTTCCTCGTCTTTCTCTTCCGTCCCCCCCCCCCCCCCCAAGTTCTCAGGGGGGGATACTCAAGCTTGATCAAGACTCGTCTTTCAACTTGGTTGGAGCTATTTTAGATGTATCACTTGGTTTCATATCTCTCTACTATGGATGTTTTTTGGGAATTATTAGTCTTTTGTTATTGCACTCTGATGTTTTAAGTACAAGACAGAAGTTTTGATGATGTACTAGATTTTATTTATTTCAGACATATGATGTAATCATGTTTTGAACCACGATGTTTTCTGCTTAATAGAAGTTTTGAAATCCGCTGCTATTTTATATTTGTCTTGTAATGTTTCTATTTCTGTTTACCTATAACACTTCACAAAACTTAATGCATTCTTTTAATGAGTGAAGTTAACGGACGTGGTGTGTCACAGTGGTGGGGTGGGTCGAGCGAGTACGGGGATGGGGTCAGTCGAGCGAGCCTTTAGGTGATTAATGGGGTCATTCAAGCGAACCTACGAGTGGAGTGATGGGTCGATCGGTCATGCTTCTTGGGGTTGATCGGGCTCCTAGAGGTCCGTCATTCGATGTAAAATAATGAGTTTCGCGGTGCTTCTGAATGTCATGGTGAATGGCACGAGTAACGTGGTTCGAGAGTGGTGATAACTTCGAGGAGAGTTCAATCATGACTTACAGGACGTGTGCGAAAGGGTTATCGATATCTATAACGTTGGTTCACCATTGAGAGAGAGGGTTATACAGATGAACCCGAGCTAGGGCTGTGCAGACTGGTTGACCCTTTAGGGTTATTGACTATGGACCATTGCAGTGGGGTCAGGGTAATTGTTGTATGGGGTGGGACTCTGTCATGGCCCCAAAGGCAAAAGTGGTCATAGCAATAGTTGTTTGGAGTGGGACTCCGTCATGGCCCCAATGGATCTGGTGATCAAAGCGGTGGCTATCGTATGCTTTACGCACTGAGTGAGAGATGTGAGGATGATTGCTATGTTTGAAGTTTGCTATCACCAAGACACGTACACTTCCGATTTACACTCTATGTTGGTGTTACCTTATAGTATTGTACAACTTGTTGTGATAACTCTTTGGTTGCAGGTCTAGGCTAGGTACGATTATTTATACATGTTGTTGCTTTATTTTGTTGCTATCGCTCATACTAGATTTTCATCTGACCCAGAGTTTTATGTCTCTTCTTATTAATCTGGGTTCTCCTAAATGAGCAGACTAGAGACAGTGTGACACCCCACATCCGTTAATGTCACTCACTAGGGGAATGCATTAAGTTACGTGAAGCGTTATAGGTAAATAGAACAGGAACATTACAAGACAGATATAAAATAGCAACGGAATTAAAAACTTTTATTTATCATAAAGCATCATGACACCATATGTCTGAAAATACATAAACTCAGTACATCATTAAAACTTTTGTCTTGTACTTTAAATGTCAGAGTACAATAATAAAGAAAGCATAATCCCCAAATCATAAGCCATAGTAGAGAAAGATGTGAAAACAGCAGTATTTCTAAGTCGCTCCAAGAAAGACGATAGTAAAATCCTGACTAAACCTGAGAATTCTCTCCCTTGAGAACCTTGGGGGAAATGGAAGAAAGAAAGAGAAACAAAAAGGTCAGACATAAAGTCTAGCGAGTCTTGTTACTTTTAGCCAGTAAATAAATAAAAGTAACATGATAGGGATATAAAGTGGATAAGAGAAATCACTACATAAATGGCAGGTGTGACAAGGTAGATAGAATAAGATGTATATGCTTCTAATGATTACTCTGCACTGTTACTAGTATATCCAGAAAGAGATGATCCATTCAACTATAAGGTGGTAGACTTAGGTATACGTCCTAATGTATCCTAACTACTACCCTGTTCAATCAGCTCCCTAACGCTCGTAGATACCTTGTGCTAGTCCCACAGTAGGAGGTATCACTTGCTAAAGTGGCAATCTTTCATTGTAATAATGTGCACAACCATATCTACAGGTGTCAAGGTTGTCTGAACCCCCTCTGCCCGGCCCATGCACGCATATGTCCCTGGTCGGTTTGAGCCGCCCACACCATCCTCCTCGTTTGGATCCCTTACAATCAATCAGTAAGCATGCCCCTTTCTCCTCCTAGTACGGAGTTCTTTATTTGATACCTACTCCAGCTTACTGACTGAAATGGGTCCCACACAATATGATACAAGCTCTCCCCTTTGTCTTGTATTCCAACTAGGTTTTTCACTGACTATGTATACACTTAGGTGTGATTGATTACATATCCCTTTGTCAGTTATGCTTGCCCTAAAGGGTGTCTTTAATTATATAACCCCGATCTTTCTACCAGTTATGCTTACCTATAGGTGTCTTTAATACATAACCCTATCATTTCTACAAGTTATGCTTACCCTAAAAGGTGTCTTTAATTACATAACTTTATTATTTCCCTCGGTTATGTATACCACTAGGTGTCTTTAATTACGTAACCTTACCAGGTTAAGTTTGTGGGCTTATATATACTAATATTACCCACCCACCAAAGATTTAGTTAACCCTCTATTGATCTCGAAATTGGAATCAACACCAAGGTTGTGAAATTACACTTCACCAATTACGGTTAGAAAATAAAAGGGCCACAATCGCAAAATAACTGGAAAAAAACAAGTAAAGGACACGAGATTTTTATAGTGGTTCGACTCAATGTGAATCTACGTCTAATTTTCAATCACTTTTCATCATTATTGAGAGAATTACAAATTTTATCATCTCATACATCGCATTAATTACACTTGACCACTTTTGTGATAATTCTCCTCTTATCGCTCTCTTTTCGCTTTAGATTGCACTTTGATTTGAGAAGGAACGGATTGGATTGTGTAGTTATATACTTTTCCTTGATTCCATCATGAAAATTATTTTAGATCCGTGCATTAAGGAGGAGCTAAGGCAATTGGAGATCACTTGGAGTAGATCAGAGTGTGAATTAGTGGTGCTTGGAGAAGATGAGATCCATCTCATGTAGGAGAAAGGAGGAGAGAAGTTTGGCGGCCATTAATGAAGTTTTTGAAGCTTTTAGAGAGGTGTAGGAATGGTTTAGGCAGCCCTTCGGGGTCAAGAAATCGGTCCCTTGAATTGTGGAGCAAGGGGCTATTTATAGAAGAAGTTTGAAAGTAGTTGCAGTTTCGTAATTACGGGGTGCAAAGCTTGGATCGGGCGTTAACTTGGATCGGGCATGAAGTTGGATCGGGCGTAAAATTGGATCGTGGTATACTTGGATCGGCCTACTTATAATTATATAGGACCGAACCAATTGAAAATACTACAAACTATTCCACCCTTTTCAGTGCAGACCGATCCACTATATACTTCTTTGCCACCGCATTTTTTGCGTAAGGCCGATCCAATTTTTTATGAATGTACCAGTCTATGTGGCATCTTAAGTCACTGATCCAGTTTTTCTAAATGAACAGTGCCGATGCACTTGTTTTGAATACACCGATCCACATTTGCCTTTATTTCCAAAATGCCATTATGTTATGTACTGATCCAAACTACTAAGCAGTGCCGATCCATTCTCCATTATTTTTAGGACCAATCCAACATAATCTTATCTCATAAGTGTACTGCAACGTATATTACAAGCTTTCTCTGGTGCTCATGCATGGCTTATTTATTTAATACTAATGTGGTGTGTATTCTGTGTATTCAAAGCATGTAGTATTTTTTGTTATGGCATGCATTCACATAAACATTCACGTCCATAATATTGTTAACATTTTTGTGTTGTTTTGTTGGCAAACATGTTGATGCTTCATCATTCTTCCACGAGTGACATTGTATGTGTTGACATGTGTCGCACTTAATGCCTTCAAGGACCGACCCATTGTAGTGACCGATCCAGTGCATGATACCGACTGACCCGACGCTTTGGTACCAGCCAATCCGCGTTGTTGATGTCGATCCATATTTGCGACCGACTCGGTGTTTTGGACTATGTTTTAACAGGGTTAACATTTGCCCCTTGAAGCTTATATTTTTTGCTTGCGGGAAATGCGGGCTTCGAAACAAACATTATTGTTGATATATTATGCATTGAAATTCAATTATAGCTTTTGGCCTTGCTATGGCGACCATTTTTTGAATTTATATGCTTTGTATCACCTGTCTTGTAATCAAAACAGGCATTTGCACAATTTCGGACTTATACCTTACTATTGGTCGTCCATATTAATAGCGGGTTAGTTAATCATTAGAGAATGAAATATAGCAAATTTTATTTTGAATTGAATAAAATATCTACGTAGAATTGCTCTTCTCAGCGGTTATAACTCACTGAATATTATCTGAACAAATACTATATTCGAATTCGAATTCGCATTTAACGCTTAAAATCTGCTAATCGACTAGAACCGATTGTTGATTACAAACATTATCGTTTTAATGACTTAAGTAATGGTATCCGATACTTTTCTTTTGAGAAAAATGTATTGACAATTTATTCTCTACTACTCTTCGGAGAAGATTTCAAGTATTGGTGCGCCGGCTTAAGAGTTCATCATATCCTTCATCATGAGAAGGATTTTCTATAGCTCAACTTTTGTTTGCTTTGTTGATCAGTTTTGACGTTGGAGATTCCATTGGATGCCCCGTGTTTGGAGAGGTCATTTTAATCCAATGTTCGTCTTCTCCAGTAGACCGACTTGACATTGTAGAGTTCATTGAATGTTGATCTCTGCTAAGGAGAAGTTTCTTTTTCTATGGAAAAGATTTTTTGGTTGTCACATCGTTTTGCAATGCTAACTCCCACGAAGTTTGGTTGAGGAGTGAGGTTGCATCGATCTGCAGAGCGAACATCAGTCATCGGTCGGAGTCACTTAACTGGGTGAGTGATCGCTGCCTGATTGAGGTGCCCTGGACTCCCGCGAACCTTTGATTAAGGCTATATCGATACATGGGGGCTGTAAGTCATTGGTCGAAGTCGCTTAACTTTGGTAAGTGTTCGCTGCCCGACTGAAGCATCCTAGACCTCCATGAAACATGAGATAAGGGTTGTTTTGATCCACAGAGCGGGCATCAGCCATTGGTTGGAGTTACTTAACTTTGGTAAATGATCGCTACTCGGCTGAAGCACCTGGACCTCCGTGAATAATGAGGTAAGGTTGGTTTGATCCACAGAGCGGGCATCAGCCATCAGTCAGAGTCACTTAATTTTGGTAAGTGATCGCTGCCCGACTGAAGCACCTAGACCTCCATGAACTATGAGGTAAGGTGAAGGTTGCATCGATCCGCAGAGCAAACGTCAGTCATCGGTCAGAGTCACTTAACTTTGGTATGTGATCGCTGCCCGAATGACGTGCCCTAGACTCCCGCGAACCTTTGGGGGATGAGGTTTTGAATTTGGGACTGCTTGACGCTTTATTGTGCATTTGACTCGTCGGGGCTCTCTTGCTCAACCATTGGGTCGAAATTATCGGAATTGTCTCACTTAGTCGGGTTGTGAGAAAGCCAGCGCTCGTCGGATTGCATGTAATGAGAAATCGTCTATTAGCAAATTTTCATGTAAATTGGCAGGACATAGATTTATACAGGCGGGTAATACTTCATTGTGCTATTGTTTGGTACAATGCATTTAAATCATTACAGAATATTTACAAGAAAGTAGAACATAGCAAAGAGTAATGTTATGCAGGAAGTAAAATAAATGCGATAGTGGTCGCTTATTCTAAGCCGTAGATATTAGATCATGTCATCAGTTGATTATCAGCCTTGGCATAGTGTGAGCAGAAGCTACGTTGCTTGGACCGGATTGGTCATTTGATGCCCCTTGTCCTTGGGTAGTCGCGGAAGGATTTGCATCTTGATAATTTTTCACATACTGTTGCAAATGGTTCTTCTTAATCAGCTCTTCGATCAATGATCTTAGTTGTCTGCACTCATTGGTGTTGTGGCCTGGCTGATTATGATACCGGCAATACTTCCCATATTTAGTCAGATGGTCATTCATTCTCATTGGCCGAGGCTCTGGATAGTCTTCTGCATCCTTTGTGGCAAGGTAATTGTTCTTAAGAGTATCATTCAGAGGTTTTAGATCAAACGAGTCAAAAGGACGAAACTTTTTATTAGCTTTGTTGTCGTTTCTGTTGTTGGCTCGCTTTTGTCCCTGCGTACTCTTCTAATTAGGTTGAATAGCTGCACTTTTAGGAGCCTCAGGGAGTTGGTTACCGCTAATGATCTGAAGAGGTATAGGATTATCGTCTACTCTCATGTACTCTTCTGCTTTCTTATAGAACTTGTCAAGTGTAATCGGTTCCTTCATCTTTATCCATCTTCCAAATTCGCTTGTTTTGTCTATAGCACTGAGTAGAGCCATGAGGACTATGCGTGGTTCTGGATTCCTTACTTCAGACAAGGCAACATTGAATCGACTAAGGAAGGCTCTGACAGTTTCCCCTGGCTTCTGCTTCATGGCTGAGAGCGTTATAGCGTCCTTGGCCTTGGTAGCATACAAGCGGAGCTGCTCCTTGAACTTTTTGGTCAGATCAAAGAATAGATCGATGGATTTGGGTGGTAGCTTTGTGGACCATGATGACGCGACGCCTTCTAGATAAAGGGGAAAGTAAGTGCGTCTCATTTCGTCAGTCGCTTTAGCTGCACTCATATGCCACTCATATTTGAATAGGAAGTAGTTGGGATCAACGAGGCCGTTGTACGGAGGCATCGGAGGATTAAATTTCTTTGGACATTTTGCTTCGAGGATCCTTTCGGTGAACGGAGTCCTATCGGGGGAGAAGTCCCATTCTCTTTCGTCGTCTTTGCTAGCTTGATTCTTTTTCATGGCTCGTTTTATCATGTCTGAAATGTATTCTTCAGTGATATGGCTCTCTGTAAAACCGAGCTCTTTAACAAATCTCCGTCTAGGCATTTGATCTCGATTGGAGAGCTTAGGTGCTTTGCCTTCTCGACGAGTGGGAGCCCCCGTTATAGGGTTAGCGATCTTTCGATCATTCACTTCGGAATAGTTGTTAGCTTTTGACTTCAATTCTTCGATGTTAGCTTCGTCTCTGTTACTTGCCCAATAATAATCATCTTCCATATTGTCGTTGTGGTCATTATCGGAAGCGGGCGATTTATCATTCTCTTCGAAATCTACATGCACTTTCGGAGGGGTTGGATTTGATCGAGCGTTAAGAATGGCGTCAAGTTTCTCCATCATCATTTTAGTAGAGGCATCCATTCGGTTGTTGACATTGGTAATAGCGGCTTTCAATTCATTTCTGGTCACACCGGCTCCGCTTTCTGAATTTTCGCCAACTTCAAAGCGATTTGTAAGTGGTGTTTCTTCATTAGCAACATCATCGGCTTCTACCACGGTTTTGCTATCGGTCTTCTTAGATTTGGCCATAATTTTTAGGAAGGAAAACTTTAATGGAAAAGCGTTTAACCTTGTAAGAGTGTGAGATGTAGTAGGAGAAGCGAACGCGGCCCCACTGTGGGTGCCAAATGTTGATCTCGAAATTGGAATCAACACCAAGGGTGTGAAATTACACTTCACCAATTATGGTTAGAAAATAAAAGGGCAACAATCGCAAAATAAATGGAGAAAAACAAGTAAAGGACACGAGATTTTAATAGTGGTTCGATTCAATGTGAATCTACATCCACTTTTCAATCACTTTTCATCAATATGGAGAGAATTACAAATTTTATCATCTCATACATCTCATTAATTACACTTGACCACTTTTGTGATAATTCTCCACTTATCGCTCTCTTTTCGCTTTAGATTGCACTTTGATTCGAGAAGGAACGGATTGGATTGCGTAATTATATACCTTTCCTTGATTTCATCATGAAAATGATTTTAGATCCGTGCATTAAGGATGAGCTAAGGCAATTGGAGATCACTTGGAGTAGATCAGAGTGTGAATTAATGGTGCTTGGAGAAGATAAGATCCATCTCATGTTGAAAAAAGGAGGAGAGAAGTTTGGCGGACATTAATGGAGTTTCTGAAGCTTTTAGAGAGGTGTAGGAATGGTTTAGGCAGCCCTTCAGGGTCAAAAAATCGGTCCCTTGAATTGTAGAGCAAGGGGCAATTTATAGAAGAAGTTTGAAGGTAGTGGCAGTTTCGTAGTTACGGGGTGCAAAGCTTGGATCGGGCGTTAACTTGGATCGGGCATGAAGTTGGATCGGGCGTAAAATTGGATCGGGGTATATCAAGGTATACTTGGATCGGTCTACTTTTAATTATATAGGACCGAACCAAATGAAAATACTGCAAACTGTTCCACCCTTTTCAGTGTAGATCGATCCACTATTTACTTCTTTGCAACCGCATTTTCTACTTAAGGCCGGTCCATTTTTTTATGAATGTACCGGGCCACGTGGCATCTTAAGGCACCGATCTAGTTTTTCTAAATGAACAGTGTCGTTCCACTTGTTTTGAATACACCGATCCGCACTTGCCTTTATTTCCAAAATGCCATTAAGTTATGTACCGATCCACAAATTACTAAGTAGTGTCGATCCATTCTCCATTCTTTTTCGGACCAATCCAACATAATCTTATCTCATAAGTGTACTGCCAGGTATACTACAAAGCTTTCTCTAGTGCTCATGCATGGCTTATTTATTTAATAATAACGTGGTGTGCATTCTGTGTATTCAAAGCATGTAGTATTTTTGTGATGGCATGCATTCACATAAACATTCACGTCCACAATATTGTCAACATTTTTGTGTTGTTTTGTTGGCAAACATGCTGACGCTTCATCATTCTTCCATGAGTTCCATTGTATGTGTTGACATGTGTCGCACTTAACGCCTTCAATGACTGACCCATTGTAGTGACCGATCCAACGCATGATACCAACCGACCCGACGCTTTGGTACCAGCCGATCCGCATTGTTGATGCTGATCCATATTTGTGACCGACTCGGTGTTTCAGACTGTGTTTTAACAGGGTTAACACCCTCCCACTGATTCAAGTATGTTTATTAAATGGTTAATTTTGTGGGCCTATATATACTAATATTACCCACATACCCAAGATTTACTTAACCCTCCCACTGATTCAAGCATGTTTACGTAAACCCTATTCACGTTTATGTTCACACAATCCTGATGGATTCAATTATGTTAAGTATTACAGACTAACAGGTTATCCCCATTCACATTGGTTGCCTTTTACTTGCCAAAGTTTCTCTTGCTTGTTAATTTCAAATAAATATAATTTAATCCATTTATGTTCATTAATAAACAGCAATTACATGTTATTCTTTAGATTGTAATTAACAAAAGTAATCTTACAATCTTCCACCCCTGGGTTGTAATTAACGGAAGTAATCTTACAATCCCTTTGTATTATTCCATGTCTGATTCCATAATTACAATAACATGTTTTACTTAATATTTAATTAAGTATGCTCTTCTCAGTTCACCTGTTTCCTATTTAACATATCACTATAACTTGACGTTGGTCACTTATAACTTAGTTTGCTTAACTAAGGTTTACTAAAAAGCTTTCTTTCCTTTTATCATAACCTATGTTATAACTACCACTTGTCCCTAGGACGAGACTACCTGTTGTATACAACATTTTCATTAAGTAATTAATCATAATAGGTTACTATCATTCCTTGTTTACTCTAATTCATCACCATGTTCGTTTATGGTCATAATAGGCTAGACCTCCCACACTAGGCCTACAACTTGTGGATGCTGGATACGCCGGTCTGGTCCGGGTAGACTTCTTCCACAAGTTCGGCCTAACCTCGTGTCTTAGCCCGATTCATATTTCCACACTTAGACCTCTCACATTAGGTTCAACATTAGTGGCTGCTGGATATGTCGGTCGGGTCTGGGCAGACTTCCACCACTAATACAACCTGCCTCGTGTCATAAGTGCAATTACAATCTATATTTGTAATTATTAAACATTCCATTTTTAATCATACCTATGTCAATTGTAGGTTTTATCCCTCTTTTTCCCATTATGTCGATAAATAAATGTATGTCTAAATTTATTCACATTCATTTCTCCAGTTTATGCCAAATTTATATTTACATATTCCATTTATGTTTAAATATCCAATTATACGCATAATGGACTTATGCCCAAATTTATTTCCAAGTTATGTGAGACGCCCCGAAATCCCGTTCAGACGGAGACAAGGGTTATCTTTGGAATATAACACAGAAACAGATAATAGCAGAACAAAATTAAATAAATACACCAGATAATGAACAATAGAATATACTGGATAAAAGTAATCATCAGAGTTACACAGTATACAGGATCTTACTTAGTACAAATACAGTTCTGCTATACATAAATGTTTACAGCGGAAATAAACAAAATATGTACAATAGGAGCTGAACAGCATAAAAAGAGATAAATGATAGAATCCATCTTCCGCTCCAGCTATCCAGAGAAAGAACCAGCTAAACCTGAATACAAGGCTGCCCGTGTAGAAAAAGGGGCACCCGAGTTTGAGAGTGAAACAAACTACGAGTCAGTCATGGGACTGGTATGAGAAATCTACTCAACACATATATAATATGGCTAATCACAGGACCACGCCACTTCCGTGGAACGGGTTTTCTCCATTGGATTGTCAGTGCTTTAAAACAAATCTTTCTTTTAAACATCGCTATGCTTTTTGTAAAAATGAAGCCGTTATAAGACTCAGTTACCATCACACAATGCAACGCAAACCGGAGGATAGAGTTTTACCTTATAACGGCCAAAATATGCTTGATACGAATAAAACAAGGGCATTTGATATTATTGCTAGTGTCTATATGTTTTGAAAACAATTTCTAATCATAACTATCAATCATAGACAGCATTAATGCCCCATACCACTATGTCGCCATATATAGGTATACAATCAAAACCGCACGATGTCGTGTTTGGAAATTGGATTTTCGTCATGAACCAAGGCAAAAGATAGTCCTTACCGAATTCGAGACGCTCTTGCCCGTGTCCCAGGACCCAGACACAGGTGGGCCCTTGGATCGTCAGGGCTGGTCCACCGATGTGGATTAAAATTCCTGAACACTGCGTTTCCCCGCCCTTTGGGGCGTCAACGAGCCAACGAATGACTCCATCGGACCCGGATCGTCCGATCAAACCGAGGCGCCTTGCAACAGCAACAACCACATAGGTGGAAAGTATATAAATGTCAGGGCTGGTAGGTCACTGACACCACCCTAGCTAGAAAGAAACGCATGCCCTCCCTGAGGTCCTTCTCCCGTTTCTGGTTCATATCGGGGTGTGAGGCTCGCGAATTTACGTTATACACAAAGCTACGCCACACAGGCGGTGCTTTGATCATCACCACAAGACTTTGCTTTTCAACAGAAGCCCTGATCACTGCATCTTAGCATGCCACACAGGCAATTCATGCCATGCGACTGATATCCATCGATATACAACCTCTGAGCTCGTGCATCTCAGAGAAGGGCGTTAAACAAAAGAATAAATTCTCCGCCGCCAAACAGATGTATATTTAATAGAGATCAATCAACACAGAATAAAATCCAATGTCAGACACACAGTCCATTTACAAGTCCGTTCTGGGTCTGAACGAAACCGGAGGCACTAAATACCTCACAAACCCATCGATCACCACGTACGTCTGGACGATCACCACTCATTATCCATATTTCGGGATGCCTCCCAATCAGGACCTCGGTTACCATCCAAACAAGGTGAAGATCTCCGGTCTTCGACCACCGTCTTCATCTTCGACTTTCAATCATCGGTCAATTATTTGAAATGAGAATTAACTCGACCTTTTCAAATAATTCACGTTTATTTAGAATTTCTAATCAATTTATTTCAATGGTTAAATTATTCGACAACACCAATTATGTTCTTTAATGTAATTTTCACACCAAACACATTCAACCATCAAAAGCCACATAAATCGAGCAAATTTAGTTTATTTCCATTCCATATCGTTTATGATATTTTATAATGATTTATCGCTATTTTTATTTATTTTAAAATAGCCAATTTATTCAAAACGACGCTTCGGGCCATAGCACGGCCGTGGCGCTGTTTTTCTTCAGAATTGATTTACACATATCTGAAAATCTAACCGTTGGATCTTCACAAAATTTACATCATTAGAAAGGTCTTTTCAAAAAGAATCCAACGGTTCCAGTTTTGGGAAAATCCGACGGTCGGATCTCCCGGTACAATCGTTTGAATTTTCGTTTTCAAAATACGAACTACAGCGTCGTTATTCGATTAAATATATAATTATATTTATATATATATATAAATATAATCGCTTCTGGCGCTGTTTTTCATCAGATTTGAATTAAACATTCCAGACAATCCAACCGTTGGATTTTTACAAGGTTGGTTCCGTTGGGAAGATATTTCCAAGGCGAACCCGACGGTTGAGGTTTCGGGAAAATCCAATGGTCGGATTTCCCGCATTAGTTGTTTGAAATCACGGTTTCTGTTAGACCCAAAAGTGGTTCTAACACCCAAATTGATTAAAAGCAAATAAGACGAGATAAAAATAAAAATGAACACACAGGATTTATAGTGGTTCGGCGAAGAAGCGCCTACGTCCACTTATTTTTCACTATATTCAATGATTCAGTTGCAAATACAATGTAATTGTCACTTGATTTCTCTCACAACTCGCTTATATTCACTCAATAGATTAAAACAAATAATGAAAGAAGATTTGGATTCTCCGGGAGTAATAGAGCTCGGATTATGGAGGTAGTTGAATTCTCAAAGTGCCTAAAAAAGATCCTTCTCTTTGTCTCCAGACGGGGTATTTATAGGTGTGAATTTGCTCGAAACTTGATCCGGGTCGGGGCCACATGTCGTATATCCCACTATCTTCGGGTTCGGATGAACTATTATGTTGACAACGCATCAAAGGAACGGACGTTATGGGTAGGAACTGGTCACAGCCGGTCCGGATATCCAGGCGCTTTTGCAGGAGAATAATATGGAACATGGGCTCTGGTCGGAGACGCACAGATAAGGGGTTCGGATCGGGATATCCGATCCGACCCGGATTGGCTTGGATGCAACGCTCTCTTCTTCTCTAATCTACTCCGCTCCGATCCATTTTCGTGGCAAACAGGTGGCTTTCCGATCCAATTGAGATCATGTTGCCCTCCGATCCGATTGGATATACCTTACCAATTTCCTCAGCAGCAGTTCACCGATCCGAACAGAAGACTCTATCCGACCCGAACCGATATGTTGCTCTGACCCGACCCGAACAACTGCAGCTATCCAATCTAGATTGTAGTGTCTTCTCCAATCCGAACCGAAGTCTTCTAGTTAAAAATGCTCTTCAATGTCTGGTTTCTTGACTTTGTGTTGCCTAGTTCACAAAGTAGGCTAACACTTTGCCCCCTCAAAGGATGCTTCTGTGGGGAACGGAGCATGCTTTGACTGCCATAGCGCAAAAGCTTCATCTTTCCTTTCGAATTCACACGTTTAGTTATCGTACTTCATCCTGTTCGGTTCGGATTCCGACCCGAACGGATTTCTGGCTTGGGTTCCGACCCGAACAGATCTCCTTCCTCCTGTACCCTGCGATGAACCAGTGGGCCAAGCTGTGTTACTGGGCTTTTCGAGCCGGTCCGATCGGGAATACGAATAGTCAGCTTGTTGTTTATATAAATTCACTTCTTCTTTCTTCTTTTCTTTCATTTATTGTTTTCGTTTATCCGAACCGATTCCATATCGAAGCTCCAGCCTTTCCAAGAAACTTCAAAATTTTCGCTTCCATCTTCGAATCAAACACATAGGTAGTCTTGTAATCTTGAATCTTGTTGCCATAATCGCTTTTAATTTACATTCACGGTTAGTTTGAACGACTTTAACAAAGTAATTGAATAATTCCATCACTGCGCTTTCTTCCTTCCTCCGCCTTCGTCGTCAATGACATCGACGCCATTTCGAAGCGTTGGAGGAAAGTATTGACACTTGAGTGCTCAATCTCTCGACTTTAATTAAAGCTTGGGATTTCGAGTTGGGTTCGCTATTTAAGAGGGAAGAGGAAGAAAACTGAAGAAGGTTGGTTCGGGTAGATGAACAGTAGGAGGAAAAGAGGAAAAGAGGGAAATTTACAGAACTGGATCGGCTCGGAGAAATAGGGCCAAGAAACGGGTCTTAAACCGCTTGACCGGGTCGGGTCGGATTTGCGAATACAATGAAGGTCAAGACTTATGCACTCGGATCGGACCTGGTTGAAAAACAAAAGAGAGAATAGGGGTCTGGTTATCCAAGTTAATCCGACCCGCTCCGTGTGTCAATCTCCGAACCGATCCGGATATATCTTACTGAGTGTGGGCCTTTGTTCATCCGATCCGAGCCTGGTGTCTGCATCCGAACCGAGCACTACTCAATTTAAAACATAAACTCTCGTCCAACTATTTAAAAGATATTACGTCCAACTTTACGAACAGTTAGGATAGTGCCTTGCGGACATAAGTGAACATTAAGAACTACTCTGACTATCACTTTCTCTTCAAAGTTTCGTCTTACATTGCTGTACTTTTACTTTGCATTTCTCACATTTGCTGCACACATTTTAGTTCACACACATACACAGGGGGGGCACGGGATAATTTACTCTAATCCGTGCTATTGCTTCTTCAATAGTTCTTTGACAATGAGGCCCAGACGCTCTTCCCGACTAGCTGAGAGTAAAGAAGCCCCGGAAACTTCTAACAAAATCACTCTTGAGGATATATCTTCTTCGTCTGATCCAGAATGGGACAGTGAGGGTCCAGACTACGGGGTTGGAAATCGAGAAAGCAACGAGGCGTCTTCGGAGAATGAGGTTTCTCTGGGTTTTGAGGAGGAAGGAGGGATCGGTGACGATCGAGCCCCTGACGAATTTGAATCAGCCATTATATTGGAATCACCTCCAGATTCCGTAGAATCGACAATCGACAACGATCGACTTGTTCGAATTTGCTTAAAGTATGGAATAATGAAAAGGGACACCCTAGTGCCCTCACGCTCTGACCGTCCCCACAACCCTCCAGAAGGATATATGACGGTCACTCGATTAATGTGCATGGTCGGCGCCATTCCTCCATTCTCTCCTTTAATCGTTGATTTCTTAAGACAAATGCGGATTGCCCCCATGCAGTTGCATCCCAATTCATATGCCTATTTGCACACCTTGTACATAGCATATCGTGAAATCCTAGGCATAGAGCTCACGTTCGATGATGTTCACTTCTTCTATAATTTCAAGCATCGGACTCGAGAGACTCCATCCTTCTGCTACTTTGAATCAGTTCCAAAAAGGAAGATAATCTCTGCACCATTTAGCAGTAAAGCTGGAGATTCCAGACTAGAATGGTTCTACGTGAAGCAACAGCCTGGATGCGCCAGGAGATGGACAAAATCAAGTAAAGCGTTGATTTTCTAAATCCGGACTCTATACACTTGAATCATCACCCTGACCTGTTTTCCTTTTTGTTTGCAGTCAACAATCCCAAACAGATATCAGATCAGGTGTTCTTTGATCGGATGCACCGACTTCTTAATGGCGATCAAAAATTCTTGACTATCGACGAGGTCCTTAAAGATGAATACCTTCACTTTCATGGGCTGCTATCCGTTTTTCGTAGCATCGGTCATGGGACGGTCCCTTACGCATACATTCCTCCAGTGGAGATAGTTCCAGAGACAGGAGAAGGCTCGGGAATTCCTACAGTGCCTCTTCAAACTTCACCTTCTCCATCTTCCACACAAGATGATGAATTGGCTAATCTGGCCGAAAAGCATCGTGAAGGGTATATTGCCCCCGAGGAAACTACTTCTCTAGAAAAGTCAAAATCCTCCCAAGAGTCACCACTTCACGCTTCTGAGGGGGATGCCCCTAGCACTGATGATCAAATATTTCAGGGTTTGGGGGATCTCCCCTTACCTGAGACTATATACACTTCAGAGGATTTCAGGAAGGATCCTTTAGTCTTCACTTCTTCTGAAGAGACCACTCCCGCTAAGGCCAAAGAGCCTGCCCGCACTAGTCTAGCTTCAGACTCGGGTTGGTTGGGGGGAAACACACCACTTAGGATACACTTTACACCACAGCATTAGCATTCATTGCACTTCTTTCTCCGTGAATCCATTAATTCTAAACTTCGTTTATTTTATCGTGCAGGTACAATGTCTAGATCCTACTACGATATAAGAAAACTTCGTCGCAGTATGTCTAATCCTCCTCAGGATGTCGAGTATGATCGCCGGGATGATCGTGGTAGGGAGGAGAGAAGACCTTATGATCCCTATCGTTCTCGACCCTCACGTTCCCGCTCACCAGTTCGACCAGAACAAGAGAAATATAAGAGCTATCAAAGCCGCAGGGAGGAGGACAGACCACCATCTAAAGACTCCACTTCCTCCCATGAAAAGCGGAGTAGAGAGAGAACTCCTCCAAAAGAAACCGGGTCTCGAAATAAGCACAAGGTCCCTGCCACTAAACGACCTAGAACGGACAAAGAGACTACTGAATTCTCTTCTCATAGGGACACCGAATTATCAATTCCCGCTCCTCCCCCACTAGATGCGGGAACTGCAGTCAAGCTGGCCTATTTAGAGGAGCAATTTCCCGAGCACTACTTCGAGACTTTGACCTTTCTACCTACCCTTGAACCTATTTCTTCTAATTGGGCAGATGAGGCCAAAGCAAAGATTGATTTGGTGGAAAAACAATATACCGAGATGTTCAAGTATTCACGCAATCTTTCTAGAATCATCCGCACTCTAATCACAAATACCAATTCAATGCAAAAGACCGCAGAGGAGGACGCTAAGGCCTTAAAAGCTCTAGGAAAAGATTTAGAAGACACTCAAGCTCAGCTAGCTGTCGCTCAAAGGGACGCTTCTAACTTCAAACAACAATTCGAGGACATGCAAAAGCGTTATCATGACTTGCTTGAGTCTCACACTCAGGAGCGTTCTGAACTAAAAAAGCAAGCTGACGAGGCCAAGTCAGAAGCTGCTAAGACACGCCTTGCTTATGCCGAGCTTGAACGGAAAAACGCCGAGTTAGCAACGAAGAATGCTGAACTAGAAAAGAAGAACGCTGACTTGGCTTTAAAGCTGTTGGAGGCAGAAAACAGAGCTGCCCTGGCCGAGGGCAATGTGGAGTGCGCTATCAAATCTGCGGAGGAAGCCCGCAAGCAATTATCTGAGGCGGAGGTTGAGATTCAAAGTTTCGGCGAACTAATGATTGAATTCTTCGCACATATTATTCGTCGCCGAAACATTTCTTGGATCGAAGATTATCCATCCACTCTGGTTCAAGTATGGAATCAGATCATCGAGTGGGAAAAAGAAGAACTTAAGATCGATTCCGTCGATGAAGATAAACTGATGGAGAAATATTTGAGAGATGATGAACCGGAACGCCTAGCTGAAGGGCGCCGCCTTATTGCTGAGGCCATGGAAGAAGAGAGACGGAAGTCTAAACAAAAAACCATTCTCAAAGCTGGTTCCTCTTCTTCTGCCCCTGCAACCTCCGAAGTAGAAGGGTATGATCCCGAAAATCCGGGAATTCCTCGAACAACTCTGCTATCCCCTATTCCTGAACTAACCCCAGAGGTAGTGGTCACCCCCGCTGATAAGTCTTCGGAAGGTATCGCTATCTTTTCTCCTCAATTTGCCAAAGCTATTTCTACCTTTCGCCACGTGATTGAACAATCGATGAGAGACCCTTTGTTTTCGCCTGAGTTGATAACTGTTGCTTCTCATTCTGTAGGTGTTGAATCATCTGAAAAGACGGATGTAGCTCAAGGAGCTGCCGCTGGGACAAAGCCCGCTGATAGGGCCAAAAAAGGGGAAGACAAGGCTGCTTCTATAGACTTGGGAGAAGGAAGTGAGCCAACTAAGGTCACCACTCCCCATGATGAAGAAATGATAGCAGCTTTAAAGGACGACGGAGGAGACGGGGGGCATGAAGAGGAACCAGAAGTTGCAATAACCGGGGAATCAAAAAGTGCTGATGACGTTACCTTGGCTGCAATGAAGGCTAATCAAGACAAGCGCTTGCAATTAAAGGCCGAAGAACTAGACCCTGAGGTCCTCAAGCCCCTCGCAGTTGTGGATGCGGGATCAAGGTTAGTTGTTAAGCTCTCAACTAGATCTATTACAGAGGAACTTGCTAAAAAATCTTCTCTTGATTCCAGTGCCCCGCCCTCCGGGAAGAAGTCTACTGGCTCCAGCACCGCATCTTCAGGAAAAAAGAAGTCCAAACGAATCTTGACCGAAGCTGAGAAAGAAGCAAAGGATGCGGAGAAAGCCGCCAAGAAATCCAAGGATCATTCCAAATCTAAATAGTGGATTGCCCTGTATCTTTTTAGCATTTTTGTGAACCAATAATTGCTGCTACAAAAGTAGCTCCTGCATTTTCTTTTTCAGCTATTTTCCTGTGCAAATTCATTTAGTTGTAAATAAAAATAACTCATTTTTTGCAATGTTTGTTTGTTGGTAGTTCTGGACTTATGTAAAAATGCATGTCTATAGTTATGAAACGAAGTTGTGGAGGGGGGAAATATGCGTATGCATACGTGTCCCCAGTCAATTTCCACAAATTATTTAATGCTTAATCAAGCAATCTAAATGCTCCCAATTCTTTGACGGGATAGCGCTTCCTGTGTCGTAAGTACCTGTCGTTTTTTCTGGCATTTCTTTTATACTCTCCCTCTTTCTCTTGAGAGTTAGAGTTCGAGCTTAGTCATCTTATTCATTCCCCGGTCTTTCAACAGAGAAAGATTTCTTTCTCAGCGCTCAGTCGGAGACGCCTTTATACTCTCTTTCTCTCTGGAAAGTTAGAGTTAGGAAAAGAATTTCTTTTTCAGCGCTCAGTCGGAGACGCTTTTATACTCTCTCTCTCTCTCTCTCTCTGGAGAGTTAGAGTTAGGAAGAGAACTTCTTTTTCAGCGCTCAGTCGGAGACGCTTTTATACTCTCTCTCTCTCTCTCTCTGGAGAGTTAGAGTTAGGAAGAGAACTTCTTTTTCAGCGCTCAGTCGGAGACGCTTTTATACTCTCTCTCTCTCTGGAGAGTTAGAGTTAAGAATGTCGTTTTCTCATTCTTTTATGTCTTATCTGTCTTCAACCTTTTTAAGCTGTGAGTTATCCTGTATCTTATAATCAAAACAGAATAACTGATAAATGTATATACGTAATGCATAAAAGTAAATAACACACAATATTTTTATAGTGGTTCAGCTAAGTCGTAGCCTACATCCACTTTATAGTCTTTTATTCATATCGTCAGATTTTCCCAAGGCAAGTCGTGCCTTATTACAGGGTTCACAGGAAAAATAACAAAGAGTACAGCATTTCTAATCCAAATATCGCATTAAGTGTTGGGCATTCCATGCTCGGGGGACTTCTTCACCATCTACGGTCGTTAACTTGAAGGTTCCTTTTTCAAGTTTCCGTTGGATGACAAAGGGTCCTTCCCATTTTGGGCCGAGGTGAGGAAGGGATGGAAAAACTCTCTTTAGCACCAAATCTCCCGGTTCAAAAGTTCTGAGGCGAACTTTTTTGTCGTAATAGCGTGCCATCTGACGTCGATGTCTTGCTGCACGCAAATCTGCTTCGTCCCTTTTCTCTTCGACTTCATCAAGAGACTCAAGTAAAAGTGCCCGATTTGTCATCGGGTCATAATATGTCACCCTGTGGGAAGGAACTTCTAGTTCAACTGGAATTACAGCTTCTGAGCCAAAGGAGAGAGAGAAAGGGGTATGACCGGTGGCCGTTTTAAATGTTGTTCGATATGCCCACAAAGCTAGGGGCAATTCGTCAACCCATCTTGCCTTTGCACGCTCTAACCGTTTCTTGAGGATGGATTTTATAACTTTGTTTATTGCCTCTACTTGCCCATTCGATTGCGGATAGGCAACTGCAGTATATCGCTTGTCTATCTTATACTTCTGACAGAAATTTCTGAATTCAGTACTATCAAACTGGGTTCCGTTGTCAGTTATAATCGTCCTTGGAATCCCGAATCGGCATTTAATATTTCTGACCACAAAACTTATCACCTTTCTTGTTGTGATCTTGGTCATGGGCTCAGCTTCCACCCACTTCGTAAAATAGTCCACGACCACTATTGCATACTTAGCTCCTCCTTTAGCAATCGGTAAAACTCCAATGATATCAATTCCCCACGTGGCAAATGGCCAAGGACTCACCATTGATTTAAGTTGGGTCGACGGTGCCCTGGGGATTTTGGCGAATCTCTGGCACTTATCGCAGCGTCGTGAATAATCAGCTGCATCTTTATTGATTGTAGGCCAGAAGTATCCGTACCGCAATATCTTCTTTGCTAAAGTTTGACCTCCTGTATGATCTCCACACTCACCTTCGTGTACCTCTCTTAGTACACGCTTGATGTCGTCGTGTGCTATACATCGCAACAGGGGCATAGAAAATCCTTGCCTATAAAGAGTATCATCTTGTATGACATATCTGGTAGCTTTGCGAACTATAGCTCTTTTCTCACTCTTCTTTGATGGGAGTGTCCCATTCTTAAGGAAATTCTTAATTGGAGTCATCCATGACTCCTTCTCTGGTTCTGCTTCAAAAGCGAACTCAATTTCCATTGACTCAAAGCTTGGCGACTCCAACGTTTCAATTGGAATTACTTCAGTCTCTTCTGGATTGTCGGAACTAGCCAGCTTTGCCAGTCTATCCGCTTTCTGGTTTTCAACTCTGGGAATATGTGTTATGTTGTATCGATCTAAGCTATTCAATAGCTCTTTCACTTTCTTGAGGTAGGCGATAAGTCGAGGTCCTCGAGCCACGAATTCCTCTCGCACTTGACAAACAACAATTTTAGAGTCACAAAATATGTCTATCATTTTTACTCCGAGGTCTTTAGCAAGCTTCAGCCCGGCGATCAGGGCTTCATATTCTGAGTCATTGTTAGTTGCCGAAAATTCTAATCGCAGGGCGTAATATAACGACCGTCCCTCGGGAGTGACTAAGACAATTCCAGCTCCGGACCTTCGGTCATTCTTGGCTCCATCTGTATATAGTTTCCACGGATTCATCTCTAGCTCATCCTCGGATTTAACCACTCTGTCATTGATTATTTCCTCCTCTGGAATGGTGAATTCCGCAATAAAGTCTGCTAGAGCTTGCCCCCTGATTGACTTTCGTGGTTGAAAATTCAAATCAAACTGACTTAGTTCTATGTTCCATTTGATCAACCTTCCCGATGCTTCGGGCCTCTGTAACACCTGCCTTAAAGGCTGGTCGGTGTATATGGTTATTGGATGGGCTTGGAAATAGTGACGAAGTTTTCGGGATGCGATCAGGAGGCTGTAAGCAAGCTTCTCAATTTTTGGGTAGTTGCGCTCTGCCGCTGCTAATTTCTTACTTACATAATACACCGGCCTTTGTACTTTGTCTTCTTCTCGAACCAGGGCTGTGCTGACAGCGTGAGCCGAGACTGCCAAGTAAACAAATAATTCTTCGTGATCTACGGGCTTTGATAAAATCGGCGGTTTCTCTAGCAGTTCCAACAGATTTTGAAAGGCCTCAACACAATCCGGAGTCCACTGGAAGTTCTTCTTTCCTCTTTTTATCAAATCAAAAAACGGAACACATTTATCTGTGGCTTTGGAGATGAACCTACTCAGTGCCGCTACTTTCCCTGCAAGACTTTGGACGTCTTTAATTCTCCTTGGCTCTTCGATATTTCTAATTGCTGCTATCTGGCTAGGGTTGATTTCAATTCCTCGGGAACTCACAATGAAGCCAAGGAATTTTCCCGATGCCACTCCAAATGAGCATTTTAGAGGATTCAGTTTCATTCGGAACTTTCGCAGGATACCAAACATTTCCGCCAAGTCTTGCGTATGGCTGGAGGACTGTTTCGATTTGACAAGCATGTCATCCACATAAACTTCCATAGTTTTTCCTATTTGATTATAAAACATTCTGTTCACCAAGTGCTGATAAGTAGCTCCAGCGTTTTTCAATCCAAATGGCATTACAACATAACAATATAATCCCAAGTTCGTAATGAAACTCGTATGTTCTTGGTCTGGTACGTGCATAGGAATTTGATTGTACCCAGAATATGCGTCCATGAAAGAGAGAAGTTCATGACCTGCTGTCGAATCTACAAGCTGGTCAATCCTGGGAAGTGGGAAACTATCTTTTGGGCAAGCCTTGTTTAAATCTGAAAAGTCAATGCAGGTCCGCCACTTTCCATTTGGCTTCTTTACCAAGACGGGATTCGATATCCAATCGGGATACGTCGAATCTCGAATAAATCCATTCTGCTTCAACTTCTCTACTTCCTCTTTGACAGTAGCCGACCTCTCTGGGCCCAGCATGCGTCTCTTTTGCTTCACAGGTGGATGCTTCGGATTTACATTCAATTTGTGACTTATAATGGATGGCGATATCCCACACATGTCAGCATGGGTCCAGGCAAACACGTCTAGGTTTGCCTTCAAGAAGTCCGTTAGTTCTTTAGCTCGACGTGGATCCAATTGAGAACCAATTTTCAAAACTTTTGTCGGATCAGCTTCATCAATGGGAATTTCCACTGTCGCTTCATTAGGAGTTGCATTCCTAGCCTCTGGTTCCTCGTCTTTTCTGGGATCCAGGTCTTCAAGTGTTCCTTTGGGCAACTCCTTTGGGGTCAATCTCTCTAATTGCTACGCCGAGCCCCCCTTCGAGGGGGACGAGGCATCTTTACTCTCAACGTTAAATCCTTTCATCAACATCTTTAATTCGGCCACGTAGCAGGCCCGTCCAGAAACTTGATCCCCTCTCATTACTCCAGTTCCGGCTTCGGTTGGGAACTTAAGTAACAAACACCAAGGGGCGATACAAACTCTGAATTCAGCAAGAGCAGGCCTCCCCAAAAATTCATTATAAGGTGAATCTACGTCCAGTACTACGAACTGGAGCATCCGCACTCTTCTACGTTCTCCTTGCCCCAGGGTCACGGGCAATTCTATATATCCCATGGGGGCTGTCGACGCCCCGTTGAAGCCTCTAATCCATCCTTCACACGGCTTCAAATCTTCAGACTCAAGCTTCATTTGATCGAATGACTTTTTGAATAAAATATTGACAGAACTTCCGTTGTCTACTAATACCTTATGGACCAAGGCCGGCCCAATGGTGGTAGTAATAACCAACGGATCATCGGTGGGTGATTGGATCCCAGTGTTGTCTCGGCTGCGGAATACCACGTCGTCAAACATGGTCTTCTGTTGTTTTATGGGGGTGATATCTTCCAAATCATCACCCTCGTTCACATCTAGGTGCTTGGCAGCGTTTACATATTGATCCATTGACCTAAAACTTCGGATTGCCGGGTGAGGTCCGCCTACTATGGAGTTGATGACAATTCCTTTACCTTTCTGCTGCGCTGTAGGCTTGGGAGCAGGTAGGATCTGTTTTGGAGCCTGCTCTCCTTGCCCCCTGTCCCTCGGGGCAACCTTGTACTCATCCAACTTTCCTTCACGCAGTAGCTTCTCAATCACATCCCTCAAATGCCGACATTCATTGGTCGAATGCCCATGAGTTCCGTGAAACAAGCAAAATTTCCCTGTCGCCATTTCTTTCTCGGTCGAATCACGAGGTGGCGGTCTTTTGTACTGTAACACATTGTACGTATCCAGGTAAATATTTTCCAGGGTGTCGTTCAATGGTGTATAATTCTCGTAGTTCTGGAACCGGGGTCTTTTGTTAGGATCACTTCCCCTATTTCTGTTTCTTCTGTTACCGTTTGGATTACGATTATTGTTGTTGTTGCCCCCGCTTCCAGCATTGCTGTTTCCACCCTTGTTTCCTACATTTACTTCAACCTTACCAGAACTTTCCCCAGACTGCTTCACGGCGATATTACTCTGCACATTCTCCTTTGAGGCCGTCTCAGACTTTCTCTTTCGGTTTGCCCTGGCCTCCTCTCGTCTTAGATAAATATCGGCTTTTTCGTAGAATATCTCCCTTGTGGAAGGTGTTTTCCTAGAAAGGTAATCTCCAAACTCAGATTCAGGATCAACTCCTTCCTTCAATGCCATCAGGATAGTGGGCTCATGCGGGTCACTGACCTCAGTCACAGCTTGATTAAAACGGTCAAGATATGCCCTCAAAGACTCTCCTGGTGCCTGTTTAACTCTCGATAATTCAATAACACTTTTGGACTTTCGGGCATGGAGACGGAACTGGTTCATGAAACGCTCGCTTAGTTCCTTGTAATTTGAAATCGAACGAGGAGGAAGTCGGGTAAACCAGAACAGTGCCACATCTTCTAAGTAGATTGGGAATGCTTTGCACTTCACTTCATCAGGGGCAGCAGCAGCATTCATGAGCCACGAATACCGCATCAAATGCTGTCCCAGATCAGTCCTTCCGTTGTACTTGTCCATCTGTGGCAAGTTAAAGCGTCGGGGAAATTGGAAGTCGAGGATATCTTCGGTGAACAGAGTATGGCTTCGCTCAATGCCATAATCTTCATTTGTATAATTCCGGCTCTCGGACATGATCTGGCGAACCATTGCCTGTACATCAGCATTAGTTAGGGGCCGCTCAAGTTCCCTGGCCCTAGTATCCGAATTCCTTCTGGGCTCTTGTTCAGGAGATGCCCTTCTTCTTCGAGCTGCCTCTGCTCGATTCCGTTCCCTGCGCTCCCGGTCGATCTCGGGGGGAGGGGACTGGAGTCTTTGCCCCCGAGTGGGGTCATTGTTTCCTAATGCTCGTGCAATATCCTCACGAGATCCCAAAGATCCAAATGTCAGCTGCTCCATGTTCTGAGGTCTTTCGAGTGGCCTTCGTTCACGGGGCCGCTCTTCCTCGGAAGATGAAGATTGATCCACTGGTGTGTGACGAACCGGTGATGGAGTTCTTTGTCGACGGAGTTCACTAATCTCCCGACTCATGAGCCTCATATTTTCCTGCATCATGAGATTAGTGCGCTCGTGAACTTTCATGGCCTCCCTCGTGCTCTCAAGCATGTCAAGCAAGCGCGAGAAATCTCCTTGAGTGATGGGCGCAGATGGATTGATCTGATCACCAACCCTGGTGGCTGGAATTGGAGCATTCGTAGGGACTCGAGTAGAGGTTCTAGCTTCACCAAGCATCGGGTCGGATCGGAGGTAGGAGGTCGGATCGGTTCGGAGCTGGGGGGCCTGGTCGGATCGGTACGTGGCAAGCTGCTCGGGTCGGTTCAGATTGGGGGAATGCACTGCTTCAGAATCTCCTACCCGGATCGGATCGGAGTTTTCCCCCTGCTGGCGGCTCGGATTTCCTGCATTGGTTCTTCCTGCTGCTGAACTCTGCCCCCGAGACCTTGTTACAACAGCATTTTGCTGAACTTCGCCAGCTCCATTTCCTCGAACAGACTGAACTTCCTTGCCTTTTCCTTTGGCCATGAGTCTTTGACAATCACTTCAACAAATATGAAAGAGCGAAAAAACTTAAGGATTAACTTCTTTGAACCCAACGGTCCAAAAAGTAGAAAGAAATCCCAAAAAATAAAGAATTTAGATAAGGACTCTCAATGAAAGCACCAAAATGTTAGACCCAAAAGTGGTTCTAACACCCAAATTGATTAAAAGCAAATAAGACGAGATAAAAATAAAAATGAACACACAGGATTTATAGTGGTTCGGCGAAGAAGCGCCTACGTCCACTTATTTTTCACTATATTCAATGATTCAGTTGCAAATACAATGTAATTGTCACTTGATTTCTCTCACAACTCGCTTATATTCACTCAATAGATTAAAACAAATAATGAAAGAAGATTTGGATTCTCCGGGAGTAATAGAGCTCGGATTATGGAGGTAGTTGAATTCTCAAAGTGCCTAAAAAAGATCCTTCTCTTTGTCTCCAGACGGGGTATTTATAGGTGTGAATTTGCTCGAAACTTGATCCGGGTCGGGGCCACATGTCGTATATCCCACTATCTTCGGGTTCGGATGAACTATTATGTTGACAACGCATCAAAGGAACGGACGTTATGGGTAGGAACTGGTCACAGTCGGTCCGGATATCCAGGCGCTTTTGCAGAAGAATAATATGGAACATGGGCTCTGGTCGGAGACGCACAGATAAGGGGTTCGGATCGGGATATCCGATCCGACCCGGATTGGCTTGGATGCAACGCTCTCTTCTTCTCTAATCTACTCCGCTCCGATCCATTTTCGTGGCAAACAGGTGGCTTTCCGATCCAATTGAGATCATGTTGCCCTCCGATCCGATTGGATATACCTTACCAATTTCCTCAGCAGCAGTTCACCGATCCGAACAGAAGACTCTATCCGACCCGAACCGATATGTTGCTCTGACCCGACCCGAACAACTGCAGCTATCCAATCTAGATTGTAGTGTCTTCTCCAATCCGAACCGAAGTCTTCTAGTTAAAAATGCTCTTCAATGTCTGGTTTCTTGACTTTGTGTTGCCTAGTTCACAAAGTAGGCTAACACTTTCAAAATACGAACTGCACGGCCATGTTTCGTTTTAATTTTATTTATATTTATATATTTATATAAATATAGTTCCTTCAAAAATTTCTATATCGTTTTCATTTCAAATATTTCACTAACGCCTTAAAATTTTGGAAAATTTCGCCATAACCTCCCCTGCACCGGGAGCATCGGGAAATCTCAAATAGCTTCCCCGGTCCTTCTAATCTCAAAAAGAAAAAGAAAAAGCCAAGCGGCTAGCCAACAGGCTCATAAAATCATCACCCAAACAAAACAGTAAATGTGTACCTATTTGTCGGGCACAAAATTTTATTCCTCTGCTATAGCCTTCTTGCTATGACATGTTCAATACATATATATATGCATGTATATATGTGCAATTCAAATCAATTTTCAATTCAGTTCCATATTTGATTCAAATGGTTTAAAATCACCATTCATTCCAACTAGTGAATATTTAGAGCATGACTATTTTATATAGTTCGTATACATGTTAAAAATGTCATTTTTAACAATCCAATATTTATTTCAACCTATTGTTATATTTAACACTTTATACTTCATATAGAAATGATATTTTTCTAACGAAAAAAATATATTTCTAGTCATATCTTTTTTATTTAGTTCATATACATGCCAAAAATAATATTGATTTCTAACAACACTTATTTCATCACTTATGTATTTTTAGCAAGTAGTATATACGATAATTATGGTATTTTTATCGTTAAAAATATTTATTCAACACATGAATGTTTCTACTGCTTCATATTCACAATAAAAGGTAAATTTTATCGTTCATTCCATTTATTCAACACATGAATATTTTTAGAACTTCATATATATGATAAAAATGTAATTTTTATATTTAAAACGCGAATACCATTCAACACATGAATTTCTAATCAACGAATGAATATCAATTCAACACATGAAGGTTTTCTATTCAATGAATAAATATAGTTTAAGCAGATGAAAATAATTCAAACACACGAATATTATTCAAAATTTCGGCAGCATAACGGCAGGGTAGTTAAAACCGGGACCGTCCCTAGTACGGCTCCTCGCTCTACCTTAAAACCTCGCGGTTTTTGACAATGGGGATCATGCATCTAGTTCGCACGCAGGCGGCATGTATATATTTATTTCTTTTCCACAAACTAATCCTATGTGGTTTCAACCAAATATTTCTCAACCACAAATGGGTATTTTTCAACCACAATCAATCAATATCAACCACAAACAATTCCAAACAATCATTCGCTATCAATGAAATTTTCACACCAGTCACAATCAATAAATATCGTCCATGGTTTGTGGACGAGGGGCGTATATATATATATATATATATATTTATATATAGCAATTCACTTTTATTTCAACACATATATAATTTTTACAACGCATATATAACTTATACATCGAACGTACAACTTATACAACGCTTATACATGAGGTGTACAACGTTAATATAACTCATACATCGACTATATAATTTATACATCGTCGTTTTCCATATAGTTTATAAATTAGAAATCTCACCGAATAGCTAAACCAAACGTCTCGACTCTTCATATGTAGGAAATCTTCGTCGTTTCTTCTTCTGTCACTTTCGTCATTCGTATTCACTACATATATAAAAATCACATTTTTACTTCGCTATTCGATATATAAAAATCGAATTTTTACTTCGCTATTCAATATATAAAAATCGAATTTTTTACTTCGCTATTCAATATATAAAAATCGAATTTTTCACTTCGCTATTCAATATATAAAAATCGAATTTTTACTTTGCTATTCAATATATAAAAATCGAATTTTTTCTATGCTATTCAATATATAAAAATCGAATTTTTACTATGATATTCAATATATAAAAATCGAATTTTTACTTTGCTATTCAATATATAAAAATCGAATTTTAATATTCTAAAAATATAAAAATCGTATTTTTATCATGTTAATCATATAATAAAGATAAAATCTTTAGGTTCGCTTCTCCATAATAAAAATCAATTCTCTTTCGCTATAGAAATCACTGCCCTTTCGCTATAAAAATCAATTTTCTTTCACTATAAAATCAATTTTCTTTCATTATAAAAACCAATACTTTTATTATACGTTATATAAAAAAAAACAGAAGAGAAAACTGAATAAACAAACAAAATTAAATAAAGATACTTGCAGTTTTTTTTTTTTTAAAAAGGAAGAGGTCGATGCAGCAGTCGCCGAGGGGGGGGGGGGTTCGGAGCATCGTCGGATCTGGCGAAGGTGGAGTGGTGGGCCAGTGCGGTGGCGGTCAGGCGCGGTGGGGGTTTGGGGTCATTGCGAATCGGACTGGGGGAGGAAAGAGAAGGGGAGAGGAGGAGGAGAGAGATGGGGGTCCGGCGAAGTGGAGGGGGGAAGGGCGGAGCAAGCGGCGGCGGTGTGGGATGCTGGCGGAGGTGGTAATCGCAGGGGAGGGAGGGCGGCGGGCTAGGTCTTAAGCGCGATTTTTAATTTCTTTTTTTTTTTGAACGTTGACTGAGTGGATAGATATATATATTTATATTTTAATTTTACTTTTAAATGCAAAAAGCATCCTTAAAATTCGGACTCGAAACGGGACCCACCGCCTGTCGTCCATAGCGTTTCACCCTCATTCCGAACACAATGGGATATGTATCGTAAGCTGATTTGATCGTTTCGATCTGTTTCCGTCAAAATCAACATATAACTCAATATATTGAATTTGAACGCGCATTTCAATTTACCGGGGTCACATACTAACAAGAAAAATTCTTGAAAAATATTTTTTTAGCTTCGTATTGACGATACGGTCCTAACAAAACTAGTTTCGTCGAATTCTGAGACCGTTTGCAAAAAGGCCCATTTCTGGTCGATCCAATTTAACTGTAATTGACCAAAACACATTTTCTTTTGCCACGCTCACATACTAGCTTCAAAAATTATGAAATTTGAAACCTAGCAATAACTTTACATCCCAGATCCAACAAAAGTGGTTTCGTCGAATTCTGAGGTCGTTTGCAAAATGTCCATTTTTAAGGGCCTGAATTCCATAGCGACTATTCAGAATTTTCAACTGGACATATCTTTTTATTCCTGCTATCAAATTTCAATTTGTCAGATTCGTTGGAAAGGTATTCTCTAACAGATTTAAATGTTTTTGGTTTCGCTAAAATCCGTTTTATTTTGCACCCGGTACAGTCCGACAAAGTTTGAATTCAATTTTTTGAAACTACAGCGCCCTTTCAGGCCTTGTTTATAATTATAATTAATTATATTCATTTTCAATTGTCGATTCAAACTCAGTTTTCATCGCCATTATTTAAAATATTTATTTTAAATATTTAAAATCCATTATTTTAGCCAATTTAAAAAATTTAAATTGGTTCAGATTTTCTGGGTCGTTACATTATGCTAATTCTAATATTTTCCCTCGTTCCCTATCTACCGCATTCGCATATATTTGGTGGCATCTAGGCTAGAAAATAGTCTATTCATGAGTAATAGAAAGGGGAAAAGTGATGGGAAAAATGACAATAGTGATCAATCTAAAAGTGACATAAGCATATATACTGGCATAGACAAGTAATAGGCAAAATAAGGTGGACATAAAGACATATCTAGTAAAAAGGGTAATGATAAAACTAGATCAAGTATACCTAGGATGAATAGATCCAAATAGGAATTTTTATGTCCAATAATAACGGATCTCAATTAATCATAACATGGTGTTCTAAATCTAAACAATGGTTTAATTGTCCAAAAATTGATAATCCTAAATTAACAACCAACTTTAGGGAGAAGGTAAGATCCGCAATGTGACATCACAAAAGAATTAGATTTATAGGAATAGATCTGGCATAACACAAGTTAAGATCAAAATATGACATAATAAGAGAATTAGATATATAGGAATAGATCTAGCATTGCACAAGTCAAGATCCAAATATGACATCATAAGTTATGATAATAGCATAGAATAAATCTATCATGACATAGCATAGATACGACAATGGCATAGACTCATCAAAACTACAGTCTTTCATAATTTCTTTTATTTATTTAATCCTAAAAATAACTAACTCACCGTGTTTTTGATTGTTAAGGAGATAGAAAAGAAGTTGATGTTGAATCTATGCTTGAATCTCAGAATTTTACTTAGAAGAAGAAGAACAACCATCTCAATTTTCATTGCAGCAGAGCTTCGCCGTCACCATTTTTTTATCTAAATAAAACCTAGGTTTATGGTCCCTTTTATAGGAGTAGCGGAGCAACCAAGACCATCAGATTGGACCAGAAGCCATCAGAATCGTACACATCAGAAAAGAAGTTTCCAGAGTCGCGGGTGGGGTGGATCCCCTTCAGGTGGGTCGACCCCTAGGTCGACACCCCTTCAGGGCTGTCGACACCTAGGTCAACCCCCGGGTCGACCCCCATGAGCCTGAGTCGACCCATGGGTTGACCCAGTTGGGTCTCGGATCATTCTCAAACGGTCGACCTTTTGTCGATCTACGCACCGGATTTTTGGTTTTGCTGATTTTTGAATATTTTTTAATTATATATATATATATGTTATATATACGTGTATCTTACTTATATGCATACAAACTTCAAACCTTAAAAACTTCTTCATACATTGTCCGTTTTACGCATTTCAAATGTCTATCTTGACCAGAATTTCGAGATGGACACAATGGTGTAGTCTGTTTTATCAAATTATGAATATTAAATTAATTATTATTTAATTTATCCTCTTTTAGTGTTGTTAAAAATTCAGGATGTTACATTCTCCCCTACTCAAAGGATTTCGTCCCCGAAATCTTTATATTAAAAAGAATGCATATCCTACCATCCATCACCCATCTACTCATCCAACAACCACGGGCATCCATTGTCCTTAAAGTTTTCTAATGATTATTTGAATATACGCAACCGTGTGTGTATATGTCCCAATGCTAATGCAAAAGACCAGATGGTCTACTGATTCAGTTGACCTCCTTAATGCAATGTATGTTAGTGCCATGAATCCATCATGTATGCAAATAATCCTATTATAACATGTTAGCTCTATATGTGTGCACACTCATTTGTCAAAATGCAACATCCATATGCTAATACGTCCATTTCCATCCATAAAAGAAAGGAAAATGCACACACATCCATATGCAGTATGAACGTGATTGAGCTGATCTTAGTGCCTAATGTGTGTGTGTATGCAACCACTAGCAGACACTTGCATCCACTTGCATCCATCAAACATAACATGTTTCAAACACATGTTTACATCCATAGGATTCCTATCTAAAGGTCGAAAGATACTATGGATAAGATATACTCAACTGATAGAGACAAGCACTGATAAAACTTACGAAAAAGGAGTTAAGAACATACCCTCGAAAAGGAAAGTGTACGAAGCACGAATCTTGTCTTCGGTCTCCCAAGTTGCATCCTCTGGGCTATCTCCCCATTGAACCTTTAGCAACTTGACTTCTCGTTTGCGTAGCTTCTTAACTCTGATCCATGTAAAAGTCATTCTATAGATCGCCGCTAAACAATTGGTGATCTACAGGGTCGTCCGTATAATGCTTTGAAGGGTTCCATGACAATGCCTGCTTGATGACTGTTGTTGTGGGAAAACTCTACTAAAGGTAGGTGCTCTTCCCAAGTCCTTCCGAAGTCTAGGATACACAGCCCTAAAAGATCCTTAGGAATTCTGTTCATCCTCTCCGTCTGTCCATCGGTCTGAGGATGATAAGCAGTGCTCAAAACATAACTGTGTACCTAATGCTTCTTGCAAGCTCCTCCAAAATTTACCGGTGAAAATGGAATCACGTTCACTTACGATATTGGAAGGTACTCCATGAAGACAGACTATCTCGTAAATTGATGCTAACCATGCTGCCATCCTCTTGCTCTTAACGGGAATGAAATGGGCGCTCTTAGCAAGTTTATCTACTACCACCCAAATGCTGGTGTTGCCCTTCGTTGATCTAGGCAAACCATCTATGAAATCCATGGAGATGCTTTCCCACTTCCACTGTGGGACCTCTAAAGGATGAATTAAACCACCAGGCTTCCTTCGCTCAGCTTTGACTTGCTGGCAAATCAGGCATTAAAAAACAAACTTTGCTACATTTTTTTCTTCATCCCATCCCAAAAGAAAACCCTTTCTCAAATAACTCCCCTACTTATTTGCTGAGATCCCTTCTTTCTCTTGGAGCCATATGGCGCACGGGCAATGCAACTGGCTTTCTATTATCCACCAAATATATGCGGAAATCGATCTCGTGCCTTAGGGTAAACCCCGAACCTCATCAAAGACATCAGGATAATCACGGACTACTGGAATAGATTTTAGATCATAGATAGATGCATCAAGTGACTCTAGGAAACTCAACCTAACAGACCCCTTGGGGTCACAGGAAATCTCGAGGGTCCTTCCATGACAAGTGTAACACCCCACCTCCGCTAGGGTCACTCGCAAAAGGAATGCACTAGCTTTGGTGGAGCATTATCTAGGTAAACATACACAGAAATATTACAAGACAGAACATATAAAACAGCGGAAGAAGGACCAAATTTCATTGCTTTAAAATCTAGAAAGGTCTAAAGCCTTTTACATCAAAACGCTATTAAATCCATTACATCGAAATTTGTCTTGCAATGGTAAAGAAGCATAAAACCATAGTCATAAATCATTCCCCAAGTAAAACAGCAAAGCAAGCCATAGCCAAGAGAGATCCAAGCAGTACATGAAAGAGCCTTGGAGCTTGGTAAGATCCGAACTAAGCTGTATTCCCACCCTGCGAACCTGGGGGGAAACGAAAGAAAAAGAGGTGAAACAAACTGGGTCAGTCATAAAGACTGAGTAAGTCCTAGTGGCTTTCAGCATAAAAACAGGTAAAGATAACATGGCATGAATAAACTGAAAGTAAACATAAGCATGATGACAAGGTAAGCTACAGGCACGATGAATCAAGTATAACATCCCATGCTTCCTATCAAGAGTATCATCACAAGGTTCCTACCAAGTATCACATTGCAAAGTATAACATCGCAAGATTTCTAAGCTTCACCATTCCACTATTCTCTTTGATTTCCTATATTCTCTGCACCAACTGTACTAGTACCCCAACCCGTATCATCATTTCCATGTATACGTACAGTCCCTTGCCATATATCGTACGGGCTTCATCACGTATTTCTATACTACTTCAACGTAGTGCCACCATTCTTGAAATCGTTTGGACTGCCACCCTTGTTCTGTCTAGGTTTCCTTATCATGAACTATCGCGTGTTCAACTAGGATTTATGCCACCTAGGACCACTAGGGATTATGCTACCTATTGAACGTTTTCTAGATTCGTTTAGGGTTTATGCCACCTAGGACCACTAGGGATTATGCTACCTAACGAATTCCACGTAACGATTTATTAATCGATCGGCTCCCTATAAGTCCTAGCTCGTTCATGTGTCTGTGTCATACGGCCCAATCACAAATGTAGTTACCAGTGCTAGGTCCACCATAGGGTGTATCAAGCGCTATGGTGCCAACCATCGACACGAATCAAGCACGCACAAAAAAACCTACTGATGCCCAATGCCTGATTTTTCTGCTCCGGAGTGTGTGCACGCCTGCACTCCGTTAGAACCTACACTGGCGCACCCACAAACTGAGTCTAACCTCGTGTCAAAGGTTATTTAATGGTCGCATTCGACCCAAAACCCCAATATTAGTTCATGTGTTTAGCATAAAGAAATGTTCATGATTCACGTTTTTGCCCCAAAACGTATTCCCAAATTATTATCATAATTCCATATAAGGTTATGCCAAGTTATAGCCTTTTATTTACAATACTTGCCAATTACCCAAAACCCAACTTAGGCGTGTTCATATTAAACTTTCTCCAAGTCATAAATTATCATATATGTTTCTACTCCAAATTTTACATAATTAACATATGCCCAAGTTCTAGATTACATGTCAATTTTACATATGCCCAATTCCTACCCAATTTACATATGTTCAATTCATGCCGTTTTACATGTATGCCAACTTTCAGCCAATTTACACATATACCAAGTTTCATGCCGCTTTACATATGTCAAGATGCATGATTTGCATGTTTACAAAGCTATGCCCAATTTACATAGATCAAGTTTTATACCCAAAATTACATGTATAATACGTTTACACCAATTTGCTCATAACAAGTTCTAGCCAAATTACATATATCAAGACCCATGTCAAATTATATATATATATATATATATATCAAGATCCATATCAAATTATATATATCAAGATCCATGTCAAATTATATATGCCAATCCCCATTCTTGCAATTACCATTATAATGACAATACCCAAATATCAAGTTTCATGTTAATGGTAAATTTTCCCCAAACATTCAATTTTCATATTATGCCTTCGATTCCACCAAACACATATATTCCACTAGGCAATATTCCAATATTTCCCCCGTATACCATCGCACGTATATCGTAGTTTAGGCCTAGGTCCGAAATTGACCTAGGTTCATCAAAAGAAAATAAATAGGGGGAGGTAGAAGTTGCAATAAAAACAAGATCAGAGAGAAAACGACATAAAAGCATCATCTCAGTCATAAAGAATAGATCTTGATAATAATATCAACATGAACCAAGAAAAATTGATTTACAACAGGCTGAATAGATCATAAGCTTGACATGAGAACGAACATAGAAAAGTCCCAAAACTCAAGATTCAAGAAGCAACAGAAATAGATCTGAATCAATAAACATACTTAAATTCAATTCCACTTTATTCCATCGCCATATTATAATTAAATGTTTAAATCTAAAAACAACTAGAACTTACAGAGCTTCGCTAGTGAATTAGGAAATGAAATTGTCATAGAATGTTGTAGTAGTGTTGATTTATTGTCTTGAATCATTGTACAAGCTTTAATCTTCGAATTGGATTGAGTTTGATTGCTTGTTCTTTAATTTGGGGGCGGCGGCCATGGTTCAAGAGGGAGTTTAGCAGCATAATGGTGTAAGAATGATTTGATATGAATTAGGATAGGTCTAAGGGTGTTTTTATAGGTGTAGCAACTAGTTTAGGCCCTTAGATTAACCATAGAATCAATCCGGACCATCAAAACATGTCTCAGGCTTCAAAAATGAGTTCTTGGTCAAACCAGGCCGACCTGTAAGGTGGGGAGGTTGACACTATGGTCGACCTGGGGGGTAGGTCAACCCTATGGTCGACCTGGGGGGGTGGGGGTAGGTCGACCCTATGGTCGACCCCCTGGTCCAGTCCTGCATGAAAACTGCTGAAACTTGTACAGGCCATAACTTCTTCATCTGGACTCCGATTTTCGAAAACTCGGACTCTATTTCTTGTAAAATTTCGAGATGAACGTAATGGCGTAACCCGTTTCCCCTGATTCTGATTTTAAAGTTAATTCTGCCTTGATTTCTTGTTTTAACATGTTATAAAAATACGGGTTGTTACATTCTACCCTCCTTAAAGGATTTCGTCCCCGAAATCTTCAAGTTAAGAAGAATGTGTCCTACCATCCAATCATCCATCTACTCAATCATCAATCACAGGCATCCATTGTCCTTAAGAGATTTCTAATGCTGTATGAACATATGCAGAAAGTGTGTGTATATGTTCCTTATCTAATGCAAATGATCAGGTCTGATTGATCTTCTTAATGCAAAATAGGTTTAGTGCCATGAGTCCAACATGTATGCAAATAGTCCTAGTTACATAAACACTATATGTGTGCACAAACATCCACCCATATGCATCATCCATATGATAACACATTCAATTTCATCCATAAACAAGTACAAACACTCATGCATATGCAATATGAAAATGTGTCTGAGCCGATCTAGTGCCTAATGTGTGTTATGCAACCACGAGCAACCACTAGCAGCCACTTGCAACCATTTGCAACCATCAATCATTACATGTCTCAAACACATGTTTACACCCAATTGTTCCCACCTAAAGGTATAACCGACATATATACTGAATTAGGAGAAAAACTCCCTAAGCACCAGCCCATATCCTATAAAACCCAAAAAATTTAGTCAACCCAACGGACACCCTCAAGCCCCAACATGTATTACTAACAGATAAGTCATACACCGTATGGGGTTTGCAACAAAAATTGGATTGAGAATAGGACCGAGAGGATATACTTGAAAGATAGTATGCAAGTAAGCTCTACAGGAAAAGAGGGGTCAAGGATATACTCTTAAAAAGAGATATGATGCGCGTATCTAGTCTTCAATCTTCTAAGTCGCATTTCCTTAAGCTTAACTCCCTTGTGCTTTGTCCGTCTTTAACTTCATAATTTCGTACCTTCTTAATTCTTGTTTCCAAAATATGAATTGGAACTCATTCCACTGTTGCCTCTCGTTCCACTTTTACTTATTCTTCTTCTAGTATACTCGGCTTAAACATAACTGCGTACTCATGGTTTCATGCAAGCTCTCCAAAATTCACTAGTGAATCCTGGATCTCGTTTACAGGGTATTCCATGCAGAAGGATTATCTCTTGCAAATAAACAGATTTCAACCATGTTGCCAAATGTACTTACTAAGGTGATTTTCTATAACTCATGCATAAGCGAAATGAACCATCCGCCTTAGTGGCGAACACTACTCGAGCAGATCGATAAATGTATCAAGAGATTCTAGGTAACTAAACATGGCAGAACCCTAAGGGTTACACTAGACTTCGAGGGCATTACCAAGGCAAGTCAAGCGTCTAACTACCCTCTTTTCATACTCGAGAATGGTACCATTTCTGGACAACCATTGCATCCTTAGAATCAACCCATAGCCCAAAAACATAAGCTTTACTTCTAAACTCAACACTTAGCATAGACATTCTCAAATCCAAACAAGTCATGAATAAATGAGCCGATTCCCCATAGGATTTGAGACAAAAATGGGATCCTCTACTACGCTAGTACTAAGGTGCAGAGACTCAACTATCGAAGCAGAAATAAAAAGGATGCGATGAACCAAAAACAAAGTTCTAACGGGATGAAACTAAACCATCAACAGAAACATTACCACCTCTCTTAGGTATGCTAGTAGTGAGAGCATACAATTGCCCTCTCGACGATCTTGTTCTTTGCCCTTGTCCTTGTCCAATGATACTTAGCTACATGTCCCATTTTACCATACCAACGATGTTCTTTCTTGTCATGGGTTTTATTATTCTTTTACTTTGACCTCTTCCCTTTTCACCTTTTTCCTCTTCGTGGATTAAGCCATATCAAAAAGTTTCTCATCCGTAGACTTGTGTTCTTTATCCTCGTTCCTACTATCCTTGTATAGCTTGTTGAAAAGTTTCTCGAAAGCTACTTCCATCGCACGGCAACTCTACAAAACTTGAGATAAGATTGGTCGCAAGTAAAACTACCGCGGCTACAGACGGAGGTTGGACACTAGTTTGCCCTCCGACATGTGTCGCATGCCTACAAACTATGGTGAAAAAGAAAGGGAGAAAAGACTCAAGGAGAGAATCAAAAGATAGTGCATATGGCTTTGGGGAATAGCCTTTAAATAAAATAAGATTTTTCTTGAAAAATGCTTCTTTGTAAATGGTTTTGAAAATAATTTCAGAAGGTTTTAAGAAAATTTTGCCCAGTCTGGTAACCTTCTGCTCTGATACTAAATGTAACACCCCACCTCTGCCAGGGTCACTCACAAAGGGAATGCACTAGCTTTGGTGGAGCATTATCTAGGTAAACATACACAGAAAATATTACAAGACAGAACATATAAAATAGCGGAAGAAGAACCAAATTTCATTGCGTTAAAATCTAGAAAGATCTAAAGCCTTTCACATCAAAACGCTATTAAATCCATTACATCGAAATTTGTCTTGCAATGGTAAAGAAGCATAAAACCATGGTCATAAATCATTCCCCAAGTAAAACAGCAAAGCAAGCCATAGCCAAGAGAGATCCAAGCAGTACATGAAAGAGCCTTGGAGCTTGGTAAGATCCGAACTAAGCTGTATTCCCACCCTGTGAACCTGGGGGGAAACGAAAGAAAAAGAGGTGAAACAAACTGGGTCAGTCATAAAGACTGAGTAAGTCCTAGTGGCTTTCAGCATAAAAACAGGTAAAGATAACATGGCATGAATAAACTGAAAGTAAACATAAGCATGATGACAAGGTAAGCTACAGGCACGATGAATCAAGTATAACATCCCATGCTTCCTATCAAGAGTATCATCACAAGGTTCCTACCAAGTATCACATTGCAAAGTATAACATCGCAAGATTTCTAAGCTTCACCGTTCCACTATTCTCTTTGATTTCCTATATTCTCTGCACCAACTGTACTAGTACCCCAACCTGTATCATCCTTTCCATGTATACGTACAGTCCCTTGCCATATATCGTACGGGCTTCATCACGTATTTCTATACTACTTCAACGTAGTGCCACCATTCTTGAAATCGTTTGGACTGCCACCCTTGTTCTGTCTAGGTTTCCTTATCATGAACTATCGCATGTTCAACTAGGATTTATGCCACCTAGGACCACTAGGGATTATGCTACCTATTGAACGTTTTCTAGATTCCGTTAGGGTTCATGCCACTTAGGACCACTAGGGATTATGCTACCTAACGAATTCCACGTAACGATTTATTAATCGATCGGCTCCCTATAAGTCCTAGCTCGTTCATGTGTCTGTGTCATACGGCCCAATCACGAATGTAGTTACCTGTGCTTGGTCCACCATAGGGTGTATCAAGCCCTATGGTGCCAACCATCGACACGAATCAAGCACGCACATATAAACCTACTGATGCCCAATGCTTGCTTTTTATGCTCCGGAGTGTGTGCACGCCCGCACTCCGTTAGAACCTACACTGGCGCACCCACACATCCGTCATTCTGGTTGCTTACAATCAGCCCAGTAATCGTGCCCTACCCTGCCTAGTTCCAGGGTACCATGATACATCTAGTGGGTTACTACTGAAACGGACCGCGTAACTAGGGTTTCCATCTAGTAGGTTAAGTGTTGTCATTTAACTTCGAGACTTAACCCCGTCAGTCTAGCATGTCAACTTGGTTAAGTGTTGTCATTCAAGTTCGTGACTTAACCCATCTACGTGTCATGTCAAATTGGCTAAGTGTTGTCGTTTAAGTTCATGACTTAGCCCTACGAATCATGTGTCAAGTTGGTTAAGTATATTCAAGCGGTTCATGACTTAACCCTATCAAGTCATCGTGTCAAATTGGTTAAGTATATTCAAGCGGTTCATGACTTAACCCTATTAAATCATCGTGTCAAATTGGTTAAGTATATTCAAGCGGTTCATGACTTAACCCTATCAAGTCATCGTGTTAAATTGGTTAAGTATATTCCAGTGGTTCATGACTTAACCCTATCAAATCATCGTGTCCAATTGATTAAGTATTTCAAGTAATTCATGGCTTAACACACCCACGTATCATGCAAAGTTGGTTAAGTATTATCTATATGTTCCAGTTGACTTAACCCTGCCACGTGTCATGTTGTATTGGTTAAGTGTCATTAGTCTAGTCATATTACTTAACCCACCCATTGGTCTGATTAACTGTTACATTGGTTAAGCCTACACTTGTAAGTTTTACATGTTCTTAACTCATACCGGTTAGGTCCACATTTACATGTCAAATTTCCATGTTATCCCACCTAACCCTCTAATCATACCCACGTCTTATTATGGTTAGTATTCCTTAATTCATTCATTATGACGAACGAATCATGACCTCCCACATTAGACCATGCACTTTGTGGCCACTAGATTTGTCGGGCGGTTCCGGGCAGATTTACACCACAAACTGAGTCTAACCTCGTGTCATAAATCGTTACGCCTACAATTCGACCTTTGACCTCTCACATTAGACTGACACCTTGTGGCTACTAGATTTACCGGGCGGTTCTGGGCAGATTTACACCACAAACTAAGTCTAGCCTCGTGTCAAAGGTTCTTTAATGGTCGGATTCCACCCAAAACCCCAATATTAGATCATGTGTTTAACATATAGAAATGTTCATGATTCACGTTTTTGCCCCAAAACGTATTCCCAAATTATTATCATAATTCTGTATAAGGTTATGCTAAGTTATAGCCTTTTATTTACAATACATGCCAATTACCCAAAACCCAACTTAGGCGCGTTCATATTAAACTTTCTCCAAGTCATAAATTATCATATATGTTTCTACTCCAAATTTTACATAATTAACATATGCCCAAGTTCTAGATTACATGTCAATTTTACATATGCCCAATTCCTACCCAATTTACATATGTTCAATTCATGTCGTTTTACATGTATGCCAACTTTAAGCCAATTTACACATATACCAAGTTTCGTGCCGCTTTACATATGTCAAGATACATGATTTGCATGTTCACAAAGCTATGTCCAATTTACATAGATCAAGTTTTATACCCAAAATTACATGTATAATACGTTTACACCAATTTGCTCATAACAAATTCTAGCCAAATTACATATATCAAGACTCATGTCAAATTATATATGTCAATCCCCATTCTTGCAATTACCATTATAATGACAATACCCAAATATCAAGTTTCATGTTAATGGTAAATTATCCCCAAACATTCAATTTTCATATTATGCCTTTGATTCCACCTAACACATATATTCCACTAGGCAATATTCCAATACTTCCCCCGTATACCATCGCATGTATATCGTAGTTTGGGCCTAGGTCCGAAATTGACCTAGGTTCATCAAAAGAAAATAAATAGGGGGAGGTAGAAGTTGCAATAAAACCAAGATCAGAGAGAAAACGACATAAAAGCATCATCTCAGGCATAAAGAATAGATCTTGATAATAATATCAACATGAACCAAGAAAAATTGATTTACAACAGGCTGAATAGATCATAAGCTTGACATGAGAACGAACATTGAAAAGTCCCAAAACTCAAGATTCAAGAAGCAACAGAAATAGATCTGGATCAATAAACATACTTAAATCCAATTCCACTTTATTCCATGGCCATATTATAATTAAATGTTTAAATCTAAAAACAACTAGAACTTACAGAGCATGGCTAGTGAATTAGGAAATGAAAATGTCATAGAATGTTGTAGTAGTGTTGATTTATTGTCTTGAATCATTGTACAAGCTTTAATCTTCGAATTGGATTGAGTTTGAATGCTTGTTCTTTAATTTGGGGGCGGCGGCCATGGTTCAAGAGGGAGTTTAGCAGCATAATGGTGTAAGAATGATTTGATATGAATTAGGTTAGGTCTAAGGGTGTTTTTATAGGTGTAGCAACTAGTTTAGGCCCTTAGATTAACCCTAGAATCAATCCGGACCGTCAAAACATGTCTCAGGCTTCAAAAATGAGTTCTGGGTCAAACCAGGCCGACCAGGTCGACCTGTAAGGTGGGGGGGTCGACACTATGGTCCACCTGGGGGGTAGGTCGACCCTATGGTCGACCGGGGGGGGGGGGGTGGTAGGTCGACCCCTTGGTCCAGTCCTGCCTGAAAACTGCTAAAACTTGTACAGGCCATAACTTCTTCATCCGGACTCCGATTTTCAAAAAATCGGACTCTGTTTCATGTAAAATTTCGAGATGAACGCAATGGCGTAATCCATTTCCCCTGGTTCTGATTTTAAAATTTAAATCTGCCTTGATTTCTTGTTTTAACATGTTATAAAAATACGGGTTGTTACAACAAGTCAGAACCCTAACGACCCACATCTCATAATCCAGAATGGCACCATATGTGGTAAGCCAATCTATTCCTAGAATCAAACCATAGCCGATGGAACAAGGTATGCGTCGCACTCAAACTCAACGCCTAACAAAGATATTCTCAAACCCCGACAAATCATATGTAAATGAGCCAAACCACCAATGAGGTTTGAGACAACTAAGGTATCCACTACCATACTAGTATCTAAGTGCAGAGGTTCGACCATAGAAGACGATATAAACGAGTGTGAAGCACCAGAATCAAAAAGGGTTCTAAATAGGGTGACTTGATAGAGAAATCAAACTTTCCATGAAACTTTCCTACCTCTATCTGGTGCACTAGCCACGAGAGCATTTTCTTGTCCTCTAGAGGTTCTTGTCTTTTGACCTTGCCCTTGCGTCCTTGGGCACTAGCTAGAATAGTGACCAACCTCTTCACAAATGAAGCAAGCATTCTTCCTTTTCCTGCAGTCCTGGCCAAGTGACCCTCTCGCCCGCAATAATGGCACTTCCTCTTACCCTTAACATTGTCATTCTTTTCGCCCTTCTTCTGTTGATGTTGTCGTCCTTTCTTGGGCCGTACCTTTTTATTTTGTGTTTCCTCAACCATAACTTCTTCCTTTTCACCTTTATTTGTGTAACAAGCTAACAAGTCTCTCGAAAGTTTCCTCCATCGCACGTAAATCCCTACGAAGCTCGAGAAAATTAGCCGTAGGTGATACTATTGCAGCTACAGATGGAGGTTAGGCAGTTCATTGCCCTTCGAAATGTTCGTAGTCTTAACATGACTACGGAACCATGCCGCAATGGGGACTCCTTTTTGGAAGAATTGGTTCCCTAGACAAAAAGGAAAAAGGAATCAAGCGGAGAATAGAGAGATAATACATATGGCTTGGGGGATTATGTTTTTCAAAACAGACTTTTCTTTTTGAAAATGCTTTCTTTTAAAACTTTTTGAAAATAGTTTTCAAAAACTTTTATCCAATCTGGCAACCTTCAGCTCTGATACCAAGTGTGACACCCCACATCCGTTAAAGTCACTCACTAAGGGATTGCATTAAGTTTCATGAAGCATTATAGGTAAACAGAACAGAAACATTACAAGACAGATACAAAATAGCAGCAGAATTAAAAACTCCTACTAATCATAAAGCATGGTTACACCATATGTCCGAAAATACATAAACTTAGTACATCGTTAAACTTCTATCTTGTACTTTAAATATCATAGTACAATAATAAAGAAAGCATAATCCCCAAATCATAAGTCATAGTAGAGAAAGATGTGAAACCAGCAGTATTTCTAAGTAGCTCCAAGCAAGACGATAGCAGAATCCTGACTAAACCCGAGAATTCCCTCCCTTGAGAAACTGGAGGGGAAACGGAAGAAAGAAGGAGAAACAAAAAGGATCAGACATAAAGTCTGGCGAGTCTAGTTACTTTTAGCCAGTAAATAAATAAAAGTAACATGATAAATATATAAAGTGGATAAGAGAAATCACTACATAAATGGCAGGTGCGACAAGGTAGACAGGATAAGGTGTATATGCTTCTAATGATTACTCTGCACTGTTACTAGCATATCCAGAAAGAGATGATCCCTTCAACTATAAGGTGGTAGACTTAGGTATACATCCTAATGTATCCTAACTACTACCCTGATCGATCGGCTCCCTAACCCTCGTAGATACCTTGTGCTGGTCTCATAGTAGGAGATATCACTTCCTAATGTGGCAACCGTTCGTCATAATAATGTTAACAACCATATCTACAGGTGTCACGGTCGTCTTAGCCCCCTCTGCCCGGCCCATGCACGCACATGTCCCCGGTCGGTTTGCGCCGCCCACACCGTCCTCCTCGTTTGGATCTCTTATAATCAATCAGTAAGCGTACCCCTTTCTCTGCCTTGTACGGTGTTCTTTATTTGATACCTACTATGGGTTACTGACTGAAGTGGGTCCAACATAATATGATACAAGCTCTCCCCTTTGTCTTGTATCCCCACTAGGTTTTTCACTGACTATGTATACCCTTAGATGTCTTTAATTACATAGCCCTATGTCAGTTATGCGTACCCTAAAGGGTGTCTTTAATTATATAATCCCGATCTTTCTACTGGTTATGCTTACCTATAGGTGTCTTTAATACATAACCCTATCATTTCTACAAGTTATGCTTACCAGAAAAGGTGTCTTTAATTACATAACTTTATTATTTCCCTCGGTTATGTATACCTCTAGGTTTCTTTATTTACATAACCTTACCAGGTTAAATTTGTGGGCCTATTCATACTAATATTACCCATTACCCAAGATTTACTTAACCCTCCCACTGATTCAAGCATCTTTATTTAACGGTTAAGTTTGTGGGCCTATATATACTTATATTGCCCACCTACCTAAGATTTACTTAACCCTACCGCTAATTCAAGCACGTTTACTTAACCTCTATTCACGTTTATGTTCACACAATCCCTATGGATTCAATTAGGTTAAGTATTACAGACTAACGGGTTATCCCCATTCACATTGGCTGCCTTTTCCTTGCTAAAGTTTCTCTTGCTTATTAATTTCATATAAATATAAAATAATCCATTTATGTTCTCTAATAAGCCCCATTACATGTTATTTTTTAGAATGTAATTAACAGAAGTAATCTTACAATCTTCCACCCCTGTATTGCAACTAACGGAAGTAAACTTACAATCCATTTGTATTATTCATTGTCTGATTCCATAATTACAATAACATGTTTTACTTAATATTTAATTAAGTATACTCTTCTCAGTTCACCTGTTTCCAGTTTAACATATCACTACAACTTGACGTTGTTCACTTATTACTTAGTTTTCTTAACTAAAGTTTACTAACAATCTTTCTTTCCTTTTATTATAACTTATGTTATAAGTTCCACTTCAACATTTTCATTAAGTAATTAATCATAATAGGTTGCTGTCATCCCTTGCTTACTCCAATTCATCACCCTGTCCATTTATGGTTATAATGGGCTAGACCTCCCACATTAGGCTTACAACTTGTGGATATTGGATATGCCGGTCGGGTCCGGGTAGACTTCTTCCACAAGTTGGGCCTAACCTCATGTCTTAGCCTGATTCGTATTTACGCACTTAGACCTCTCACATTAGGTTCAACATTAGTAGTTGCTGGATTTGTCGGTCGAGTCCGAGCAGACTTCTACCACTAATGCCACCTAACTTCATGTCATAAGTGCAATTACAACTTATAATCGTAATTATTAAACATTCCATTTTTAATCATACCTATGTCAATTGTAGGTTTTATGCCTCTTTTTCCCAATTATGTCGATAAATAAATGTATGTCCAATTCACATTCATTTCTCCAATTTATACCAAATTTATGTTTACATATTCCATTTATGTTTAAATATCCAATTATACGCATAATGGACTTATGCCCAAATTTATTTCCGAGTTATACTCATTCTAATCTTTTCCCTCGTTCCCTATCTACCGCATTCGCATATATTTGGCGGCATCTAGGCTAGAAAATAGCCTAGTCATGAGTAATAAAAAGGGGAAAAGTGATGGGAAAAATGACAATAGTGATCATTCTAAAAGTGGCATAAGATACATACTGGCATAGACAAGTAATAGGCATAATAAGGTGGACATAAAGACAGATCTAGTAAAAAGGTTAATGATAAAACTAGATCCAATATACTTAGGATGAACAAATCCAAATAAGAATTCTTATATCTAATAATAACGGATCTCAATTAATCATAATATGGTGTTCTAGGTCTTAACAATGGTCTAATTGTGTAGAAATTGATAATCCCAAATTAACCACCAACTTTGGGGAGAAGGTAAGATCCGCATATGTGACATCACAAAAGAATTAGATCTATAGGAATAGATCTAGCATAGCACAAGTTAAGATCAAAATATGACATCATAAGAAAATTAGATTTATAAGAATAGATCTGGCATAGCACAAGTTAAGATCCAAATAGGACATCATAGGATATGATAATAGCGTAGAATAGATCTATCATGACATTACGATAATAGCATAGATTCATCCAAATCAAAGTCTTTCATAAATTACTTTTACTTATTTAATTCTAAAAATAACCAACTCACCGTGATTTGGATTGTTAAGAGATAGAAAAAAAGTCGGTGTTGAATCTATGCTTGAATCTCAGAATTTGACTTAGAAGAAGAAGAAAACCCATCTTAATTTTCATTGCAGCAGAGCTTCTTCATCACCATTTTTTTATGTGTATAAAACCTAGGTTTAGGGTCCCTTATATAGGAGTAACAGAGCAACCAAGACCATCAGATTGGACCAGAAGCCATTGGAATCATACACGTCAGAAAAGAAGTTTCTAGAGCTGCGGGTGGTTCGACCCCCTTTTAGGGATGTCGACCTCCGACCCCAGGGTCGACCCCCATGAGCCTGAATCGACCCATGGGTCGACCTAGCCGGGTCTGGGGTCGATCTAAAATGGTCGGCCTTTAGCCGATCTACGTGCCGGATTTCTGGTTTTGCTGATTTTCGAATATTTTTGAATTATATGTGTATATATATATATCTTCCTTATATGCATTCAAACTTCAAACCTTAATAATGTCTTCACACGTTTTCCATTTTATGCAAACCAAATGTCTACCTTGACTAGAATTTCAAGACGGACGCAATGGTGCAGTCCGTTTCCTCTAATTCTGAATATTAATTAATTATTATTTAATTTATCCTCTTTTAGTGTTGTTAAAAATTCGGGGTGTTACAGACAGGTTAGGTGGTTATGCACGAGTAGCTGTCCGGAGACGAGTAGGAGGCTTCCACAAACTATATATATTCTCCCTATATTTTAAAGTTGTAATAATTGGATATGAAGCTGTAATTTGGTTTTCGCTACTCTAGTGTATATGGTTTAGTGTTCAGCTTATGTACTGTCTCGCCTGTTTTATATCAAGTTATGGGATTATTATATTTTATTCCATGCGCTTTGAGATATGCTACAGGTTCGTTAGTAATTCATCGTTTCAAACCCCTTCTTTTGACTACCATCCTGTTTTAGTCGGGCATTGGCACAATGCATTTCGGGGGAATTGTATGACGGTACGGGGTGGCCGTCATTGGTTTTGTCATATAAAATTTTATAACGGATGGACAAATGTTAATAAAAGCTGATCTGATGGTCCAAGGCCATTTCCACCCCTATAAATAAAGGTGTAGAGCTCATTCTTTTTCCATAAAAATCTGCTGAGGCAGTGGAGCTCTGCCATTTTTCTCTCTCTCCAAACCTAAATTCTAAAACAAAAATATATTCATACATATCAAATCAAATCCAATTCATATGAAATTGAGGAGGCAAGCAGATCTAACAGAAAAGAATGCAATTTGACTCCTAACGATAAACTCTCCGCTCTTTTCCCTTTTTCTTACATTTCTACTGATCTAGAATTTTCCCCTTTCTAGATAAACTATAGATTTATAAGAATTTGGGGATTGTAAGCCTGAAAAGGTTCATAATTAAGAAATTGGAAGCTGTAAGGTGAGTGGGAAGTTTACTAGTGCAGACATAATGATTTATCTATTTCATTTGAATCCAATCTATGTTTTATGTCTATCAGATCTGTTATTTAAATAACTATAAATTGTGAAAACCATCGGATCTGATTATGAATATGTTTGAAATTGGTAAATGATAAAGTTGTGATTATGTATAAACATGAATTGTGGGATTTTTATATATATTCCCACATTTTCCTACAAATTATGTCATGAATTATGAAATATGTTTATATGCCACATAGCACTGTAGATATGGAAATTAGTCCCATTAAACATAAATTTGTAGTAGTTATGTTCCAGGTCTTTAGTTCGGTACTGAAATGTGAAATATATAAATTTGAGTTAAAAGATGAGTTTGTGTATTATGTGATTTTAGGAATAAAAGAAATATTCCTAGTTTACATTCAATATTGTTGGGTTTTCGGCTCAAATAATGTAAATTATGTCGTTTTCCTTATTATTAAATAAAGAGGCATTATTTTAGATTCACGAGAAGCATGATAGCAAAAATTAAAAAGGGAAAAGTGGTGCAAAGGTGCATATAACAGTAAATACATGTTTTGTATGTAATTTGCATCGACAATTCCAAAATAAAAATATAGTACATATTTTTCTTGTGATTTGGAAACGTGTCAATTCCACAATATAGGCATGATTTACAGTGATTTTGGCTAACGGTCTTTGTGAGACTTGAACTTTTTTTGGCAAGATTGAATGTGAAAAGAGAATGATTGGTTAGTTTATTAGACCAAATCATTGATTTAAAAATAAGTACTGCAAAATAATAAATAAATATTAATAACTACGTTGACCGCACGAAAACATAAAAATGAATGTATACATATTATCCATCCAAATCAGCATAAAACGGTGAAATACAAATTGTATGGAATGTTTGATATGTTTGGATAAGGTTCAAATATGGAACTATGTGTAAATATAATCAATTTTGAATTAATATATTTGTGGTGACCATTTGTAGCAATAAATGAGACCGCAAATAAAGAAATAACCATTGTAACCAATATTGATTTGGGGAAAATAAATGTGAGTAGGAAAATAGTTACAATTCCTAAAATCAATTAGGATAATTGTTGTAGACCCCAATTAGGAAATTTAAATTATAACCGCATTTAGACATGAGATTAAACTCAACATGTGGTGTAAGCCTCCCCGGAACCGATCGGCAAATCAAGCAACCACAGGTAGTCAGTTTAATGTGAGGGGTCTAATGCATAAATATAATCATACTAAGTAACGAGGTTAAGTTCACTTGTGGTAGAAGTCTGCCCGGAACCGACCATCATATCCAGCATCCACAGATAGTCAACTTAATATGAGAGGCCTACCATGTATATATTTATATATATATACACACACACACACACACACATATATATATATATATATGCAATAGTTAATCAATAAATAAATGAATAATAATAGGAATTTCCCTTGAGGTACACCAATAGATAATTTGGATAGATAAATAGTCATCTTAGTAAAATATGAAAGTTAGAGTCATAAAGGGCAATAAAATGAAATGAAAAGAAGTAGGTGTCAAAAAGGGGATTAATGGATCTTGATTGTCATTTAAATACTAAGTCCAAATTAGGTAAGAAATTAAATAAATATCATAGAGTAAAGGGAATATAATATTCCTTATTTATGTCAATAAAACCTATACTCAAAATGTAGTTGGACTTAGTAGGTTAATAATCTTAGACATTATTAACCATATAAACTCGTGATACAAATAAATGGTGTACGTACAGTATTTCCATGTAAAGAAATTAAATCGGAATGACTTAATAATGTATCCTACTTTATCTCAAAAAAGGGAAAGGTGTTAAAGGCAAACAGGGGATGAACGAATAACCTTCGCGTATAGTCCGCTTCTTGGGTCCTAAAAGGCTAAAAGACCAGGGTTAAAGAGTCCACTGGGCATAGATCTTTCAGTACAGAGGTCTTAAATGGCAAGTGTGTGTTGTCCTACCCAAATCTGGAAATTGAAAGGGTCGGATATGGTCGTCTATCCTATAGGAAGTAGTAAGGGACTAAGAAGGTTATCTAATAAGGTCAGCTAGTAGTTATAACAAATGATAAAATACCTACTCTCAACTTAGGCGTGGTAAGGGTTTATGTGTGAATGACGGAAGCCTTATTCAGTAGGGCCCGTAGCTAGTTCCCTTTAGTTTTATGTTAACATTTAATATATTATCGAGGGTTAATAAATGAACAATAGTTTTGGCTAGGGTCTTAAGTGATCAGGAAGAATCCACTCTATCTATCATTGATATTGAGGCATTAAATAATAAATAATAGAGAATGAGAATATAGATAGAAACGCTGAAATCAGGTGCCCACTCTCGATATAATTAAACAGTCAAACTCTGGTATAAAGGCTTCACAAAATTGTATGTAAATATCCTATCTCGGTAATATAATCTGGGAATACTGCTTTGGGATAAATAGTAAAGCCGTGCATAAATATTTACTGGGTTAGGCTAGGATAACTAACCTGGTTAGGCATACAGCTTGGGTTGAACCAAACGGAATATATATCTGTGTTATAGACTATGTTATACATTTCGTAGTCACCAAAACTTGTTGTTATGACCTCCCTCCTCATTACAACCTCCATGTTTCATAGAGAAAGTTGGGTTCTCACAGATGATTAAGTTTGGCTTCCGGGTCTCGTTGTCTCTCATGCTCGGTATTGGCGAAGTGGCTTACTTCGGAAAAGGTAGTTGCTTGAGTTAATACTAATTTATACTATCTTGTTTCTGCTATGAGTTATTTTTATCATACTCTGATTATGCTCATGCTCATTTATTGCAGGTACCAGATATACGATCTTTGCTTGGATGTGTTCAATTTTGATTTTGTCAACATTTGGGTGCAGAAAAGTGTGGGTGTTACACAAACAGAACCCAACAAACCCTACTGGTAGAAAGCATATCTAAACTAACAACAGCTTCTCTTAATTCTCATTAGGAATAAAAAAGGAAATCGGAACAGCTTCCAAGATAGATGCTTCCACCAGCTGCTTATTCCTCAGAAAATCAGGGCAATCCTTCTTCTCATACCCAGATTTTCCACACTTGAAACACTTCTTTTCAGCTTTCGGATTCTTGCAATCTCGAGAGAAACGACCCTTCTACTGATAGTTGAAGCAAGTGTCATCCTTCTTAGCTTTCTTCTTTTGGCCATTATTTCCTTTCTTCTTCATTTTCTTTTTATGATTCAGCTTCTCCGTAGAATTGGTGCTAGTAAAAGTTTCCTTAAGAGGCTCATTCCTGCTTCTACCAGCTTCGTCCTAAGTCGCACTGATCCTTTCTTCTCGCTCCCTAACTCAACGTAGAAGTTTCACCATAGCTATACTTCTCCTCATCTCCTGTTCTTCATCTGTAGGAGCATAACCCCTTGATCACGATACTGAATAATCCTTGGGTACCTGGATAGGAAAACTAACATCTTTCACAACTACCTCTAGAGCGGGTACCCATCTCATGATCGCTACCACTAGGGCCTTTAATATAGCTAAGTAATCGGGTTGTTCACTTCCCGATCCCCCTCCAGGAACAGTCTCCTCCATAGTAGTATTTCCCAAATTTTGAAGGCTCAATCTAAATCTGAAAATTCAAATGAGTAGTCCACATACGAGAAAACAGTTGTGGAGTTCAAACGCTATTATACTATACACTAATATATATATATATATATATAGTATACATCCATCAAAAATCTACAAATACATCTCTCTTACGTAATTACGTCTTAGAACTTTGGTTAAAATCAATAACCTGGCTCTGATACCAAATGTGACGACCGCTTATAAGTCTTGCACTTAACAAGGGGAATAAAGGCTAAAAGACGTGTCAAGCAGCTATGGACGATCATCGAGGAAGGTGATCACATGCGAAACCTGTTGTATAACTCACAGTGCAAGGATAAAATATAATAGAACATATACAACTGGCAATAATAGTGAAGCATTTTTGAGTAGAAAATTGAACTTTCATAACAACTAGAAAGAATACTCATACATCTTTGGATTACAACATAAGTGTTTGTACAAATTCGCCTCACTACAACACTCAGCGTCAATCATCACATAATGGAAAACAATGTATACTATATAGTAAAAAGTAATACGTCAGCCTTCTGCTCACCACCGCACAACATCCTCGCCTCGCCAATTTATGCTACCATTAACCTGTTACTCAGTCTGCCCATCCAAAACCGGATGAATATCCTAAGTTATTAAGAGGGAAACATAAAACCTTGAGTCAGGAAACAGTCTTAGTGAGTGATAAAATAGCTATTTAACATCAAGAATAAAGTATATGAGAATAGGCTAATTATTCAGCTAATCTACCAACATCAACAAAAAAAACCAAATCCATCTTCCCTACATCGGAAAGTGGAAGCCTTTACATCAATCAGGTAGAAACAAATAGTACATTCATAATAATCAATTATCAAGCGTAGACCATCCTAATCGATATCGACATCTCCGAAGCACAAGCCCCGAAGGCCTAAACCAACATCAGTAGAGCACCCAAGAGATATCTCCTTCGACGTTGAATAATCTGCACAAGACGATACAAGTAAACAATCATTCATCCATGACTCTGGCTATCACCGCCACTCCTGCTTCGAAACCATCGTAAATCATATGACCAGCTCAAGATCATGACATCCGTCAAGGTCTAATGGTAAATCCCGGTTCTAGCAAAAAGTCCATACGCCTTTCGACGATATGTATTTAGACCTTTCAGCGATAGCCAGGGTACTCGACCATACAACCAGTCTTTTAGACGTCCCTATTATACCCTTGCTTTAAGCCCACTAGAGCCTACAAAAACGATAATCTTTCAGCCATCAATATCTCTAGTCATCTACCTAATGACCATTCATAGCTCAATCAACACACTCGAGCAACCATTATCTACCAACTAATCACTTTGAGTTATCTTCGCATTGTTGCATTTCAACGATCAACGAACAATTCACAACACTTCGAACATTCCTGTCTGAATTTACGTCGAAGCTATAACCATCATCGACCCAAAAGCAAGCTTCGTTTGGTCGATGCTGCATTTCATGTGATTTCCAGCATTTTCGCTATGAAAACTTGATCGTAATGTCAAAAATATCCTTTTACAGCATTTCTGAAATGCTATTATATCTTCTGGTTCAATTATGTATCAATCTAGCGTTAGAGCTAAGCAAAACATCAAAACTGGCTTTCACAGCATTTTTGGAGTGCTATTATGTGTCCTGGTTCAATTGTGGCACTCTTTAGCACCTAGCACTATCATTTGGTGCTCTGGCACTTGGTACATTGAAAATAGTGTAAATCCCCAGCGCGCATCTTGGAAAACTAACAATTTTACCATGTGCAGCACGTCTGGTATTTGGTACTCTGGCACTTGGTACTTTGGCATTTAGCCCGATCCATACCATAACATTTAGCACGATCCATGCTACTATATTTAGCCCAATCCATAGAAAATTACACGATAAATAGCATTTTGCCCGATCAATGCTGTTAAAACTGCCAGATCCAAGGAATTTGCACGATTCATAGCATTTCGCCTTATCCATGCTATGAAAACTGCCAGATATAAGGAAATTGCACGATCAATAGCATTTCTCCCAATCTATCTATGAAAACTTCTAGATCCATGCAAATTTGCTCGATCCATAGCATTTCGCCTGATCCATGGTATGAAAACACCCAGATCCATCTCAAACACCACCAATCAATCTCAAATACCTCAGATCAATCTCAAACACGGTCGTTCAATTTCAAACACCACCGATCAATCTCAAACACTGTCGATCAATCTCAAACACCACCGATCAATCTCAAACACCACCGATCAATAAATCAACCACTAATTCAAGCAATAACCAACAAACATTAAAACAACAATTCAACAAATGATCAAATCAATAAACGGATCTAAACATATAACATATGAAATTACCATTTACAAGTTGCTAGATTAGATCCTATGGTGATTTGAGTTAAAATCATACTTACATCTATTAGATCTATATAAAAACAACTTGAAATGATGAACATAAGATCAAACAACTTATTTGACACCGCACGTCCGTTAGTGTCACTCACAAAGGGAATGAATTAAGTTTCGTGAAGCGTTTTTGGTAAACAGACATAGAATATTACAAGACAGATATAAGTTTTTACAGTGGAATAAAAAAACAACTTTATTAATCATAAGATACCGTGGTCCAAAACATCACTTGTCAGAAACATAAAAACCCATTACAACATAAAAGCTATTATCTTGTACTTCAAAAATATCATAGTACATAAAAGAAGTAAAATTCCCTAAGAACAAAATATAGCCATAGCAATAAGGATAGGAGCTTGAGCCCTACATGTCAGCAGGTCTAGAAAAAGTCAGCATTATCACGGTTATGCCTCAGCGTTTCCTCCCTGAGAACCAGGGGGAGTGGGAGAGGGGGGAAACGGAAGAAAGAGGGAGAAACAAAAAGGGTTAGACATAAAGACTGGCGAGACTAGTTACTTTTAGCCACTAAATAAATAAAAGTAACATAATAGGCATATTAAGTGGATAAGAGAGATCATTACATAAATGGCAGGTGTGACAAGGTAGACAGGATAGCGTATATATATACTTCTAATGATAACTCTGCACTATTACTAGTACAACCAGAATGAGATGATCCCTTCCACTACAAGTTGGTAGACTTAGGGCATACATCCAAGTGTACCATAACCACAACCCTAATTGATCGGCTCCCACCACGTAGATACCCTGTGCTGGCCCCACGGTAGGAGGTATCACTTCCTAAAATGGCAATCCTTCATTTCCCAAGATGTGCACAACCATATCTACTGGTGTTACAGTCATCTTATCCCCCTCTGCCCAGCTCATGCACGCACATGGCCCGGTCGGTTTGCACCGCCTACACCGTCCTTTATGTTTGGATCTCTTACAACCATTCCAGTAAGCGTGCCCCTTATCCGATCTAGTTCGGGGTATATACTTGATACCAACTCCGGGTTACTGGCTGAAACGGGTCCCACACAATATGATACTAGCTTTCCCCCTTGTCATGTATATCCCCACTAGGTTTTCACTGACTATGTATACCCCTAGGTGCCTTTAATTACATAGCCTTATTTATTTCTATAAATTATGCTTACCCTAGAAGGTGTCTATAGTTACATAACTTTATTATTTCCACCGGTTATGTATACAACTAGGTGTCTTTAATTACATAACCTTACTGGGTTAAGTTTGTAGGCCTATATAAATGTTACCTAACCCCTCAGATTTACTTAACCCACCCGCTTTACTTAATCAAGTTTACTTAACCCTAACTTAAGTCTAAGTTCACACAATCCCTATGGATTAGATTTGGTTAAGTAATCCAATTCTTTATCATGTCCATTTATGGTTTCATAATGGGCCAGACCTCCCACATTAGGCCTACAACATTTGGATGCGGGATATGTTGGTCGGGTCCGGGCTGACTTATTCCACAGTTGGGCCTAACGTTGTGTCATAGCCCGATTCATATTTACGTACTTAGACCTCCCACATTAGGTTCATCAATAATGGCTGCTGGATATGCCGGTCAGGTCCGGGCAGACTTCCACCACTAAAGCAACCTAACCTCATGTCATTCCTAATTGTAATTGCTAAACATTCCATTTTTAATTAATTAACCAATTAAATAAGCCTTTCCTTTTATAGGTATCAATACCTATTTTACCCAATACTTTGAATTACATGTCCAATAATGTTCATAATCAAATTATGCAATTTTTAACCCTTTTTCCCCGTTCCTTAACTAGCGCCCTCACAAAATTGGCAGCATGCCTAGGCTAGACAATAGCCTAGTCATGAATGATAATAGGGAAGATAATGGGAAAGTGACTAAAATTATCATCTTGGCATAAAGATAAACTGGTATGATATTGAGGTGAACATACATACTAGCATGGACATGAAAGTGCCATCTTGACAAGGTGATAATTTAGATCACATAAAATAGATCTAACATGATAACAAAGGGTGATAGTTTAGATCACATAAAATAGATCTAACATGATAACATAAGGTGATAATTTAGATCACATAAAATAAATCTAACATGATAACACAAGGTGACAATTTAGATCACATAAAATAGATCTAACATGACAACATAAGGTGACAATTTAGATCACATAAAATAGATCTAACATGATAACATAAGGTGACAATTTATATCTCATAAATAGATCTAACATGACAACATAAGGTGAAAATTTAGATCACATAAAATAGATCTAACATGATAACAGAAGGTGACAATTTAGATCACATAAAATAGATCTAACATGACAACATATGGTGACAATTTAGATCACATAAAATAGATCTAACATGATAATAGAAGGTGACAATTTAGATCACATAAAATAGATCTACCATGACAACATATGGTGACAATTTAGATCACATAAAATAGATCTTACATGATAACAGAAGGTGACAATTTAGATCACATAAAATAGATTTAACATGATAACATAAGGAGATAATTTAGATCATATAAAATAGATCTAACTTGGTAACACAAGGTGACAATTTAGATCACATGAAATAGATCTAACATGATAACATAAGGTGACAATTTAGATCACATAAAATAGATCTAACGTGACAACATAAGGTGACAATTTAGATCACATAAAATAGATCTGACATAATTAAAGATTTACATCTACATAAAATATCCACATGATAATTAGATCTAACATAATTAAAGATTTAGATCTACATAAAATATTCACATCATAATTAGATCTAACATAATTAAAGGATTAGATCTACATAACATAGATCTAACATAATTAAAGATTTAGATCTACATAAAATAGATCTAACACATTTAAAGATTTAGATCTACATAAAATGTCCACATGATAATTAGATCTAACATAATTAAAGATTAAGATCTACATAAAATGGATCTGACATAATTAAAGATTTAGATCTACATAAAATATTCACATGATTATTAGATCTAACATAACTAAAGATTAAGATCTACATAAAATGGATCTAACATAATTAAAGACTTAGATCTACATAAAATATCCACATGATAATTAGATCTAAAATAATTAAAGATTTAGATCTACATAAAATAGATCTAACATAATTAAAGATTTAGATCTACATAAAATATTCATATGATAATTAGATCTAACATAATTAAAGATTTAGATCTACATAAAATGGATCTAACATAATTAAATATTTATATCTACATAAATTGTCCACATGATAATTAGATCTAACAAAAAATCTATCATAACATATCATAAGATATGATAGTAGCATAGAATAGGTATATCATGTCATAAAATAAAACATGATAATAGCATAGAATAGATTTATCATGTCATAACATAAAACATGACAATAGTATAGAATAGATCTATCATGTCATAACATAAAACATTATTATAGCATAGAATAGATTATCATGTCATAACATAAAACATGATAATAGCATAGAATAGATTTATCATGTCATAACATGAAACATGATTATGGCATAGATCCAAATCATAGTCTTTCATAATTCACTTTTATTTATTTAAACCTAAAAATAAATATACTCACAAGGATTGGATGTATGAGAATAGAGGGAGAAAACTGAAACTTGAATCTCAGAATTTGATTTGCAAAACTGATAATTGAAGAAAGCAGATCCATCTTAGTTCGCACTCCAGCAGAGTTTGGTCGCCATTGTTTCTTTATGAAGAAAACAATGGAATTAAGGTGATTTTATAGCCACTAGGTTTCAGAAATCGAATTGCCACCTCAGCCCTAAAAGGGGATTGGATAATGGGCCGCAATCCACTTGAAAAAGGCCCGAATACCCAAAAACTTCTATTGTTCATAACTTTTTCGTACGTTATCCGTTTTACGCAAACCGGGTGTCTATCCTGACCAGAATTTCGAGACGGTCGTAATGACATAATCAGTTTCCATTAATTCTTAATATTTAATTAATTATTCTTTAATTTATCCTCCTTAATGTTAACATAATTACGGGGTGTACCATTCCCCCTACTTAAAGGATTTCGTCTCCGAAATCTCCAAGTTGGGAAGAATGCATATCCTACCATCCATCATCTATCTACTCACCCATCAGTTACTGGCATTCATTGTCCTAAAGGATTTCTAATGCTTTCATGAATATATGCAATGGTCTGTGTGTATATGTCCCAACACTAATGCGAAGATCAGGCGGTCTACTGATTCAGCCGACGCCCTTAATGTAATGTATGTTAGTGCCATGAATCCAACATGTATGCAATAATCCTATTATAACATGTAAGTTCTTTATGTGTGCACAATCATCCATCCAAATGCAACATCCATATGATGATACATTCAATTTCGTTCATTAAGAAAAAGAAAAATGCACACACATCCATATGCAGTATGAGAGTGATTGAGTCGATCTAATGCCTAATGTGTGTGTATGCATCCACAGGAAACCACTAGCAAACACTTGCATCCACTTGCGTCCATCAAACATAACATGTCTCAAACACATGTTTACAATCATAGGATTTACTACCTAAAGGTCGAAGATTCGATCGATAGGATATGCTCAGATGATAGAAGCAAATACGAATAAAAGCTTTGGAAAAAAAGGAAGTTAAGGACATAGTCCCAAAAAGGAAAGGGTATGAAGCATAATCTTTGTCTTCGGTCTCCCAAGTCGCATCCTCGTTATCTTCTCCCTATTGCACTTTTATTAACCTAACCTCTCTTTGCGCAGTTTCTTAACCTCTGATCAAAGTATGCAAGTCGGAACTCGTCCAATCATTGCTTCCTTCACTACTTTCACTTCCTTTCGCAAGTTTGGCTCCACTACCTCGAACTCTATGCATTTCATCGCCGCTTGGATGAATAGTCATCTAAGAATGATGGTCTTCCACAAGGACTGTCTTCAATAGGCTTTCCATCATAATATGATCCACCTATCAAACCTCTTCTCAAGTAGCTCCCCCACTTGCTTATCAAGTTCCCTATTTTCTTTGAGGAGCCATATGGCACACAGGTAATGCAAATGGCTTTGCATTATCCACCAGGTATATATGAAAATCAGTCTCACGCCTCAGGGGTAAACCCCAAGCCTCATCAAAGACATCAGGATACTCATGGATTACTAGTACCGATCGCATATCATCGATAGATGCCTCAAGAGATTCTAGGAAACTAAGCATGACAGGCCTTTGTAGGTCACAAGAAATCTCGAGGGTCCTCTCATGACAAGTCAGAAGCCTAATGACCCTCCTCTCATAATCCAGAATGGCACCATTCATGGCTAGCCTATCCATCCCTAGAATCAAACCATAGCCCATAAACACGAGCACATATGCATCGTACTCAAATTCGACGCATAAGACATATATTCTCAAACCCCGACAAATCATAGATAAATGAGCCAAACCACCAATGGGATTTGGAACAACTACGGGATCCACCACCATACTAGTAACTAAGTGTAGAGATTCAACTATAGAACTTGATATAAATGAGTGTGAAGCACCAGAATCAAAAAGTGTTATAATAGGATGGTTTGAAAGAGAAATTAAACCTTTCACAAAAAATTTTCTACCTCTATCAGAAGAGCTGGTTGCGAGAGCATGCATCTGCCCTCCAGAAGTTCCTGTCCTTTGACCTTGTCCCTGCGACCTCTGTTTCTTCGGGCACTCCTTAACGAAGTGTCTAACTTCTCCATAGTTGAACAGTTGTTCTTCTTCCTCTTACAATCATTGATCAAGTGGCCTCCTTTCCAACAATTGTGACATTTTCTCTTATCCTTGCCTTTGTCATTCACCCCTCCTTTCCTCTGCTGTTGTTTTTGTTGTTGTTGTTGTTGTTGTTGTTATTGTTGTTTCCCCTGTTGTTGTTGTTGCCGCCCCTTCTTGGGCCACACCTTCCTATTTTGCGTTGTCCCCTCAGTCTTTACTTCCTTCTTTTCTCCCTTGTCCTCCACATGCATTAGGACCATATTGGCAAGCTTTTCAAAAGTGGCCCCCATTGGAATATGGGACATGGCTAACCCATGAAGGGGTTCATTCATCCCTTTAGCAAACTGCAAAGCCTTTTTGTGCGGCTTATCCACCAACTCTAACCCGAGCCTTGCTAACTGGTTGAATTTTTCACATACTCTTTCACCGTCAGGTTACCTAGTTTGAGTGCTAAGAACCTCTCCATCTGCTTGCTTCTCTCGGCTAGAGAAAGAAATTTCATTTCAAATCTTTGTCTAAAATCTTCCCAAGTTTCCACCGGGCGTTCAGCTTGGGTAACCTCCCAACAGAATGAGGCTTCGTCTTTCAGTAGCCAAGCAGCCAACTAAATCTTTCTTCGGTCTTCCACCTCAAAGATTAAGAATAAGTCCTCAGTCTCCTTAATCCAATTCCGAGCTTCTACGAATGTCTCTTCCCATGGAATGACTTCCCTCCCATAGCAAGGAAGTCTTTGTAGATCTTGGAGAAGTTTTCTGCTCTTGGAGGGGGAGGAGGAGGAATGACTGGTGCAGCTTGGGGAGGAACATTTCGTTGGCCTTCGTCAGGCGCCATGGCCTCCAGATACGTTCGGAACCATCCGGGTATCGTAATGCCCTCTAGGATGTTAGGAATGTTTTGTTCCCCAGACATGTTGAAAAGAGAAAGGAAGAGATTTAGACAAAGGACCGAAGGATATTACATATGGCTTTTTGGGGAATGTATTTCAAAATAGACCTTTCTTTTTGAAAACACTTTCTTTTAAACCTTTTTGAAAAATAATTTTCAAAACTTTATCTAATCTGGTAAACTTCAGCTCTGATACCAAGTGTGACACCCCATGTCCGTTAATGTCACTCACAAAGGGAATGCATTAAGTTTCGTGAGGCGTTTTTAGTAAACAAACATAGAATATTACAAGACAGATATAAGTTTTTGCAGCGGAATAAAAAAACAACTTTATTAATCATAAGATACTGTGGTCCAAAACATCACTTGTCTAAAACATAAAAACCCATTACAACATAAAAGCTACTGTCTTATACTTCAAAAATATCAGAGCACATAAAAGAAGTAAATTTCCAAAGAACAAAATATAGCCATAGCAACAAGGATAGGAGCTTGAGCCATACATGTCAGCATCTCTAGCAAAAGTCAACAGAATCACGGTCAAGCCTGAGCGTTTCCTGCCTGAGAACCTGAGGGGGGAACGGAAGAAAGAAGGAGAAACAAAAAGGGTTAGACATAAAGTCTGGCGAGTCTAGTTACTGTTAGCCAGTAAATAAATAAAAGTAACACGATAGGCATATTAAGTGGATAAGAGAGATCATTACATAAATGGCAGGTGTGACAAGGAAGACAGGATAGGGTATATATATAGTTCTAATGATAACTCTGCACTATTACTAGTATAACCGGAATGAGATGATCCCTTCCACTACAAGTTGGTGGACTTAAGGCATACGTCCAAGTGTACCCTAACCACTACCCTAATCGATTGGCTCCCTACCCCGTAGATACCCTGTGCTGGCCCCATAGTAGTGGGTATCACTTACTAAAGTGGAAATCCTTCATTTCCCAAGATGTGCACAAGCATATCTACTGGTGTCACGGTCGTCTTATCCCCCTCTACCCGGCTCATGCACGCGCATGGCCCGGTCGGTTTGCGCTGCCCACAACATCCCTTACGTTTGGATCTCTTACAATCAGTCCAGTAAGTGTGCCCCTTCTCCAACCTAGTTCGGAGTGTATACTTGATACCAACTCCAGGTTACTGGCGAAACGGGTCCCACACAATATGATACAAGCTCCTCCCTTTCTTGTATCCCCCCACTAGGTTTTCACTTACTATGTATACCCCTAGGTGTCTTTAATTACATAGCCTTAATTATTTCTACAAGTTATGGTTACCCTAGAAGGTGTCTATAGTTACATAACTTTATTATTTACACCGGTTATGTATACCACTAGGTGTCTTTAATTACATAACCTTACTGGGTTAAGTTTGTGGGCCTATATAAATATTACCCACCCCCTCAGATTTACTTTACCCACCCCCTTTACTTAATCAAGCTTACTTAACCCCAACTTAAGTCTAAGTTCACACATTTCCTATGGATTAGGTTTGGTTAAGTAGTCCAATTGTTTATCATGTCCATTTATGGTTTCATAATGGGCCAGACCTCCCACATTAGGCCTAACACATGTGGATGTTGGATATGCCGGTCGGGTCCAGGCAGACTTATTCCCCAATTGGGCCTAACCTCGTGTCATAGCCCGATTCTTATTTATGTACTTAGACCTCCCACATTAGGTTCATCATTAGTGGTTGCTGGATAGCCGGTCGGGTCCGGGCAGACTTCCACCACTAATGAAACCTAACCTCGTGTCATAAGTACAATTACAATTCCTAATTGTGATTACTAAACATTCCATTTTTAATTAATCAATCAATCAATTAAGCCTTTCCTTTTAGAGGTGTCAATACCTATTTTACCCAATACTTTGAATTACATGTCCAAAACTGTTCATATTCAAATTATATCATTTTTAACCGTTTTCCCCCCGTCCCTTAAGTAGCGCCCTCATAAAATTGGCAGCATGCCCAGGCTAGACAATAGCCTAGTCATGAACGATAAAAAGGAAAATAATGGGAAAGTGACTAAAATGATCATCTTGGCATAAACATAAACTAGTATGATAATAAGGTGAACATACATATTGGCATGGACATGAAATTGTCATAATGACAAGGTGATAATTTAGATTACATGATAGCATAAGGTGATAATTTTGTAACATAAAACAGATCTAACATGATAACATAAGGTGACAATTTAGAACACATAAAATAGATTTAACATGATAACACAAGGTGACAATTTAGACCACATAAAATATATCTAACATGACGACATAAGGTGACAATTTAGATCACATAAAATAGATATAACACAATAACATAAGATGACAATTTAGATCACATAAAATAGATCTAACATGACAACATAAGGTGAAAATTAAATCACATAAAATAGATCTAACATGATAACATAAGGTGACAATTTAGATCACATAAAATAGATCAAACACGACAACATAAGGTGATAATTTAGATCACATAAAATAGATCTAACATGATAACACATGGTGACAATTTAAATCGCATAAAATAGATCTAACATGATAAAATAAGGTGACAATTTAGATCACATAAAATAGATCTGACATGATAACACAAGGTGACAATTTAGATCACATAAAATAGATTTAACATGATAACATAAGGTGACAATTTAGATCACATAAAATAGATCTAACATGACAACATAAGGTGAAAATTTAGATCACATAAAATAGATCTAACATAATTAGAGATTTATATCTACATAAAATATCCACATGATAATTAGATCTAACATAATTAAAGATTTAGATATACATAAAATAGATCTAACATAATTAAAGATTTAGATTTACATAAAATAGATCTAACATATTTAAAGATTTAGATCTACATAAAATATTCACGTGATAACTAGATCTAACACAATTAAAGGTTTAGATCTACATAATTAAAGATTTAGATCTACATAAAATAGATATAACACATTTAAAGATTTAGATCTACATAAAATGTTCACATGATAATTAGATCTAACATAATTAAAGATTTAGATCTACATAAAATATTCACATGATAAGTAGATTTAACATAACTAAAGATTAAGATCTACATAAAATGGATCTAACATAATTAAAGATTTAGATCTACATAAAATATCCACATGATTATTAGATCTAACATAATTAAAGATTTATATCTACATAAAATAGAACATAATTAAAGGTTTAGATCTACATAAAATATTCATATGGTAATTAGATCTAACATAATTAAATATTTAGATCTACATAAAATAGATCTAACATAATTAAAGATTTAGATCTACATAAATTATCCACATGATAATTAGATCTAACATAATTAAAGATTTATATCTACATAAAATGGTTCTAACATAATTAAAGATTTATATCTGCATAAAATATCCACATGATAATTAGATCAAACAAATAAATCTATCATAACATATCATAAGATATGTTAATAGCATAGAATAGATCTATCATGTCATAACAAAAAACAAGATGTTAGCATAGAATAGAAATATTATGTCATAACATAAAACATGACAATAGCATAAAATAGATCTATCATCATAACATAAAACATGATAATAGCATAGAATAGATTTATCAGGTCATAACATAAAACATGCTAATAGCATAGAATAGATTTATCATATCATAATAAAACATGATAATAGCATAGAATAGATTTATCATGTCATAACATAAAACATGATAATAGCATAGATCCAAATCATAGTCTTTTATAATTCACTTTTATTTATTTAAACCTAAAAAAAAAACTGTACTCACAAGGATTGGATCTATGAGAATAGAAGGAGAAAACTGAAATTTGAATCCCCGAATTTGATTTGCAAAACTGATAATTGAAGAAAGCAGATCCATCTTAGTTCACACTCCAGCAGAGTTTGCCCGCCATCGTTTCTTTGTGAAGAAAACAATGGAATTGAGGTGATTTTATAGCCAGTAGGTTTCAGAAATCGAAATGCCACCTCAGCCCTAAAAGGGGATTAGGTAATGGCACGCTATCCACTTGAAAAAGTCCCGAATACCCAAAAACTTCTATCATTCATAACTCCTTCATATGTTACCCGTTTTACACAAACCAGGTGTCTATCCTAACCAGAATTTTGAGACGGACGTAATGATATAATCAGTTTCCCTTAATTCTTAATATTAAATTAGTTATTCTTTAATTTATCCTCTTTAATGTTAACACAATTACGAGGTGTTACAACTCATATACTTGATTGAATCCACGTGAGAGTTGCTTATCACTCACCAATTCTTCGAATAACTCAAATTTGCTAAATTCTGAATCCGGATAGTGAAGAATATGCTTCAAACATCTTGATTTGATGCAATCTCTCTTCACTTGATGTAGATCTAGCATCAAATAATGTAGATCTTCGATTCTCTTATGTAGATCTAAAATATTATGGTGGAAAGATGTATCTGATTGAGCAATGACGATCGCGAGCCCAACTAAACTAGAGAATAAAGAAAAATAACCGTCTCTCCATGCCTTTAATCCCCTATTTATGGCCTCCCACCAGCCCACTAATGGGCCTCCTCAAATCAGGCCATCAATGGCTCTAAAAATCTAAACAAAAATTGTGAAACACAGAAAGAGAGATTCCTCCCAAACCGCTGAACCAAATCTTTAATGTGACTAATCTACGGAATTGGCAATACCATATCCTTTCCAATGAGACTGACCTTAGCACCTGATTCGATCCCAGTCAAAAGTTATGCCATGTACCAGACTTACAAGGGCAAAATGGTCAATAATAAAATTGGTAAAAATTATGGATATATCTCACATCCCCATAATCAATATATCAAAATATGAGAATGATCCAACCCTCAGGGAAATAAAAATATTTTATGATCCTCTGATACGTAGAAAGCGGGTTGTTACATATTCCCCCCAAAATCGCTCAGTCAAATCTTTTATGTGACCACTCTATGGTATTGGAAACACGATTTCCGATCCAATGAGATCGACTCCAACTCCTGATTCAATCTCATTCAAAAGTCTTGCCCTAGAAAAAAATAACAAGTCAAAAATCCACAAACAAATTGGCAAAAATTAGGGACAAGTCTCACATCTCCAAGAATAACATATCAAAAGATGAGAATGATCCGACTTTTGGAGAATTAAATAAAAATATTTTACGATCCATTGATACGCAAAATGCGGGTCATTACACCTACCATTATTTTAGCATAACAATTTATTTAACTTATCTGCATGCAAAGCAAGCTAAAGTTGCCAATTAACCCGAATACGCTTCAGTGGTATATATTCCCAACTCAATTAAAACATTAGTTGCATATACATAAAATAAAATATGATATTATGCAACTGTGCGATGTAAACAAATGCAAGATTACTGTTTAATCAACTTTCGATAAATTTTAGAGGTCAAAACAATCGATGCATATCATGCACACCATCTAAATTATGAAATCACGTTGTTGCATGGCATAACTCAAGAAAGCATGTTGATGCATAGTTTAAAACCAAATATATGTTGCTGCATACGTAAAACTTCACTATATACATAAGGCAATATACCTCCTGTTGTACATTTTATTTTTTCATTTCAATCATATATATAATTTCTAAAACATGTACTTCTATAAGATTTCCTCTTATGGGTAATATGCGGAGAAATATTTTTGGAAAAAGATATATATATATATATATATATATATATATATATATCAACCCATACAAATTTTTATTACTTACTACGCAATCATGTCTCTAGTTCATTAATGTTGTTAATTTAACCTAATAAACTACCACAATACATGAAAACTATATTTATCTCAGCAACCAAAATATAATCATTGGTATTAAATAAGTTGTATTACAACTTGACGAAGCAAAACATGGCAAACTAAATTTTTTTGACTGTACCACATACTACTTCAATGTGTTGTCATAATTGAAGCTTGAAATTGAACAATACACATTCCAACTACCAGCTGCCCTCATCCATAGGTAACCATCGGCTCAGACCCATATGGATTATTTATGACTGTCGATAACGCTTCTATAATTCAATGACCCATTGCGACCTCCGCAAACACACGTGGGCAGCATAATGCTTTCATTTTCGATTGAATAAAAAGCGTATACTGCTAGGATTGCCTCGCATGTTGTTAAGGATGAATGACGGGTTGGAATTAATAGTCACATATCATGGAATAAATTGAAGGAATTGTGTACAAATATGAGTTGGTAGGCACATAACATCAGGGATTCCTTTTGTTATATGTTGAGTTGTGTGCCAGCTCACATGCATGCAAGGAAGAGGGCTTTATTCCGACCGTCATTACATAACAGTGGTATCAGAGCTGAAGGTTCGGACTGGACCATGCGGGCAAGGCAGTGCTCTCAAAAGATACTCGTAGGATGCGAGTCAAGGGGGAGGCTGTTAGGATTGCCTCGCATGTTGCTAAGGAGGAATGACGGGTTGGAATTAATAGTCACACATCATAGAATAAATTGAAGGAATTGTGTACAAACATGAGTTGGTAGGCACATAACATCAGGGATTCCTTTTGTTATATAGGGGTTGTGTGCCAGCTCATATGCGTGCAAGGAAGGGGGTTTTGTTCCGACCGTCATTACATAACTTACACTTCATCATTCTACTTCCCTCTGGTCATTAAAAATATTTTTCCTAATTTCTAACTTCTTAATATACTAACTTTAAGTTAAAAATCCCACTTATCGTGTGTCAAGTAAAAATTAGACAATTCCTAAAACCAATACCTTCCCAGCAATGCATATTTTTCGATCCTTAAATATCTACTATTTTTCTACATTTTTTTAAATGAATACATGAGGGTTAAAATCCACCTTCATTCAGTAACTATAATAGTGCTTAATTTTTACATTGACCGTACCATCACACGGCTATTGATACTATTCAATATAAGACCATTTCAACATTATTAGCAAAAGAAAGGAGATTTGTAATCTAAAATAAGTTAAATCGAGCTTTAAATTAATACCTCTCCAAACTAGCAGGTTAATCAATAAGCACTTAAAATTTGCAATTCATAATGCATTAACCGAAACAAAAAACTCCATATGTTTTTAATGTATGTAAATCTAGAAGTATATAATAAATATATTAAAAAAACTAACAATGTGTATAAATCAAACCTACTAAAGATGAAGCACCACACGATACATATCGTTCTCTCCTAATCGAGCATGTTAGATCCTATCAGGGCATTCCAAAAGCAGATCTCCTAGATCCAAAACCATTTGGCCAAAAACCCATAAGAAAAATAGCAAATATGTGACACCCATGTCCGTTAATGTCATTCTTTATCATAATGCGTTAAGTTTCATGAAGCGCTATAGGTAAAGAGCAACAGAAACATCACCAGATAGATATAAAATAACAACGGAATTAAAAACTTTATCAGATAGAAAAGTTTCGTGGTCTAAACCCAATTACATAATAAGTCTGAATTAGTGAAAACTCATTACATCAACACAAAACTTCTGTCTTGTGCCAAAATCATCATCAAAGTACAATGAGCATAATCCCTAAAATATAGCCATCGAAGAGAAGATATGAAATCAACTAGCACATCTAAGAAGCTCCATGCAGAATGAAAGAAGAATCCTTATCAAGCTTAAGTATTCCTGCCCTGAGAACCTGGGGGGACGGAAGAGAGAGAAGAGGACACAAAGTGGGTCAGAAATAAAGTTTGGCGAGTCCAGTTACTTTTAGCACATAAATAAGTAAAAGCATCATGACAGACATATAAACTGGAGAGTGAGATAACAGTGTCCTTAGGCAGGTATGACATGGTAAACTGGATAGAATATGTTGCACTTCTCAAATACTTTTTTCTACACCAATACTAGTATAACAAGAACAAGATGATCCCAACAAGTACAATATGGTAGACTTAGGGGTACTTCTAGTGAGAGGTTTTTACCCCATACAATAACAGGCAGCCAAAAAGAACTGACAGGTGTTACCCCTAATGATAATAACGAGCTCCTAAAAAAGCAAGACTAGATGTACCCTAACTACTACCCCCAATCGATCGGCTCCCTAACTCATAGATACCCTGTGCTGGCCCTATAGTAGGATGTATCACTTCCCACAGTGGCAACCCGTTGTTTACAAGATGTGCACAACCATATCTACAGGTGTCACGACATCTTATTATGCTCCCCTGTAATCTGGACCCATACACGCACATGACCCCATCGGAATGCGCCGCCCACACCGTCCCTTAGATGGACCTCTTACAACCAACTCAGTCTGCGTGCCCTGACCCTGACCTAGTTCAGGGATCTTCGTTTGATACCAGGATAGGTTACTAATAAATACGGATCCCACAGACCGGATGATACAAACTTTCCCCTAGGCATGCATCCCCACTACTAGGATTTCAACAGGTTATGCCTACCAGTTTAACAAGATTGCATAACCCCAATAGGTTAAGTTTGTTGGGTTTATATGTACAGCCCGTCCCCACATATTTAACAATATTAGCTTAACCCTCACACTGATTCAAGCAAGTTTACTTAACCCCCACTTAAGTTGATGAGTTCATGTAACTCTCACAGATTCAAACAGGTTAAGCATTACAAGTTTATTACTATTCCTTCATTTATGGTTATTAATGCGCTAGACCTCTCACATTTAGTCTACCACTTGTGGATGCTTGATATGCCGGATGGGTCCAGGCAAACCTCTACCACAAGTCAGACTTAACCTTATGTCTTAGTGCCATTTCGTGTACGTTTATGCACTTTGACCACTCACATTAGATTTTCCACTTGTGGACGCTGGATATGTCGGGCGATTCTGGACAAACTTCTACAACAAGCATAATCTATCCTTGTGTCTAAGCTCGGTTACAATTTCTAATTACTGTAAATCTAGACATGCTCATTACTAACCAATTTTCATGTTTATTATGCTCCAAATCCCCGTCTGATTCACAATAAAAGTTATGCCCCAGATTAAAGTTTAGATCAAGGTATAGATTTTTCCCCCAAATTCAAGTTTTGGCTCAAGATACAAATTATGCTCAAAATTCCCAATTATGTTTTACAATATGAATTATTCCCCTATTTATCATTCCTAATCGTTCCCAATTTCACGCGCTTGCAAATTTCAGCCATAGGCCTAGGCTCATTGGTAGCCTGACTATAAAAACAAAATGGGAAAGAGGGAGAGAAGAGAACAAGAATAGGCATAGTAAATAAAACTGGAATATGATGATAGAATTGGTCATACTAACAGAATAGGCATATACTGACATGATTAGTCAAACTAACCGAATAGGAATATCATGAATGGGCATAAGAGAACAAAGCAGTAAAGTAGGTTTATAAGTAATGGCAGATTTGTTACGATTCAGGTTACTAACATGCATAGGCTTAGATCCAAACTTATAAACATGTTAAGATTACATTTTAGGTGTTTATATCTAAAAGCAATATAAAATCATTATGACTGGATCTAAAGAACAAAGGATTGATTGTAGATGTTGCAGCACAGATCCTTGAACACGCATAACCTGCCGTTGAAGAAGAATAGGCAAGTTCAAATTGAGTTGGGGCATGACCTCGTTGTCTCCATTGTTTTTGGTGAATAAAAATAATAAGAATGAGGTCCTATTTATAGCCTAAGGTAAACAAATCTCTCTCAGAACTATGTCTAGGTGCAAGGCAGGAATCTGCCCAGATCTCGGTGGGGCCGATCCCGGGGTCGACATATGGGTCGGCACCCCTGTCATGGGGTCGACCCATGGGTTGACACCCATGGGAAATGAGGTCGACCCCTAATGGGCTGATTTCCCCCTTCGCCGCGCTGTTTGATTTTGAATTCTAGATTTATTTATTTATATATAAATGGCTTATATGTATGTAAACTTCAAACCTTAATATCTTTTTCGTACAATGTCCGTTTTTACGCACACTTAGGGTCCATCTTAAGCAGAATTCCGAGACAGACGCACTGATGCAGTCCGTTTTACTTAATTCCCAATATTTAATTAAGTATTACTTAGTTTACCATTATAGTGTTCTTTTAAAATTACGTGGTGTTACAAAATCTAACTGCATCTATAATATACATAAACCCACGAGAAAAATAGAAAACCCATAAGAAAATTGCAGCCTCACGAATGCGAGATCTAGTTAGAAGCAAGATCTAAGTATACATCTTAGTTTTTCTTTTTCTACATGAAAATAAAAATGGGAAAGAGGTAGGTTTGGGCGGGGGGCATTAAAGGGTGCACTTTTTTAGAATTGATTAAATCCATTTTAAAATGTATAACAGGTTTTGACCATATTAAGCAAAGATGCAACGCCCTTTGGTCGTTGCTATTTAGCAATAGCTCAAAGCCATTACAAACATTCCACAATAGGGCATTGCAGATTTGATTGTATGGTGTAGTGAGATTAATGGAGAACAAATCTAGAACTCAAGGTAGGATACATGGTTTTTATTGAGGTATCACCCTTGAGAAGTGTAGTTCAGTTCAGTTCGGTAGGGACGTTGGCGTCAAGATTCGTAAGGCCATTCCCTATAGCTGAGAGGATAGGTCAAATGGCCTAAAGAGTTAGACTACTAGAGAGATTGGCAGGAGTTCATGACATATTGCATGTTTCACATTTGTAGAAGTATTAGCATGATTCCATGGTAGTAGTAGAGCCGAGTACCCTCGAGGAGGATGAGGTGGAGAGGGGGCGTCAGTCAAGAGAGATCATATGCGAATAAAGGGATCTAATATAAAGAAATTGTGGAATAAAGAGAACAAGCTTGTTAAGATCTAGTGGGGAGAGGAACGCGATGGCAGATTTTAGGAACCATATGATGGGATTCACGCTTATTTTCCATTTCTTTTTTAGAGTACGCTTTTATTCCTTTTCTAAGCTTTAAACATTTTTCCTATTGTTTGAATCAAAAGTCTTAGGTATAGGCCTATGAATGGTAGAAAATGGTTTAAAGCATGTTAATAGAACATGTTATGGTTGAATGGATTCAAGTGGATGCAAGTGTTTCCTAGTGCATGCATATATAAACACACTAGGCACTAATTAGAGATTCGAAAAAAAAGGACATTTAAATAACTGCATATCGATGTATGTGCATTTTTTATTTATGTGGATGAAAATGGTTGAATCATCACGTGGATGTTGCATTTTGGTGAATGATTGTTACACTCGTATAGAATTTTACATGTACCATTAGGATTCCTTTGCATACATTGGATGCATGGAAAGGACATGAAACTGCATTAAGAGGTCAACTAAATCAGTGGACCGCTAGATTTTTGCTTTAGCTTAGGGACATATATAAGATACCCTTGCATATGTTCATAAAAAGCATTAGAGAAAATCAAATGAAAATGGATGCCAATGGTTGATGGTTGAGTAGATAGGTGTAGATAATGGTTGATAACGTTTTTAAACATTCTTCTAGCCTTGGAGATTTTGGGGACGAAATCCTTTAAGGAGAGGAGAATGTAACACTTCGAATTTAATTAACAATAATTAGATAGAAATATTTGTAAACTAAATATTAATCAGAATAATATTCAGAATTGGACAATGGGACTAGAACCATTAGGTCCATTGTGATTTTGTGATAAAAATGGATACTTTGTTTGCGGAAATCGGAGTTAAAACGAATTAGTTATGAATTAAAAAAGAATTCAAAAGCTTAATATATATATATATATGGAACAAGCAGTTATTGGGTGATCCAGCCCAATTTGGTCGACACTGTGTCGACCCAAGTCTAGGTGGGTCGACCCCTGTGTCGACCCAAGGAGGCGGGTCAGTCGATCCAACGCGTATTATTTGTGTGCCTTGCCTGCAGGCAAGGCAGCGAAGTTCAAATTTATTTTCAATGTCACTTTTGCTGAGTTGGGTAAGTTTTATTGGCTTATTTTAAACTAAGGGCTGATGTGGTTGTGACGGCCCGCCCCGCACCAACCGACATTTACTCCAAAGGTGCGTTGTACGCATGTCCAGTTAGCACGGGACAGTCGTCAGAAGGAAAGGAAAGAAGAGAATGAACTAACCAGGAACCTGTAAAATGTCTCACAACGCATGGTACAAAATATAATAACAACATACTTGACATAAAACAGGTGAGGCAGTGCATAAGCTGAAAACAAACTAACATAGCAGCGGAAAATCCAAGTACAGCTTATGATCCAAAGCTAATATTATTACAACTTTTAAACTGTCTCAAAAGCAAAAGCAAAAGCAAGATAAGTGAGGTACACTACTAATGCCCAAGTAGCGACCACCAACGACACAGGGAGAATATCTATATCATACGTGGATGCCTCCTGCTCGCCTCCAAATCAGCTACTTGCGCATCACCAGCTAACATGTCTCTAGTCTGCTAGTGTGATCACCCAGAGTAATAAGAAGAGACATAAAACTCTGGGTCAGACAAAAAGTCTGGTATGAGCGATAAGCATCTAAACAGAACAACAACAGGTATACTAAACCATACCTGAACCTGGACCTGCAACCAAAGAGTTAGCACTACATACTGTACAACACTCTAAGGTGCCATTTCAAATAGTGTAAAGATAACGGGGGTGGGGTGCGCATGTCATAGTGATGGCAAACAATCAAGCATAGCAACCATCCTCACATCTCTCACTCAGTGCGTAAAGCATACGATATCCACCACTTCGATCACCCAATGTACTTTGCTATGATCACTTTGCCCCATGAAGTCTCAATGACTTCACTGCACTAATCCATAGCCGCTAATCCTTCGCTATGTCCACTTTGCCCCATGGAGTCGCAATGACCCCACTGCACTGGCTCATAGCCTTACTAATCCTTTACTATGTCCACTCTGCCCCATGGAGTCACAATGACCCCACTGCACTAGCTCATAGTCTTACTACGCATCACTTTGCCCCTCGAGTCATAATGACTCTACTACACTGATAACGTAGTCTTGCTACCATCACCTTGCCCCTCGAGTCATAGTGACTCTACTGCACTGATAAGTAGCCCATCATCCATTTTCAGTGGTGAATCTGTTAGACCAAAAATTGGCACTAACACCCAAATGCAGATCACATATCACAGAATGCAGAAAAGAGTAAATAAAGAGGAGACACACGAGGTTTTTATAGTGGTTCGGCTGTAGATGTAGCCTACGTCCACTTTATAATCTTATTGTTATACTGACAGATTACAAGAATCAGTTACATGCAAGCACACAATCAGTGTGTTAATTGTATTGAAAATAGAAAAATTTGAGTGTATGAAGGTGCAAAGTCCTTGCACTTCAGCAATGGTGGAAGCTATGAAGAGTTAGAACCAAAAGTCCTTGAAAAATCCTCTGAATGGTGTATTTATAGCCGTTTATAGCAGGCGGATCGCGGGACACATGGCACGCATCCCAAAAATCTCGAAAAGAGGTGGAAAACGTCCAGAAATCATCTCCAAATCGTCGTGTGACATGTGTAATCAGATCCATGCAAGTTGGAGTAAAAACAGTCATCAGAATAGGTCAAAACAGTGCAGAACTACAGGCGGTTCGCGGTTCCCATGCGTTCCACGATCAGATCGTGATCTAGGAGTGCGACCCCTAGGAACGGATCGTGACCTAGGAGTGCGACTCCTAGGATCGGATCGTGACCTAGGAGTGCGACCCCTAGGAACGGATCGTGACCTAGGAGTGCGACTCCTAGGGTCGGATCGTGACCTAAGGGTGTGACCCCTAGGATCGTATCGCGACCTAGGGGTGCGACTCCTAGGATCGGATCGCGACCTAGGGGGGCGACTCCTAGGGGGCGAAACGATCCAAAAGGGTGAGAAATGACACAAACTCCATACTAGCAATGCTCCTCCACTTCATCCAAGTGATTTCCAGTCTACACCCAAGTTCTGAGTCGTTCCAGATGATAGAAATTCGTGTTGAGACGATCTTTGCCAAAAGATAGTGTAACAAGTTGCCCCCCAGAACATATCTTGCTGGTTGAAGGAAGATGTGTTTTGTATAATTTGAGAAATCCAAGTCCAGAATGCGACGATCACGCCGGATCGTATTAAGGCCAGAAAACCGACGATCACGCGGGATCGTACTAAGGCCAGAGAAATCCAAGAAGACCAGGAGTTTGTACCTGCAAGAAGATAAAACAAACAATGCAAGAATATTTCCTAGATGGCCTTACCGGAGTAAACCATCCGAGGATATGTTAGAAGGGTTCCAAGACGGCCTTACCGGAGTAAGACGACCAAGGAAATGCCATGAAAGTTCCAAGACGGCCTTAACGGAGTAAGACGACCAAGGAAAAGAACACGAGGTTCCAAGACGGCCTTACCGGAGTAAGACGACCAAGGAAAAGAACATGAAAGTTTGTGTATACTGGACGGATCCAGTTGGGAGCCGGAGCTCATGTTTGTACTGGACGGATCCAGTTAGGAGCCTGAGCTCAATGTTTATACTGGACGGATCCAGTTAGGAGCCGGAGCTCATGTTTTTACTGGACGGATCTAGTTAGGAGCCTGAGCTCAATGTTTATACTCGACGGATCCAATTAGGAGCCGGAGCTCATATTTTTACTGGACGGATCCAGTTAGGAGCTAGAGCTCAATGTTTATACTGGACGGATCCAGTTAGGAGCCGGAGCTCAATGCTTATTGCTAATTCATGAAAATCCAGCAGTCGTTTGCCGGACACGACTGGAGACCACAAGCCGGTTCCGTGCGTGTGTGCTGATGTGACTGCTCTTATGACATGCAGGGAAAACAAAGGAGGGCGAGAAGTCGCCTAAAAACCTAAAAACATGAACTATGGACCGGAGTCCATGAAACTGAAGAGATCCGCTGAGTGGGATCAGCGAATGATAATCCTGCGATTGCTCGATCCAGGATCGTTCCCTCTCTGGGGAATAGGTGGTGGCAGCGCAGGTGTAGGCGTTGTTGGTCGAGTGACATATTCGGGTAGCTCTCCTCGTCTGACCCGATCCTCAATAAGATCTCGCAAATGTCTGCAGTCATCAGTGTTGTGACCGTCTATGTCATGAAATATGCAGTGTCTGCCAAAATTGCGATGTACTAGCGTTGGCCCCCTCTTGGGAGGCCTTGGATATGAGGCGGCACCCCCTGTATCCACGTATATATTGCTCAGGGTGTCATTCAGTTTAGTGTATTTGTCGTATCTGGACCCTCTCCGGGGTGGAGCATTACGATCATTTGTAGCAGGGGTCTTTCCTTTACCAGAATCAGATGGTTCTCCATCTTTGAGCATGTTGACTTCGAGGGTTTTCTTCTCGGAAGTTGCATCTTCTTCCCGCAAAAATCTATCTGCTTCAAGGTAGAATTCGCCCAGATTTCGTGGTGGATCTCGGTACAAGGATTTTTTAAATTCCGTGTTATCCAGAACGCCGGATACCGCTGCCATCAGTACCAATGATTGTTCAGGGCGATCCACTGATGCTGCTGCAACGTTGAATCTTCCCAGAAAGGAACGCAGAGTTTCTCTAGGCCTCTGCTTGATTGTAGTGAGTGACATGACGTTCTTGGGTCGTGCGATGTGGACACGAAATTGTTCAAGGAAGCAAGCGACCAACATATTCCAACTGCTGATCGATTCCGTCTCTAGCTGCCGAATTCACATGGCTGCTATATCAGTCAGAAAGAGGGGGAAATACTTAGCCATGACATTTTCCGACGTCGATTGAACTTCCATATGTCGTTTGTAGTGCATGAGATGCACGGTAGGATCTGTCCTGCCGTTGTATGGCTCCAATTGTGGAAGTTTGAAATCCAGGGGATTGCATGAATTCCTGATTTCCTGAGTGAACGGATTGTGATTGACGTCGTCCACGTCATTCTGATAGGTGCGGCCTCTCAAGAGGCGTTGAATGAGATCTGCTAGCCGATTTCCTTCAAAAAGTTGTTGCAAATTGCCAAAATCAGAGCTGGTGCCTCCAACGTTGAATGCAGGAGAGGTTGGAAGCTGTCGGTGAACTGCCAGAAGTGGATCGCGGGTCGCGGATCGCGGATCGTGATGGGGGAGCCGACCAGTATCTGTGTGGAGTTCGGGTCGTGAATTCAGATCGTGGACAGGGGGGCGATCCGAACGAGATCTGGTGCCCCGTCACGAGCTAGCTGCTGCTGATGCGTGGGAGCTTGCGGTCCAGTGTTCATTTGATCTGGAGCTGGAGTCGATCATTGTGCATTTCCAACATGGAGAGGGATGCCCCCGAGCACTGGTGCTGACGGGTCGCGGGTCGCTGGGCCCGAACCGATCTGATCGTGGTGGCCTGTGCGAGCCGCTTCAGTGGCTCCGTCTCCAATGGCTTGAACGTTGCTCGGCCTTCCATCCATCCGAGCGAAGAATTGGTTGATCATTTCCTGTTGTTTCTGGAGAAGATCGTCTTGCCGTGCCATCTGATCTCTCAGTTCAGCGAGAACTCCATCCATCTCGTCTCTGGTCAAATATGCAGAAGGATCTCCATGAGAGGAAGCTTCCTCGCTTGCCTCGTTCCTTGTGCCTTCAGCATCAGCATCATCAGCATGAGTGGAAGTTCCAATCTTCTTCCTTTTGTTCGCCATTGATCCAATAGCCAAAAAATTCAAGAAGAATTTGAAATTGTCGTGTGCCCCCCTACCTGGCACGCCAAAATGTTAGACCAAAAATTGGCACTAACACCCAAATGCAGATCACAGATCACAGAATGCAGAAAAGAGTAAATAAAGAGGAGACACACGAGGTTTTTATAGTGGTTCGGCTGTAGATGTAGCCTACGTCCACTTTATAATCTTATTGTTATACTGACAGATTACAAGAATCAGTTACATGCAAGCACACAATCAGTGTGTTAATTGTATTGAAAAGAGAAAAATTTGAGTGTATGAAGGTGCAAAGTCCTTGCACTTCAGCAATGGTGGAAGCTATGAAGAGTTAGAACCAAAAGTCCTTGAAAAATCCTCTAAATGGTGTATTTATAGCCGTTTATAGCAGGCGGATCGCGGGACACATGGCACGCATCCCAAAAATCTCGAAAAGAGGTGGAAAACGTCCAGAAATCATCTCCAAATCATCGTGTGACATGTGTAATCAGATCCATGCAAGTTGGAGTAAAAATAGCCATCAGAATAGGTCAAAACAGTGCAGAACTACATGCGGTTCGCGGTCCCCATGCGCTCCACGATCGGATCGTGACCTAGGAGTGCGACCCCTAGGAACGGATCGTGACCTAGGAGTGCGACTCCTAGGATCAGATCGTGACCTAGGAGTGCGACCCTTAGGAACGGATCGTGACCTAGGAGTGTGACTCCTAGGGTCGGATCGTGACCTAGGGGTGCGACCCCTAGGATCAGATCGCGACCTAGGGGTGCCACTCCTAGGATCGGATCGCGACCTTGGGGGCCGACTCCTAGGGGGCGAAACGATCCAAAAAGATGAGAAATGACACAAACCCCATGCTAGCAATGCTCCTCCACTTCATCCAAGTGATTGCCAGTCTACACCCAAGTCCTGAGTCGTTCCAGATGATAGAAATTCGTGTTGAGACGATCTTTGCCAAAAGATAGTGTAACAGAATCGAAGTTATGAATGTCGAAAACTCCTTAGCACACGTCCCGCAGCAAAGTCCAACCATGAAGCGAACTCATTGGTTCCCAACTGGATCCTGAGCTCTAACTTCCATTTGGACTACCTTTGCATCTCGCGTTATTGGTCATCACCGGATCGGTTCGGATCATCGCCTTCATGTCATAGCTGTTCGGATTGGCCTTCAACATCCTCCATTGGATCGGATCGGGTCACCCAGCACGCCACGGTTCAGATCGTCATCACTATCATCAGGTCGGGTCGGGTCTCCAAGCTCCATCGCCACAGATCGGTTCGGAGGTGGCTAAACAGATCGGGTCGGGGTCCTTCTGGCGATTCGGATCGGGGTACTCTCCTCCCGGCCAAGTACAACCGTTCGTGCTCACCATCTTTGAACGGATCGGGTCGGAGCTGCTGAACTCGCATGGGAGGTAGTTCGGATCGGGTCCTTTCCTCCGTTCCGATCCGGATCGGCCAATTTTCTGTACTTTCTCCAGCAAGCAGTTTACGCCACTCGACGGCGTTTTCGACCATTCCAACTATACTAATCAATCATAAAGCATACCATACAGTCATAGAAATATGTATAATCAACTACAACCACCAAAAGAACAATATGATAGGTTAAAGTGGATCAAACATAGTCAAAACCCCATATTTTCCCTTAAGCATGTTTAGGTGAAACTAATGATGTGATTAGCAAAACTTAACCAAATTAACCCAAATTCGTATCAGAGGTCTAAAATATCATTTCTAAATTTATAAATATTTTCCAGAATTTTATCATGTTTAAATTCGCTAATTAACACTAATTACCCATAATTAGTCATAATTAGTGAGGAACTATGCAAATCACTCACCTTAGCCACAAATAAGACTTAGATCTGAAATGAATCTCCGATTTGGTGCGGATCCCAATGCTAAACAGCAGCTCTAATGTTGATTTGGTGAAGTTCTCCCTTGATTTAATGTTGCTAAGCTTAATCCTTGATTAGAAGGTAATTTGGAGGTGATTTAGAGGTTGGAGGCCATTTTTAGGGTTTTCAAGAGGTAAGTGGAGGCTAGAAAACTGAAATGGAATGAATCTCTAACTCTTTTCAGCCTCCCCATAACCCTAATCCCGAAATGGGTTATGGGCCCATTCACTAATCACCTTATTTGGCCCGGTTAAGCAGTTTTTCACCTTCCAAACCTTATTTCAGCCATATCTCCCAAACGTTGAGTCCGTTTGGCTATTATGACCACTCTACGGAAAGGTAAACCATCAAACGAATCTAATGGAAGTGGTTTTAGGTCAAAATTCGTTTCCAGTCAAAAGTTATGGCCAAAACAAGATCAGCTAGGGGCAAAACGGTCAATTAAAAATCGACAAAAATCATGAACAAAGGAAATGACTCTAATGGTTGTTTCCCAAAGTTACATGACCATACGACTTCATATGGGAAAGAAATAAATATTCTACGATCCTCCGATGCGTAGATGGTTAGAGTTCTTGGCTTCGTTTGATTTTGATATCGCATACACACCTGGGAAAGGTAATGCGGTAGCCGATGCCTTGAGTAGGAGACATGCCAGTTTAGGGGTTATGTATCTTGAATGGAAGCAACTGGAGTATATCGCAGGGTTTGATTTCAGACCAAAGTGCGTATTAGATCCAGAGATATTGGCTAGTTTGACGATCAGACCCACCTTGATTGAGCGGATTGGTTCCAGTCAGAGGGACGATCCTAATCTATTGGAAATCATCTCCAAGTAAGAGATGAATATTGACGGTGAGGAGATGAATGTGTATGGGCTCGATTGAGATGGATGGCTTAGATAGAATGGAAGACTAGTTGTACCCAACGTGAATGGTTTGAGAGATGAAGTGCTTAGAGAATGTCATCACTCAAAACTGACTATACACCCCGGTGGTGATAAGATGTATCGAGACATGAGACAGACTTACTACTGGGAAGGGATGAAAAGAGACGTTGGGAAGTTTATATCCAAATGCATGAATTGCCAGCTAGTTAAAGCCGAGCAAAAGAAGCCTAGTGGGTTGTTGCAACCATTAGAAATTCCCGAATGGAAATCGGAGCAAGTCTCGATGGATTTCGTCGATGGTTTACCAAGGACTAGGTCGGGACATGATAGTATTTGGGTAATTGTGGATCGATTGACTAAGAGTGCAAGATTTATACCAGTCAAATCGACTAGAACGGCAGCTAAGTTGGCAGAATTGTATATGAAGTGGGTAGTGAGATTTCATGGAGTACCTAAAAGCATTGTGAGTGACCGAGACCTATTGTTCACTAGTGGGTTTTGGAAGAGCTTACAAGAGGCTCTAGGGTCAAAATTACGTCTTAGTACCGCATATCATCCTCAGACCGACGATCAGACGGAGAGGGTGAATCGTATATTGGAAGATCTCTTGAGAGCTTGTATATTGGATTTTGGTGGATCATGGGATGACAATTTGCATCTAGTAGAGTTTGCATATAATAATAGCTACCAATCCAGTATCGGTATGGCTCCATATGAAGCTTTGTACGGAAGACCGTGCAACTCACCATCATGTTGGATAGAGACCGGCAAGAAGTTTATGCTTGGACCAGATGTGGTGAGGGAAACTTCAAATAAGATTAAGACCATTCAACAACGAATGAAAGCTGCCCAAGATAGGCAGAAGAGTTAGGTTGATTAGAGGAGAACAGACTTAAAATTCTCCCTTGGTGACTTGGTGTTCGTCAAGATTTCTCCGTTGAAGAGCGTGATACGATTTGGCAGGAGAAGCAAGTTGGCACCAAGATTTGTTGGACCATTCCCAGTTCTCAAACAAGTTGGGAATTTGGCCTATAGAGTTGACTTACCAGAAAAGATGGCAGGAGTTCACAACGTATTTCATGTTTCCCAGTTAAGGAAGTTCGTACACGACCCAGATATGACTATTTCACCTGATCAATTGGAAGACTTCGAAGTGGAACCCGAGGCGGTTAGGAACCGCAAGCCGATCCGTATTGTCGAGCACGATACGAAGAAACTTCGAAGGAAGGCGGTGAAGCTAGTCAAGGTTCAGTGGGGCAAGGACGAGAATGACTGTACTTGGGAGACAGAGGAGAGCATTAGGAAGACGTATCCAGAACTCTTTGCCTGGTAAGATTTTCTTTGTGATTTAGTGATTCCGCATGCTAGGATAGACTTGTTTTGCTTGTTTTGCATGTTTGATTGTTGTTTTATGGTTGATAGGCATGCGGGACCCTTTGTGTGTTTTGGTTAGGGAATTTCGGGGGCGAAATTTCTTAAGGGGGGAGAATGTAACAACCCGCATTCTACGCATCGGAGGATCGTAGAATATTTATTTCTTTCCCATATGAAGTCGAATGGTCATGTAACTTTGGGAAACAACCATTAGAGTCATTTCCCATGTCCATGATTTTTGTCGATTTTTAAATGACCGTTTTGCCCCTAGCTGATCTTGTTTTGGCCATAACTTTTGACTGAAAATGAATTTTGACCTGAAATCACTTCCATTAGATTCGTTTGATGGTTTACCTTTCCGTAGAGTGGTCATAATAGCCAAACGGACTCACCGTTTGGGAGATATGGCTGAAATAAGGTTTGGAAGGTGAAAAACTGCTTAATCGGGCCAAATAAGGTGATTAGTGAATGGGCCCATAACCCATTTCGGGATTAAGGTTATGGGGAGGCTGAAAAGAGTTAGAGATTCATTCCATTTCAGTTTTCTAGCCTCCACTTACCTCTTGGAAACCCTAAAAATGGCCTCCAACCTCTAAATCACCTCCAAATTACCTTCTAATCAAGGATTAAGCTTAGCAACATCAAATCAAGGGAGAACTTCACCAAATCAACATTAGAGCTGCTGTTTAGCATTGGGATTCGCACCAAATCGGAGATTTATTTCAGATCTAAGTCTTATTTGTGGCTAAGGTGAGTGATTTGCATAGTTCCTCACTAATTATGACTAATTAAGGGTAATTATAATTAGCGAATTTAAACATGATAAAATTCTGGAAAAATATTTATCAATTTAGAAATGATATTTTAGACCTCTGATATGAATTTGGGTTAATTTGGTTAAGTTTTGCTAATCACATCATTAGTTTCACCTAAACATGCTTAAGGGAAAATATGGGGTTTTGACTATGTTTGATCCATTTTAACCTATCATATTGTTGTTTTGGTGGTTGTAGTTGATTATACATGTTGATATGACTGTATGGTATGCTTTATGATTGATTAGAATAGTTGGAATGGTCGAAAACGCCGTCGAGTGGCGTAAACTGCATGTTGGAGAAAGTGCAGAAAATTGGCTGATCCGGATCGGAACTGAGGAAAGGACCCGATCCGAACTACCTCCCACGCGAGTTCAGCAGATCCGACCCGATCCGTTCAAAGATGGTGAGCACGAACCGTTGTACTTGGCCTGGAGGAGAGTACCCCGATCTGAATCGCCAAAAGGACCCCGACCCGATCTGTTTAGCCACCTCCGAACCGATCTGTGGCGATGGAGCTTGGAGACCCGACCCGACCCGATGATAGTGCTGACGATCCGAACCGTGGCGTGCTGGAGGACCCGATCCGATCCAATGGAAGATGTTGAAGGCCGATCCGAACCGCTATGACATGAAGGCGATGATCCGAACCGATCCTGTGATGACCAATAACCCGAGATGCAAAGGTAGTCCAAATGGAAGTTAGAGCTCAGGATCCAGTTGGGAACAAATGAGTTCGCTTCATGGTTGGACTTTGCTGCAGGACGTGTGCTAAGGAGTTGTCGACATTCATAACTTCGATTCACCACTGAAAATGGATGATGGGCTACTTATCAGTGCAGTCGAGTCACTATGACTCGAGGGGCAAGGTGATGGTAGCAAGACTACGTTATCAGTGCAGTAGGGACATTATGACTCGAGGGGCAAAGTGATGCATAGTAAGACTATGAGCCAGTGCATTGGGGTCATTATGACTCCATGGGGCAGAGTGGACATAGTAAAGGATTAGTAAGGCTATGAGCCAGTGCAGTGGGGTCATTGCGACTCCATGGGGCAAAATGGACATAGCGAAGGATTAGCGGCTATGGATCAGTGCAGTGAAGTCATTGAGACTTCATGGGGCAAAGTGATCATAGCAAAGTACATTGGGTGATCGAAGTGGTGGATATCGTATACTTTACGCACTGAGGAGAGATGTGAGGATGGTTGCTATGCTTGATTGTTTGCCATCACTATGACATGCACACCCCACTCCCGTTATCTTTACACCATTTGAAATGGCACCTTAGAGTGTTGAACAGTATGTAGTGCTAACTCTTTGGTTGCAGGTCCAGGTTCAGGTATGGTTTAGTATACCTGTTATTGTTCTGTTTAGATGCTTATCGCTCATACCATACTTTTTGTCTGACCCAGAGTTTTATGTCTCTTCTTATTACTCTGGGTGCTCACATGAGCAGACTAGAGACAGGTTAGCTGGTGATGCGCGAGTGGCTGAATCGGAGGCGAGCAGAAGGCTTCCACGTATGATATAGATATTCTCCCTGTGTCGTTGGTGGTCGCTACTTGGGCATTAGTAGTGTACCTCCCTTATCTTGCTTTTGCTTTTGAGACAGTTTAAAAGTTGTAATAATATTAGCTTTGGATCATAAGCTATACTTCGATTTTCCACTGCCATGTTAGTTTGTTTTCAGCTTATGCACTGTCTCACCTGTTTTATGTAAAGTATGTTGTTATTATATTTTGTACCATGCGCTGTGAGACATTTTACAGGTTCCTGGTTAGTTCATTCTCTTCTTTCCTTTCCTTCTGACGATCGTCCCGTGCTAACTGGACATGCGTACAACGCACCTTTGGAGTAAATGTCGGTTGGTGCGGGGCGGGCCGTCACAGTGGTGCTTTCGGATTGGTCCAATGACATGGTTGGACCAGAACTAATCATGGATTTGGTCGGCTCTGGGCATCTAGTACACCCTATAAACAGACTAGCAGAGCATCTACCATATCTACACATTCATTCTTTCTCTCTTCTCCTATTTTTTTTCCAGGCCTATCCTCAAAATTAGGAAGAGACAAATAATTATTTTTTTCGGGGATAAAGAAGTTCTTAAGTTTTAAATATTTATTTTTGAAAATACTTCTAGAGGCAGAGGTTTTACTAAATCTAAGAAGAAGGCCATGACGGAAGGTTTGGTCAACAGATCTATGAGTTTTTATTTAACTTTTAGATTAGTTATTTGAAAAGGAAAAGTTTAGACAATTAAATAGTTTTATTTGCGAGTTTTATGTTTACAGTTACTTACAGTATTTATGTGTTTAGTTTTTCTATAAGCTAGTGTAATTTATTTATTGTCCATGCTTATTTGTTTCCAGTTGTTTTTATAAGTAATTCTCCTTCTTCTATCCCCTTCTGTATTACGATTTTATTTACAGTCTGGCTATGCCGTATTTTATTTGTTTATTTATTTTTGAGTCCAGGCCTTGCGAGTAGCTTAGACCATTTTCCCTTTATGTTGAAGTGTTGAGCCTAGCTCTAACGAGAGCCTAAGCCTTTATCGATTAATTGGAATAATGTTGTAAGTAAATTAAAAGGGATTTTTGAGGCATGTTAGAACTTATTAATATTATAATCAACGTTGGACTTTAAATTGGGTATAAACCTTAATATGCAATTGGAGAACATGTAAACAAATGAATAGATTAGATCTAATTAAACATTAAGTAACATGGGGATGCGTTGTATAAAAAGATAAACATTAATTAGAAATGCTAATAAAACCTAGGATTATGACATGAGGTTGTATAAGGCTTATCAAAGAACTTAAATTATCATAAGTTGAATTAAAATTAATAAGATAAGATAGTGGAGTCCTTTCCGACAGTGTGGGGTTGATTGGGGAAGATAAGTGGCTAATGGGTTAGGTCTGTTCCAGCAACTTGGGGCTGATTAAGGAAGATAAGAGTCCTAATAAATTTATGAAATCCTAGTTTGGATCTGTTCTGGCAACATCTGGCTGATTGGGGAAGCCTAATAAAATAATAAATGGGTACCAGTCTAGGGGTGACTTGTATCAATTGCATTTGGTTGGGGACCTGTATTAGTTAGTATCCTTATTGTTATCTTAGGAGGTCTCACAATGGGTAGAGGCGAGGGCATGCTTATTGTACTGAATAATAAGTGGTCCAAAAAAGGTGGGTATGGGCGCGTTCTGGCGAGACAGTTAGCGTGCATTGTGCCGCTTGGGGAAGATAAGTCATTGTAATACCTGTGGCTAATGGCTATGTCCTTTTAGTTGATGGGTTCGGGATTGATAACCCTGAATTTCACAACTGGCATAGGTTATCACATTATGGGTATAGTAGTCGATCGATGGGTAGAAAATAGGTAAAGCATAATTATTACATCTTGGGCAGTTAGTGCAACAATCTTGAATACGAATGAGAAGCTTATTTTATTCCTGTTTATCTTTCCTGCTATTTCATTTATGCCTTTATATCTTATCGCTCTTAGAATTGTTCATCTGTCCAAATGCTTCCTTAACTTTCTCATGCTAGAAATTACTAGAACTCACCAGATGTACATCGGACCTAGTTTATTTTCTCCTTTTCTCTTCCTTCCCCCTCCCGAAGTTCTTAGGGTTGATGGTCTCAGTAGTGATTTTTGATTATTTGGTTCATCTTGGATCCAGACTCTTTCCAAATTCATGTATTGGTTCACTTCTTGTTTTCTGATCACTGTAATGACATTTGAGAGGGATGGTTTTTATGTTTTTACTTATATACTCTGATATTATGTTTTTTCCATGAGACAGTATGTTTAGTTTATGATGTTGACTATTTGGTATTTTGAAATGTAATAAGTACTGTGGTTTGACTTGCTTAAATAAATGTTTTTTTGAAAAGTTTCCAATGTGTTTAACATTTTTGTCTTGCAAAATTTTAGTTTTTGTTTTGTCACTTTATAGCGCTTCATAAACTTTAACGCATCCTCATATGGGTGACGCTAAGGGGCATAAGGTGTTTCAACATCCATAGGATTAGTAGAAAGTAACCACTGCACTCTAACTCTGTCTCGATTTTTCCATCTTCATGAAAACCACAGTCATCGCTTAGTTTAATTGAAGTAGTTTTTCGATAAATTGATCCAATCCCGACTACTTCAAAAAAACTTTCGAAAATTTCGTTTAACCTTAACCCTGGTTCTTTAGGAAATAAACTAATGAGGACAATAGCAGAGTTCACCTCCAAACCGTTCGTAGGTAGATGCCCCTTATCGCTTTTCCCAAAAGAATAAAAGAAGGTATATAAGCATAATGAATCATTAATAGGGATGACTATGTTGTATAACTCATTCGTTTCCCTTATTTATTTCTAAAGTTGATTTATGGCCAAATTTGACAGTTGATTCTATAACTATCAATGACATACACAAAACAATCAAAGGTTTATTTCCTATAGAAATCACTAAGGCTCTTTTTAATTAATTTCTTTTCGAATAAATTTTAAATCTTCTATCCGAAAAGACTCACATACTTAATCCCCCGCTATAATATGTATTTTAAAACCAAAAATTATAGTTTCTCATTTCTAATTCGTCATTAATGGATTATTATAAACCAATTGCTTATTTAGCTTCAGGACACAACACATTAAGTAATAAATCATTTATAGAAATAATGATTTATGTTAACTACCAAAAACTCATTTGAGCATTTTGTCGAACAGTACAAGTCCAACAACCTTGGTTCGAGCAGCATCATGAAACCGGGTAGGCTCTTGCAAGTCGTGCATTCCAGTGATGGTCAGTCGATCAGTAACATCCATAGGGCTCGGTCGAGCAACAGATCCTTGGCCGAGTGGGTCGAGCATGTCAGCACCATGGTGCTCCTCGGTCGAGTAGCTGTTTCCATCCTATTGGGGTTGAGCTACAATCCCATGGCATTCGGGTCGAAGAGCTCTTCCAATGGTTATCGAGCAGCAACATGTTGGAGTGGTCGGGCACCACATCAGAGATCGAGCACGGCGTTGCCGCACCGGTCGTTCGAGCACTAGTTAAGGGGTCGAGCAGCCTTTCTCCTGACAGGTCAAGCGGAGCATCTTTGCTTGAGAGGTCGAGCAGTACTGGCGGTCGAGTACGGCTCCACTTTGAGGTCGAGCAATGCAATTTAAAAGTGGAATATGGATGCAGTGGCAAAGGTTGTAATATATGACCCCATATTCCGTGAAAGAAAACAAAGCATACGAGGTGGAACGTGAATCAAGCAAGACACACATCAGGACAAGAATAGCAATTATAATATTATAGCTCACGCAAACATTTTTGGCTCATGCAAGCATCTGTTCGCTCGCTCATTAGGTTTTTAGGCCACTCGTTCATAAAGTTCAAGGGTCACGCGTACAGCTGTTGACAACCAGCACCTGCTGTCCCGTGGCATTACCGTAAATACTCCGACGAACGACCCTTACCAAATAACCATAATTACAGCTTTGCCACCTGGGTCTAACTTCTCCTATAAATACCCCCTTTCACAACCATTCAAGAGACGTAACTAAGCTACCCCGAAGGGCTATCATTTCGATTTCCCACCATTCCAAAGCTTCTCAGACTCCACTAGTGGCTTCTTAAGCTCACTCCTTTCTTCAACATCAAGTGGATCTCATCTTCTCCAAACACCATTGATTCTCACTCCAGTTCAATCCAAGTGATCTCCAACCGCCACTACTCCTCTTTAAAGCACATATGTAACACTAATTTTATGATGGAATCAAGGAAGATTATCTAATCACGAGATCTAATTTGTTCCTACTCGAATCCAAGTGAGATCTAAAGCTAAAAGAGAGTAGAAAGTGGGAAATCATCATAAAGAGAGTGAACAGGTGTAATAAATGAGATGTATGAGATGATGCTCTATGTAAATTTCTCCATGATAATGAAATCACTTCAAAAGTGGACATAGATCTACCCTAGATCTAACCACTATAAAAATTCTTGTGTTTACTACTTTTTTATTTGCATTTGTATTTGTGCCCCCATTTTCATTTTTCATGCCGTTTGGTGAAGTGTGATTTCACACCTTTGGTGTTTGAACCACTTTTGATTCAAAGATTTGGCACCCACCGTGGTCCACGTTTACATCTCCTTGCTTCACACTTCTCTAAATCTTAAGAGAGCCTACCATTGAAGCTCTAAGCAAACTTCCATCATAGATTATCCAAATCAACTACGATCCAAGCCATATGACGAATCCTCTCCCACAAGGTTGAGACCCTTGTCCATAATAATGGCCATGTTTTAAAATGACCGCGAGTAAGACACTTGAGGAAACTGCCAATGTTGCTAACAATGAAGCTACACCACCTATTAATCACTTTGAAGTCAGTGAAAACTCCATTGGTGGAGCCGGTGTCACGAAGAATGAAGTGAACGCCGCTATTGCTAGCATGAACCGAAGGATGGATGCCTCTACCAAAGATATGATGGAGAAACTTGACGCCATCCTTAATGCTCAACCAAATCCAGCCGCTCTGAAAGTCCATGTTGATCTCGAAGAAAATGGCAACTCATCTGCTTATGGTCTTAACCGCAACGACAACATGGAAGACGATAATGATTGGCTGAGTGACAAGGACGAAGTTAACGTCGAGGGTTTGGAACCAAAAGCTAAAACTCATTCTGAAAGAAGAGCTCGAAGGGCCACTAGTCCCATCATGGGTGCACCTCCTCGTAGAGAAGGAAAAGGATCTAAGCTCTCTAATCGAGACCACTTGCCTAGACGAACGTTTGGTAAGGACCACAGCTTCATAGAGCGACATAACACTGAAGAATACATCTCTGATATGATAGAACAAATCTTGAAGAGAAATCAAGCTGGCAATGGCGATGAAAGGGATAGGGACTTATCTCCTGACAGGACTCTGTTCACTGAAAAAATCCTCGAAGCAGAGTGTCCAAAGAAGTTCAATCCTCCAACTTTACCTTCGTACAATGGCCTTGTTGATCCTAACTACTTTCTGTTCAAATACGAGTAACATATGAATGAAGCTAAGGCGACTGATGAGATGAGATGCACATACTTTCCTCTCTACTTAGAAGGTGTTGCATCACAGTGGTTCACAAAGCTACCGCTTAAGTCCATAGACCGATTCTTTGACTTGACCAAAAATTTCAAGGAACAGTTCCGCCTATATGCTACCAAAGCCAAGGATGCAATAACACTTTCAGCGATGAAGCAAAATCTAGGGGAATCTGGTAAAGCTTTTTTCAGTCGGTTCAACGTTGCTTTGTCCGAAGTGAGAAATCCAGAACCTCACATAATCCTCATGTCTCTACTCAGCGCCATAGATGAGAAGAGCGAATTCGGTAGATGGATTAAAATGAAAGAACCGAACACGCTTGAGAAATTCTATAAAATCCCTGAGGAGTACATGAGAGTCGACACTAATCCTGCACCTCTCCAGATTATTGATGCTAACCCATTTCTTGAAGCTCGCAAAAATGTAGCTACCCAATATAATTAGAAGAATATTCAAGCGCAGAAACGCGTCAATGACGGGATCGACAACTAGACTAATAAGAAGTCCTGCCTTTTCAACTCATCAGAGCTGATGCCCATGAATGATACTCCTGAAAATATTTATCTTGCAACAAAGGATTCTGAAGAGTATGTGGAGACAATTCCGATGAGAATAAGCGACAAAGTAGCAAACTTGGGAAAATTCTGCAGATTTCACAACCAGCATGGTCATAACACCAATGAGTGCTGACACCTGAAGAACCTCATCGAGGAGTTAATCAGGAAGAATAAGCTACAATAGTATGTAAAGAATCCCCAAGCCATGAATCCTTCTGCAACTCCCCAAGGGCAAGGGGCATCAAAAGACCAATCTGGTCCAAACAATAGAGTTCCTTCTCAAACTGATCCAAGGTCAGTAATCAACTAAGGATCAATGATTGGTGCTCCAATTTCAAAGGCTCAGAATAAGCGATCAACATCGCCACCGCTTTATTTCATGCTCTATTTCATGCTTTACTTCATGCTTTACTTCATGTTATACTTTCTGTTATATTCGAAACTTCTTGTAAACAGTCTATAATAAACTGCAAGTGAAGTACTGAGCATTAGCTCTATGATTAAAGGCGTATATGCCTGAATGAACTCCTTACTTTCAAATATAACAAATCAAAATTTGCTTAAAGTTGATTTCTTATTGTAGGCTAACTATCGAGCGCTTGCTCCTTTAGAATTTGATGAAACATAGTGACCCCAACACGCTAGTTCAGGTGTCATATTCTATAAATATCAGCATACACAAATGCGCAAATAGAGAAGCACCACCTTGAAAAGTGGATGGGAAAAGTCGTAAAGATTCATACAGCGAGAAAGCGCCATGACAAAAAAACATGAGAGCTTCAACTCTTGTCGAAGGGGCACTTCCCTGAAAGAAAGGTTCAAAGCCTCAGTTCCTAAATCAGAATAACTCGCCAAGTCAAGCAACTAGCGAAGGGATTGATAGCTGCCCCGTGAAATGATATAACAACCACTCAATTCATTTGTTTAACATATGATGGAAACAGATGCAAAGAATGGAAAACCATTTGCGTAGCATCTGGAATCCCCAGATGTGAAGAATGTAAATCATTTGTGTAACATCTGATAGAATCAGATGTCAAGAATGAAAAACCATTTACGTAGCATCTGGAATCTCCAGATGTGAAGAATATAATTCATTTGCATAACATCTGATAAAATCAGATGTGAAGAATGAAAACCATTTGCATAGCATCTGAAATCCCCAGATGTGAAGAATGTAAATCATTTGCGTAACATCTAATAGAATTAGATGTGAAGAATGAAAAACCATTTGCATAGCATCTGGAATCACCAGATGTGAAGAATGTAAATCATTTATGTAGCATCTAATAGAATCAAATGTGAAGAATGAAAAACCATTTGGGTAGCATCTGGAATCCACAGATGTGAAGAATGTAATTCATTTGCGTAACATCTGATGAATCATATGTGAAGAATGAATAACCTCTTGCGTAGCATCTGGAATCCCCAGATGTGAAGAATGTAAATCATTTGCATAACATATGATAGAATTGGACGTGAAGAATGAAAAACCATTTGTGTCACATCTAATACAATCAGACGTGAAGATTGAAAATCCGTTCGCATAGCATTTGAAAATCTCAGATGTGAAGAATGACCAATCCATTTGCGTAGCATCTGGAAACATCAAGTGTGAAGAATGATCAATCCATTTGCGTAGCATCTGAAAAATCAAATGTGAAGAATGAAAATCCATTTGCGTAGCATCTGAAAATCTCAGATGTGAGGAATGATCCATCCACTTACGTAACATCTGATTATTTCAGATGCGAAGAATATAGGACCTCCAATTAATTTGTGTGACATCTAATTATCTCAAACGCGGTGGATCATTGGGCATTAAATCCCAGGTCCTCCCCGAGCAGGGGCACTAAATCCAAAGACCTACCCGAGCGGGAGCATTAAATTCCAAGTCCTCCCCGATCGGGGGTACTAAACCCAAAGTCCTCTCCTAATGAGGGAACCAAATATAAGACTTCCTGATTAGGGACACAAAGATATATAAACTTCTCAAAGTAGAAGTCTCATACTAGTCGGCTAAATCAAAATTCCTATTGTGTTGACGAAGGTTAGGGACTTCACGCATGTTGGGAAGCTCAAGTAGCTTTAACCAACAAAGTAGAAACCTCTAACACGTTAACCACAATCAAGGAAACTTGATAAACTGATTACATAGTGTTTTTACAACTCGTGATGACTCATAGCTTAAGGGCAGCACAATGACTCAAAAGCCGAATTATGCTCCGGAAGAATACCATGAGCCCATCATAACAAAACAGCAAACCAAAAACAATGCATTTAGTTAAATTTTGCCTTCAAAATGGATCGTTTGGAAAATTCGGCAACATCAATATGCTCGATACGCCGATCAAATTCATCACACCAATAAGGATCACCTTGGGAAATCCAACCAGAATCTCATAACACAAAGGTTTTCGTCATCTACAAAGCTCCAATGGAGCAAATTTACGAGTTGGGACAAGCCGTCGTGAAATGGGGATTCAAAATTGTATATGCATCCCGGGATAATTCATGGCATCAAAGCAAAACCAAATTATGAGTCCATCCAAAGGTTAAAATAGCTCTTGCCTCGAAAACTCAAATCGAGGTTCCAATTTGAACAGGTACACATTTCGTAAAATGTAAGCCATCATACAAAGATCATATGAGTCATTAAAAGAGTGAGGCTTGAAATCTATAGTCGGAATATATATCGATTAACAGAATTCAGGTATCATGGTGAATTCAAATTAGAGTATCGCAGTTTGACGGGTTATAAACAGTTAGACAAAATAGCTCTGAATAAGTACGTTATTCAATCCCAGTTACGGAATTTACCATAATTTATTTTTAAATAAATAACTAATTTGTTATTGATGTGGACGATCAATAACAAAGTACATGCAAGTGCTTATTTTAATTACAGAATAGGTGACATGAAGCATATGAATTCAATGTATGATCTACCGTAGCAAACAAAAGGCTATAGCTGGATCTCAATGCAAAGTATATCAACAAAAATGTTCAGTTCGAAGCCCGCATTTCTCGTAAGCGAAAAATACAAGCTTAGAGGGGCAAATGTTAACTACCAAAAACTCATTCGAGCATTTTGTCGAATAGCACAAATTCACCAACCTTGGTTCGAGCAGCATCAGGAAACCGGTCGGGCTCTTGCTGGTTGTGCATTCTAGTGATGGTTGGTCGATCAGTAACACCCAAAGGGCTCGGTCGAGAATCAGATCCTTAGCTGAGTGGGTTGAGCATGTTAGCACCATGGAGCAGCTCGGTCAAGAAGTAGCCTCCATCCTGTTGGGATCGAGTTATAGTTCCATGGAAACCGGGTCAAGCAGCTCTTCCAATGGTTGTCGAGTAGCACTATGTTGGAGTGGTCGTGCACCACACCAAAGTCGGGCACGGCGTTGCCGCACCGGTCGTTTGATCATTAGTTGAGGGGTTGAGAAGCCTTTCTCCTGATAGGTCGAGCAGAGCATCATTGCTTCAGAGGTCGAGCAGTACTTGCGGTCGAGCACAGCTCCTCTTTGAGGTCGAGCAATGCAGTTTAAAAGCGGTCCACTAGAGCAGCAAATAAAATATGGATGCAGTGGCAGAAGTTGTAATATATGATCCCATATTCCATGAAAGAAAAGAAAGCATATGTGGTGGAACGTGAACCAAGCAAGACACACATCATGACAAGAATCGAAATTATAATATTATAGCTCGCGCAAACATTTTTGGCTTGTGTAAGAATCTGTTCGCTCTCTTATAAGATTTGAAGGTCGCTCGTTCATAAAGTTCAGGGTCACACGTACGGCTATTGACAACCAGCACCAGCTATCCCGTGGCATTACCATTAATGCTCCGACGAACGACCCTTACCCAATTCACCATAATTACAGCTTTGCCACCAGGGTTTAACTTCTCCTATAAATACCCCCTTTCACAACTATTCAAGGGACGGATCTAAGCTACCCCGAAGGGCTGTCATTTCGGTTTTCTACCATTTCAAAGCTTCTCAAGCTCTATTATTGGCTTTCTAAGCTCACTTCTTCTTCCTTCAACATCAAGTGGATATCATCTTCTCCAATCACCATTGATTCTCACTCCAATTCAATCCAAGTGATTACTAAACGCCATGATTCCTCTTTAGAGCATAGACCTAACACTGATTTCATGATGGAATCAAGGAAGATTATCTAATCATGAGATCTAATCCGTTCCTCCTCGAATCCAAGTGAGATCTAAAGAAAAAACAGAGCAGAAAGTGGGAAATCATCATAAAGAGAGTGAACAAGTGTAATAAATGAGATGTATGAGATGATGCTCTATGTAAATTTCTCCATGATAATGAAATCACTTCCAAAGTGGACGTAGATCTATCCTAGATCGAACCGCTATGAAAATTCCTATGTTTTCTACTTTTTTACTTGCATTTGTATTTGTGGCCCCATTTTCATTTTGCATACCGTTCGGTGAAGCGTGATTTTACGCCTTTGGCGTTTGAATTATTTTTGATTCAAACAGTTTAAATTCCAAAATCATTTATCAATCTCAAACTAATACTACCCTTCGATAAAAATAAAGCCATTCAACTTGGGTTATCTTATTATATCTCAGACCAAGACTCGACATCAAACTCATCTATGGAGTAATAAAAGTTTACTTACTCGAGTTTCCAAATTTCCGACTTAAATGGAACAAATTCCATATGATTTTTTTTCCAAAATAATTTCAATAATCTGTGCTTTCATTCTCTTATGAATTCATATCATCTTTAACTTGATCTATTTCTCTTAGCTAAATCCGTTTATCAAAATTGACTCATTAGTATATATCCATTTTCAAGATCTAATATTAAATCTTAATCTTATTCTTAAGTTAATAGAATTAACTCGAACATTATAGCTAATGAATTTATTAACAATAATAACTACTTATCTTGAAAACATTTCGTAAAGTGAGTCATTTATGTACAAACCTCAATACTGAATAAACTGATTAACTTCTAATCACATATAAAAAGTAATTAGTAAGTCTAATCAGTGTTATCAAACAACTAATTAATTTAAACCTCTTATTAATTAACTTTTAAAACATCATTAATTAATAAATTTATTAACTTCAAATAATCATTTATAAAATGAAATCAAATAGATCACTTTTTAAACAAGATAATAATAATGTTCTTCATTTATTAACTAAATAATAATTAACTATTAAAAACAAATAATAATCTATTAAAAAATTAAATACATTTAAAAAATATAATAAAGTAATAGTTAATCTGTAAATAGACAAATTTAAAAAAAAAAATCTTTATTTAAAAATTAAATAATAGTTTAAAATTTGATAAAATTTAAATAGATATTTAAAACTCTTTTTAAGTAAATATCTAATAATAAATCATAATTAAATACTTTAAATAATAATTTATTCTTTAATAAATTGTTAAATAATAATTAAATTTTAATTAAGTATAAACATTGCAATTTATTTATTAATTAAACTTGATTATAAATACTCTTAAAACATCATTATTTACAAGTAGAAATTATAATGTCATTAGTAAACATGTCTTATGTTTTAAACCATTATTAATGAACGATAAACTACGATGAAACTTAATCAATATGGTTAATCTAAATAATCAAATCAACTTAAATATTTAGTTAATAATTAATTAATTCTTTTGATCTTCAGTTAAAAATGTTTTAAACATTGCTAGATGGAATATGTAACTATTAACTGATTCCATTTAGGAATTTAGACAACTGGAAAACAGTTTCCAGTCTGAGGCTTAGCGAACGTAATGGTACTTAAATAAGTTACCATGAATTTGCACATCCAAATAGGTTCAAATGTCAATGTCGCAACAATATGGCCAAGTTATAAAGGTTCTAACACCCAATAGTTCATAATCAATAGTTAAATAACTATTTAATTCATATCAATCAATATTGATGGAAATTAATCACAAAATTTAAAATGACACTTAGCAAGCATAGAATAGGGTTTTATTCTACTCAATAGATGTGCATAATGATCTATACTATTAAAATTAAATTGACAATATTTTATTTGGCCAAATAAAGAACACATGTGCAAGTTGCATGCTTTAAATGGCGTTATTATTTAGAATAACACTATTTAAATCCCGTCTGTTGTAAACTGCCACAAATTTCTACTTATCCAAACATAACCATCAACTACTCTTAAAACCTCTATTTTATGATATTTTTATTTTGACAATTATGTACGATGATATTATTATATACTAACGCTTACCACATAAGAAATATCAAAGAACAGAATTCAATAGCATAAAGAATTGATGAATAGATTCCAAAAGCATCAACTAATATACTTATATATTTAAGTCTATGTTTAATTTGAATAATTTGTTAAAATCTCTCCTGATATATATAGTGCGACACGTTTTATATAAGTTTTTGCACAAAGGGGATGCACAAGCGTGGCTGTGAGTTCAGCCGGCTAAATATCCTAATTCAGCTGACTGAATGTTGAGTTATTCATATTTTTATATGAATAACCAACCAGCTAAATTATTATTTTCAATCGGCTGAAAATTACCATTTTTGTACTAATTCTTTGCTGCCTCGATTTTCAATCAATTCATCTAGCTGGAATAAATTTTCACCCAATTAAACAATTATTTTCTTAAAGGTTCCTTCTCTTTAACGAAAAGACACAACTTTTAATTCTGAGTTATGTATGTTTCCCTTGATCAAAATCTATTCATGACGAAAAACAACTCTTGATACTATATACAATAACAATAGAATCACTTGTTTCGATCATCCAATCTTATCTAATCTTTTATATCCGCTTACTCTTTGATTGTCAACTTAACTTAATTCTAACATCTTGTGATTGACAAATCACCATTCTCTTCCATATTCATCATATAATATACGTTATATATCATCAAGCAGAAGATTATAGGAAGTTTTAATCAAAGTGGCTTATTCATGCTATCTTAAAGAAGACATTGCAGTCAATCTATTTTTGTCTTCAGTAACGAAGTCCTGATTGTTTATTTAGGTGGAAAAATCCTTTTTCAGTTGCATCAGCTGGTCAAAGTCTTGCTTGGTGTTCCAAAAGGAGTCTGGGACGGGACATTTGACGATGCTCCGAAACTATATATATCCCAGTTGTCATTTTGTTTCATATTATATCTTCTACACTTAGTTTATATTATTACACGTATTTCCATATTGCTCGATCCTTCCCGACTCTCAACTAGTATTAGAGCAAGGACATCTTATAACTATAAAATAGTTATTTGATATCTTGTTAATGTGGAAAACAACACTAGCACTGTTAATAACACTAGCTTTCTAGAAAGTCAACACACTGCACGATCACATCTATTTAAAGGAATGAATTATAACTATTAGGCTACTAGGATGAGAATTTATATCCAAATAGATAGTTATGAAACCTAAGATATTATGCAAAAAGAATAAATTGTTCATACTGTTGAATATGCAGTTATGACGGTACTATTAAGGTAAACAAAGAATAAGCTCTATGCTCAAAAATCAATTTCAAAATGAAGAAAGGTAAAAGTAATAGTGAAATGTACTCTATATTCCAGGATATATATAATTCTCTGCTAAAATTAGGGGAAACTTATACAGACTTCGATGTTGTTCCAAAAAAACCTTAACTCTTTAACGAATGATTAGGAACAAAAATTCTTAGAAATTGAAGAAACTAATGATATTTCAGCCATAAAACCAGAAGAGTTGATAGAAAATCTAATGTCTTATGAAGTTAATATCTACGAAAAACAAGCACAAGAACAAGATAAGAAAAATATAGCATTCCAAGTGTTTAAGCCAAAAATGGTTCAATACCAAAGGTATGTAAACCGTACTTCACCAATGTGGTTAGAAATTAAAAGGAGCCACAATCGCAAAATAAGTGGGAAAAAGTAAATGCACAAGGATTTTTATAGTGGTTCGATCTAGAGTAGATCTACGTCCACTTTGGAAGCCATTTCATTATCATGTGAGAGATTTACAAAATTCATCATCTCATTTTTGCTCATCCTTTCTTTATATGGTGATTTTCCTCGCTTCGCTCTCTTTTAGATTTTGATCTCACTTGAATTAGAGAAGAAATGGATTAGATCTCGTGACCAGATGATCTTCCTCGACTTCATTGTGGAATTGGTGTTAGATCCGAGCTTTGAAGGGGAGTAATAGTGGTTGGAGAGAATTTGAATGGAGCTTGAGAGGGTGGAGAAGATGGATTTCGTTTTGGAGATGGTAGGTCTCGGTTTGGAGATGGATGGAGAGTTGATCTCTAATGGAGGAAGGAGGAGATTCTGATGGGGGAAGGGGGAATTGGTCCATTTGGTGATGGAGGAAGATGTAGTGAGCTTCGGCGACCATTAATGGAGTTTTATGAGAGCTTAGAGTGTTTGAGAATGGTGGAGAAGTGATTTGGGCAGTCCTTTGGTGTGGAAGAAACCCTCCCTTGAAGTGTGGTGAAATGGGTATTTATAGGAGAAGTTTGGACCAAGTGGCAATTCTGTAATTATGGTGCTCAAGTTTTGGGTCGCACACCGGTATATTTAAGAGCCTGCCACTGGAAAGCTGGTGGATGCTACTTTACAGCCACCGTTGGGATGGCAGTGTAGTTGCACGAGCAGGTATGAGCGGGCTGGTATGTGCGAGCGACCAGCTTCACGGGTGAGCGATCAGAAATTACTTAATGACGAGTGACTTGTTGAATGCAATGCATGAGCGAACTCCATATATTATATTTATGTGGCAGACCTTTTATTTATCAAGAGAATACCATCATGTCTTCCTGCATCTGCCACACGCCATGTTTTTTTTACATATAGGTGCGGCTTTGTCCCTTATGAATGTGGGGTTAGGAAACACAAAAGATGCCATTGCCTCTTTACTGTTCCAAAATGGGAACATTTATTATGAACATGCCATTCATTTCTATCTAATTATTCAAACCGTCCACTTTGGCTCTGCTCGACCTGAGCTAGTGAAGGTTGACTGACCGAGCAGCTAGAGGAAGAACGACCGAGCAATGCATGCTTATACCTTACGCATATTTTTGGCATGTCATTTTACATATAGCACATTCGATTCATATGTCTCATGCATTCACATTGACATTGGTTCATACATAACATATATAACACCTTTGAATACCACACAACTTTGTATGTATGATGCTTTGTATAGATGTTACATTACGGTGTGCCATTTATTATAAATTGGTCCATATAAATTCGAAGCTGGTGTTCATACAACATATCTTCTATTATTTGCATATCCACATGTTCTCAATTATATGAATTATCATATGTATGCACGTCCCATGTTTTGTGATAGAGTAGGGCATTGTGCACGAGCTACTTTTATTACTTTTTAGCCACTGCCCATATTTACTTCATAGCAGATTCATGCATTAGTGGATGGTCGACTCATTTGTTGTGTGACTCGCGGACTGCTCGGCCCATATGTTGAGGCTATGATGCTCTAACCATATGTTGTGTTGCCCAAGCCATAACTGGTGTGAGCGACCGTTCCAATGAAGTTGGGTGAGCGAGCCGTAATGTTGGTTGAAGAGTGAACGATCCATGGTGTATAACGTGACCGACCAGTTTTATGGTGCACGACTGATCAGACAAAGAAGTAACCGATCCCGGTAGTGTGCGACCACTTGTGATCGAGCAGACGATGTACGGCCGAACCCTTATGTTGCTCGACCATCTTGCGTTCGACCAGGCTAGTGCTCGTACGCTCTGAGATGAGTTTAAACCATTGTTTTTTCAAACCGTGTTTTCACAACAGGGTTGACATTCTCCCCTTGAAGCTTGTATTTTTCGCTTGCGAGGAATACAGATGAACTTTGTTGTTGATATACATTTGCTTTGAGATCCAATTATTAATTTTTGTTTGTATGGAAGATCGTACGTTAAATTCGTATGCTTCGTGCTACCTGTTCTGTAATTAAAACAAGCAACTCCAAAGTTTTTGACTTATACTCACCATCGACTATCCATAATGATAGTGGATTAGTTAAAAAATGAACTATAAAGAATTTTATTTTGAATTGAATAAAGTGTTTGCACAGGACTTGTTTTATTCAATGGTTTATAACTCGTCGAACAATGTTTGCACAAACACGACATTCAATTTTGAATTCACATTAACACTTGAGATCAACTAATTGACTAAAACTGATTGCGTATCTCAAACGACGCCGTTTTAACGACTTATATGGTGGTGCACAATATTTCCCATTTGGGAAATATGTATTTATGATTTATATTTTGTGCTCCATCTTGTGAAAGTCCTTAATTATTCATGCCCCGGCTTAGGAGGACTTATATATTATGCCCCTGCTAGGGGAGGACTTTGGATTCTGTGCCCCCGCTCAGGGAGGACTTGGGATTTAGTTCCACCGCTTAGGGAGGACTTGGGATTTAATGCCCCTGCTCAGGGAGGTCTGGGGATTTTCAACTTTGCCTCTACTATGGGAGGACTTTGATTTGCCCTTACTATGGATGGACTTTGTTTTGCCTCTGCTATGGGAGAACTTTGATTTGCGCAGTTCCACAAGTTGACCATCAGTTGTCATGGCAGATACGCTTAACTATGGTAAGCAATCGCCGCTGGATTGAGAGGTTTTCTTGACAGAACTTTGCTTGGTTTGCAAAGGTTTGCGTTATTCCGTGGAGCGAACGTTGACCCCCTGTTGGATGCACTTGACCAACCGTTTGGCCTTTGGCAACTCCCCCCGTTCACTTTCCAAGGTGTTGCTTTTAATTGTAACATTCATGCATGCTGATGTTTTTTTGCACTCGCCGCTTGATTTGGTATTATTGGGATTGCCACATCACATTGGGTTTTGAGGAAGCAAGAGTTTGTCAGATAGCCTGTTAATAAGAAATCGTCTTTTAACAAATTTTGAATTATCAAGAATATTGCAAGTAAGAGATTTGCTTAAGCAAATATGCTGAAATGTGATGTTAGTTACAGAGCAAATGTTAAGTGCATCACTTGTAGATTATTATAGACTGTTCACAAGAAGTTTTGAATATTACAAAAAGTAAAATACGAAGTAAAGCATGAAACGAAGCAGGAAGTAAAGCAGGAAATAGGGTGGTGGCGATGTTGATCGCTTATTCTGGGCCATTGAAATTGGAGCACCAATCATTGATCCTTAGTTGATTATCGGCCTTGGATCGGTTTGAGCAGGAGCCCTGTTGTTCGGACCGGATTGGTCATTCAATGCCTCTTGCCCCTGGGGTGTTGCAGAAGGATTCACCGCTTGCGGATTCTTTACATACTGTTGTAGCCTATTTTTCCTAATCAATTCCTCGATGAGGTTCTTCAGGTGTCAGCACTTATTAGTGTTATGACTAGGCTGGTTGTAAAATCTACAGAATTTTCTGAGTTTGTTGCTTTGCCGCTTATCCTTATCAGATTTGGCTCTGAATACTCTTTATAATTCTTTGTTGTAAGATAATTATTTTCAGGAGTGTCATTCAAACGAATTAGCTCTGTTGGGTTGAAAATGCGAATTTTCTTATACTCTTTGTTGTTCTTTCGATTACTGGCACGCTTTTGCGCTTGAGTATTCTTTTGATTATACTGGGTAGCAGCATCTTGGGAGCTTCAAGAAGCGGGTTAGCATCAATAATCTGAAGAGGCACAGGATTATTGTCCAATCTCATGCATTCCTCGGCCTTTTTATAGAATTTCTCAAGCATTCTAGGCTCTTTCATTTTAATCCATTTTCCAAATTTTCTCTTCTCGTCTATGGCGCCGATTAATGACATTAAGATCATGCGGGGCTCGGAATTCCCTTCTTCGGATACAGCAGCATTGAGTCTTTTGAGGAAGGCTTTGACAGATTCTCCTGAATTCTGCCTCATTGATGTAAAAGAAATAACGCCCTTAGCCTTCATAACTTCCAACCTGAACTGATCATTGAATTTCAGAGTTAAATCACTAAATCGGTCGATGGATTTGGGTGGTAGTCTTGTGAACCGTAATGATGCGACACCTTCTGGATAGAGAGGGAAACACAAGCATTTGATCTCATTCGTTGCCTTGGCTGCACTCATGTGCCATTCGTATTTATATAGGAAGTGATTCGGATCAGAAGTCCCATTGTACGGAGGTAGAGTAGGATAAATAAATTTCTTAAGGAATTCAGCTTTGCGGATCCTCTTTGTGAATGGATCTTTGCCGAGGGAGAAGCCTCATTCCCTTTCACTATCCTTATGGGGCATGTTATCTTTCATGATTTGCTTTACCATATCCGCGATATATTCCTTTGAGTTGTTTCATTCTGGAGAGCAGACTTTGATCACTTTTTCGGATGCTCGTCGTGGTGAGCGATCGCGTTTATAAGATCTAGGTCTTTTACTTCCACTATAAGAAGGTGCCCCATTGACGGGACTTGCAAATTGTTGGTCATTTCGATCAGAATGGTTTTTAGCTTTCAACTTTGAGTCTTCGATATTAGCATTGCTTTTGTCAACAAATCCTTCCATGTTGTCATCATGATGATCGGAGGTTGATGAATTTGCATTCTCTTCAAGGTTGATATGGATCTTCGGAGGAGGAGCAGGATTTGCTTGAATGTTTAGGAATGCACTCATTTTATCCATTAAATCTTGATTAGCATCCAACATAGTTTTATTAGCATTGATTAAAGCTTTGCTAGAGGCTTCTATTCGTTGATTCAAGTTAGCTATGACAACGTCTAATTCAGCTTTAGTCACTCCAACTCCGGTCATCGAATTTGCTCCAACTACAAAGCGACTAGCGAGTGGAGTAGTTTCGTTTTTAACAACGTTGTCATTTTCTTCAATGGCTTTGCTAGCGGTCTTTTAATATTTAGCCATGATCTCGAACAAGGCTTTGAATTTGGAAGAGAGTTCGCAGATTGGCCTAAATCTTAGACTTGTAGAATCTATTGTGGAAGTAGGCTCTTAAGATTGAGAGAATTGTGAAGGAAGGAGATGCGAATGCGGCTCCACGGTGGGCGCCAAATGTATAAACCAAAAATGGTTCAACAACACCAAAGGTACCTAAACATACTTCACCAATATGGTTAGAAATTAAAAGGAACCAAAATCGCAAAATAAGCAGGAAAAAGTAAGTAAACGCACAAGGATTTTTATAGTGGTTCAATCTAGAGTAGATCTACATCCACTTTGGAAGCCATTTCATTATCATGTGAGAGATTTACAAAATTCATCATTTTATACATCTCATTTTCGCTCATTCTCTCTTTATATGGTGATTTTCCTCATTTTGCCCTCTTTTAGCTTTTGATCTCACTTGAATTCAGGAAGAAATGGATTATATCTCGTGATTAGATGATCTTCCTTGACTTTATCGTGGAATTTGTGTTAGATCCGAGCTTTAAAGAGGAGTAATGGCGGTTGGAGAGAATTTGAATGGAGCTTGAGAAGGTAGAGATGATGGATTTCATTATGGAGATAGTAAATCTCGGTTTGGAGATGGATGGAGAAAGCTTGAGTTGATCTCTAATGAAGGAAGGAGCAGACATGGTATATTTGGTTACGGAAGAAGATGAAGTGAGCTTTGGCGACCATTAAAGGAGTTTGAAGAGAGCTTAGAGTGTTTGAGTACAATGGAGATGTGATTTGGACAGCCTTTCGGGGTAGAAGAATCTCTCCCTTAAAATGTAATGAAATGGGGTATTTACAGGAGAAGTTTGGACCAAGTGGAAATTCTGTAATTATGGTGTTCAAATTTTGGGCCGTGCGCCGGTTATTTACGGGTCTGCCACTGGACAACTGGCGGATGCTACTTTACAGCTGGCGTTGTGCTGGCAGTATAGTTGCACGAGCAGGTATGAGCAGGCTGGTATGTGCAAGCGACCAGCTTCACGTGTGAGCGACCAGAAATTAGTTAATGTACGAGCGACCTGTTGAATGCAAGGCATGAGCGAACTCCATATATTATACTCACGTGGCAGACCTTTTGTATATCAAGAGATTACCATCATTTCTTCGTACATCTGCCATACGCCACGTGTTTTTACATATAGGTAAGGTTTTTGTCCCTTATGAATATGGGATTAGGAATTACAAAAGATGCCATTACCTCTTCCAAAATGGGAACATTTATTATGAAAATGCCATTCGTTTCTATCTAATTATTCAAATCCTCCACTTTGGAGCTGCTTGATCTATGCTAGTGAAGGTTGACCGACTGAGCAGCTGGAGGAAGACTGTCCGATGAGTGCATGCATATACCTTACGCATATTTTTGGCACGTCGTTTTATATATAGCACATTCGATTCATATTTCTCATGCATTCACATTGACACTGGTTTATGCGTAAAATATATAACACCTTTGGATACCACACAGCTTTGTATGTATGATGCTTTGTATAGATGTTACGTTACGGTGTGCCATTCATTATAAATTGGTCCATATAAATTCCAAGCTGGTGTTTATACAACATGTGTTCTATTCTTTGCATGTCCACATGTGCTCAATTATATGAATTATCATATTTATGCATGTCCCTGTATTGTGAGCGAGCAGGACATTGCGCGCGAGCCACTTTTATTACTTTTCAGCCACTGCTCATATTTGCTTCATAGTAGCTTCATGCATTAGTGAATGCTCAACTCATATGTTGTGTGACTCACGGACTGCTAGGCCCGTATGTTGAGGCTATGGATGCTCGACCCATATGTTGTGTTGCCCGAACCATAGCTGGGGTGAGCGACCGTTCCAACGAAGACGAGAAAGTGAGCTGTGATGTTGGTTGATGAGCGAAAGATCCATGGTGTACAATGCGACCGATCAGTTTTATGGTGCACGACTGAGCATACAAAGATGTCACTGAGTCCAGTTGTGTGCGACCGCTTGTGATCGAGCAAACGATGTACGACCGAACCCTTATATTATTCGACCATCTTGTGTTCGACCAGGCTAGTGCTCGTAAGCTATGAGATGAGTCTGAACCATTGTTTTTACGAACCACGTTTTCACAACGGGGTTAACACCAAGCTATACAAGAAATCAGATTCAAATGAAGAGGATATGGAGTTCATTGCTAAAAATTCTAAAAGAAATTGAAACTTAAAAGAGCAACAAATTCAGAAGCAACAGGATTAACTCTATCAACAATAAATATAACAACTAAACGTCATTAGAATTAGAATGTTATGAATGTCACAAGAAAGTTTGCATAAAGAAAGACTGTCCTGATCGAAAGAAAAACAAATTTAAGCATAAAAAGAAAAGATTCAAGTAGAAAGCTTTCTCTATCACTTTAGATTATTTAGTATCATCTTCATCATCAGATAGCGATTCTGAAGAAAGAGGAAAGTAATTTTATTTCTCTCTCAAACCAAAATACAGTACATCGAAATGTTTTTATATCAGCTACTATACAACCAAAACAGGAAACAGCAAAAAAACAATACAAAACAACGTATAGGAAAAACTGAAGATAACAAAACAAACGAAACAATTTATACAAATATAAACTAACCTGGTACATAATACTCTACATCCCCCCCCCCCCTCTCAATCTTGACTCGGTGTTGAAGAGACAAGACCAAGGTTGGAAGGAAGAAAAGCATGCTGATTAGCTCCTAATGGTTTAGTTAACAAGTCTGCCAGCTGAAGAGAAGATTTAACATGTAAAATATGGATGAAATTAGCATCAACATAATCCCTGATGAAGTGGCAATCAACTCTCAAGTGCTTTGTTCTCTCTTGAAACACCTTATTTTCAGCAATATACTTAGCAGCCAAATTATCACAATAAAGATTAATGGGAAGAGGTATTGTAACCTGCAGATCTTGAAGCAAACATTGCAACCATATCAGTTCACTTGTGGTTCAACTCATACTCCTATATTCAACCTCCTAAGTGCTCTTAGATGTAGTTTTCTGCTCCTTAGTTTTCCAAGAAATCAAAGAGTTTCCTAAGAACATTGTATAACTAGAGAGAGACTTTACAGTGAAAGGACAAGATCCCCAATCAACATCACAATATGCTGATAGATTCAATTCAGATTTAGCAGAATAAAACAACCCAATATCAATGGTACCTTTAAGATATTTGATAACATGTATAGCAACATCATGACGAGACTTAGCAGGATTACTTAAAAACTGACTAAGTTGTTGAACATCATAGGATATGTCTAGTCGAGTCATATTTAGATAAAGTAACTTGCCAATAAGTCTTCTATATGATTCAGGATCAGATAGTAAAGGAGTGTCATTCAAACTCAACTTCAAATTCTTTTGCGTAGAAAATGCAACAAATTTACATTGTTCCATATATGTGTCTCTTAACAGGTCCAGAATATATTTCCTCTAATTTAATAATATACCTTCTTTTGATCTAGATACTTCAATCCCTAAGAAATACTTCAAATTACCCAAATCTTTGATTGTAAAAACAGAGTGAAGCACCTTTTTAACACTATGAATTTCAGTGAGGGAATTTCCTGTGATTAACAAATCATAAACATAAGCAACAATGATAGTAAAAATACCATTAGCAGACTTGATGAACAAAGAATAATCTTGCTTTGATTGAGTATAGCCCAAAATTTGCAACTGCTTACTGAGTTCCAAGTTCCATTGCCTTGCAGCCTGTTTCAATCCATACAAAGACTTTTTTAACTTGCACACTTCTCCTGTTTTTGCCTTAGAATATCCAGGTGGAGGTTGCATGTAAAGTTCCTCTTCAACATATCCATGAAGAAAAGCATTATTAATATCAAGCTGATGGATGTCACATCCTCTTGCAGCAGGTAGAGCAATAACAACTCTTACAGTAGTAAATTTGGCAACAGGACTGAATGTGTATTTAAAATCTTTACCTTTTATTTGCCTATCCCCTCTAGCAACCACTCTTGCCTTGCATTTATTTAAAGTTCCATCTGGATTAAATTTAGCTTTATACACCCATTTACTTCAAGTAGCAGTTCTGTTTGGAGTTAGTGTAGTTATATCCCAAGTTTCGTTGTCTTCAAGTGCTTGTAATTCTGTCTGCATAGCTTCTTTCCAATTTGGATCATTTTTAGCTTGGTTATAGGAATTTGGTTCATGAATAGAGAGAACATTTGCTAAACTAGCAACATATTCTGAACTGAAATGTGCCAATGTGGAGCTAGAAAGAATTTGTTGAACAAAAGAACAATTTGTGGAAGGTTTATGATGTTTGTCCAGAATATATTGTTCAAACTTTTTAGGTAATTGAGTGGGTCTGGCTGATCTCCTTAAAGGAATAGAAAAATTTTTAGGAGAAGATTGTTGTGGAGATTGGATAGATAAATTATCTATTTGTAAATCAGTGGACAAAACGTTTTCAGGAGGATTTAAAATTGGAGTTGACTCATTTAACTGTTGAGTAACAGTCTGTGGTGAATAAGAAATATGTTCTAGTTCAGATAAGGGTAAATCAGAAGACAATGCTAGATTAACAAGAGGATAAGAAGAATTTTCAAAAGGTTCGGAAGAATAGAACTAGTAGAATGATAAGGGAAAATATCTTCCTTGAAAATTACATCTCTACTAATCATAACCTTTTGATTATCCAAATCATAAAGCTTGTATCCTTTCTAAGCAAATGGGTATCCAATGAAAATACATTTCCTTGTTCTTGAAGCCATTTTATCTGCTGTTTTAATTACAGCATAACATAAGCACCCTATGACCCTTAAATGAGAATAATCTGGCACTTTGTTCATTAGAACTTCATATGATCTTCTCCAACCAATAACAGAACTAGGCATTAAATTTATGAGATACGTTGCAGTAAGGAAATAATCACCCCAAAATTTGTTAGGCAGCTTTGCTTGAATTTTAATTGCTCTAGCAGTCTTGGCCAAATGTTTATGTTTGCGCTCTACTCTACCATTTTTTTGTGGAGTTCCTACAACACTTCTTTGATGAATTATACCTTTTGATGCAAATAAATTTGTGCAACCTTCTTGAACTATCTCAGTGCCATTATCAGATCTAACAGTTTTAACAGATGTTTGAAACTGATTTTGAACGTATGCTAAAAAATCTGAAATTATTTTAGCAACTTGATCTTTGTGATGAAGCAAAAATGTCCATGTAGTTCTAGAGTGATCATCTAGAATAGTTAAAAAATACCTAGCACCAGACAAAGATGGTATTTTGTATGGACCCCACAAATCAACAAGAATTAATTCAAACAAGCATTTGCAATGGAATTTGGTATAGGAAATGGTAACTTATGATGTTTGGCAGAAATACAAGATTCACAATGAAATTTACTGTCATTTTTGATTGAAGAAGAAAAAAAGGTACATACTTGAGTTTTCCTAAAGAGGCATGCCCAAGTCTTGCATGAAATAGATCAATGGAAGTTTCCGAATTAGAGAATAAGGAAGAAATACAATGATCATGAGAAACATTGTTTGAGGAAACAATATTATTTGGAATGTCTTTAAGAAACTTATACAAGCCTCCTTGTCTCAAACCAATGCTCTTCACTTGTTCAGTTGAAAGGTCCTGCAAAGAGCAGGAATATTGCTCAAATTTAGCAACTAGGTTATTATGATCTAATAATCTTCCAACAGATAAAAGATTGTGTTTGAATTCTAGTACATAGAAGACAATTTTGAGGATAATATGAGGATTGATAGTGACAGTTCCAATAACAGAAACAGTTTTACAACTACCATCATGCAGAGCAATTTGAATAGGAAGTTTTAGAGTATGTTTTTTATCAAAAATATTTAAATTGAATGCCATATGATCACTAGCTCCTGTATCAATTATCCATGTATTTATATGCTGAATTGAATAAACACATTGAATGCAGAAACAATACCTGCAAAATTCACTACAGCATTGTAAGAATCTGATGAGGAAGAGCTTTGATTGGCTTGAACCATCTTGACAAATTCTTTATAAAATGCAGAAACCATCTGTGGATCAATAGAAGAAGAAGAATTTCCAGTTGAGCCAGTCTCTATAGCAGCGGAATTAGGAGCAGCACCAAGTATGCCATTTGCATTCGAGTTTTCTTGAACATTTGCAACTAGTTTTTGAGGAACTTGATAATTTCTTGCTTTCCACCATTCTGGATATCCAACAATTTTAAAACACTGCTACTTAACATGTCGTCTCATCTTACAATGGTCACAGATTTTCTCATATTTAGCCTTCTTAGCTTCTCTTTTTTGCATTAATGATTTATAATGTGGAGATACTTGACCATTTTTGGCTGGAAAAAAAACATTCATCTCTGTGCACTGAGAACTTAAATTCAGATTGTTCTGTTTCTCTATTTGTTGAAGCATATGATAAGCTCGATTCACATTTGGTAAAGGATCCATACTAAGCAAATTTATCTTGGCCTAAACGTAAGATTTGTTCAAACCAGATATAAACTGAATAAGTTTCCAAAGATGATCCCCTTCTAAACCTTTTTCAAGAAACCACACAAACAATTATCCATTGCTCCACAAGTACAAAGAGGAAAAAATTCTATAATTTGCAATTGATCCCATATTTGTTTCAGATTAGCATAATAAGTAGCTAGATTATCATCATTCTGTTGAACACTCATTAAATTCTTATGAAATTCGTAGATCTGAGGAGCATTCGAGTGACCATACCTTTCTTGAACCTCATTCCAAAGCTGTCTTGCAGAGGAATTGAATATAAAGCTTTCAGAAATCTTCTTATCCATCGAACAGAGGATCCATGCCATAACCATGTAATCGTTTCGAATCCACTTTTGCAGATCTGGAGATTCATCAGATGAACGAAGAAGAGAGCCATCGATGAACGAGATTTTGTTCTTCGCACCAAGCGCAAGCCGAACACTCCGGCTCCAATTCACGTAATTATCCCCATTAAAGATAATCTGACCTAAATGAGAGTTTGGATTATCTCCATGAGAGAGGAAGTATGGATCGTTGTAATTAATTGCAGAATTTCCATAATTTTCTGGATTAGAAGAAGAAATTTCGCTTGAATCAGGCATTAGGGTTACAGAAATTTTCCCTTTCACTCTGATACCATGAAGAAAGAGGAAAAGAAAGAGGAAAGTAATTTTATTTATCTCTCAAACCAAAATACAGTACATCGAAATGTTTTTATATCAGCTACTATACAACCAAAACAGGAAACAACAAAAAACAATACAAAACAACGTACAGGAAAAACTGAGGATAACAAAACTAATTGTACAAATATAAACTAAACCAGTACATAATACTCTACAGATTCAAATAGTGATATAGATCAAGACATTGTTTGTTTTATAGCATCAAAAGATGATGTAAATGATTTATATTTTGATGATCTTTTGGAAATAAATTAAATTTCTAAATAAATAAAAAGAAAGCTTAAAAAATACGAAAAACTTTAGAAAAATAAATAGACTTACAATAGAAGTTTATATGCTCAAACGTGAAAATAAAATCTTAGAAGAGGAGCTTGAAATTCAAGAATCTTGTTCCAATATGACATCTCAACTTTCTATATTAAGTCAAGAAATAGTACCCCAAAAAGAAAAGAATGATATGTTGGCGTTTGAAAACCATATCTTAAAACAAATATCGAAGTATTAGAATTAGAAAACTCTATCCTTAAAACCAAGTTAGTTGACATCACTAAGCATATCTCTAATTTTAATAAGGGCAGATAAAATATTTTTGACATTTTGAATAATTCTCAGGCTATTTCAAATAAAAAAGGATCAGGATATAAGTATGTACCAAAATTTTCTTCTAAGAATAATGACTTTATATATAATAAAAAGAGTAATAACATTACTGCAAAACCTATTTCTTAAAAATCCCCTAAATCTATTAAGATTTGGGTAACACACACTAATAATTTTTTATTTGGAATAAATATATTAAATATTTTATAAAAGATGTTCATAAAAATGAAAATTCACTTATAAAGGAGATTACGAACCTTTACGGGGTTGGCTTTCTAAGATCTAACTCTTAGAACCTAAATAAATGGTTGGTACAATTGTTTTATTCATGTTAACCGCAAATATGTCAACCCCGAAAAGAAGAAATGCCCTTGGTTGGATTCCCAGATTTTGACCTTAGTGAGATATAATCCCCTTTCGCTTAGCAGGACCATATGTCTTTGTTGGACATGAATGGTTTTCGATAGGAATAATCATGACTCATGCATAACAAAGATCATAAGATAAGCAAAAACACAAAAGATACCACTAACCCATTATATACTTTCAGTTGGTCTTCTTTATGAATCATCCATATTGGTACAAATACTTTAGGAATTGAATTGAATAAAACCCCATATTGATTTAGGAATCAGGGTTTTCTTCCTAGAAATTTAGTACAAGAATTAAGAAAATCAAGAAAAGATCCCCTCATATGTACCCTTGGGGCCATATTTATATGCATGGGAGACCATCTCATTATCTTGGAGTTTTAATTGATGAGGAACCGTAAGCTGGTAAAGGCTGGAAGCTCAGCAAGTGGGTTAGATGGATTTGTCGTTTGTTGCACTTAAGATTGTGATGAGTTACCTATAACAATAATAGGCTTGTTAAGTGTCCCATGATAAGGAACTACTATGGTGCATCTGCTGACGTTCTTTAGGAACACGTATCTGAAAGTCATGAGAGAAGTGAGCTTCAATGGGCTTTTACCCTTCAGATGTTTTGAAGGGACTTTCCTTTGCCTAAGGGTATACCATGCTTACTTCGAACCTTCGAAAGGAGATCCTTCCAACCATTTCAGAGGGTTTTATGTTTTTTTTTTTTTTTTTTTTTTTTGCAAGACCGACCGGTTTTTATAGTGATCCGTAACACTGTTTTATTATTAAAAATTGAAATACATGAGAGATCTGGTGATATGCAAAGTACATATCAGCAAGTGCTTCCACACATGGAAGACAAGAGCTACTTTGACAAACTTGATTTCAATGACACTTTACATTTTATAGTCTCTTCTTTTCCTAAACTACCCCAACTGAAAGCAGACAGCTAGCCTTTCTCGTGTAGATTTCTTAGCATCTCCTTTTTTACGCTCCGAGTGACATGTGTCTTAGGATCTGCTTTATCATTGGAGCTGGAAATCACTGGATCAGTGATGATGTCTGGAGGCCTCTCCTTGTAAGCAGAAGGGGGCACAATATGCGCATATGGATTGGCCGGTTTGTCTTTGATTATTGGTGATTTTCGCGTCTTTTTCTTTCCACTATCAATAACTTTCTGAAGAACAGCTGACACAGAATCAAGTTGCGCTGTATGCAACTGATCAAAAACAATACCAGAACAAAATGCCTTAAAGTTCTCTTGCTTTTTCACTGTTGCAATGTACTCTGGAGTATTAACATCCTTACTTGCTAGCTCAGCATGGAGCGCACTTGAGATAGCCAAGATGTCGGCATTAATAGTTCTAATGTGGGTCGATCTAGCCGATTCTATGGCACTCATTTCAGAATTATTTTCCTGTATGTGTTTCTCATTTGGTGTAGAAAAAGCTTCTGCACATGACTTTTGCAAATCATATTCTTTGCAATTTGAAACTTTAGAAAAGGTAGAAAGAGGTTCACCATCATGTAAGTCTTCATGTTGCTTCCCGTCAGTTTTAGCTTCAGGCACCATAGGTGCACTGTTCGAAACTGTACAGATTGTAGAAGTAGACTTGCTGGCATTTATGACTTCATGTCGGTTACCATCAGATTTTTCATCAAGCACATTAATTGCATCAAGAATATTATTCCCTTCAGCTTTTGCGTCAAGCATAGGCGCTCCTCCGTTCCCGTAATCCATAGGAATCTGAAATGATTTTGACAATATTCCATCAACGAGAGCGATTTGTTCATCAAGTGTTACCTTTTCAAGGCTGTCATCCACTTTTTTGTTTGCTTGAGGATCTACATCGCATCTCTGAAGTACTTTGCCTGTTGCAATTAACTTATTCACATTACTACCAGTGTGTTTCATTTTACCAGCTTTATTCATTCCAGCATTCACAATTTCCCCTTCTTCAATTTCATAATTCATTTTATATCCATCGATTACCTCTTCACACTCGGGCAAAACCGAGAAGCTGTTTGAGGTCCCAACAGCTTCAACAGCTGGAGATTTGTCGGTTATTGCTTGCTTCCCCTTGACCTTACTATTTACTGCAAGTCTTACCAATTTCTTTTTCTTATCCACACTGGTCCATATACTGTCCCTGGTAGAAGCTTCGTTGCGTGATCTTTGTTGTACTCTTTTAGTTTTATCATTATTTGTTGTGGTCACATTTACTTCACCTTTATCCTTTTGATGTTGCGTTGAGATAACACTACAGTCCACTACTTTATTTGTTGTTTCACTTTCCTTTTGTTTAAGATTCTGGCACTTATCGGTCAAATGGCCAAAAACTTTGCAATGCAAACATAATTCAGGTTTCCACAGATAATAAACCTTCACTATTTGTATAGTTCCGTCTAGGTTACGAACAGGAAATTCGTCAGGTAATGGAGAATTTGCTGATACCTCAACCATGCACTTTGCGTATTCGAGTCTATTAATACTTTCGGTGTTAGAATCCATACACAGAAACTTACCGACTCTGGTGGCCAACCAACTCACCCCCCTCTTCGACCAGGCAACAAGCGGAAGATTAAACATCTTAATCCACACCGGCACTTCCTTAACGCTGTTTGCAACATTACTTAAGCTTGGTTCCCATGGCTTAACAATAAATAGCTTTTTGTGTATTATGACAGGATCAGCCTCAAGGACCCTAATTCGATCTGCCAAAGACGGGAACTGAAAGAAAAATATAGTTCCATTCGATTTAATTTCTATAGTACCTTGAGCGCCCCAGTGTTTCTTCAGGAAATTGACAACAGTAAAGTATGGCAGCGGAGCGTCCAAGAAGAAGCCTACAAGGAAACCATTCCACTGTTCTACGCAAGCTTGAATTATGCCGTCAGTTGGAACAAGGTTTTCCCCCGCAAATTTCAACTCAATGTCATTGACTTTGAACGTGCCTGCGTTTAGAGGCTTTGCAGCAAATAGGGAGGACCATCTTTGCTTTGGGATGGGATCTGGGTAGGAGAAAAGGTTGTGTGGAGGTGGATCTTTTGAGATGAGAGGGATAGCTGAGATCGGAGGAGGGTCAGGCGAGGGAGGGATGGGTTTAGGCGGCGGATCTGGGTTTTGAAGCTTTTGGGGAGGAGCGTTGGGAAGCGGGTTCGGGTTTCGGGAAAGCAAGATGTCTGCCATTTTTGGGAAAGCGAGATGATATCTAACTCAATTTTGAATGAAACTTTGGGGACACGAAGACTATGTCTACCATGCCCTTTGGTTCAGCCGGTTTTATAGTGGCCGTGTACTATGTTTCGGTATTGTGGCCGCTGGGGATCGAACCTGTGCCACTGCAAACTACATGCAGCAACTCATGGTGTTCGTAAACCACCGGACCACTAGACTTATGCTGGTTTTCAGAGGGTTTTATGTTGTTTCTTGTTGTACTTCCGTGATCCCATTAAGTGCATGTTTCTCCATTCTTAGGCCTTATGCTGGTTAGGGACACTCTCTAATGCCAAACATTAGTAGATGACTACTTTCAATTTGTCTGAATGGGGGACCATGGATCAAAAGCTTAATTTTTGCTACTTCAATGTCTTTAACGGAGATGTTTGCATGGACGTGAGCTTACCCCCATTGACCAAGCCGAAGGGGCCTTCTTCAGTGTTCTCGTCTCTATACAACCTATGGTGTTATCCTCGGTGCTTTTGGTAGTGCAAAAGGTTTATTTTACTTCTAATCCGGGTATTCTCGAGGGCTTCCTTCTAATCATTGTCGGTGGTTTCCTGGAAGTTTTAGGCAAGCGGTACCAAGTATTTCGGAGGCTCTTATCCCTAAGAAAGCATGCCCCCCCAGCCTTTTCATGTTTCATAAGTGATTCTTTATAATTTTTCAAAGGCGCTCCCTGGGCCATCCGAAATATCTTTCTACATACTTTATTCTGGTTCTTTCAACAGCTCAAGCTTTGATACATTCGCAGTCTACTCCCGCTATCTTTGAAGCCTTACTCTTATGACATGCCATGTAATTCACTGCTATTAACCCTAGTGGCTTTGCTTTTTTGTCATCCTTCTTCCATACTTTGCAAGGTAACATGTAGGCCCTTTCTAATATGAAAGAAGCCTTTGTTCTTTAGGACAAAGTTCTAGATAATCATGCTTGTACCAAATGTAAGCTCCTGTTTTCACCTTCTCTCCTATATCATCAATAATAATTAATTGATAGTTTCATCCTTTTTAATTTAGATTAACTCACTTTTAATATTCTAGATGCTAATTTTGTTGATTTTGTAATTTACTTTTAAGAAAAAGTAGATTATCACATAAAGACTGGAAGACCGAATGTACTTCCCTATTCAGTGTTTTGAAGACTGTTACGAAAAATCTGTTACCATTGTTTACTCCTCTCCATTCTAGAAGGCTTAAAATTACTGTACGACCTTCAACTGACCCCTTTAACAATTGGAATACTAGCAGTTTGAAAGATCAATTGAATGTGTATGACCCGTCAATGATAGGCAGATATACAGGAATTTAAGCTGGAAACCCATAAAAAATTGTAAAGTCAGAATTTTTAATGATTGCTAACACATGTGCAAAGTAACATCAAACTATCAGTAAAATAACATAAATTATTAAACCATTATCAGAAGCAAAAAGACATTGAATTCCAAATTCATTAAAAGTAGTAAAAATAATCAGAGAGTAAAACAGATTCATCCATAATAATTAAAAATTCACCAAGAGAAATTTAGAAACACAAAGTGGTCGTTCAAGCAGAACCAATTCGCCGACTCATGGGTGGGAATCAAGGAGCAATATAAATATCAAAATTCATTTTTAAATCATCCTCTCATGAGTTGAAGTCTGAAAGCATCAAGAATATTAAAGAATCATCCAAGGATGCCATCACATGAGCAAAAGTTAAATCTATTACAAAGAAATAAAGTAGCAACCATTTATTAACAACAGTCCAAACTTAGCACCCATCAAGAGTATTTGAAAGTAAAGTGCAAACTGATAGCTTTCTGCATGAGCTTGTAAGTCTAAAATCAAAATCAAGCCAAACATCAATGTTCTCTGATACTCAAAAGTGATAAGGAAATCATAAAATAAAATCTTCGATGAGAAATGTTATTACGATGAATGCATCATCCATTCGTAAATTAAATTGGAAATGAAAAAGCAAAAAGTAGAATAATAGGTTCCGGATTCATAAAATAATCTTGAGTCAATTAGCGGCAAAAAAATAAAAATAAGGCATATTAAGAAAAACCCCAACCGCATGGTTCCAAGCTAGAAATTCAGGAAGGCATAGAAATTCATCAATCAATGGCAAAATCATCAAATCCAATCACCCATGAGTTTGAAATGAAAATTGCCAACTCATAGGAAAGAATCATGAAAATATCAAAGACATCAACACTCATTCAGAAAAACTATCTCATGGGCGAAAATTTACAGTAAGGATGAAAGGATCGAAATTTATGGAAATATGAGTTGCTCGATTAGAAATGAATCGTGTCCAATTTCATTAGAAAGGATCGTATCATTATCGTAATTCACTTGAAAAATACCAAAGTCAAATAGGCTGCTTCAATATTGGCATCAAAGAGCCAGCAGAAAAATTTAAATATCACCCATGTGGATGGTATGTAATTAACCAAGCACTATGGGGGGGATGATTGAGCAAACACAAATTACTTGTATACTCCTTGGAGGATTGTATGAAATGAATTCAAATAAAATACACAAATGACAAAGTCTTTAATATACCTAAAGGTGATTTTCATATGTATATGGGACTACTTCCAGAATAAGTTATTCCTGCTCCTAAGTTGGTTAATCACTCAGTAGAAGTTTTGTTCAGCTTTATAGCTATCTGAACCTCCAATAGAAGTTCCATTCAATTGTTTCACCGTCCAACCATTCAGCAGTAGTTCCATTCAATCATCCATCAATTTTGTTATTTAATAGTCAAGCAAAGTAGTTCCATTCGGTTGTTTGATTCCCTAATCGTTTAGCATGGTAGTTCCATTAGGTCGTCTAGCCATTTAACCGTCTAGCTAGATAGTTACATTCGATTCTCCGGCTATTGGGCTACTAAAGTCTCATCCTTTTCCTAAGGCCATAACATATGCAAATGAATGATTACTCTCTAAGAGAGCGACGCTAATCCCAATATACTAGTAATGCACTTATTATTAGCCCCACTTTGGGGGAACTCTACTTGGACGAGGCATACGTGCTATTATTATCCCTACTCACGGGACACTCCATTTGGTGGAGATGTAAGTTTGAAGCCCCTCTTCTTGGAGGCGCTCCACTTGGTGGCGCTCTACTTGGTGGAGATGTCACAGCTTCTCTTCTTGGAAGCTTTATTTTATTTGGCTTATCTTCTGAAGGCTTTATTGGTTCGCCTTCTCTTCTTAAGGCTTTATTAATTCGCCTTCTTTTCTGAACACTTTATTGATGGTCCATGTTTGAGATCTATCATCAAGAGTATGTCCCATACTTCTTATAGAAACATTCAGATGTCATCAATATGATATGCTTGATGATGCCAGTTTACGAAATCTTTGAAATAAAGGAGATAAATTTGAAGAAATCTTATGTTAGCCAAGAAATAGTTGGTGCTGGATGCTTGTTCTTTGCATATTCCCTGTGCGACTCCTATCGGAATTTGTCAGGCTTCGCATTGGTTTTCTGTTTATTCAAGAAATAAGAGCCTTTAAGATTAAACAGGTTTTTATTTTACCTACAAAGGCACTTGAACTTATTTTAGTAGATGCTCAATTACAAGTAAGAATTAATGTGCCATGCTTAATGAAAGTGATCATTTGAGATAAGAGGCTTATTGTTAAGTTTCAATCAGATGTTGAGATATCTTTGGTAACTTTCCCATAGGACACCCTACAAACTTTTTAAGTAGGATCTCTTTATTTTTGGTTTAGTTTTCTCTTTACCAATTCGTAGCATTGATCGATTCTATGTCCATCTGTCTTACGATAGGAACAAAAACCTTTTTATTTGTTGGATTTTGGAAAGCCATCCACGCAAAAATTAGAACTGAATTCTTCTTCCTTTTGAACTTTTCATTGGGTTTTCTACGTGTTGAGCAATTCCTCCATACGAATGAACTTATCGCCTTTAAATTAAAATTCATGTAATCCTTCGCATTCATTTAAGATAAGCTCTTTCCAAAAAGGTTTGGTATAAATAATCCTGAATGCACAACTACTAACTTCTCCCTAACGGTTGCCCCTTTTACAATGAACAAATTAGTATGAAACCTTTTCAAATTGTTGTCAAGCGACTCTTTCGGCCCCTTCTTGATATTGGTTGACTCATAAATGTTTATCAGTAGATCTCTTTGCATATGGAATTGTATGCTGAACACGGGGGATAACTATTCCTATCTTTTGATGATTGGACCATAATAATGTCTGCACAACTTGCTAGCTTTTTTTATGAAGGGTCGTCAAGAAGATCTTGCATTGAAGTGCTCTAGAGGAGTTATTCAAATCCATGTAACCTTTAAAAATGGAAAGGTGCTTTTTAGGATCTATAGTTCCATCACATATTTGTTGAGGCACCTTTATGTCAGATGGGATTTTTTCAGTCATTATTTTTTGCTTAGAGAATGAGAACCCCTGCAATCTTTTCTCATCTTTTGGCATTAAGCTTTCGTTTTCTTATGAGGTGACTCCTTTTTTCAATACTGGTTTGCTCTTTCATGATGCTGAACTACCTAGTAGGCTCGATAGAGGTTTAGCTTGGCAGTTAAAATTCTAAAATGTTACCACTTTAGATTCCGCTTCATAGCGCTTTGTTTCAGAGGACAATCGAGCTAAATCTTCCTCGATGGACCTTCAAGTAGTGCCAATTTTGTGAAGCCATGTTTAATCTTCCCATTCCATTATTTGTTCCTTTTGAAGGGTAGATTGTCCCCTTTCTAGTTTTTGCTATGCAAAAATTCGATAGTATGCTATTTTCCAAAACGGACGATCAAATAGATTCCTCCTTGACACTATTTGCCGATCTAACCATCTTGTCGTTCTTGATTCTAGTACGTACAATTATAATAAAGCAGGATATATGAAGGAGGTTACCGTTTAAGACCTCCATCTAGCGCTAAAATGTTGACCACAAAAATGGTCAACGCACAAAAGAAGAAATCCCCTTGTTTGGATTCCCAAAAGTGAACCCTTACTGATATATAATCAACTTGTGTTTAGCGGGGATAAACGTCTTCGTGGACATGAATGGCTTTTAGCAGGAATAATCATGAATCATGCATAACAAAGATTAGAAGATAATCTAAAACATAAAATTTACCACTAACTCATTGGATACTTTGGGTTCGTCTTCTTTATTAATCATCCAGATTGGTACAAATATAGGAATTGAAAATGAATAAATCCCCAAATTTTAGAAATTTCGATTTTTTTTCCTTAGAAATTTACTATAAGAGTTTAGAAATTGAAAAAAGGACCCCTCTTCTGGGCCCTTGGGTCGTGTTTATAGGCATGGGTGACCACCTTGTCGTCTTGGAGCTTTACTTGATGTAGAACCGAAAGCGTGGCAAGACTGGATCCTTGGCAAGACTGGACGCTTGGCAAGTAGGTTAGACGACCTTCCCTCAAGTCGCACTTAGAATTATGATGAGTTATCAGGAACCGTAATAGGCTTGCTGAGTGTCCCTTGATGATGAACTACTATGATGCTTCTGTTGATAATCTTTAGGAAAACAGATCTGCAAGTCATGAGAGAAGTGAGCTTTCATGGACCATTGCCGTTTGGAGGTTCAAAAGATGCTTTCCTTCTTCTACGGATATTCCTTGCTTAGTTTGGATCTTCGAAAGGATGTCATTTCGACCATTTCAAAGGGTTTCACAATTTTGTTTCCTCTTCTTCCGAGACCCCACGGAGGGGCATGTTACGCCATTCTTAGGCCTTCAGCTTGTTAGAGACACTCTCCTAATGCAAAACATTAGTAGATGACCGCATTGAGTTCCTCAAAATGGGGACCTTGGGTTGAAAGCTTAATTTGTGCCTCTTCAATGTTTTTAGTGAAGACGTTTGCATTAATATGAGCTTACCAAATCGGCTAGGCTAAGGGGCCTTCTTCACAACTTATATCTCTAAACGACTTCTAATCTTATCCTTGGTGCTTCTGTTAGTGCGAAAGTCTTACTTTATTAATCCAGGTATTCTCAAGAGCTACCTTCTAATCTTTGTCAGCGGTTGCCCCCAATGCTTTATGCAACTGCTACCCCGATTATATAGTCCTGATAATGTTTGTTTGAAAATGATACAGATCTTATGGGATTTAAAAAGATAATTGGTTATATCTTTAAAAAGATAACAAAACTTGTGGGAGTTGGTGAACTGTGATGTGTAATGTTGTATGTTTTGACACCAATTTATGAATGGTGTTTTATTATTAGTACTATGGTTATACTTATATAGAAGAAAGATACATGATTTTATCTTTTAATGATTATATTTTAAGTTAACCTAATTTTAGTGATGTTATTGTGATGGTTGATATTGAAAATTTTAATGATGAATTAAATAGTGAATTTGTGTTATCTGATGACATGAGTTTTTAAAATGTAAAATGTTCATAATGAATATAATAATGAATTTACTGTGATGGTTGTATAATACTATGTTGTATTAACATATATTCAACAAAATATATAAGCTTTTATCTTTCTTAGCTTAGCTCTATAATAAAAATGAGTATTGAAAATTCAAGATAAATTATCAGAATTTCATCTTAAAATTATCAGAATTTATGTTACAGGTTGTCAGTTAAAATTAGATATTATAAATTAATTGTTATTTGGATTATGGTGTTAGTAAGTATGTAAAAAATATAAAATGATTTATCTTTTATATTTTAACTACAACACAGTTTACATAAGATAATAAGTTCAAAAAGTTCATTATTATAAAACAAGTAGTATATCAGTTTTGTATACTATACTTATTCAGTGTAAAACCAACCCTAAGTATAGCTTTGTATCAGCTGTAAAATCATAAAGATAAATGATTATATATTTTTGGGCAGTAAAAGATAGTTTGATATATCAAACAGTGATTTAGTTAAATATATTTACACAATTTGAAAAGGCTACAACAGTAAATTTATAACACAGTTAGAATATATTGAAGTAGTGCTGTTAAACCTTGTAAGTTTTACGAAAATTTTCATAATCCAATGCAGTACACAGACAATCAGCATACACAGTGAAACGACCCGAATTTCCCCGTGAAGGAAAGCACGGATTGAGTTGAGAACACGACAAATCAGAACACAAACAGAAGAATATTTCATTGTTTATTACATCAATTCCATCAGAATACAAGAATATACAGAGTATGAATTAATATTATACCTCAGAGAAATATCAGAGTTTTTAAATTACAATATTGCAGTGGAAAAATAATACAAAACACAACTGAAGGAGATATACGGATACAGAGCTTTCCGGATATCATTCCAACTGTAAACCAGGTTCCTGTGAATATAAATCTGCAAATCCAAAACTACTAGCTGCCCGTGTGGAAAATAGGGGCACCCAGAGTTTAGGTTAAAACAATAAACTCCAGGTTAGTCGTGTGACTGGTGTGAGAACTAAAACAGTCATTTAAAACTTTACTTTAAAATTAGGTAAATCGAGGGACCACGCCGTATAACACGGAACGGGTTTACCCCCAAGAAAACCAGTGCATAAAACAAACAGCGCAATGCTAAATAAAGAACAATGAAGCTATTATAAGACCCAAGTCACATCACATAATGCAACGCAAGCCGGAGGATAGGGTTTTACCATATAATAGCCAAATAATGCTTGATACGCGATATTTAATCTTTTATTATTACTATAAGTGTATAGTGTCAAAACAATTTCAGTCACAAGTATCAATCATAGACGGCATGAGTGCCCCATCCCACTATGTCGCCATATATAGGATTACAACTAAAACCGAATTATCACGTATTGGAGATTGGATTTTCGTCATGAGTCGAGGCCAGGGGCAAGCTCCTCACCGCTTTGAGACACTCTAGCAAATGCCCCAGGACTACACACTCTGGGTAGCAATTGGAGTCGGCTCGGCCGGTCCTCCGTTACGTTTGAGGATTAGTTATTCCTGAACACATGTTTCCCGGTCCTACCGGACCTATATCCAAGGCGCCTCGCATTCCAACATCCACAAAGGTATAATAATCAACGATGTCAGGGCTAGTAAAACGATGACACCACCCATAACTAGAAAGAAACGTCGTGTTCTCCCAGCGGTCCATATCCCGTTTTTAACTCATACCGAGGTGTGAGGCCCGCGAATCAACGTTATACACAAAGCTACGCTGTATTAAAGCCGTGCTTAGATCATCAACCATAAGGCTCTGCTTTTCAACCGAAGTCTTGATCATTTGCATCTCAGTATGCCACACAGGCAATTCATACCATGCGACTGATATCTATCGATATATAACCTCTGAGCTCGTACGTCTTAGAGAATGACGTTAAGAAAGAGAATAAATTCGTCACCGCCAAATAGATATATATTTAATATAAATCAATCAACACATAATAAAATCCAATGTCAGACACACAATCCATTTACAAGTCCGTTCTGGGTCTGAACGAAACCGGAGGCACCTTATACCTCGCATATCCGTCGATCTCCAAATACGTCTGGACGATCACCAACTATTTCCCTCCTCTTGGGTGTATAACCTAATCATGATCACCAGTAATCGTTCAAACGATGTGAAGACCTCCGGTCTTCAATCACCTTCTTCATCTTTGACTTATCGTCGAATCAGTTATTCAGAATGGGATAGACCCGGTCTTTCCGAATAACTCGCGTATATAATAAACAAGTGCTATAAAAACACAACATACGCCTCATTCCAATTCTGAATATTCTTTTATTTAAATATTCACATCTTTAGGGATTTGTTCCCATTAATTTTATCAAAGATAAATTCTTTAATCTTCCTTTGGATATCATTTCAAACCATATTACGGTTTTTCAAACTAGTCGGGATTAACGAACCATACCGAAGTAATCATTTATTTTATTTCCCAACCCCAACCTATTCATCCCATGGAGCAGAACTGTTATTACCCCATAACTAGCATCACAGTGTTATCGGTAAATTTAATTACCATTTTCCGATCAAATCTAATTTAAGATTTAACTATCGCTAGGAGCAAAACTAGCGATACTCCACTCTCGATTATTTTCCAAATTTGATAATTTAAATTATCAATCCACCTTTCAATCTAAATAAAGATTCATTAAAACTCCACTTAGTTGTAATCTTCCCAAAAATCAATATTAATGATTATTTAACTTTGGAAACACAAACATGTCGCATCAACAATCTACACCATACTATTGATTTCTACCGGTATATAACCTCTAAGCTCGTACGTCTCAGAGAATGGCGTTAAGCAAGAGAATAAATTCTCCGCCGCTAAACAGATATATATTAAGCAGAGATCAACCATATAATTCGAAATACAACGATAGACATGTAATCCTGTCTTTTACTGGGTTAAAGAACTAATGTCATTTAAAACACAGTTCACGATAAACCCAAATCACATTCCATTAATTATGGAATATTCACGGAAAAACAAATCAATATATAATCGATATCAATTTCTGTATCCGACTAATAATATAAATGGAATAACGACAAAGCCTTTTAAATTCCATATTATTAACAGTCTTCCTCCAAAGAATTTCATTTCGATTATTATCAAATCGAATTCCATTCAATTCCAATTCAATATATTAAACTGGAAAACTTTACTTTGGAAAATTCCCATAAAATATTAATAAAAAGATTTATAAATTCCAAATGACATTTCACTGTAAATCGGGTTAAAGAACGAATGTCATTAAAAGCACAGTTCACAATAAACCCAATTCACATTCCATTTATAATCGGGTTAACGAACAAGTGTTATTTAAAACACCGTTCACGATAAATCCAAAAATAAATTCTAATTCAATTCCAATTAAATATATTAATTAATTGGTATACTTCATTAAATCTAAATAAAAAGATTTAATCTTTTTCTCTACTAGGTTTAAGAACAGTGTTAATGAAGACACCATTCACGACAAACCCAAATCCCATTTGATATCAAATACAAGGCTCTGAATAGAAAATATATCGGCTTATATTCAATATCAAATACAACAGCCAACAAATATCGTATTGGAAATAACGATATAAATGTATCTTTCAAATTTCCATAACAATATCTGTATAATCACGAAATACAACATCGAAATATTCCGAAGACAATTTTAATTCAAATCCATTTCCAATTTATATATTGGAAATTCTGGTTATTTTTAATGCCATTTCCAATCCAATTTAATTATTTTAAAAAAATATTGAATTTATAATTCTAGTTCAAAACTGGTTCATTTCGATAAAAATATATTTTTATCTTTTCAAATAGGGGATTTTTCATCCCAATTCTTTCCAAATCATTTTATTATGATTTTACACAAATTATCGATATTTTTAATAATTTTATCAAGGCCCGTACAGTCGATTTCCATAAACGGCCATCGAACTGCACTTACAACGACCTTTTCCAAATTAGATTTGGACATAATTCCAAATCCAGCCGTTAGATTTCTAATTTCTCATATTTGTTAGAAAGATTTTTTCGATACGAACCCAACGGTTATGGTTTTAGGAGAATCCGACGGTCGGATCTCCCGTAATGTCCGTTCGAAGTCAATGGTCGAAATTCACGAACTGCCGCAACGCGTTCTATTCAGGCCATTTTATATAATATATATATATATATATATATATATTATATATATATATATATCGTCGATTCACTTTTAAAACGTATTTTATAAATCGTTTTAAACTCGTTTTCAAAACGATTTCAACTTCATATTCAATTTCAAATCAAAATGGAATATTCCATATCATCGATATATAAATGATAATATTTACAAAACATTAGATTTTGAAATCAATTCCTTTTCGATATTCATTATAAAAAGGAATAAAATTGATATAAATATCATTCAAGTCAAAATGGCGTTAATCCAATCAACAAGGCTATATATATTTAAATATATTCGTGTCCATTCCAAATCGGACATCAAAATTTGATTTTGATCTTTTACTGAATATTATTTTAAAATATTCATTATTTTAAAATAATCATTATTTTAAAATATTCATTCTTTCTGAACTGGAATCAGACACAGTCAATTACCATATAATGTTATTTATATGGATTTCATACAACACATGTGTACAACAACAATCAAATACAGTCAACCATCATCCAAAGTGCATTCTACACTGCATAAGCATCAAATATAAATATTCAATGCTTACATAGCCTGTCAATCTATCGATCGACATACAGCTAATTATTGGGATTACTGTATGTCCAATATCATCCCAATACCCGTGTAGGGTTTCAATCAATCAAACACAGATTTTATTTGTGCAGTTGGGCGATGTGTAAAATTTAACGTCCCAATCAGTATTAGTCAAATGTGTGTATATAAACAAATCGTTCGATTTGTTTATAAATATTTATTTTATTTCATATACACGTTAAAAATTATATTTTTAACTATAAAATATTTATACTCATTCCACATCACACAATCAATTTCACAACAAAATCAATCAAACAAACAAGTCGTCCATGGTCTGTGGACGACAGTTGTCGGGTGCTACTAAGCACCGTCTGCATCCTGCTATATATTTTACCTAGAAAATAAAATCAAAGTGAGTAGTTCTCACCGAGGGTTCCACTCCTCCATTTTATTTCTGAAATTCAGAACAGTCTAGATCTGTCCGTACTTCCAACGCAGTCTTCTCTATGCTGTTCATATTAAAAATTATATTTTTATTTCCACGTTATAGGGATAAAAATCACATTTTTATACCATTAATATATAGATAAAAATGGAATCTTTGTATCGCTAATGAATGTATAAAAATCACGTTTTTACATTGCCATTCAAACGATAAAAACCATATTTTTACTTCGCTACCTATATGATAAAAATCACATTTTTATTTCGTCACTTCATATATAAAAATTGTATTTTTACTTTGCTACATATATGATAAAAATCACATTTTTATATCTAACGATCGTACTTTTGTATTTCTACTACATATGTAAAAATCACATCTTTATATTCTCTAACATGTAAAAATCACATTTTTAATTCTACATCACTCAAATCAAAATCCAATCCTTTTAAATCGAAAAGTCAAATCTTTTAAATCAAATAAAAATCAAAATTTTAATCCTATTTTTGTGCATAAAAATCCGCATTTAAATCAACGCTTAAATATACATAAAACTGAAATTAAAAATCAATGCTAAAAACACTCACTGTTGGAATCGAAGGTAGGGGTGCGATTTCCGTTCAGGTGGCCGGAGGGGGTCGTGGGAGGCTCCGGCGGTCTTGGACGAGCGGCAGGGGATGGCGAGGTGGCGGCGGCCATGTCTGGGTGGTGGCGGATTTTCGTGGATGGGGGGGGGGTCCAGCGATGAAAGAAGAGGAGAGAGAGGAAGAAAGGGGAGAGAGAACGGGAGAGGGGGAGATCGACGATGGGTAGGCCGGCGGCGAGGGCGAGGGCGATGGATCGCCCGGGGAGATCGCGATCCCCCCTTTCCCCCTTTTTTTTATTTTCTTTTGAAAACTAACGGTGGAAGATGGGGTACAAGGACTGATCAAAATTTTAATATATAAATTTATTTAATAATATTTTATTTCCAAAAATACCCGTTCATTGATACGAACCCCAATTCAAACCCAACGATTGTCGCCCTCAGCTAAATACCCTATTCCGAACACAATGGGATATGTTTCAAAACCCAATTTGGCTGTTACGATTAGTTTTCCTTGAAATTAAAATATAAATCATTATATTGAATTTGAATGCGCATTTCAATTTACCGGGTCCACATACGAACTCTAAAAATTCCCGAAAAATATTTTCTAGTTTCGTATTGATGATACGGTCCTAACAAAACTAATTTCGTCAAATTTGGAGACCGTTTGAAAAATGGTCATTTTCTGGTCGATCCAAATTGACTTAAACTGTCAAAACACGTTTTCTTTTGCCACGCTCACATATTGATTCAGAAAATTATGAATTTTGAAACCTAGCAATAAGTTTCCATCCCGGATCCAACAAAAGTGGTTTCGTCGAAAACGGAGGTCGTTTGCAAAATTTCCATTTTTAAGGGCCAGAATTCCACAACTACTATTCTGAATTTTCAACTGGACATAACTTTTTATTCCCGCTATGAAATTTCAATTTTTCGGATTCGTTGGAAAGATATTTTCAAATAGGTTCTAATATTTTTAGTTTCGCTAAAATCCGGTTTATTTTGAATCCTGTACATTTATTTGAAATTTGAAATCGAAATTTCAAACTACTGCGCCATTTTCAATTCCCTTTTATAATTAAAAAATAAATATTTATATTCTAACGTCGATTCAAATAAATATATATGTTCTAATTCTATTCAAAACAAATTTCTCGTCGTTATTATTTAAAATAATTCATTTTAAATATTCAAAATTCATTAAAATTGCCAAAATAAAAATTTTAAATTGCTTGGATTTTCTGGGTTACTATAATCTCGCCCACTTAGAATCTTTTCGTCCTCGAAAAGGAACGGAGCTGAACGTTGTTTTACAAACCAACTCAACTTTCATTATTTTCATTATGGCTTAAGTTCTTCAACTTTTTAGTTTCTAAGAACTTTTCAAATTCTTCAGAAATTTGGCTAACGCCCTAAATTTTCGAATAATTTCGCCATAACCTCTCCTGCATGGGAGCACCGGGAAAATCCCGAAATTTCCAAACAGGCCTCTCCAATCCAAAAAGAAAAAGAAACGACCAAGCGGCTAGCCAATCGGCTCATAAAATCATCCAAAACCAAATAAATACAATAAACATGTACCTATTTGTCGGACATACAATTTTATTCCTCTGCTCTAGCCTCCTTGCAGTGACATGTTCAATGTATATACATGTATATGCATGCAATTCTAACAAATTTCAATTCGGTTCAATATTGGATTCAAACTGGCTAAATTTACCTTACATTTACATAATGGTTTAAATGAACAATCGCACTACACAACCATCAATCAATTAGCGAATTAACGTTTCAAATTCATAATTTTGATATATAGTCAAAAATCACATTTTTGTTGCTAATTCACATCAATATATCTTATCTAGTTTTGGTTCTCACACTAGTCAATTGGAAATCATATAGATATTCCACTTTCGAAGCTCGAACACAAATTCTGATGATGATCGATCAATCATCAGAACCATCTTCGGGCGACTAGAGTGTGATTCTATATCTATCCAGTATATTAAAACTTCGAATAAACGTTTGCAAGGCGTATATGCGAATTCTTTATATATTGGATTGTCCAAATTCAATGCAAATAAATATTCAAATACGTTGAATAAGGTTTAAATCTTCAATACAAAAATTGTTTTCATTTTAAAAATTAACTCTTCACACTCGTTCTAGGATACTACTGATCCTATCTCTAACGAGTCATTCTTATTGGATATTGCTAATCCAATCTCTAATGAATTCTTTCGTATGGTTCTAATGTGTCTTGTTCTCGAGCTCTGTAAACCAGAGCTCTGATACCACCTGAAACGACCCGAACTTCCCCGTGAAGGAAAGCACGGATTGAGTTGATAACACGACAAATCAGAACACAAACAGAAGAACATTTCATTGTTTATTACAACAATTCCATCAGAATACAAGAATATACAGAGTATGAATTAATATTATATCTCAGAGAAATATCAGAGTTTTTAAATTACAATACTGCAGCGGAAAAATAATACAAAACACAACTGAAGGAGATATATGGATACAGAGCTTTCCGGATATCATTCCAGTTGTAAACCAGGTTCTTGTGAATATAAATCTGCAAAACCAAAACTACTAGCTTCCCATGTGGAAAATAGGGGCACCTAGAGTTTAGGTTAAAACAATAAACTTTAGGTCAGTCATGTGACTGGTGTGAGAACTAAAACAGTCGTTTAAAACTTTACTTTAAAGTTAGGTAAATCAAGGGACCACGCCGTATAACACGGAACGGGTTTACCCACAAGAAAACCAGTGCATAAAACAAAGCGCAATGCTAAATGAAGAACAATGAAGCTATTATAAGACCCCAGGTCCCATCAAACAATGCAACGCAAGCCGGAGGATAGGGTTTTACCTTATAATAGCCAAATAATGCTTGATACGCGAAATTTAATCTTTTACTATTACTATAAGTGTATAGTATCAAAACAATTTCAATCATAAGTATCAATCTAAGATGGCATGAGCACCCCATCCCACTATGCCGCCATATATAGGATTACAACTAAAACCGAAATATCACATATTGGAAATGGGATTTCCGTCATGAGTCAAGGCCAGGGGCAAGCTCCTCACTGCTTCGAGACACTCTTGCAAATGCCCCAGGACTACACACTCTGGGTAGCCCTTGGAATCGGCTGAGCCGGTCCTCCATTACGTTTGAGGATTAGTTATTCCTGAACACACGTTTCCCAGTCCTATCGGACCTATACCCGAGGCACCTCGCATTCCAACATCCATAAAGGTATAATAATCAACGATGTCAGGGCTAGTAAAACGCTGACACCACCCATACCTAGAAAGAAACGCCGTGTTCTCCTAGCGGTCCATATCCCGTTTTTAACTCATACCGTGGTGTGAGGCTCTCGAATCAACGCTATACACAAAGCTACGTTGTATTAAAGCCGTGCTTTGACCATCAACCACAAGACTCTGCTTTTCAACAAAAGTCTTGACTATTTGCATCTCAGCATGCCTCACAGGCAATTCATGCCATGCGACTGATATCTATCGATATATAACCTCTGAGATCATACGTCTCAGAGAAGGGCGTTAAGCAAGATAATAAATTCTCCACCGCCAAACAGATATATATTTAATAGAAACCAATCAACACAGAATGAAATCCAATGTCAGACACACAATCCATTTACAAGTCCGTTCTGGGTCTGAGCGAAACCGGAGGCACCTTATACCTCGCATATCCGTCGATCTCCAAATACTTCTGGACGATCACCAACTATTTCCCTCCTCTTGGGTGTACATCCCAATCAAGATCACCAGTAATCGTTCAAACGATGTGAAGACCTCCGGTCTTCAACCACCTTCTTCATCTTCGACATATCGTCGAATCAGTTATTCAGAATGGGATAGACTCAGTCTTTCCGAATAACTCGCGTATATAATAAACAAGTGCTATAAAAACACAACATATGCCTCATTCCAATTCTGAATATTCTTTTATTTAAATATTCACATCTTTAGAGATTTGATCCCATTAATTTTATCAAAGATAAATTCTTTAAAATTTATTCTTTAATCTTCCTTTGGATATCATTTCAAACCATATTACGTTTTTCCAAACTAGTCGGGATACACGAACCATACCGAAGTAATCATTTATTTTATTTCCCAATCCCAACCTATTCATCCCATGGAGCAGAACTGTTATTACCCCATAACTAACACCACAGTGTTATCGGTAAATTTAATTACCATTTTCCGATCAAATCTAATTAAAGATTTAACTATCGCTAGGAGCAAAACTGGCGATACTCCACTCTCGATCATTTTACAAATTTGATAATTTAAATTATCAATCCACCTTTCAATCTAATTAAAGATTCATTAAAACTCCACTTAGTTTTAATCTTCACAAAAATCAATATTAATGATTATTTAACTTTGGAAACACAAACATGTCGCATCGACAATCTACACCATACTATTTATTGATTTCTGCCGATATATATCCTCTAAGCTCTTACGTCTCAGATAAGGGCGTTAAGCAAGAGAAAAAATTCTCCATCTCCAAACAGATATATATTAAGCAGAGATCAACCATACAGTTCGAAATACAACAATAGACATGTAACCCTGTCTTTTACTGGGTTAAAGAACTAATGTCATTTAAAACACAGTTCACGATAAACCCAAATCATATTCCATTAATCATGGAATCTTCACGGAAAAGCAAATCAATATATAATCATTATCAATTTCCGTATCCGACTAATAATATAAATGGAATAACGACAAAGCCTTTTAAATTCCATATGTATTAACAGTCTTCCTCCACAGAATCTTATTTTGATTATTATCAAATCGAATTCCATTCAATTCCAATTCAATATATTAAACTGGAAAACTTTACTTCGGAAAATTTCCGTTAAATCTTAATAAAAAGGTTTATAAATTCCAAATCACATTTCACTGTAAATCGGGTTAAAATACGAATGTCATTAAAAACACAGTTCACAATAAACCCAATTCACATTCCATTTATAATCGGGTTAAAGAACAAGTGTTATTTAAAACACCATTCACGATAAACCCAAAAATCAATTCTAATTCAATTCCAATTAAATATACTAATTAATTGGTATACTTCATTAAATCTAAATAAAAAGATTTAATCTTTTTCTCTACTAGGTTTAAGAATAGTGTTAATGAAGACACCATTCACGACAAACCCAAATCCCATTTGATATCAAATACAAGGCCCTGAATAGAAAATATATCGGCTTATATTCAACATCAAACACCACAACCAATAAATATCGTATTGGAAATAACGATATAAATATATCTTTCAAATTTCCATAACAATATCTGTATAATCACGAAATCCAACATCGAAATATTCCGAAGACAATTTCGATTCAAATCCATTTCCAATTTATATATTGGAAATTCTGGTTATTTTTAAAGCCATTTCAAATCCAATTTAATTATTTTACAAAAAATATAAAATTTATAATTCTAGTTCAAAACTGGTTCATTTCGATAAAAATATATTTTTATCTTTTCAAATAGGGGATTTTTCATCCCAATTCTTTCCAAATCATTTATTATGATTTTACACAAATTATCGTTATTTTTAATAATTTTATCAAGGCCCGTACAGTCGATTTCGATAAACGGCCATCAAACTGCACTTACAATGACCTTTTCCAAATTTGATTTGGACATAATTCCAAATCCAACCGTAAGATTTCTAATTTCTCATAACCGTTAGAAAGCTCTTTTCGATACAAACCCAACAGTTCCGGTTTTAGGAGAATCCGACGATCGGATCTCCCGTAATGTCCGTTTGAAGTTAATGGTCGAAATTCACGAACTGCCGCAACGCGGCGCATACTATTCAGGCCATTATATATATATATATATTATATATTTCGTCGATTTCCTTTTAAAACATATTTTATAAATCGTTTTAAATTCGTTTTCAAAACGATTTCAACTTCATATTCGATTTCAAATCAAAATTGGATATTCCATATCATCGATATATAAATGATAATATTTTCAAAACATTAGATTTTGAAATCAATTCCTTTTCGATATTCAATATGAAAATGAATAAAATCGATATAAATATCGTTCACGTCAAAATGGCGTTAATCAAATCAACACGGCTATATTTATTTAAATATATTCGTGTCCATTCCAAATCGGACATCAAAATTTGATTTTGATCTTTTACTGAATATTATTTTAAAATATTCATTATTTTAAAATAATCGTTATTTTAAAATATTCATTCTTTCTGAACTGGAATCAGACACAGTCAATTACCATATAATGTTATTTATATGGATTTCATACAACACATGTGTACAACAACAATCAAATACAGTCAACCATCATCCAAAGTGCATTCTACACTGCATAAGCATCAAATATAAATATTCAATGCTTACAATAGCCTGTCAATCTATCGATCGACATACAACTAATTATTGGGATTAGTGTATGTCCAATATCATCCCAATACCCGTGTAGGGTTTCAATCAATCAAACACAGATTTTATTTGTGCAGTTGGACGATGTGTAAAATTTATCGTCCCAATCAGTATCAGTCAAATGTGTGTATATAAACAAATCGTTCGATTTGTTTATAAATATTTATTTTATTTCATATACACGTTAAAAATTATATTTTTAACTATAAAATATTTATTCTCATTCCACATCACACAATCAATTTCACAACAAAATCAATCAACCAAACAAGTCGTCCATGGTCTGTGGACGACGGGTGTCGGGTGCTGCTAAGCACCGTCTGCATCCTATTATATATTTTAACTAGAAAATAAAATCAAAGTGAGAAGTTCTCGTCGAGGGTTCCACTCCTCCATTTTATTTCTGAAATTCAGAACAGTCTAGATCTGCCCGTACTTCCAACGCAGTCTTCTCTACACTGTTCATAATAAAAATTATATTTTTATTTCCACGTTATAGGGATAAAAATCACATTTTTATACCATTACTATATAGATAAAAATGGAATCTTTCTATTGCTAATGAGTATATAAAAATCACGTTTTTACATTGCTATTCAAACGATAAAAATCGTATTTTTACTTTGCTACCTATATGATAAAAATCACATTTTTATTTCGTTAATTCATATATAAAAATTGTATTTTTACTTTGCTACATATATGATAAAAATCACATTTTTATATCTAACGATCGTACTTTTATATTTCTACTACATATGTAAAAATCGCATCTTTATATTGTCTATCATATAAAAAATACATTTTTAGTTCTATGTCACTCATATAAAAATCCAATCCTTTTAAATCGAAAAGTCAAATCTTTTAAATCAAATAAAAATCAAAATTTTAATCCTATTTTTGTGCATAAAAATCAGCATTTAAATCAACGCTTAAATATACATAAAATTGAAATTAAAAATCAATGCTAAAAACACTCATTGTTGGAATCGAAGGGAGGGGGTGCGGTTTCCGTTCAGGTGGCAGGAGGGGGTCGTGGGAGGCTCCGGCGGTCGTGGAGGAGTGGTAGGGGATGGCAAGGTGGCGGCGGCCATGTCTGGGTGGTGGCGGATTTCCATGGATGAGAGGGGGGGGCGTTTCCAGCGATGAAAGAACAGGAGAGAGAGGAAGAAAGTGGAGAGAGAACGGGAGAGGGGTAGATCGACGATGGGTAGGCCGGCGGCGGCGGCGAGGGCGATGGATCGCTTGGAAAGATCGTGATCCCCCCTTTCCCCCTTTTTTTTATTTTCTTTTGAAAACTGACGGTGGAAGATGGGGTAAAAGGGCTGATCAAAGTTTTAATATATAAATTTATTTAATAATATTTTATTTCCAAAAATACCCGTTCATTGATACGAACCCCAATTCAAACCCAACGACAGTCGCTCCTAGCTAAATACCCTTATTCCGAACACAATGAGATATGTTTCGTAATCCAATTCGGCTATTACGATTAGTTTTCCTTGAAATTAAAATAAAAATCATTATATTGAATTTGAACGCACATTTCAATTTATCGGGGCACTACAACAAACTGAGGCTTTCATAGCGTTTGAAAAACGCTATTACAACCTAAGATAGCGTTTCAGAGAACGCCATGTAACGACATGCTATCTTAGACCACTTACTTTGAATAGCAGGAAAAAAAACGCTATGAAAGATGACTTTTATTTAGCGTTTTTGTGTGCTATCAAACAGAAACGCTATAAAATGTACTAGCTGATATTGACTTCTTATAGCGTTTGTGCGTTTGTTTCTGTAGCGTTTATTGTGATAATTTAATAGCATTTCTTACGTGTTTCTATAGCGTTTATTTTGTTATGCTATAGCATTTCAAATGGCTCTTTCTATAGCGTTTTTTATTCAATAGCGTTTCTTAAACGCTATTCTTTATATTATTAATTTACCAATTTTGGTCATTTCAGCTTTTTACATGTATACACACATATTTAAACATTTCTTATCCATGTATAAAAATAACTATTTTTCACAAAGAAACATATATATTACAACATAATATTCATATATATCATTCAAACAACTTAGTATTTCATACATACTGTTTTATCGACTTTTCCATGTCCATTCATAATGTCATACATTTTTACATTAACAAGTTACTTACAAAAAAGACAAACAATAGAATTAGTCTTGCTTTGCTTTTGATATTTTCTGCTTAATATGAACAATAGTGGTCCTGTTAATGTCAAATAAATAGTCAATATATTAGTAATTGTTATATCATATATAGACAAAGTTAGAAGAAACCAAAAGGAAAAAAATGCAAATAGAACACACATACATACATACATACATACATACATACATACATACATATATATATAGGCAAGCCTTCAAGAGAACCCCAAAAATTGAGCACCCCAATAGCACCCCTGTTTTCCACCTCTCATTTATGTTAAAAAAGTGAGTGGGAAGTGAGAGAGTTAGTGGAAGGAGAGAGAAGGGGAGTTAGTGTGAAATGAGTGGTTGAAAAGTGGAAGGCTAAAAGGGTTCTCACTATTTGGGGTGCCATTGAACCTGCCTCATATATATATATATATATATATATATATATATATATATATATATAGGGAAAGTCTATAGAGACACAAAATCTGGACCACTAGATCTTCTCATGATTTGCACCTTCCATGTAAAGACAAAATAATCCAACGGTCAAGATTCTGTGTTTAAAGTTGTGTGTTTTATTTTGTGTCCCAATAGCTGCTCCCATATATATATATATATATATATATATAAAACGCATTTATGTAAGTGATTGCTGTTATTATGCATTTGAACATGCAGTAACTTTCTAGCCGCCATCCTCTCTGCAGAATGGTTACCGGCCAAAATTATCCCGACAAAGAGCTCTACCTGTTCATCCTTAAGTGATGGGGCCCTTCACTCTGGTGACACTTCTAAACACCTTTGTGATGCATAATTAGAATGAGATGTAGGCAGCGAAGAAGCAAAATCGAGTGCACTTTCAAATCTCCATTCACTGATAGTTCCCTAGCAGCTTCGAGAAGAACAAATCCCTGTAACATGCATATGACATTATCCTAAATTGTAAATTTAATTCACATGTATTGACATGAATGGTACAAACAGATTATTACACAAATAATAATATCTCGACAAATCCAAGAAAACATTTTATAGAAAAATAACTGCGGTTTTATCAGTTAGTGAACTATGATGCATATGATTCATATATCATTTTAAAAAGGCAAATTCTATTCAGACCCAGACATTTGCTGAGTAGCCCCCCTAATTTTTAAAAAACTTTCGCATGACCAAAATACCCTTTACCTCGTAGAGTCACTACTAGGTTATGTTGCCTACCTCGTAGGGACTCTACGAGGTAATGTTGCTAACCTCGTAGGGCAACTACGAGGTAATGATATCAACCTCGTAGGGCTACTACGTGGATGAATCACAATCCCCACACCCGCACTGCGTGGTTAATGAAAACGTGTAAAAAAATATATTCAGCGAAGGGTATTTTTGTCCAGCGAAATTTTAAAATAAAAAAGGGGGGCTACTCAGCAAATGCCTGGGTCTGAATGGAATTTGCCTTAAAAAAATAGGCCATGTAAGGTTTCTTTTTGTCATATTTGTATACAAATGCTAAGTGAAGGGAAAGACACAGTACCTCAAGTCCGTTTGTTTGATATTTGGTCAAATCAGTGATCAGGATAATGGAAAATGCCCAACATATTTTCAAATTAAAAAAGAATGTATAATATAACCATATAGCATACATGTATAACTAGCTAAAACAAGTATAAATCAGAGGAGATGATCTTAATGCGCACTGAATAAATGAGAGACTTTGACCAGAATGATAGATATTAGTATGGATGTTGATCTTAAAATATCTGTGAAATGTGAACCAGATTATGTTGTGCTGCTCTCGTTTGTTGAGGATATATACACTTATACAGCATAACTAACATCACACAAAACATAAATTTTCAAAGGATACAAGTTCTTTTTTTCATAAACAAATAATGCGAAGGAAAAATAGCATGAGCATATACCAAAACAAAGTGATATGAATTATGTATAAATATCTGCATGTTCATAATAGTTTTACCTAAATTTAGTGTCGTAGACTAGAAATGATAATGCATTGTTATTTGAAAAGCTAAAATATACAATGCAGATTTGGCATCCCAGACGAATAGGTGTTTAGAAGATAAAAGGCAACTTGAGCAAACCATTTTGAATGGATTAACACCCAAGGGTTATCATGCTAATCTGGGTAGTCGGACATAATTGAACGGCCTGCAGGATCAGATTGAAGGTGGACCTGCATTCATAGCAAGATACAATATGCATCAATGTTACTGTTTCTAGAACAAATGCATACCATAAAGTACATACACATATAACTGTTAACCTGTTTAACTGGGGAAGAGGCAAAAGTGAAACAGAGCAGAACCCAACACAGAAGTACCATGACATAGATTTGCCATTTCCATTATCTTTGGTTGCAAAGACTCATCTAAGAGGTACAGTTCTCTGTTTGAAACTTTTTATATTCTATTTCATATCACTAAGTTTTCATGACCAAATTTTGGCAATGCAGAACCTTTTAGTTTCTGACGGTTCCTACAAACTCATGTTGCTAGTTTTGAGAAAACTTAAATTGACAAGTTAACATTCAACGCTGCAGCAGAAATGTAGACAATCTAACACACTTAAATCAACCTTCCTCGTTGCAACCATAAATTGACATACTGACCTCCAAAAGTTTGATCAATAAACATTTAACTTGAACCTTATGGCTTCAAAAACCATGCATATGTCATCAACGCATTCTTAAATTCCTATGTGGCATTCAATTCATTCATAAACTTTCTACCCTCAACTAATCTTATTATCACCTACTACAATGCATAAATTCCTAAGACCAGTTCAATTAATGCACAGTATTAACGTGGAATATGTGTTCCAAGGTTCCCTATACAAAATGTGATTACTCCCCCTTACATTTTCATTCAAAAACTCAATATCAAAATCTTAGTGCATGCTCTATTGATTCTACAAGTCAAAAAATGATGTCCAAATTCATCATAATTTCCTCTTGTTATTTGATCATTTTTCTTCTCATTAATGGAAAGGAAAACCGATATTGAAGCAGTTTTTTTGGCTAAATATTCTGATTTTTTTTATATTGAGGCTGCTTATCAAAACCGATATTTTGGATGGTTTCAGTCCAGTCTTGGCCGACCGTCTAGCTGAAACCTGATACCTTGCTGTATAAAAACATTTTATTTTCAACCTACATCGCAAAAGGCATTATTTTATACTAGCACTGTTTCAAATAACGGTTTCTTTCTTCAGTAAAAGACTATTTTTTGGGCCCTCATTGGCAGAAAATGTTTTTGTAAATAATTTTCAAATGCGGGACATGTTTGTGAAAGCAGTCTAAAAAAAGTAAAGAGTCCACATGTGCATGTTCTTTTGCTTAAGAGGAAAATAACCACAGTAATCTGTGTACCTCCTACGCTTTTTGGTAGTACAAAATGTGTGATCTTCTACTGAGTGGTAATTTAACTCTTTCCCAAAATGTGAACAGATCAGCAATTCGCTGAAATAAACCTAAACAAATTAATTTTGAAAGGAACACTGGAATAGAGTTGTTATTCAAGTAAGATCATCACTTTCTTTCATTTGCCATAAGGAGTTTAGGATATGTTGAGATTTAAAAATTACTTTCAGTTGACCATTGAAATCAAATTAGCTAACAAATGCCTTTCCTACAGTAAATAAGACACTGTAGTGTGCCTGCATGTTCTTATAGTTAAACAATCACCATAAATACACTCTCATTAGAACACAAAAGCTCTGATAAATATCATTAAATTTTAGTACCACGAAATTACATTCATATGTTTCAGTAAATGAAGCTTTTATTCCCCTAAAAACTACTAAAAATTTGCCAATAATTTTCCGTTGTCCTGTATTTTTAATTTTATGTCGAACCAGTAATCTGTAACCGTAAAACTCCAAACTCTTAGAGCCCCAATTAAACTTATGTTGGTATACAAAAATATATTGTGGTGTTTGTTACAGTTACTTCATCATATATTAAAAGCTTCCAATATACAAGCATAATACCAAACTTTTGAACTAATCCAAGGTTACATAAGTTATGTCTATGATAACAGGATTTTGATGAAACTTCTGTTCAATAACGCTTGAAGTTTCACTCTTTTTTTTATATGATTAAAAACTAAGTTTGCTTTTATTTATGAATTTATCAGTTATTTGTACCAAAAACTGAATACTTAGCCAACGCTCCAATGCACCACTAGAAATTGAAAAATCGCATCCTATTGTCAGAAAACTGCACCACCAGAAAATGAAAGACTAAAGCACACCTAAAACTGCAACACAACTGAAAATGAGATCCAATGGATAGCCTAAAAAAGCAACATGTTATAAACTGAACTAAAATAACCAAATACTGAAGTACATCTACATCATATATGTCATATATAAGCAGTTCTACATTATTTGTGGCATACAGAGAACAGCAATCTGGGATCCATCCGCCTGAAACAGGCAGATTTTTCAAGCAAACAAATTTAAGTTGAAGTATGCTAGAAAAGAAAATACACAACCTATAACATATGTTAGAAGAAAAACTAACCTTAACAAGCTTAATATTCACAAGGCAGTGAAGCTGAGAAGTTCGCCATTACTTCAGGGAATATGCTGCAGACCAATCAAACCATTAACATAAATGAAGAATCAGTCACTCCTACAAAGGTACTAACTAACTAGCCTCTGCTTATAACGTGTATGCAAGTTCCTCTGCTTATAATGTTTGTGCAAGTTTAATTAAGTGTACAGTGCAGCTGTATGATGTTTTTGTTCAAAGCATACTTGAATAATTCGTAAAATCATTTGTAGAGGGGCTAAAATCTCAGAAGAGTGCACTCAAAAACATCATCAATGGAGATTTATTTGTTTTGGTATTTGAATAAAAGTTTGCTTTGGCAGTTTTTCACCTTACCTTTTTCTTATGGAATCAATCAAGGTGTATAACAACCACCATGGCAGCTATAACATGTATTAAAGTAAACAAGTTTAAGAGAACGTTCCAAATTTACATATTAAAATCTGTAGTGTAATTTTCCATAAAATAAACTAATTTCTCTATATTGATATTTGGACTCATTAGTTTTGATCAAATAAGTGTATTCTTGCAGAATTTTTTTGAAAACTCACGTATAATTGACCTAATCAAATGTTATTTTTTCCACTGGAACAAGCACAAACGCTAGCAAATAACAAGTCCCCTTAGTAGCATCACTTTTATACTTGTACTTCAATCGCTGATGCTTTTTCCTAGTTTAATAACCATCATTGTTTTTCTTTATCCTATGTATTTCCAGTAACTAATGTTTATTAACAGTTATGTTCTTGAAGTTGTACGTCGATTTAGTGAGTTGTGATTCAAAGAATGGCAGTTTATTGAACTTATATGCTTAATTTATCATCATCAATTCATCATGAACTTGATCGGACACAAATAAATATCGGTTTTGTTTAAACATGGAAAGTCAATTCTATTCAGAATTTCACATTTATTTTAGTAGTCCGTTACCATGGTTTTACAAAAGCTATTCCATCTGATGTTAGCTTTCTACCGAAACTTACAACTTTAATCCTGTTTGAAATTAACATTATAGGTTACATACCCTATGAGCTCGGTATGCAAAAAAAATTTGAACATTCTAGATTTATCTAATAATGAGCTTATTGGCAGTGTTGCTTCTAGTTTATGAAACATGAGTCAAATTAATGTTATAACACTTGCCAATTGTAATCTTACTGGATATATTCCTACTGAGGTCGGAAGCATTGAGTTTTTCATTTAACTAGCTTTATGCTGAAATTATCTTAGTTATCCTTTTCCTGCATCGACAGGAAATCTTACGCATTTACGTTTCTTATATTTATATGGAAATCAATTATCTAACCACCTCCCTTATGAGTTTGGTGGTTTAACTAGCCTTTGGGTGTTGAACTTTTTAATAATTATCTTGCGGGGTCTATTCCTACTATAAGCAAATTGACCGAACTACAAAGGTTAGAAATTCATCGAAATTTTATAACTGGTTCACTTCCTACATCTGTCGTGAATTTAGCTAGCCTTACACTTTTAATGTTATTTGAAAATCAATTTGTTGGGTCCTTGCCTCTAGGTATATCAAATATAACCAGCTTGATTTCCCATCAGTTGTGAGGAAGTAATTTTATGGGTCAGTAGCCCAATGAAGCATTCAATGGAGGAGCTCCTCAATTTTTTGCAGTGGCAGATAAAAAAATTTCTGGTCCAATCCCATCGAGATTGTAATTTGTTATTAAAGATTACATGGTTGCCTCATGTAAGCTTTTTCCTTTACTTCACATAGTAAAGCCCAACCAGTTTGCTACTAAGTTATCTTATTATTTGCCTTTATTTAGGTGCATCAATTTTATAAAAGAGGTATTTTGAAAAATCATGTATATCAGCACAAAACATTCGTAAAGATCCATCATTTGAGTGTGATGAATATACACAAACTTGTTTCCTGCAACAATTTTATTTACCCAAAAAAATTAACCATCATGTTCATGTTTGCTAAAGTTTTATATTTATTCATTTTAGTGAATTAACAACCTAAAAACCAAGAATAAATCATCTTCACTGAATTTTGATTTATGATCTGGCTTGTACATGATAGGCACTGAATGACTAACATCTAAATATAGGTAATTGGTTCTTTGTCTTAATCAATTTAAACTAGCCAAGCAACTCCTTTAAATTAAATTCAATTCAAACAGGTTGGAGCCAAAGCATCGGTTAAACAGTACTAATAAGAAAAAACAGGAACATAGGAATGAACGATAAAAAATATATAATAAAGCTTGTGAATACCTGTACTTCCCTTCACGATTTTCGATTTCCAATCCGCGAATTTGTTGAAGAACGACAGTAGCGGTTCAAGGAGATGCGGGATCAACCAGAGCAACAAAAGTTTGAAGCTTGTTGGGACTTGGCGAATTTGGTTCTTATTATGGGGGAATGACAGTAGCGGTTTTTGGAATGGCAATTTAGGGAGATGTGGAAATGATAGAAGCGATTTAGGAATGAACGATTTCGGAAGGAAATTGGGGAAAGGAGTATTTTTCTTCCCGCACAAAATTTATTTCCCGCCTATTGCGAATAGCGTTGAGCATGCGAAGATTCATTCGGAAATAGTGTTCAAACCCAAAACTTTTGAAAGACGTAGATGTCCAGCGCAGCAACGCTGTATAATATTGCTATCCAAAATCCATTTTGTTGTAGTGGGGCCACATACGGACTCTAAAAAGGGTCCGTTTGGCACAGGTCCCTATTAAGTTTCAAAATTAGGCTCACATCTGGTCTAACTTTTCATATAAATTAGGTCCCTATTTTTCGTAAAATCATCAAAAAAATAAAAAAAATAGAAAAAAATCACGAAAAATCATTATTAAATAAAACAAGTGCACGCCCAAAAAATCATGCGTTAAAACAATAGAAAACCAGGTCAAAACCCAAAATAACACAAAATCAGCGAAACATCAGGTTTTTGCATGAAAAGATGCACCTATTTGTAAATAGTTGCACACATTCATGCTTATATTTCAGTGTTACGCCAAACTGCAGTATAAATGCATACATGAATGCAGCTAAACAACATTATACGCACCATTTCATTCATATATTCAAATTTAACCTGTTTTTCCATGCATTCGCCGTTTCCAGACATTGTTGCACACATTTATGCTCTTGTACAGAATAAATGCATGCATTCATGCGCATATTCACAAGCCGTCGTCCCTTTTAAATATGTTGCACACATGCATGCATATATACAAAATAGTTGCATTCTTGTATTCAACTTTTCTTAACACATAAATCTCAGTTCAACTTTGTATGCATACATGTATGCAGTTATTTGCTAATAGTTGCATACTTGTATGCGTATATTGGTCCAGATTTTCAACAGAAATACACTATATAAATATATGCATGTATGTATGCAACTATAGGCAATAGATGCACAGAAGTATGCAACTTTTTTTTTTTTGGTGAATGCTTCTTGGAATATTCTGAATTTTTTTTTTTTTTTGTGGCTGGTGCATTTTTTTCTGGTCAGAAATGGAAAAAGGCGGAAGTGGGCTGGCAGGAAGGCGGAAGGGGCAAAAACATTTGGGCGGCACCTCATTTTAGGGACCGGAAACGCAACAAAAGTTTGGGTGGATGTGGCATATATTTTGAAACTTTTTAGGGATGTGAGCCTAATTTTCTCCTATAAAAATTCCCGAAAAATATTTACTAGTTTCGTATTGACGATACGGTCCTAACAAAATTAATTTCATCAATTTTGGAGACCGTTTGAAAAATGGTCATTTTCTGGTCGATCCAAATTGACTAAAACTGTCAAAACACGTTTTCTTTTGCCACGCTCACATATTTATTCAGAAAATTATGAATTTTGAAACCTAGCAATAACTTGCCATCCCGGATCCAACAAAAGTGGTTTTGTCAAAAACGGAGGTCGTTTGCAAAATTTCCATTTTTAAGGGCCAGAATTCCACAGGGACTATTATGAATTTTCAACTAGGCATAACTTTTTATTCCCGCTATAAAATTTTAATTTTTCGGATTCGTTGCCAAGATATTTTCAAATAGGCTCTAATATTTTTGGTTTCGCTAAAATCCGGTTTATTTTGAATCATGTACATTCATTTGAAATTTGAAATCGAAATTTCAAACTACCGCGCCATTTTCAATTCCCTTTTATAATTAAAAAATAAATATTTATATTCTAACATCGATTCAAATAAATATATACGTTCTAATTCTATTCAAAACAAATTTCTCGTCGTTATTATTAAAAATAATTCATTTAAAATATTTAAAATTCGTTAAAATTGCCAAAATAAAAATTTTAAATTGGCTCGGATTTTCCGGGTTATTACACACAGACAATTAACAGTCATTAACAACGTATCCAAAAAGAGTAAAAATAAATAAATCCATCACGTCTATAAAGATCTTGTCCATTGTTCACCATCAAGCATTATGAATTAGAAACAAAGTTTTTATCTTCACCAAATGGCTTATCCTTTGTCCAGCATAAATCTTCATTATGGAATATTCCGGATGCAATACTAGCACTAGTACAAAACAGTCCTGTTGCATTGGTTTTTTACCCCATATTGCATCGGTTCTACAGCCAATGCAATTGCAGACGATGCAAAAAACATTTACCTGTTGCATCGGTTATAAAACCGATGCAAAACCATTTACTTGCATCGGCTTTTTAAAATAAGCCGATGCAATATACAACTTTTTTGCATCGCACTTCAAAAACAGTCGATGCAAAAATGTATTTATTGCTTGGTAAAATCTTAACTTTTGCACTGGTTGTTTAAAAAATCCGATGCAAAAAAATTACCATTTTGCATCGAACTTTATTTTAGCCGATGTAAAAAAAAAACATCATTTTCAAAAAATATTTTTTTGCATCGCCCTTCTGAAAACCGATGCAAAATGTTCTTTTTGCACAGAAACCTCCATCACTACCTAAATCGCCAAAATTCTCAAATATTATAACTATACACACACACATATATGTACATATATATATATATGTATATACATATATATATATATATATATATGTATAGTTGACAAGCTGCTGGTAATTGCATATAAAATACAAATGACATACAAATTGAACATATATATTAATTTCAAGTAATCAATGTTTTCGTAATCCATACAAAATAGTAATGTGTTTCAAAACAAGAACCGGAAATAAAATGTTTTCAAGTATAGTCACCAAAATGTAATATAGTTCACATTGCTAGCCAATATAATTATGAAGTAGTCAATGTAATCCATAGATGTGTCGTCATCTCCTTCTAAGCGACAAATTCAATCCAAAACAAGAACCTGAAATGAAGTAATAGAGATATATAATCAGTGACGATGTATATTTTCAGTATGATAAAACTGAATTATTGCACAAATATTTAACATAAAAAGATAAAAATATGTGATACAAACAGTTTTCTAGATCAGGCTTTGCAAACAAGAACCTGAAATTAAATTAAATTTCAGGAACCTGAAATGAAGGACCATGTTTTTGCTACTTTTTCCTCCAGTTTTTCTCTTTTTTTTTTCTTTTTTTACTTGCACGTTATGCATCGATTCAGTTTTGCAATATAGAATAGGTTTTAAGAGTTAGAATTTCCTAATTTGTCATAAGTATAATTCCAGTATTTATTTGCAGGAAGAAAATTCAGACTCCACAGGCAATATCCTAGTTCAACCACAATAGGCCATTAAGTATAATTTCCTAATGTGTAAGACATGGCAAGTAATTGATAACGACAGATTTTATGTTCAACTACAACAGGCCATGTCCTAGTTCAAATCTTGTTTTCTGCGATATCGTTAAAAAAAATTCCTTTGGCACTTCGAATTGGAAGTTGTTCTCCTGTGTTACCAAATTTCAACCACAACAGGCAAGACCAAGACCAATCAGTCCAAAGACAACCAAATTTCAAGTAAACACTTGCAAAAACTCAAATTTTCAAAAGCTAAAGCAAATGCAAAGTCATTTTCAAATTCTAATAACTTTAAAGTTAATTTCAGGTGCTTGTTTTTATCTTTTTATGTTAAATATTTGTGCCACATATTTTTATCTTTTTATGATAAATATTTCAGGTTCCTGAAATTAAACTTAATTTCAGTTTTGTATAAAGAAGGTCTCAATTTTATGTTCAACCACAACAGGCCATGTTTGTTTTCTGCGATATCTTTAAAAAAAGTCATTTGGCACTTCGAATTGGACGTTGTTCTCCTGTGTTACCAATTTTCAACAACAACAGGCCAAGACCAAAACCCATCAGTCCAAAGACAACCAAATTTCAAGTAAACACTGGCCAAAATTCAAATTTTCAAAAGCTAAAGCAAATGCAAAGTCGTTTTCAAATTCTAATACCTTTAAATTTAATTTCAGGTGCTTGTTTTTATCTTTTTATGTTAAATATTTGTGCCACATATTTTTATCTTTTTATGTTAAATATTCCAGGTTCCTGAAATTTAATTTAATTTCAGTTTTGTATGAAGAAGGTCTCAATTTTATTCAGTAGCATAGAAAAACATAGAGGATAGACTTTGATGAAAACACAAGCAACCCGCAGCCTCAATCACTCGCTCAAGACAACCACACCCGTAAAAAAATCCATAACCCAAATAACCAGAAGCCTTATCCAAAACCACATCAGACAACAAGCAGTTGAGTAAGCTCGTACCACTAACCAAGCAATAGGTTGAAATTTCTTAAGCGAGCAAGGGTATAGGGTAAGACGCTAACGATTAAGTGATGAAACTTGCATTTTGCATAATAATTAACTTAAATAAGTGACACATAAATGCCTTTTCAGTCATTCAAATACTAAACTTTGTTCAATAACAAAGATTTCTACATGGTTAGACTGGAAGTATAGATTTCTATATGTCTAGTTCCATAAGAATGTAATAACAGTAAAGAACCAGTTGAGTTTTAGGACATACCATTCGACATCAGAGCAAAACAAATAACGCCTTTTTTCAGTCTTCATGTACACCACCACTGAGCCATAAAAAAACACATAAATGCCTTATCAGTCTTCATGCACACATAAACTCATAAAGTATCACTGGCACCTTAATAAATGGATAAAAATTTCATAAAATATCAGCGACAAAATAAACATTAAGTAGATTTCATGCTTTATATTCCAAAAACAGGCCAAAGGCGAGACATTTTTTTAGAAGGAACAATTTATAAGTATAAATGACCCACCTCATGGTACTTTGCAACATTATCGTAAACTGAGTGGTTATGTTGTTAACTTGAAAGTGATAGATGAAATTAGCAGCATAGCCATATAGTCCATGTTCCAAGGATACATAGTCCAACATGCATATGAGATATTGGAATGATCCGACGCGGTGTATGTATGATTGTTGGTGAATACATTACTGAAATTCATTCTAACAACATCAGGTAGGAAAAAGTTCAGAATTGAATGCAATCGTGGATGAAACTGTTTTTAAAGTTTTTTGTCTAACTATTTTTTTAAAAATATGTTCAAAGAAAATCAAGTGAACACATAATAACGTCTAAAAGTGTAAAGTTTCAAATTTTAATATCCAAAAACATCCTTCCGTATTTCAAATGATGGAAATTATCTTGTAAGTTATTTGTACATGATAGTTGTTTTTAGCAAAAAGGCTGAAATTTAAATTTCAATCTCTTTCCATCAAAACAAAGACATGTTCTCGCTGTTGAATCATAAGCATCAAGCCTTGCCAAAGACAATGCCCAGTTGCATATATGAATGAATATTTAACTTTTCCTTAATCCTCCCTTTTTTTCATTCCTCATAAAAATAATTCATAAGTCATAATTTGCAAGGAAATGATGTATAACTACGAATATATTTTACTCCCTACCTCATCTAAATTATAATACTTGGAAGTGATGCATACATTAATTTGGTTATTACAGAAATTCTTATTTAAGAGACCACTTGTAGGTTGCTATTCAAAAGAAAATGACCAATGCAAATCCCCCAAACCAAGTTTGCTAAGGCGACTGTAAAAATACATATTCACTACTATGTTGAAATGAATACCTAAGCAAGTCTAATTGTAATCTGATCTTCTCAGTTAAAATAATCCTGATATTATCAATAACTGTAGACGAACAGTTCATCTCTAATCCATGAAACTCAAAATAGGGGAAAGAAAGAGAAGCTAACAATCGAAAGAACAACAAAATCATAAGCTACATATCCATAAAAGAACGTGATTATAGCGACAAATAAATTGTTCCTAATTTATCTATCAATGATATTAGTTTTCACTTGCAAGCTGCTTTATATTCCAAAAAGTAGACTGCATGCTTTATATTCCAAAAACTGAAATTGATGTATGAAGCCAAATTTCAACAGATTTATATTTCAAAAACTGAAACTGATACCTTCTTTATACTAACCATTTTAACCCCTGTAATGCTGAAAGCAAGAAAGAGACATGAATAAACTCACCATATAGGAAGACTACATCCAATTGTGCATGATATATCTAGCTAAATTATCACGAACCTCGTCCACGTCTTGTTGGCTATAAGAATCATTTTGTCCAAAGTACTGCAATTAATTTCAACACATTAATCGTATAAATACTTAACATAAAGTATAAAGGGAAAAAAAACTAAAATGGTACCTTGTGTAAATCAGTTGATAGACGGTGGTTTTTTACGATATCATACATATACCTCATCACATAATATACACAATCCGTCGTTGTAGATTGTTTCGGACACTATAGCATACAAGATTTAATAGTTTAAAATTTATTTATATCACAAGATGCATACAATTTTTTTTAACAAAACAAATCACCGTAATGGTATTCCATTTCAAGATAGCCGATCGACCCTTGCCGCCCAATTGCTTGTATGTTTTATAGGCCCTACACATGCATGAAAGAAAATGTTAAATATAACTTATACTTTAATTGATTTTATCATATATGCATCTAGCAAAAAAGATATCAAAGAACAAACAAATATGACATACATGTTCGCTTGCGGATTAATTTCCAGTGTAGGTTTGCGGCTGGGTTTGGGATCCAAAACATAATCCTTGCTCTTTTGTATACTGAAAACAAGCAATAGACAATTTTTCCTACATTGAAAGATTTATAGAAAATTAAAATCAACATCAAAATTGTAAAATAGTTTCTAAAAGTGTAACGTTTGTACTCATCGTAGTATGGGGCTAAGAATAAGGTCTTAGATTGCAACGCATGCCATGTATTCGAGATATATGTATTTATGGCATCCGGAAATTTCCGCACTTGGGAAAGCTTACAAGGACACATAAATCTGATGGTCTCCACTCCAAGATCATTGCACAATTGATCTAAGCACCTACACATTATTTACACAAATAATTATCATGTATTATTGCTCAATTGAATTACATAATCGCAACAGGACAAAGAACCCTGATTTAATGACTTGCTACTATGTCAAGTGCACCGTCAAAGCTAATAGACCAGTTAAGAGTGTAAACTGTCACTTATTGGTTTTCCAATAGCAACGAGTCACTGAAATTTCACTCAATAGCTCTCATGGGATTCCATTTTGGTCAAAGAGAATGAAAACTTCTGGCCTATTTTGACAGCATCAGAACTTCTAGTATATTTTTACAGTATCTGCTGTCGGAACCAATTATCGGTTGGTATAATGTATTTATTTGTAATGTGATGGACTGTAGTAGGAACGACGCAGGTATTTTCAGCTATCAAAATTTTTGTCAAGTAAACCAAGAAAAAATACCAACATTATGCTAAAATAAATAGATAGAAGGGATGATGTCAATCATGTCAGAGCATGACATATATCCTCAACGACTACAGAATGTATGGTATCTTAACAATGTATATTGGTATCTTAACAATATCAGTCAAGAATAAATATCAGTCTTAGCTCCTAAATATATTGGTAAGTTTTAATATTCAAATATTTTAACTAACTGGGGTATATTTTAACAAAAAAAGGTTTTCTTATTTTAACTTTTTAAGAAAATACTTTAGATGCCAGAAACAAAATCATTTGTGTAATAGACTAGAGTAGGTCTTCTGATAGAGACACATATTAGTTACTGCTAAAAATAATAGTGAAACAATGATAAACACAGTTACAATATTAGCTAAATATGATATGCATTTTCTTTTCAAAATTTGTTATAGGTAACATATCAATGTAGTGAAACATGTGAAGTAAGGTTAAAATTTTGTAATCATACTGCTTTTTATTTATTTATTTTTATTTCAATTTAGTAGACAGCAGACATAGTTGGAGTATGGACTTGAATGAGTGTAAAAAAATTCCACATAGCCCGTTAAACTACTGAAATAAGGTTAAACCTTGATTATAACCCTTTAATAGTACTGAATATATCAAAATAGCAAAGGACGGGATGAAAAAAAATATTACATTATATAAACCTGCAACCATGATCCATTCAACGGTGACATGCTAAAAAATTGGATGACGTCGTCCACTGTGATACGGATTTCAAAGTCATCATCGTGCATAAGTAAATCCTTGCTCACATGAATTGTATTGATGGCGGTATCATCGAATGGTGCTTGAACTATCAGGTCATGTAAATATCTACACTCATTCGGTAAATTTCTAAGTGTCTCTTCATCCACAATTGGTTTCCGTTTTGTAGGCTTGTTTATCATCGTATTCATGACCTTTTCATTATTTTCCACGACCTTAGTGACATGCTCTTTCACTTTGTTTTTGCTCACAATAGGTGTAGCCTGCATACGCAATGATCGACATAATTAACTTACATTAAATATGATTTATTTCAAGGGTTGAATCAATAATTAAAATTATATGACATTGAGGAATGTGAAACGAAGGTTGTCAGACCGCAAAACCATTAGGTTTCTTTTCATCCTAGTAAAACTATGAGAGACAAAAAGTTAGGCAAACGACTATAAAAAGACTAACATATTAGTTTTCTTCTAAGATTAGGCCAGCAGCTCGAGTCATCCATTTCTCTGAACTATTACTCAATGCCATAATTTTCAATTTCTTGAATAACCAGATGGTTTCTAATTCAATTGTTGTACACAAGTATCCAATAATTGAAGAATACCATGCAAAATTCATTTCTTCTAAAAAATAGATACATATACATACAAGGATCATTTTTTTAAAAAGAAAAAAACCAAGCTGAACTTATTACGATAATCAAAATTAGAAACAAAGTACATGGGGTAGAAACATCATTACAGACTATAACTTTGTTTAAATACCTATCTACGACTTAACACTGTTAGTTCAAGTATCAACTTCATGTAGCAAAGAAAGCATGTTGCAGAACCAAATAAAATAAACAAATTCAACAAGGAAGGTTTAAACAATAAACTGGTTTAATTACCGTTTCATCGCCCCCTAAAAGCACAAGATTTTTGGGTCATTGAACAAAACTTCCGAGTGCATCTCCTATCGTGGTGTGATATTTATTTGGAGTCGGCAATGAGGTTTTTTCATAATTAGGGTCGACTAAATCAACTCCAACTTTTACATGATCAGCCAACATTGGTTGATTGTGACAATGGTGCTCGAGCTTAGAAGCTGGACGTGCCATACCACGAGCCACTACGATAATTTTTGAGTCGCAATTCACGGCTAACCGGCATTTTGTTGGTTTTTAGAATAACAAATACAAAACCAACATTTATCACGTATGTGTCAAATGCATAAAACCATATACTTTTACAATAAAAATATATTTAAATAGGTTATCTCCAAGTTTACATAGGGATCCGTCTTTTGACTTAGGCTTGCATCTTGCAATTTATCCATCTGTACCGATTGATAGCTACTACGACGGCCAGTCGATGGTGTGTTGTTGATTTCCAAATTGTTGGGCATCCGCATACCAATCATGCTCAAAATGTTCGCAATCCTATTCTCAACAATAGTATCAATCATGGACTCGACTCTTTGGCTAACGGTTGCCACTATATCTTCGCTTAATTTTGTCTTTATGTCTTGAGTAATTTGATATAGATCATCTGCTAATACTAAACCACTTGGACCTTTATTTCATTTCCCTGCCTTCCCAAACACGTCTTTAATACCAGCCGTGCCACCAATCCCTCTAACTCATCCCGGATGCTCACTCTTTTCAAGAGCACGACTTAAGACATCATCATGTCTATTCGGAACCCATGTTCCTTCAACAACTTTTTCTCTCCAATCGTTCTGTCATCAAAAAAATTAAAAAATCAATAATTCACTGCTATGTTTTGCAACAGATTAATCAGAAGAGATAAAATGCATAAAAACTAATCATACCACTTTATCTGCAATTATCTTAGTCTTCTCGTTAGGGATTATATAATTTCCATCGGCTCCTTTTTTTGATCTTGCCAAGACCCAATCAATACTTCGATCTCTAAAGCATTCTCCACTTGGTAATATCGTCGAGGAAGTATGTCCTTCGGTTATCCATGTCGGCTTCTTCCCCGCATATCCGGCTTGCCCCAAATAGTGAGGATGCTCATTGTGTATCTGACTCTGCCTAGCCTTCTCACCGATTTTCTGTTATATAAATAAGTTGTTAGTCTTCATGAATAGAAACAATTGAATAACTGTGACAATGAAAAATAAAAATATAATTTAAGAAAACAAAGACAATAAACATCAAAAACAATATTCTCCACTTGGTAATATCGTCGAGGAAGTCTGAATTTCGAATGCAGTTCTAGTGAGTGGAGCATTCAGTCATTCAAATTTTGATGTACTTACCACACATTCTGTGACTGGGAAATAATTTTTTTAGGCAGTAGAACCTTTATAAAGTATAAACTTAAACCATGGACCAGTTGCAGCTATGGTTCTGGTTCCAGGCATATTACAGAAATATGTCTAGTCTTCTCTTGACCATAATTAAAAATGTGCTCCAATTATAATAATGCTGCTATTCAAATTCTAAGCATAATATTTTTTTTAATTATAGTAATTCTGTTATTCAAATTCTAAGCATAATATAACCTTACATATTTCCTGGTTTTTTAAGCCTTTGCGCCCCTCTAATGCCGATGATGCACTTATTATGATTATTCATGTTATTATCCTAAATTGGTTTGACACCCATTAACCTGATATTACATGTCTATGGAGTTATATATTCAGAAAGATAAAGAGCAGCAAAAAGTTGCAATTATATTAAGCACAAATGTATAAAATTAAAAAGAAAAGTGGCATGTTCAACATTTGTTTCTTAAACAGTTTTGCAGTATTTGACTACTTGTTTATTCACTCTTTACTTGTAGTATTTCACAGTATATAATTTTATCACTTGCCTCGGCAATTTTATCACGATATATCTGGATCACAGTCAAACTATATAAGTTTTCTCTGCAAACTACAATGGTTCAGTCATAGACATATAAGGCAATTATATAAGTTTTTAAAATTCAAACTTTAATTCACTTGCCTCGACAATTTTATCACATTCAAAGTAACAAACATAAAATTTATCTGGATAAAAAGTTTTATCTGCAAAATTTCCTATAAAACAGTATATAATTTCCTATAAACCAGTAACATGCTGGTATTTGCAGTAATATAATTTCCTATAAAACAGTAATATAATATTGAATATATATACCTTAAATTCTTCAGTTTCGCAATTCTTCTTAAATTCTTCCCATTTTTCTTGTGTAATACCATCGTATAGCTCGTACGGTTCTTTATCGTCATCCGGGAGTTTTCGTGTCTTCGTGATCCAACCAGTAACCAATTTTGTTTTAAAATCTTTCCATCTTCCACAAACGTACCTTAGCACACTGTCCTTCATTTTTTCCTCCATATGGTACTCGGTCTGAGACAACAAAATATGGAACATAACAAGTTCAATGGACATTCAAAAGTATTTTTATTTAGGTTACTTGAAAGCAGTTTTATTTGAAAGAACCAATGGTCTATTAAATGTAATAAATGAACCGATGAAATTATAATACCTTAACATCCTCCCAAATAGTGTTCTTGAGTCCTTGACTAACGCTGTCTCAATTTTTAATAGTAAAATCAATTTTGGATCTAGCTATATCGCCTACATCCGCCTTAAAAGACTTCGCCCACTTTCCAATGGGTTTACCATTGTCACTCCACTCAATGTATTTTGGTTCTTGTGTTCTATATTTCTTTCCGGTGGTTGGACCTCTTCGCCTCTTCTTAATTGGCATCTGTGAAGTAGATGAGTCATGCTCTTCATTAAGTCCATATGGTTGCATTTCCATTGCTCCTGCTTATGGACATGCAAAAAAATTATTAAAACAATTATTAGAACACATGAGAATTTATTAGAACAGGTAACTATAATTTAAGTTATATAACAGAGTAAGTTATTTTCTCATGAACATTTTTCAAGCCATTGACTTGCAAAATTACTAGTGTACTTGTCATATCATACAGTCGTAACAGCTATAATAGAAATTATATACCCATACGCAGTAGCGGTTAAGTATACAGTTAATGAATGCAATTTCATGTCTTCATGTGAAAACATGTACAACATAGCAGGACCAACATTAAAGGCTAGTAGTTACATTAAACATCATGTTGGTGCAACGTTTTATATGTTGACCTCAAAACCATATAAACGAGGCATGGGATATACAGCACATTCATGAGAATATAACGAGGCATGGGATATACAGCACAAAACATTGTTTTACACCCTATGGTTTGGATGGATGTCACACCCATGTATGTATTTCTGGAGATATCAAGTCATAATAACATTGTTTTACACCCTATGGTTAATACAGAGCATTCTTAGTTTTTATTTTATTGTTCCAGAAAAAAAAAAAAAAAACAGAAAAACAAAAAGAAAAAAAATCATCGTTGCAGTGATAAGGAACAAGATCGACTTCACAACATATATGAATCAATTTGCGTCAAAGTATTCAAAGACATTTTAAAAGGTATAATAGAGTAAACATGCTTTATAACCATCTAGACCACCAATGTACTTTGAAAAAGCATCATTTTTATTACTGACATTCATTAATTGATGCAAGAAATGATGTTAATATATTTGAGTTTGTTTGATCAGGCAAAAAAAATCGTAGTTCTGCTCTTCTCAAAATTTAAGTACCGCGTCATCATGTAAATAGAAAACAAACCTTTATCAATTTGAATAATGAACACTCGTAACATGGACAATCAAGACCAATAACACACCTGAAAATGATTCAATAGCAACCGCTTTCTCAAACTTAGGATCAATCAAGCATCCCTAAAAAAAGGTAATATAGTAGTTATTCCCAAAATACTAGAAGTATCACAAAGCATGATGAGCAATTAAAAAAATTACCCCATTATCCAAACCCCTTCCTTGTGATCTAAACGTGCATAATTAGCATTTAAATCAACTTCTTCTTCCGATACCCTTACGCCAACGGAGAAAGGTGGGATCTCATCAAATTGATCATATTCTTCTTCATCTACCACATCATCAATCCCACCAATGCGTCTTTTGCCGGGAAGAACAACATACCACTTACTATCGGCTGGATCGGTCACATAAAAAACTTGTTTTGCTTGATATGCCAAGATGAGTGGCTCGTTATCATTACTAACTCGATCAAAGTCAACAAGTGTGAATCCGTGTTCATCTACTCGTACAGCACGATGGTTTTCAGCCCATCTACATCGAAATAGTGGAATTGTGAACTCCCTATACTTAAGCTCCCATATATCCTCGATTATTCCATAATATGACATTGTCGCATTTATTGGATTATTATCTTTAGCACTAGCAAATTCTCTTGAAGATGCCACGACAGTAACTCCGCTATTTTGTAATTTTCTCTTCTCATCTTGGCGTTTCGTATAAAAAACATACCCGTTGATATCATATCCTTCATAAGAGTTAACTTTAAATTTTGGTGCATACGCCAACCATTTAATTGTGTCGGAAATATTATGTTCTGCTTTAGGTAATCGAGCAAATACCGTTTTTTAAACCATTCGACGAAGGTGCAGTTATGCTCATTTGTCAACCACCTTTCGTTCTTTGAAGGATATTTATACTTTAGCATTGCCATATGCTCCTCCACGTAAGGATGAACCTCACTAAGATGTTGTAAAACAAGTAGTTCTGCTTTTTGAAACATTTCATCACCGATTGAAACTGATTTTAACCCAAGTGTGCCATGACCATCAAGTCGTCCTATATGCCGAGATCTGCGAAGTCCAATAGGCTCAACATCTTTTAAGTATTGAGTAACAAATTCAATAACCTCCTCGGCTACAGTACCTTCTACGATACTAGCTTCAGGTCTATATCTATTTTTTGTTTTTCTTTTTAAAGTTCCCATGTGCATTCCGAATGGATACATATATCTCATAAACACAGGACCACAAACTTTGATTTCTCTTACTATATGAACAATCAAATGCACCATAATATCAAAAAATGAGGGAGGGAAATACATCTCAAACCGGCATAAGGTAACGATAACATCAGCTTGTTGAGCATCCAACATATCAGGATCAATTACCTTGTTACATATTACATTAAAAAAGATACAAAGCTTTGTAATAACATGTCTAACGTGTTTAGGCAATATACCTCGAATTGCAACAGGTAACAAATGTTGTATTAACACGTAGCAGTCATGAGACTTCATGCCAGTCAATTTTAAATCCTTCATTGATACACGACTGCTAATGTTTGATGAATAACCTGTTGGAACTTTGAAACCACGAAGACACTCACATAGACTTGTTTTTTCTTTTTTGGACAATGTATAACATGCGGGAGGCAAATAGGTTCGTTTCCCTCTCTGCACTGGTGCTAACTCCTTTCGAATACCCATATTCACCATATCTTGTCTAGCTTTCTCGATATCTTTTGTCTTACCAGGTATATTCAAAAGTGTCCCAATGATACTGTCACAAACATTTTTTTCTATGTGCATAACATCTAGACAATGTCTGACCTGTAAATCTCTCCAATATGGAAGTTCCCAAAATATAGATTTATTTTTCCACGGGCCTTCTAGAAGAGAAACAACTTTGCCAAATACATTTTCAATGTCCTTGACCTGTTCATCAACATCATTTCCATTTAATGGCAAACGAGCAACTCTATTCTCTATCTCTCCATTAAAAGGTTTCTTCTTTTTATGATAATGGTGATTAGGAGGGAGAAATCTACGATGATGCATATACACATTTTTCTTGCAATGATGCAAACGCTCAACAATCATATCATCTTGACATATCGGGCATGCTTTGGCACCTTTTGTACTATAGCCAGACAAGTTACCATACGCGAGAAAATCATTTATGGTACAAAAAATCACTTCTACTATATGAATCAAACACACGCACACCTTTGTCCCATAAAAGTTTTAGATCATCGATAAGAGGACCTAGGTAGACATCGATGTCGTTTCCTGGTTGTCGGGGTCCAGAGATTAAAAGAGACAACATGATATATTTGCGCTTCATACTCAAATAAGGTGGAAGATTGTAAATCACCAGAAGAACAGGCCAAGTGCTATGTTGACTACTTAAGTTGCCAAATGGATTTATGCCATCTGTGCAAAGACCAAGTCTAAGATTTCTGCTTCCTTTACCGAAATCGGGATGCATTTCATCAATGTTTCTCCACTGTGGAGAATCGGCTGGATGTCTTAGTAATCCATCATCTTTCCTTACATCTGCATGCCATCTTAAGTTTTTTTGCATTTTCTTCATTTGCAAATAAGCGTTTAAATCTTGGTATAATGGGCAAATACCATGAAACCTTTGATGGAGATCCTTTTTTATTCAAGTCGTTATGAATCCTTGAAGACTTATAACGAGATAATCCACACTTGGGGCACTCATGCAGCTTTGCATATTCATTTCGATACAATATACAATCCTTTGGACATGCATGTATCTTTTTATACCCTATGCCAATTGGACACATAATTTTCTTTGCTTCATAGGTAGAAGTAGGAAGCTCGTTATCTTTTGGAAGCATGTCATTTAGAAGTTCTAACAACGATGTAAAACTTTTATCACTCCACCCATGCTTTGCTTTTAAATTGAAAAGTTTGAGCACAGCAGAAAATTTTGTAAAATTGGCGCAATTAGGAAACAAAGGCTTCTCGGCATCAATTAATAATTTTTCGTACAACTTTGGCTCTTCCATCAAATGATCTTCAACATCATGAAACATCTCCTGCACACAAGAATTCTCATCATATTCATTATTTGTCTCATTATTCATGTTATCTTCCCGGTCATTCTCGTCATTCTCGTCATTCACCTGACTACTAGAACTAGCTCCACTAAGTATACTTTCACCATGCCATATCCACCGCATATAGTTTTGTTTAAACCCATATAGAATTATGTGATCTCTAATCTGATCTATGTTACGAAGTCTCCTCTTATTTTTGCAGAATCTACATGGGCAAAAAATAGTTTCTTCCCCTGTTCTTGATTGATCATGCAGTGCACAATTGATGAACTCTTCAATTCTTTTCAGAAACTCAACATCGCTACGTTTTATGTTGTACATCCAACTACGATCCATTTGCAAATGCTGGAGACATTACACAATGAAAAAAAAAATGAATACAAAAAACAACCAATATCTAATTTAATGTCTATAATTTGAATACCAACAAGTACGGTGCAAATGAAGTGACCCTCTAATTTTTATCCAGTTTTATTGATTTTAGTTTGAATTGTAGTCAGATTTTTTAAAATATGGACATAATACACCCATTGGGCATTAGTCAAAATTCAACACTTAATGGAGGAAAACATAAGCTATATTTAAACAGCAAATTATAAGACAATTCAACTGCTATTATTCTGAAGTACAGGACCCCAAAAGCAGCCAGATACTGACTTACTGAATCGTCATGAATCATTAAAACTATCTCTTAATGTGGCACAACCGGCATTGGTCAAAATTGCACCCATCGGGCATGAAACATCTTCCCTTCCAAGCCTAAAAACGCACTAATACATTTCATATTTACTAAACCAAATTGCAGATTACGTAATACACAGTGAAACAAAAAAAAAATCAACCTAAACACAGCTTCCAGCTATGGTTAAAAACTATGACTACAAGTAGAAACCTTATGCCCCTTAATAGAACAATACAATTTGTACGGTCGGATATAAAAACAACCAATTTAGACACGAAGTCATCCAATTCTAAGTGAACATGCACACTTGGTACATGGATGGTTATACTTCATACAACACTACACCATTCTTTACATAGAAGCAATGTTATTCCAACTTGACATGTCTGAGCTTATGAGCCTAATTATGGCATTACGTCTCCTTGTATCATGTTAACATAATGCCAAATTAAATTATTACATTGAATCAAATGTTGGTATCCTATAAATTGCCTAGTGAACTATAAATTATGATTGATTGGAAAGGGTAGTCACTATAGCCAGGTTATAGACATATTATCAGATAAGCAAGACAGTTTCATGCACTTGCGTTCATTCAATAATTACGTGTGGGAGTTTTACTTGTGATATTATTTTTATGATATGTGTTGTCAAAACGAACCATGGTGGATATGTCATACTTGTTTTTTTTTCTTTTAGTTTCCACTGGACTTCACAAAATTATCACATTAAACGTGAAAAGAGAACATAACATCAGTATAAAATAGGTAGAATAGTTTCATTCGAATTAAGGGCCATATCTTGCTACATTATTTTGACAAATCTTAAAGCTGTAATAAGTCAAATTATAATTACTATGATGAACTGGCCAATGTAATGAGATGAGAAACTGACTTATTTGGAAGCCGTATTATGTGGAGGGAACGAGATGCAAACCAACTCAAATAAGGAAATTATGTTAGGTGAATTTAATTTGATAGTAACTACAAATATATATACACATGTGGTACGTATCATTGACAAGGATGAAACTTTGATATATGCATGCATATTTAGTTTTGAGGTTTATATCACAATGCTTTGCTATTTCTGGCTATGCATCTTACATCTCCTTAACTTTCTTTAGTGTTTATTGACGAAAACTGCTTAGCAATTTACTTTGAGTGTATCTGACTCTATAAATGGGGGTAGCAGAAATTATGTTAGCAGAAATGGGGGTAGCAGATATGAGGAAGAAAGGGGAGGAAGAAATGGCTGAGAACAAAAAAGTTAAATTATTGGATAACATAATGTGACAGATATAAATACAACAGTCAAAACAAATAACTTTAAGCAAATAATACATATAATTGAACAAATAATCAAAACACATAACCCAATCCCATAGTTTTAACTTATCTAACACCCATTAGTCATCAATTTAGAATCAACGGCAGCCTGAATAGTTGGTGTTCTTTTCCTTCGAACCATTTCTTCATATAATTGAAATTGCCTATTTGTGTGATTATGTCCAATAGTCCCTTTTAATGAGATGATTCACATGGAGCAAGCATGATCTATGGAGTTTTACTTGTTGATATTGAGTCGATACAACTCAAACAAAATTGATTTTGGCAATTTGTTCAAACCACTTAATTTATCCATATGAATTAGTTGTTTTGGATAGACTCTTTATTACCGTCTTCCATCTAAAACAAAGCTTCCCAACGCAAAATTTTGTGTTCAAGTTTATATATTGCCTGTATACTATTTCCAATTTAAATGTACACATGATGTGTAAAAATTACTTCATATTTATGGCCTGTATATACTTGGTGATATATGTTAAATAACGATATAACTAAAATAACAATAAACTTAAAAATTCATTCACTGCTATCAGTATACATAGAACTGTAAGCATGCTCATAGAAGTGATTTATTATCATATAATTATTCTTCAATATCTCAACATTCCCATCAGATATTTTAATATGATGTTCATGTACTCGTGTAATCATCAATAGATACTTTCCACACTCATTTCATGCACATTCAATACATCCATTATATAATGTTATTAAAATGATGAATGAGTAACAATAAAAATAGCAATATAAATGCTACTAAAATGATGAATGAGTAACACCATTATATAATGCTTTTAAATTGATGAATGAGTTACCAATAACAATAGCAATATACCGTATGACATAAATAGCAATACCAATAGCAATAATAACAATAGCAATTTAAACACCAAAGAAGATTAAGGTTAGGGATTAACAATTACCTAAACTCGATGTGGGTGCAAGGGAAAAGCTGGAAGAAAGGGCCAACAATCGATTGTATCTGCCATATGAAACCATTTTACGATCAATTATCAGAGAACGAAATAACCCCAAATAAATACAGCGATTTAATAGTGGTTTAAAATTGATGAATACAAATAAATGGAACGATTTAAGATACCAGCGAAACAAAAAACCCCAAATCAAAATGTACGTAAAACTAGGGTTACAGATCGTAGAAATCTAGTACCTTCGATGGAAGAAGATGAGGCGAATCCAAATCCTCCAAAACAGATCGAACTCAAAGAAGAAATTATCTGCATGTTTTCGTTTTCTGCTCTTAGTTGATTTAGGATTTTTTTTTTCTTTTATTTTCTGAAAGAACGCGGAAAAGTGAAAATAGGGCGCGAGTCAACGGAAAAATTAGACCTAACGTGGGAAACAACGGGTTAAGTGATATTTGACCCGATTCACCAAATTTTACTAGACCCACCTTGTACAACTTGCATCGGTCACAAACCAATTATGAAAAAGCCGATGCTAATTTAATAAATGCACACATGTGCTGTAATAATTTGCATCAGTTTTTAAAAAAAAACCCGAAGAAAATAACTTTTTGCCTGATCTATTGTTTTCTTTATCACTATTGCATCGTCTGTTTAGTTAACAGCGAAGCAAATAACACTGTTTGCATCGCATGTTACTACAACCGATGCAAATAAAGCGAAGCAACGGGACTGTTTTGTACTAGTGTAGCTCTTAGTTGATTAATTTTTGTTTGAGGTATAGTTGCAACAAGACATCTATCATGAGCCAGTTTTGTAATGTTCATAATCAAATACATTCCGCAATCATATTGGTTGTAAGAAAGATAAATCCTTTTTAAGATGGTTAAATTTAAAGTAAGATTATAATTCTTATTACAAAATTAATATATATATATATAAAAGTTAATGTATAAAAAAACAAAAGTTACTAAAACAGATAAATGTATTTATTTTATTCAACTTTTTAATTAAAAAATACTATATATTTATTTTATAGTAGCAAAGATTAATATAATTATAATATAATTTAATATAGTATTAAAACATTTAGTAAATAAGTTTTTACGTTTAAAAAAAATGTAGTTTTATGTATATATGTATAACACAATCAGCAGATTTTGAAAAAGATAAAACTATTTATCTTTTGGTGTTGTTGATTATATGCGGGGAAAAAATTAAACAATATGGCAATTATATAGTATTACCCATTACGCTGTTTAGCACATTCTCCAACTGTAAGTACAGATGATTTTTTGGTATTCTCTGTAGTTTGTTCCTTCTGAAGTTTCTTGTTTATGTCATTGACTAAATTTTGCTGTATATAATAATAACACAACAAAATGACCCTATTACAACGGTGGAACACCGTTGTAATATACATTTTACAACGGTGGGCAAACCGTCGTGTATTAAGAAATTGTAATAGACTGATATCTTTTACAACTTTTTTGCACAGTTGCAACACTGTTGTTATATGTATATTTTACAACTTTTTTCCACCGTTGTAAAATATTTTATCACAACTTTTATTCCCTGTTGTTGTATATTCTGTTGTAACATCAAAGCATATGTATGACAACTGGTGATTACAGTTGTAACTTCCAGAATATTACAACTATTTCACACCGTTGTAAAATATTTTATTACAACTTTTTTTGCTGTTGTAACTTACATACACCTTACTAATATAAAGAATTCACATATATTAATAATAATATGATTCATATTTCAATGCAAAAAATACAACTATACAGAATCATTCATATATATTAATTAACATAATATTCGATCAACATACACATAGTACATCACTAACTAAACCCGTCATAAAAAACATAACCGTTTCAAACATCGATCTAACACAAAAGATACATAAGAAAGATAGATATTTTTTCCACTAAAGATACATAACAGTACCCTACGTGGCCGACGACCATCCATCCATAAATGAACATATGGTTTTCCCTAAGTACGGAGTGAGAAAATCAGACTGGAAATATGCTACAGCAATGAAAAGTGTAAAAAAATGAAAAATGAGATACCTTAGGTCCTTAAAATGATTGATGAGGAGAAGCTGCAGCAAGAAACAAATGTTTGGTAAACGTGAATACTTCAAAGCTTTCAATTTCAAAGTGGTCCATTATACTAACTATTAAAGCTTGAGTTTATTGCTAAACGTGAATGCCATTAAATTTTATTACCTTTCAAAGCATGCCCATTAATGTTTGATTTAGCAAATTTGAAATAGCATGAGGTGGCTAATACTATGCCTGTGCAGCATGCGCACTGGAATGGTGTGGCAATGGAACATGTGCATGTGCTGGAACCAAACATAAATGTACCTATGCTGCTGGATCTTATAACTTGTTCAACAAAACAAACATTGCATGGCTTTATATAATATAATATAATATAATATACGTATAAAGTGTAAAATAGTATGGTAAATGCATACCTGGGAAAAGTTAAAAGGTAATCATGAAGGAGCCCAGCAAGCAAAACAACATAGAAAAAGGCAACCTGCATAGGGTAAATAGTAGCATGCATAGCAATGTAAATATATCTGATAAAAACAAAGCTGTTAAACTTTTTTGCCAGCATATGCACAATATATGCTTAAAACATATACATAAAACTGGTGAGTACTTAATAAACAAGATATATGTATCATTTTTCTAACTTTTTTCCATGCATATGCACAACATATACTTAAAATATATACATGATATATGTAAAACGGTTAATCGTCATATTTTACTATAGAGAACTGAAACTTCAGACTGCCACTAGAAATAAGCGTGTGCGTGTGTGATTAATTAAAGGACAAGTTAACCTACTTTAATGTATTGCAATATCCACTATTATATGATGATACGTTTACAAATGAATAATACTTTGCACTATTATGAACACTAATTTTCTGTTATGGATTTTCATTCATCCAAGATCAACAGCACAAACATTAACAAAGAAAATGAAACACAATATAGAAAGATAAATGGTTCGACCATCTTCCAGTAAGAAATTTAGTAATTCACATGAATTGTCACAAAGGAGAACCTAATTATTATTAAGTCTTTCTGTAGGATGTTTATTATATTCCAAACCAAGCCCTAATGAAGCTTTATATAATTCTCACAAGTATGTGTGCATACATAGACGATGAAGGTCTACGACACCCCTTTTTGTAAGGAGGAACCGTCACATCTCTCCTTTAGCAACTATTTAGCATACGTTTTATATTTTGAACTAAACCATTTAAAATGCTACGAAAAAAATATGGGGACGTGTTCACATGATACGAAAGATCACCTTGACAGATGTTTGACTCATTCAACATATTTCCTAGTTACTCCAGTAGCTAGTTTGCCATCATCCTCTCAACCAAATGACCAATCAACATTTTTTCACAATAGTCAAACTTACTTAAAAACAGGCGCATCACGACCGTTTGAGATTTGACCGCAGAACTAGGATTACACCAAAGGTCCAAAACACAATATATTTCCCATATGACATGATTTTTTTGGTCCAGCGAATACGATGTTCTGTCACTAGAACACCATGTTCAGTCAATAGAAAGCCAAAACTTTATATTTGCCTTTCATATAAGCATCAGACTAATGTATTTGTATTATCAAATCTTTACATTTCATCCTGATACAAAAATCCCAATAAAATTAATTCATACTCCACATTACCTACATGTTTAAGTTTAAGCATTTTTATTTTTTTTGCTCTTAACAGATTACATGTAGCCAAATTGCAAAACATTTCCAAGAAATATCACACCACTATATAAATGCATAAATAATATGGGTTAAAAAAGTTCTAGCAAATAATAAATGCAACTTCAATTTAAACCACACAAAGAAATATCACACCAGTAACAATCCCAAACCACTACTGCACTTCAAAAGAAACCCCACAACAATAGACAAGTGGATCAGTGAAAAAATGACCAAATGCATCAACAAGAACCTAAATCTAATTGACTTTTGTGAAAATCCAAAGTTGCAAACTTAAAATAGGTTTAATCTTAAGGTTTACTTACTATTGGTCGACGAATTGGGGATGACAGGAGCGACTCGCTTGGCATGCTGGAACGACGCTAGAGGCTGTTCGAAGATGACACAATACTGGAAATGGTTGCTGGCTTGGAGACGATGGACGACAGAAGGACTAGCAAGGGATCGCGGTGGAGCTACAGGCGGAGACTGATGGACATTTTCTTGGGTTGCGTGTTCATTCCTTTCGGTGGCCAGAGTTCCTGGAAGCGGAGAAAGAGGCGTTGGATGCATCGGATGAGAGGACCGAAGGGTGTGAAGCTTAAGCGACGTCAAGTAGGACACGAAGCGGGGTCTCAGAGATGCAGAACCATGAGATGGAGGTTGGGTCAATGGAGAGGGATACGGTGGTAATAGGAGGCGATGGAATCGATGAACGGCAAACGAAGCTCGCAGTGGAAATAGAAGCAACACGGGTTCACGAGCGGATTTTGCAGTGGAGGGAGACAGTCTCGGTGGAAGGACCGGCGGTGGCATGAAGCGGAGGCCATACGCGTTGGAGCTGAACTAGGGATTGAAGATTTTAGGGATTTTGATTTGGGGGAAGACAAAACAATGGGCTGAGAAATAAAGCAAATGAGAGGGACGGGAATAAAAGGAACGGAACATAAGGGTTGGCCGCCAAAATTTTCAAGCTGCCGCCACTTCTCCAAAAGATTGATTTTTTCACGTTTATCTGATTGGTACTTGCTAATGTGATTACATCTTATATTTCAATTGTTTTCAGCACCATACATAATATTATTTCTCATAGTAATCAATTAACCAATTTCAACACTCAATAGATCGCGTTGGTTAAATCATCTAAATATGCATTTCGATTTTAAGGTTCAATTATTATAAGAAAAGAAAAAGAAAAAAACTAACTAGTTTTTCGAAATTTTAGATATTTTATAAAAATTCTAGTTCATTGATTTTTTTTTTAATTAATTTGTGAAAATTTCAATATTTTATAAGTTTTGTCTAGAAAAAATTAAACTTTTTTTGAAATATTGGATCCAAATATAATTATTACCCATAAATATTAAATACTTATAATAAGCATTAATTTTTAATTATTAAAGATTTCTTATTAATCGTTCGTTATTATAAATTAATTATTAAATATAATCTTAGTTATTAATCTCTTCTTCTTAATTATTAATCCCTACTTCTTAATTATTAATAGCAATCATTGATTATTCATGATTAGCATTAATTATTATATTTTAATTATTAACTATTTAATAGTAATTATGTAATATTAACTATATTTTTTAATTATTCTTCTTAATTTCGAAGTGTTAAATATTACGGATTGATTATTGATTATTACTTCCTAATTGATTATTAATAGTAATTATTAGTAATTAATTATAAATAATCAATATAAATGTATTTAATATTAATTATTAGTTGTTAATTATATTAAAATGTAGTTATATACTACAACAATCAAAAAATAAAGGTTGTGATAGACTTTTATTACAACTGTCAAAATAGCACAGTTGTGAAAAATAAGTTTATTACAACTTTTCTGGAAAAAAGTTGTAAAAAAACATTTATTACAACGGTGCTTTTACCACCGTTGTAAAATTAAAGTTGTAATATGGTGTTTTTGTTGTAGTGTAAGAATATTTATTAGTTTAGTTGTAATAACCCGGAAAATGTGAACCAATTTTAAAATTTTAAAATTGGTTATTGTCAAAGAATTTGAACAATTGAAATAGCATATTTCAATAAAATAAAGCATTGGGAATAGTAAGGCAGTTTGAAAATTTGAATACAAACTTTGTCTGACTGTACCAGGTGGAAAATATAACGGATTTTAGCGAAACTGAAAATATTTAAATCTGTTTATGAATACCTTTCTAACGAATCTGAAAAATCGAAGTTTCATAACGGGAATCAAAAGTTATGGCCAAATGAATTTTCAGAAAGGTCGCTATATAGCATATATAGCCCTTGAAAATGGATATTTTGCATACGACCTAGGAATTCGACGAAACCTCTTTTGTTGGGTCCGGGATGTCAAATTATTGCTAGGTTTCAAATTTCATAATTTTTGAAGCTAGTATGTGAGCGGGGAAAAAGAAAATGTGATTGGCCAATTTCTGTTAAAGTGGATCGACCTGAAAATGGACATTTTGCATATGAGCTCAGAATTCGACGAAACTGGTTTTGTTGGGACCGTATCATCAAAACAAAGCTAGATTTATTTTTCTGGAATTTTTTGATTCAGTTTGTGGCCCTGGAAAATTGAAATGTACGTTCAAATTGAATATAAAATGTTTTATACTTTAATTTGAAAAATAACTGACTGTAACAGTCGAATTGGCCAATGAAACATATCCCATTGTGTCCGGGATGGGGGTATTTAGCTAGGGGCGACAGTCGTTGGGTTGGAAAAGGAGTTCGTTTGTAAAAACACTATTTAAAATTTACTATAAATCCTCGGCCAATAGGATTTTTTCTTTCAAAAAAAAAAAACTCCAGAAAACCTAGTCGCCTCCCTCGCTCTCGACGGTTCATCGCGCTCCAACCTTCCCACTGATTTCGCCGCCGCCACAGTCAATATCGCCGCCGCCTCCAGTTGACAATTCCGATCGCCTTACTCCCCTCTTCAAATCAAAACAACCCTCGTCAGAAACCGCGCAGTATTCGCGTCGTTCTACCTCGAGGAAGTTCGCCCCTTTCTACCGCCGCCGATCGCCAGAGGTGCCACCGAGTTCGCCGCCGCCACCGCCGATCGGAAGCCTGTTCGTTGCGCTTCAACGTCGTAGGGTCTGATTTGGATATCGAGCTACGGTTTGGATTTAAATTCTAAACCTAGTTTCGAAGGTTTGCAAACCCTTCTGCTTTGAATTTCTGAATTGAAAATAACACTTTCAAGTGTTGCAAAACTTTGAAAAATCATATCTTTTTAGTGTGTTAACAAAATTCGGCGAAACAGGAAACATCGGGACCGCAGAGAGGCTCTCTACCATCTAGCAGAAGCCGCGGATTTTTCTGATCTTCCTACGATTTTTAGCACTACAAAACCCAATGTGAGGAATCTAAACTAAATTGTGTGAATGGAATCGTGTTGTATAAATTATATAAGCGAAGTGTAAATTATATACGCATTGTATACTTCATGTACATGTGTTGTATAAGTTATATTAGCGATGTATAAATTATACAAGCGTTGTATGAAACATATATGCTTTGAATTGTGATTAAATGCAAGTGAATTATAGAAATAATATATATATATATATACTCCCCTCGTCCACAGACCATGGACGATATTTATTGCTTGTGATTGGCGTGATATTATACGGTATGACGAATGGTTGGGAATAATTGTTTGTGGTTGATATTGTGGTTGAAAAATACCCTCTTGTGGTTGAAACAAATTAGAATAGGATTATGGAAATGAAAATAAAACATGCCGCCTGCGTGCGAACTAGATGCATGATCCCCATTGTCAAAAACCGCGAGGTTTTAAGGTAGAGCGAGGAGCCGTACTTGGGACGGTCCCGGTTTTAACTACCCTGCCGTTATGCTGCCGAAATTTTCTGAAATATTCATGTGTTAGAATAATTTTCATTCGTTGAAATTAATTACATATGTTGAAACCAAAATTCATGTGCTAGAATAATTTTCATTCGTTGAAATTAATTACATATGTTGAAACCAATATTCATTCGTTGAATCGAAATTCATTCGTTGAATCGAAATTCATGTGTTGAATATTATTCGAATTTTAAACAAATAGATTTAATGATAAAAATCACATTTTTAAATATATACAAACTATAGAGAATATTCATGTGTTGAATTGAAATTCATTCGTTGAGTTGAAATTCATGTGTTGAATATTATTCAAATTTTAAACAAATAGATTTAACGATAAAAATCACATTTTTATATATATACAAACTATAGAGAATATTCATGTGTTGAATTGAAATTCATTCGTTGAGTTGAAATTCATGTGTTGAATATTATTCGAATTTTAAACAAATAGATTTAACGATAAAAATCACATTTTTATATATATACAAACTATAGAGAATATTCATGTGTTGAATTGAAATTCATTCGTTGAGTTGAAATTCATGTGTTGAATATTATTCGAATTTAAACAAATAGATTTAACGATAAAAATCACATTTTTATATATATACAAACTATAGAGAATATTCATGTGTTGAATTGAAATTCATTCGTTGAATGGAAATTCATGTGTTGAATGTTATCGTATTTTAAAATAAAATGAATAGACAATAAAAACTACATCTTTATGGTGAATATGAAGTGTTAAAAACATTCACGTGTTGAATAAATATTTTTGATGATAGAAATATTTCTTTTATCATGTATACGCTTTGATAAAAATACACACGTGTTGAAATAAGTAATAGTTTGCTAGAAATATTATTATTAGCTTTGTTCTGCATATATATACATGTGTTGAACAGGGAAAATGGATTAGCTGTAGAGTAAAGAAATTATTTGCGTGCCCGACAAATAGGTAAGCCTTGATGAGTTGGCTGCGCATTTTATTTTTATATCAACTCCTGTGAATGCCATTGGATGCGGAGTGCTGGTTATTCTGTGTAAAATAATAAACATCGCCATAGGATAGTAACAATTAATTTTGAACTACACTACATGGCATACTTCTTGACGATAAGCATACTTCATCATATTCCACATAAGCATTTGGAGCTTGTGTGACGAGGTGGAAGATTTACCATACGAGCGAGAGGCTTGTATGGCAATGATTTTATACTACAGGTTGAACTGATGACTGATATGGACTATATAAAATATAACGTTAAATTGCCAGATTAATAAAAACCCCACACGGGTCTGGAGTTGACAATAATCACGTCTCTCTAGTCATTAGATACGGCACATGGACTATTTATTTCCACACGGAGCGGGGTGACGAGAATTTATTCTCTGGAGTTATTATCTATACACGCTCCCCCGTAAACACCAGAATATATCACTATAAATATGTGGATGCTTTATAGGATTTATTGGGTACCTATCACGGCCCAATAGATTTCCAAACCCCTTCCCGTACAAAGGAGGTTATGGCGAAATTTTTCGAAATATTTAGGCGTTAGTGAAATATTTGAAGTGAAAACGATGTTGAAATAAAGGAACGAACTATATTTATATATATAAATATAAATAGAATTAAAAGGAATAGAAGCCGTGCAGTTCGTGTTTTGGAATCGTAATTTGAAACGATTGGTACGAGAAATCCGACCATCGGATTTTCCTGAAACCGCAACCGCTGGGTTCGCCTTGGAAATATCTTTTCAACGGCACCAACGTTGTAAAAATCCAACGGTTGGATTGTCTAGAATGTTTAATTCAAATCTGAAGAAAAACAGCGCCAGAATCGTTTATATTTATATATGAATATAAATATAATTAAATTAAATCGAATAACGACGCTGCAGTTCGAATTTTGAAACCGTAACTTCAAACGACTAGTGTGGAAGATCCGACCGTCGGATTTTCACGAAACTGGAACCGTTGGGTTCGCTTTGGGAATATCTTCCCACTGATATAGACTTTGTAGAAATCCAATGGTTAGATTTTCCGATATGTGTAAAACAAATTAGGAGAAAAACAGCGCCAGTGCCACGGCACGACCTGAAACATCGTTTAATTGAATATGGCCATTTTTAAATAAATAAAAAATGGCGAAAAATCGTTATAAAATATTATAAGCAACATAGATTGGAAATAAACCAATTTGGCTTGATCTGTTTGATATTTGATGGTTGTATGTGTTTGACACGAAAATAACACTAAAGAACTGAAATATGGTCGAATAATATAACCATAGAAAGAATTGATTTGAATTCTAATTACGTGAATTATTTGAAAAGGCCGAGCTAACCCTCATTTCAAATAATTGATCAAGCGATTCGAATTGGAAAATGCAAAGACGATTCAGGACCGACGATCTTCGTATCGGTTGGATGGGCGCTGCTGAGGTTCCTGACTGGAGTAGCTACCGTGAAGGAACAGAAGTAGTAGCCGTCTGAACGTATGTGTTGATTGGACGGATATACGAGGAATTTGACGCCTCCGGTTTCGTTCAGACCCAGAACGGACTTGTAAATGGATTGTGTGTCTGACATTTGATTTTGTTCTATACTGATTGATCTCTGTTAAATATATATCTGTTTGGCGGCGGAAAATTTATTCTTTTGCTTAACGCCCTTCTCTGAGACGTACGAGCTCAGAGGTTATATATCGATAGAAATCAATCGTATGGAGTGAATTGCCTATGTGGCATGCCAAGATGTTGTGATCAAGGCTTCTGTTGCAAAGCAAAGTCTTGTGTTTGATGATCAAAGCACGGCCTACGTAGCCTGGCTTTGTGTATAGCGTGGATTCGCGAGCCTCACACCTCGGTATGAGTTAAAAACCGGATAAGGACTGCAGGGAGAACCCGACGTTTCTTTCTAGCTATGGTGGTGTCAGTGACTTACCAGCCCTGACATTTATATCTATTTTTCACCTATGTCGTTGTTGGAATGCGAGGCGCCTCGATTATAGGTCTGTAAGGACCGGGAAACGTGTGTTTAGGAATACTAATCCTCAAACGTAAGAGAGGACCGGCCCTGAAGCATCAAGGGGTTACCCAGAGTGTGTAGTCCTGAGGCATTTGCTAGAATGTCTCGAAGTAGAGAGGAGCTTGCCCCTTGCCTCGACTCATGACGGAAATCCAATTTCCAATACGAAATAACGGATTCGATTGTAGAACTAGTATGGCGGCATAGTATATGGTAGCTATGCCGTCTATGATTGATATTTATGATGCTATTCGTTTTTGAAACATATATGCACTAGTAATAATATCAAATGATTTTGCTTTACACGTATTAAGCATATTGGGCCATTATAAGGTAAAACTCTATCCTCCGGCTTGCGTTGCATTGTATGATGGGACTTGAGTCTTATAATGGCATCATTCTTTTTAAAAAGCATTACGCCGTTTCCAAAGAATTTACTTTGTTTTAAATGCACTAGCAATCACTGGAGTAAACCCGTTCCGCGAAAGTGGCGTGGTCCTATGATTTGCTTATTATTGTTGTTTAAACTGTTAAATAGATTTCTAATACCAGTCCCCATGACTGACTCGTTGTTTGTTTCACTTTGCAAACGCGGGTGCCCTTATTTTTGCACGGGCAGCCTAGTTCACAGGTGACAGGTTGTTTTTGGCTCTGCACTGTTGCATAGCGTGCATTTTGGCTCATGGCGAGGCTGACTTCACAGAGATGACTTTGACATTTTCCGCCATTATTGTATCTATATTATGATTCCGCCACAGGCGATGCAGACTGCTTTACTTTCAGTACTTATTATCGTATGTATATGTACCGCCTTTGGCGATGTAGACTGATACCCTTATTATGTCTCACTGCATGTATATATTCCGCCTCTGGCGATGGTGACTGATCATTTCCCTTTTATTTACTAAGTTATATCCTACGTTGTGCTATTCTGATGTTGTTAAATGTTGTGATTCCGCTGTCATATCCATGTAAAATTATTTTATTTATTGTTTTTGCTATTGTCTGTACTCTGCTATGATGATTGATGTGTTATATTACAATGATTATCCTTAATACCGTCACACGGATTTTGGGATCGTCACATTAGTTAACGTAGAAAAATTAAACATTCAAAATGTCTTACGATTTTTAGCGTGCTTTTTTGTGCCTACTGGTAAATCTTCCATTTCTACATCTCTTTGAAAAAGAATCATACAGTGTCCAGTCTGGAAATTCTGGTTCAAATGTTAAAAGTACCCAGTGTGACTCTTCATGGATTGGAAATAAGAGTACATCACATCGTGAATCTTGTAGTGATGCTGTCAAAGCTGGAACAAACGAATTAGTTTTGACATTTTCTATGTCAATTGCAGCACTTTTCTGTATAAACAAAGTAATATTGAAGTTATACAAACCAGATTTATTAATGAATCATTACGTATATGTCTATAATAATGATCTCACTGTCATTGTGGTATTAAAGTAAGCTACGTTTGAATTGACATCCCTCGTTTTTGCAACTTTATACCAGAACCAATCAATTATCTGCACAGGCATTATATCAGAGTAGTTGCAATAATAAACATATACAATAAAGCAATTTTATATTGTTTTGATATGCTAGTAATGGATAATTATATGTGATAGAAATTAAAGTTTATTGACGCAAAGATAGTAAAAAACTTTGCAATTATCATAATATATGTGCATTTTTTCTTTAAAAGTTTTAATTTGTAAAATGATAAATGTATTTATATTTTAGTAATGATAAAAATATTAAAAAACATATGATCATTTGAAATAATTTGTTTCACTATATAGTAAATTATATTACTCAAAATAATATGAAAACAATTCATATAATATAAAATTATTATGTACAATATAAGTACGAAAACATTATTTTTAAAAAAAGATATATGTTTTTATCTCTTTATATTGTAAAAAGTATGAAAATCAAGTGATCAGTAGAGCTTCTATGTTTTAGTAATCAAAATAAATATCATATGTGTACAAATCCATTAGTGTCATAAGTCAAATTATATTGCATACTTACCTGGCCAGAAACAAATTCACTGAATATCAGTTCTTCAATCATGTCCTTATGTATGACAATATTGTTTTTGTCGTTCGAATTGTAAATCTCTACACTGTAAAGTAAACGAAGTTATAATTTAAGATATTTGTTTTTATTACTTTATAAAGTATATAATTTAAACAGTATATAAGCCTACTTAACATCACCAAATTTGTTGAAGTAATCTGCTATGAACTCCAGTTCGTCATCGGGCAATTCCTTAAAAAATTCAGAATTTACTATTTTCCTTTTCCTTCTTCTCGTTTTTATACTTTTTGGTGTCTTGAGAGTATCCACATCTATAGTTTCTTGGCTTTCACAATTTTTCTTTTTCCTTTTCTCTTTATCTATTTTTTCTTTTTCTTCAAATACTTCAGGGTTATTATGTTCTACTTCTTCTCCTTTATCTTCCTGTTCTTCATCATCTATATTTTAACATTCTTTTTCTTGAATTTCTTCATTTTCATTATGTTTTATTTCTTCTTCTATATCTTCCATTTCTTCACCATCAATTTTCTCACATATTTTTTCTTCAATTTTGTTGGTTTCATTATGTTCCAAATCTTTTCCTATATCTTTGTTTTCTTCATCATTTTTTTCTCACATTCTTTTTCAAGAATTTCAGTTAAATTGTGGTCATTATTTAACAAAATTTCCAATTCTTTTCTCCTCTTTTTTCGGCTTGTAATTGATTTTCTTTGGATTGAAGCTTTTTTTGTAACTGTCAACTTTTCTTTTTAACCTTGCAATATCTTTAACTTTGCCTTCAGCTTGTGTTAAAAGAAAGCTTTCTTCGTTATCTTTTTTTCCCTCTTCCAAATTCTTGTTCACTTCCAGTAGAAGAAAATTTTCATCTTTCATAATTTTGTTGAATCTCTTTGCAAACTGAAAAAAATAAATTAGGAAAACAATGTTGTTACTTCATATTGTTGATTAATTTGTTATGTGCAAATTTATTTGACTTCTAGATGAAAATACACAATAATGATTAATATGCATAAGATTAATCAAAGGTTTAGATAATAAAAAAAGGAAATAATTAAAAAGATAAAAGTTCTTATCTTTTTACGCATGTGGTAAAATTTAAGTTTTTTAAATTTAAAAATAACAGTAAAATGACATAATCAGTAAGGAAACACACAAAGAAATTACCTTTTCTGATTTAATGGATTGAATTGATATGTTTTTCAACAACAATAAATTCCAGTTTAATATTCTTGGCCTTTCATTTTCACAACCCTCTTTAAACTTAAAGATTTGTGTCCTTTCACAAAGTCAATACTATCAAAAAATTAAAATATGTTAATTTTTGATATTAGATAAATTCAATGTACAGTACTAAATATAAAATACATACCAATAATATCATGGAACATCCGGGCATATTTCTTTGGTCTTTAGCAAACTTTTCAACATTTTGGGACACATACGTGTGAATAGATTTTGCCTAAGAAATGGAATTTATGTTCTTCAAATTCAACAATTAAGGAATAAATCACCATTGTAAGTAGAATTGGTTGTTGGGGAAGAAGAATGTGATAATTAGTAACAAAAGAAGTAATTTAACTAAATCTTTACTTTCGTTCCTTTCTTCAATCATTATTTTGATTCTCGTACTCAATTTTTTTTATTTACCCTCTCATTCCACTCAAAATGTCAATTTAGAAAAATAAGTACTCCTCATCTAAGTTATTCTGACTAATAATTCCAATTGGCAATATATTCTTCCTGATCAATGGAATTCCAAGTATTAAACTAATATCCTCTTCAGTTAACTTAAGACTAGCATCTCCTATTTTAAATGCTTTCTCTTCCTTATCGTATGATGTATTGACTTCATCTAAACTTTTTGCACTTTTTATAATATCCTTTCTTCTGATTTTACCTTCCAAAAATATATGAAATAATTTTTGGAAAGGTGTTCTATCTATATATGACATTGCAGCAGAAGAGAATATGTTTTTTTTCTTTATTTTAGTCATCACCTTGTAGAATGTATCTAAATTACACCTATAAGTTCCCTTATTTTTTTCCCCCACCCCTTTTTCCACTTCATATTGTTCAACATCTTCTTCAGTGTCGGGGTCGGAGTTGTTGTCTAAATTTGCATATAAGCATCCTTCTGAAGGACAGTAGACACATTCCTGAAGCTGTAGCTCTGACTGTAGTATTCTTTTTCTGCTTCAGTGAAGTTGATTATATGAACTTGTTATACCAAATTATTAAATGGAAATAATGTAAATTTAGATACAGAATAATATTTCTACTTGGCTTTTGGTTAAGCATGCAGGAAAAGAATTAAACTAAGTTTAGATGATAACGTGAATAATATATCTTTTTTTTAAAAGATAAACAAATTTATCTTTTTACACAATTTATATGTTTACTGACAATATGATATACATATTTTATCTTTAACATTGGTTACATAATCATCTATTGTCTGTTAATCAAATTATTATACAAGAATATAATGATAATATAGTCTAACTTTTGCACTTAATAGTATAAAATTTTGTTTACTTACAATAGGAGTACGTGGAGGTGTTGGTATATTTTGCATTGTCTGGCTGTGTATATCACAAAAAGAATCTGAATGATTCCTTATATTTGAACACTGCTCTCCTTTAATGTCGATAAAGATAGATTGTTGAGCATCATCAAATACTGTGTTTTGATTAGCGTACCTTGAATTTCTTGTACGCATTTTTCCTGCATTGAAATATCAATTTTATTATTGGACAAATTGTTTATTATAAATGTATGCGCATACTAAATTATCAACCATAAATAATTAGGTTGGATATACTGGTTATAAGCAATAAAAGTATTTTTAAATCACTTTTAGTTTAAAAAGATAAATACATTTATATTTTTTCCTCAGTAATTTAACCAAACTGCTTTAATAACTTGTATATCTGATTGTTTAAAGACAATAATCATTTAAAATTCAATATCTGTATAGAAAGATAATCTTCTTTATCTTTTTAAAACAAATACATTTATAGCTTCAAAAAATTTCGTAAAGATAGTTTTTAGCAATTATTTTTTTGTCAGTAATTTAACAAAACTTCTTTAATAACTTGTATATCTGATTGTTTAAAGATAATAACCATTTAAAATTCAATATCTGTATAGAAAGAAAATCTTGTTTTTCTTTTTAAAACAAATACATTTTTAGCTTCAAAAATATTCATAAAGATAGTTTTTATTAAATATTTTTTCCTTAGTAATTTAACAAGACTTCTTTAATAACTTGTATATATGATTGTTTAGAGACAATAATCATTTAAAATTCAATATCTGCATAGAAAGATAATCCTGTTTATCTTTTTAAAACAAATACATTTATAGCTTCAAAGAAATTCGTAAAGATACTTTTTAGTAATTATTTTTTTGTCAGTAATTTAACAAAACTTCTTTAATAACTTGTATATCTGATTATTTAAAGACAATAATCATTTAAAATTCAATATCTATATAGAAAGATAATCTTGTTTATCTTTTTAAAACAAATACATATTTAGCTTCAAAAATATTCATAGAGAGTTTTTATTAAATATTTTTTTCCTTAGTAATTTAACAAAACTTCTTTAATAACTTGTATATCTGATTGCTTAAAAACAATAGTCATTTAAAATTCAATATCTATATAGAAAGATAATCTTGTTTATCTTTTTAAAACAAATACATTTATAGCTTCAAAAAATTTCATAAAGATAGTTTTTAGTAATTATTTTTTTTGTTAGTAATTTAACAAAAACTTCTTTTATAACTTGTATATCTTATTGTTTAAAGTCAATAATAACTTAAATTGTAATATCAAAAAATCAAAAAGACAATTTTTTTTAAAATACAATATTCGTATAGAAATATAAACTTGTATATCTTTTTAAACCAAATACATTTATAGCTTCAAAAATATTCATAAAGGTAGTTTTTATTAAAAAAATCCCTTAGTAATTTAACAAAACTTCTTTTATAACATTTATATCTTATTATTTAAAGTTAATAATAATTTAAATTATAATATTTGTATAGAAAGATAAACAAGTATATCTTTTCCGTTATTGAATCTGTATAGAAAGATAAATCAGTCTCGGTTGTTGGTGTTGGAGAATCATGTAGTAGTTTGATTGAATATAATGATGATTTAGGCTCTAAACAAGTTTATCTTGGTATAAAGATAAATATGATTACATTATAATGATGATTACTATCTTGCTATAAAGTAATTATAGTTATTGTATCAGCTGTAAAAAACTAAAGATAAATTCTTTTATATTTTTTATAGTAAAAGATAAAATGATATCTCTATCAGTTATTTAGTTAAATATGTTTGTGCAGTTTGTACATACTGAAGCAGTGATGTAATAATGCAGTTTGAACATACTAAAGCAGTGTTGTTAAAACTGGCTGTTTTATGATAATTATTATAATCTAAGTTGTCTATTTTGGTATAAAGTAAGACAAGCATACACTAAACTCTTAGTTCTAGTTTAGTTAAAGTTAAAAATTACTCACAATTACTTAAAAGATATTTTTATTTATCGTTCGAGTAATCAAAGAGCCAAAAACTGCCAGTAATAATCAAACAACCAAAAATAGGAATTACAAGCGCACAAGAAAAAAATAGTTGAAAAGTAGTGATATATAATGCTTAGATGCTTCGGTAAATGTTGAATGGTAAAAAATGAAAAACTAGATTCTAACCTGTAGGGTATTAGCGATTATACGATTTTACCTCGTTTTAGAATGTCGACTTGTATGAGAAGATCAAATCGTTTGAGAAGATCGAATAAGGGCTCTAGGGTTTTAACGAATTGCCTGTTTTGAGAAAAATGAGATGCAGATGGGCAAGTGTTTTTTAAATTGTCTTGGAACTAATTATTCACGGCTTGTGTCCTAGAAATAAATTTTTAACATAAAGGAGGCCCTTTAAGTGAAAATCCCCAATAAAAAAAAATCTTATTTTCAAAGGTTTTTAAGAGAAAAATATTTATGTTTTAAATATGAATAAAAATTTTAATATGAATTTGTGCTTCATAGACAATAAAAATGATCCTTGGTTATGGCATAAAATAATTTATCATATTAAATTTAAAACTTTAAATAAATTTTCTGAAAATGATTGTCCAATAGGAAAATTATCAAAATCGTCATTTCAATCTAAGAACAATGTTTTTACTACACAACCACTAGAATTATTGCATTTGGATCTTTTTGGTCCAACTCAAATTCAACCTATAAATCATTATAAATATGTGTTTTTATAGTAGATGATTTTTCAAGTTTCACTTGGACTATTTTTCTATAGAATAAAAGTGATACATTTGAAAATCTTAAATTTTTTACTAAAAGAATTCAAAATCCAAAAAATTTAAAAATTAAAAATATAACAAATGATCATGGAGGTGAATTCGAGAATGAAGCTTTTGAACATTTTTGTGATAACCTGTGACTTCCCCGGTAAGGAAAGCACGAATTACTTTGAGAACAAGCCACATCGGGACGCAAACAGAAGAACATTTCATTGTATATTACAACAATTCCATCAGAATACTAGAATATACAGAGTATGAATAAATATTACACATTCGATAAATACCAGAGATCATTACAATACATTATATAGCAGCAGAAAAATAATACAAAACACAACTAGAAGTAATACACGGATACAGAGCATTCCGAGCATTGTTCCAGTTGTAAATCAGGATCCTATGAATATAAATCTGCAAAACCCAACTACTAGCTGCCCGTGTCGAAAATAAGGGCACCCATGGTTTAGGTTAAAACAATAAATTCCAGGTCAGTCATGTGACTGGTGTGAGAACTAAAGCAGTTATTTAAAACTTTACTTTAAAAATAAGGCAAATCAAGGGACCACGCCGTATAACACGGAACGGGTTTCCTCCCAAGAATACCAGTGCTTAGAATAAACAAAGCAACGGTTTTTTGAAAAATGAAGCTATTATAAGACCCAGGTCCCATCAAACAATGCAATGCAAGCCGGAGGATAGGGTTTTCCCTTATAATAGCCAAACATGCTTGGTACGTTTAAAACAAATCATTTTGATATTACTATAAGTGTATAGTTTCAAAACAATTTCAATCATAAATATCAATCATAGACGGCATAAGTGCCCCATACCACTATGTCGCCATATATAAGTTACAATCAAATCCGCAATCTCGTATTGAAAATTTGGATTCCATCATGAGTCGAGGCAAGGGGCAAGATCCTCTCCGCTTCGAGACACTCTAGCAGATGCCTCAGGACTACACACTCTGGGTAACCCTTGGATGCTTCAGGGCCGGTCCACACTTACGTTAGTGGATTAGTATTCCTGAACACACGTTTCCCGGTCCTAACAGACCTAAAATTGAGGCGCCTCATTCCAACAACCACATAGGTAAAAATAATATAAATGTCAGCCAATTTAAGCACTGACACTATCTCTAGCTAGAAAGAAACGTCGTGCTCTCCCTGCAGTCCTTATCCCGTTTTTAACTCATACCGAGATGTGAGACGCATGAATCCACGCTATACACAAAGCTATGCCACGTAAGCCGTGTTTTGATCATCAACCACAAGACTTTGCTTTTCAACAGAAGCCTTGATCATCTGCCACTTAGGCATGCCATACAGGCAATTCACTCCATGCGACTGATGTCCATCGATATACATCCTCTGAGCTTGTATATCTCAGAGAAGGGTGTTAAGCAAGAGAATAAATTCTCCGCCGCCAAACAGATGTATATTTATTAAAGATCAATCAACACAGAATAAAATCCAATGTCAGACACACAGTCCATTTACAAGTTCATTCTTGGTCTGAACGAAACCGAAGGCACTTTCCTCGCATATCCATCGATCTCCAAGTACGTCTGGACGATCACCAACTGATTCCCTCCTCTTGGGTGTACAGCCCAATCAAGATCATCAGCAATCACCCAAATGATGTAAAGACGTCCGGTCTTCAACCACCGTCTTCATCTTCGACATATCGTCGAATCGGTTATTCAGAATGGGTATAAACCTGGTCTTTCTGAATAACCCGCGTATATAATAAACGAGTGCTACACAAACACAACATACGCCTCATTCCAATTCATCAGTCACTAACCGTAAATTAGTAAGAGAACAATTCCCCAAATATTAACCCCGAAGGCTGAAACCAACATCAGATTAATACCCAGGAAACCATTCATCTCAACTAATCTTCAGTTAGTTGCTAAATTTCACATTCTTAGGGAAAGGTTCCCATTAATTTTATCAAAGATAAATTCTTTGAAATTTATTCTTTAATCTTTCTTTGAATATCATTTCAAAATAGTCGGGATTAGCGAACCACACCGAAGTAATTATTTATTTTTATTTCCCAATCCCAACCTATCCATCCCATGAAGCAAAACTGGTAATACTCCATATCTAACACCACGGTGTTATCGGTAAAATTAATTACCATTTCATGTTCAAATTTAGTTAAAGATTTAACTATCGCTCTGGAGCAAAACTGGTGATACTCCATTCTCGATCTTTTCAATCTAATTAAAGATTCATTAAAACTCTAATTCAGTTTTAATCTCGAAAATCATTTCTTAATGATTATTCCACGCTAAGAAATTAATCTTATCTTTAAATGGGTTAAAGAACCATTGTCCTTTAAAACACCGTTCACGATAAACCCAAAATCAATCTTAAATTCAATTCAAATTAAAGATTAATCAACTGGAAAATCTCACCAAATCTTAATTAAAAGATTTATTCTTTTCTAAACTGGGTTCAAGAACAGTGTTATTTAAGACACCATTCACGACGAACCCAAAATCCCATTTGATATTAAATACAAGGCTGAATAGAAAACATATCGGCTTATATTCAATATCAAATTCTGAAACCAACAAATATCGTATTAGAAATAATGATATAAATATATCTTTCAAATTCCCACAACCATATCTGTATAATTACGAAATTCAACATCGAATTATTCCGACGATAATTTCCATTCAAACCCATTCTAATACGTGTATTGGAAATTCTGATTATTTTTAAAACCACTTCAAATCCAATTTATTTACTCAAAAATATTGGATTTTAAATTCTAGTTCATAACAAGTTCATTTCGATAAAAATTCTATTTTTATCTTTACAAATGTGGAATTTTTCATCCCAATTCTTCACAAATCATTTCTTATGATTTTACACAAATTATAAATATTTTTAATAATTTTATCAAGGCCCGTACAGTCGATTTCCATCAACGGCCATCGAACTGCACTTACAGCGACCTTTTTCCAAATTTGATTTGGACATAACTCCAAATACAACCGTTAGATTTCAAATCTATAATACTCGTTAATAAGCTCTTTTCGATACTAACCCAACGGTTCCGGTTTTAGGAGAATCCGACGGTCGGATCTCCCGTAACGTCAATTCAAAGTCAATGGTCGAAATTCACGAACTACCGCGGCGCGGCGCGTTCTATTCAGGCCATTATATATAATATATATATATATATATATATATATATTATATATTTCGTCGATTTCCTTTTTGAACGTATTTTATAAATCGTTTTAAATTCGTTTTCCGAAACGATTTCAACTTCATATTCAATTTCGAATCAAAATTGAATATTCCATATCATCGATATACAAATGACAATATTTTCACAACGTTATATATTTGAAATCACTTCTTTTTCTATAATCATTATAAAAACGAATATAATCGATATAAATATCGTTCGCGTCAAAATAGCGCATCTCTAATCAACACGGCTTTATATTTTTCAATAACTTCGTTATTCTATTCAACAAATGAATATTTATTCTATTCAACACATGAATCTATATTTCTTTCAACACATGACTATTCTCAACACATGAGTACTGTCAACACATGACTATTTTTGTTATTTAATATATTTTATAAAATTATGATTTCTATCATTTAATTCTTAATCAGACTCCAACCGTAAATTAGTAAGAGAACGATTCCCTAAGCATTAACCCCGAAGGCCGAAACCAACATCAGATCAATACCTAGGACACCACTCATCTTATCTAGTTTGCAGCTAGTTTCTAACTTTATATATGATAAAGATGTAAATTTTATTGTTAAAATATTTCTTTCAACACATGAATCTATATTTCTCTCAACATATGAGTACTGTCAACACATAAATCTTTATTTTATAATATTCTTTATTTTCCCAATTGGAATGAGGCTCAATCAATTACCTTATAATGTTAATTATATGGATTCCATACAACACATGTATATAATAGCAACGATAAATAATCAACCATCATCCAAAGTGCACCACAAAACTGCATAAGCATTAAATATAAATAATTAACGCTTACACAGCCTGTCGACCAATCGATCGACATACAGCTAAATAAATGGGATTAGTGTACGCCAAATATCATCCCAACACCCGTGTGGGGTTTCAATCCACAAACACTGAATATTATTTGTGCAGTTGGGCGACGTGTAAAATTTATCATACCAATCAATGTCCTTCAAATAGGTGTACATAAACAAACCGTCCGGTTTGTAAATGAATATTTAATTACATTCACGTTAAAAATTATATTTTTAACGACCAAAATATTCTATTCGACCTACGAATACTCTATTCAGTTCATTTATTAAATAAAATGATATTTTTATTTTTCTAACATATTTTAGAAAATTTTGGTGGCATAACGGCACGATACTAGAAACGGGACAAGGCCTAGCCTTATCCCCGGTCTAATAATGTCATGCGTCATACACATACCAATCTAATCAATTCCATTTCACCCAAACAACCAAATTCAAACCAATAATCCAATCAACTACATAACCAAACAAACAAGTCGTCCATGGTCTGTGGACGACGGGTGTCGGGTGCTACTAAACACCGTCTGCATCCTAGTATATATTTTAACTAGAAAAGAAAATTTAAAGTGAGAAGTTCTCACCCATAAGCTAAACCAATTCGTCGTGATTCTTCTAATGTAGAAAATCTTTGTCGCCGTGCTCACTTTTGTCGTTCTCCGCACACGAATTCGCCTCTTCGACTCTAGAACTTGCATACGACCTCCAAACTTCACCAAACTTGGTCACTAGATTAAACGCGCCATTCCGGACAACTTTGGTCTAGGGGGCTTTATTCCAAAACCGCACCAATTCGCCAGAAATTCCCGAAAACACCAGAAAATGCTTCGATTTCGGACGCGTTTTCCGGACAGCTCCGCAATCCAAAATGTGACTTCCATATAGCCAAATCGAAGAGAAGAGAGTGCTCTTCGACTTTGGTCAAGTGGAGTTTTGGCTAAAAATGCACGGTTTGGGAGTTATTGGCGAAATAGTGACAGGGTGTTATTTGCAAAACAAGATTTTTAGTGAAAATGTGTTGTTTGTGTAGCGGGGCCCACGACTGGAATTGGGTGGCCTGAGGGGGGCGCCGGACCTGATTGGAGTTGGGGAGGCCGCTGGTGGCGGGGTGGGGTCCACGGAGGCGGGTGGTGGTGGTTTGGGGGTAGGGTTTGTGATTTTGAAGAGGGAAAGAGGAGGAGAGAGAGGGGAGGAGGAAGAGGAGGAGGTGGAGGGGGCGCGCGGCGGCGGGATGGCTAGTGGAGGAGGGGCGGCAGCGGCACGGTGGAGTAGGTGGCCATTTTTGAGATTTTGAAGAGGAAGAGAGAAGTGAAATAATGAAGAGAGAAATGGAGTAAAAGTGATTATATGCTAGTTTCTCGCGTATCGTCCGAATGCAAATGATCTCCGATTGCCGCGGATTTCGGACAGGCGGTAGTAGACGTGAAGACGAGTCCAACGAAACAAGTATCGTCGAATTCTGAGTCCGTTTGACTGTCCGTTAAAATTCTCAAAAATGCTCAGATAAGCTCTAAAAATGCGATTTTGGCGCACCATTTCTTCTTGCACGCTCACACGCTAACTCCAAAAATCATGCCTTTTTTGTTTTAACCATTATTAGACGATACAAGTCCAGAAAAAAAAAACGAAATCGAATTCTGAGATCGTATCAATAATGTTCCTTAGTAAAATGACTGCCTATTTTACTATGAACTGTTTTAGCTCACACGACCACATACGAACTCCGTTCGATGCGCCCTTTGGATCTCAACAATAATTTGTCATTATGAATCCATAAAAATTTATCTCGTCGAATTCTGAGCTCGTATGCGAAATTTCACTTTTTAAGGGCTATGTTTTGCTAACCGAAAAGCTCCAGCCAATTGTCACTATTCCGGATATCGGAATATATCGAAGCTTATACTTTTCGGTGTTCTAAACGTCATTTTAAACTCAATGGAAGTGGTTTCGAGTCCAAATTCATCCGTATGCAAAATATGACTTTTTGGGTCATGTATAATTTCCATAGCGACTATTCTGAATTTTCAACTGAGCATAACTTTTGATTCCCGCTATGAAAATTTGATTTTACGGATTCGCTGGAAAGATATCCTCAATTAGATTCTAACATTTTTGGTTTCGCCAAAATCCGGTTTATTTTGAATCATGTACATTCATTTGAACTTTGAAATTGAATTTTCGAACTACCGCGCCATTTTCAATTCCTTTTATAATTAAAATAAAATATTTATATTCTAACGACGATTCAAATAAATATATACGTTCTAATTCTATTAAAAATAAATTTCTCGTCGATATTATTTAAAATAATTCATTTTAAATATTCAAAATCGCTAAAATTGCCAAAATAAAAATTTTAAATTGGCTCAGAATTTCCGGGTTGTTACAATCTCCCCCACTTAAAACTTTTCGTCCCCGAAAAGGAACGAAGGTGAAAGTTGTTTAACAAATCAACTCAACTTTCATTATTTTCTTTGCGGCTTAAGTTCTTCAACTTTTCAGTTTCTAAGAACTTTTCAAATTTTTCAAAAATTTGGCTAACACCCTAAATTTTCGAAAAATTTCGCCATAACCTCCCCTGCACCGGGGACTTCGGGATATTTCAAATAGCCTCCCATGGCCTTCTTCAATCCAAAAGAAAAAGAAAAAACCAAGCGGCTAGCCAATCGGCTCATAAAATCATCCAATCCCAAAGAAATACAATAAACATTTACCTATTTGTCGGGCAAACAATTTTATTCTTCTGCTCTAGCCTCCTTGCTATGACCTGTTCAATATAAGTACATGTATATGCATGCAAATGCGACTAATTTTCAGTATAACTCAATATTCGGTTCAATTTGGCCTAAATGGTTCAAAATATCAAACAAATAAACAAACAACACAACCATCAATCAATTAGTTGATTATCATTTCAAATTCATAATTTGATACATATACAGAAAATCATGTTTTTGATGCAAATCTCAACAAATAATCCTATATAAGTTTTGGTTCTCACACCAGTCTGATGGAAATATATAGATATCACACCTTCGTCACTCGAAAATAAATGTTGATGATGTTTCGAACCACCATCAGAACATCTTCGGGCTACTAGAGTGCGATTCTATATCCATCCAGTATATTAAAAATCGAATATACGTTCATGACTCGTATATGCAAAATCTTTATATACTAGATTGTCCAAATCAAATTTAAAATAAATATTCAAATACGTATACTTGAATTTAACTTTCAAAACAAAATTTGTTTTCATTTGAAAAATATACTCTTCACACTCGTTCTAGGATACTACTGATCCTATCTCTAACGAGTCATTCTTATTGGATATTTCTAATCCAACATCTGATGAATTCTTCCATTCGGTTCTAATGTGTCTTATTCTCGAGCTCTGTAAACCAAAGCTCGGATACCACTGTGATAACCCGTGACTTCCCCGGTAAGGAAAGCACAAATTACTTTGAGAACAAGCCACATCGGGACGCAAACAGAAGAACATTTATTGTATATTACAACAATTCCATCAGAATACAGGAATATACAGAGTATGTATAAATATTACACATTCAATAAATATCAGAGATTACAATACATTACATAGCAGCGGAAAAATAATACAAAACACAACTAGAAGTAATACACGGATACAGAGCTTTCCGAGCATCGTTCCAGTTGTAAATCAGGATCCTGTGAATATAAATCTGCAAAACCCAACTACTAGCTGCCCGTGTCGAAAATAAGGGCACCCAGAGTTTAGGTTAAAACAATAAACTCCAGGTCAGTCATGTGACTGGTGTGAGAACTAAAGCAGTTATTTAAAACTTTACTTTAAAAATAAGGTAAATCAAGGGACCACGCTATATAACACGGAACGGGTTTCCTCCCGAGAATACCAGTGCTTAGAATAAACAACGCAATGCTTTTTCGAAAAATGAAGCTATTATAAGACCCAGCTCCCATCAAACAATGCAACGCAAGCCGGAGTATAGGGTAATCCCTTATAATAGCAAAACATGCTTGGTACGTTTAAAACAAATCATTTTGATATTACTATAAATGTATAGTTTCAAAACAATTTCAATCATAAATATCAATCATAGACGGCATAAGTGCCCCATACCACTATGTCGCCATATATAAGTTACAATCAAATCCGCAATCTCGTATTGGAAATTTGGATTCCATCATGAGTCGAGGCAAGGGGCAAGATCCTCTCCGCTTCGAGACACTCTAGCAAATGCCTCAGGACTACACACTCTGGGTAACCTTTGGATGCTTCAGGGCCGGTCCACACTTACGTTAGTGGATTAGTATTCCCGAACACACGTTTCCCGGTCCTAACAGACCTAAAATTGAGGCGCCTCATTCCAACAACCACATAGGTAAAAATAATATAAATGTCAGCCAATTTAAGCACTGACACTATCTCTAGCTAGAAAGAAACGTCGTGCTCTCCATGCAGTCCTTATCCCGTTTTTACTCATACCGAGGTGTGAGACTCGCGAATCCACGCTATACACAAAGTTATGCCACGTAGGCCGTGTTTGGATCATCAACCACAAGACTTTGCTTTTCAACAGAAGCCTTGATCATTTGCCACTTAGGCATGCCACACAGGCAATTCACTCCATGTGACTGATGTCCATCGATATACAACCTCTGAGCTCGTACGTCTTAGAGAAGGGCGTTAAGCAAGAGAATAAATTCCCCGCCACCAAACAGATGTATATTTATTAGAGATCAATCAACATAGAATAAAATCCAATGTCAGACACACAGTCCATTTACAAGTTCGTTCTGGGTCTGAACGAAACCGGAGGCACTTTCCTCGCATATCCATCGATCTCCAAGTACGTCTGGACGATCACCAGCTGATTCCCTCCTCTTGGGTGTACAGCCCAATCAAGATCATCAGTAATCACCCAAACGATGTGAAGACTTCCGGTCTTCAACCACCGTCTTCATCTTCGACATATCGTGGAATCGGTTATTCAGAATGGGTATAAACCCGGTCTTTCTGAATAACCCGCGTATATAATAAACAAGTGCTACACAAACACAACATACGCCTCATTCCAATTCATCAGTCACTAACCATAAATTAGTAAGAGAACAATTCCCCAAATATTAACCCCGAAGGCCGAAACCAACATCAGATTAATACCCAGGAAACCATTCATCTCAACTAATTTTCAGTTAGTTGCTAAATTTCACATTCTTAGGGAAATGTTCCCATTAATTTTATCAAAGATAAATTCTTTGAAATTTATTCTTTTATCTTACTTTGAATATCATTTCAAACTAGTTGGGATTAGCGAACCACACCGAAGTAATTATTTATTTTTATTTCCCAATCCCAACCTATCCATCCCATGAAGCAAAACTGGTAATACTCCATATCTAACACCACGGTGTTATCGGTAAAATTAATTACCATTTCACGTTCAAATCTAGTTAAAGATTTAACTATCGCTCTGGAGCAAAACTAGTGATACTCCATTCTCGATCTTTTCAATCTAATTAAAGATTCATTAAAACTCTAATTCAGTTTTAATCTCGAAAATCATTTCTTAACGATTATTCCAGGCTAAGAAATTAATCTTATCTTTAAATGGGTTAAAGAACCAATGTCCTTTAAAACAATGTTCACGATAAACCCAAAAATCAATCTTAAATTCAATTCCAATTAAAGATTAATCCACTGGAAAATCTCACCAAATCTTAATTAAAAGATTTATTCTTTTCTAAACTGGGTTCAAGAACAGTGTTATTTAAGACACCATTCACGATGAACCCAAAATCCCATTTGATATTAAATAAAAGGCTGAATAGAAAACATATCGGCTTATATTCAATATCACATTCTGAAACCAACAAATATCGTATTGGAAATAACGATATGAATGTATCTTTCAAATTCCCACAACCATATCTGTATAATTACGAAATCCAACATCGAATTATTCCGAAGATAATTTCGATTCAAACCCATTCCAATACGTGTATTGGAAATTCTGATTATTTTTAAAACCCCTTCAAATCCAATTTATTTATTCAAAAATATTGGTTTTTAAATTCTAGTACATTTCGATAAAAATCTATTTTTATCTTTACAAATGTGGAATTTTTCATCCCAATTCTTCACAAATCATTCTTTATGATTTTACACAAATTATTGATATTTTTAATAATTTTATCAAGGCCCGTACAGTCGATTTCCATCAACGGCCATCGAACTGCACTTACAGCGACCTTTTTCCAAATTTGATTTGGACATAAATCCAAATCCAACCGTTAGATTTCAAATCTCAAATACTCGTTAGAAAGCACTTTTCAATACGAACCCAACGGTTCCGGTTTTAGGAGAATCCGACGGTCGGATCTCCCGTAACGTCAATTCGAAGTCAATGGTCGAAATTCACGAACTGTCGCGGCGCGGCGTGTTCTATTCAGGCCATTATATATATATATAATATATATATATTACATATATTTCGTCGATTTCTTTTTTGAACGTATTTTATAAATCGTTTTAAATTCGTTTTCCGAAACGATTTCAACTTCATATTCAATTTCGAATCAAAATTGAATATTCCATATCATCGATATACAAATGATATTATTTTCACAATGTTATATATTTGAAATCACTTCTTTTTCTATAATCATTATAAAAACGAATATAATCGATATAAATATCGTCCGCGTCAAAATAGCGCATCTCTAATCAACACGGCTTTATATTTTTCAATAACTTCGTTATTATATTCAACAAATGAATATTTATTCTATTCAACACATGAATCTATATTTCTTTCAACACACGACTATTCTCAACACATGAGTACTGTCAGCACATGAGTATTTTTGTTATTTAATATATTTTATAAAATTATGATTTCTATCATTTAATTCTTAATCAGACTCCAACCGTAAATTAGTAAGAGAACGATTCCCTAAGCATTAACCCCGAAGGTCGAAACCAACATCAGATCAATACCTAGGACACCACTCATCTTATCTAGTTTGCAGCTAGTTTCTAACTTTATATATGATAAAGATGTAAATTTTATTGTTAAAATATTTCTTTCAACACATGAATCTATATTTCTCTCAACATATGAGTACTGTCAACACATGAATCTTTATTTTATAATATTCTTTATTTTCCCAATTGGAATGAGGCCCAATCAATTACCGTATAATGTTAATTATATGGATTCCATACAACACATGTATATAATAGCAACGATAAATAATCAACCATCATCCAAAGTGCACCACACAACTGCATAAGCATTAAATATAAAAAATTAACGCTTACACAGCCTATCGACCAATCGATCGACATACAGCTAAATAATTGGGATTAGTGTACGCCAAATATCATCCCAACACCCATGTGGGGTTTCAATCCATAAACACCGAATATTATTTGTGCAGTTGGGCGATGTGTAAAATTTATCATCCCAATCAATGTCCTTTAAATAGGTGTACATAAACAAACCGTCCGGTTTGTAAATGAACATTTAATTACATTCACGTTAAAAATTATATTTTTAACGACCAAAATATTCTATTCGACCTACGAATACTCTATTCAGTTCATTTATTCAATAAAATGATATTTTTATTTTTCTAACATATTTTAGAAAATTTGGCGGCATAACGGCACAATACAAGAAACGGGACAAGGCCTAGCCTTATCCCTGGTCTAATAATGGTCTGCGCCATACACATACCAATCTAATCAATTCCATTTCACCCAAACAACCAAATTCAAACCAATAATCCAATCAACTACATAACCAAACAAACAAGTCGTCCATGGTCTGTGGACGACGGGTGTCGGGTGCTACTAAACACCGTTTGCATCCTAGTATATATTTTAACTAGAAAAGAAAATTTAAAGTGAGAAGTTCTCACCCATAAGCTAAACCAATTCGTCGTGATTCTTCTAATGTAGAAAATCTTTGTCGTCGCGCTCGCTTTTGTTGTTCTCCGCACACGAATTCACATCTTTGGCTCTAGAACTTGCATACGGCCTCCAAACTTCACCAAACTCGGTCACTAGCCTAAACGCGCCATTCCGGACAACTTTGGTCTAGGGGGCTTACTTCCAAAACTGCACCAATTCGCCGAAAATCTCCAAAACAGTAGCAGATCGGTCGACTTCGGACGCGTTTTCCGGACAGCTCCGCAATCCAAAATGTGACTTCCATATAGCCAAATCGAAGAGGAGAGAGTGCTCTTCGACTTTGGTCAAGAGGAGTTTTGGCTAAAAATGCACAGTTTGGGAGTTATTGGCGAAATAGTGACAGGGTGTTATTTGCAAAACGTGATTTTTGGTGAAAATGGGTTTTTGGGTGTAGCGGGGCCCACGGCCGGAATTGGGTGGCCTGAGGGGGGATGCCGGACCTGATTTGAAGTGGGGAGGCCGCTGGTGGTGGCGTGGGGTCCACGGAGGCGGGTGGTGGTGGTTTGGGGGTAGGGTTTGTGAATTTGATGAGGGAAAGAGGAGGAGAGAGAGCGGAAGAGGAGGAGGTGGAGGGGGGTGCGCGGCGGCGGGATGGCTGGTGGAGGAGGGGCGGCAGCGGCACGGTGGAGGAGAAGGCCATTTTTGAGATTTTGAAGAGGAAGAGAGAAGTGAAATAATGAAGAGAGAAATGGAGTAAAAGTGATTATATGCTAGTTTCTCGCGTATCGTCCTAATGCAAATGATCTCCGATTGCCGCAAATTTCAGACACGACGTGAAGGCGAGTCCAACGAAACAAGTTTCGTCAAATTCCGAGTTCGTTTGACTGTCCTTTAAAATTCTCAAAAATGCTCAGATAAGCTCTAAAAATGCGATTTTGGCACACCATTTCTTCTTGCACGCTCACACGCTAACTCCAAAAATCATGCCCTTTTGGATTTAACCATTATTAGAGGATACGGGTCCCAAAAAAAACGAAATCGAGTTGTGAGATGGTATCAATAATGTTCCTTTGTAAAATGACTGTCTGTTTTACTCTGAACTGTTTTAGCTCGCACGGCCACGTACGGACTCCGTTCAACGCTCCCTTTAGAACTCAACAATAATTTCTCATTATGAATCCATAAAAATTTGTCTCGTCGAATTCTGAGCTCGTATGCGAAATTTCACTTTTTAAGGGTTATGTTTTGCTAATCGAAAAGCTCCAGCCAATTGCCACTATTCCGGATATCGGAATATATCGAAGCTTATACTTTTCGGAGTTCTAAACTGCATTTTGAACTCAATGGAAGTGGTTTCGAGTCCAAATTCATCCGTATGCAAAATATGACTTTTTGGGCCATGTATAATTTCCATAGCGACTATTCTGAATTTTCAACCGAGCATAACTTTTGATTCCCGCTATGAAATTTTGATTTTTCGGATTCGTTGGAAAGATATCCTCAATTAGATTCTAATATTTTTGGTTTCGCCAACATCCAGTTTATTTTGAATCCTGTACATTCATTTGAACTTTGAAATCGAATTTTCGAACTACCGCGCCAATTTCAATTCCTTTTATAATTAAAATAAAATATTTATATTCTAACGACGATTCAAATAAATATATACATTCTAATTCTATTAAAAATAAATTTCTCGTCGATATTATTTAAAATAATTCATTTTAAATATTCAAAATTCGCTAAAATTGCTAAAATTGCTAAAATAAAAATTTTAAATTGGCTCAGAATTTCCGGGTTGTTACAATTTTTGCAATAACAAAGGGATTTATCATATTTTTTTTATCCTAGAACACTAAAACAAATGGAGTTGTAGAATAGAAAAATAGAACGACACAAGAATACGCATGAACATTATTAAACAGAACATTATTAAACGGATGTAATTTTTGGGCAAAAGCTGTAGCAGCTACATATTATGTCTTAAATCGAGCTTCTGCATTAACAAAAAATATTCCATATAAAAATTTTAATCAATGAAAACCAAATATTTCTTATTCATAAACATTTGGCTCAAAATGTTTTATTTTAAACATAAAGAATGAACTAGGAAAAATCGATCCGAAATTTGATATAGGAACCCTTGTAGGATACTCACGAAGAATCAAAGCTTATCTAATTTTCAATAAAAGAACTATAACAATTGAAGAAACACTTCATTTGTCATTCGATGATATTTTTAAAGATAATAACATTTTTAAGGATGATAAGAAGAAAATCACAAATATGATGAAAACATTATTCATAGAGAAAATGAGAACATTATTCATAGAGAAGTTGAAAAAATTATTCATAATATAGAAAATATTGTTCTTCACGAAAATTTAGTTAGATCTCCTCCAAGAATTTTATGTAATAATCCAGCAAAATATATAATAGGAGAAATTGATTTACATCTAAAAACCAGAAATCAACTTAAGCATATGGGACATGTAGCATTTTTTATAACCTAAAAATGCAAAACAAGCTTCTACCGATGAATATTGAATAATATCTATGTAAGAGGAATTAAACCAATTTAAACAGAACAAAGTTTGGTAACTTGTTCCTAGACCAATCAATCAAACAATCATTGGTACTTAGTGGTATTCAAAAACAAAGCGGATGAACAAGGTAATATAACTAGGAATAAAGTTAGACTAATCGCACAAGGATATGATCAAGAAGAAGAACTTGATGATGAGGAAACATTTGCTCTGGTTGCACGATTAGAAGCAATACATATCTTACTAGCTTTCACATATTTTCACAATTTCAAACTTTCTCAAATGGATGAAAAAGGTTCATTTTTAAATGGTTATATTAAAGAAAATGTTTACATTGAGCAACCTCCATTATTTGCATATGAAAAATCCCAAACCGTGTATGTAAACTAAAGAAAGCCTTAAACGGTCTAAAACAAGCACCTCGTGCTTGGTATGAATGCCATAAGAGCTATTTAATAAATTCAAGATTTGAAATTGGAAAGGTTGAACAAACACGTTTTATTAAAAGAACTAAAAAGGATATGTTAATAATTCAAATTTATGTTGGTGATATAATTTTTGGTTCTACAAATAAAAACCATGTCAAGAATTCTCTAATATAATGACCAAAGAGTTTGAAATGTCGCATATGGGTAAATTTTCTTATTTTCTTGGTTTACAAATTAAACAATTAGAAAATAAAATTTTTATTAATCAAGAAAAATACTGTAATAATCTGATTAATCGTTTTGGTATGGTAAATACATCAGTCATACCAACTCCTATGAGTATAACGACATACCTCGATAGAGATCAAAATGGTAAACGTGTCGATCAAAATGCATAACGAATTATGATTTGATAGTTATTACACTAAACTTATAGTCATCCTAATATGGTGATGAGTGTTTGTTTATGTGCATGATTTCAAGCAGATCCAAAAGGATCACATCTACGACTTGTGAAACATATGTTACGTTATCTTAGAAAAACCAAAGGTTTCAGACTTTACTATCAGAAAGAATGTCCTTTCCAGCTAGTTTCATATAGTGATACTGACTTTGGAGGACTTCGGAAGGATCAGAAATGTATGAGTGGAACATGTCACTTTATTGGAAAAAAATTAGTATATTAGTTTATCAAGAAACAAATAGTGTTTCACTCTCATCGTGTGAAGCGGAATATATTTCTGCTACTTTGGATGTGCTCAACTAATGAACATGCAACAAACAGTTAAGGATTTTGGAATTAATTTATCTAAATCTACTATTTACTATGATAATACAAGTGCTATTATTTTAGCAAAAATTTGATTAATCACTCATGAACAAAACATGTAGGTATTCAACATCATTTCCTTCGTGATAGTATTGAAAAGGATAAAATAAACTTAGGTTTTGTTTCCTCTGAGAATCAACTGGTAGATATATTTGCAAAACCATTAAATGAGAATATATTCATAAAATTAAGATGAGAATTAGAAATTTTATCGTTAATAGATGTATAAATAATATCTTAGATTTCATAATGTGTTATGTTATTTGTATAGTCTATCTTGATTTCAAAAACTATGTTCTCATAATGTGTTAAGCCTTATTAGCTATAAACTTTGTTTCATAATATTTTACTGTATATTATTACTATAGTTTATTTTTGACTCAGAAACTTAAATACTCTACTATATAGTTTAATATTTTTCTACTATATATTGTTAAGAGATTTATAAACTTATTATCCTTAGAATGAAATTTTTGTATACATGTGTTTGTCATAATCTTTACTATTTTTAGCTTTTAATTTCAAATAATTTTTAAAAATTTCCTATTTTTAGCCACTCATTTGAATTTTTTAGCAAGCTATTCAATGCCTTAAAATTCTCGAATGCCATAAATTCTCAATAAACTATTTTATCCAGCTATTTATATATATGTTGTTTCTTTTACATTTTAAAAAAAATCACATTATAACCCTCTTTTTACTATGTCTTCTCAAAGTAATATGCTAAATTCAATAATCGACTTCACTTCTCCATCTTCTAACTGAACTGTCTAACCAACCCCATGTTATAAGCACTCAAATCTCATTTCTCCTCATGCTTACACTGGATATACTCTATGCAAGAAAAAAGCAAAACTTTCCCTATTCCCTGATTCTCTATCGGCCAAAGAAAAAATTAGTGATATTCATCACTGTCGTAGGGAATCTCCGGAGTTACAGCGAGAAATGTACAACGAACAAAAAGTAATTGCAAGATGATTAGGATTCGTAGAGAAAATTGCGATAAAAATATGTAGATCCTCATTTAGCATTCACCAACCAACATCTCCTTCTCGTCATAACCAGCTGGAATAATAACCCCAACATCCATCCGTTACTCCAAACTCATTGGAATGTGGAAATAGAAATCTTCAGATGATAAAAAGAAGGACAAACATCACAAGTCAAGACTCCAGGTCCATCTAAATAATCGATAACCTTAATTGCTCCTTATACTATGTCATATGTTTTTATATTGTATTTTTCTTGAAAATCATAATAATGTAAAAAATTAAAGTTTTATATGTTTTGGAATAAAAGTAAGTGAATATAATCTATATGTCTAAGTTCAGAAGGCTGAACATCTAGAGTTATCCAGTTGAATATTCAATGGAAATAAAAATTTATCCAGAGTTCGGTCGACTAAATCGAAAATTCAGCCAGTTGAGTTTAACCCAAAATGAACTATTTGCTTGCATGTTACTTTTTTCCTATAAACACATGGCTGAATTCATAATACAACTAGCTGATTTACCCAGGATTAATTTTTTAAATGGATGTCAACCTGAATCCTAATATGTTTTCACCTACTACATAAGCTCTTTTCACCATCGTCCTTCACTTTTTACCTTCAAAGCATAGAAAACCTAGCACCCATTTTCACCTTTTTATTTTTTACCATCTAATTCAAAATCAAAACATTATAAGATTTCTCCACGACAAAAGAAACAAAGACAAGCATCTACAAAACCATAGGAATAAAAAATTCGGAGGTGGCTTTGGAATAATAATGATGTATAACAATTCAAGATCTTGAATAACTCAAAATTTTCCCATACCTTGCCAGTTAGAATCCATTACCCAATAAGCGCCCGCGGATTTTAATTATATATTATGTATGTGGAACGTGAGATGAAAGCGTTCTACTAGCTGATTATTATATTGTGGTTGATAGACATTATTATAATATCAAAAGAATTTTGATATAAAGATTTTGTTTCTTTCAAAAGGATTTTTGAATGTTGAATCAAGTGTTTTGGATTCTCATAAGGGAAAAACCCGTTCCATGTTATATGGCGTGGTCTTATGAGATATCGTTTATTTTCTCAAACTGTTTTAAAAAAAATTACTCACACCATTCACATGACAGACCCAGAGTTTATTTTGTCTTGTTTTCCCTAAACTCTTGGGTGCCCAATTTTGTATGGGCAGTCAAGTAGTCGGGATTTTTACAGATATATTTGGAGAGATGGAGCAGGAGGCTTCGGGATTATATAGCTATTGTTTATTTCTGTTGTAATGTAAGTGTTGTACTCTAATACACAAATACAGAGTTGTGTTTCAAAGTTATGTTGTATATTATATTTTATTCGTTCCAATGTGAGATTCGTATTACTCTGATGTTGTAGTTGTCTTCTTCTTCTTCAATTCTAATTTTCTATCGTATCAATTTCTCACCCTCTAACTTCTTTCTATTAACTATCTAGTATTTCCAATGCTTGGTTAGTCGACATTTAGTTTATGTCGATTACCAGGATAGCGAAAATCCGGGTCGTTACAGTGGTATCAGAGCTGAAGGTTAAGTAATTACCTTGGCTCTGTGGCGTAACTCAGTAGAGATGGGGTTAGTAATACCCTAGATTGATTTTGAGTGTATATATACGAGTGAACGTATCTGTAGATTTTATAAAAATTGTTTTATATTGTGGAGATTTGTTGGTTGAGTTGTTTATGAGTTCTGGTCGATCGGTTTGATCCACTGTATCGGTAGGGGTTTCTAAACGCTCGAATACGATGAACCGACACGGTATGTTTTGAAAAGAAAGGGTAAATAATATAATTTTAACCAAATTATATTTTGATATAAAAGAATGATTCATATTGGAAATATTATAATATATTGGATGTGTTGGTAGTTATTAGAATCAAATGAGATTATAAAAGGCGAAATGGTTTATAAATAACCAATCAAAATTCGTGTAAGTGTTCGAAATGAATTAAATCTAAATTTAAATCTGAATTGAAATTAAAACCCTGGAAATTTGGAAAGGTGTTTGTAGATGAATTTGGAATTAATATTTGAGAATGTTAAAATCCTGGGAGATTTTAAATTGTTTACAAGCATTGTGAATAATATTTTGAAATGTATTTCAAAATGAAAGTGTTAAAGAATGAGTTTTGAAAGTGATATAGTATTAAATTCACTTCAGTCACTGGGAAATAATTCCGATGATGATCCGGACATCATCGCGATTCATTTTCGAGTTTCTAAGTGACGGATAACTACCAAAGTTGTTGATTTCGAATTGTTTTGGAAAAACAAGTTATTTGTAATCCTGAAAGGTAAGTTTGATTTTTGATATGGTAAACTGTTTAAAATCCCTCGGATTGTTTAATTTGAAAACAAACTAAATTAGAATTTGTGAAAGCAAATCAAAAAATAAGGTATAGAATAAAAATTGGATAGTGAGATAGGAATCTGGAATTTTGTTGAATTGGTATGTTAAGAGTTTGGGATCGAGAATGGAACTCGAGTTTGAAATGTTATTATGGTTTGGATATAAGTGAATAATTGGTTGAGAATAAATTGATTGGTGATCAATTGGAATGGATACATTGTTATATGCAGAATTGGTAACACGTGGGAATGATATAATGATATGCCCGACAAAAAGGTACAAGTTTATTTTTATATGAGTTTGGTGATTTTATGAGCTGATTTAGCAAGCTGCTTGGCTGTTTAATTTTCTTTTGGGTTGGAGAGGCCTAGAGAGGCGAGTTGTAGTTGTACCGATTGAGCCATACAAAGGAGGTGCTGGCGAAATTTTCCGAAAATTTAAGGTGTTAGAAAATTTTCAGAATTTTTGAAATTTTTTGTTAGTAGGAATAAATTAATTATTTAATTAAAATTTATTAGTTCAGTGGAAACCGAAGTTAATAAGTAAACAAATAACTTTTAACCCAGTTAATAGGGTTGGTTTTCTACCTTAGCAATTTCGAGGGCGAAACTATTTTAAGGGGGGAAGAATGTAACATCTCGAATTTTTTTATGATTTAATAATTAATTTTTTTTAATTATTTAAATAACGGTTTGGTAATTTAATGGTTCAAATTAAATAACTTTGAATATTTAATTAATATAATAATCAAATAATATTTTTAGATTCTAGAATAGTCAGAGAATAGTAGAATTCACAATATTGTGTGAATTGGATTATTTATAATATTTAATTCGGTTTAGAATTGAATTATAATAACGAACATATTATTTAAATGGAGTTTGAACGTATAATTATATTATAATTATAATCGAGCTCGAAATGGCGCGGAAGTTCGTAATTTGGCGATTCGAATTTTAAACGAATATATAGAATCCGTTTTAAACTGGATTTATGTGAAACAAGAAAAGTTCGGAGCTGGTGAAGTATATTTTTCTAATGGAAGAGAAAATTTGGGATTTCATCGTGTAGATTTTGATTTATGATCAAATCAAATTTTCGAAAAGTCTCTATGGAATTCCTTTACAATTTATAACGATTTATTTATATTATAAATGGAATTTCAATATAAATGGAATATCGATTTAACCAAAATTTGAAATATCGAGTTGTTAACCCAAATATGAATCTTTTGGAGCTATATGATATTCTGTGTGGGTATATAAGACAATATTAATTTATTAATATTAAATATAATTGTTTTTAAATATATTAATATTTAAATGAGATTATTTAGAGCTCTAAAAATAGTCATTTTTGCAAACAACCTCCGTTTCCGACAAAACTAATTTTGTTGGATTCGGAATGTTAAATTATTGTTAGATTTCAATTTTTGTGATTTTTGGAATCAGTATGTGGCCATATTCGATTTTAATGTGAAAAATAGACAATAATCTAACTTTAAAAATACGCTGTGTGAGCAATCGTAGTCGGAATTCGACGAAACAAGTTTCGTTGGGTCCGTAATGTCAAACTGTAGTTGTACGTCCATTTTCTTGATTTTTGGATATAGTACGTGATTATAGAAATTTTTAATCAACGATATAAATATAAATATGATATAAATTAATATAATAATCGATTATATTAATTTTAAAATTTTCCTATAAATACTCTAACACATTTCCTAACCCTATTTTCATTGTTTAGTGGTCAAAACATTTTCCGCTGCAAGTTTTTCCTTTTGGTGAAACATCTGGATCTTCAAAAATTCGTGTAAAACCAAATAAAATTCCTAAAATCAAAAGTAATATATGTGTGGAATCCTGAAAGCTTGCTCTTCCAATTGATACGCATTTTGTATTGTTCGAACCAACTTTCCGTTGTTGCAAATTTCACAGCGATTTCTAGGGTTGGAATTCAGAAGTGATTTAGGCAATGATCTTCAATTTAGAGATTGGAATTGAGTTAGTGGTAGGATGAGGAGCTTGTCGGCAAAAAGATGAGGGATTCCATGTAAAAAAATGACATGTGACTTCCTGAATGCATGAAAACTGCTGTTGGACGGAAATCAGAGGGAGGCGTAGATCACTGCATTGAGGTGGTAGGTGAGTAAAGGGATTAAAGAGAAGGTCGATGAGATGTTTGGTTTGAATTTTAATGGAAGAATGGGGGAGCTAAATGGATGTATAAATTCAAAAATGGCCATGGTTATTACCAGGAGCTCGCATTCAAATTTGTGGGAGGAAGGTCACTATTCACGTGGGCCTTTAACGGGTTGATGGAGATTGGAATGGAGATTCCAATGGTTGCGGTGGCGTTGGATTTAGTTGTGAGATGAAGAAGTAACCGTTGTCTGAAGTTTCGTGAATGGAGGAGCAGTGGTTCGTGGTCTTTGTCGGGGAAGAAAGAAGGAAGAGCAGGTCTATATAATGGAGATTCGATTTGGGCCTTAGGTTATTGATAAGCCCAATTAAAATTAAAATTTTAGTTTTAATTTAATTTAAATTGCTTAAAAACTTGTCAAATGTATAACTTCGTCACACTGTATCAGAATTTCGAAGGTCAGATCCGTTGGGATCGTATGGACGGTGGCTACACAATGGAATTGACTGGAAGTGGATTGAAGCTTGTTACAATTTATAGCAAAATAAATTGTCTGTCTGAATCAACCGACAATTATCGTAATTTAACGATGATGTCCAATGTGAGTAAATCTCACTAACTCTGTACAGTTTGTATTTTTATAAATATAATCTAGTATTGATAAATAATGATTGATTGCTACGTGTTGATTGTTTGGCTGAATGGATGATTTATTGGTTGAGATTATAGATAACGATATATATAAATCGTTAATCAAATATTGATTCTATTTATCAGAATATTTCATATTGAAATGAAATCGATGTTATTTATATTGTTTAACATCTGTAAATGCAGGGAGACAGGTTGGAGAGATCCAACTGGATTCCTCAATATTATAATACTATTTGTTTTCGTATATTGTGATATGTGATGTGATATATAATCTGTGATTGATTATGATGATCGATACTGGTCATGTTATTTGGTATTTTAAATACCATATGAAATGCTGGAATGTAGAAAGGAAATTTTCAAAGTGAATATTGAAATTGAAATATTTATATATGAAATAAATAGGATATTATAAAAGGTAATATTTGGAAAACAAATATTGGAAAATATAATTAAGGAAATATTTGGGAAATAAATAGAATTATATAAAAGGATTCATGTAAGATGAATTGAATTATATAAAAGGATATAAATAGAATTATATAAAGGGAACGATAAATGAGATTTAAGTGTTAAAAATATAAAGGGGATTTGTATGAATAATTTTGCAAATAAAAATATAAACAGAATTTGGGTTTGAGATATTGTTTCTTTAAATACGAAATCAAACTGTTTTGATTATATAAAAAATATTATTCACATTCTATGTGAAAAATTAGATTAAAGTAAATATTTTGCAAATAAAATATTATGAAGGAATTTTGGGTTTGGATTAGGAATTTAAATGGAATTACTGAAATTAAAACTGACTGGAAATTAGTTGAGTTGAATGGCTTTCTGGGTATCGATCTGATGTTGGTTTCGGCCTTCGGGGTTTATGCTTGGGAAGTTGTTATCTTACTAGTTTACAGTTAGAGACTGATAGAGATGGGAAGATATTGATGCGTGAATCAGAAATGGAATAGTTTTCCAAAGTTAATAACGTATATTTTCTAATTTTAGAAAATAAGGAATTTATGAATATATGGAAACGATAAATGGGAAATTGGGAAACGAAATGATGATTCATCGGTAAGATTTCCATTTGGGAATACGACCATTGTTCGTACACATGTTTTCCTTCGATAGTTAAATCACCGACTATCAAAGATTTTGACCATTTCTGTTGTCTATACGGAGAGACCGGGATCAAATATAGTATCTGAAAACCACTACGTAGGTCATTAGCGTTGCGAATCAAATATGATGAAGATAATTGAAGATGGAGTTATGCAAGGGTTGTTCAGTAAATCCTAGGTAGAAATTGCCTAAGATGGATTTATAGAATAGTGCCTTCGGGTTGTCCAGTCCCATGACAACTTGAATGGACGAATGTCTGACAGAATATATCTAGTAGATCGTGTAAGTTGATCATTTCAAACATATTTACGTTGGTGGCGTAGGAATTCGTTCCTCTTAGCTGTATAGCCGTGGTATTTTTAGGGAAATCAATTTGTGATTTGGCGGGTATGACAATGTGACATTCAAAGTAATTAGAGGTGTGTTCTATACGTTATGGCCTCTAGCCTCACAACCAGGAAATGGTATAAAATCGGGTAGGTCGCATGGCTAAGTGGTTAGCTGCCAATTAGGGTGTATTGTCACCTGATCTAGAGAAATTCCATTTACTTCTATAATCTATTTCGATGTTGTCCCTTTCGGGAAATGGTTGCTGATCCCAACCGTTGGTGATAATACATTTGGTACACTCAAGAGAAATGAGTGACCGGTCATGTTTAGCCTGGGTTGCACGATGTTCTTGTTGAACCCGGTGTATCCCTCTCTAGAGATACACTGTCGGAAGGTGGTCCCATACCTTGCCAGTTGGAATCCATTACCCAATAAGCGCCTGCGGATTTTAATTATATATTATGTATGTGGAACGTGAGATGAAAGCGTTCTGCTAGATGATTATTATATTGTGGTTGATAGACACTATTATAATATCAAAATAATTTTGATATAAAGATTTTGTTTCTTTCAAAAGGATTTTTGAATGTTGAATCAAGTGTTTTGGATTCTCATAAGGGAAAAACCCATTGCGTGTTATACGACGTGGTCTTATGAGATATCGTTTATTTTCTCAAACTGCATTAAAAATGTTTACTCACACTAGTCACATGACTGACCCAGAGTTTATTTTGTTTTGTTTTCCCTAAACTCTTGGGTGCCCAATTTTGTACGGGAAGTCAAGTAGTCAGGATTTTTACAGATATATTTGGAGAGATGGAGCAGGAGGCTTCAGGATTATATAGCTATTGTTTATTTTTGCTGTGATGTAAGTGTTGTACTCTAATATACAAATACAGATTTGTGTTTTGAAGTTATGTTGTATACTATATTTTATTCGTTCCACTGTGAGATTCGTATTACTCTGATGTTGTAGTTGTCTTCTTCTTCTATTCTAATTTTCTATCTTATCTATTTCTCACCGTCTAACTTCTTTCTATTAACTATCCAGTATTTCCGATGCCTGGATAGTCGACATTTAGTTTATGTCGACTACCAGGATCGCGAAAACCCGGGTCGTTACAATTAGTAGATATGAATAATCTCAAGTCAAGTGCTTTACGTCCTCAAGCACGTATTTTTTTCATCATGCCTTCATTCGATCTTTGCAACCTTACACCAGTAGTTACGAAAAATTATACAGGCGAGACTTTCAACCCCTATCTGCCATCCATGATGATAACCAAATCAACTAGGAAAAAAATCATAATGGAAGAATTTTAGGATATCACCTACAAGCGCAAATATAAGACCACTCACTATGGTGCATATATTTTATGTATTCTCCTTCATTTTCAAGTGCCTCTGTATGGACCTGAATTCTCCACCATCCGCAAATTAGGTTAAACAATATTTGGATTAATTGGTATTCCTGCAAGACCAACCTCTCTTTAAATTATTTCTTTTGAAAAGTGGAAAGAGAATATCTAGCAAGGTATACCTCAGCCTATTGAGCCAACGACTACCATTCTTGGTTGCTTTACTCAACAAGAAGAAGAGGATGAAATTCGAGTTATAAGTCCGATGCCATCACCAAAAAAGCATTAATATCCCTCTACCGCAATCAATCAAAATTGCATCGACAAATGAAACATTTCAAAACCAGAATGGAAAAATGATTCAATTATATGAAAGGTTTTCTAAGTAAGATTTGGGAGAAGATTTCTTGTTTCACATCTTCATCAACTAAAGTTTTCAATCCTGCTCCTTTTCAACGGTCCTCAAACGATGATGATAATGGAGGTGATGGCAATATAATAAGGGAACAAGTACCAACAGTTATTCTTGGTAAGAATTATTTTTTAATTTTCTATTTAAAAACAAACCATTTCAATTTATTAAGTATGTTTGTTATTATGTATAACTTTAAAACAAAATTCATTATGTGTGTTATTCATGATGTAAGACTTATGTTCTATTGTTTATGGTGTTTTTGTGACGTAGTTGTTATGTACAATTTTTTTTTAATATTTTGTTTTTAATTAACTATGTTTGTTCTTCTTATCTATAAATGATTATATGCCATATATATTCATATACTTGTTAAGTCTTTGGTTTTATTCTTTTTGTCGATGACAAAAGGGGAGAAACTATTACATATACACATAGGAGCAATATTCTGTATTTATATGTCATTCGTAGTTGTCATCATCAAAAAGGGGGAAACAGTTAGAACCTATATTTTATATTATTTTGATAGTGACAACTATATACGATGATATTCTCATATACTAACACTTATTGCATGAGGAATATTGAAGAAGAAAAAAATTCAAGAGCATAAAGAACTGAACAACATATTCCAAGAGCATCAATTGATATATTTATATATTTGAGTCTATGTTTAGTTAGAATAATTTGTTAAAATCTCACTTGGCATATGTATAGCACGATAAATTATATATATATATATATGTTTTTGCAAAAAGGATACGCACATGCTCGGCTGTGCTTCAGGCTGCCGAATACCCTAATTCGGCTGATTCTGGTTTAATAATATTTTTACACGAATAACCAACCGGCTGAATTATTATATTCAGTTCTACTAGTTCTCTGCTGCCTCGATTTTCAATTAATTCAGCCAGTTTAAATAAATTTTCTGCCAGCTAAACCTCTATTTTCAAAAAGATTGCTTCTCTTCAAAAAAATGAAATAACTCTTAATCAAGAGTTATATCTTTTTCCCCTGATAACTCTTATGAAGTCCCTTTCCAAATGATCACAAATTTGTTATTTTTTTCAATCAATACATTCTGAAGTTGAAAATCCTAAAGTAACAAAATTTCTTTGCTTGGATTACTGTGTGAAAAAATTCAGTTCTACCAACTAAAGAAATTTCGTTAAAAAGATTCATACAGAACACATCATTAATGGCAACATCTACTTATTAATGGCGATTGCGTCTTCATCATCCACATTTTCTTCTTCCACTTTCGCCTTCGACACCGCCTTCCCTCCTCTTCCCTGTCGCAATTCTCCTTTTATTCCCCCAGATCCACCTTCTTCTCATGTCAATTCCTCCACGGCAAACTCTTCCTTGGCAAATCTTGGATCCTCTGTTCCAGATCTAGGCAATCCTAACTCCAGATCCAATTATGCTCCATCTAAAGCTAATAGTTCTCATGTCAATTCGGAGTTTTCCCCTTTCTCTGCTAATCTCAATTCGTCAAAAGCTTCGTTTCCTTCATTTACAAAAACGGACTATGCTTCATTTTTTAATTCATTGCAAAGGAATGCTGGAGTTTTTATTCCTCAGCATTTCGATATTCCTGGGGATGGTCTACCGAAAAAATGCCAGAGGTTGTCAAGGTTGAAGGCATAATGTTGTGGAGTAATTTCTTGATTGGATTCTTCTTGGATGGCTCTCTTCCCTTTCCAGCAGTGGTAAATTTTTAGTTTAGATACTGGAAATTAGAAGGTGATGTTGATATTAATTCATATGGTGTTCATTTTTATTTTAAATTTTCCAATGACAAGGAAAGTTCTAGAATTTTTGAATCAAATCCTATTCTTAATAGGGGACGTATGTTCATAAGCACTAGATGAGATCCTACTATAGGTAATGCTCAATCACATATTAAAAAAGTCATGGTGTGGGTTCATTTTTATAGAATACCTATTATTCTATGGACTCTTTTAGGAATTAACTGGCTTGCACGCTATGTTGGAAGGTTAATTTGTTTTGATACCAGTACGAAAAAATTTCAGCGTTTTCGATATGCTAAGGCTCTGAGTGTGACATCATCGGACTTTGAACTTCCTGATAAAATATTAGTTGACGGTTTAGGTAAAGATTGTCCTGCTATTAGGATTTCATATGATTGGAGACCTAGTAACTGTACCATTTGTAAGGGTTTTGGTCATGAAACGAATAACTATGAGCATAACTCGAAGGCAAACTTGAATACTGAGGATCACTTAGAGGGTTGTGTTGATGATTCACAAGCTAAAGTCAACGTTCATGATGGTCAAATAATAAATCATCCTTTTCGTATGCAAACCATGGTAATTGTGATCTTGTTAATTTGAAAACAAAGAAAATATGGAGAAGAGAAGTTGAGAATAATAATAAGGTTAATGAGGTTGGTGCTGATGGAGCGGAAAATGTAAATGCGAATCATGTTGAGATTTTAGCTACTGAGTTAAATGACAACAGTTTTGGAGCTGATAACAGTTTAAATCAATAAGTTGATATTGACTCATCTGCTCAAGTTACTAAAAATGACAAAGAGGTTGGCTCAGGTAAAACTGCGTTAGACATTGATATCGATAAGGGTTTAAAGGAACAAGGTTCAAATATTGGGACATCTACTCGTGATAATGAGGCTGATAGAAGCAATGATTTTAGTATTGGTTTTGAGTGCAATGGTGATGAATCACTATTTGGCATGTTATATGATGATAAGGGCGAGGATATGAAAACATTATCTTCTTCATCTGCCTTTATTTTATGTTTTGCAGCTCCTAGCATGGAATCTGCTTCTTCTACGGTATTGGGTAACACTGCCACCACTGGTTCATCTTCAAATGCTACTATGTCATGCTCATCCACTTTTAGTCATAAATCTCATTCTTATGCTAGTAACTCAGTGAGCAATACAACAGCTAGTGATGCACATTCAAATTCATCTCCATATGCACACTTGAAGCCGCCTTCTCATATACAGTTGCCTCATGTATCTGGATCTGGTGTGACATACCCTCAGGTGAACACTGCTCTAGCTTCGTTATCTTCAGTTGTGCCTACAAGTTCATTACCCTCGTCTAAATCTAAGATCAATAAATTAAAAGGAAAATTTTGGGATGATTTAGATGAGGGTCATGAGTACAATCCTGAGGATGTTCTACCTGTTAGTAGTAACACGAGATCTACAAAAAGACATACCAGAAGAAACCCATCCCTCTTGTTCGACCCTTTCTTTACATGATGCAAATTTTGAGGCATTGTAATCTGCTTTAGCTCAGTTTCTGATGAAGCTGTCTGAAGCAGGTTGTTTTGAAATCTTTTAGTTCAGTTCTCACCTTTAGTACAGTTGGCTTTTGGTTTTGTTGGCTTTTTGTACATATGTCTGAAGAAGGTTGCAACGAAGTCTTTGAGTGATTATGGTTTATAGCTATTGTTGATGGCAAAGAAGGTTCAGAGATGATGGCTTCATTTTTAAAAAAGTCATATGCAGTTTGTAAAATGGTATTTTCATATATGGTGAATTGTTTTGTATGGATTATATACTTTTAGTGATATTGAGAGAATAATATGTGTGACTAGTTTGACCAGAGTTTGAGAGTTCCGGTTGCATAGATTATGAGTGAGATGATGTACATATTGTAATTTTCTAGTTCAGTAATAAAAAAAATTGTGCTGCGTTTCAAAAAAAAATTAAACTCAAACCCCATCACCCTTCCACCTCCATCCCATCTTTTTTTTCCTTCAGTTTATTCAAGTTTAAAATATCAATTAACTTAATCCATTTTAAAATAAGATAATTAAACTTAAACTAATCGGATATTATATGACGCAAGTTTTGGTTTGACTTAGTGGTACAACCCATTTAACGCAAAATGTACCTAAGGTACTTGACTTCATTATCACTGTTTCACCTTACTCTTTTATATTTTCTAAAACTCATTTCAAGCCCTTTTTACTTAAAATTTTAACATTTTTTATCTTATTAAATATTGAATCACCTATTACACTTTGTAAATTGTAATATAAACTATTCTTATTACATAAATAAATGTTGAGCGATAAATCCTACATTTTATAATATAAAAATATACATTTTAATATTATTTCTTATTTTATTCATAAAAATTAAATCATGTAGTTTAAAATATGAATTTAGAGTCTTTATATATATAAAATTACAAATCTTATTTATATAAATTCAATATATATGTATACATGTACACACATTTACATATATACAAATATTAAACGAACAAAGCTAAGTTCTCTATTTTAAATTATATAAATTTTGAAAAGGCTATAACACCATTAAAACAAATATTTTAAATTGCTAAAATAAATTCTTCATCGTTAACTAATTTAAAATGGAATTATATAATTAAAAACACAAATCATACACTTAAATAAATTAAATATTCGAAATTTAAATTGTTACATTTTCGAGCTGTTACATTCTTCCACCTTAAAAAGAATTTCATCCTGGAAATTTCATCCTCATCCTATCTAGAAAATAGAACTCAAATCCAATTTTACTTACCAATTTAAAAACCCATATGATGAACACAAATCATCTATACGCAATATCTGATTTGATTGATTTTCGAGTGCTTAACTTACCTTCCTTACTAGTATCGTACACATGACGTCACTAGAGCGGACTCTAATATGGCTCCTTATTAGAAACCTCTATTCCACTTGCATAGCCAAATATATGATAGAGAATTTTAGTTCCAAATCTAGAACTCCCACCAAGAGTTCATCATCAATAATCGAATGGTTTATCCTTATTCGACTCGATGTGGTACACCTCAAAAACATATACCCCGAATCATGGTTCAAACTAGAATTGCGAGCAAATTATCTAAGTTCAACTTACGTAAACCTCTTTTGGTTATTACTAAACCAATTTCTATTTTCGAGCTTTGGAAATTTAATCTAGTTATTTAAAATTAGTTCTTCTTAACTCACTAACACTTTGTTCAATTTCAAAATTTAACTTGGATGTAATGACCTGACTTTTTGAACCTTAAATGTTGACCTTAATACAACCGCGGTATTCATACGATCGAAGACCTAAGTTTCGGAAAACCAAATTATAAGGGGAAAAAGAAATAAGACATGGAATATACTCTCATAGCAGAAAGAATAATCTATACTATAACAATAATCTTTACAAATAGAAATACTTTTATGAATACAACCATCCAACATACATCAAATCATTGAAATAATATATCATCCTGGACAATCATAACAGTCTGTCCTTTCAAGTGCTAATAAATACACAATCATATACAACATAAATTAAAAAGAATATACAAGTATATACCTGGTCTTTCACCTCTTCTCTTGAAGCTTTATACCATCCAAATCAAATTCGCAAATATGCTCGGTCTGACCAGAGCATTTTAACGAAATAACACGCCATATTGATTAGCTAGCATGATAAATCACACCTCCATTAATTTTTATTATACAAAACCTTGAAAATACAATGTATTGTAAGACCACGCCACAAATGAACATGGACGTGTTTTTAACTTACGATCACCAAACCATTTTATATCAAATCTCATGATATAATAGCAATGTCCAATGGCACAAATATAAATAATCAAGTAATTGTGATGCTTGTGAGTGTGCATCACAACAATACTAGGTGTGCAATTTAAACCCGATATGGCGTGTTCGCTAATTGTATAGGATTTCCATAGAGGTATCTTCGGTACTTTGAGACGATTCCCCTGCACAAGGGTCAGAGCTATCCTTCCGAACAATTATACACAGCTAGTTAGAGTACTATAAGTAAAACATGGCTGATCTTGCTAAGATCGAACGCATCGCCCCAGCATGTCAAACATATGAGAATATTTCTAGAAAAGTGGTCCAACTAAACCCTATGGGTTTGCCAACCGTACTAGCCATGTCTCCTGTCTCTAGTTTTAGTCATCTCCGCTAATGAGGTTATGTCTAGCATTCCATCTCATGCGTATCAACCAAAGATAGATCAAAGAATCCCTTTTGGTTTCATTCACCTCAGCAGGTTTGGAATCACACACAAATTTACCACATCTCAGAATATGTAATGATCCAGAATTTTTTAAGCAATTTTAAACCAGGACTTTGAATATAAAACTAGAAATTTTGAATATAAAACGAATTCAATATGGTTTAATGCGGATTTGATGTAATATAAATATAATTTAAGAATATTTGGTTCTGTCAAATGTAGCAGTAAAATTTTAACAAGAATATTTCAGATTTTGTTATAACGAATTTTCCAAGTATGAATTTATAAAACTATTTTGTTAACATAATATTTTGTCAAATATAATTATATTTTAAATACAGATAATAAAATAAATTCATTATTTTGGAATGTAAAATAAGATGATAATATTGTTGGGTTTTGATAATACGAATGGAAGGTTGATAAATGGCAAAGCAATGGCTTAGAGACAAGTATTTTGTAACATATATGAGGCGTTTCAATTTTGCAACACCCGTAAGTGTCACAAGAGTGTTTCAATCCAATACCATGTACAAAGGACCATTGTTTTTCCCTTAGCTTATGATTTTAAAAGGTGGTTTGATAAGATGTTAACATGCATATAAATGGGGTTTCTTAGAATGACATGTGTCCCTCGGATAAAGAATTAATTACCCTTGAAACAAGGCTATATAAGGAGCCATTTCCTTTCCATTTTTAATTCCATTCAAGCTTTCCTCCTTCTCTACTCTTAGCATCTTTATTTCCTATGTTTATTCCCTTCTTTTTCCTCCTCCCTAAGTCTCAGCATAAGTGGCCCCACTACCTCCTCCATCCAGCCTAGCCACCTTCCCCTCCACAAAAATTCTGACCTTTCCTCCCCTCCAACGCCACCCATCCTTTCGCCTCTTCCCTCGGTCAAGCCTCATCCTAGACCTTCCCATCCTTGGCCCATCCATCTTCCCCATGTGCGCCATCCCTAGGCCACCCCATGTCCACCCCTACCACCCTCCTCCTCACGGCCGTAGACCCCAACCCCCCTTCCACCAAGATCATCCCTTCCATCCTCTTTTATAATATATATAATATAATAATAAACTATATTATAATATCATAGTATTTGTCAAAGAAGTCGGTGCGAAAATACTGTTTGTCGGAGCGAAAGTTGATTTAGGACGATAGTGGTTAACTAGTCTATCCTACCGTAAAGACTGGCGAAGTGGATATGCTGGTGAAAACTCTACACACTTGTTTATTTATATATTCATAATTTATTCCGGATTGTAATAACATACAACCAATACCCATATAAATTAAGTAATATAAATTGGAATGAGTAATAACTTGAACTGAATAAGTTATAATTGACGAGATTGAATAATTAATTTATTAATTGATTATTAATTGGTTGAAACCCCACACGAATATTAGGATGATATTTGATTTACACCAATCCCAAGTGTTTGGATTGGATGTTAATCGATTGATTGACAGACCGATGTAAGCGATAAATAATTATTTATGGCTTATATGGATATAAGTGCACACTAGTGTAAATTGGATGTCTGATAGTTGTTTACAACTATTGTTGGATACATATGGTGAATGGAATCCATATAAATCAATTTATATGGATATTGGTTGAATGTTATTCCATTCCGGAATAAAATATGAATATTTTAATAATATAATATTTAATGAAAATCGAAGTTTGATTTAGACGTCCGATTTTGGATGGACGCAAAGATATAAAAATATAAATGAATATTCGTAAACGGGTTTCGTTAGGAACGTATTGTCAAAACAATCCGCATTCTCGTTTTGTTTAGGCCGACTGGGGATTTCGGGTCATTACATATGTGACGTTGGATGAATGGATGTATAATTAATGACTCTTATACACCGATAAGTGTTGACTACCATAACGCTTGCACGTAGATAATAATATATATTAATGATATTATTGATGATTGTGATGGATGCTTATAGAAATAAGTACTGGTTGTATGTTGTTGCATAACTATCACACACAATTATAGAACTATATAAGAGATTGGTTAGGTATCCTTCTCAGTTGGAAATATAAACAATTTATATTAATTTAATGTTGAGAATTTGGTATCCGAAATAGACTAGAAATGAAATAATATATGTACAAACAACCTTTGTAAAGGTGTAGACGATTTTGGAAACAGTCTTGACTATAAAATGGCATGTTCAATTTTGAAATAGATTTTAAATAGTGAATTCTGAAATTGAAATTGAGTTCGGAATATAAACGATTACGTAAAATCAAAGTAATTATCCCAATAGTCTTGTATTATAATTAATTTGACTTCTGCAAAGTATGGAGTTCATTAGATTAATTTTTGGGAAATAATATTATTTTATTAATATAATAATATTACAATATTCAAATTTAAATTGAATTTAAGTAAAAAAATTGAAATACAATTTTAAAATAAGTTTATATGTGTTTAGAAAGATTTATAAAAATATTAGAAGTAAATTGGATAAATCTTATTATTAGTCGTCATTTGGTCTGAATAGGACTAGTCGCGCAATGATAGTTCACGAATTTCGACAATAAACTCTAATCATATATAACTAATGCAATTAAAATCGGATTTGCATGAAACAAAAAACGTTTTCTTTCCAATAACAATAGTTTTCGAATGAAAAAGCAATTTTAAAATTTCAATGTAGAATACTCAAGTTAAGTTTAAAACTATTTTCAAATAAAATCGCGGTAATGTAGTTTGCTGACAGTAAATAGAAACAACTATTTTAAATCAATTAAAATATGGATTTTTTTTTGTAAAATCATAACAAATTATTTAAAAGTGATTTGAATCGGAAAAATATAGTTATTTTGATCAAACTAGTTAATATAAGTTATTTGGCGACGCTTTTGTAACACTTTTGAAATGCTTTTGTAACACTTTTTATATTCTGAAGCACTAAACCTAATGGGTATTACTCAAACCTTAAATAATCATTTTAAATTATTTACGAAGTATTTTTGTAAGTTTTTAAAATATTCAAAGATATTTAAAATAATTAAATGTATTGATTTTTTTTGGCAAGGCCATAAATGTATTGATTTTTAATTTAGTTAATTAATATCAAAAGGTTTTCCAAATTTAAATTAGTTGGATATGGTTGGAAATGATATGTGAATATTTGTTATTAGTTCTATAGACAAAACTTATACTATTTGAGGTATTTAAAAGGTTGATTTACCATTATTACAATCATAGTGCCGGTTGAATGCACGAACTGATATTAAATATGAGCTGACAAGACTCTATCCAGGTCCTGTATGCAATATCTTATAATTTTGATATCTTTTTAAATAAAAAGGTTTTCAAATTTTAAAAGGGTAGGTTTGGATAGAAATAATCTTTGATTTTTTGGTACGGTATTCCGTTGTTGGACGTATAATATTCATGGAATTTAAAAGATATTTATATCATTATTCTGCTTATGGTATTAGTTGATTATGAGAATTGGTATCGATAATGTAAATTCATAATTTCTGTTTAAATCTTACATGCAATATCAATTGGTTTTGGAATTTTTTTATAAATGGTATCTTAGCCGATCCTCTCCCTCGAAGCCATGTGGCACACTGGTAATGCAACGGGCATAGCATTCTCCACCAAGTATACGCGGAAATCAATCTCGCGCCATGGTGGTAGCCCTCTCACCTCCTTGAATACATCAGGAAAGTCTCTAAATATTGTCACCAAACAGAGATTGTCTACAGAAGTATCCAGGGAATCGAGGAGGCTAAGCATGACTGTGACACCCCACGTCCGTTAATGTTACTCACTATGGGAATGCTTTGAGTTTTGTGAAGCGTTATAGGTAAATAAGAACATAATAGCACAAGACAGACATGTAAAATAGCAGCGGAATTAAAACTTTATTTAAATCAAAACATCATGGTCCCAAATACTGAGTTTACATCATAAGTTGAGGTAACCAATTACATAAATAATCTGTCTTGCCAAAAATATCAGAGTACAAAAGCATAAAACCAGATTTCCCTGTGAAGCCATAAGGGAGTTGACCAGAAGTCAAAGTGATACATCTATATCCAAAATCCAAGCTAAGCTGAAAGAATCCAAATCAACTCTAATCACTTGAACCCTGAGAACCTGGGGGGGGGACGGAAGAGATAGAAGAGGAAACAAAAAGGGGCATACATAAAGTCTGGCAAGTCCAGTTACTTTTAAATATAAATAAATAAAAGTATCATGGCGGGTATATATAAAACCAGAAGAACAAGATGTCAGTAACATTAACAAGTGTGAACTAAGTAAGATAAGATGAACAGGATATATTGCGCTTCTTAAATACATTTCTCTGCACTGCACCGATACTAGTATATCAGGAATAGAATGATCCCTAATAATACCATTCCGTTACATTTTCTTGATTATTAGGTTACTTGGGTTAATAGCACTCAAGACTTAGACGCGCATCGTACCCATTTTCTTTCCCATGGATTCACCTAATATGATATATGTAGCAATCTCTCAAAATTGAGAGACACCCCGTGGTAACTCACTCGCACGGTCTCCATCGAAATTAACGGAGTCCCTCATCCTACGATGGAGTGACGTACAGATCTCTATATAACAATGTTACGTCCTGCATATATCTGTCATTACTATGCTATATAAGTGTACGGACTGCCACTATCGATCGAATCATATTCCTTATCGGAATAATGCCCTCTAATCTACGATACACCAACCAGAGCAGACATGCATGTATCTAGACTGTCCCACGTATGTACTGTAATTGTAGTTCGATGCCTCAATCGCACGTCCTCTAATGTGCACCGAGTTCCATGGCAGGGCTAAACAAGAAATACGAAACTTGGTCGGGAGCTTTTCCATACCTGTACAGGCCCGTCTTTAAAGAGCCTCTATATACAGATATAACTAGGGTTTGTTTTCGTGGTGGCTATGGCCTACCTCGGCACCTCACTCAACTAGTAAAGACTACAAGAGCTAAGCGACCGCCCCTAGTAACAACCAATCTAACCATCCATGTGGCATCTACCCTCAACCTCGTACCTCGAGAGTGAAAGGTGAAATGGTATCTTGGGTTTAGCTCTAGTCTTTTGCATCCCGCTAGTTGTCGGTGACGGATATCCGACGGTCTACTATCCTTGTTGGTCGTGACCCTCTCTACCTCCTCGTGAGGCAACCGTCGAATCACCCTGGTGTCACCTCGTCACAACATTTTGACTGCATAACTACATCTGAAGTTAAGGCCCACCCACCTATAGTTACGCGCAGACCCAACCACTGCGAGTACAGCCTAAGACATCTGTCACTACACAGAGGACTACTAGGAGCACCTTACGTACTTCAGGAAGCCGCGTGCTTCCCCTTCCCATTCCTTTGGAGCCGTCATAACAATCAGATGAATGTGCGATCCCCTCGTGTCTTATAACACCGCAATGATCTACCCCGTTGGGTTATTTACCCTCAAACGTACGGACTGGTCCAAGCGCCTTTCTTTAATATATTGTTAGACCCTATGTCTAAACATTCATTTACATGCTTGCCTTATCTCGCTGGGTTTTCATTTAACTTGGTTATTCCCATTCGTATTGAATTCTTACTAAAATTACCAAGTTTCTCTTGCTTATTAATTTTAGTCATATAACTTAATACATTTAAGTTTATTAATAAGCCCACAACATGTTATTTTTTTTAGATAGTGGCCCAAGGTCTATAATCCACAATCTATTTTATATTCTTGCTTCGTTACAACATTGCAATAACATGTTCTCCTTAATACGTTGTTAAGTATATCTCAATTCACATGTTTCCTAATTAACATGTCACTTACCATTTATGATTAAATATAACTTATTTATTTTATAAGTTTTCCTCATTCTACCTCATTTAGTCATAAATTCAATTTACACCGTTACTACAACTTATCGTTGTTCACTTAGCAGATTATTACGCATATCTAATTCTATCATTTCTACAAGTTATGCTTACCCTACAAGGTGTCTTTAATTACATAACTTTATTATATTTTCCACCGGTTATGTATACCACTAGGTGTCTTTAATTACATAACCTTATTGGGTTAAGTTCGTGAGCCTATATGTAAATATTACCCACCCCCTCTATTTTACTTAACCCACCCACTACCTATCCAATTTTACTTAACCCTAACTTAGGTTCATAATCATACAATCCATATGGATTAAATTAGGTTAAGTAGTCCAATTCATTACCATGTCCAATTATGATTATAATGAGCTAGACCTCCCACATTAGGCCTACAACGTGTGGATGCTGGATATGTCGGTCGAGTCTGGGCAATCTTATTCCACAGTTGGGTCTAACTTCGTGTCTTAGCCAGACCTCTCACATTAGGTTCAACATTAGTGGCTGCTGGATATGCCGGTCGGATGCGGGCAGACTTCCACCAATAATGCAACCTAACCTCGTGTCATAAGTGCAATTACAATTCCTAATTGTAATTACTAGACATTCCATTTTTATCCAAATCTACCTATGTCGTTATAGGTGATTATTTCTCTTTTTTCCCATATTTAATTATATTCCCAATTCATTATTCAAATCATAGACTTTTACACCCCTTTTTAATTCACCTTTTAATTATGCACCATATGCTCTTTTCCCCAAGTTATAAGTCAAGCCATATACATACATACATACATACAAGTATATATATATATATATATATGTATATATGTATATGTTATGCACAAACCCAAATCTACATATTTTCCAATTTATGTCCCTAGTCCATATTCACCCATTTCAATACAAGTTATACCCAAATTCATATTCGCATATTTTCCAATGTATGCCTAAAATTCATATTTACATACGTCCCAATTTATGTCCCAAATCAGTACTTACACATGTCCCAATTAATGCTCAAATTATATTTTCCAACATACGCCTAAATTCATATTCATATTATATAACACAATATATGCTCCCAAATTCATATTCATATATTTCCAAATTTTATGATCAAATTTAGATCCATATTTTCCAATACCAATTACGCCCCAAATTATGTCTTTCCCAATCGTTCCCAATTTCGCACGTTAGGCCTAGGCTCAAAGGTAGCCTTACTATATAAAAATAAAAAGGGAAAAGAGGGAGAGAAGAGAATAGAGAACAGGCATAATGACGAATCAATAATAAACTGATAGAAATAGGCATAAACTGAATAGGCATATTATAACAAGATTTAACATGGCGGCGGTATGAATATATAAAAGCAGATCTGATAGTTATGTAATAATAGAACTGATTAGGCACCGATTCAAAATCCAATTTTTACATACATATCAAGATTACTATTTAAATATTTAGATCTAAAAATAACATGAACTCACAGTGAGTAGATCTAAGGAAATGGATCCAAATTACTGCGAAGAACATGTTGAATATGTTGTTGTACCCATCGCTGAATTTGTTGTAGCAATCTTCAAATATGTGTAATCTTCTTTGAATTAATTTAGAAGAAGAAAAGCCATATTAATTTTCGTTGCAGCAGAGCTTCGTCGTCACCATTATTTTTAGATGAATAAAACCTAGGTCTAGGGTCCTTTGTATAGCATACGGTTCAATGAATCTTGCTAAGAAAGGTGTCCAGATACAAAACGAAGTATTTCAGCCAGGTCTGTCCTGGGTGGGTCGACCCCCCTTTAAGTGGGTCGACCTATGGGTAGACCCTCCTTTGAGTAGGTCGACCTATGGGTCGACCCGCCTTTGAGTGGGTAGACCCACCTGGACGGGAAATCTGCCGCCTTCCCAAATTTCGATTTTTCAACCGAATTTCGAATTTCTGGACCCATTTTTGAATTTCTGAACCTAATATATATATATATATATATATATTCTTCCTATGCATATACAAACTTCAAACCTTAATAACTTCTTCATACGATGTCTGATTTACATAAATCAGGTGTCTATCTTGACCAGAATTTCGAGCGGATGCAATGGCGCAGTCCGTTTTACTTAATTCTGATTATTAAATTAAGTTTTCCTTTACTCATTGTTAACAGTTTTTTCACATTGATTATTCTTTTATTCATCATCTTTAGCGTCGTTAAAATTTCGGGGTGTTACATTCTCCCCTACTCAAAGGATTTCGTCCATGAAATCTCTAAGTTAAAAAGAACGTATATCCTAATATCCAACAATCATTCATTCATTTATCACTCACAGGCATCCATTGTCCTTAAGGATTTTGTAATGCTTTTATGAACATACGCAATAGTGTGTGTATATGTCCGTAAACTAATGTGAAAGATCAGGCGGTCTACTGATTCAGTTGACCTCCTTAATGCAATGTATGTTTGTGCCATGCAACCAAAATGTATGCAAATCATCCTAGTATAACATGTAAGCTCTATATGTGTGCACAGTCATCCATCCAAACGCAACATCAATGCAACAATACAACTATTTTCATCCAAAAAATTTAAAATGTACACACATCAATATGCAAAATGTAAGTGATTAAGCCGATCTAGTGCCAATTGTGTGTATATGCATCCACGAGCAATCACTAACAACCACTTGCATCCATCAAACATAACATGTCTCAAACACATGTTTACATTCATTAATTTTCTTCCTAAAGACTCGATCGATAGGAGATATTCAAACGATAGACACAAGTATTAATTCGAAGCTTGGAAAAGAAGTTAAGAACATATTCTCGAAATGGAAAGGATATGAAGCACGAATCTTGTCTTCAGCCTCCCAAGTAGCGTCCTCGCGGCCCTTTCCCCATTGCACTCTTACTAGCTTCACTTCTTTGTTGCACAATTTCTTAACCTCCAAGTATGCAAGTCGGTACTCGTCCTATCATTGCTTCCTTCTATACTTCCACTTCCTCTCGCAAGTTTGGCTTCACTACCTCGAACTCTATTCATTTTATCGCCTCTTAAATGAATAGTCATTTTAGAATGACAGGCTTCCTCAAGGACTGTGTTCAATAGGTTTCCCGTTCAGGTATTATCCGCCTATCAAACCTCTTCTCAAGTAGCTCCCCCACTTGCTTACAAAGTTCCCTCTTTTCTTTTAGTAGTCACATATCGCAAATCATCGATAGATATTTCAAGAGGTTTTAGGAGACCAAGCATGACAGACCTCTTTGGGGTCATAGTAAATCTCGAGAGTCTTTCTATAGCAAGTCAGAAGTCTAATGACCCTCCTCTCACAATCTAGAGTGGCTCCATATATGGTTAACACATCCATCCTAGAATCAAACCACATCTTATGAAATCAAGAACATATGCATCGCAATCAAACTTGACACTTAACACACACTACACCAAACAAGGCTTTTTGTAACACTTTTTTCATACTAACTTGTAACAGTTATTATTATGATAAATTTATAACAGTTATTTTTGTTATAAAGTGTTATAACGGTTATTTTCGTTATTATATTTGGGAATTTCGTAAATACATGAAGTCACGATGGACACAATAGTCTTTCCCTATCTTATTTTTAGTTTGGTCGGTTGTCACACTTGTATCTCAGACTCTCGTTCCTTTTGTTTTGTTTGTTTTCCAAATCAAACAATGGCGTTTTCCTTCTTTTCTCCTTTCGTTGCATCGCTTCAGAAGTCATGTGCCTCCTCCGCCACTTCCGTGCTTCTGCCTCCTCACTTTCAATATTCTCTATTAAGTATAGTTTAGGCTTGACATTAGGATCTACGGTTCGCTTCTAGATCTAGGGTTTCTGGTTTCTACTGCCAATTCAATTCAGCTTAGGTATATTCAAATTCTATCAAAATTATTTACTTTGGATGTGCATCTATGTGTGTATTACGTTCACTTCTGACTTCGATTTGAAATGTTTTTTTCTTTCATTATGAACTTAAAATCCAATTTTCTTTATAAGTTTCTGTTGTGGAGATTGTCCGATTAAAGCATGAACGCTATAGACTTGTACAGATAGATCCTAAATCGAGTCATTTTATTCCATGGACAGACACTTATGGCATTATATACCTTTTAAACTAAGTTCCTGTTTTTACTATAAACATTCTTTTGTTTTCAAGGGACTTCGAAAATAAGCTATTTTCTTTTTTAAGAGAAACAAAGCAAATAAATTATTGATTATTCGAATTTGTTCCAATATGTTAGGCAGCTATCTTTAATGGTTCTCTCCACATAAAACCTGTATTAAATCTCTCTGTGAGTTAAATTACAGATTATTTGAATTTGTTCCAATTGGCATGCTTATATTACTTTTTTGTAATGTTAACTTTTGGTTGTGTTTTATGTTTTTCGTTCATTCTGAAAATTCATATGGTGCCAGTTTGGTTGCATTATGTACCCGGTACTGTCTTTTAAACTAACGAACCATTTAAGGTTTGGTGCTAAACAAAACACTCAGAATTTTGTATTTTTCTTTCTGTTTTATTCAGGTTGATGATTACCATATATAATAATGTAACGTTATGCAGAAATATATCCAAAATTTGATGAAATATATGGTTAAAATGATGAAGGCAGAGAAATTGTTTGCATATTTGGGGGTCACACCATTTTAACTTAGGTATGTAATGTAATGTTAAATGGTTATGCGGAAACATATGCAAAATTTGATGAAATATATCAACATGTATATAATGCGGCATATTATATGTGTTAACTCACCATTACTAAGTTGCTACTGCCACTAACATTGGGTTGTGACTGCAGTCTCTCATCGTCACAATTTGCAAATGTTGAATTTGAATTTAAGTTGATATCATATCATATTCTAAAATTTTCACTATTAATAAATTATTTAATTAGTTGTATTAACTGACCGTTCATTTGAAATTAGAATCCTTTATTTGTGTTAAAAAATCGATTTTTATCCCTCACTAATATATATTGTTTCTAATGGGCATGTTTAGATCCTTGCCACCGTAGGATGCACCAAATCAACTTGTATTGTAGCTTTAAATTTGATTAAATCTCAATTTCGGTTGTAAAACACAAAAAATTAAATGCTGTCTAACACAGTTTGTTTGACACTCTATACATAAGTTTAATTTAGCACTGAACGACGTAATATGCTATATATTTAGTTTTTACTCATACTGATATGTTTCATTACCTCAGTTTGCATCATAATGGAATGGTGCTTCTCTTTTTATGCACAGATGCAAACCAAGTGCATTTGGACTGAAATATATGCATAGACATACGCATTTGAATATGTATATGTAATTTATATTGAAGTTATCTGCTATAACGTCTCTTGTTTATCAATATAAATCAAATACACTGAGGTAATTCAAGTTAAGCAAGTATATCAACTATGGAGCATAATGTCATAAATTTTGGTTTCTTTTATTGCTACAATTTAATGAAAGAAGTACTTAACAGAATGAACTTAAACAATATAAACTTAGCGATAAAAACCAGAACAATACAAACTGAAAATTAAATAGACAATTTTACATAGATATGTTTATCATTTAAAATCTTTTGCAATTTAATAGTTTTTAACCAAACTTAAACAATACAAACTGAGACTACAAACAACTGACAATTATACTGCAAGGTCAAGTCCAATGCAACCGACTAAACTAACCATTCTTTAAAAGCAGTAGCCACGTAAGTGGTTTTCAGAAGCAGATTTGTTGAACTCTTCCATCCTTTTTTAAAGCAATTTGTTTGCTTCATTCGCTCTTTAGTTCCATATCTCCTCTTTGTCATTTAACTCCTTTAATTTCACTGAGATCATAGCATTAAGAGATATCTGGTTTTTCCTTCATAAGCACTTTGTACATTTCATTGCTGAAAAGAAGACAAGGAACTTCTTAGGCTTGTTCAGATAAGATTATTTTCAGTCTGTTTCTTCATTTTTCTCCTTCGTTCTATCGATGATATCCTCATCTTTCACTTTCGTTTTAAGCAATTAAAGAGAATCATGTTCCAAATATATTCTCTGCTCCATCTTAGCTTGTTGTAGTTTGTTTTGCTTGCAGACCTCCATTTTGTTGCTATATTCTTCCTGCAACAGCTTTGCATTATATGCTCGTAGGGAGCTTTCTCTTCATCAATCATGTTCTTCAATTCTTCGTCAGCTACCTTAGATATCTCAACAATACTCTTTTTTCTTCGAGTGATCATGGCCTACACTTTTTCACAAACAACAAAAATGCTGACATAGGCATCTTAAATAACTTCTCTTCCTTTGAGTTTTTTTGGCCCTTTTATTATCATCTACCAGCTTTAACTGCAAGTATTGATAAACACACGCATATATATATATATATATATATATATATATATATATATATATATATATATATATATATATATATATAAGTTACTTCTACTTATTCATTTCAAGTTCTAAAAAGTACAGTGTCACGTGTTTCCTTCATTTTATAGGAAAACGGTTTCAAATGATTTCTTAATGCTTTCCTTGCACAAATTTGAAATAGAGAAAAAGATGTATGATTAGTTGCTCAAAATAATTTTTGACAAATTGCATAGCAAAAATCAGGCTGCGGATTGAAATAGTAATTATTCTTAAATAACTAAGTACCAGCATATCATATACTCTAAGATCACGTGATCTCATATTGGGTACCTTCTTGTGAGCCATTTATGGGTGACCATGATACTGAAATGTATGTTGAATAAAATGTTATTAAAAATTTAAGGCTGGAAATAAAATGCAACATCGCCATTAAAGGCATCATTTTTTCCAACGTATATTTTGATTAATATGAGTATTCTCTTTATACAATTTGTCTTTTTAGAACAATGAACTGACGATGAAAATAAAGTATGACTGGTAATTGATGTAAAATATGGATATACTTGAATGTTATGTAAAACCATTTGAAGATATTAATTATTTTGCATATATATGGGAACGTGATGTTTTTAAAATAATTGATATACAAATTGACTTATAGGGAAAATATTGCCTTTAGGTAGGAATTCTTACCATTAAAAAACATGTATAACAAAAATGATATGGTAAGCATAAAGCATGGTCATTCAAATAACAAAAGATTTTTCATTCTGTTTTTATAAAAGAAGCACAGAAAAGGAATTTTATTTAATGAGCAGTTTCGAGCTGATCAAATTGATACTATTATTTAAATAATAGCTGTAAAAGTCCATGCAATCTGTTGAAATAATATCATCAGCAATCAATCATGAAAAAATAACGTAAGAAACTAAACTCGAAATTGAAAAAGAAAACATACAAATATACATAAAAAATTCTTATGTGTACGCATATGTTTGAGTTCAAAAGTGTTTGAGTTCAAAAGCAGTTGGTTTGCACTTGTGCATAAGAAGAGAAGTACCATTCCACAATGATCAAAATGAGCAATAAAATATATCAGTAAGAGTAAAAACTAATTGTATTATATGTCATGATCAAGTGCTAAATTTAACATCAGCATAGAGATTATTGTCAAGAAAATTGTATTATGTAGTCATCTATTCAATTTTTGGTATTTTATAACCAAAATTGAGATCTTATTGTCATGTAAATGATTTTGATAAGTCTCTATTATAAAAAATTTATATTTGTAGTAGTTTTCACATTTTAGGCAAATATTCGTTTTCTTGGTAATAGTAATCCAAATAAATGTATTAAATAAGGAAATAAAAATAGTATTACGGTTGATCAACTCTTGCAGATCATTGTTAAATAGACCCCTTCCACACAAAAAATATTTTTCAATTGAAGTTATATATAAAATTTGCGATTATTGAATTTTACCATAACTGCATTGGAACAAAATCAAAGCAATTTTGTTTTTTGTTTCTATATTTGTGGATTTTGTAATCATTCTTTAACTTGGTAGGTTTGTTAATGTGGATAATAAAACTAATTGGAATTTCGTTTTAGCATGGTCTTCCATAAGCGGATAAAGAAAAAATTGCTAATTTTTTCATAGCATGGTCTACCACGTTTTCTAACTTCTAAACTTTGGTAGCCTCAATTTAGCTTGATAAATATTTATTCTGATGATAATATTAAAATGTGTTTAAAGTAAAAATTAAAATTGGACCATTCCCTGTTGTTTTTTTTTTTTGGTGCTTCAATGATGAAGCAGTTTAGTATAGATATGTTATTTATTTATACTGGACGGCTTAGCGAGGCACATATATATTTAGAAATGGTATAAAAGTAAAGCAAAAAAAGTTTAGACAACTTTCAGAGTTAGAATAAATGACTGTGTTCATGACATATTATAGGTTTTTAGCTATAAAAAGATTTTGAAAAAAGGGTATGAAATATACAATGTCTTGACATATTGATGCGTTTGTTCTGTAAACGTAATTGCTGGAGTTCTACCAATTAGTTCTTGGGTTGCTTTGTTTAAAGAGTTTCATTTTGAACTTAAGGCCACGATGGTTGATGATATTTTATACTGTTTATGATCATATGAACTTAATATAAATTTGTCCAATTTCCTATAATAATGATCAAATGTTTCAAAATCATTTCATTTGTCACATAATCGTATCGGAAATCAATTGGCTTGCATGCATAGTATACCGTGAAATAATGAGTTTGGTTATTCACATATATGGTTATACTATGCATTCATAGTATACAATTTTTTCTATGTTGCGAACAATTATTTTAAGAATATGTGATTCATTTATTCTAATTTTACAAAAAATGATGATGTGGCTGTTAAGTTTAATGTTTAATAGGATATATTAAGTTGTTTATGTGACATTAACATTTGAGACTATCTTAAAATCATACATTAGCATTGAGATTGCTTCTTGATAGAAATTGATATTTCTTCTATAAGGGCTTCTCTTGGCTGTTGAATATTGATGAGTATATCTTTCATTGCTAGATTGCTACCATCCTTCAGTGTAATTGGTGTGTGTATAAAATTACTAATTACATGATTGCATCAAATGTTAAATCATTATCATTTCTCATTGTCTGATTGTACTATATTTTGTGTTCAATATGTTTTCTGCAAAGATAGCCGTAAAGAGTGCGCCTCATTCTTGGCTGGCTTTCCTGTTCCATTCCGTTATGATTATCTGGTGGCAGAAACAATATTTTCTCAGGTTTGTTATGATAATTGTTGCCTTTACATTTCTACACAGAACTCTAGCTTCTAATTGTAATTTCATTGTGTTAATGTGAATATTTCATCAATAGAAGACCCAAGGTTCAAGGTATTCTCCTGTACACTTAGTTTTGTTTCTACCGGATTGGTATATATATATACTAAACTGCGTAGTATAATTCAATTGGCTTGCATGCATAGTATAACCACATATGTAAATATTTACTGGAAAAATGGTAGTGTGCACAAAACAGTTCTCCTCCCATCTTTCTTTATATTAAAATAATTGTATAATACTGATCAATGATTTCATCAAATAGTTTGATTCTTTCTTTATTTTTGAAATTTAGTAATTTGCCTGACAATGATTCATTATTACTAGTCTTCCCAAATTCACCAAGATTTGTTGTTCCTTGTACTGTAAATGCACACACATTATTTATATCAAAATCGATTCTTGTCTTCGTCTAATATTTGATCATGTTAGCTTCCATGAGGGACTAGCTACAAAACTGTTTTGTGTTTCAGTTTCCTGAAACCTGAAACAGGAACCGAAACCGCTCAGTTTCAGAAACTATTTCAGTTTTCTTAAACCGAGTCACTTGGTTTCGGAAAACCGAAACGTGTTTCAGGAAACTGAAACCTGAAACAGGTTTCGGTTTCGTGAAACCGAGCGATGCTCGGTTTTAGGAATTGTTTTCAGTTTCCTGAAACTGAGTTTCTTGGTTTTCGGACTCGGGAAACCAAAACCGGTTTCAGGATGAAACCTGAAACATGATTCGGTTTCACTCAGGAAATTCAAACAGTCACAAAATTACGGGGAAGGTTTGCAAAAATTGACGATTATGAAGTCACAAAATAAGTGAAATAATGTGCTAAAAAATGAGATAAGAAGTTAGTATCAATGGTTAGCTGAAGTGGTATTATGCTAATGATGGCAATGATGTTAATCTACCCTTCCAGTATAACTTGCTCCTTTGTGTATTATTGTACCCTTTTTGTAACACCCCGTATTTTTTGAGAATATTAAAATAACAAATTAAAGAATAATTTATTTGAAAAAGATGAATGAGAAAAGAATGATGTTTAGCATTGTTCTAAGGTTTGTAAGCAAAAGACTTAGTAGCTCATTTGGTTAGAACATGTGACTTGCATACAAGAGGTACATAGTTTGATCCCAGCCAGCGTCATATTTTTGTTTTAGGGGAATGACAAAAAAGTGGCTTAGTGTGAACACAGTTCAAAAAGTGGTTTAGTGTGAAAATGGTTAATTATGAAGAAGTTATTAACCCATGAAGTTGTATGCATATGAGAGAAATATATATAGATATATATAAAAATTAAATAATTAAATATTCAAAAAAATAAAAGTTCAAAACAGCAAATCGGGAGGGGGAATAGCCGAACCGCACCATTTTTGGAGTCGACCCGAGCCCCGTTGGGTCGACTAGAGGTCAATCCAGGGTGTTTGGCTGCCAACCCATGGCCCGATTCGCCCTAAGGGCTGATATGGCATCTGAGTGGTCCAGATCAGTTCTAGGGTTAATCCTAAGGCCTAAATAACTTCCTACACCTATATATACACCCTAAGACCTAACCCTAATTCAAAAATATTATCTATGACACCATTATGCTGTCAAATTCTCTCTTAAACCCTAGCCGCCGCCTCTAAATCAAATCTCATGTGTTCAACTTCAACTCAAATTAAAAACTATAGCTTCTACAACAATTCAAGAAGATAAATCAGCAACACCGCAACGTTTCTACACCAATTTCAGTGCATAATTATATTCTTTAACCACAAAAGGTGAGCACGGTGATTTTCACAATATAATGTGTAACACCCCACGTCCGTTAATGTCACTCACAAAGGGAATGCATTAACTTCCATGGAGGTTATAAGTGAATATAGAACAGAAAAATTACAACAAGACAGATAATAAATAGTACTTGGAAATCTAAAACTTCATTTTATTGCAGCGGAAATTAAACATGTTTGTTACATCATAAAACCATAGATCATAACCAAGTACAATATCCATCTTCATAAAAACAAAATAAATAATCTCATTACATAAATAGCCATTAAAAAGATAACAAGCTGGACTTTACTTCAACGGTCCAAGCTTTCCAAAGAGAGATGAAGCAATTCAATCAAACTCCACTAGAGTTGGGCCCAACCTGAGGACCTGGAGGGGGAAAAAGGATAGAAATAGAGGGGGTCAGACATAAAGTCTGGCGAGTATGATAATTCTAACAATACTATTATCAAAATAACTAGACTAAGGCATAAGCTAGAAGACAAGTAAATGTATATGAACTCTTAGGAAGATAAAGATAGCGTTTAAGATAACGTTAAAGATAACGGTAAAGGCACACCTAATTACTAACGAATGATTACTACACTGCACCGCACATTACTACACTGCACCACACCAGTCACCCTATTGTTTGATCCCACTTGCTTCACACAGAAACTTTATAAATAGCCTTACGTACCCCTAGCTGACTACATAGGTGTCGTCTGCCCCTATCTCCACTAGGTGTACCCCACTACCCACTTTCGATCGGCTCCCTACTCGTAAATACCCGTGCTGGCCCCACAGTGTGGTGTATCACTCCCCTAAAGTGGCAACCCGATACAACTTGAGAATGCACGGCTTATACCTACACGATGCAACAACGTCTTACCTACCAGCCCGGGTCCACACACGCATACGAAACCCGTTGGACTTGCGTTGCCACCGCTCCCCGTTTTGGCCTCTTACAGTCGAACCCAGCATGCGTGTCCCGTCCTCGACTTGGGTCGAGCCCACAAAGATACGTTTGGGATACTGGTCGAAATGGGCCCCCACAAGCTACCCACCTAAGCTTGTCACTAGTATATCCCACTTAACCCTCTTAGTCATATTCATTTACATGTGTGTTTGGTTAAGTCTTACTAATCGTATTTCACATGCCACTAAACGCACCCCCTAGATTCCTCATGCCACCCAAGGCACCTACTTAACCCCCATGTCCCACCTTACATGTTTATCTGGTTAAGTATTTCTTAATTCATTCAGGCCATAACCTCATAAAGACCTCTCACATTAGATGGCATTTATGGCAGCTGGATTTGCCGGGCGGGTCCGGGCAGTCTTACACCATAAAAGAGTCTAACCTCGTGTCTTTACAACCGATATGCTTTAGTTTAGGCCTAGGACCTCTCACATTGGGCTGACATTTGTGACCACTGGATTTGCCGGGCGGGTCCGGGCAGGATTACATCACAAACGAGTCCAACCTCGTGTCCTAAGCATTGATTAACACTTAAAATCTTTTACCCCAGTTTTAATAATTCCCTATTCAAATTATTAATTAAGTCAACTTTTAATGATGTCCATAATTGACTCAATTATGGCCATCCACTTATGGCATGCAAAATCATATCAATTGCACCCCAACTTTTTAATATTAAATCCTTAATATTACCCCTACCCCACGTTTATACGTTCGCTTATTCAACGCATAATATAGGCTAGACTTGTATAGTCTAACACCTAGCACAAAGATAAATTATCACAACATATAGACAATTAAAATAAATCTAATCATAATAGGGGTGAAACTTGCATAAACTACACATGTTAAGGATCAAAAGGTGTCAACTTGTTAAATGTCTCAATTTACATGATATGATCATAGCCCAAATCTATACATAAACTTGCATATGGGGTTTTTAGGCAACATAATGATGGTGTGAACTAGCATAGGATATCACATATGTCATAGCATAATTCTAGATGTCATAATAGATGTCTTGGTATATGTTCATAACTTTTCTAATCAATCTAACTTGCATATGTGACTTGTCATATAGATCAACATAACCCAAACATGATGATTTAATTAATATGAACTAACTAGCATAGATGGTAACATCATGGCCTTTTTAACATGTATGATTCATCACAACTTAGCATAGAAACTTTCAACATACATAACATCATCATAGCATGATTTACAACATATAAGATATCATCATCACATAACATTGGATTTACAATATACATGATAGCAAAAGGGGTTTACAACAACATATATGATAATTCACATCATCTACTCATAATCCATTCATAACTCAACCTAATTAAAATGATAATAATCTTGTTAAGATCATCATACTCACAATTTAGAGAAGAAAAGAGAGAGTTTTGCTTTGCTTTAGGGTTGAGAGAATTAGAATTGAATTTGCTTTTCTTCTTTCTTAGTTGGCGGCGGCTCCATTGATTTCCATGGCGATGGTATGACGGTAACTATTCTATTTTAATTAGGTTTAGGGTTAGCATTAGGATGTATTTATAGGTGTAGGAAGTTATTTAGGACCATTAGATTAACCCTAAACCATGAGAACCAATCAAATGCAAAATCTGCATTTGAGCGAATCGGCCCACGGGTTGACAGCCAAACACCCTGGATTAACCCCTAGTCGACCCAGCGAAGCTCGGGTCGACCTCAAAAATGGGCCGGTTCGGTTATTCCCCCTCCCAATTCGTTCTTTTGAACTTTTTTTGCATATTTATTTATTTAATTTTTAATATATATATATATATATATCAATATATATATTTCTCTGCGCAACCCATTTCACTTAACTCTTTTCTAAAAATTAAGTATACTTTAATTTGTGAATTTTAATGTTATAAAATTACGGGGTGTTACATTCTCCCCTCCTTAAAGGATTTCGTCCCCGAAATCTCCAAGTCAAGAAGAATGTATATCCTACCATCTAATCGTCCATCTACTCAACCATCAAACACCAGCATGCATTGTCCTTAAAAAACTTCTAATGCTTTAATGTTTATATGCACAGTGTGTGTATATGTCCATATCTAATGCAAAATTAGGCGGTCTACTGATTCAGTCGACCTCCTTAGTGCAATTCATGATAGTGCCATGCGTCCAATATGTATGCAAAAGATTCCTAATGATACATATTAATTCTATATGCGTGCACAACCATCCACCCGAATGCAGCAACTATATGATAATACAACCATTATACATCCATTTTACTAAATACATCCATATATATGCAATATGCAATATGAAGTGACTGAGCCGATCTGGTGCCTAATAGTGTGTGTATATGCATCCACGAGCAACCACTAGCAAACACTTGCATCCACTTTGCATCCACCATACATAACATGTCTCAAACACATGTTTCAACCATAGGATTATCCTAACTAAAGGTCAAAGATACTAGCGAGAGGATATACTAAAGATAAGATAAGTACAAGCTAAGCGATAAAGGAGAAATTAAAAGACATACCCTCAAAAAGAAAAGGGTATCGTGAACGCATCTTCTCTTCCGTCTCCCAAGTAGCGTTGCTCTCATCATCTCCCCATTGCAATTTGACTAGTCTGACCTCTCGATTCCTCAACATCTTGATCTCCGACCCAAGAATGCGCGTAGGAGATCGTCGAATTGTCGCATCACGCTCTATCTCCACCTCTCTAAGAAAGCTCGGCTCTACCACTTCCGCTGTCTCGTGCAAGCACTTCCTCAAATGTGACACATGGAATACGTCGTGTACACCACTAAGTCTCTCGGGCAACTCCACTCTATACGCCATCTGTCCGATTTTCTCCTTAATAGGAAACGGCCCTACAAACCTTGGTGCTAATTTCCCAACGGACCCAAAGCGAACAACGTTTCGTAATGGAGACACTTTGACAAAGACCATGTCCCCAACTTCATACTCGAGATCTGTCCTCCTCTTATCCGCATAAGATTTCTTCCTATCCTGTGCTGCTTTCATCCTCCTTCGAATCAAGTCGATCTTCTCCGAAGTCTCCCTAATCATATCGGGCCCAAGTAAGATCTTATCCGTAGATTCCCACCAACATGTAGGTGAACGACAAGGTCGTCCATATAGAGCTTCGAATGGTGCCATACCAATGCTGGACTAAAAGCTATTATTATATGAGAACTCAACCAATGGAAGATGCTCTTCCCATTTACCCCCAAAGTCTAGGATACATAGCCTCAACAGATCCTCTAGAATGCGATTCACCCTCTCAGTCTGGCCGTCCATCTGAGGATGATATGTGGTGCTCAAACATAACTGAGTCCCTACCGCCTCTTGTAAGCTTCTCCAAAATTCGCTAGTGAAAATAGGATCGCGGTCGCTCACTATGCTAGAAGGAACACCGTGCAAACGAACTATTTCTCGAACGTATACGGAGGCTAACCAAGGAGCAGTCCTCTTACTCTTCACGGGAATGAAATGGGCGCTCTTAGTAAGTCTATCTACTATAACCCAAATCCCCGTATTACCCTTTCTCGATCTCGGTAATCCGTCAATAAAGTCCATCGAGACGCTTTCCCACTTCCATAGTGGAACCTCCAATGGGTGAAGTAACCCACCGGGTTTCTTTTGCTCCGCTTTTACTTGTTGGCACACCAAGCATCTAGCGACATACTCGGCCACGTCTTTCTTCATGCCGGCCCAAAAGTAAACTCTCTTCATGTCTTTGTACATCTTGTCCCCACCGGGATGAATGGTCATCTTCGAACGATGTGCTTCGTCAAGAATAGTCTTCCTTAGGTCATCGTCTTTTGGTACACAAAGTCTACCGTCCCTACGTAACCAACCCTTATCGTCTAGGATATACCTACAGAGATGGCTTGATGACTCCCCTCCTTTGAGTTTTTCTACTAACTCAACCAACCGCGGGTCGTCTCGCTGTGCCTCGCCAATCCGTCCCAAAAGCGTAGGTCTGACCTCTAAGGATGCTAGCAAACCGGGTACGAAGTCAACGGAAGGTCTAAAGTCAAACATCGAAATGAATTCTAAACTTCGCCGCTCAACAAACAAAGGACTTAAGGATAATCTTTTTCTACTTAAGGCGTCTGCCACCACGTTACCCTTGCCAGGGGTATAGGCTATTTCGAAGTCGTAGGACGCTAAGAACTCCATCCACCTTTGCTGCCTTAAGTTCAAGTCCTTTTGAGAGAATTGGTATTTTAAAGACTTGTGGTCAGTGAATAATTCGAATTTCTCGCCAAGAAGATAATGACGCCAAGACTTAAGCGCGAAAACAATAGCAGCCAACTCTAGGTCATGTGTTGGGTAATTCTTCTCATGCGCTCTCAACTGCCTTCCACCATAGGCTATTACCCTGCCCTCTTGCATTAAGACTGCACCTAGTCCTGTCCCACAAGCATCAGTATAAACGATAAACGGCTTACACCCGTCTGGCAATACTAAGACTGGGGCTGAAGTCAAAGCTCTCTTCAAACGTTGGAACGCATCATCGCAATCTACGTCCCATGTGAAAACTAGGTTCTTCTTCGTCAAGCGTGTCAATGGAGCTGATATCTTTGCGAAGTCTTTGATAAACTTCCTATAGTAGCCAGCCAACCCCAAGAAACTTCTCACTTCGGTAGCATTTTTAGGAACCTTCCAATCTTGGATGGCCACCACCTTCGCGGGATCTACAGCTATCCCTTCTTTGGAAACCACGTTTCCTAAGAACCGTACTTCCTTCCTCCAAAAGTGACACTTAGAAAATTTAGCTTTAAGCTTATGCGCTCGAAGAGTCTCCAACACTTCCCTAAGATGTAGGGCATGCTCTTCTTCATCCTTAGAAAAGATCAAGATGTCATCTACAAAGACTACCACGAATTTGTTAAGGTACTCCCTAAACACCCTACTCATCAAATCAACAAAATATGCTGGGGCGTTTGTCAAACCGAAGGGCATCACTAGCCATTCATAGAAACCGTCCGGAGTCCTAAAGGCAGTCTTGTCAATGCTATCCTCAGCCACTCTCAACTGATGGAAACCAGTGGCTAAGTCCAACTGCGAAAACACTGAGGCGCCAACTAACTGATCGAAGAGATCGTCAATCCTCGGAAGTGGGTGTCTGTTCTTCTTAGTAAGTTTATTAAGTTCTCTATAGTCCACACATAGTCTAAGGGACCCATCCGCATTCGTGGCAAATACTACTGGAGCACCCCACTCCGATATACTTCGTCTTATGAACCCCTTCTCAAGCAATTCCTTCACTTGCTTATCGAGTTCCCTCCTTTCACGTGGAGCCATGTGGAGTACTGGCAAAGATACTGGTTTCACATTATCCACAAGATATATTCGAAAATCTATCTCCCGCTTCGGAGGCAAGCCCTTCACCTCCTCAAACACATCCGAATATTCTCGGACCACTCTAAAAGATCGTAGATTTTCCTCAGACGCGTCAAGCGATTCTAGATAACTTAGCATAACCGAATTTATTGGATTACAAAAGATTTCGAGAGTGTTGCCAAGGCGAGTCACGAGCCTAACTACTCTCCTTTCACAATCAAGAACGGCCCCATTTCTGGATAACCAATCCATTCCTAAAATTAGCACATAGCCCGTGAAGCCCAACACATAAGCATCACATCTAAATTCAACGCTAAGTATGGAAATTTTCAAATCCAAACACATCATGGACAAATAAGCTGAGCCCCCTATTGGATTCGAAACAACTAAGGGATCCTCTACTAAACTGGTGTTTAAGTGCAGTGATTCAGCTAATGATGTAGAGATAAATGAATGTGATGCGCCCGAATCGAATAAGGTACGGACAGGATGATCAAACAGAAAAACTAAGCTTTCAACAGAAATGGTTCTACCTCGTTCTTGCAGCGGTGGGACCGCGAGAGCCTGAACTTGTCCCCTTGCCTGCTCTGGTGCCATAAGAGCCTGCACCTGTCCTCCCGAGGTAGCTCCTGCCCTCTGCCCCTTCTTTGGGCAGTCCTTCACTAAATGTCCTGCATCGCCACAATGAAAACAGCCTGTCTTCTTTTTCTTTCGGCAATCCTTGCTGAGATGGCCTGGGGTTCCACAGTTAAAGCACTTCTTCTTTCCCTTGCCATTATTGTCTTTTCCACCCTTCTTGTTTTGCTGTTGTGGTTTCTTCTGATCCCCCTTCTTCTCGGGTGCCTTATCAGCTTTAGCGCTTTTCTCCTCATGCATGAGCGCCATTTCTACTAACTTCTCAAAGGTGGCCCCCATCGGGATGTGGGTCATAGCCAATCCTTGCAATGGTTCATTCAAGCCATTCATGAACCTTAGAGCCTTCTTCTCCGGCGTGTTTACTAAGTCCAAGCCAAACCTTGCTAACTGATTAAATTTATTGACATATTCTTTCATAGATGAGCTTCCTTGCTTCAATGTCAAGAACCTTTCCATATATAGATTTTCTTCCGCCCTTGAGAGAAACTTCGCCTCGAACCTACGTCTGAAATCCGCCCAAGAGTCAACAGGACGCTCCCCATTAGTGACCTCCCACCAAAACGAGGCCTCTCCCTTCATCAACCAAGCTGCTAAACGAACTCTCCTCCCTTCTTCTACTTCAAAGATTTCTAGCAATTCTTCCACCTCCTTAACCCAATCTCTAGCTTCCACAAACGTTTCTGACCCTTGAAATGGTTTTCCACCCATAGCCTTGAATTCCTTGCACGTCTTTGCAAAAGTATCTACGCGAGGAGGAGGAGGAGGAGGAGGAACGGGTGCAACTGGTGATGGAGGAACATTGGCTGGACCTGCAGCGGCCCTAGCCTCCAATAGCCTCCTATACCATCCTGGTATCGTTACACCGTCGGGTAGATTAAGATCTTCAGCCATGCTGAAACGAAAAAGGAAAGATTCAAAATGGAGAATTCGAAAGATAAAGATATGTGGCTATTGGGGATTATGTTTTTCTTAAAAACTTTTCTCTTTAAATTTCTCATTAAAACATGTTTTTGGAAACACTTCTTCCAAAAATAACTATTTTTCTAAAGTATTTTTATCTGTTCTGGTAACCTTAAGCTCTGATACCACGTGTAACACCCCACGTCCATTAATGTCACTCACAAAGGGAATGCATTAACTTCCATGGAGGTTATAAGTGAATATAGAACAGAAAAATTACAACAAGACATATAATAAATAGTACTTGGAAATCTAAAACTTCATTTTATTGCAGCGGAAATTAAACATGTTTGTTACATCATAAAACCATAGATCATAACCAAGTACAATATCCATCTTCATAAAAACAAAATACATAATCCCATTACATAAATAGCCATTAAAAAGATAACAAGCTGGACTTTACTTCAATGGTCCAAGCTTTCCAAAGTGAGATGAAGCAATTCAATCAAACTCCACTAGAGCTGGGCCCAACCTGAGGACCTAGAGGGGGAAAAAGGACAGAAATAGAGGGGGTCAGACATAAAGTCTGGTGAGTATGATAATTCTAACAATACTATTATCAAAATAACTAGACTAAGGCATAAGCTGGAAGACAAGTAAATGTCTATGAACTCTTAGGAAGATAAAGATTGCGTTTAAGATAACGTTAAAGATAACGGTAAAGGAACACCTAATTACTAACGAATGATTACTACACTGCACCGCACATTACTACACTGCACCACACTAGTCACCCTATTGTTTGATCCCACTTGCTTCACACAGAAACTTTAAAAATAGCCTTACGTACCCTTAGCTGACTACATAGGTGTCGTCTGCCCCTATCTCCACTAGGTGTACCCCACTACCCACTTTCGATCGGCTCCTTATTCGTAGATACCCGTGCTGGCCCCACAGTGGTGTGTATCACTCCCCTAAAGTGGCAACCCGATACAACTTGAGAATGCACGGCTTATACCTACACGATGCAACAACGTATTACCTACCAGCCTGGGTCCACACACGCATACAAAACCCGTTGGACTTGCGTTGCCACCGCTCCCCGTTTTGGCCTCTTACAGTCGAACCCAGCATGCGTGTCCCGTCCTCGACTTGGGTCGAGCCCACAAAGATACGTTTGGGATACTGGTCGAAATGAGCCCCCACAAGCTACCCACCTAAGCTTGTCACTAGTATATCCCACTTAACCATCTTAGTCATGTTCATTTACATGTGTGTTTGGTTAAGTCTTACTAATCGTATTTCACATGCCACTAAGGGCACCCCCTAGATTCCTCATGCCACCCAAGGCACCTACTTAACCCCCATGTCCCACCTTACATGTTTATCTGGTTAAGTATTTCTTAATTCATTCAGGCCATAACCTCATAAAGACCTCTCACATTAGACTGGCATTTATGGCAGCTGGATTTGCCGGGCGGGTCCGGGCAGTCTTACACCATAAAAGAGTCTAACCTCGTGTCTTTACAACCGTTATGCTTTAGTTTAGGCCTAGGACCTCTCACATTGGGCTGACATTTGTGACCACTGGATTTGCCGGGCGGGTCCGGGCAGGTTTACGTCACAAACGAGTCCAACATCGTGTCCTAAGCATAGATTAACACTTAAAATCTTTTACCCCAGTTTTAATAATTCCCTATTCAAATTATTAATTAAGTCAACTTTTAATGATGTCCATAATTGACTCAATTATGGCCATCCACTTATGGCATGCAAAATCATATCAATTGCACCCCAACTTTTTAATATTAAATCCTTAATATTACCCCTACCCCACGTTTATACGTTCGCTTATTCAACGCATAATATAGGCTAGACTTGTATAGTCTAACACCTAGCACAAAGATAAATTATCACAACATATAGACAATTAAAATAAATCTAATCATAATAGGGGTGAAACTTGCATAAACTACACATGTTAAGGATCAAAAGGTGTCAACTTGTTAAATGTCTCAATTTACATGATATGATCATAGCCCAAATCTATACATAAACTTGCATATGGGGTTTTTAGGCAACATAATGATGGTGTGAACTAGCATAGGATATCACATATGTCATAGCATAATTCTAGATGTCATAATAGATGTCTTGGTATATGTTCATAACTTTTCTAATCAATCTAACTTGCATATGTGACTTGTCATATAGATCAACATAACCCAAACATGATGATTTAATTAATATGAACTAACTAGCATAGATGGTAACATCATGGCCTTTTTAACATGTATGATTCATCACAACTTAGCATAGAAACTTTCAACATACATAACATCATCATAGCATGATTTACAACATATAAGATATCATCATCACATAACATTGGATTTACAATATACATGATAGCAAAAGGGGTTTACAACAACATATATGATAATTCACATCATCTACTCATAATCCATTCATAACTCAACCTAATTAAAATGATAATAATCTTGTTAAGATCATCATACTCACAATTTAGAGAAGAAAAGAGAGAGTTTTGCTTTGCTTTAGGGTTGAGAGAATTAGAATTGAATTTGCTTTTCTTCTTTCTTAGTTGGCGGCGGCTCCATTGATTTCCATGGCGTTGGTATGACGGTAACTATTCTATTTTAATTAGGTTTAGGGTTAGCATTAGGATGTATTTATAGGTGTGGGAAGTTATTTAGGACCATTAGATTAACCCTGAACCATGAGAACCAATCAAATGCAAAATCTGCATTTGAGCGAATCGGCCCACGGGTTGACAGCCAAACACCCTGGATTAACCCCTAGTCGACCTAGCGGAGCTCGGGTCGACCTCAAAAATGGGCCGGTTCGGTTATTCCCCCTCCCAATTCGCTGTTTTGAACTTTTTCGCATATTTATTTATTTAATTTTTAATTTATATATATATATATATCAATATATATATATATATATTTCTCTGCGCAACCCATTTCACTTAATTCCTTTCTAAAAATTAAGTATACTTTAATTTGTGAATTTTAATGTTATAAAATTACGGGGTGTTACATAATGGGATTAAAAGTAACATGATGAAGTTGTAAAGAGGATTCATATGTATGTATGTAATTTAAATCTCATCCAAGTCTTCACCTTTTTTATTAATGTCATCATATGCCTATGTTTCTATGTAAAGTTCATACCTTTATCAGTTTATTCATGTTGAATCTATCATTATGCCTCTATGCCAGTTTACATGCCCCTTTATTTCATGATGTTGTGTTAATTCCAATTTTCTGTGATTTGATTCTCTCTTCTTATCCCTATTCCTTTTATTTTTGGATCTAGGCTACCTTCGAGCCTATGCTAAAAATATGCGCGAATGCAAATACGTGGGAACGATGGGAATATGTGAAATATGGAAAATTGAATATTATTGGATATTTTAGATAATTGGATAATATGTGAAATTCGCATATTTGGGTATGAATTACATGGAATTGATGAAATTGCCTATAATTGTAAATTTGTAATTGAGGATAATTACTATGTAATTAGTGACAATTTGGAATAGGCAATATTATAAACATGATTATATGTTTAGTTGGATATACATGACATGAAAATTGGGTATGGGTGAAATACGATTATTAATAAACCTTTGACACGAGGTTAGGCGCAATTGGGGCGTAAGACTGCCCGGAACCGCCCGGCAAATCCAGCTGCCACAATTGGACGTCTAATGTGAGAGGTCAAAGGAATGAATTGTAGGCGCAATGGTTAATGACACGAGGTTAGACCCAATTTGTGGCGTAAGACTGCCCGGAACCGCCCGGCAAATCCAGCAGCCACAAAGCGTTCGGTCTAATGTGGGAGGTCATGCACCGTTCGTCAAAAGGAATGAATTAAGGAATACTAACCATAATAAGACATGGGTATGGTTAGAGGGTTAAGTGGGGTGACATGTAAATTATGACATGTAAATATGGACTTAACCGGAATAAGATAAGACATGTAAATTATGACATGTAAGTATGGACTTAACCATAGCATGTGTAAGACATGGACATTTAAATTAAAGTGGTGACCAAGCATAGGTGGGAGGCTTGTGTCAGATGGGGGACCCGTTTCAACCAGTAACCCGTTTGAGTATCTAATTGGGCCCAGTACTAGGCCGGGATTGGGGCACCCTTACTAGACTTGAATGTAAGAGGTCAAAACGTGAATAGCGGTGGCAACGCGAGTCCAACGGGTTCATGTGCGTGCATGGGTCCGGGCTGGTAGGTAAGACGTTGTTGCATCGTGTAGGTATGATCGTGCATTTTATGTTGGTATTGGGGTTGCCACTTTGGGGAGTGATACACCCCACTTTGGGGCCAGCACGGGTGCCTACGGGGTTTAGGGAGCCAATCGAATGGGTAGGGTAAGGGTACCTTAGCGGTGGTAGGAGCAAGCCGGCACCTACGATAGTAGCTAGGTACAAGTAACTACCAAGTTTGTCATGTGGGTACAGTTAGTAGGAAGGGATCAACCTTTAATAAATAGAGACTAGTAGATGTGCGGTGTAATTAAGTAATGTGGTGTAACTTAGCAAAAGTGCGGTGTAACGAAATACATGTTGGTTGAGTTGGATAGTCCTTTCGGTGTTAGTCTGATGTTGACTTCGGTCTTCGGGGTTAGTACTTGGAGGGTTGTTCGCTTAGCCAAGGTGTAGGATTGTCTTAGTACTTAGGAACGGAATCATCATGTCCATCCTTTTTATCTACCTTATCTATGTTACAGCCATATCATGATGCCTATTTATGTCTTGATCATTTACCTTACCTATTATTTGTTAAAATTACTGGACTCGCCAGACTTTATGTCTGACCCGTTTTGTTTCCACCTCTTTTCTTTCCTTCCCCCCCCCCCAAGGTTTGCAAGGAGGGAATACTACAGCTTAGTGCCGATTTCTTTCAATTGCTTGAAGAGAGTAGATGTATCGCTTTGGACTCTCTCATCTTTATGGCTTTGCTTATGCTCAGTGGGGATTTATGCATTTATGTTATTTAAGTATTTGCTTCTTTATGTACTTTGAAGTTTTTGGAAAAGAAAATTGATCCTGTTGTAATGGTTTTTGGAGACTACTTATGTAAGCTTGTTTCGAAGTTATGATGCGATGAAATAAGTTTTATCTTCCGCTGTGTTTTATTTATTTATTCTTGTAATTTATCTGTTCTATACTACTATAACGCTTCATGACATTAATGCATTCCCTTTGTGAGTGACATTAATGGCCATGGGGTGTTATACGTGGTATTAGAGCTATGGTTACAAGAACAGATAAAAAGTTTTGAAAAGTGTTTTCAAAAGTATTATTTTCATAGAAAGTATTTTCAAAAACTTGTTTTAAAGTAGCTATTTTCAAGGAAAGTTTACTTTAAAGAGCATAATCCCCGCAAGCCATACATCTCTCTTTCGCTTCCCTTGTTTTGAAACTCTTTCTTTTTCTTTTTAGCATGTCTGGAGCATCTGAGATACCAGAGGGTGTTCATGTACCCGGTTGGTTTCGTCAATATCTTGAGGCTAGGGTCGTTGCCGCGGGTTCGGCCGACGTTCCTACCCCAGCTCCAGTCATTCCTCCGCGTGGAGATCCTTTCTCCAAGATATGTAAAGACTTTCGTTCGATGGGTGGAAAACCTTTTAGTGGGTCTAAAACATTCGCTGAAGCTAGAAATTGGTTGAAAGAAGTGGAGGATCTGTTTAGCATTTTCGATTTGGACGATTGTAAGAAGGTCCAATTGGCTGCTTGGTTGATGAAGGACGAACCTTCGTTTTGGTGGGAGGTTACTAATGGAGAGCGTGCTGTAGAGACGTGGGAAGATTTTAGGGGAAGGTTTGAGTTGAAATTCATTTCTCAAGCTGAGGAGAGTATGTACATGGAGAGGTTCTTGACATTGAAGAAGGAAAACTTGACCGTGAAGGAGTATGTGACCGAATTTAATAAGTTGGCGAGATTTGGGCTAGAGTTGGTGAATACGCCTCACAAGAAGGCCTTGAGGTTTGCAAAGGGCCTAAATGAACCGCTTCACAGTTTGGCTATGTCCCACATTCCAATGGGGGCTACGTATGAAAAGCTTGTTGATATGGCATACATACATGAAGAAGAGAAGGGTGTAAGTACTTTTAGGCCGCAAGATAAGAAGGAGGATCCAAAGAAAGCCCAGCAACAAAAGAAAGGTGGTAAAGAAAAGAGGAAGTGTCACAACTGTGGGATACCCGGCCATTTGAAGAAAGACTGTAGGAAGAAGAAGAAGTTCGCTTGTTATCGTTGTGGTGATCCAGGTCATGCTGTCAAGGACTGTCCTAAGAAGCAAGGGCAGAGGGCAGGTTCTACTTCGGGAGGGTAGGTTCATGCTCTCATGGCTCCGGGGCAGGAAGAAGGTAGAAAAATTTCTATCGAAATTTTTATTTTCTTGTTTGATCATCCTGTCCGTACTTTATTCGATTCTGGCGCATCACATTCGTTTATCTCTACATCATTAGTTGAAACACTACACTTAAATACTAGTCTCGTTGTGGATCCCATTATAGTCTCAAATCCTATTGGTGGGTCGGCTCATTTATCCATGGTTTGTAGGGATTTGAGATTGTCTATCTTAGGCGTTGGTTTTGAATGTAATGCTTTTGTGCTTGGTTTCATGGGCTATGGGTTGATTCTAGGGATGGATTGGCTAGCCAGACATGGTGCCATCCTAGATTGTGAACGAAGGTAGTAAAATTGTTGGCTCGTAGTGGAAAGACCCTTGATATTTCTTGTGACCCTAGAGAATCAGTGATGCTTAGTTATCTTGAGTCACTTGACGCATCCAATGATGATTTACATTCTGTTCGTATGGTCCGTGAATATGTTGATGTCTTCGATGAAGTGAGGGGTCTACCCCCAAAACGTGAGATAGACTTTCGTATTTATCTTGTAGACAATGCAAAACCCGTATCTCTGCCAGTACGCCACATGGCTCCTCGTGAGAAGAGGGAACTCAATAAGCAAGTAGGGGAGTTGCTTGAGAAGGGGTTCATAAGACGTAGTATATCGGAGTGGGGTGCTCCAGTAGTATTTGCCACGAAGGCGGATGGGTCCCTTAGACTTTGTGTGGACTATAGAGAACTTAATAAGCTTCCGAAGATTGACGATCTCTTCGATCAGTTAGTTGGCGCCTCAGTGTTTTCGCAGTTGGACTTAGCCACAGGTTTCCATCAATTGAGAGTGGCTGAGGATATCATAGACAAGACTGCCTTTAGGACTCCGGACAGTTTCTATGAGTGGCTTGTGATGCCCTTCGGTTTGACAAACGCCCCCGCTTACTTTGTTGACTTGATGAGTAGGGTGTTTAGGGAGTACCTTAATAAATTCGTGGTGGTCTTTGTGGATGACATCTTGATCTTTTCTAAGAGCGAAGAAGAGCATACCCTACATCTTAGGGAAGTGTTGGAGACCCTTCGAGCGCATAACCTTAAAGCTAAATTTTCTAAATATCACTTTTGGAGGAAGGAAGTGCGATTCTTAGGGCACGTGGTTTCCAAAGAAGGGATAGCTGTGCATCCCGCAAAGGTGGTGGCCATCCAAGATTGGAAGGTCCCTAAAAATGCTACCGAGGTGAGGAGTTTCTTGGGGTTGGCTGGTAACTATAGGAAGTTTATCAAGGACTTCGCAAAGATATCAGCCCCGTTGACACGCTTGACGAAGAAGAACCGATTTTTCATATGGGACGTAGATTGTGATGATGCGTTCCAACGTTTAAAGCGAGCTTTGGCCACAACCCCAGTCTTAGTGTTTCCAGATGGGAGTAAGCCATTTACTGTTTATACCGATGCTTGTAGGACAGGACTAGGCGCAGTCTTAATGCAAGAGGGGAGGGTAATAGCCTATGGAGGAAGGCAGTTGAGAGTGCATGAGAGAAATTACCCTACACATGACCTAGAGTTGGCCGCTATTGTTTTCGCGCTTAAGTCTTGGCGCCATTATCTTCTTGGCGAGAAATTCGAATTGTTCACAGACCACAAATCCCTAAAATACTTGTTCTCTCAGAAGGACTTGAACTTAAGGCAGCAAAGGTGGATGAAATTCATAGCGTCCTACGATTTCGAGATAGCATATACCCCTGGCAAGGGTAACGTGGTGGCAAACGCCTTAAGTAGGAAAAGGTTGTCCTTGAGTCCGTTGTTTGTTGAGCGGCGAAGCTTAGTGTTCATCTCTACGTTTGACTTTAGACCTTCCATTGACTTTGTACCCGGTTTGCTAGCATCCTTAGAGGTCAGACCTATGCTTTTGGGATGGATCGGTGAGGCACAGCGAGATGACCCACAGTTGGTTGAGTTAGTAGAGAAGCTAATAAGGGGGAGTCATCGAGCCATCTCAGTCGGTATACCACAGATGATAAGGGTTGGTTACGTAGGGACGGTAGACTTTGTGTACCACGAGACGAGAACTTGAGGAAGACCATTCTTGATGATGCACATCGTTCGAAGATGACCATTCATCCCGGTGGGGACAAGATGTACATGGACATGAGACGAGTTTAATTTTGGGCCGGTATGAAGAGGGATGTGGCCGAGTTTGTCGCTAGATTCTTGGTGTGCCAACAACTAAAAGCAGAGCAAAAGAAGCCCGGTGGGTTGCTTCACCCATTGGAGGTCCCACAATGGAAGTGGGAGAGTGTCTCGATGGACTTTGTTGATGGGTTACCAAGATCAAGGAATGGTAATATGGGGATTTGAGTCGTGGTAGACATACTTACTAAGAGCGCCCATTTCATTCCCGTGAGGAGTAAGAGGACTGCTCCATGGTCAGCCTCCGTATACATTCGAGAGATAGTTCGTGTGCACGGTGTTCCTTCTAGCATAGTGAGCGATCGCGATCCTATCTTTATTAGCCAGTTTTGGAAGAGCTTGCTTAGAGAGGTGGAAATAGAGCGTGATGCGACTATTCGACGAGCTCCTACATGCATTCTTGGGTCGGAGATTAATAAGTTGAGGAATCGAGAGGTCAAGCTAGTCAAAGTGCAATAGGGAGATGATGAGAGCGACACTACTTGGGAGACAGAAGAGAAGATGTGTTCATTGTACCCTTTTCTTTTCGAGGGTATGTCTTTTAATTTCTCCTTTATCGCTTAGCTTGTACTTGTGCTATCTTTAGTATGTCCTCTCACTAGCATCTTTGACCTTTAGATAGGGTAGTCCTATGGTTGAAACATGTGTTTGAGACAAGTTATGTATGGTGGATGCATGTGGATGCAAGTGTTTGCTAGTGGTTGCTCGTGGATGCATATACACACACTTTAGGCACTAGATCGGCTCAGTCACTTTCATATTGCATATTGCATATAAATGGATGTATTTAGTAAAATGAATGTACATTGAATGTGTGTATCATATGGATGTTGCATTTAAATGAATGGTTGTGCACACATGTAGTAATGATATGTATAGGGTTCTTTGCATACATGATGGATACATGGCCCTATCATTTTTTGCATTAAGGAGGTCGACTGAATCAGTGGACCACCTGATTTTGCATTAGTACACGGACATATACACACACACTATGCATATGTACATGAAAAGCATTAGAAATCTTTTAAGGACCATGGTTGCTAGTGGTTGATGGTTGAGTAGATGGATGATTGGATGGTAGGATACGTTCTTCTTGACTTAGAGATTTCGAGGACGAAATCCTTTAAGTAGGGGAGAATGTAACACCCCGTATTTTCCGAGAATATTAAAATAACAAATTAAAGAATAATTTATTTGAAAAAGAGGAATGAGAAAAGAATAATGTTTAGCATTGTTCTAAGGTTTGTAAGCAAAAGACTTAGTAGCTCATTTGGTTAGAACATGTGACTTGCATACAAGAGGTGCAGAGTTCGATCCCCGCCAGCGCCATATTTTTGTTTTAGGGGAATGGCTAAAAAGTGGCTTAGTGTGAACGCAGTTCAAAAAGTGGTTTAGTGTGAAAATGGTTAATTATGAAGAAGTTATTAACCCATGAATTTTGTATGCATATGAGAGAAATATATATAGATATATATAAAAAATAAATAAATAAATATTCAAAAAAAAGTTCAAAACAGCGAATCGAGAGAGGAATAGCCGAACCGCACCATTTTTGGAGTCGACCCGAGCCGGGTCGACTCGAGGTCAATCCAGGGTGTTTGGCTGCCAACCCGTGGCCCGATTCGCCCTAAGGGCTGATATGGCATCTGAGTGGTCCAGATCAGTTCTAAGGTTAATCCTAAGGCCTAAATAACTTCCTACACCTATATATACACCCTAAGACCAAACCCTAATTCATAAATATTATCTATGACACCATTATGATGTCAAATTCGCTCTTAAACCCTAGCCGCCGCCTCTAAATCAAATCTCAAGTGTTCAACTTCAACTAAAATTAAAGATTAAGCTTCTATAACAATTCAAGAAGATAAATCAGCAACACCGCAACGTTTCTACACCAATTTTAGTGCATAATTCTATTCTTTAACCACAAAAGGTGAATACGGTGATTTTCACAATATAATGGGATTAAAAGTAACATGACGAAGTTGTAAAGAGGATTCATATGTATGTATGTAATTTAAATCTCATCCAAGTCTTCACCTTTTTGATTCATGTCATCATATGCCTATGTTTCTATGTAAAGTTCATACCTTTATTAGTTTATTCATGTTGAATATATCATTATGCCTCTATGCCAGTTTACATGCCCCTTTATTCCGTGATGTTGTGTTAATTCCAATTTTCTGTGATTTGATTCTCTCTTCTTATCCCTATTCCTTTTATTTTTGGATCTAGGCTACCTTCGAGCCTATGTTAAAGATACGCGCGAATGCAAATACGTGGGAACGATGGGAATATGTGAAATATGAAAAATTGGATATTATTGGATATTTTGGATAATTGGATAATATGTGAAATTGGCATATTTGGGTATGAATTACATGGAATTGATGAAATTGCCTATAATTGTAAATTTTAATTGAGGGTAATTCATATGTATTTAGTGACAATTTGGAATAGGCAATATTATAAACATGATTATATGTTTAATTGGATATACATGACATGAAAATTGGGTATGGGTGAAATACGATTATTAATAAACCTTTGACACGAGGTTAGGCGCAATTGTGACGTAAGACTGCCCGGAACCGCCTGGCAAATCCAGCTACCACAATTGGACGTCTAATGTAAGAGGTCAAAGGAATGAATTATAGGCGCAACGGTTAATGACACAAGGTTAGACCCGGTTTGTGGCGTAAGACTGCCCGGAACTGCCCGGCAAATCCAGCGGCCACAAAGCGTTCGGTCTAATGTGGGAGGTCATGCATCGTTCGTGATAAGGAATGAATTAAGGAATACTAACCATAATAAGACATGGGTATGGTTAGAGGGTTAAGTGGGGTGACATGTAAATATGGACTTAACCGGAATAAGATAAGACATGCAAATTATGACATGTAAGTATGGACTTAACAATAGCATGTGTAAGACATGGACATTTAAATTAAAATGGTTAAGCGGGAGAAAAACCTAGTAGGGACCAAGCAAAGGTGGGAGGCTTGTGTCGGATGGGGGACCCGTTTCAACCAGTAACCCGTTTGAGTATCTAATTGGGCCCGGTACTAGGCCGGGTTTGGGGAATGCTTACTGGACTTGAATGTAAGAGGTCAAAACGTGAATAGCGGTGGCAACGCGAGTCCAACAGGTTCATGTGCGTGCATGGGTCCAGGCTGGTAGGTAAGACGTTGTTGCATCGTGTAGGTATGGCCGTGCATTTTATGTTGGTATCGAGGTTGCCACTTTGGGGAGTGATACACCCCAGTGTGGGGCCAGCACGGGTGCCTACGGGGTTTATGGAGCCAATCGAATGGGTAGGGTAAGGGTACCTTAGCGGTGGTAGGAGCAAGCCGGCACCTACGATAGCAGCTAGGTACAAGTAACAACCAAGTTTGTCATGTGGGTACAGTTAGTGGGAAGGGATCAACCTTTAGTAAATAGAGACTAGTAGATGTGCGATGTAATTTAGTAATGTGGTGTAACTTAGCAAAAGTGCGGTGTAACGAAATACATGTTGGTTGAGTTGGATAGTCCTTTGGGTGCTAGTCTGATGTTGACTTCGGTCGTCGGGGTTAGTACTTGGAGGGTTGTTCGCTTAGCGAAGGTGTAGGATTGTCTTAGTACTTAGGAACGGAATCATCCTGTCCATCCTTTTTATCTACCTTATCTATGTTACAGCCATATCATGATGTCTATTTATATCTTGATCATTTACCTTACCTATTATTTGTTAAAATTACTGGACTCGCCAGACTTTATGTCTGACTCATTTTGTTTCCACCTCTTTTCTTTCCTTCCCCTCCTCAGGTTTGCAAGGAGGGAATACTACAGCTTAGTGCCGATTTTTTTCAGTTGCTTGAAGAGAGTAGATGTATCGCTTTGGACTCTCTCATCTTTATGGATTTGCTTATGCTCAGTGGGGATTTATGCATTTATGTTATTTAAGTATTTGCTTCTTTATGTACTTTGAAGTTTTTGGAAAAGACAATTGATCCTGTTGTAATGGTTTTTGGAGAATACTTATGTAAGCTTATTTCGAACTTATGATGCTATGAAATAAGTTTTATCTTCCGCTGTGTTTTATTTATTTATTCTTGTAATTTATCTGTTCTATACTACTATAACGCTTCATGACATTAATGCATTCCCTTTGTGAGTGACATTAATGGCCATTGGGTGTTACACTTTTTGTAAGAAATGTTGTATGTATGTTTCCTTAGATGCATGAATTTTGCTTATTGTATGAGGAACATCAGTTATTTGATGGGTTAGTTGCTTGTAGTCTAAATTTTGCTTCTTTTGAACATCGTTTACATTGTCTTCATGTCTTGACTCACATTATTATATTTGTTGAATATCTTAGGCTTTGGTTGAAGCAGCGGAAGCAAGACAAAGATCAGAAGTTGGCGATGAAAGTCTAGATAATTTTGACATGGTGGGTTTGCAATTTGGTCCATTTATCATTTGCATTTTTTGTAATGGTTGTATGTTAAATTGTGATAGTTTGATGTTTGTTGAAATGGAATTTGCTTTAGGATACAAATTGTGATATGTTGTTTTGGATATTGTATGTTTTATATCTTATTAGTATATGCTTTATGAAATTAGTTGGAGCATATTATGATTGTTATTTGTTTAATGTAATTGCCTACTACTTTCTTGGCACAATATTCAAGTTTGTAATAGTTATTACATTTATTGTATGAAATAGTTAATTTTACATACTAACAGTAATAACTGTTACATATTTAATATTTGTCACAAATATTAGTGTTATAAAAATAAATATTATAACAGTTATAAGTGTTATAAATTTTTCAATACCAACGGTTATAACTGTTGCAGTATACATATTTTATAACGGTTATAACTGTTACAATATACACACTTTATAATGGTTATAACCGTTACAATATTCGTGACAATAGTTTGTCACGTATGTTTTACTAACGTTTATAACTGTTATAAAGTATATTAGTAACGGTAATAACTGTTAGAAAAACAATTTTCTGGTGTTGTGACAGAGATTCTCAAACCCCGACAAATCATCGATAAATGAGTCGTACCTCCACTAGGGTTTGAGGCAATAACGGGATCCAAAACCATACTAGTATCTAGGTGCAGAGACTCGACTAAAGGATCAGATATAAAAGAATGTGAAGCATCAGAAAAAGAATCCTGATAGGATGATCAGAAATAGAAATCAATCCATCAATGGAAACTTTCATACTACTATCCTGTCCACCAGCTATGAGAACATTAGCTTGCCCCCTAGAAGTTCCTGCCCTCTGGCTTTGTCTTTGTCTCTTCGGGCACTCCTTAATGAGGTGTCCTGCCTTACCAAAGAGGTAACAAACGCCTTTTCTCTTTCTGCAATCCTTTTCCAGATGACCCACCGTTCCGAAATTATGGTATTTCCTCTTTTCTTCTTTTGGTTGTGTTCCTAACTCCCTTATTCTCCTTTTTACCATCCTTGTGCAACATGCTAACAAGTCTCTTCAAAGTTGCCTCCATCGCACGAAAATCCTTACGAGGCTTGAGAGAAAATAAGACGCAGGTGAAACCATTGCGGCTAAAGATGGAGGTTGGGCACTTCTTTGCCCTTCGACATGTACCGTAGTTTTAACATGCCTACGGAGCCATGTTGAAATAGGGATACCCTTTCGAGAGGAAACGGTTCCCCGATCAAAAAGGAATAGAAATCAAATGGAGAATCGAGAAGGTATTTATGGGTCTGGGAAATATGCATTTCAAAAATAGACTTTTAATTTTAAAATACTTTGTTTTTTTTAGACCTTTTTGAAAACCATTTTCAAAATACATTATCCTATCTTATAACCATATGCTTTGATACCAAATGTGACACCCAACGTCCATTAATGTCACTCACTAAGGGAATGCATTAAGTTATGTGAAGCATTATAGGTAAATAAGAACATAATAGCACAAGACAGACATGTAAATAGTAGCGGAATTAAAACTTTATTTAAATCAAAACATCATGGTCCCAAATACTGAGTTTACATAATAAGTTGAGGTAACCAATTACATAAATAATATGTCTTGCCAAAAATATCAGAGTACAAAAGCATAAAACCATATTTCCCTGTGAATCCATAATAGAGTTGACCCGATGTCAAAGTGATACATCAATATCCAAAATCCAAGCCAAGCTGAAAGAATCCAAATCAACTCTAAGAACTTCCACCCTGAGAACCTGGGGGGAGGGGGGAGAAACGGAAGAGAGAGAAGAGGAAACAAAATGGGCCAGAAATAAAGTCTGGCGAGTGCAGTTACTTTTAAATATAAATAAATAAAAGTATCATGGCAGGTATATATAAAACTGGAAGAACAAGATAACAGTAACAATAACAAGTGTGAACTGAGTAAGATAAGATGAATAGGATATATTGCGCTTCTTAAATGCATTTCTCTGCACCGCACCGATACTAATATATCAGAAATAGAATGATCCCTACTAATACCGTTCCATTACATTTTCTTGATTATTAGGTTACTTGGGTTATTAGCACTCAAGACTTATACGCGCATTGTACCCATTTTCTTTCCTATGGATTCAACTAATACAATATATGTAGCTATCTAACAATATTGAGATACACCCCATGGTAACTCACTCGCACGGTCTGCACGAAATAAACGGAATCCCTCATCCTACGCCGGAGTGACGTACGGATCTCTATATACCGCATATATATATCATTACTATGCTATGTAAGCGTACGGACTGCAACCATCGATCGAATCAGAATCCTTATCGGAATAATGCCCTCTAGTCTACGGTACACCACCCAGAGCAGATATGCACGTATCCAGACTGTCCCACGTATGTACTGTAATTGTAGCTCGATGCCTCAATCGCACGTCCTCTAATGTGCACCGAGTTCCGTGGCAGGGCTAAACAAGAAACACAAAAATCGATCGGGAGCTTTTCCGTACCTGTACAGACCCGTCTTTAAAGAGCCTCTATATACAGATAAACCTAGGGTTAGTTTTCGTTGTGGCCATGGCCCCACCTTGACCTCTCCCTCAACTAGTAAAGACTACAAGAGCTAAGCGACCGCCCCTAACAACAACCAATCTAAACATCCATATGGCGTCTACCGTCAATCCTGTACCTCGATAGTGAAAGGTGAAATGGTATCTTGGGTTTAGCTCTAGTCTTTCGCATCACGCTCTCTGTCGATGACGGATATCCGACGGTCTACTAACCTTGTTGGTCGTGACCCTCTCTACCTGCTCATGGGACAACCGTCGAATCCCCCTGGTGTCACCTCTTCATAGCATTCTAACTGCATAGCTACATCTGCAGTCAAGACCCACCTATCTAGTAGTTACGCGCAGACCCAACTTCTGCGAGTACTGCCTAAAACATCTGTCGCTGCACAGAGGACTACTAGGAGCACCTTACGTACTTCAGGAAGCCGCGTGCTTACCCTTCCCTTTCCTTTGGAGCCGTCATAATAATCAGATGAATGTGCGCTTCCCTCGTGTCTTATAACACCTCGCTGATCTACCCCGTTGGGTAATTCATCCTCAAACGTATGGACTGGTCCAAGCACCTTTCTTTAATATGTTGTTAGACCATATGTCTAAACATTCTTTTACGCACTTGCCTTACCTCACCGGGTTTCAGTTTAACTTGGTTATTCCCGTTCATATTGAATTCTTATTCAAATTACCAAGTTTCTCTTTCTTATTAATTTCAATTATATAACTTAATCCATTTAAGTTTATTAATAAGCCCACAACATGTTATTTTTTTAGATTGTGGCCCAAGGTCTATAATCCAAAATCTATTTTATATTCTTGCTTCGTTACATCATTACAATAACATGTTATCCTTAATACGTTGTTAAGTATATCTCAATTCACATGTTTCCTAATTAACACGTCACTTACCATTTATGATTAAATATAACTTATTTGTTTTATAAGTTTTCCTCATTCTACCTCATTTAATCATAAATTCAATTTACACCGTCCTACAAATTATCGTTGTTCACTTAGCATATTATTACGCATATCTAATTCTATCATTTCTACAAGTTATGCTTGCCGTACAGGGTGTCTTTAATTACATAACTTTATTATATTTTCCACCTGTTATGTATACCACTAGGTGTCTTTAATTACATAACCTTATTGGGTTAAGTTCGTGGGCGTATATGTAAATATTACCCACCCCCTCTATTTTACTTAACCCACCCACTACCCATCCAATTTTACTTAACCCTAACTTAAGTTCATAATCATACAATCCTTATGGATTAAATTAGTTTAAGTAGTCCAATTCATTACCATGTCCAATTATCGTTATAATGGGCTGGACCTCCCACATTAGGCCTACAATGTGTGGATACTAGATATGACGGTCGGGTCCGTGCAGTCCCATTCCACAGTTAGGTCTAACCTCGTGTCTTAGCCCGATTCATATTTGCACACTTAGACCTCTCAAATTAGGTTCAACATTAGTGGTTGCTGGATAGGTCGGTCGGGTCCGGGCAGACTTCCACCACTAATGCAACCTAACCTCGTGTCATAAGTGCAATTACAATTCCTAATTGTAACTACTAGACATTCCATTTTTATCCAAATCTACCTATGTCATTATAGGTGATTATTTCTCTTTTTCCCCATATTTAATTATATGCCCAATTCACTATACAAATCATAAAATTTTACACCCCTTTTTAATTCACCTTTTAATTATGCACCATATGCTCTTTTCCCAAGTTATAAGTCAAGGCATATACATATATATGTTATGCACAAACCCAAATCTACATATTTTCCAATTTATGTCCCTAGTCCATATTCGCCCATTTCAATACAAGTTATACCCAAATCCGTATTTGCATATTTTCCAATGTATGCCTAAAACTAGTATTCACATACATCCCAATTTATGTCCCAAATCAGTACTTACACATGTCCCAATTTATGCTCAAATTATATTTTCCAACGTATGCCTAAATTCATATTCATATTATCTAACACAATATATGCCCCCAAATTCATATTCGTATATTTCCAAATTTTATGCCCAAATTTATATCCATATTTTCCAATACCAATTATGCCCCAAATTATGTCTTTCCCGATCGTTCCCAATTTCGCATGTTCGCATTTTTCAGCGTTAGGCCTAGGCTCGTAGGTAGCTTGGCTATATAAAAATAAAAAGGGAAAAGAGGGAGAGAAGAGAATCAAGAACATGCATACTAACGAATCAATAATAAACTGATAGAAATAGGCATAAACTGAATAGGCATACTATGACAAGATTTAACATGGCGGCGGTATGAACATATAAAAGCAGATCTGATAGTTATGTCATAACAGAACTGATTAGGCACCAATTCAAGATCCAATTTTTACATACATATCAAGATTATTATTTAAATATTTAGATCTAAAAATAACATGAACTCACAGTGAATAGATCTAAGGAAATGGATCCAAATTACTGCGAAGAACATGTTGAATAAGTTGTTGTAGCCATCGCTGAATTTGTTGTAGCAATCTTTGAATATGTATAATCTACTTTGAATTGATTTAGAAGAAGAAAAGTCATTTTAATTTTCATTGCAGCAGAGTTTCGCTGTCACCATTATTTTTAGATGAGTAAAATCTAGGTCTTGGGTCCTTTACATAGCCTACGGTTCAATGAATCTTGCTCAGAAAGGTGTCCAGATACATTACAGAAGTATTTCGCCCAGATCTGCAAGGGGTGGGTCGACCTATGGGTCGACCCCCCTTTGAGTGGGTAGACCCACCTGGGCGGGAAATCTGCCGCCTTCCCAAATTTCGATTTTCTGGACCCATTTTTGAATTTCTGAACCTATTATATATATATATATATATATATTCTTCCTATGCGTATACAAACTTCAAACCTTAATAACTTCTTCATACCTTGTCCGATTTAAGCAAACCAGTTGTCTATCTTGACCAAAATTTCGAGACGGATGCAATGGCGCAGTCTGTTTTACTTAATCCTAAATATTATATTAAGTTCTCCTTAATTCATTGTTAACAGTGTATTTCACATTGATTATTCTTTAATTCATCATTTTGGCGGCGTTAAAATTTCGGGGTGTTACAATGACTGACCCTCACGGTCGCAAAAATTCTCGAGAGTCCTACCATGGCACATCAGAAGCCTACAGCTCTCATTTTGAAGTAAAGGATGGCGCCATACATGGACAACCAATCCATCCCTCGGATAAGACGTGAACCATGAAACTCAGAACACATGTGTCATAATCGAACTCGGTGCCAAGGATAAAAATCCTCAAACCTATATGCATCATAGATAGGTGAGCCATACCTCCTATGGGGTTTGATTCAACTACTTGATATGAAACTATAGAAGTATCTAGGTATAAATTATCAATAATGGAACTGGATATGAAAGAATAAGAAGCACAAGATTCGAGAAAGGTCCTAATAGGAAAGTTGAAAAGAGAAATCAAACCTTCTAAAGTGACCTTCCCACCTCTGTCCTGACTATTACCACCGGTCCAAGCCACCTCAAGTACATGAACCTGTGTTCTGGATGGACCTACTCCCTGTTCCTTCCTCTAAAGGCACTTCCTATTATAATGTATCATCTATCCGCATTGAAAGCAAGCACCCTTCTTAGTTGTCTTCTTTCAATCTTTGACGAAGTGCCCGATCATGCCACATCCATAGCCCTTCACTTCCTTTTTCATTTGTGCTTTATTCGGCTTTTCTTCCTTTTTCTTTCCACCTTTCTTGGGCTACTATTTTTTCATCAAAAAACTTGTTTTGGTTACCTCAGTCTTGGCCTTCTGTGTACTTTCCTTCAAATCCTCGTGCATAAGAGCCATCTCCACCAGAGCCTTAAAAATCGCACCCATAGGAATGTGCACCAATGTTGATCTTGGAGGGGTTGGTTCAGCCCCCTCGCAAACCTCAATGCCTTCTTGTGCGCAGTATTAACCACATCTAAGCCAAATCTCGCCAACTTATTATAGCTACTCACATACTCCTTAACCGACATATCACCTTGTCTCAGACTCAAGTATCTTTCCAATTGCAACCCGCCTTCAGCTTGCGATAAGAACTTTTTCTCAAACCAATCCTTGAACTCATCCTATATCCTAACGGTCCACTCTACCTCAGCCGCTTCCTACTAGCATGATGCCACTCCTTTCGATCAGTTGTGAGGCGGCTAACAGAGTCTTCCTCTTGTCATCAAGCTCATATAATCCAACCACATGATAAGTTTCTCTAAGCTAATTATGAGCATCAACAAAACTCTCTGATCCAAGAAATAGCTTGCTGTCCATAGCGGAAAAATCTTTACAGAGCTTAAAAAATTATCTGCTGGATTCGGCGGAACTACCACGACTATAGCTAGAGGTTAGGCACTTCCTTGTCCTTCGGTAGGCATCGTCGCGTCAACATACCTTCGGAACCATGCCGAGGTGGGAACACCCTCCGTAAAGTGGGACCCTAAGACATTCCAAAAAAAGAAAAGAAACAATGGTTCAAAAAGGAATCAAGGGAATGTTGTAGTTGACTTGAGGGGATGTTTTTCAAAACAAGTTTAATAAGGAAATACTTTACTTTTGAAAACACTTTTTCAAAAAAAAATCTCTGATCTTGAATCCTTAGGCTCTGATACCAAATGAAACAACTCACACCCGTTAACGTCACCCATATAAGGGTGCGCGAAGGTTTATATTGCACTTAGGTATACGGTAACAACACAGAGACTAAATTTCACAAGACAAAAATATAAAGCACAGCGGAAATTTTAAAATAACCTTTAATAAAGTAAGTCAAAACAAAATGCTTATTACATTTTCAAAGTACCAAATAGTCACCAACATAAAACCAAAAACACTATCTTATGGAAAACCATAATAATGGAGTACATAAGCAAAACGGTCCCTTTCAATATCAACACAATAACCAAAAAATAAGAAATGAACTAATATATGAGTCTGAAATGAGTTCGAATCCAAGTTGAACTGAACAATCAAGAATCACTGTTGAGACACTACACTCCACAAACATGGGGAGAGTAAAGGAAGAGAGGTAAACTAGGTCAGACATACGTCTGTTGAGTTCTAGTAATTTCTAGCATTAGCATAAGTTAAGGAAGCATTAGAAAGGTGAAAAGTTCAAAGGGCATAAGACATAAAGATATAAAGATAGTAAACAAAGTTAAGACACGAATAAAGATTGGCTTCCCATTTATATCCAAGATTTCTGCACCAACTTAACAAAGATATAATAAATAAGCTTTACCTAATTTCTACCTGTGGATCGGCTCGTATAACCACATTGTTATAACCTTTGTCAACTTCGAAACTTGGGTTTATCAAACTCGACTCCACCAACTAAATGGACATATCTGTTAATCACAAGCGTTACAACGGGTTATTTTTCCCAGTCGGCACGGTGTACGCTCATCGTTCCGTTAGAACGCAACCTGTACCCACCTCTTTTGGACCTCTTACTATTCAGTGTAGTAAAGCATGCCTTCACCTCTGCCTAGTGTGAGACCTCCATAAATGATAATAGGGACACTGCCTGATACGGGTCCCCGGCCAAATATGCAATTGACATAAGTCCCCACTAGACTTTGTCCCTATTTATTTTTCTATTATGCCACTTAATTTCCCCAATCAGCCCCATGCTACCGGAACTGACCTAAACTACAATTTTATTAGGCCTCTTATCATCCCCAACCATCCTCATGCTGCCGGAACAGATCTAACCTACAAGCCACTTATTTTCCCCAATCAAATTCATGCTGTCAGAACAGATTCTACTACCTTAGCTTATTAATTTTGTCTTCAATTTAACTAAACACAATTTAAGTTTATTAATAATCCCAATATAACCTGATATATTCCTAGGTTGTATTAAACATTCCTAATTAATGTTTATTGTTTCAAACAACCCAAACTCAAGTCACCTAGAATCCAACTAAGTTAAACCTATTTTAGTTTATGTGTTTGCATATTCTCCTATTACATATTAAGTTTTATGCCCAATTTATAGCCTAATACTGATTATAATATTTAATTAGTTCTAACGTGCCCAACCATCCCTTTTCATTCAATTTCAGTATTGTTCCTATTTAAACGCAAAATAAAGATAAAATCCTAGGCTCTCTTTATGCCTAGGCTCGGCGCTAACATAAAAAGGGAAAATGGTCCAGGCTACTCGCATGGCCTAGACTCAAAAATAAACAAAAACAAATAAAATTGGGCATAGCCCAAACTGTAAATAAAACCACAACAAAGAAAGGGATAGGAGAAGGAGAATTACTTATAAATAGTAAATAACTAGAAAGAAATAGGAATAATGGTAAATAAATTGCAGTAACTTTAAAGAAAAAACTAAACGCATAAATGCTGTAAATAATTGTAAATTTTGAACTTCCAAATGAAAAATATTTAACTGTTTAAATTTTTCTACGCAATTCACTAATCTAGAAATCTTATAAAAACTCACAAATCTGATGAAGAGAGCTTATCACATAGCCTTTCTTATTCCAACATAATCTCCGCTTCCAGAAGTATTTATAAAAGTATATATTTAAAATTATTAAACATTTTTCGCCATAAATATTTATTATTTGGCCCTTCCTAATTTTGAGGATAGGCATGTTGAAGAAGAAGAAAGAAAGAGAGAGAACGGATGTGAAGAAATGTGGTAGGCTCTGCAGGTTTATTTATAACGCTTACTAGGTATCCTCAACCATCCAAATTTAGGATTAAATTAAGACTAGACACGCCACTGGACCAATTAAAAAGCGCTACATCAGCCTTTGGTTCAAAATGGACCAATAAAACTAAGTCAGTTTAGAAAATAATATTGGAATAATGTAAAACGTTTGTTCCCCAAAAGTGTGCTCCAAGGCACATGCCTACAGGCATGTTGGGTCAACCCACTCGCGCCTTGGATAGACACAAGGTTGACCCAAGCACCTATAGGTCGACACTAGGTCGACCCAAGTGTGTCAACCCAAGTGGGAATGGTCGTCCCACTTAACCCTCCTACTTAATATACATTTTTTCTGATTTTTAGGTTACCTTCTTTAATTTACAAATTATTCATTTTAACTCCGTTTTCAGCAAACCACATGCCTATTTTTATCAGAATATTGCAACCGACCCAATGTTGCTAGTCTCATTGTCTAATTCTAAAGTTTGTTATGATTGATATTTAGTTTATTACCCTTTTCTATTTAGTTATTGTTTATTGAAATTCCAAGTGTTACATTCATCTTCTTCTTGGTATAAGAAATCTCATGCAGGTTGCCAAAAATTCTATCCACTATTTTTGCTATATGTTTAAATCCTTTTGAAAAAATAATTACTTTAGGGACTTATGATCCGTAAAAAGGTCAGAACTTTCACTAAGAAAATAGAGTCTTCAACGCCTAAGCGCGAACACAAAGGCAGCAAACTCTAAGTCGCGGGTAGGGTAGTCCTTTTCATGAGTTTTCAACCATCTACTACTACAACTCACTAGCCTCCCCTTTTGCATTAGAACTGCACTTATATCGTTACTACATGCATCAGTATACACTGTGAAAGGCTAGTTACCATCAGGGAGTACTAATGCTCATGCATTGGTAAAGGTTTCTTCAGCTTCCTAAGGAATCTTCAAAATCTTCTTCCCAAACAAATATTAGATTCTTCTCGGTAAGAGGGGTTAGCGGTACTGTGATTTTAGCAATTTCCTTGATAAACACCAATAGTAACCTGCTAAATAAAGAAATCTTCTAATCTTGATAGCATTAGTGTGTGTTTTCCAATCTTTCACCGCCATCGTCTTATTGGAATCTACTGCCAAACCTTCTTTAGAGGATATATACTCCATAAAGCATGCCTCTTCCCTTCAAAACTGATATTTAGAGAACTTTGCTTTTAGCTTATGTACTCCGAAGTGGAGAAGAACCTCCTAAGTCCATAGCTTGCTCTTCGTCACATCTTGAACTAACTAGAATGTAATCAACATGACTATTTAAAACTTATTTAGGACATCTCGAAAAAAATCTGCTTATAAGGTCTAAGAAATAGGTTGGGGTATAGGTTAGACTAAAAGGCATAAACAACTACTCAAAGGGCCCATTTATTGTACGAAATGTCATCCTATCTACACTATGCTTCGCAATCCTCAACTGAAGGGAACCAACGGCAAAATCTTATAAGGAAAACATCATAGCACGTACCGACTGGTCAAAAAGATCGTCTATACGAGGAAGTGGATAGCGGCTCTTCTTAGTAAGCTTATTTAATTACCAGTAATGAATGAATAGTCTGCAGGAACCATCCGCCTTAATAACAAAGATGATTGGACCCTACCACTTTGAGAGACTCTTCCTAATAAACCTTTCTCCAAGAGCTCTGCAACCTTCTTACTCAATTATTTTCTTTCTCCAGAAGCCATGTGCTTCACAGTTAATGTCATAGGCCTGGAATTGTTTGTAAGCTAAATATGAAATTCGATCTCTCTCTTTAGAGGTTTCCCTCTCACATTCGAAAAAATCCTGGAAACCTTGAACTATGGGAATCGAGACAATCTCGTCTAAGGATACATTAAGTAAATACAAGTAACTCAAAATGAGCGAGCCTCTTAGGTAACATGAAATCTCAAGGGTTCTTCTAATGTAATTATCTAATCTGATGATCCTCCTGTCATGGCTAGGATATCCCCATACGTAGCTAACCAATCCATCCCCAAAATCATCCTATAGCCCGAAAATCCCATGACATATGCATTACAATAAAATTATACTTTTATAATCATGAGTTTCAAACCTTGACGTATCATGAATAGGTGCATCGAACTATTGGAGATGTGGATTAAGGACCTTAAGGCAAGATAACACAAGAGGGGGGTGAATAGTATGCAATTTATTAATTTCTTTAAATCTTTATGGATTAAACAAAATAGTGTGCAGATCACCATTATTAACAAACGTAGAATCAATCATAGAGTGTGAAAAGAAAAGTAAATGTAGTAAAAGGAAAGTATACATCATGATTTTATGCTGGTTCGGGACTCCCCTACATCCGTCCCACACAACACTAGGTTGACGCGAAATTTTGTTCAACATTATCCAATTACAATACTTGATTTCAGGGCTTCAAAGGAAATACCAAGTAGACTTAATTGATTTATGACCACAACTTTACATCCAATCGATTTTCGGGACACTATCGCACCTAGTTACTTTAAACGAGATAGGACTTCTCCCTTCTCTTATCAATTTTTATAGTACTGACTTGAACGGATTTGATTTTGAGATCTTTGATTACAAACAGCCTATAACTCTTGAGAAGCACTTGAATTTAGCATTATTTTGATTTTGAATTGAAAGAGATGAAGAATATATTATTTCTATTGAAATCGACAGAGTATAAGTGTAGAAAGTTAAGAAATTAAGCTTATAATAATGGAATGTTAAAAGCGGAAGAAGGAGATAAAAAGTGGTTAAAAATTCAAATTCTGGAAGGTATTTATAGGTTTCCCACAGCAATAACCTTTCAGAAAAATTTGAATTCAAAGGATACTTATCTTAAAAATTGAATAAACAAACTAACGACTAGTATGTCGACATATACAAATGCCTATGTCGACATAGGCTAGTGTAATTTCAAAAAATGAATTTTAAAACAATGTAAATAATGTTTGAATAAATAATGGTGAATCCTGAGTTAAAACAAACTATATGCCTTTATATTAAAACATTCTATTCAAAGTAAAATATATTTTAAAAACTTATATAAAGATGAAATAATAATTAAGAAATTATACATAAAATGATGTAAAAGTATAAATGTAAAACTATAAATATATTCAAACTTAATATAACCAAAGAATTTGAAAAAAATAAGTAATTATAATAAAATTAGTAATGAACTTGTAAGTAAAAACTTAAGTTGAAAACTATTATTTTGAAAATAGATGTAAAAATAATTTTCAGGAGTTAAAATATTTCTCAGAATAAAGAAGTATATATTTATCAATAGGAAGTAATTTTGAAAACAAGATTATTTAAAAACAAGTAAATAAATTTGAAATCATTTTGAAAGGAAGTCTGAAATCAGGATTTAATTTAAGATCAGAATTTAAATTTGAAACCACAATCAAGTGCTAACCAGAGTATTAACAGAATAACTAGACACATTTACTTTATAATTCTCGAACTCTTGATTTCTTGATACTCATGAGTCTTTAAACTTTAATCTTGATTCTTTGAAAAGTATAGTCTTCAATAATAAATACCTACATAGATTTTCTATACACACACGCGCACATATATATATATATATATATATATATATATACTAGAAAATAGTGTTAGTATATATTTTATAACAATAATAGTTGAAACAAAGTTAAAACAAGGTTGTTGTCATCAATACCATCATCATCAATATCTCAGTCTCTAACATGAACCTCCTGTTGATTGCTAAATTTGGAATCAACACCAAAGGTGCAACCGATGCACTTCACCAATTCGGTAAGATTAAAATATGGAATCACGTTATCACAAAATAAAATGCATAAAATGAAGACAAAGGAATTTTTATAGTGGTTCGATTCCCAATGAATTTACGTCTACTTTCCAATCAATTTTCATTATGATATTCGAGCTTATAACATTCATAAAATCACTCATACATTCATTTCTCTCTTTTTTACTCTCTTTATGATCTAATCTCACTTGAATTTGGCGAAGAAAATGAAGAGATTTTTAGCTTTGTGATGATAGAGGTATCAATCCTTGAACACTTAGGCGCTTTGAATGATCTTCATAGACTTCATAGTGAATTCGCATTCAATCTAGACTTCGGAGAAAATTGGAGAGAATTAGAGATCATTTGAACCGTATTGGAGAGATTTATCATGTATCTTCAATGAGGTCCAAGGAGCTTTGATTCAATTGAGGTGAGATCTAATAATCATTGAAATGGATTTGATCCTCATGAAGTTGGAGAAGAGATGTTAGATCCATGGATGCCATTGGTGAAGTTGTAGACAAGCTTTAAATTTGGTGGCACCTCCTTGTAGGAATGAAATTCCGTCCCCCGTTCAATGTGAAATATGAGGGGTATTTATAGTTGTGGTTGGACCAGAGTGGCAATGTTGTAAATAATGGAGTGCAGTCTAAATATGCATCGCTGTCCACAATTGGATCCACGGTCTAAAAAGGAATTGCAGACTAAAATGCTCATGGGCCAAAGTTGTGTCCTTTGAAATGACCTATAATTAGGTAATGCACGGTCCAAATTTGTTATGTCCACTTTACAATTGGCAATACACGTGGCCTTGCGCCTTTTATTGATCCAGCATGTAACACCCAGTAATTTTAAAATATTAAAATGAAAAATTAAAGAATATTTAATTTTTAGAAGAAGAATTAAGGGAAACGGGCTGCGCCATTGCGTTCGTTTTGGAATTCTGCTTGGGATGGAGTCCGAGTTTGCATAAATTGGACATCGTATAAAGAGGTTATGAAGCTTAGAAGATTTCAGTTTAAAGTAGAATTTAATAACAATTAAATAACAAGAGAAGTTCAAAAATCAAAATCCAACCGAAATTGGATGAGCGGGAAATTTCCCGCTCAATGGTGTCGCCTCCCCAAGGGTAGTCGACTGGGGAGTCGACCCCCCTATAGGGTGTCGACCCCCATCGGCCCCCCTATAGGGTGTCGACCCCCATCGGCCCAGATCTGGACGATGACGTGTTTTGTGGTCTGGATCTGATGACGTGTTTTTCTGGTCTGGATGGTTCGGATGGATCCTGATCGGATCTAAAGGTCCTAATACACCTAATACACCTATAAATAAACACTTAAACCTAACCCTAATCTCAATGTTTTCATCCATGGCGCCTCCATGCTGCTCTAACCTAAACTAGCCTTTCTTCTCCACCAAAACAAATCAGAATAGGAGTATTCCAATTAGAAGATCAGATCTACAAACAATTAAAGTAGAGATTATTCAAGATCAGAATTGCTACAATAACACCTAATTCTCTTTTCTAAGAATCTTGTCGTTGTGAGTCTATGTTACTTTCATATATAATTGAATTAAAAAGTAATTGTGATAGGATTGTAAATTGGATCTAATGTATATGCCTATAAATAAGATGAATCATACCAAGTTTTTTAATTTGTCATCCTTCAGATTCATACCCAATTGCTATTATCATATGCATATCTGATCTATTTTGTCGTTATTCATTTCACATGCCTGTTTATATGTTTATGCCAATTCTGATGTTTTGATTCTCTCCCCTTCTTCTTTTCCTTTTTCCTTTTGATATTAGGCTAACTTCGAGCCTAAGCATATTGCATTGAGATTTACGTACGATTAACGTTGGAATGATTAGAAAAAGTTGGAAAATAGGTAATAAAATGAGATTATTGGCATAAATTGTTGATGAATATGCAGATTGGTTTGGGCATAATTGAGTATAACTTGTATGCATGGGATTATAGGCATAAATTGGATTAGAATTATAACCATAAATTGAATTGGAATTTATGGGTAATTGGAAATCACTATAATCCAAGATTTGAAATTGGGCATGAATTAAGGAAGAGATAATGAACGCAAATTGATTTGAGCATAATTTGATATAACTTGTATATAAGGGATTATAGGAATAAATTGAATTAGAATTATACGCATAAATTGGGTTGGAATTTATGAGTAATTGGAATATATTATAATCCAAGATTTGAAATTGGGCATGAATTAAGGAAGAGATAATGAACGCAAATTGATTTGGGCATAATTTGGTATAACTTGTATATATGGGATTATAAGCACAAATTGGATTAGAATTATAAGCATAAATTGGGTTCGAATTTATGGTTAATTGGAATATTTTATAATCCAAGATTTGAAATTGGGACTTGAATCAAGAAAGTGATAATGAACGCCTAAGACACGATGTTAGATTCAGATTGCGGTATAAGCCTGCCCGAAACCGCCTGGCATATCCAGCAACTGCAATTTGGTAATCTAATGTGATAGGTCAAAGGCAAAAATTACATGCGTAATAATGATAAGACATGAGGTTAGATTCGGATTGCAGTAGAAGTCTGCCCGGAACTGCCCAGCATATCCAGCAACCGCAAATGGTAATCTAATGTGGGAGGTCTTGCATGATTATGGGTATAATAAACCAATGAACACTTATCCAAGATAAGACATGTAGTAAGACATGGAAATAGTAAAAGGGTTAAGTGGGTGACATGGGTAGCATGTGAAACATAATTAAAAACACTTAACCATGATAAGACAAGTGGTAAGACAAGGGAATAATAAAGGGTTAAGTTGGTAACATGGGTAGCATGTGAAACATAATAAAAGCACTTAACCAAGATGAGACATGTGATAAGACATGGGGATAAAAAGGGGTTAAGTGGGAATTCCTAGTGGGGACTAAGCTTAGGAGGGAAGCTTGTGTCAAGTGTATGGACCCTTTTTCAATCAGTAACCCATTTCAGTATCTATATGAGCTCGAACTAGGTCGAGGACAGGGACACGCTTACTGGGTTAATTGTAAAAGGTAAATAAAGAGTTAGCGATGGCAGTGCAATTTAACGGAGTCATGTGCGTGCGTGGGTCCGGGCTGGTAGGTATAACGTTGTTGCATCGTATAGGTATAAGCTGTGCATTTCAGTAGTATCGAGGTTGCCACCTTAGGGAGTGATACACCTTACTGTGGGACCAACACAGGTATCTACGAGGTTAGGGAGCCGATCGAATGGGAAGGGTAGTGGGTACATCTAGTGGTGATAGGTGCAATTGGTTACCTATGATAGCAGCTAGAGGTACATAATCGAATAGGGAGGGTACATCTAGTGGTGATAGGTGCACATTGGTTACCTATGATAGTAGCTAGAGGTACATAATCGAATAGGGAGGGTACATCTAGTGGTGATAGGTGTATATTGGTTACCTATGATAGCAGCTAGGGGTACATAATCGAACAAGGAGGATGGTGGATACATCTAGTGGTGATAGGTGCACGTTGGTTACCTATGATGGCAGCTATAAGTACACGAAACTATCATCATTCTATTTATCCAAGAGGGATCAACTTTTAGTATGAAACTAGTATTGGTGTGGTGCAGAAAATATCTTATAGTGGTTAGAAGCGTAGTCAATGTTACATCCTGTTCATCTTGTTACCTTGTCATATCTGCTTATGTTACAGTCATCTCTTATATCCAGTTTATGTTCTTATCATGTTGCTTTACTAATTATATTGTTAAAGTCACTGGACTCGCCAGACTTTATGTCTGACCCTTTTTGTTTCGCCACTTTTCTTTCCTTCCCCCCACCCCCACAAGGTTCTCAGGGTGGGCACGTTGAAGCTTGATTCAGACTTTCGTGCTTGAAGTGCTGAAAGTAATGCTTAGCTTTGTTTCTCTTTCGTATGGCATTTTGGATTGGGGATTGTGGTTTTAAAAATTATGTACTCTGATGGCTTTTGTACAAGACTGATATTATGTACTTGGTTTTGGTGCGATGGGTTTGAAGATGTAACCATACTTATTTCTGTTTCCGCTGAAATAAAGTTATAAAATTTTCAAGTACTATTTTATGTATCTTTCTTGTAATATTCTGTTTTGTTTACACGGTATTGCTTTCTCCGATCATGATATAAAGGTCTGTTTTCATTTCAGTGACCTAAGCCTTCTTATTTGAATACATGCAACGAACTAAAACTTGCACAGCTGGTCATGTTAGTACACAACGTTCTAAAGCATGCCACACCATCTGGAGAGAACACGACCTAAATAATTCATCCTGGAAGGAGCACCATAGCCTGGCATACGAGCTAACAAGTGTAGTTGCAGCATAAAAATGATGCGAGCCAACATCATATCACGGGCTAAAACTGCTTTCACAGTCCAAAGAAAAGGGGACGTCCCAAGTGTTTTAAGCATGTAAGCACCTTGATGTGCCACGCGTCTCTTCAAGTCTATTCACTTGCACCAACTAAGAATGGTGCTCAACGATCCAATCATGACACAGCGCCATCACGACCTATCTCCTTTGCAAGAACGTCCTAACATGCTGCCAACGACCGAAATGGTGCTGACGCGTCCTCAGCATGATTGTTCAGACTTGCTCTTCAATATCGACGATCAGGCTTATTCATGCAACGACCTAATATTTCTTTATTTATATGACCAAAGGCCTTGCATGGGGCGCGATCTGTACATTTATTTTGCTTGTCCCAGATGTCTACCTGACCTCATTATTTGCAGTTTGTATTACTGATTCACGAACTGGATGCTTATGCCATGCCGAGTGTAATTTCAACATGCCATGCACTATGATAATATTGGCATTTGCAAGATGACATGCTACAAGTTAATAGCTGTGAATGGTCTAACATTGTGCCCTCTTTGACGAGCTGGACGTGCCCCACGGTCTAAGCATAACTTGGATGCATGGAAGACGACCTAATGATTAAGTATGAATCACGACATGAGGAACGTTCCAAATGGTCTTGGTGACATTAAATGGTCTGACGACCTACCGTTAGGTCGGGTTTACGGCCTAAGCGGTCCTGACGATCTAAGAAATATTTCTTAGACCAATATGACGGGCGAGCTAAACGAAGCCGCATGCGAACGTTCGTATGTGCTCCATAATTTTGAACCGTGTTTTCACAATGTGGTTAACATTTGCCCCTCGAAGCTTGAATTTTTTGCTTGCGAAAAATGCGGGCTTCGAAATGAGCGCTATTGTTGACATCTTTTGGCTTGCTTGATCCAATATGAGATTTGTATCTGCTATTTGTTGATATTGTAAACACTTCAATTTTGAATTTCTGAATTTATTACTTGACAACGTTTTGCTAGGGTTTAACTGCCTTGTTTTTCACTCGGGCTATTTTCCACTGCTACAACCTGTTTTATAACAAAAAAAAAACATTGCATATTTCTGGGCTAATATTTTGTTATTGATTGCCCAAATCAACAACAAATTAGTCTGTTAAACATTTAGTTACGACGAATTTCCAGTGAATGGAGTGTTTTTACAGACTTATTTTATTTAACGACCTAAAATCTATTAAATGTTGTCTGCAATAACACAACATTCTAACTTGGATTCGTGCTGACACCTAAGATCAACTAGTCGACATAACTCGACTGCGGATTTCAAGTGCTATTATTCAAAACGAATTATGTAAAGGTATACAATATTTCACATTCGAGAAATATGTGTCTGTAATTTATTCTCTATTTCTCTTTTGGAGAAGTTTTTTTATTATAGGTGCCCTGGCTTTGGAGGCCATTGTCAGTCTCCATTGTGGAAAGAGAGAATTTTGACTTCCTTTCGGAGAAGATTTAGTTATTTATGCCCCTGTTTTAGGAGGTCGTTGTCGGTCTTCTCTTCGGGAGGTATTTTAGATTTCATACCCGTGTTTGGGTAAAATTTAACACTTGTCGTGTCTGAGATTTTCAGACACTTCGCAAGTTAAGTGGTTAATGTCCAAACTCCGTTCACAATCCGTCTTGTTAATTCGGTCATTGGAGACTTTTGCCACTCAATTATACTGATTAATCCAAGCGTCGATAATTTATAAGGAGTGCCCCTAGAAAGGACTTCGGTTAAGGCCCCGATGTTTGTCGTTATCGAACCAGGTGCTTCCTGATACTGACGATCAATCGGGTTCCCCCGGAGAGGACTTTGGTTGAAACCCCAATGTTTTTCGTTATCGCATCAGGTACTTCTTGATTCTGACGATCAATTGGGTGCCTCCGGTGAGGACTTTGGTTGAAACCTCAATGTTTGTCGTTATCACATCAGGTACTTCCTTATTCTGAGGATCAATTGAATGCCCCCGGAGAGGACTTTGGTTGAAAACCCAATGTTTGTCGTTATCGCATCAGGTACTTCCTGATTCTGACAATCATTGGGTGCTCCTGGATAAGACTTTGGTTGAAACCCCAATGTTTGTTGTTATCGCATCAAGTACTTCCTGATTCTAACGATTAATTGGGTGTCCCAGGAGAGGAATTTTGTTTGTACTGGTCCTTCCAGCGTGTTTGCCGGTCCTCCGTCCTGATGTTGTTACTTCCAACATTAGGTTTGTCAGTCCTTCCGACTTGGTGCTGGTCCATCCAGCTTGTTTGCTGGTCCTTCCGGCCTGATGTTGGTACTTCCAACATCAGGTTTGTCGGTCCTTCCAACTTGGTGCTAGTCCTTCCATCGTGTTTGCCGGTCCTTCCGGCCTCATGTTGGTACTTCCAACATCAGGTTTGTCGGTCCTTCCGACTTGGTGCTGGTCCTTCCAACGTGTTTGCCAGTCCTTCCGGCCTGATGTTGGTACTTCCAACATCAGATTTTTCGGTCCTTCCGACTTGGTGCTGGTCCTTCCAACGTGTTTTCCGGTCCTTCCGGCCTGATGTTGGTACTTCCAACACCAGGTTTGTCGGTCCTTCCGACTTGGCGTTGGTCCTTCCAGCTCTGGGTTGGCTCTGATTCCCTTGTTGGCCGCTTGACTTGGTGGGCTATTTTGGATTGGGGATTGAAGCTTTGAAACTTTCACTTAAAGGAATGATCCTTTGATGAAAGATACAATATTCTTATTTATTTATCTTGGCGCTTGTTCATGTTTTGAATCTTTGCGACTTTTCCATTCACTTATCGAGGCGATACTTTTTTATTCTTACAATTGTGCATATTGATATTTACAACATTTGGTACTTTAGTTAGTGTTGTTGGGGTCGCTATGCTTTGTATGATTCTGAAGGAACAAGCGCTTGACAGGTAGCCTGCAACATGGAATCATTTTTAATCAAGTTTTGATTTAACATGAGGTTTGCAAGCTAGAAATTAATTCAGACAGCTGTGCTCTTAATTGTCTAGCTAAAGTTCAGTACATCATTTGCAGGTTATTACAGACTATTTTCAAGAAGTTTCGAATATAACAAAAAGTAGAACATGAAATAAAGCATGAACTAAAGAAGAAAACAGAGCGTGAAGTAAAGCATTGACGATGTTGACTGCTTATTCTGAGCCATTGAAATCGGAGCACAATCAGCAGTCATCAGTTGATGATCAGCCTTGGCATGGTCTGAACAAAAGCTTCATTGTTTGTTGCCCCCTGGCCCTGGGGATTCGGGATAGTGTTTGAGGATTGTGGATTTTTCACATATTGTTGTAGACGATTCTTCCTAATCAGCTCTTCGATCAGCGACCTCAGATGCCTACACTTGTTGGTGTTATAGCCTGGCTGATTATGGAATCGGCAGAACTTTCCAGAGTTTGCTTGATGGTCATTGATTTTCTGAGGCTTGGGTATTGGATAGTCTTCGATGTCCTTGGTTGCAGCGAAGATGTTTTCTGGAGTGTCATTTAAAGGTGTTAGCTCTGATGGGTTAGAAAAGTGTGGCTTCTTGCCATCTCGATTTTCCTTTCCGTCGCCTCCTCTTTTCTGACCTCCAGTATTTTTCTGATTGTACTAAGTAGCAGTATTTTTGGGAGCTTCGAGAAGCGGGTTAGCATCAATAATCTGAAGAGGTATTGGACCAGTTTCAACTCTCATGTACTCCTCAGCTTTTTTATAGAATTTCTCGAGTGTGCTTGGCTCTTTCATTTTAATCCATTTTCCAAATTTGCACTACTCGTCTATAGCGCCGATTAGGGACATTAAGATCATGCGAGGCTCAGGGTTGCCTACTTCAGATATAGCATCATTAAATCTTTTAAGGAAATTTTTGATAGAGTCTCCTGGATTTTGCTTCATGGATGTAAGAGAGATAACGTCCTTAGCCTTTGTAGCTTGCAACCTGAACTGCTCTTTGAATTTAGAGTCAAATCATCAAATTGGTCGACGAATTTGGGCAGCAGCCTCGTAAACCATAACAATGCGACACTTTCTAAATAGAGAGGCAAGCACAAGCACTTGATCTCGTTTGTTGCCTTGGCTGCATTCATGTGCCACTCGTATTTGTATAAGAAGTGATTTGGATCCGAAGTCCCGTTATACAGAGGCAGAGTAGGATGGGGATCCTCTTTGTGAATGGATTTTTGTTGATGGAGAAGTCCCATTCCCTTTCACTATCCTTGCGAGGCATGTTATCCTTCATGATTTGCTTTACCACACCCGCGATATATTCCTTCTAGTTGCGTTGTTCCAGAGAGCGGACTTCGATATCTTTTTCGGATGCTCGTCGTGGCGAGCGATCGTGTTTAGAGGATCTAGGTCTTTTGCTTCCATTACGGGAAGGTGCCACCTTGACGGAACTTGCAACTCATCGGTTATTTCGATCGGAATGGTTTATAGCTTTCAACTTTGGGTCTTTGACATTAGCGTCGTTTTTGTCAACAAATCCTTCCAAGTTATCATTGTGAGGATTGGAGGCTAATGAGTTTGCATTCTCTTCGAGGTTGACATGGATTTGCGGAGGAGGAGCAGGATTTGCTTGAGCGTTTAGGAGAGCGCTCACTTTATCTATCAAAGCTTAATTAGCATTTATGAGGGTTTTAGTAGTATCGATTAAGGCCTTATTGGAAACTTCCATTCATTGGCTCAAGTTAGCGACATCGGCATCCAATTCTGCTTTGGTTACTCCAGCCCCGGACATCGAATTTTCTCCAACTTCGAAACGATTAGTGAGTGGAGTAGCTTCGTTATTAATAACATTGTTATTTTCTTCAACGACATTGGTGGTTGTCTTCTTAGATTTGGCCATAATTTCAGAGAAAGATGTGGTTTAGAACTGTAATTGCAAGGTGTTCAACTATATGAGACTGTGATAGGAGGTTGGAGATGCGAACAGTGCCCCACGGTGGGCGCCAAATGTTGATTGCTAAATTTGGAATCAACACTAAAGGTGCAAACAATGAACTTCACCGATTCAATAAGATTAAAATATGGAACCGCGTAATCACAAAATAAAATGCATAAAATGAAGACAAAGGAATTTTATAGTGGTTCGATTCATAATGAATCTACGTCCACTTTCTAATCAATTCTCATTATGATATTTGAGCTTATAACGTTCATAGAATTACTCATACATTCATTTCTCTCTTTTTTACTCTCTTTATGATCTAATCTCACTTGAATTTGGCGAAGAAAATGAAGAGATTTTTAGCTTTGTGATGATAGATGTATCAATCCTTGATCACTTAGGCGCTTTGAATGATCTTCATAGACTTCATAGTGAATTCTCATTCAATCTAGACTTTGGAGAAAATTGGAGAGAATTAGAGATCATTTGAATTGTATTGGAGAGATTTATCATGTAGCTTCAATGAGATCCAAGGAGCTTTGATTCAATTGAGGTGAGATCTAATAATCATTTAAATGGATTTGAACCTCATGAATTTGGAGAAGAGTTGTAAGATCCATGGATGCCATTGGTGAAGTTGTAGAAAAGCTTTGAATTTGGGGGCACCTCCTAGTAGGAATGAAATTCCGTCCCCCATTCAATGTGAAATATGAGGGGTATTTATAGTTGTGGTTGGACCTGAGTGGCAATGTTGTAAATAACGGAGTGCGGTCTAAATATGCATAGCTGTCCACAACTGGATCCACGGTCTAAAAAGGAATTGCAGATTAAAATGCTCACAGGCCAAAGTTGTGTCCTTTGAAACGACCTATAATTAGGTAACGCGCAGTACAAATTTTTTATGTCCACTTTACAACTGGCAATACACGTGGCCTTGCGCCTTTTATTGATCCAGCGTGTATCTTTTCTCCGATCACGATCTAAAGGTCTGCTTTCAATTCAGCGACCTAAGCCTTCTTCTTTGAATACATGCAACGAACTAAAACTTGCACAGTTGGTCATGTTAGTACACAACGTTCTAAAGCATGCCACACCATCTGGAGAGAACACGACCTAAATAATTCATCCTGGAATGAGCACCATAGTCTGGAATACAAGCTAACAAGTGTAGTTACGGCCTAAAAATGATGCGAGCCAATTGCATATCACGGGCTAAAATTGTTTTCACTGTCCAAAGAACATGGGATGTCCCAAGTGTTTTAAGCATGTAAGCACCTTGCTGTGCCACGCAACTCTTTAGGTCCATTCACTCTCACCATCTAAGAATGGTGCTTAACGATCCAACCATGACACAGCGCCATCACGAACTAACTGCTTTGGAAGAACGTCCTAACATGCTGCTAATGACCTAAATGATGCTGACGAGTCCTTAACATGATTGTTCCGACTTGCTCTTCAATATCGACGATCAGGCTTATTCATGCAACGATCTAACATTTCTTTATTTATAGGCCTTGCATGGGGTGCGATCTGTATATTTATTTTGCTTGTCCCTGATGTCTACCTGACCTCATTATTTGCACTTTGTATTGCTGATTCACGAACTGGATGCTTATGCCACGCCAAGTGTAATTTCAACATTCCATGCACTATGATAATATTGGCATTTGCGACTTGACATGCTACAAGTTAATAGCTGTGAACGGTCTAACATTGTGCCCTTTTTGACGAGCTGGACGTGCCCCACGGTCTAAGTATAAATTGAATGCATGGACGACGACCTTATGATTAAGTATGAACCAAGTCACGAGGAACGTTCCAAATGGTCTTGGTGACCTTAAATGGTTTGACGACCTACCGTTAGGTCGGGTTTACGGCCTAAGCGGTCCTGACGATTTAAGAATGATGGAACGATCTAATAAATATTTCTTGGACCGATATGACGGGAGAGCTAAACGAAGTCGCGTGCCAATGTTCGTATGTGCTCCATAATTTTGAACTGCATTTTCATAATAGGGTTAACACCCCCTACACGGTTTGAAATAACTACCTGGTCTCTAACTAGGGATATCTCTATGTGCAAACAATTTACTAATGAACAAGAGATAAAGGAGTTTGATGCTCTAGAATAAAATATAGCATGGATAAGAAAAAAATAAAATAGAAAACAAATATACAACAACAACTTTCCTATCTCTATCCAGTCTACCACTGGTGGATGGTGCTACATCCAAATCTTAACTTGTGCTGACTGGGTGTCAGCCCTCTTTGCAGCATGTCCTCTAAGGGTTATTATTCCTCCTTATATTCTGTGGCTGCTCACATATAAAACATTTTCCCTTCAGCTGTTCCATCTTACATCTCTAGCATAATGGCTGACCATCCCATAAATATGGCACTTCTCAACTTTCTTAATCTGGCCTTTCTGGGGTCCTCAAATCTTCTAATTATTATTACCCTTCTTGTTATTCTAAAAACTTTCTTAACAAATGATGCTTCTAAAACTCCTTCTTTGCTACCTCTTCCATAAGAGCCATCTCCACTAGAGTCCAAAAAGTAGCTTCCATAGTACATGACTGAGCGCCAACCCTCATAGGATTTGTTCAACCCCTTGGCAAACTTCTACGCCTTCTTGTGTTGGTTATTAACATGCTCTAGGCCAACCTTGATAATTCGTTTAACTTATTAATGTGTTCCTTGATCGTCAAATCCTCGTGCTTCAGATTAAAGAACTTTTCCAACTCAGTCCCTTCCTTTACTTGTAATAGATCTTCCTCTCAAACCACTAACAGAAACCATCCCAACCTAACTCTCTTGCCTCTAGCTTAAGCCCCTCCCTCTAGTATAAAGCCTCCGCCTTTAATTGCCAAGTGGTAAGTAGAACGCTCTCTATTCCCAAGTCTCATCAAATCAATATCCTCTTGTAACTCTTCCTCCATGTCATGGTCTCCGTATAAGTCTCAGTCCTACTGAAAGGCTTTCCTCATAGATTGGTAAACTCCTTATTATTATTACCCTTATTGTTATTCTAAAAAACTTTCTTAACAACTGGTGCTTCTAGAAATTCCTTCTTGCCTACCTCTACCATAAGAGCCATCTCCACTACAGTCTAAAAAGTAGCTTCCATAATACATGACTGAGCACCAACCCTCATAGGATTTGTTCAACCCATTACAATGCTTAGAGAAATCTACTGCCATGGTTGGACAAGTAAGGGTCCCACTTGTGGGTGCTTCAACTTGCACATTTGCTTGAGGTTCCACTGGTATCGTAGTTTGAAGGTATCGATGGAATGAGACAGGGATCGTGATGCCCGGAATCTTGGGTATATTAGTGGTATTCGCTATACTGTGCAAGAGAAGACAAAGATAAAGGTTTAGATTTGAAGGAAGGGAATTAAGGGTAATGTCTATCATATTTGAGGGGCGTTTGTAAAAAAAAAAATATATTACAAAATACTTTTATTTTGAAAAACCTCTTTCATAAAAAATACTTTACTTTTTGAAATAAATTTTATAATTCCAATAAACTTAGGCTCTGTTATAAAACATGACACCTTACGCCCATGAACATACCCTAACGAGTCATACCGAGGAATGTGGAGCGTATGGGTATAACTAAAAACTTTAAAGAGACTAAGATTTACAAAACATAAAAATAATTAAAGAAAAAACATCACAAAAATAATAATTTATTATTTTTTGAAATAACTTAATAGAAAAAGTCCATCATCAAACGTCCTACAATCCTAATCTCTTAATTTTTAATAGAGTACATCATAAAACAAACATCCTCACTCAAATCCAACATAGCCAAAACAAATGAAATGAAAACGATAAGGTGAATACATCAGTAAAAGAGAATATGAAACTGTAAGAAGTGCTTTTCTAGTCGTTTGTGTCACGCACTCCTTGTTAGCCTAATATGGGGAAAAGAGTGGATAGTGGATCAAACATAAAAGTTTGATGAGTAGAAATGACTACTAGAAAGAGAATAATTATGAGATAATAAACCCAGGAATAATTCTAGTGTTATAATGGTTCAGTGTCCATGTTTTCTTAAGGTGATTGCTTAGGTTAACTGCTTGCGCTATAATTCCTACCATAGAAGAAAAGTACTATCTAAGAATGATTCTGGACTGTACCTTGATCGGCCTCCTACTTTCTACCATCAAGCCAACATGGTAGGTGATGCCCCTTAGACTAAATTGCAATCTGCTCGGACATGAATCGTTGTACGAGCCACCCTAAGATAGTAGTGGTCACTTATCAACGCTCTCTGAACCCGATTGTGTAACTATTTATATATAAATTTTCTCGAAATATTCTTCTAATTTCATTTAAATACCAATCCCATTTAACGTAAACTACCATTAACTTTTGGGGTCAAAAAATTGAAAGGTTATAATCAACTTTAATTTCAATTTATCTTCAAAATTTTATTGAAGCTCATAACTTATAATTTACATAAAGAAATCACAAATTTTATTTCAAACAACTTTTATTTAACATCCATATAATTTATTAGTTTTAAATTAATCAAAATTATGGTTTATTACATTAATCAACCAATTCAAACAATGAAATCAAAGATTTACAATCATATGTTGTTACTCAATAATATGTAACCAAGAACCGATTAAATACGATCATGGATTTCAAATTAAGCATAGTAAATTTCTTACCTATAACATTAGACCGAACATATTCATCATCGTACTAACTAATTCGGTAATTATAAGATTAAATACGAAATCATTCGATTTATTCAAGTTTTAAAGTGAATTAAACATTTAAACGATGAAAATATACTAATTTTAAAATATAAACATATGATAGATCATGACCACTCATTTAATCTGACAAATCGATGAAATCATTTGGAGATTCAATCCAACCAACAACAATTACCTGAACTCTTGATCTGAATGAAAAGATCCAATCACTCAATGAAGATCTGATATCTAATTAACAACTAAAGATTATTTGATGAAGAATTTGAGAAGACGTGTGAATTTGGAATGGAGTAAGAGTAGATTTGGTTTAGGTCTGATAAGAGAATGACAGTGAAACTAAAAATGAACCTCCGCAACCCCTAAAAATGGTTAGACTAATGAGTTTGCTAATTTCAATCCATTAGCACTACTTTATTTTTGGATAGCATTTTTAAAAATTCAAATTTGTCATTCCTCACGAACCACTAATCCATTTCTTAATTTAACTACTTTATGGAATGCGAAACTACCATCCCGATGCGATAAGTAAGGATAGATAATCTAGTTTGGCTCCAATACTAAGTTATGCCCGAAACAAGACGTTTTAAGGGAAAAATAGTAACAAAAGAATTTGAGAAAAAAAAAATCATGATCATGTAAAATTCTCAAAGAACCATATTCCAAAATATTCGAACAATACGACAGCATACGAATTAAATAGCGCTATTTTACGATTCACGCATACGAAAAATACGGGTCCTTACTTTATTTATACTTATAATCATATTTTACTTCAGCACTTGAAATTGGTACCGCCATCGAGCTGTTGTTTAACCTGGGGTTTTATGCATTGCTTCATGTTAATCTAGGCACTTTTAGATTTGTAGATTAGGCGCAGGTCGGGGTGAGCACGAGTAGTGGTTCAGGTGGCAAACATGAGGCTATTTCACGTATTATAACATGTACCCTATTATTTTCTATTTTTTAGTTCTACGAATCTCATTTGTACTTTTTTTTAGAGATGGTCTATTTGAGTTGTTATCACTTGTATGATTCTATTTTGATTATGTTATATGGATCTAATACTCTGATGTTTATGACTCATTATCAGTCATTTATAGCCTCGCTTATTTTATTTAAGTTACGTCACAATATTTTATTTTGATCGATGAACGTTGAGATATACAACATATTACTGGGTTGTTTTATTTTTATTTAATCCTGATGATCACCTTACATCGGCTGAACGCCATCACAGTGCACCATTTAAGGGTTGGAGGTGTAGGGCGGCCGCCACAATAATATTTTAAATGGTTTGGCTTTGGTTCAATTTAATGTAATATAGTACAAGTATGATCCCATTTGATTTGAATCTATATTAAATATAAAATAACAAAATTAATTCCATCCGTAATCAATTTGTGAAGGCGGACGGGTGAAGCTTTTTTATTTAGAGGTTAAAACGTGTAATGTTATACTGAAATGAATGATTTGTTAATTACTGTATAAATATTTATAGTATGTTAACCAAACATCTGCAAACCAATGCATACCCATTATGTAAACTAACTAGAATAGGATTATATATAATTATCATTTATCCAAAAAATGAGATGGAAAATATTACTAAAACCACAGCTTCTTTATAAAAATCATTATTATTAATATATGATAACATATGTTGAAAATAGTGTAAATCACTAGAATCTGGAAAAAAAGATAGGAATTAATTATATATTGTTTCTATCAACATAATTGATTATATTTTTAGTATAAAATTACGAGTTTAAGTATTCGGCTTGATTTGATTTAATATGTAAGGTTCAATTGCCTAAGCCGCAATCAATACATATCGATGCGAGTCGTGTCAGTTTGGAATACTTGCTTTGATTGGAAGATTCAATTTGCGTTTTTGCATTGTTTTATACAGTCTCAGCCGATGGTTTGCGCATACCAATGCTCACCTCAGCTAGTGAGGTGGGCTGTAGGTGAGATAAAAACACTAAGGGCCTGTTCGGCACCTCTAACGGAGCACTTCAAAAATGGACGCGTCGGATGCGTCCGACACGTCTCCGACGCATTCGTTTCTAAACGGGGTAATAGCTCCGTTTCCCAACGGACCAAAATCGGTCTGTTAAGGTCCGACGCGTCAGATTTAATTTAATTAAAATCTGATTTAATACAATTAAATCATTAATTATTTAATTTAATTAATTATTTTAAGTTTTTGTAAACTTTAAAAATTGTTAACTTCTGCATATGAGATCCGTTTGAGACACCGTTTTTTGCGTTGTGATGGTATCAAAATGTTCTACGTAATGAAGTTGGTTTGAATTGAATTGGAGTAACTTATATTTTTTTCAATTTATTTATTTACGTGTTTATATGTGTGAATTATTTATACGTATTATTTATTAAAAACAAATAATAAATTAATTAAGCATAAATTAATTAAATTACAACATAAAAATAAAATGGTCCGCTTAACGCGCCAAATGCATTCTCCGCTATCTACAATTCTCCGCTAAGATTCTCCGTTCAAACTCTCCGCTTAAATTCTCCGCTTCCGCTTGTGCCAAAAACACCCTAATTGTTCAACATGCTAGCTCTCCATCAAGACTTAGTTATTTAAATGGACAAACTGTTTACGTTATTTAATTCATATTCACTGACGTCAGCATTATTTTATTAAGAGCAAGCCGTTTCTATTTTGTTTCTCCTGCAGTAACGACTATCGATGAATCCGTATCTTCTAGACCTGTAGTTAAAAACATAAAAGGACAGTCAATTACTTTGTATAACACCAAACACAGAAACTAAATTAATGGGACAATTGGAATTCTATCACGTTTCTATTAAAATACAAAGGTGTTCAACTTCATGAATCCTATGAGGTATTGGCTTACGACACCTTACTGAAATTGGACCAGATTACTTCATAAATAGACATGCTAAATTAGAAGATTGGATCCGTAATCCTATCACACATTTTCTTTGTTTACAAACCCTATGGCGTCGTTCTTCTTGCTCATTATAATCTCCTTAATCGCAAGTTTCCTACTGAAGAAACTAATCGACTCCTCCTTTAACACGAAGAAGAACCATCCACCAAGTCCGCTTTCATTACCCATAATAGGACACCTTTATCTATTCAAGAAACCTCTTCATCAAACCCTTCGTAGTCTTTCAAAGCGCTATGGTCCTATACTATCTCTTCGTTTTGGCTCACGCCCTATTCTCGTAGTGTCAGCATTTTCGGTGGCCGAAGAGTGTTTTACAAAGAACGACGTGGTGTTTGCCAACCGTGTTCATTTCCCTTCTAGCAAAAATTTTAGCTATAACTTCTCCACTATTGGTACTGCAAACTACGGCCCTCATTGGCGTAATATACGTCGCATTGCCACAGTTGATATTCTCTCTTCTCACCGTTTGAAAAGTTTTAGTAGCATACGAACTGTGGAAGTTTATGCAATGGTCAAGAAACTCTTTACCGATCATGCGAATTCCTGTGAATCAGGAACAAATGGTTTTGCCATGACAAACTTAAAATCAGTGCTTTTTGGATTTGCGCTGAAGAACCTGATCAAGATGATTGCTGGGGAAGTGTACGAGAACAGAATCAACCAAGAAATGAAAAAGCTTCAAGAGACAGTGGAGGTTTTTTTCTCAAACTCGGGTGCATCAAATATAGAAGATTTCTTACCCATCCTACGGCTAATGAACTTGAAGAAGCTGCTGAACAAGAAATCATCGAAAGAAATTGGCTACATAGATGAATTTTTACAAGGCTTAATCAACGAGTACAGAGAACAACAAAAGGAGCATCGTACAAATGAGGAGAAGACAATGATAGGAGGCCTCATTGCCTTGCAAGAAACAGATCCTGATCAATACAGTGATACCATAATCAAAGCCATTTTCTATGTAAGCGCTCCCAAAGTGTTTAACGGAATGACTAGTAAGTAAATGTTGAATGCATAGTTTATACTTAATTTTATTTGCATATGCAGTCCATGTTAGCAGCAGGAACCGACACATCATCAGACACCGTAGAATGGGCGATGTCACTTCTGCTCAACAATCCGGACAAGTTAAGGAAAGCACAGGCTGAAATAGAAGAGAAAGTTGGTAACAAAAAGTTACTGGAAGAATCTGACCTCCAAAATCTTCTTTATTTGCAGTGTATCATAACAGAAACTCTTAGACTGTATCCAGCCGGCCCGCTTCTTGTTCCTCATGAATCTTCTGAAGACTGCATTGTGGGTGGATACAATGTAAAAAAAGGAACGATGCTACTTGTGAACGTGTATAGCATTCATAGGGATCCAAGTACCTGGGATGATCCTGAAGAATTTGTTCCGCAAAGGTTTGAGGATATGAATGGTGAAATGAAAGAGAAGATGTTTCCTTTTGGAATGGGAAGGAGGAGGTGCCCAGGAGAAGGACTTGCGAGGAGAGTGGTGGGTTTGTCATTAGGAACACTTTTGCAGTGTTTCGAATGGAGGAAAGTAGGTGATGAGGCTTTGGATATGACTGAAGGTGCAGGGCTTGCTCTTCCCAAAGCTCATCCTCTTAAAGCTATGTACCGACCAATAGATAGTTTGGTTGATTATTTAGGTACTATGTAAAGTGCATGAATATGAGAATGATAATGCTGTGATGTTTTTTGTGATATGTTTTGGTATTAATATATTGTCAGTTATGATAGAATAAAGTCATGGAGATGTTATTGCATGATAATGATGCATTATGGTCTTTTTTTAGTATTATGGTTGGGAAATTTCGATCAACACACCAAAAAGTACTCAGTATGGAGCATATTAGCTATTTTCTTCAGTGTAGCTGCAACAAACGCTGGAAATTTGGAAATCGAGCACTCAGTTGGAGTTGCTCTAAGGGATAAAGAAACAAACGCTGGAAATTTGGAAATCGAGCACTCAGTTGGAGTTGCTCTAAGGGATAAAGAAGTCCTCTGGAGAGTGGAGACTGCTTTTCTTCGCCTTTGTCCTAACTCTTTTGTAAGTATAAAGGCGAACTAAAAATTCTGTCCTATCTTTCATCGTTCCATTCCCAAAAAAAAAACAAAAAACTCTTCTTCTATCTCTGTACATTTTATTTCCATCGGGATGAATGGTCATCCCCAAGTGGTGTTCCAGATCTAACACTGCACTCCTTGAATCATAGGTATAGAGGAGTTTTTATCGTCAAGGAGCAAAAAATTGTTCCATAAGGACAAAACAACAAAATTTTATCCTTAAGAACAAAATTTAGTGTAAATGGAGGAATTCAGGAGACCACTATAATTCCTCCCTTTACACTAACACTTATCCTTATGGACAAAATTTTGGCCCTTTGTCCTTATGAAACAATTTTTGTTCGATTTGTCCTTCAGGGTATTTTCCCGTACATAGAACATATAACATTTCATCTTTTCTTAGTCATCCCTAGAAAGATGCATTATAGCGTTAGAGGAGCCCTAACGCCTCTTGTCTGCCAGTCCTATCTATGAGATCAATGCGCTCCATATCGTCTCCTTATCTCTAACTGGTTTTCTTTATAAGAGTAGGTTGAATCTTTAACGTTGCTAGTAATCCAAAAGTGAAATCCGTTGAGGGTTTAAAATTAAAGGTGGCTCTGAACTCCAAACTCCACCACTGTATGAATAATGAGCTTAGTGTTTTCCTCATCCGAATTAATACGTTCGCGATTACATTCTCTTCCCCAAGGTATAAGAAATCTCAAGTTGGATGCCAAAAACTCCATCATCGCTGCTGCTTTAAGTTTAAATCCTTTAGGAAAAACAATTAATCCAACGACTTGTGATCCGTAAACAGGTCAAACCTTTCACGAAGCAAACAGTATCTCCAACGCCTAAGCGTGAGCCCGAAGGAGGTTAATTCTAAGTCGTGAGTAAGCTAATCCCTTTCATGAGTTTTCAACTATCTACTACTGCTATTCACTATCCTCCCCTTTTGCATCAGAGCTGCACTTATAATGATACAACGTGCATTAGTATAGACTGTGAAAGGCTTGGTACCATTGGAGAGTACTAAAGCTGGTGCACTGGTATGCGCTCTTCAACTTCCTAAAGGAATCTTCACAATCTTTGTCCCAAACAAATACTAGATTCTTCTCAGTAAGACGGGTTAGCTATATTGAGATATTTGTGATATCCTTGATAAACTCCAATAGTAACCTTCTAAACAGAGAAATCTTCTGATCTTGACAATATTCGTGAACATTTTCTAATCTTTCACCACCATCATCTTAGTGGGATCTACTGCCAGTGTAATGTCCCGTATTTTTCTGATCATTTGTTTGAAATATTTTATTTAAAATATTGATTGGATTTGACTATTTTAATTCGAATATTGAGTGCTATAAGTACCTAATTGAAATAATGATTAATATTCTTATTTTCAAATAAAAACACAAACTGAATAAGGGGAATAGCATCATTTAAGTTTTAAACTCATGTGCTGAAAAGTCCCAAGCAGTATGTGTAACTCTATTTATAACAATGAAAAGGATACATATGGATCAAATTACTCATGAACACCAATATGCCTAAGTACATTTTTGGGAATTAAAAACATGCTATAATGATCCTTGGATAAGCCACGAGTTCCAGAAGACGGGTTAACTATCGCATGCATGTTTACATCCTTCTTGTGCTTTACCTCCAAGTATTTGTTCGAGGCATATGAAAACTGAAATCTATGAATTGAAATGTAATGTACCCAGCTAAAGCCAAAGTTCTTTGGACATATCATCATGCCCAGACAATTGGTTCAAAATTCTCAAGACAATTACTTAAACAACATCTACATTTGAACACGATCGGAACATACCGGAACTGACTGTAATGAAGGAAAAGAATTTTAGTGAACAATAAACTAAAACAATAATCTCAAATTTTATTTAATACAAATTAATTGGTTTACAGACAACCATGACATTCAATACATTGTTTTAACAGCTTGCGTTAAGAGAAAAATGAATACAACAATAAGTAGAACAACTAATATATACATCTCAAATCTTTTAAGTGAATACAAAACAATTGGTACATAATGTATGCGAAATCAAGTCGGAGATTTTCATAGATGGTACTTGAAATCCAACCAAATCTTCACTGCCTGATAGCGCAGCCGTCACCATCTCCACTGTCCATCAAAAAATCAACCTAAGAAAAATGAGGAACAGCTATAAATAGCTAGTAGTATATGCATGTAAATATATATAGTTAAAAGATTTTGAAAGAGGAGAATACCACATGAAAACAGGAAAAAAAGAAAGCTAATATAACGGCTATGCAAAACAGTAAAAAGAACATATTTTACACCATCCAATCCATTTAGACAATTCGAACAGCAAGGAAAGAAAAATATAAGAATGTACCACCAAATCTTTATACAATCAAAACAGATAATATATGTTATATATATAATCAGAAGATCACATAGAATAGCCGTTCTGCTATTACAATGCAGATCTGAAATTGAATTAAAATAGTGTAATGGCAGACAATACCATGTGAAATATCTATAGATATATAGCCTAAACCATAGGGACAGTTGAGCAGGAGTGCACATGGAGGAAAAATCTAACAGGAAATCCTCAGACAGTACCATATGAACAAGACAAGACAGTGAACATTTCTCAACAATTTAACGACTGAATCAAATCTACATAGGGGAAAATTCGATCCATGTGCATATTAGAACAGAAATAGTACATGAAGATCTAACAAAAACTTTCACACATCTCTGCTAAGTAACCACAAACATCAATATGTCAATCATCAACAGTTCGGTCTTACATCACAGCTAAAACGAGAAGGATAGAACCTAGGATTTAGTTACAGCTAAATCTAAAACGAGGTTGTAACAATTCGAGATGAACAGGGATCATTCGCAAGTATAAATACACTAGCAGGGTGTTCTACTTGCCACAGCAAAAATCCATACCAATACAACAAAGTAAACCCAATTCAAAACCACAAAAATCAAGCCAGAACATCAAAACAGAAATTAAATATTGGAAAAAAAAAATACTTAGCTTTGATCTTTCCTTTCTGGAAGGTAAGGGCAAATCGATGAACTAGGATTCGGGGTACGGTCTCGGGTTGCGCTTTAGGGTTTGGTGAAGCCTGGGGTTATTGGTCGGGAGAAAAGGGGTCGGGATGGAAGCTGTGGACGGCAGCACCTCTGGTGAGGACAGGGGTGTGGGATCCGGTGGTAAGAAGCGTCGGCGGCAAGGGTTTAAGGTGGAGGGTTTCCATTTTCTTTTGCTCTGAAGATTCTTGTTGGCGGCTACGTTATGAAAGAGGAGCTGATGTTTTAGGGTTAAAAGGAAAAGGGAGGCGGGCCTAGTTTAATTCGATTGGCTGAACAGGTTAAGGTAAGGCCCAGTTTGCAAATCTAATATATATATTTAGTTTAAGTGTAGGCTTAAGTTAGTATTAGTTGTTTAATTAAGGACTATTAATTTAAGATGAGTTAACCTAATTGATGAGAAGTTAAAACCATCTCATATCATTACTTTGCGGGTCTAATTGGTCATGTTACTTAGGTTAATCTATTTAAAATGTAATTATGTGTTTAATATAATTCAGTCTTACCACATGTGATTAGTGTTTTATTATTTTAATTAAATAAAACCACAACGTAAAATATAGGGATTAAATAATTTAGTAGGGGTTGTATAAAGGGTATTTGGCGAAATTAAAAATTAGATTAGTTTATTTAATTTATATCTAAGGATTTAATTAATTTAAAGGCGTTAATATTTAAAAATTTATAACTCGTTCGTATATAAACAGAAATGGGCAGAACAACTCGTGTTACGATCATAATGACAAGCAGAACAAAATCGGAAAGAAGCTGGCGACAGTGAGAATCAAAGGTGAGTTAACCTCACTCAGTTTCTTCCCGTTTATATTTGATATAAATTGGGTTCTTGTTTTATATACTCTGGTTGCTAGAAATGGACTATCTGTTTGTTATATCTTGTTGATTTGAACAATGGAATTTAAACGGTCGTTTAAATTCGGTGAAATATAGAATCGTTATTTTTAACGATTAAATCCAATAAAGGAATTTTTCCTTGATTTACACGTTTATAAAATAATCGTGTTTGAAAGTATGTGAATTGTTTGCATGATCTGGTTGTTGATTGAGAGTCGTCCTTTATTACCAGATGAAGGAAATAGTTGGATTGGGCAATTGATTTGATTGATGAACAGTTGGATTGAAATTCAACGTTTGATTTGGATTAACCAGTATTGGTTGAATAATTTGGTATCACTTTGCGTGTCAGAGAATCATGGATTTTTATCATCAAGTGGGTCGACCCTTATGAAATATATAAGTCTATTTTATAATTAAAATAAGTTTAAGTATATCATTTTGAATAGGGAAATTTTAAAGAAAATAAGGATTTTTATTATCCAGTTAATCGAGTTAGGATTTAATTGAATATTTGTTATTAAATTTAAATTGATCGAATATAGTCAATTGAGACCAGAGTTAGTCAAACATAGTGATTCAAGATAAGTACCATTTCGTAAGACTGCTAGCGGAATTCGCAGGGCTGCAAATAGCCTACGGCAGTCGGATGTTTCCTGAGGGAATCTAGCGTAACCATTGTGATCGCTGCGATCTAGAGTCGAGCGAATGGTGTTAAATCAAATAGTAGTTATCAATAAAGGTTAATTAAATCGAGTTAGTCAAAGTTGAGTTAATTTGGTCGAGTTGGCCAAATTTAGTTAAAAAAGTCGAGTTAGTCGAGTGAAGTTAATCAGTTAGAGTTAATCAGTTAGAGTAACCAGTTAGAGTTAACCAGTTAGAGTTAACCAGTTAGAGTTAATCAGTTAGAGTAACCAGTTAGAGTTAACCAGTTAGAGTTAATCAGTTAGAGTAACCAGTTAGAGAAAATCAGGTGGAGTTAGTCAGGTAGAGTTAACCAGTTATGGTTAATCAGTTAAAGTAAATTGATTGGAATTAAATCGAATTAGAGTATTCAAATGGGGTTAATCAGGTTAGAGTTAATCGAGTAGTAGTAAAGTGAATAGAGTTAGTAAAAAAAAGGAATTAATCGAATATCACTTATTCGAAGTAAAGTTATCAAATATAGTTTATTCTAGAGGTGAGTTAAATGAAATACCAGTTATTCGAAGAGATAGTTAATTGGATATAGTTTCTTCGCAAGAAAGATTATCAAATACAGTTTTATCCGAAAGAATGATAAATTGAGTATGGTTATTCGAAAAGAAGTTGTTAAAGATTTTGAAGATGAACCTTGTTTATTTCGAGGTTGGAAATGTTGTCCAATTAAGGTCTGAGAGGTAATTATACCCCAACTTGATTGGCTTCGTTTTTAACTAAGGATGAGTAAGGTTGGGTGGTGAAGATTGGTCAAGTAAATTGCGCCAATGAGTGAAAGGAGTTAAATTGGCCGAGTGATGTTTTATTTAAACATCGATTTTAAAGCAGATGAAGAAGTTGGGAAACGTTTTTTCCAAATAAAGATCAGAAATGTTTTAATATATATAGAAATAAGCAAAAGAAGTAAATTATAGAAATTCCCAATGTTAATCAAGTATTTTCTAATTGTAGGAAATAAGGATTTATGTATATATATATATAAATGGGAAATGACTAAGTCGAGGATAATTTAATCTAAAAAGAAATAAAACATTGAATGGTGATTGGTCGATAGAATTTCCATCTGGAAATAATATCGTTGTTTGCACACCTGTTTATTTATTTGATAGTTAAATCACCGACTATCAAAATCTGACCTATACGATCGTTGGTTCGGAAAGGCCGGGATCGAATTTATATTCGAAAACCATTCCGACCAGCGAATACGTGAAAGAAGATTTGTGAAGATAGAGAAATTGAAGACCGTCGATCTTCAAGAGCGGAAGAACCACTGATTGAATTTCTCGGGTTTAGCGGCTGGAGATATTTCAACAATGATTCTGTCGTGATTTGAAATCAACGGATTGCAAGGACTTCTCGCTACTGATCTGTAGGGTGATTCCTAGGATGCAGTAGGAGGGTGCCTTCTGTTCATCCTGTTCCTGGGTGACTTGTATGGACGAGTGTCTGACAGAGTATTTCCAAAGGAATTACGTACGTTGATTTCTTCAAACGTACTATAGTTGGTGGCGGAGGACGACGGTTCTCTTAGCTTAACCACTAGGGTATTTTTGTGGACGTCAATTAGTGATATCTGATGGATCTGACGATGTGGCATTCAAAGTGAATGATGATCAAAGGTTCAAAGGAAATTCTGACCTCAAGCCTCATCAACCGGAAGATGACAAAAATCGGGCAGGCAGCATGGCTATGTGGGTCGCTCCGATTAGGGTGTATGATCACCTATCTAGAGGAATTCCATTTGTTTCTTTAATCTATATTCGATGCTGTCCCTTTTCGGGAGGCGGTTGCTGATCCCAACCGTCGGTGATATACATTCGATACACTCAAGCGAAATGAGTGGTCGGTCATATATGGGCCGGGTTGCAAGACGTTCTTGTTGAACCCAGTGTATTCGTCTCTAGAGATACATGATCGGCAGGTGGTCCCATACCTTGTCAAAGTTGGAATCCAATCTCCAATAAGCGCCTGCGGTTTTGATTGTATATTATATATGTGGAGTGTGAGATGCAAGCGTTCCACTAGATTGTTATTTACTTGTATTTAGACATTATTATAATATCAGAGAAGCTATTGTTCTCAAAAACTGTTTGGGGTTATCGTAAGATAAAAACCGTCCGTGTTTATGTGTGGATTCGGTCTTACGATTATCATTTTCTTATGAAAAGATTTTGAACTTTAAAATCAGGATTGGATGATTTACCCTAAATACTGTGCGAGTTTTATCTCACTCTGGTTCACCAGACTGACCCGGTGTTTTGTAAATGCTCGGGTTAGCCCGGAGTGTACAGGTTCAGGTTCGAAAGCTGTGAAGAGACGGGCTGGAAGAGTTCAGACGTATGATATTATTCCGCTGTGTTGTATAAAGGGCAGATTATTAGAACTGTCCAGTGATGATGATGTACTCTGATGATGTAAGTTTTATTTAAAGCTTTAAATAAAGATTATTTCTACATTATATTTTGTTCCGCTGCGATGTGAGACTCTGTGTTGTGATCTTCTTCTTCTTCTTCTATTCCTATATTTCTTTCTTTCTTTTCTCACCCTCTAACTTCTTTCTATTAGCTTTCTGGGTTTTTGATACTTGAGTTTTGGACACGGGATGTGTTAGTGTCTGGATTCGAGTGTCGAAAATACCCGGGTCGCTACAGCCAGTCCTTCTTTTGAGGCTATATGTTCCAAGAAACTCATCTCTTCCCTCAACAACTGACATTTAGAGAACTTTGTTTTTATCCTGTGTACTCCGAGGTTGCGAAGAACCTCCTAAGTGCATGGCGTTCTCTTCGTCACTTCTTGAATTTACTAGAATATCATTAATAAAAACTATGTAAAACTTATTTATGACATCATGGAAAACTCTGCTTATCGGGTCTATGAAATAGGCTCAGGTGTTGATTATCTCGAAAGGCATAAACAACCACTCAAAAAATCCGTCTAGTGTCTGAAATGTCGTCTGATCTATGGTATCCTCCACTATCTTCAACTAAAGGAAACCAATGGTTAAATCTTACTGAGAAAACACCATAGCTTGTACTAACTGGTCAAAAACATAGTCTATACAACGGATTGGATAGCGACGCTTCTTGGTAAACATATTTAATTCTTAATACTGAATGCATAGTCTGAAGGACCATCCGTCTTAATACAAAAGATAACTAGTGCCACCTACTTTGAGATACTTCGCCTAGTAAAACCTTTCTCGATGATGTCTGCAATCTTCTTGCTCGATTATTTTCTTTCTTTAGGAGCAATGTGCCTCACAGGTAATGTCATGGACCTGGAATTGTCAGTAAGCTAAATCTATAATACAATCTTCCTCTTTAACGGTATCCCTCTCACATCCAAAAAAACATCGAGGAAATCTCGAACTATGGGAACTTAGCTAATCTCGTCTGAATATACATCAAGTAAATACAAGTAACGCAAAATGAACGGGCTCCCAAGTTCACATGAAATCTCTGTTAGGGGCTGCGGAAAGGATCGTAAAGACAAAGCAAACATTAAAGGGGGGGGGGGGGGGGTTGAATAGTGTTTGTAATAATTTTAAACAAAACTTAAATCTAAATAGAATTATGGAGTGAATCAAACAACACAAACACAATCACAGACACCAATTCAAACACAAATGCAAAATAAACAGAAATAAAGGAAAATGCAGAAAAGGAAAGAACACACCGGATTTTATACTGGTTCGGATCACTCCTACGTCCAGTCCCGCACAACACTGGATTGTGCAGAGTTTTATTACTATTTTCAAATAGCCAAATACACCCTCCTTGATTTCACGGCTCAACAAGGAGACACCGACTCTTATCCCTTGATTTCACGGCTCTACAAGGGCACACCGACTCCTAAACCTTTATTTCACGGATTCAAGGATAAAACCGTTTACTCTTGACTTACAAATTGGATCTTTCAATCAAAGCAATTACAAAGCAGCCCTATAACTCTTCAATAGTACTTGATTCAAAGTAGAGAGTAGAGAGTGCAGAGACAAGAAGTTTGATCAATTCAGAAGTGAATTCTGTAGAGTATAAGTATAAAAACCATAAAAATGAATAAGAATAATGGTAGGATGAAAGGGGATGAAGATGGAGAAGAAGAGATGTTATAAAATTCGGTTTTGGCCTCTTTTTAGAGAGAATGAAGGGTGGCAACGTTTCTGAAACGTTTCAAATAGTGAAAAAACACTTCTCTTCAAAATTAAAAAACTAGCTGTTATATGTCGACATACATATTTTGATATATCGATATACTCATATGTAAATTTCATTTTCAAATCATTTTTCAAGAATTTTGATATAAAATTAATTCTAGAATTTCTTGAGTAAAATTCTAATGTTGTAAATCAATATTATATGATAGAAAAACATATGAAAACATATTTTTAAACTATATAAATATATTTATAAAATTATAAGGTTTTAAACTACATAAAATATAAATAAAGTATATATATAAAAACTTAAGTTTTGAAAAATAAAAGAAGAATAAAAATAGAAACAAGTAGAAAAACAAAATAGAGAGGATTGAGAATAAAATAGAAAAACAAAATAGAGAGGATTGAGAAAAAATTGAAAAAACAGAATTTGAATTTAAACCTGGAGTGTTATTTAGAGTCTTACAAAATCTAGACTATAATTATATTAATCTTGAACTCTTGAAATCTTGATTATTCATGAGTCTTGAATCTACTTTGAATTCTGAATCCCTAAAAGCTCTTAAACCGTACAATCTTCATTATTAATTCCTGTATACAAATCCTGCATATGTGTGTGTGTGTGTATACTAGATAAAGATGTCAGTATATATTTTATAATCAATGATAATTGAAACAAGGTTGTTGTCATCAAAACTCCATTCTCCAACAATCTCCCCTTTTTTATGATGACAACCTTAGTTTATAAAATATCATACCTGTATATACTTGTTTGATGATGATCCTCTTGTACTCCCTCTGTCTATAAGAATTCTATAAAACTATGCCTATATTTTATAATTTCTCCCCCTTTGGCATTATCAAAAAGAAATCCTAAAGATACTCCCCCCCTAAATCCTATATCTATCTAAATAATTCCTATACTAAAGTAAAGTATTCCCCATGAATCTTAATTTTAATATATATCTATAAAAATACTGTCCCTAAATCTATGCCTATATTATATCCTTGTGCTAATATATTCTAATACTAAATCCTAAATCTAAGCTATAAATTATCCTTATGACTATACTAGTCTAAAGTAGAAGGATAAGCAATCCAATCAATTCACACAAGCAAATCAATCCAATCAAGCAATTCAAACAATCAATTCAAGCAAGCAATTCAAGCAATTAATTCAAGCAATCAATTCAAGCAAGCAATTGGAGCAATCAACTAAATCAACCAACTTATATGTTAATAAACACTTCTTTAGCCTCTAACTATCCTAGAAATTATAAAACTACCCCTTAGTCTAATATAGGGCTAAACCTCCAATTGTTAGGGGTCATCACTAACCAGTGGCCTAGCTTATACTCTAGTACCTTAAAACTATAATAAGACCTTAATCTAGACTTAGCAATAACTTTGATAAGATATCCTTAAAATTATTGTATAAGTAAAGTAATTCAATCCAATCAATGAATCAATTCAAGTTTTGTTGTCACAAAGCATCAACTCAAACATGAAACTAAACATTTCTTGTAACTTCTGTCTATCCTAAAACCTATAAAGCTCCTATCAATTACAAATTCATAAGTATATTTCAAACAAACCTATCAACCACTAATGAAATTTAACCATGTTAAGTAAGTAAATCAAGTTATTCAAGTCAAACAAACAAACCAAATAAGTCAATCAATTCAATCAAATTAATCAAGACAAAGTAAATATGTTATGTATTTAATTAATAATCCTATATTTCTAGTAAAAACTTTTTATACTGTATACTTATTATATGTGGAGTTGAAGTTAACATGTAATGCAGTGTGTGAATAATGTTGATTATGATGTAGTATGAAATGTATGTCATATGCAAAACAATATGAAATGCAACTTATGGTGTGAATAATCTTGATTTGAAATGAAAATGTAACTTATAATGATGATATGAAATAAGATGTATAAAAATAGTATGCAGAATGATTTAGTCATATTATCTATTTAGGTAAAATATTTTCAAAGTACTATCTAATTTTTATAAATTATTTGAATCAAACAAATGATAATGTTAATTTCTGTACTTAGGTTAATTATTTTAATGAAATTGATTAAAAGAATAATAAAGATAAGAGTTTAATTAAAAAAATATTCATGATAAGTTGTAAAATATTTAGAAAAATCATGAAGTTAAATAATATTAGTATGGTAAATATTGTAAAAATTGAAGATTTTTCTAAAGAGAATATAAAATTTGTATAATATAAAGTAAGCTATATAAATATATATTCAAAAGTATATACAAAACTAATTTTAAAAGAGCTTAAAATTTAATTTATGAGATATACATTTAAACCAATTTTAAATTTATGCTTTAGAAATCAAAACATATTTATTTGCTAAAAAGCCATTTATACTTTAGAAGGAAACATTATAAAGTAATCTATAAAACTTCTTATATTTAAACTACTTAAAAAAATCACGTATATATATATATATATTTCTTTATATTAAGTTAAACATATAAGTTTTATAAATCTTAATAGAAAGTCAAAATAAGTATTAAGTTACAAATAATATTTGTGATATTGTAACCCAAAATTGTTATGAAATCATAAGAATAATATATAAGTTAAGCTATGCATGTTTAAACTATATAAAAGATGAATAAATTTATATTTTATAACAATATCAAAAAGTTATATTAAATCTGTATATCATATTAACATATTTATATAATTTTATTAAATTATATATTTTAATATATACATATATATATTGAAACGAGATATAAGAAAATAAGTATACAGATAAATTTAATAACTAGAATTTTAACTGGCATTTTCTAATTGAAGAAGACGGAGGGAAGTTTGAATGTTTAAATCTTTGAGATAAAAAATTTAAATTTCATTCTATAGGCTGATATGTTAACATATAGTTGTATTATTTCAAAGAGAATATGGTTTTGTGACTTTGGTTTTAAAATATCGATTTATATTTCAGGTTTAACTATTTCCTGACATAATTCTAATCCTAACAATCATCCAAAATTTATTTTATTATTATATTAATTTTATTATAATTATTTTTGAATTTCAAATTTGAATTTTAAATTTCAAAATTGAGTTTTAAAGTTTAAATTTCAAATTTAAAACAAAGCAAAGCAAGCAAAACATCCGTTCAACCAAAAATTTTAAAATTAAATAAGGTGTACCTGGTTTTTAGATCCATTTCTTCAATATTCTCTGAATTCTGTATTGATCTTCTCTAATTTGATGATGAGATCTGCTCTATTGCGACGGACTCGTTTTTCTGATCAGAATAGTGTATTCATTTGCTGAATTTGAACACCGTATAAGAAAGATATTGAAGATTTAGTAGTTCAATCAACTTGGCACCAAAATTTGAATTTGAATTTTGAATTTTGAATGAATAGACACTTCTACGACTATAGAAATGCCCAAAAGTCATGTTTCTTCATAACCACTTCTCTCCTTCTTCTTCTTCTCGTTTTTCTTTTTCAATCAAACTTTCAAGAGGCATAACCTTTTCGTTTCTTGACGGAATTGGACAAAATCAGCGGCAAATCGAAGAGGATTTCGAGAACTTCGATCTAGTAGCAGTTTGGGGATGAATTTTGATGGTAATGGGGTGCAAAAAGTCGAAACAGTAAGAGGTATGCATAAAATTCCGTAACAACTTTCAGTTTTGAATCACCAACTTCAAACTGCCATATCTCACTCAATTTTGATTGCAATTTGACGATCTACCTATCATATCGACCGCGAGGATGGGATCTACAATCTGGAAAATGATATGGGACAAAATAGTCTAACATGTGGATGCAATTTGAAGATAACCGTCGACAGTTTTGGTTTCCTTGTCTCTTTATTCATCAAAACTTCATTTGACCATTACTTGGTCAATTCTTAACGGAATCTCATGAAACCAACGACATTACGAAGAAAATGAAGAGAAGAACAGCATGAAGATAAGTTGTAGATGAAAATCCAAAGTTGTAAATTGATCTTGTAGCCATTTCTTCTCTAATTTACATTGTATATATCCATTTCTTCTTGATGTCTCTTCACCAATCGTCGTTACTCTTCCCCTCATTTTATTTCTTTTCGAAATTTGAATTTTCAATAGCCACCATTTCGGAATTTGAATTGCCAATAGTCACGTCACCCATCTTTTCAGCGTTTGAATATCCAATAGCCATATAACCCATCTTTTCCTATAAAACAACACAACTTTTCAAATAATCAAATAACTTTTCAAATGTCTTTTCAAATATTCAATGACTTTTCAAATAATCAAATGTATTTTCAAATATTCGAATGACTTTTCAAATAATCAAATGACTTTTCAGAATAACTAACTATAATAATATCATGATATATCAAAAATTTCAAAATTTCAAGAATTTCAAAAATCAAATCATAGAAACTTAATTTTTCAATAAAACTGATGTAGACTCATCTAATACTTATGCAATACATAAATTTAAACTAGTGTTCAAATTTTCCATTTAACATTTTCAAAAATCAAATTATGAACTTTTTGAAAGGTCTTGCTCTGATACCAATTGTTAGGGATTGCGGAAAGGATCGTTAAGGCAAAGCAAACACTAGAGGGGTGGGAGGTGAATAGTGTTTGTAAGAATAAAAAAAAACCTTAAATCTAAATAGAATTATATAGTGAATCAAACAACACAAACATAATCACATACACTAATTCAAACACAAATGCAAAATAAATAGAAATAAAGGAAAATGCAGAAAAGGAAAGAATACACCGGATTTTATACTGGTCCAGATCACTCCTACGTCCAGTCCCGCACAACGCTGGATTGTGCAGAGTTTTATTACTATTTTCAAATAGGCCAATACACCCTCCTTGATTTCACGGCTCAACAAGGAGACACCAACTCATATCCCTTGATTTCACGGCTCAATAAGGGCACACCGACTCCTAAACCTTGATTTCACGGATTCAAGGATAAAACCATTTACTCTTGACATACAAATTGGATCTTTCAATCTAAGCAATTACAAAACAGCCCTATAACTCTTCAATAACACTTGATTCAGAGATTAGAGAGTGCAGAGAGAAGAAGTTTGATCAATTCAGAAGTGAATTCGGTAGAGTATAAGTGTAAAAACCATAAAAATGAATAAGAATAATGGTAGGATGAAAGGGGATGAAGATGGAGAAGAAGAGATGTTAGAAAATTCGGTTTCGGCCTCTTTTTATAGAGAATGCAGGGTTGCAACGTTTCTGAAATGTTTCAAATAGTGAAAAACCACTTCTCTTCAAAATAAAAATAAACTAGCTGTTATATGTCGACATACGTATTTTGCTATGTCGACAAACTCATGTGTAAATTTCATTTTCAAAGCATTTTTCAAGAATTTTGATATAAAATTAATTTTGGAATTTCCTGAGTAAAATTCTAATATTGTAAATCAATATTATATGATAGAAAAACATATAAAAACATATTTTAAACTATATAAATATATTTATAAAATAATAAGGTTTTAAACTATATAAAATATAAATAAAGTATATATATAAAAACTTAAGTTTTGAAAAGCAAAAGAAGAATAAAAATAGAAACAAGTATAAAAACAAAATAGAGAGGAATGAGAATAAAATAGAAAAACAAAATATAGAGGATTGAGAAAAGAATTGAAAAATCAGAATTTGAATTTGAATTTGAACCTGGAGTGCTATTTAGGGTCTTACAAACTCTAGACACTATAATTAAATTTATATTGAACTCTTGAAATCTTGATTACTCATGAGTCTAGAATCTACTTTGAATTTTGTATCTCTAAAAGCTCTTAAACTATACAGTCTTCAGTATTAATTCCTGTATACAAATCCTGCATATGCGTGTGTGTATATATATATTCTAGACAAAGATGTTAGTATATATTTTATAATCAATGATAATTGAAATACGGTTGTTGTCATCAAAACTCCATTCTCCCAAAATCTCAAGGGCACGTCCAATGCAATTACTTAATTTGACGATCCTCCACTCATACTCTAGGATATCCCTAATTATGGCTAAACAATCCATCTCCAAAATCATACAGTGACTCAAAAATACCAAAACATATTCATTGCAATCGTTCTACTACTATAATCATGATTTTCAAACCTCAATATATCATGAATAGGTGTGTCGATCCTCCTACACGGTTTGAAACAACTACCGGATCTGTGACTAGTGATATCTCTATGTGCAAACAATCTACTAATGAACTAGAGATAAAGGAGTGTGATGCTTCATAATTAAATATAGTGTGGATAAGAAAATCTAAAATAGAGATCAAACCTACAAAAGCTTTTCTATCTCTATCCTATCTACCGCTGGTGGATATTGTTGCCCGTAAAACCTTAACCTGTGCTGACTTAGTATCTGCCATCTTTGCAACTTGCATCCTTTAAGGCCAATTCCTCTTTATGTACCCAGCTTCTCATATATTAAACATTTTCCGTTTAGCTGTTCCATCTTACAATCTATAGCGTAATGGATGACTTTTTAAAATAAATTATAGAATTCTGGTAACCTTAGACTCTGTTACCAAATATGACACCTCACGCCCCTTAGCATCCCCTAACAAGTTATACCAAGGAATGTGGAGCATATGGGTATAACTAAAAACTTTACAAAGACTAAGATTTACAAGACATAAAAATAAATACAGTAAGAACATCTCAAAAATAACAATTACTATTTTTCAAAATAACTTAGTTTAAAAAGACAATCATAAAACTCCTTACAATCCCAATCTCTTAATTTTTAACAAAGTACATCATGAAACAAAACATCCCTATTTAAATCCAACATAACCAAAACAAACGAAATGACAACGATAAGGTGAATACATCAGTAAAAGAGAATATAAAACTATAAGAAATGCTTTTCCATTTGTCCACGTAACACACTCCTTGTTAGCCTAATGTGGAAAAAAGGAATGGAGAGTGGATCAGATATACATGTATGATGAATAGAAAATGACTATTAGAAAGAGAACAATTAAGGGATAATAGACCTAGGAAAAGTTCTAGTGTTAGAAGGATTTAGTGTCTAAGATTTCTTAAGGTGATTTCTTAGGTTGATTAATTGCACTATAATTCCTACTATATAAGCAAAGTACTATTTAAGAATGATTCCTACTGTACCTTGATCGCTCTACTACTTTTTACCATTAAGCTATCATGGTAGGCGATGCCCTTTAAACCAAATTAGAATCCTCTCGGACGTGAATCGTTGTACGAGCCACCATAAGACAGTAGTGGTCACTTATCAATGCCCTTCTGTAACAACCAGGAATTTTGGCAATAGTTAATTTAGTTATTTAATTAGGCTTGGAAAATGGAATTTTTGCAAATGATGAAACTTGACGAGGAAACCTGCACGTTTGTGACGGAATTCTGGCCAACTTTCATGTTTGGAACTTCATGAACGGAGTTAAAAAAGTTACGGAGGAAATATGAAAACTGACGAAAAATAAATAAGAAGAATATATAATTAATTTATACCATTTATATCGGGCCCTCGCTAGGCCAAAATGACTAAGAGCGGTCCACCAAGTGGTCGATTGGGAGGTTGACACGTGGTTCGACCCATTTGGTCGATGCAGCCCAGGGACAGCTAGGTTTTTTAGGGTACTTTATTATATAATTTTTTTTAATAACAGATAGATCTTTATTAAAACTAATCAAACTGTCTATTCTAACCCCTATAAATAAAGTGTTAGACCCTATCCTTTTGCATACAATTCTGAAGGCACCAACGCCCTCTTCTTTTAATTCTCTTCTTAATATATATATATATATATATATATATATATATATATATATAACAAATATAGAATGAAGAAGATTAGAATCAAATTTATGTAAAAAGGGGATGGTGCTACGATTAGCTTTCTTCCATTTAGATTATTTCCTCTTTTCTATTTTCTTGCAAATCTAAATCCGAAAGAATTCCCTTTTTAGAATAATTGTAGCTTTGTAAGATTATGGGAATTGTAAGCCTAAAGGTTTATTTAGATTCAGATTTGGGTAGCTTTCAGGTGAGTGGGAAATTCATATACATCGTTTATAATTACCTGATTAGTTAGTTTAAAATAGATTTAAAATGTACGTCTAAAAGTTTTTTATGTTGTCAAATCATAAATAATAGGTTGTATCTTGAACGTTGGAAATTTGTAGGCTTATCTAGTTTATTATATTATTGTCTATAACTGTAGTTAGGATGTTATGGTTATTGTATACACCATAGATTTGGAAATTAGTCCCAAAACCATTGTCAAATCTGAATTTTTATTCCAGATCCTTGGTTTTGGTGTTGCTTTGAGGTTTACATAGATTTAGATTAATAAATTATGCCTGTTATGTTTGTTGTTAGTGGTGTTTTACTTGGTTATTGTAGAAACGTCCTTTTTTAAATAAAAAGGACATTGTTTCAAATCAGCAAGAAATATGTACAAATTAATTAGGAAAGGATGTTTAAATTTATGTATATTTGTACGTAGTTTACAACAACCATTCCAAAAAAAAAAAATCTTATTTTTGGTGATTTGAAATATGTTCATATTCTCTTTTTAATGATTTTGGGTAATTTTAAAATACCTACAGTTATTAACATTTTCATAAGATTTTGAATCTTAAACAATATTAAACATAAATTTGTAACGACCCACTATTTTGAACCATTCAAATCGACAATAAACCTCACATATCAGACTTGACTCATCCAAAACAATAGATTGTTAATATAATTCGAGGTAAAATAAAACCAGTCATAGAATCACAATAGAGATCAAAGATACAGAATAACTGTAACACCCCGTAATTTTAAATATTAAAATTAACAAATTTAAGAACACTTAATTTTTAGGCGTAGAATTAAGGGAAATGGGTTATGCTATTGCGTTCGTCTCGGAATTCTGCTTGGAATAGAGTCTAAGTTTTCGTAAATCGGACTTCGTATGAGGAAGTTATGGCCTTCAGAAGTTTCAGGGATTTAAATAAATTAAAACAGCTCGAATTCAAATTCAAAATTCAAATGAAAACACAGATGCGGGCTGGGCGGGATTTTTCCCGCCCTAGGCCAGGTCGACCAGGGGGTCGACGTCCCCTATACAGGTCGACCTGGGGGTTGACCTCCCCTGATTTGGTCAGATCAGAGGCATATTCGGGATTTTGCACCTGGACACGTTTTCTGGACATATTCTTTGGCTCCTAACCTATTTAAACACCCCCAAACCCCACTTTCTCTCCACACCAAACTATTGTAACGCTATGCTGCCTCAATCCTGATAAAAATAAGTTAAAGACGTCCTTATGCTGCTGGAATAGTTCATCTTCTTCTTAAAGCTTAGGAATTGCAAGTCAGGATTCTTATACAAACGACGAACGAATTATTCTCTTCTCTAATCTGTCTTAGTGAGTACAATTTCTTTCACAAAATAATTAATAAACTAATTATGATGAGTTATAATTTGGATTATGAGAACATGCCTGTTGAATCATGTGATGTAACTTAATTTTGTTATCATATGTTTGTGAACATATGACATTTTTGTTAACTTATGTTAGCGGATTTATTTCATATGACCAATCACATATGTTTAACTTGATTCATTTTATGACATCAGTTTATATGCGAGTTTGGATGTAAATCATATGCTAGTTTGTATGTGAATCATATGCAAGTCTGTATGTGAATTATACACAAGTTTATATGTGAATCAAGTATATATATGTATGCGAGTTTATATGTAAAACATGTGATATTAGTTTACATGTTTAAATTCATATGCAAGTTTGTATGGAACCCATATGCAAGTTTAGGTGAAAACCATAGTCATATATGCAAGTTCACAATTTTATGTTTAGATCTATATTTAGATCCATGGCAGTACATAGTTTATGCAAATATATGTTCTATATGTCCATTGCCTATGCAAGTTATTGGCTATGCAAATTTATGTTATAATTCTTATTTACAAGTTAGATCTATTTTTATGTGTTATGCAAGTTGTGATGTTTCTTTTCTTTTTATGAGTTAGACTATTTGTGAGTCTAACATATTTCATATTAAACGTACGAACGACGTGGGGACATTGGGAAAATATTAAATATACATATTGAGAATTGGCATAAAATGGCTTTAAAGGCATATAATTAATTTGAGACATTAATTGGTATAATTTATGTACCTGAAAATTATGGACATAATTTATGTGACAATTATGGACATAGATTAATTTGGAAATTATTGACAATTTGAATAGGGATACTAATTCAATTTGGGGTTAAATAATTATGTGTAATAATAAACGCCTAAGACACGAGGTTAGACTTGTTTGTGGTATAAGACTGCCCGGACCCGCCCGACAAATCCAGCAACCACAAACGGTAGTATAATGTTAGGGGTCAAAGGCATAAATTAAATGTGTAACAATTGTAAAGACACGAGGTTAGGCTCGTTTACGGTATAAGACTGCCCGGACCTGCCCGGCAAATCCAGCAACCGCAAACGGTAGTCTAATGTGGGAGGTCTTACAAGGTTATAGTTATAATGAATTAAGTAAAACTTAACGAAGATTAACATGTAATGGGACATAAGGTTAAGTGGGTGACATGCGTGGCATGTGAAATACGATTAGAAACACTTAACTAAGTTGAAACATGTAAGAAGACATGAATAACAAGGGGTTAAGTGGCAAATCCTAGTGGGGACCAAGCATAGGTGGAAAGCTTGTGTCAAGTATGGGGACCCTTTTCAAACAAGTAACCCATTAAGTATCTTAATGAGCTTGAGTTAGATCGAGGGAGGGACACGCTTACTGGGGTTGATTGTAAGAGGTCAAAAAGGGTTAGCGGTGGCAACGCAAGTCCAACGGGGTCATGTGCGTGCATGGGCCCGGGCTGGTAGGTAAGACGTTGTTGCATCGTGTAGATATAAGCCGTGCATCTTTGAGTAGTATCGGGTTGCTACTTTGGGGAGTAATACACCCCACTGTGGGACCAACACGGCTATCTACGAGTTAGGAAGCCGATCGCATGGGGGTAGTGGGTACAACTAGTGGAGATAGGGGCAGGTGGCACCTATAAAGACAGCTAGGGGTACACGAAACTACCGTTATGGTTATTATGTTCAGTAGGCGGGGTCAACTTTTAGGGTGACTAGTATTGGTGCGGTAGCGTAATTATCCTATAGTGATTAGGAATGCAATTAACGTTTTCTTATTCCTCTTGTTGGTTTTGTCATGCCCATTTGTTTCACAGTCATTCCTTGCATTACCAGTTTATGCCTTATCCTAATTACTTTAATAATTATATTGTTAAAGTTATTGGACTCGCCAGACTTTATGTCTGACCCCTTTGTTTTCGCCTCTTTTCTTCCTTCCCCCCCCTCCCCAGGTTCTCAGGGTGGGACTAGTGCTAGTGGAGCTTGATTTGAATCTCTTTCTCTCTCTTTTGGAAGTACTTGGATTGTTGAAAGTAAAGTTCAGCGTATCTCTTCTATGGCTAGTTATGTTGAGGTTATGCTTTTTATTTTATGTACTCAGAAAACAATTTGTCAAGATGGATATTAAGTCTACTTGGTTTTATTGTTGGTTTTTGATGTTGTTGTAACCAAACTATTTCTCCGCTGCAATAAAAGTTGTTTTAAAAATTTCAAGTATTAAAATATGTATCTGTCTTGTTATATTCTGTTCTATAAACCAATAATACTCCATGAAAGTTAATGCATTCCCTTTGTGAGTGACATTAATGGACGTGGGGTGTTACACGTGGTATCAGAGCTAAAGGTTACCAGAACAGATAAGAGATTTTGAAAAACTGTTCTTTCCAAAAGCATTTTATAAAGAAATACATTCAAAAATATGTTTTAAAGAGAGTATGTTCAATCGAAAAGTTTATTTTAAAAACATAACCCTCAAGAGCCATTTATCTTTCCTTCGATTCTCCGTTTTGAACCTATTCCTTTTTCTTTTTCAGCATGTCTGTGGACCCCGAGATACCCGAGGGCATACTGATACCAGCCTGGTTCAGAAGGTATCTAGAAGCTAGGGCCATCGCCGCAGGCCTAGCAGACGTTCCTTCTCCCCCAGCTGCAGCCTCTCCTCCTCCTCCCCCTCCCCGCGTTGATACTTTTTCAAAGATATGCAAGGAATTTCGGGCAATGGGCGGGAAACCTTTTCACGGGTCAGAGACGTTTGTTGAAGCTCGAAATTGGCTTAAGGAGGTGGAAGATTTATTTGGTATCTTTGAAATAGAAAATGGAAGGAAGGTCCAATTAGCTGCTTGGTTAATGAAGGACGAAGCCTCGTTTTGGTGGGAGGTCACGAATGGAGAGCGTCCAGTGGAGACATGGATGGATTTCAGGCATAGGTTCGAGATGAAATTTCTCTCACGAGCAGAAGAGAATTTATACATGGAGTGGTTCTTGGCATTGAAGCAAAGGAATTTATCAGTAAAGGAGTATGTCAACAAGTTCAATCAGTTGGAAAGATTTGGCTTATACTTGTTGAACACACCTGATAAGAAGGCCCTGAGATTCATTAAGGGTTTGAATGAGTCGCTACACAGGTGGGCTATGACCCACATTCCTAAGGGGGCTACCTTCGAGAAACTGGTTGACATGGCGCTTATGCATGAAGAGGAGAAAGGTGCTAATGCTAATAAGGCATCAGATAAGAAAGGGGATCCAAAGAAATCACAGCAGCAACCCAAGAAAGGTGGAAAGGATAACAATAGCAAAGGAAAGAAAAGGTGCTTTAATTGTGGAACACCAGGCCATCTGAGCAAGGAATGTAGGAAGAAGAAGAAGACTATCTGTTTCAACTGTGGTGAGGTAGGACATCTGATTAAAGACTTCCCGAGAAGACAAGGGCAAGGGCAGAGGTCAAGGTTTACTTCTGGAGGGCAGGTTCAGGCTCTCATGGCACCAGGGCAGGCAAGAGGGCAGGTTCACGCTCTCATGGAACCAGGACAGGAGAGAGGTAGAAACATCTATGTTGAAAGTTTGGTTTTTCTGTTTGATCATCATGTTCGTACTTTGTTTGATTCTGGCGCTTCACACTTGTTTGTATTTGCTTCGTTAGTTGAAACACTGCACCTAAATATTAGTCTAGTTACGGATCCCATAATAGTCTCAAATCCTATTGGTGGTTCGGCTCATCTTTCAATGATTTGTCGGGATTTGAGAGTGTCTATCTTAGGCGTTGGGTTTGAATGCAACGCCTTCGTTCTTGGCTTCATGGGCTATGGCTTGATTCTAGGCATGGATTGGCTAGCCAGATACGGTGCCATCCTAGACTATGAAAGAAGGATAGTTAGATTGTTGACTCGTTGTGGCAAGACCCTTGATATTTCTTGTGACCCTAGAGGTCCAGTGATGCTTAGCTACCTAGAATCTCTTGACGCGTCCAACGATGATTTGGAATCTGTTCATGTGGTCAGTGAATACGGTGACGTCTTCGTTGAAGTTCGGGGGTTTACCCCCGAGGCGCGAGATAGACTTTCGTATATACCTTGTAGATATTGCAAAGCCAGTTGCATTACAAGTATGCCACATGGCTCCGAGAGAGAGAAGAGAACTCAGTAAGCAAGTGAAAGAGTTGCTTGAGAAGGGGTTTATAAGAAGAAGTATTTCAGAATGGGGTGCTCCAGTTGTTTTTGCTGCGAAGGCTGATGGTTCGCTTAGATTGTGCGTGGACTATAGAGAGATGAATAAGCTCACAAAGAAGAACAGACACCCATTGCCGAGGATAGATGATTTATTCGATCAGTTGGTTGGTGCTTTGGTTTTCTCGCAGCTGGATTTGGCTACAGGATTTCATCAGCTAAGGGTGGCAGAAGACAACATAGATAAGACTGCATTTAGAACTCCTGACGGTTACTTCGAGTGGCTCGTCATGCCTTTTGGTTTTACGAATGCACCCGCATAATTCGTTGACTTAATGAGTAGGGTGTTTAGGGAGTTTCTAAACAAGTTTGTGGTAGTCTTTGTGGACGATATCTTGATTTTCTCTAGAAGCGAATAAGAGCATGCCCTACATCTTAGGGAAGTCTTAGAAACCCTACGAGCGCATCAACTCAAAGCTAAGTTCTCCAAATGCCATTTTTGGAGAAAAGAAGTGAGGTTCTTAGGACACGTGGTCTCTAAGGAGGGGATAACTATGGATCCCGCAAAGGTGGTGGCAATCCAAGATTGGAAGATTCCTAAGAATGCAACAGAAGTAAGAAGCATTTTAGGGTTGGCTGGTTATTACAGGAAGTTCATTAAGGACTTCGCGAAGATATCAGCCCCACATACTCGGTTGACGGAGAAGAACTTGACTTTTTCATGGGATGTTGACTGTGATGATGCTTTCTAACATTTGAAGAGGACTTTGATGACAGCTCCACTTTTAGTTTTTCCAGATGGGAGTAAGCCATTCACAGTGTATGCCGATGCTTACGGAACAGGGCCTGGCGCAGTTTTAATGCAAGAGGGAAGGGTGATATGCTATGGTGGAAGGCAGTTGAAAGTCCATGAGAAGAATTACCCTACCCAGGACTTAGAGTTGGATGACATAGTTTTTGCGCTTCAGTCATGGCGTCCTTATTTGCTTGGCGAGAAGTTTGAGTTTTATACAAACCATAAGTCGCTAAAGTACTTGTTCTCTCAGAAAGGTCTAAACTTGAGGCAACAGAGGTGGATGGAATTTTTGGCATCCTACGATTTTGAGATCGCATATACCTCCGGCAAGGGTAACGTTGTAGCTGACGTCTTAAGTAGAAAGAAGTTGACTTTGAGTCATTTGTTCGTAGAATGGCAGAGTTTGGAGTATGTATCTACCTTTGACTTCAGACCCTCTGTCAATTATGTACCCGGATTGTTGGCATCGCTAGAGGTACAACCTACACTTTTGGGTCGGGTTAGAGAGGCACAGCGATATGACCCGCAGTTGGTTGAGATAGTAGGTAAGCTTATAGGAGGGGAGTCTTCGAGTCATCTAAATAGATATGCTATAGATGAGAGAGGCTGGTTGCGTAGAGATGGGAGACTTTGTGTGCCACAAGACGAGAGCTTGAGGAAGACAATTCTTGAAGACTCACATCGCTCTAAGATGACCATACAGCCCGGTGGTGACAAGATGTATAGGGGTATAAAGTGAGTTTTCTTTTGGGCCGGAATGAAGAAGGATGTGGCTAAGTTCGTTTCTAGATGCTTGGTGTGCCAGCAAGTCAAGGCGGAGCGAAAGAAGCACGGTGGTTTGCTCCACCCTTTGGAGATTCCGCTGTGGAAATGGGAAAGTGTTTCCATGGATTTTGTAGACAGGTTGCCAAGATCAAGGAAGGGTAATACGGGGATTTGGGTAGTTGTAGACAGACTTACCAAAAGTGCCCATTTTATTCTCGTTAAAAGTAGGAGGACCGCCGCACGGTTAGCATCTGTTTACCTTCAAGAGTTAGTTCGTCCGCACGGCATACCCTCTAGCATTGTGAGCGATAGAGATCCCATTTTCACTAGCGAGTTTTGGAAGAGCTTATAAGAGGCGGTTGGAACACAATTGTGCTTAAGTATGGCTTATCACCCTCAGACGGACTACCAGACCGAGAGAGTAAATCGGATTCTAGAAGATCTTTTAAGGCTATGCATCTTAGACTTTGGAGGAACATGGGAAGAACATATTCCATTAGTGGAGTTTGCCTATAATAACAGCTTTCAGGCTAGCATTGGCATGGCACCTTTTGAGGCTCTTTATGGACGACCATGTCGATCACCTACTTATTGGTAGGAATCTACGGATAAGGTTTTTCTTGGACCCGACATGATTAGGGAGACTTCGGAGAAGATATATTTGATTCGACGATGAATGAAGACGGCGCAGGACCGAGAGAAGTCATACGCTGATAAGAGATGAACCGATGTTGAGTTCAATATTGGGGACATGGTTTTTATTAAGGTGTCACCATTGAGAAACGTAGTCCGTTTTGGATCAGTTGGGAAGTTAGCACCGAGGTTCGTAGGACCCTTTCCAATTACAGAGAGGATTGGGCAAATGGCGTATAGATTAAAGTTGCTAGAGATGCTCAGTGGTGTTCATGACGTGTTTCACGTTTTGCATTTGCGTAAGTGTTTACATGATACGGCGGAAGTGGTGGAGCTGAGCACGCTCAAAGAAATGGAAGTAGAGTGAAATGCCACGGTTAGACGAGCTCCTACACGCATTCTCGGATCGGAGGTCAAAAAGCTATGCAACAAAGAGGTCAAGTTGGTCAAAGTGCAATGGGGAGATGATCAAGGAGACGCGACTTGGGAGACGGAAGACAAGATGAGTACGTTGTACCCTTTTCTTTTTGAGGGTATGTTTTTAACTTCTCCTTTCTCTACCGCTTTGTTGATACTTGTCCTATCGTTTAATATGTCTTTGCGATGATATCTTCGACCTATAGTTAGGAAAAACCCTATGGTTGTAAACATGTGTTTGAGACATGCTATGTTTGGTGGATGCAAATGGATGCAAGTGGTTGCTAGTGGTTGCTCGTGGATGCATGTACACATACATTAGGCACTAGATCGGCTCAATCACTTTCATATTGCATATAAATATGTGTGCATATTTAAGTTAATGGATTTATAATGGTTGTGTTATCATATGGATGCTGCATTTAGATGAATGGTGGTGCACGCATGTAGAAATAATATGTATCATTAGGATTCTTTTGCATACATAATGGACGCATGACACTACCATGGTTCGCATTAAGGAGGTCAACAGAATCAGTAGACCGCCTGATTTTGCATTAGATAAGGAACATATACACACACTTTTTGCATATGTTCATATGGCATTAGAAGTCTTTTAAGGACAATGGATGCCTGTGTTTGATGATTGAGTAGATAGATGACTGGATGATAGGATATACATTCTCCTTAACTTGGAGATTTCGGTGGCGAAATCATTTAAGGAGGGGAGAATGTAACACCCTGTAATTTTAAATATTAAAATTAACAAATTTAAGAAAACTTAAATTTTAGGAGAAGAATTAAGGGAAATGGGTTATGCCATTGCGTTCGTCTCAGAATTCTGCTTGGAATAGAGTCCAAGTTTTTGTAAATCGGACTTCGTATGAGGAAGTTAGGGCCTTCAGAAGTTTCAGGGATTTAAATAAATTAAAATAGCTCGAATTCAAATTCAAAATTCAAATGAAAACACAGAAGCAGACAAGGCGGGATTTTCCCCGCCCCAGGCTAGGTCGACCAGGGGGTCGACCTCCCCTATACAGGTCGACCTGGGGGTCGACCTCCCCTGATTTGGTCAGATCCGAGGCAGATTTAGGATTTTGCACCTGGACTTATTTTCTGGACAAATTCTTGGCCTCCTAACCTATTTAAACAACCCCAAACCCCACTTTCTGTCCACACCAAACCATTATAACGCTATGCTTCCTCAATCCTAATTAAAATAAGTTAAAGACGTCCTTATGCTGCTGGAATAGTTCATCTTCTTCTTAAAGCTTAGGAATTGCAAATCAGGATTCTAATACAAACGACGAACAAATAATTTTCTTCTCTAATCCGTCTTAGTTAGTACAATTTCATTCACAAAATGATTAATAAACTAATCATGATGAGTTATAATTTGGATTATGAGAACATGCCTGTTGAATCATGTGACACTACTTAATTTTGTTATCGCCTTTTTGTGAACATATGACAGTTTTGTTAAATTATGTTAGTGGATCTATTTCATATGACAAATCACGTATGTTTAACTTGATTCATTTTATGACAAAAGTTTATATGCGAGTTTGGATGTAAATCATATGCTAGTTTGTATGTGAATCATATGCAAGTCTGTATGTGAATTATACACAAGTTTATATGTGAATCAAGTATATATATGTATGCGAGTTAATATGTAAAACATGTGATATTAGTTTACATGTTTAAATTCATATGCAGTTTGTATGGAACCCACACGCAAGTTTAGGTGAAAACCATAGTCATATATGCAAGTTCACAATTTTATGTTTAGATATATATTTAGATCCATGGCAGTGCATAGTTTATGCAAATTTATGTTCTATATGTCCATTGCCTATGCAAGTTATTGGCTATGCAAATTTATGTTATAATTCTTAATTGCAAGTTAGATTTATTTTTATGTGTTATGCAAGTAGTGATGTTTCTTTTCTTGTTATGAGTTAGACTGTTTGCGAGTCTAACATATTTCATATTAAACGTACGAACGGCGTGGGGACATTGGGAAAATATTAAATATACATATTGAGAATTGGCATAAAATGGCTTTAAAGGCATATAATTAATTTGAGACATTAATTAGTATAATTTATATACCTGAAAATTATGGACATATTTTTTTTAACAATTATGGACATAGATTAATTTGGAAATTATTGACAATTTGAATAGGGATATTAATTCAAATTGGGGTTAAATAATTATGTGTAATAATAAACGCCTAAGACACGAGGTTAGAATCGTTTGTGGTATAAGACTGCCCGGACCCGCCCGGCAAATCCAGCAACCACAAACGGTAGTCTAATGTGAGGGGTCAAATGCATAAATTGAATGCGTAACAATTGTAAAGACATAAGGTTAGGCTCGTTTGCGGTATAAAACTGCCCGGACCCGCCCGGCAAATCCAGCAACCGCAAACGGTAGTCTAATGTGGTAGGTCTTACAAGGTTACGGTTATAATGAATTAAGTAACACTTAACCAAGATTAACATGTAATGGGACATGGGGTTAAGTGGGTGACATGGGTGGCATGTGAAATACGATTAGAAACACTTAACCAAGTTGAAACATGTAAGAAGACATGAATAACAAGGGGTTAAGTGGCAAATCCTAGTGGGGACCAAGCATAGGTGGAAAGCTTGTGTCAAGTATGGGCTCCCGTTTCAAACCAGTAACCCATTAAGTGTCTTTATGACCACGAGTTAGATCGAGGACGGGACACGCTTACTGGGTTTGATTGTAAGAGGTCAAAACGAGTTAGCGGTGGCAACGCAAGTCCAACGGGGTCATGTGCGTGTGTGGGCCCGGGCTGGTATGTAAGACGTTGTTGCATCGTGTATATATAAGCCGTGCATCTTTGAGTAGTATCAGGTTGCCACTTTAGGGTGTGATACACCCCACTGTGGGAGCAGCACGGGTATCTACGAGTTAGGGAGCCGATCGCATGGGGGTAGTGGGTACAACTAGTGGAGATAGGGGCAGGCGGCACCTATGAAGACAGCTAGGGGTACACGAAACTACCATTATGATTATTATATTCAGTAGGCGGGATCAACTTTTAGGGTGACTTGTATTGGTACAGTAGAGTAATTATCCTATAGTGATTAGGAACGCAATTAACGTTATCTTATTCCTCTTGTTGGTTTTGTCATGCCCATTTATTTCACTGTCATTCCTTGTTTTACCAGTTTATGCCTTATCCTAATTACTTTAATAATTATATTGTTAAAGTTATTGGACTCGCCAGACTTTATGTCTGACCCCCTTTGTTTTTGCCTCTTTTCTTCCTCCCCCCCAAAGGTTCTCAGGGTAGGACTAGTGCTGGTGGAGCTTGATTTGGATCTCTTTCTCTCTCTTTTGGAAGTGCTTCGATTGCTGAAAGTAAAGTTCGGCTTATCTCTTCTGTGGCTACTTATGTTGGGGTTATGCTTTTTATTTTATGTACTCAGAAAACAATTTGTCAAGATGGATATTAAGTGTACTTGGTTTTATTGTTGATTTTTGATGTTGTTGTAACCAAACTATTTCTCCGCTGCAATAAAAGTTGTTTTAAAATTTTCAAGTACCAATATATGTATCTGTCTTGTTATATTCCGTTATATACACCAATAATACTCCATGAAAGTTAATGCATTCCCTTTGTGAGTGACATTAATGGACGTGGGGTGTTACAATAACTCGCAGCGGAAAATAAAAATATAGTAGTTCATAAAGCTACTACATAAAATAGTCTCAAGGAAGTACATAAGTGACATAAATATAGCAAATGCATCAAGTATCAGACGAATAAATGATATATCAGTACATACCAATGCCAAATCAACTAGAATCAAAATAGCTGAAGGAAATAACAGATAACAGCTATAGCTCCAAAAGGACTCTAGCTCCAAAACAAGACTCCAACGCTGTGCTACTCAGGCTGACCCAAGCAAAATGCAAAGACAAAACACTCAGATCAGGACTAACATTCTCATAATAGAAATTTAACTCAATTGAAATATACAACTAAAACGCATAAATAACTTAGAAGATGTTTGGGATTTCCATCCTCTATGGATCCGATGAACTATATCATATAATACGCTACGCTATTATAATAATGTCAACAGGAAATATAATGTTAAAAATTGCGTAAGAGGGATTACCATTATTACCCTTGCACCGTTTATAAACGTTGTATTCTATACAGTACTATGAACTCCACTAAACCGGTGGGCTATCAGGGAGCACTCCATAGGTACAACGTAAAACAAATTCATAATAGGCGCGATCAAGGTAACATGACAAGGAACTCGAGGAAATACCCAGGGTAGGATCTACCAATTGCACTCCCGAACCGGTGGTGACACATAGCAACTACTACCGGCCACCTCGAACACACTCCCATAATCAAGGGTGGATCCACCAATCAAATCACTAAGTAATAGATATGGTTTGAAGAAGCATGTTCGATGAAGGGTGCAACCCCATTAATCAAGGTATAGCTCCTGTTTTAGTCATTTCAATTATGACTCGAAAGTCAAGGCTATTCATCATCGTTCTCTTACATCATTCCAGTATCGTTCGTCAAATCTATCCTACTTCGTTCTTGGTTCTCCACCATATACACAATTGTTAAAGTGGTATCGGTATTGACAGAGAGTATGTTAATACCGACTTCGGTCTCTTTAACAACCAATCACTTATTTCACACCGTGGTTATTTATAAATCAAATTGAATATTAAAATCACAAGTTATCAATAAATATCAATTTCCAAATATTAACTATAATGTAATTTGAATTTTTTTTACCATCTTTGAAATTGCTAAGTTAGTATAAGTCGAAATCATTTCAAAATTTTACTTTTAAATCAAAATAATTCATTTGTTAAGTATAACTTTATTATAAAAAATATTAACCTTTAAAATAAAATAATCTTAAAACAAATGCTTTTTTGAAACTTTATATCACTTGAAATTTTAAAATCAATTTATTCCAAAACATTTCGAAATCAACCACGGTGTCCGTATATAGTTTTCTACCTAGGGTCAAGTGATTAATTCAATCCTAGTTAATTCAAAATATATGGGTATGTATCACTTCAACCAGCAATCCCAACATCAATAAAATCGCTCAGGTCTATCATTTCAACCCATAATGATTTTTCCTAATCTATAAGATCGTTCGGGTATGTATCATTTCAACCCATGGTGATTTCTTAGACTAAGGGAACTTGCAGTGTGAGAGCAACAGAAATAGACATAAATGAAATATCATATAACATACATATCATCACATTACAATTACATATCACTAATTTTGTGTCATATAATTGTCATGTCATAACGTGTCATATGTGAGCAACTCATATACCAAAAATTTGCATTTCTACAAACAAGTCCTACGCATTTCAATGAAGATTTCAGTAAAGTTAAATTTACGGTCATGAAAAATGTAAGTCAAGTGTGAGATAAACTCGCCTTTTATGGTACGAAAAAAGATAACGGTACGAACGAAACAAGAGATGATGACGAAATATGAGCGCACTCAAAACCTAATCAAATCAACTACAAGCGGACCAAGTCTGTTCATGCAAACAAGAACATACAAAAATAATTTTTTTATTTACATAACTATATGGTAAAAGGAAAAAAATGTATAATAATAACTTAAACGCATGGAACAAAATGCATAGGACACCATGCACTATTTGTGTTGAAAATTGATGATTCAAATATTTGTAGAGAAGGAAAGAAATTGATCGATTATCAATCAATTAATTGGCTCGTATATGGAATGATATAAGAGGAAGTTTTCTTTTTGGAAGAAAAATAACAGGCCAATCAATCAATTAATTAAGAATCAATTTACTCAGGGAAAGAGATTGAGACCATGATTGCGCTAACCATTTATGCTCCAATCAAATATAGGAAGATATTATATTTATTTTTCTTCATGTCCAAGTAATCTAGAAACTTTTCTTCTTTATCTCCAATAAATCCCTCTATATAAATAGGGGTCATGTTATTGTATGAACACGAGCAATCCACCATTAATCTTCTCTCTATTGTAATTTTATGTACTCATTTCTTCATTGAGAAATAAAAAAGTTGTTGGGTCCGTGAACGTAGGCAAAGCCGAACCACGTTAAATTGGTGTGTTCTTTCCTCTATTTTCTATTTTTGTTCTCTCTATAATTTGTGCCACTTGATTTTATTTTATTTTTGGCATTGTTGAAATAGTTGATAGACTAGATCATTGGGTTTATTCGTTTTTCCACTGCCCAAATCTCTGATTCTACACTATAGATTGGTATCAGAACAAGTTGTCTTGTTCAAAGACTTTTTCAGCCATGTCAAATTCCGCAAAGAATAATGGTGGTAGAAGCGCTACAAATTATGGAGTCGCTAGATTTGATGGAAAGGGGGATTTTGGCACATGGAACATGAAGATAGAAGCGGTGTTGAAGAAAGAGAGGACATTTAAGGTTGTCTCAAATCCAGAGAAATTGAAGAAATTAGCACCTGAAAAGATAGAAAAATTGGAAGAGGATGCTCTTACTAGCATCCAATTTAGCCTTTCTAATGAAGTACTTAGGGAGTTTTCTCATGTGAAAACTGCTAAGGAATTGTGGGATGCTCTTCAGAGAAAGTTCTACGACAAGTCTCTCACCAACCGCATCATCTTACAACAACAACAACTTTATTCTTTCAAAATGAGGCCCGGAACAGATGTATTTTCTCGTATAGATGCCCTCAACACACTTTTCATGAATCTTCGTGCAGTTGATGTAAAGATTGAGGATGAGGCGCATACTGTTATTCGGTTATGTTCTTTACCTGTAGAGTATAACACTTTTGTAAACTCTATGATCTATGGACGTTCGTCTATTTGCTTAGGGGATGTGAAGACAAATTTGCATAATGAGATGTGGAGAGGAAAGTCAGCAAGCACGAGCATGGAGAACGATTCTAAAAGCCTTGTTGCACAGAGAGGAAGAAATAAAAGTAGACCTAAATATGGTGGAGGTAGAGCTAAGTCCAAATCTTAGTAAAGAGAAGCTCGGAAGGGAGTTTGTCATCATTGCAGAAAGCCTAGACATTATATTGCAAGTTGCCCCAAGTTAGAGAATAAAAACGAAGATGTTCCCCAGAAGGCTTCAACATCTATAGCGGAGACATCAGATTCAGATAATGATCCTGGCATTTTTACAGCTTTTGCCTCTCCTATGAAGAGTACTATGTGGATTATTGACTAGGGAGCATCCTATCACAGACACTTGATAGGCACTCTTTTTCCACTTATCGTCAGCTTGATGGAGGAGAGGTTCTCATGGGAAATAATGCTTCCTGACGCATGATTGGTATTTGAACAGTAAAAATCAGGATGTTTGATGGTGTTGTTTGTACTTTATGTGATGTCAGGAATGTGCCTGATTTAAGGGTAGTTTGATCTCCATTGGAGCATTGTGCAATTTTGGCTTAAATAGTGTGATAGAAAAAGATTCATTAAAAATTACAAATGGCTCATCGATAGTAATGAATGGGGTAAAAGCTGGGAAACTATATTTGCTGAAGGGTACAACTGTTGTTGCACGGACTGCTTCGGAAATTGATTTAGTTGATTTCGATTCTACCAGATTGTGGCATTTTCGTACAGGTCACATTGGAGAGCACAATTTAGAAGTATTAAGAAAGCGAGGCTTGATTGACGGTGTTCATCATTCAAAACTTGACTTTTATGAAGGACGTGTACTTGGAAAGCATACAGATGTTTCTTTTGGCATTGCAGAGCATAAGTCTAAAGATGTTTTAGAGTATGTTCATACTGATGTTTGGGGCCCCGCACCATGACTATCTTATGGAGGAGCCAGGTATTTTGTATTATTTGTTGATGATTTTTCTAGAAAAGAATGGGTTTATTTTATGAAGTCTAAAGATGAAACTTTTGATAGATTTCAAATTTGGAAATCTCTTGTTGAGTAGCAGTCTGGAAAGAAAGTGAAGGTTCTTCGTTCAGATAATGGTGGTGAATTCACTTCTCAAAAATTCATCAAATTTTCTGAGTCTGAGGGAATCGAAAGACGATACACCACACCAGGTGACCCTCAGTCAAATGGGGTTGCAGAGAGAATGAATCAGACTTTGTTGGAAAGAGCTCGTTGCTTATGGCGGACTACGGGATTAAATAAGAGATTTTGGGCAGAAGCATTATCTTTGGCGGTTTTCCTTATCAACCGCATACCTTCTACCGCCATAGATATGAAGATTCCTGAAGAAGTGTGGAAGGGAGAGCCTGTATCATATTCCTTTCTCAGAGTGTTTGGTTGTCTAGCTTATGTGCATGAGAGCAAAGGGAAGTTGGATCCAAGATCGTGCAAGTGAATTTTTCTTGGCTATAAGAAAGGAATTAAAGGTTATAGGATGTGGTGCCCTGCTACCCAGAAGATTGTTACTAGCAGGCATGTTACATTTGAGGAGAAGGCTATGTTGAAGGTGGAGCCTTCTTCTTCAATTAATGATGATGTTGAAAGGACAAATTCAGAATACCAAACACAAGGCAGATCATCAGACTTCCATACGAGTAAAAATGGTGATTCCGATGACACCTTGGTTGATAGGGAAGAGATGTAAGATAAATCTCAGGGTGGAGCTCAAATTCAAACTCGACCAACGTGACAGAAGAAAAGGCCTACATGGCCTGATGATTTTGTGGGATTAAGCATTGAAGATATTGACTTTGATGACATGGCAGCTTATGCATTAAGCCTATTTCATGATGAACCAACAGACTACAGAGATGCCATTAGTTCAGTTGATAGCTCCAGTTGGCTAGTAGCAATGGAGGAGGAGATTGAGTTTTTGCACAAAAATCACACCTGGGAATTAGTGCCACTTCCTTCCGACAAGAGAGCAATTGGATGTAAATGGATCTATAAGGTGAAAGATGGCGGCAATGGTGACTTGAGACACAAAGCAAGATTAGTGGCGAAGGGTTATGTTCAGAAGAAAGATGTGGAGTTTTATGATATTTTTTCCTCAGTTGTTAGACACACTTCCATTCGCATTCTTTTGGCATTGATTGCTCACTTCGAAATGGAGTTAGAACAACTAGATGTCAAGACAACATTCTTACATGGTGATCTTGAGGAGGACATTTACCTACAGCAGCCAGAGGGGTTCATTGATAGCAGCAGGCCATGTCATGTTTGTAAACTTAACAAATCTCTTTATAACTAAAAACAGTCTCCTAGACAGTGGTATAAGAAATTTGATAAGTTTATGATCTCACATGGTTACTCTAGAAGCTTCAAGGACCAATGTGTCTATTTTAAAAATGTAATGATGACATCTTCTATTCGTTACTTTATGTTGATGATATGTTGATAGCTTCTAAGAGCATGTCTAAAATTTTGGAGTTGAAGATGGAGCTCAGTAAGAAATTTAAGATGAAAGATTTGGGAAGCGCACAGAGAATTTTGAGGATGGAGGTTCAGAGGGATAGAAAGCAAAGAGTTTTGAGGCTCACTCAAACTCAATACATCGAGAAATTTCTATCTCGATTCGTTATGGAGAATGCTAAACCGGTGGCTACTCCATTAGGCTTTCTATTCAAGCTATCTTGAGATATGCATCCCACATTGGATGAAGACAAAAGGGATATGTGTAATATACCTTATTCTAGTGCTGTTGGTAGTCTCATGTATGCAATGGTGTGCACGAGACCAGATTTGACCCATGCAGTTAGTGTTGTCAGTCGATATATGTCTAACCCAAGTAAAGAGCATTGCCAAGTAGAGAAGTGGATACTCATATATCTTTTTGGCACTTCTTCAGTTGGCTTGGTATATGGTGGAGTAGATGGAGACATCTCTCTTAGAGGATACTGCGATTCAGTTTATGCTGAGGATAGAGATGGACAAAAGTCAGTGTCGGACTATGTTTTTACACTTGGCATAGGCTCGATTTCATGGAGATCAAAGTAACAGTCTATCATAGCTTTGTCGACTACCGAAGCAGAGCTAATATTGATTGTGGAAGCAACAAATGAAGGATTATACTTACTTCAATTGTTGGATGATCTTCAATGGCACAGCGGACAGTGGAGCTATTTTCAAACAGATAGAGTGCGATTCATCTTGTTGAGAATCAAGCTTATAGTTAACGGACAAAGCACATTGATGTTAGAGGTTTCTTTCATATGCTTGAGGAAGAACGAAGCAAGATCGAATTATTGAAGGTGGGTACTTCAGATAATCCTTCAGATATGATGACCAAGTCACTTCCAAAGGACAAGTTTGAGCATTGCTGAAACTTGATCAGTTTGCTTCTGGTTACTTGAGCGCCATGAGGCGCTGGGACCAACAACTTCTATGTTGATTGTTGAAGATGAGATGATGAAGAAAGATTGTCATATATGAATCAAGGTGGAGTGTTGAAATTGATGATTCAAATATTTGTAGAGAAGGAAAGAAATTGATTGATTGTCAATCAATTAATAGACTCGTATATGGAAAAATATAAGAGGTAGTTTTCTTTTTCGAAGAAAAATAACAGGCTAATCAATCAATTAATGAAGAATCAATTTACTCACGGAAAGAGATTGAGACCATGATTACGCCAACTATTTATGCTCCAATCAAATCAAGGAAGATATTATATTTATTTTTCTTCATGTCCAAGCAATCTAGAAACTTCTCTTCTTTATCTCTAAGAAATCCCTCTATATAAATATAGGTCATGTTATTGGATGAACGCAAGCAATCCACCATTAATCTTCTCTCTATTGTAATCTTATTAACTCATTTCTTCATTGAGAAATAAAAAAGTTATTGGGTCCGTGGACGTAGGCAAAGCCGAACCATGTTAAATTGGTGTGTTCATTCCTCTATTTTCTGTTTTTGTTCTCTCTATAATTTGTGCCATATGATTTTATTTTTGGCATTGTTGAAATAGTTGACAGACTATATAATTGGGTTTATTCGTTTTTCTGTTGCCCAAATCTCTGATTCTGCACTACAATATTTTCCAACGCATGGGACAACATTTGCATGCATTTTGTTCCAACTATGCAATGCATGTTCTCATTTTTTTAAACCTTTAAATGTATGACACAAAACATACAAACTGTTTTCAAGCTGAGGCATGCAACACATGCATGAAAAATGCTAACGTTGACTACGCACGGGACAAATTTGCTCCAAATTACACTAGAGGGAGGCTAAAGGTGACGCATGCCATATTCCCTTTTTCTCTCTTTTTTTTTTAACAAAACAAAAGATTTATTTCTTTCTAAAAAAACGAAAGCATGCAAGGATGGAATGGACATACTAAATTTGTTACAAAAGCATGCACAAAGGGACATATTCATTGGTTACAAATTGCCTGCTACATGTAGCATGCATGGAACCAAACATATGTTACTTTTATTTTGGACAAAATGAAACAAAATATATATGTTAAAGGATAAATGCATGCAACGGGTCCGCCTTGGGAGTAGGTATTAAATGAGTGCTTCGAATGTACAAAAGGTCTTCCTATCATGCGGGAAGTATGGAGTGACTAAGGCGATTATCCAATCAGGTTAGCAAGATAGTAACGAGGGGGTCCGCCGAGGGAAGGTCAAAAATGATGAGATGTCATCTAACTATCCTATAGAAAATAAGTGACTGCTTACTATCTCTTGTCTTATATGAGGCATGGTTATATACGTGAATGATGGAAGCTTTGGATTAGTAGGACCTAGTAGTTAGTGTACTTTAATTTGTACTAGGGTAGAATTAAACCACTGTATAATGTATTAAGTGACAAAAAATTCCACCTTAGGCATTAAGTGATCGTAAGTATTTGCCCTTATTTTACACTGGTAACGAGATCTTAAGTGGCTATACATAAAATAAGTACCCTCTTTGGGTGATAGATAGAAATTAGTTGCTCGCCGCTTAATTAGTTAATGGTGGCTTAAAGGCTTCATACTTATGCGTAAATGTTCTATGTTAGTATTATGATAACACTAGGTGTGAAATATTACTTTGGGTTTGTGGTAAGTTGTCGTGCGTAAATTCTAAACGGATTAGATTAGAATTACAAGCCCTTTTAGATGTAAGTTTTTGTTTTAACCAAACAGAGTATATTTGTTTATTGTAGACTGTGTTATACATTTTCTACTCACCCGAACTTGTTGTTCTGACCACTCCTCAAATCAATCCTCAGGTCATCTCGAGGAAAACAGAATTTAACAAGTGTTCAAGTTTGGTTTTCAGTACTCGTTCTATCATGCTCGATATCGATGCGGTGATATACTTCACGGTAGTCACCTTAATTGGTATTTGTCATCTTATTTTGTAACACCCCACTACCGTCAAGGTCACTCACAAAGGGAATGCCTTAAATTCGGTGGAACGTTATAAGTAAACAGAACAGAAATTTACAAGACATATATGTAAAGTAGTACTTGAAAAATTTATAACTTTATTACAGCAGAAAATAGAAATAAGTTTGGTTACATCATAAAACCAAAACCCAAGTACACAAATATCAGTCTTATACAGAATTCTTCAGAATGCATAATTTTAAAGCCATAATCCCCAACAGAGAACGCCATGAATAGGGAGAATCAAAGCCAAGCAATATTTCACGCACTTCTAGCAATTCAAGCAGATGGAACCTGAATCAAGATCCTATGTTTCCACCCTGAGAACCTAGGGGGGAAATGGAAGAAAAGAGGCGAAACAAACTAGGTCAGACATAAGTCTGGTGAGACCAGTGACTTTCAGCATATAAATAGATAACAGTATCGTGACATGTAAATAAAACTGGATGAGAGATAACCATAACAGGAGTAGCAGGTTAACAGAAGAGACAGAATGATATAGGCTAAACTAAGCTTCTTACTTGGTTTTCACTTCTCTGAACTAATACTAGTATAACAGAATTAGGTGTTGTCCTAATATCTAAACAGAAAACAGAACGATCTCTTCAGAAACACGATGCTAGTAATGGGCCTTTACCACCCGAACAGAGACAGACGTTTTCAGAAATAGAATGCTAGTAATGGGCCTTTACCACCCGAACTGAGATAGACGGTATAGAAACAGAAGCAGAAACGGAATCAGAGACGGAAACAAATATTTCCTACGGAAACAGAATGTTAGAATTAGGTGTACACTAGTAATGGGCCTTTATCACCCCAACAGATGGTACCACACAGAAACAGACAGGTGTCACCACCTCAACAGAAATAGACGGTACCCCAACATAAACAGACAAAACTAAGTGTACCCTAAATTCCACCCAAAGCGATCGGCTCCCTAATACATAATACCCTGTGCCGGCCCCACAGAAGGGTGCATCACTCCCTAATGTGGCAACCTATAAACACAGGCCTATTTACAGATGTTACGGTGTCATACATCCTCAGAGCAGACCGGATCCATGCATGCACATGACCCGGTTGGAATGCGCCATCAACACCCCTCACCATTATCAGAGTGAACCTCTTACAATTAGTTTAGTAAGCGTTCCCTAGACCCCTACCTAGTGTTGGGTCATAGTTTTGATACCAGAAAGGGTTACTGACTAATATGGGTCCTAAACAATAGATGACACCAGTAATTACCCCTCCTAACCTTGTGTCCCCAGACTAACAGATTTCAGATTAACTTGCTTATAGATTTCAGATGTACGAAGTTCAGATTAACTAGTTCTCAAATCAGACATACAAGTTAACAAGTTTTCAGACTAACAGATCAGATATACAGATTAACAAGTTTTCAGACTAATGGATCAGATATACAGATTAACAAACTTACAAATTGTTTCACCTAACCTTGTATTGGGCCTACAGATTTTCAAACGGGTTTATTAGATTCATCAGTCCAGTTGATTTAACCTTATCTACCCAGTATGTTTTAGGCATTATATTTGTCCTAGATTTGCATTAATTAAATATTAATGCATAGACCTCTCACATTAGGTCGGTAGCTTGTGGCCGCTGGATGTACAGGGCGGTTCCGGGCAGACTTCTGCCACAAGCCAGACCTAACCTCGTGTCTAAGCATCTTTATGCCTACGACCTCTCACATTAGACTAACAGTTTGTGGTTGCTGGTTAAGCCGGTTGGGTCTGGGCAGGCTTCTACCGCAAATAGAGTCTAACCTCGTGTCTCAGCATTCTTATTTTAGCTAAATTATTCATTCATAGATTATGCCAATATCAGAATAATTATGCCAATTCAACAAATTAACTTCTTTACAAGTTACAGCAGATTATCCAAAGTTCTATTAACATGTTTTGCTCAATTTTAGATCGAGCCTACAGATTTTCATACCCAAATTAACGTATTCAGTTTAAACAGATTTAGCAGATTAGGCAATTTAACATATTTAATCATCCTTTAAAATTCCATTGACATAACTCGCTTAATCATAAAATTAAGCCTAATTTTACATGCTCAAATTATGGTCATAATTCACAATATAACATATGCCCCAAATTCCTAGTTAAATTTACATAGTACAGAATATTCTTCAAAAACCCCAAATCATGATATACAATATGAATTATGCCAAATCATAGCCTTTGGTTTCAACGTCTGTCAAATATCCAAAATCCCCATTTAGGCGTATTCACAATTAATAGTTATCCTATTTTAATATAGATCTTTTGCGCCTAAATCATATATCCTTTTTCTTCCAAGTCATAGATCGTCATACAAAATATGTCCCTAAATCTAGATCTTAAATTACAACATGTATTACGTCCTCAAAATCAGATCTTGAATTATAACATGCATTACGTTCCTAAATTACAAGTCATATGTTGTCATACAATAATTATCCTTCTTCCAAATCATAAACCGTCATATACGGTATGCCTAGATCTAGATCTTTAAATTACAACATATGCCCTTTTCTTAAATCAGTCACAAATCAGTCATGTCCAATTATGCGTCATTCATTATTTTCCCCAAATTTAGCGTTCGTGCGTCAATCTCTTATGAGATTTATCTCATGCTCGTGGTATCCTGGCTATAGAACAGAAGGAAGGAAAAGATACAGAATAGTTACAATAATAAGATAGATCTACACAGAAAAACAGATCTGATAAACAAGAATATGCATAATCTCCAATTTAGATTTATAACCATGTCAAGATCATAATTAAATTTCATATCTGAAAATAACTGTACTCACCTTGGTTGGATTCTAAAAGAAAAAGGGTTGTAGTTGTTCTCTTTTAATTCTATTCAGATTGGAAGAAGAAGGAGCACTTGTTCTAGCTTAGGTTTCAGCAGAGTAACGACGCCATTGATTTATATTAATATGAATTAGGACAGAGTATAGGCGTAATGAAATTGTGTGGAGAGAAAATGAGGTTTGGGGGTGTTTAAATAGCTTAGGAGCAACGAATCTGGTCAGAATGGGCATCTAAATACAGAAAAACGAATCTATCCCCCGATCTGGAAATGGGGGGGAGGTCGACCCCCAGGTCGACCCCATGGTCGATCTGTTCTGCCCAGGTCGACCTCTAGGTCGACCCCCTAGTCGACCTTGGTCCTAGGCGGGAATTTTCCCGCCCAGCCCAGATGTGTGATTTGAATTTTGAAACTTTGAATTTGAATTCGGGCTGGTTTTTATTTTAAATTCCTGAAACTTCTAAGTGCCATAACTTCTTCATACGGAGTCCGATTTACGCAAACTCGAACTCTATCTCAAGCAGAATTCTGAGACAAACGCAAGTGCCTAATTCGTTTTCCCAAATTCTTCTCTTAAAAATTAAGTATACTTTGTTTTGTTACTTTATGTTCACAGAAAATACGGGGTGTACATTCTCCCCTCCATAAAGGATTTCGTCCCCAAAATCTTCAAGTTAAGAATAATGTGTCCTACCATCCAATCACCCGTCTACTCAACCATCATCCACAAGCATCCATTGTCCTTAGAAAACTTCTAATGTTGTATGAACACATGCAAAAGTGTGTGTATATGTCTTATCTAATGCAAAGATCAGGCGGTCTACTGATTCAGTTGACCTCCTTAATGCGAATTATGTTCGTTCCATGAGGCCAATTATGTACGCAAGAAATCCTATTTGATACAAATCATCTTTATATGAGTGCACAAACATTCATCCAAATGCAAAATCCATGTGATGAGTCAATCATTTTGCATCCAAAAAAATCGAAAATGCACACACATCCATATGCCGTATGAGAGTGTTTTTGAGCCGATCTAGTGCCTAGTGTGTGTATATGCATTCACGAGCAACCAATTGCATCCACTTGCAACCATCAAACATAACATGTCTCAAACACATGTTTACACCCATTAGTTTCTACCTAAAGGTCGAAGAATTGATCGATAGGATACGACCAAGTGATAGAAGCAAGTACAAAAGTTCTGTTCCCATTAGACATCGGTTAAGAGAATAAATCCCTAATTATCAAACCCGAAGACCGAAATCAACATCAGATTGACACTCAGAGAATTACTCCCATTAAACAATGTCAAAAATGGAAATCTGCTTCACGCTTCGAGTAAAAACCCCTATCCTTTTCAGAAATATTCAGATACTTACAGACTACTGGTACAGACCAGATTATCAAATGATTCTTAGGAAACTAAGCATGATAAAACCCCACCATATCCCACAAAACCAGAATGTATGCGTCATGGTCAACTCAACGCCTAACACAGATACCCTCAAACCCCAACTTATCACAAACAAATGAGTCGAAACCCTTGTGGGGTTTGAGACCATAGCGGGATCAGAAACAAGACTAGTATTAAAGTGCAGAGTCTCAATTACAGAATCAAAATGCCAGAATAAAAAAGAGTTTTATCTCAATAATCAGATAAGGAAATTAAATCTTCTAATGAAATTTTCCTATCTCTACCCTATCTACCAGTCACGTGAGCATCCACCTTCCCTCCAGAAGTAGGTTTTGCCCTCTTCCCTTGCCCACGTTTCTTCGGCCAGTCCCTAGTGAAGTGTCCCATTTCTCCACAGTTGAAGCAAGCGCCCTTCCTCTTTCTACAATCCATATTCAGATGAGTCAAGCTTCCACAAGTAAAGCACTTTTTCTCCTTCTTATCTTCAGACTTTTCATTCTTCTTTTGTATTCCCTTTTTGGGCCACTCTTTCTTGTTTTGTGGTCCTTCGAGCTTTTCTTCTTTCTTCTCACTTTTGGCTTCCTTTTCATGCATTAACGCCATGTCAACCAATTTCTCGAAGGTAGCCCCCATAGGAATGTGGGTCATAGCCAACCCATGTAGCGGCTCATTCAAACCTTTAACGAATCTCAGGGCCTTCTTCTCAAGTGTGTTCACCAAGTCTAAGCCGAATCTTTCCAACTGATTGAACTTGTTGATGTACTCCTTCACTGATGAATTCCCTTGCTTCAGTGTTAAGAACCTCTCCATGTATAGATTCTCTTCCGCTCATGAGAGGAATTTCATCTTGAACCTATGCCTGAAATCCATCCATGTCTCTACCGGACGCTCTCCATTCGTGGCCTCCCACCAAAACGAGGCTTCGTCCTTCATTAACCAAGCAGCTAATTGGACCTTCCTTCCATCTCCTATCTCGAAGATACCAAACAAATCTTCCACCTCCTTAAGCCAATTCCGAGCTTCAACAAACGTCTTTGATCCATGAAAAGGTTTCCCACCCATTGCCCGAAAGTCCTTCCATATCTTCGAAAAAGTATCAATGCGGAGGAGGACGAGGAACGTCTGCTGGGCCTGCGGCGGTGGCCCTAGCCTCTAGATACCTTCTGAACCAAGTTGGTATCAGTATGCCCTCGGGTATCTCAGGTAACCCAGACATGCTGAAAAGAAAATGAAGAGATTCAAAATGGAGAATTAGAAAGACAGATATATGGCTTTTGGGGATTATATTTTTCAAAATAAACTTTACTTTTGAAAATACTTCCTTTTTAAAACCTTTTTGAAAATAGTTTCCAAAAACTTTTTATCAAATCTGGTAACCTTCAGCTCTGATACCAAGTGTAACACCCCACTTCCGTTAAGGTCACTCACAAAGGAAATGCCTTAACCTCGGTGGAACGTTATAAGTAAACAGAACAGAAATTTACAAGACAGATATGTAAAGTAGTACTTGAAAAAATTATAACTTTATTACAGCAGAAAATAGAAATAAGTTTGGTTACATCACAATACTAAAACCCAAGTACACAAATATCAGTCTTATACAAAATTCTTTAGAATGCATAATTTTAAAGCCATAATCCCCAACAGAGAATGCCATAAATAAGTAGAATCAGAGCCAAGCAATATTTCAAGCAATTCTAGCACTTCAAGCAGATGGAACCTGAATCAAGCTTCTATGTTTCCACTCTGAGAACCTGGGGGTGGGGGGAACGGAAGAAAAGAGGCAAAAAAAACAAGGTCAGACATAAGTCTGGTGAGTCCAGTGACTTTCAGCATATAAACAGATAACAATATCATGACATGTAAATAAAACTGGATGAGAGATAACCATAACAGGAGTAGCAGGTTAACAGAAGAGACAGAATGATATAGGCTAAACTAAGCTTCTTACTTGGTTTTCACTTCTCTGCACTAATACTAGTATAACAGAATTAGGTGTTGTCCTAATATATAAACAGAAAACAGAACGATCTCTTCAGAAACACGATGCTAGTAATGGGCCTTTACCACCCGAACAGAGACAGACGGTTTCAAAAACAGAATGCTAGTAATGGGCCTTTACCACCCAAACAGAGACAGACGGTATAGAAACAGAAGCAGAAACGGAATCAGAGACGGAAACAGAATATTTCCTATGGAAACAGAATGTTAGAATTAGGTGTACACTAGTAATGGGCCTTTACCACCCCAACAGACGGTAACACACAGAAACAGACAGGTGTTACCACCCCAACAGAAACAGACGGTACCCCAACAGAAACAGACAGAATTAAGTGTACCCTAAATTCTACCCCAAGCGATCGGCTCCCTAATACATAAATACCTTGTGTCGGCCCCACAAAAGGGCGTATCACTCCCTACTGTGGCAACCTATAGACATAGACCTATTTACAGATGTCACAGTGTCTTACATCCTTAGAGCAGACCGGATCCATGCACACACATGACCCGGTTGGAATGCGCCATCAACACCCCTCGCCATAATCAGAGTGAACCTCTTACAATTAGTTCAATCAGCATGCCCAGGACCCCTACCTAGTGTTGGGTCATAGTTTTGATACCAGAAAGGGTTACTGACTAATATGGGTCCCAAACAACAGATGACACAAGTAATTACCCCTCCTAACCTTGTGTCCCCAGACTAACAGATTTCAGATTAACTTGCTTACAGATTTCATATGTACAAAGTTCCGATTAACTAGTTCTCATATCAGACATACAAGTTAACAAGTTTTCAGACTAACAGATCAGATATACAGATTAACAAGTTTTCAGACTAAAGGATCAGATATACAGACTTAAGATTGTTTCACCTAACCTTGTATTGGGCCTACAGATTTTCAAACGGGTTTATTAGATTCATCAGTCCAGTTGATTTAACCTTGTCTACCCAGTATGTTTTAGGCATCATATTTGTCTTAGATTTGCATTAATTAAATATTAATGCACAAACCTCTCACATTAGGTCGGTAGCTTGTGGCCGCTGGATGTGCCGGGCGGTTCCGGGCGGACTTCTGCCATAAGCCAGACCTAACCTCGTGTCTAAGCATCTTTATGCCTACGTCCTCTCACATTAGACTGACAGTTTGCGGTTGCTGGTTAAGCCGGTTGGGTCTGGGCAGGCTTCTACCGCAAACAGGTTCTAACCTCGTGTCTCAGCATTCTTATTTTAGCTAAAGTATTCATTCACCAATTATGCCAATATCAGACTAACTATGCCAATTCAACAAATTAACTTCTTTACAAGTTACAACAGATTATCCAAAGTTCTATTAACATGTTTTGCTCAATTTAGATCGAGCCTACAGATTTTCATACCCAAATTACCGTATTAAGTTTCAACAGATTTAGCAGATTAGTCAATTTAACATATTTAATCATCCCTTAAAATTCTATTGACATACCTCGCTTAATCATAAAATTAAGCCTAATTTTACGTGCTCAAATTATGGTCATAATTCACAATATAACATATGCCCCAAATTCCTATTTAAATTTACATAGTACAAAATATTCTTCAAAAAACCCAAATCATGATATGCAATATGAATTATGCCAAATCATTGCCTTTGGTTTCAGCGTATGTCAAATATCCAAAATCCCCATTTAGGCGTATTCACAATTAATAGTTACCCTATTTTAATATAGATCTTTTACGCCTAAATCATATATCCTTTTTCTTCCAAGTCATAGATCGTCATATAAAATATGCCCCCAAATCAAGATCTTAAATTACAACATGTATTATGTCCTCAAAATCAGATCTCGAATTATAACATGCATTATGTTCCCAAATTACAAGTCATATGCTGTCATACAATAATTCTCCTTCTTCCAAATCATAAACCGTCATATATAGTATGCCTAGATCTAGATCTTTAAATTACAACATATGCCTTTTCTTAAATCAGTCACAAATCAGTCATGTCCAATTATGCGTCATTCATTATTTTCCCCAAATTTAGCGTTCTTGCTTCAATCTCTTATGAGATTTGGCTCAGGCTCCTGGTAGCCTGGCTATAGAACAGAAGGAAGGAAGAGATACAGAATAGTTACAATAATAAGATAGATCTACACAGAAAAACAGATCTGATAAACAAGAATATGCATAATATCCAATATAGATTTATAACCATGTCAAGATCATAATTAAATTTCATATCTGAAAATAACTGTACTCACCTTGGTTGGATTCTAAAAGAAAAAGGGTTGTAGTTGTTATCTTTTAGTCCTATTTAGATTGGAAGAAGAAGGAGCACTTGTTATAGCTTAGGTTTCAGCAGAATAACGACGCCCTTGCTTTATATTAATATGATTTAGGATAGAGTATAGGCGTAATGAAATTATGTGGAGGGAAAATGATGTTTGGGGGTGTTTAAATAGCTTAGGAGCAACGAATCTGGTCAGAACGGGCGTCTAAATACAGAAAAACGAATTTGTCCATGATCTTGAAAAGGGGGAAGGTCGACCCCCAGGTCGACCCCATGGTCAACCTGTTCTACCCAGGTCGACCCCCTAGTCGACCTGGGTCCTGAGCGGGAATTTTCCCGCCCAGGATATATGTGTGATTTGAATTTTGAAACTTTGAATTTGAATTCGGGCTTGTTTTTATTTTAAATTCCTGAAACTTCTAAGTGTCATAACTTCTTCATACGAAGTCTGATTTACGCAAACTCGCCTCTATCTCAAGCAGAATTCCGAGACGAACGCAATGGCGTAACTCCTTTTCCCTAATTCTTCTCTTAAAAATTAAGTATAATTTGTTTTGTTACTTTATGTTCACAGAAAATACGGGGCGTTACATATTTTGTTTCCACTGTGAGTTAGTTCGATTTACTCTAATCGTGTTTATGCTTATTAATTGTAGGTAGCATATTTATACTCTCCACGCTTGGATGGGCTTGAGTATCGGTTTTTGTAGAAATTCAGGCATGAAAAGTGTGGGGTGTTACTTTTAGTATAAGAGCTTAGGTTTAGACGATCAGAGGAATAAATAAATTCGAATTAGTGAGGGAACATATTTAATTTTCTTTTCTATTTTTCTTTCATCTTTTTTAACTCGACTTTAACTAGTTCGACGATAGGTTAGTCCTGGGCATAATTATAAGTTATAAAACGACTAAGAGTTAAAAATATTTCAAGTTCTAGTATTCAGCAAATCCACATTTTAATAAGAGCACGAGGGTGGCATGTGGTGGATTTTGTTGATTTGAGCTTGGTAACTGGACAAAAAGCTAGCTAAAACTTAGATGGCTGCGATTTCTTGTGTTGGTTTTGTTTGCAAATTCCAATCAATGACCTTTTCTTAGTTTTAAACGGAAGATTCACATAAACGTGTCATCATAGTCTGGAATTATAATTACAAGATATAATTATTAGATATATCGTGTTTTGAATTCAGATAATCTTTTGATAGAATTATTCTTTTGAATCCTTTGTCTTAAATTCGAAGAAATTTTCCTTAAAATTATTTTTGAAATAAAAAGGGGTTTCGAAAATTTTAAACTTTGGTTTTCGAGAAATTGTTTAAATTTATTAGAACTATAAATCTAACCATGTTTTGTATTATTGGTTTTGTATAATAAACAATCTTTTTTGTTAAAAAGGAAGGAAGTTGGGAATGATAAGGAATACGCCTCAGAATTTAAAACTATCATCATATAATCCTTATGATTTTTAATATCCCTCTTCTTGGATGTTTTATGGAAATTAAGATAAATAACCTTTACAAGAATAAAATTCTCGATAATTTAAGATATGTAAGGGTTTTTCCAATTAGTAATATAAACAGTAATATAAATTAATAAACAAATCTATATTATGAGACCCTCAATTTATAAGAACAAAAATTTATTTTGAAAGTTTTTAATAAAATCTCTCAGAAAAGATTAAGGAAATTTATATTCAGCTTGGGGTATTTGATTTCGCAAAATCATTTGGTTTGATTGACAACTAAGTAAAGGGAAAATCAATTTTATTTTATGTTGGATTTCTAGTTGAGCTTTCTTTCCAAGAATTCGTTGTTAGTTGATCGCAACCTTTTGTTGAGACTTCCTTGAATATTTGGAGACAGTTCAGAGTTTGACTACGATCCATGATACCACAGTGATGAGGACAAGTATTTTTCGAATTCACATCAAATTTGAAAAGATGACGCGCGACGATTAATATTTTAATCCGCCCCTATAGGGTTGAGTTTCAACCTTTGTCCAAAGCCTGTTTAAAAGTTGACCCTTTAGTGTTATACCTAAAGTGGTCAACTAATTGATGAATTTTAGTACACCCTTAACCTAGGATTCAACAGTAAAAGTTGCAATCAAATTTCCCTCCTTAAACCTCTTTCTTTTGTCCTTCTTTCCACATCCACCCGAACCATATCTCTATTCTTCTTCTCTTTCTTGGTTGATGCCTCATCTCCTCCTTTTCTGTATTGCTTTGCATTAGATCTCATCCCACTAGTACTCCAAGATCTAAACTCAATTTCTTCTCTCTGATAATTTCTTAGACCATAATACCCACTTGCATTATTGGATCTTTCTCTTGCGATTCAAGTCTCATTCTTGGGGAGAAAGGCCATTTGGCTAGATTGGACTGAGCATAGGTTTTCTTTGCTTTAGGGCTAACAAAATTAGTCGTAGTAGTTGGACTTGCACCAGTCCTTTGATTCAAAATTTTAAGTAGGGTCGTTGTCTGTACTGCATCCTCCTTTGCCATGTGTTGTTAGAATAGATTTTGACGAAGGCAATCATCGTTTTGCAGGTGAAGGTTGAGCTTCCTTTAAATGTTTTTTTGAGGAGAATCTCGTTGGAATTCCTAGAGGCATCCGTGCTGTATGCAGACTTGAATTGTCCTTGGTTAGACAACGTTATGAGATTTTTCAGCAGATCTCTTTTTATGAATGTCGGTTTTTGAGTTTAGAAATCTAGGTTCGAACCGCCCATATTGATATGTGATTCGTTTAGCACATTATTCCAAAATTGGGACTTTGCGACTAGATTTCTCTTATAATGCGGGAATCAATCTTTTCTTTGATCCATGGTGTAACCATTATTTAGTACGCATCATATTTGATCTAGCTTGTTGTCCTTACATGCTGTTTCATGGAGTTGTTTTCTATATTTTCACCTATCCATCTTTGTCTTTAGGCAATGTTAGATGAATCTCCATATATGCAAGTTTTGTGGTGGATTTCTTTTGTCATTGCTAATTCTCTCTTAGAGGAGGTGGTGATGTGAGAACTCCTACAATACTTACAATACGAGGTTGAACATTTTGCACCAGGATATGACTATTCAAAGGTCATGGAAATGGTTTGAGCTCCAACAGCCAAGAAAATTGTCCTATTGTTTATGGGAAATGTTTTGGTGTTGTTGTTTGCTGTTGTCTTGTTCGTTTTCTTTTTCCAGCAATCTTCTCTTGACTTTATAGTTGTCCATGCTTGTATCTGCTAGTGCTATCATTGAAATCACACGACGATTAATCAGATTCTGTGTTTTAAATATTTTGAGTCATTCGTGCTTATCTATTTAAATGAAATCCCATTTTCTTATCTACTTAACAGTTATCTTAAGAGCTGAAAAGTGTAAAATTCCGTAGTAGATAAATTTTGGCAAAGGACATGTTTTTTTTGCATTGGTTCATCACGGTATATTTATTGTTTGTCATATATTCTTTTTAAGCTAAAATTCATTTTTTAGTTGCTAGTGCGGTTTCGGTTACCGCATTTTTGCGCGACCGACTTTCTTTTATCCCAACATGTGGTTTGAATCGTTTAAATTTCGATAAAATATTTTTTTGTAAATGCTATTTGAAAAAAAAGTATATTGAAAAAAATCTTTTTTCTTTAATTTTTTATGTTTTTGTCTGTTCTTACTTCCCCATAAAATACGATTTATGTATAAACATAGATTTAGGTATGGTGGCTTAAGAATATTTATACGTCTGTTTCATATAAAAATAGATGGTTTAAACATAGTATAACACGCGTTAATGATTTTTTTTTTTTTTTACAAATCTGATACGAAAAGTGAACATTACCAAAAAGGAATTTCAAATTTTGCATAAAGAATTTTTTTAGTGGAAATTTATCTTGATGGAATTTTTTTGATTTTTAAGCACATATAAAGAATAAGGAAGATTTCGAATGGTTCGTTTGCGTTTTTAGCGGTACATTACGAATGACATGACGTATTAAATACTTTAACGATAATTAGGAAAGGGCTGTTTTAGCCGAGGCAGCATTGTTTCCATACTTTGTCGACGATACGTGTAAGTTATTAGCTACGTCATTTTACGATTTAGAGCTCATGTAAAGCCTCCTTTGCATCCTACGGATGGAAACTCCATAGTATTTTAGAGCTATTAAGGTAAAATTCCATTATAGGAGGGGATTGGAATATTTGTAAGCAGGAGGAATGTTAAATTTCTCCGCTTTGATTTTCTTTTTCCGACTTAGGAGAAATAAATAAGAAGCGATTTAGATACATTAACGAAGTTGATGGTCGGATTTGGATGTAAAATTAGTTACTTCGCACCTCTATTCGTAGAAATGTGAGAGTTATGGATGAAAATATTTTCAAAAATTTGCAATCATATAGAACTTCTAGTAATTTAGGATGTTTTGCATCATGTTTTACAAAAGTGTTTTCAAAAATAAAATGCAAACATATAGGAGGATCCGATTCAAAACCATTAAACAGACATATTTTATAGTTGTGATGCATTATGTACACCGTGCACATGCACATTTGTTTGCAAAAATTGGGGGACATTGATTGGTTGTTTAGTTTAGGAAAATTAGGCACCAAAGCCATGAATTAATCATTGGTGAAATATTGGGGCATAATTCCATTTCAGGTGGGAAGAATGTAACAGCACAGAATTTTGGCAGTAGTTAATTTAGTTATTTAATTAGACTCTAAAAATCGATTTTTTTTCAAACAATGGAATTTAACCAAAAAATGTAACGATCCGAATTTTCAATCAATTAAAAATACGAGTTTAAATACATATAAGGAGATCTTAAAATGTATAAATATAAAATCAAGACCTAAAAATTGTTGTAAATAAATTAAAAATTTATTTTATATTATAAAATAGTTATAATAAGGTTATTAGATTTTTAAAATGATTATTAAAAAGAATAATTAAGTGCTATTTTAAAAGCCTAAAAATAGACATTTTGCAAACAGCCTTGGATTTCGACGAAACCAATTTTATCGGATCCATAATAATAAATTATTATAAGGTTCCAAATTTCAAGTCAACCGGAGTTAGTATGTGAGTATACGTAATATAAACGCAGGTTAAAAAACCAGTTACGAACAATTAATAACACAGAGAAAAAGGACATTTTGCAAACGGACTTAGAATTCGTCGGGACTAGGTCCATTAGCACCGTATCTTTGAAATTTAGCACAGTTTCAAATTTCATAGCAATCGAGATTATTATATGACTATACGAGTAGAAATAAGAAGATGTGGTGTTATTAAATTAACTAAACAACACACTAATAAGGAAGTATGTTTTCTATGTGGTCTCACTCCCTAACCTAACACAAGTGTGCTTCTTTTGAGTTGTCAAGCAATCTCTTTAGGATACGAACACTCACCAGTCCAAGTGCTCCTCCATTTTCTATTAAAAGAACCCTCCACCCTCACTTTTCTCTTCTTTCACTACACTTCTCCCCTTCCTCCCTTGCTCTCTCCCACCCACCGCCTACCCCAACCTACCCCACAGTCGCCGACGCCTCCCTAGCCATCATCACCGCTGGCGAAGCCTCCTCCTCCTCTCTTTGGCCCCACAAACTCCAAGCTCTCAAAAATCTCCTTTTAGCTCCTTTTAGATATTCCTACACCACATAACCTAGCTTACACCACCAACCACCACCGTCAGTCCCCTTAGTCCCCACACTCTCTACGTTATCCTCTTAACTCTGCCACGTCACCACCGTGGGCCCTACCAAGGCCGTGAGCTTTATCCACCCCAAAACTTCACATTTTCTTCTTAAAAACAAGTAAAGAACCTATCTTTCCTCCCTAAACTCAAGTTAGACCCTATATGAATGTATATATGTTTCTTCATAGAGGTCTTGAGTGTAAACGGTGTTCGTTTAGTTGCTAACGATGTTGCGGAGTAATAAAAATACTTGCTTTAAAAGTTAGACGGAGTGGAAAGCAATGGTGAGCAATTTATAACTCATGTTTGAATTAATATATTGCATATATGTTTGTTAATGTTGTATGTGGTTATATGAAAGTAATTATATGTTATTTGGCTTAATGTTGCATGTGAGTAGAGTTTTAATGTGAATTTTTGAAATTGGTTAAGTAATTGATATGGTATCGTAAGTTATTTGGAAGTTAAAACCATAAACAAAAAGATTGGTTCAATTGGATTATAACTAGGTTGAAATGTTTCATGTACATTGATTGGAAAATAAATATTTGCAGTAAGTTTGGGTTGTTAAGTGATTAAACAGTTAACAATTTAGTTTGGATAATTTACCATATCCAAAACGACAAAAATATGTAGTGAAAATAGTAGCTGAAAAAATTACTTGAATAACGAGTGTAAGGGATGAATAGTAAACATCTATTTGTGTTGATGCAACTTTGTCAATATAAAGCTGATATGGGTAAATAATTTTATGTGTCATATGTTGGTGTGTTTTGATATGGATTGGCTAGATAATAATAGTTAATTAGTTATTAACAATAGTTAATAATTTGATTGTAAAATGGTTTGGAATAGTGTTTAAGTCCTGATGATTTTCACACTTAGGTCGACAATGCCATATTTTGGTGCTTGATGATTGATAAATCCTAATTGGACGTTGTTGACATATTGAATCCATATAAGTTGAATTGTATGGAAATTAACCGAGCTTTATTCCGAGTTGGGAATTAATAGAATATTTTATTAATAGAATATCAAGTGACAAATAAAAGTTTGAATTTTGAATTCGAAATGATTTGGAAAGCTAGTTTAAATAGTTACGAACAATTTTTGTAAAGAAAAGAAATTGAATTAAAATGGTTTTCAAACAATTAAGGCATGTTTAGATTTTATTTTAAAAGTGAATAGTAACCGGAAAAAGTGAAGTTAGGTTATGGTATCTAAGAAACTTTTTAACAAGATTTCCTTTTTAAATCTATCCTATTTATTTTTCTAATGCACGTCATGAAAATTTGGGCATCAAAAGATGAAGTTTGAAAAATAATATTATTTTAATGATTTAAATAATATTATAGTATTCAAATAAAGGAATATTTGAATGAGAAGTTAGAAATTGGAATTATAATTTTCATAATTTATTATATAGTTAATAAACTATTTTGAATGGAATTCGATTCGATTTTTAATTAAAATAGAAGTTTGGTTTGAATAGAACTAGTCGCGTAGTAGTAATTCACGAATTTCGACTATTGACGTCAAATTAACATACTGGGAGATCCAACCGTTGGATTTCCCCCCAACAAAAAACATTTAGTTCAAAATGAAAAGAGTTTTCAAATGAATCTAAGAGTTTCAAAATAAAACGGTTAGAATTTGATATATGTTAAGAACAAAATTTGAATTAAAACAACGCTAGTGCCGTTATTGACTCGAAAACCGAATTTTAAGAAATGTGCTATTTTTAAATTATATAAAAAGGATTAAATTATGATAATTCATAATAAATGATTTTAAAGGGATTTGAATTGATTATACCAATTTTGGAAAGTTAAAAGGCTATTTTCCCGAAAATGGGTTGTTTTAGCAATGCTATTTACGATGGTTTTAAGAACGATTTACAGTTAAAAGGTTTTGTGATAACCAATGATATCCAAACGATTTGGAAATATATCCAAAAGATTAGGATGAAATTTTAAGATATATTTAGTATTGGAAGGGTTTAAAACAAAAGCTAAGTTTTCCAAATAAAATTGGAATTGAATGGAAATCGTTTTAGACATAATCGAGGTAGGTCTCTATGGATGAAGACCTTTACTATTTAACGAATTTAGAAGTTTTTGTCATTATTCCATTTATAATATTAGTTGGATAGGGGAATTTATATTGAGTATAAACGATATGATTTCCGTGAATATTTCATTGAAAATGAAAGTGTGATTTTGGGTTTATCGTGAACATGTTTTAAATAACGTTTGTTCTTTTACCATGTAAAGGAAAGGATAATCTTCTATGATGATTTGCAATGAAATATTTATTTAATTCGAATATAAAGATTCAATGAAAGAGTTTTCCAAAAAAACGATAAAGAGAAGAGTTTAAGAATTGCTTAAGAGAAGATAAGCGTGTTTTTCGCGCAAGCGATAACATTAAGAAATTATAAATACAATTTTGGACGAATGATATGATCATTGAAAGACTTAAATGAAAGTTTTAAAGTGTATAAATCTTTGATAAGATTTAAGGTAGTAATGCCCAAATGGAAAGAAAGATTTAAGTAAAATAATATTCCCAAAATGGAATAAGTCTCATGATATCTTGTGTATCCGTGTTGATTTTAAAGATGCACTACTTATTCAGAATGACCAGGTTTCGACCCATTGTGAATAACTATTCTGGCGTTGACTGTGGTTGAAGATGGGAGACCTACACACAGAAGGATTACTTGTCAATTCCTTGGGTGGACACCCAATTATTGGGTTATACCGTGACGGCGATCTGACCGTAGTTGGAGCGATTCAAATGCAAGGGATTTCACACTCAGGCGGGGTCATGGAATAAAGCCCCTTCGGTTTCGTTCAGAACCCAAAACGAACTTGTAAATGGACGTGTGTCGCACATTGTATTTTACAAAATAACTGATTGACATCTATTGATGTTATATCAGTTGGTGGAGGGGAATTTATTCTCTCAGCTTAACAACCTCCTCTGGGACTTATGTACTCATACTGTTATATATTAATAGACATCGATCATATGTTGTGAGTTGACAACGTGGCATGCTCAGTGCTGAGCTGATCAATGCTTTTGTTGAAAAGAAGAGCGTTGTGGAAGATGATCAAAGCATGGGTGATATACTGTAGCTTTGTGTTGAAACGTGACCTTAGAACTTGACAACCCGCGAATGGCCGATAATAGGATGATGGACGATAGAGATAAGGGCATGCATTCCCTTCTAGATAAAAAGTGATGCTACGGTATGGAGCCTTATCAAGTTTACTTATATGGATGATAGATCGAGGTGCCTCGAATGAATGGTCGGTCATTACCGGAGAATGTTATGTTCAAGTAAGATTCCAATCAGCCTATTAATACTGACCGGCTCTGTCGCTCCGAAGGACTCAATAGTTGACTCCTGGGACATCCGGCTAGAGGTGATCCGAATGAGATTAAGAAAGATCCTTTGCTTTGGTCGTTGTTGGAATCCAACTTCCAATATGAACTTATGTTTTCATTTGTAACCCAAGAGCCAACATAATGGGATGGGGGTATTATGCGAGCTAAGATTGATACGTTTACTTTCGAATGCGACTTCCACACCTAGACATTAATAATATCAAAATGTTTGTTTTTAAGAATATCAAGAATATTTGGTTATCATAAGGTAAAACTCTACCCTCTGGTATGCGTTGCATTGTGTTATGGGAGTTGAGTCTTATAATAGCTTCATTTTACAATGGATGAATTTCATAACTTTTGGAATTGTGCCAATGATTTTATGATATGGGTTATGGTTCATTATCTAGTTCTAAAACTAGTTAATCCAAGACTGACCCGAGTGTTTGTCGCTTGGGTTAGTTCCGAGTGTGTTTCAGGTTTAAATAAGGGGATGAGAAGTTTCCAGTTGATTCATAACAGCTGGAGTTCTTTATTAGATAAAAGAACGTATTCTACTATCCATACTTGGATGTTATGGATGGATGGTTTGAGGATAGTGGTTATACCTATCAGTGATATGCTTAACTCTGACAATGTAAATGTTTTCCACTTTAAAAGTTTCTGCTGTAATGATATATATTGAGTATTATATTTAGTTTTGTTTCGCTGTGTTTGCTCTGATAAAACCCTGATGAATTGAGTTTCCAATATTCGACTTTGCAGTACATGAAAACCGTGGATGTGTTAAGTATATCGACTCTCGAAGACCAGAAATTTGGTTTATCGTAGGACCTTCCAATGAAGATTACCTTTTAAACTGGACTTATATGGTTTATAGTCGGTTCAAAAGGCAGATGGACTTGAGTCGTCTCACAAAACCTGTAACGTTGCATTTGTGGTGGAATTTTGGTCAACTTTCATGTTTGGAACTTCACGAACGGAGTCCATATGAAAAGTTACGGACGATATACGAAAATGGAAGGAAATTAAATCAAAAGAATATATAATGAACACATATTATTTATAACCATCTCTCGCAAGGCTAAAACGACCCAGAGCGGTCGACCTAGGGGTTGACCTCTATGGTCGATTTTGCCCAGTGATGACTAGGTTTTTGAGGTATTTTATTATATAAAGCGTATAATAACAGAAGAATATTAATTAAAACTAATCTAACAGTCTATGGCCATTCTAATCCCTATAAACAAAGGGTTAAACCCCATCCTTTTGCATACAATTCTGAAGGCAGCTGCGAAGCTCTATCATTTCCCTCTTCTTCGAGTTCACTTCTAAATCAAATCTAAATATACATAAACAAAACAAATATAGTTTGAAGAAGATTAGAATAAGATTTATGTGCAAAGGGGATGATGCTGCGATTAGGCTTTCTTGCATTCAGATTTGTTTGTAGTTACCTGATTAGTTCATTTGAGATAGATTTAAAATGTATGCCTAAAAGTTTATCAGATTTTTTTATTATTTTGTCAGGTCTAAAATAATAGGTCGTGATTTGAACATTGGAAATTTGTAGGCTTACCTAGTTTATTATATTATTGCCTGCAACAATATTTAGGATGTTGCGGTTATTGTATACACTTTCGATTAGGAAATCAGTTCCAAAACCGTTATCAAATTTGTAGTTTTATTTCGGATCCTTAGTTTTGGTGTTGATTTGAGGTTTACGTAAATTTAGATTAAAAGATTATGCCTGTTATGTTTGATGTTGTTGGTGTTTTACTTGGTTATTATCGAAACGCCATTTTTGTTTGTTTTAATAAAAAGGACATTATTTCAAATCAGCAAGAAACATGTATAAAATAATTAGGAAAGGATGTGTTAATTTACGTATATTTCTACGTAGTTTATAATAACCATTCCAAAAAAATATATTTTGTATTTCTTGTGATTTGAAATATGTTCATATTCTCTTTTTAATTATTGTGTGCAATTTTACAATAACTACAGTAGTTAACCTTTCTATAAGTTTTTGAATCTTAAATAATATTAAACATAAAAAAGGTTTGTTTTGATCGTTAATTTAGACTAAAACATAAATGGTTAATAATAATAAAATAAAGTAACTACGTCAAGTGTGGTTATATATATATATATATATATATCCAAGTCTATGTAAATAATTGAAATATATTATAATAATAAATGCTTGTTATTGTTGTATGTTTGAATACTTTTCGTCTCTAAGGAAATATAATCCATAATAAATAGAAATAGGTATTATGACTATTATAACACCCCACCTCCGTTAATGTCACTAACAAAGGGAATGCATTAACTTCAGTGGAGCGTCAGAAGTGTATAGAACAGATAAATTACAAAACAAACAAAATTTAAACTGCAGAAAATAAATAAATAAAACTTTACTTTATTGATAAAACAACAACTTGTACAAAAAAAATTCCTGCACCAAACACCAATACCCATTACAACAAAGCATCTGTCTTGTTTAACAAAATAAAGAAGCATGAAATGACAATGATATTCCCCAATAAAGCATGAGCCAGCCATAGCTGTGGAAAGGAGAGTCCAAAGCAATACATCGTCTATCTTCGAGCTTGGAAAGAAAACAGAGCTAAGTGGTAATATTCCCTCCCTGCGAACCTGGGGGAGGGGGGGGGGACGGAAGAAAAGAGAGCGAAACAAAACAGAGTCAGACATAAAGCCTGGTAAGTCCAGTGACTTTCAGCATGTAAATAGGTAAAAACATCATGACATGAATAAACTGGATACCAGTCATAACCATGATAATAAGCATAACAAGACAACAAATGATGATCGTTAGATATGACAAGGTAAGATACACTGAATGCGCTTAGGCTCTTTCTCTGACTTCCTATTTTCTCTGCACCACCCAACTAGCATCCTAACTAGTGTCTTTTATAGAACGATTCGTATTCCCTACTAGTGTCGCAACTAGTATTCTGTGAAAAAGGATCTGTATCCCCTACTAGTGTCCCAACTAGTATATGTTATATAATAAGGTGATCCCAACCCCACAATTGTGGTAGCCTTCAGGTGTACATCTAGAATGAGGGTCTTACCTCAATCAGCCTATTTGCCATGAAGATGTTAGATGTACCCTTACTACCCTATCGATCGGCTCCCTACTTGTATTAATTTTCCTTGTATCTGTGTCAATCGGTCCTCTCTTGCGTGTAGATACCTTGTGCTAGTCCCACCATAAGTTGTATCAATCCCTATGATAGCAACCCGACACGATTCAAGATGCACAGTGTATAACTGCTGGTACCCAGTGCCTGCTTTTTCCACTCCGGAGTACGTACACGCCCGTAATCCGTCGGAACCTACACTGACGTACCCCTACCGCTATTTTGACCGCTTATAATCAGTCTAGTTATCGTGCCCACCCTGCCTAGTTCAGGGTACCGTGATACATCTATGTGGGTTACTGCTGAAATGGGTCCCCGTTACTAGGGTTTCCTAGGGTCTATTCGTATACCCCCAAATTGGCTAAGTGTTATCCATCCATTCAGGTTAACTTAACCCATCCACACGTCATGTCATGTTGGTTAAGTGTTTCTTATTAACTTAACCGTTCTCATTCATCATGTTGTAATTGGTTAAGTGTTTTCTATTAACTTAACCCTGTTCATTCATCATATTATATTGGTTAAGTGTTTCCCCTTAGCTTAACCCCATTCGTTCATCATGTTATATTGGTTAAGTGTTTCCCATTCACTTAACCCCACTCGTTCATCATGTTACGTTGGTTAAGTGTTGCCCTCTTATGTTAACTTAACCCTACCACTTGTCATGTTACATTAGTTAAGTGTTACCCTCTTGTGTTACTTAAGCCTACCACTTGTCATGTTACGTTGGTTAAGTGTTGCCCTCTTGTGTTACTTAACCCTACCACTTGTCATGTTACGTTGGTTAAGCATTGCCCTATCACACATCATGTTATATTGGTTAAGTGTTACCCTCTTGTGTTAACTTAACCCTACCATTCTTAGCATGTCTGTTCATTAGCATTAATTCATTCATTAATGCCTCAACCTCTCACATTAGAGCTGTTGTTTGCGGTTGCTGGATGTGCCGGGCGGTTCCGGGCAGACTTCTACCACAAACTCGTTCTAACCTCAGGTTTTGGGCTTAATGCGCTAACCTCTCACATTAGATCTATATTCTTGCGGTCACTGATGTGCCGTGCGGTTCCGGAAAGTCTTACACTGGAACTCAATATAACCTCGGGTTAGGCACGTTCATCTTTAGCCAGTTTACATATTTACTATACATGTCCAAGTCTAGATTTTATATGCTAATTATCCCAAATTCAAAAAACTAGTCATGTTCCAATTCCCAAGTCATGCCCAACATAAACAATTACAAGTTATTACTCAAAATAGGTTACACCCAATCTTCCTAAATTTGCAATAATTCTCATGCCCCAAAATCGCAATATACATTATGCTTGGCGTCCCAACCAATAGTTATGCCCAATCTAGATTTAATATTCCAATTTACGGTTTCCACCTAATCAGGATTTAAATTTCAATTTACACCAAGTTCGCAACAATAACATTTATACCCCAAATCACAAATTATAAATTATGTCCAACAATTTCACCGAATAGGTTATGCCCAATTATTTCACCAAATACATTGTGCCCAATATTTACCCAAAATATTCCCCGTATTCCAATCATTCGTATTTTGCGATTTCAGCCTGGGTTCGAAGGTAACCCAGGTTCACAAAAGAAAAAGGAAATAGGGGAAGAGAGAGGGAAGGAGCATAAAATAAGAATAGGAATAAAATTAGGCATGTTACAACATACCTAATACAAGAAATTTAGATCCAACAAAGATAGATTCTTGAATAAACTGATACAACCATTATCGCAGGCATAAGAATAACGTCACGAACCAAAGAGGATTATGAACCTGATGTACAACAAAGATAGGCCAGATTAAATCAATAAAAAAATAATCTCTAAGGGATGTTAAGTTATAGATTCCATAGAAGGATAGGGATAAATCTGAAAAGACTATCTTACGATCAGGCATAGACTTCGATTCATTTTATTACATGTCAAGATTACAAATCAGGTATTCAAATCTGAAAATAACGAGAACTTACATTGCTAGGATTAATAAAAGATAATTGAATCGTTGTTGTTGCAGAAACTCTAATTAGATGTTGATTAATCTTCAAATTTGATTATTGATGAAGAACTTCTAATCTGATTATGGTTTTAGAGGTTGCGGCTAAGAGAATTGAGAGTTCAACAGCATAGAGGCGTCATAAGGAACTTTTATGAATTAGGGTTAGGTCTAGGCACTAATTTCTAGGTGTAGAGAGTGTTTTAGGGACTTAAGATTACCTTAGAAGCCATCAGGTCCGTCCAGCGCATCAAAACACGTCACACGAAGCTGCTCAGCCCGCTTGGGCTCGGACCCAAAAAGGGGTCGACCCCTCCCCTAAGGGGTCGACACCTGTGTCGACTCCCCTATAGTGGGATCGATACCTGGGTCGACTCCCGCTTAGGGGGGTCAACACCCCTAGGCGGGAAATTTCCCGCGCAGCCCGTTCTTCTGATTACGGATATTTTTGAATTATTTTCTTGGCCGGTTAATTAATTTTAATTCTCTAAATTATTGTAATCTTCCGAGGCTCATAACTTCCTCATCCGTTGTACGATTTACGCAAACTCGGACTCTTCCCCAAGCAGAATTCCGAGACGAACACAATGGCGCAGCCCGTTTCCCCTAATTGTTCTTTTAAAAATTAAGTGTTCTTTAATTTGTTATTTTAATATACACAGAAAATTCAGGGTGTTACATTCTCCCTTCCTTAAAGGATTTCGTCCCCAAAATCTCCAAGTTAAGAAGAATGTGTCCTACCATCCATCATCCATTTACTCATCCGTTATCCATAAGCATCCAATGTCCTTACAAGATTTCTAATTCTATATGAACATATGCAAGGGTGTGCGTACATGTCCCAATACTAATGCAAAAGATCAGGCGGTCCACTGATTCAGTTGTCCTCCTTAATGTGAATTATGTTAGTGCCATGAGTCTAACATTTATGCAGTTATTCCTATGGTACTTCATAACTTCTATATGAGTGCACAATCTTCCATTCAAATGCATCATCCATATGAGATCACATCAAGTTTCCATCCATATATATATAATCCACTCATGCATATGCAATATGGAAGTGACGGAGCCAATCTAGTGCCTAATGTGTGTGTATATGCATCCACGAGCAACCACTAGAAAACACTTACATCCAATTGCATCCACCGAACATAACATGTCTCAAACACATGTTTACATCCATTGGCTTCTACCTAAGGATCGAGGATAGGACCGAGAGGATATACTCAAAAGATAAAGACTAGCATGCAAATAAACTTTACAGAAAAAGAGAGATCAAGAATATACCCTCAAAAAGGGTATAATGTGCGTATCTAGTCTTCAGCCTTCTAAGTCGCATCTTCTTGAGCTTCACCCCATTGTGCTCTGACTGTCTTAACTTCACGATTGCGTAGCTTCTTAATTTCTGTTTCCAAAATAAGAGTTGAAACTCATTTCATTGTCGCCTCTCGTTCCACCCCTTCTCCTTCTAGTATACTCGGCACTACAACTTCTGCTGTGTCATGCTAAAAAGGTCTTCCAAAATTCACTAGAGGGTATTCCATGTGGAAAAACTATCTCTTGAAAATAAACAGATGCTAACCATGATACCAGGTGTAGTTATTAAGGTGATTATAGGTCTCTACTTAACTTATCCATTGCGTCAACTATCTGAGAGTCTTTTTTTTGTGAAGTCCCTATTTGATTCAAAAGCGTAGGTCTTACTCCTAGCGATGCCAAGTACTAACTTAACCGAAGGTTTTAAAATCAAAGGTTGATATATACTCTGAACTTTTCCTTTTCACATAAAGAGGATTAAAGTCAACTTTTTTCTTCTTAAGGCATCTGCTACGACCTTACCCTTCCTTCTTACATCAAAATGGCGCCTAGTTCCGTGCCGCATGCATCCGTATATACCATAAACCTTTTACCACCGTAAGGTAAAAGTCAAAACTGGGGCCATTGTAAGAACCCTCCTCGATCGTTGGAAAGCGACATCACAATCAATATCCCGAGCAAAGGTTAGATTCTTCTTCATTAATCCAGTAAGTGGGGCTAATACCTTCGCAAAGTTCTTAATGAACTTCCTATATTAGCCCGCTAGTCCAAGAAAGCTTCTTACTTCTGTTGCATTCCTTGGGACCTTCCAGTCTTGCACCGCAACTACTTTTGTGGGATCTACTGCTATCCTTTCTTTGGACACCACATGTCCTAGAAACCTTACTTCTTCTCTCCAAAAATGACATTTTGGAGAACTTCGCATTAAGTTGATGTGCTCGAAGTGTATCCATGACTTCTCTTAAATGCAAAGCATGTTCTTCCTCGTTCTTCGAGAAAATCAAGATATCGTCCACGAAGACTACTACAAACTTATTAAGGAACTCCCTAAACACCCTACTCATCAAGTCAACAAAATAAGCGGGTGCATTCGTCAAACCGAAAGGCATGATGAGCCACTCAAAGAAACCGTCAGAGGTCCTAAAATCAGTATTGTCTATACTGTCCTCAGCTACTCTTAGCTGATGAAACCCTGTAGCCAAATCTAGTTGGGAGAAAACAGACGCACCTACAAGCTGATCGAACAAATCATCTATTCTTGGAAGTGGGTGCCTATTTTTTCTTTAGTCAACTTATTTAATTCTTTATAATCTATGCATAGGCGAAGTGAACCATCCGCCTTAGTAGCAAACACTACTGGAGCACCCCATTTAGAAATACTTCACCTAATAAACCCCTTCTCAAGCAACTCTTTAACTTACTCGCTGAGCCCTTCCTTTCCCTTGGATTCTTGTGTCATACAGGTAATGCAACTAGATTTGCATTGTCAACTAGATATACGCGGAAGTCTATCTCGCGTTTTAGGGGACAAACCCCTAACCTAATTAAAAACATCTGCGTACTCATGGACTACTCCAACGGATCGCAAATCGTCGATAGATGCATCAAGCAATTCTAGGTAGCTAAGCCGAACTGATCCCTTAGGATCGCACGAAATCTCAAGGGTATTCCCGAGGCAATTCAAAAGTCTAACTACCCTACTTTCATAATAACTAGCTAACCAATCTATGCCTAAAATCAACCCATAGCCCATGAAACCAAAAACATAAGCATTACACTTAAACTCAATACTTAATATAGCTATTCTCAAATCCTTGCAAAACAAAGGATAAATGAGCCAACCCACCAATTGGATTTGAGAGAATAATGAGATCTTCTACTATACAAGTACTATGGCGCAGAGACTCAACTATGGAAGAAGATAGAAAAGAATGTGAAGCCACATAATCAAATAAAGTTCTAACAGGATGATTGAAAAGAAAAACTAAACTTTCAAAAGAAACGTTCCTACCTCTCTTAGGTACACTAGCAGTGAGAGCATGCAATTGCCCTCTAGAAGATTATGGCCTTTGCCCCTTGTCCTTGTCCTTCGGGAAATCCTTGATAAGATGCCCTGCTTCACCATACTGAAAACAACCACCTGTCTTCTTCTTCCTACAATTAAATGACCCGCTATACCACATAAAAGATACTTCCTCTTGTCGCGTGATCTATTATTTCTTCCACCCTTCTTATACTCCAATCCCTTGTTTGTGATTCCTCCACTTTGGCCTCTTTCTTTTCACCTTTCTCCTTCTGCGTGGATTAAGCCATATCAACAAGCTTCTTATCATTGGGCTTGTGCTCCTTAGCCCAAACTCCTTTATTCTTATCCTTACTATCCTTGTGTAGCTTGTTGACAAGTTTCTCTAAACTACCTCCATCGCACGACAATCTACAAAGCTTGAAAAGAAGATTAGCCACAGGTGAAACTACCGCGGCTATAGATGTAGGTTGGGCACTACTTCGCCCTCGACATGTGCCATATTCCTACGAAACTATGGCAAAAAGAAAGGAAGAAGAGATTCAAATAGAGAATCAAAAGATAGTGCATATGGCTTTGGGGAATATTCCTTTTAAAAACAATACTTTTCTCTTGAAAAATGCTTCTTTAAAACATGTTTTAAAAACACCCCTTTTAAAATATTCTTTTGAAAAATCTTTTATCTGTTCTGGTAACCTTTAGCTCTGAAACCACGTGTAACACCCCACCTTCATTAAGGTCACTCACAAAGGGAATGCATTAACTTCAGTGGAGCGTCATAATTGTATAGAACAGATAAATTACAACACAGACAAAATTTAAACAGCAGAATATAAACAAAACTTTACTTTATTGATAAAACAACAACTTGGTAAAATAGCTTGTACAAAGATTGTTTTCCAGCACCAAAACACCAATACCCATTACAACAAAGCATTTGTCTTGTTTAACAAAATAAAGAAGCATGAAATGACAATAATATTCCCCAATAAAGCATGACCCAGCCATAGTTATGGAAAGGAGAGTCCAAAGCAATACATCGCTTATTTTTGAGCTTGGAAAGAAAACTGAGCTAAGTAGTGATCTTCCCTCCCCGTGAACCTGAGGGGGGAGGGAACGGAAGAAAAGAGAGCGAAACAAAACAGAGTCAGACATAAAGCCTGGTAAGTTCAGTGACTTTCAACAGGTAAATAGGTAAAAGCATCATGACATGAATAAACTGGATACCAGTCATAACCATGATAATAAGCATAACAAGACAACAAATGATGATCGTTAGATATGATAAGGTAAGATACACTGAATGCGCTTCGGCTCTTTCTCTGACTTCCTATTTTCTCTGCACCACCCAACTAGCATCCTAACTAGTGTCTTTTATAGAACGATTCGTATTCCCTACTAGTGTCCCAACTAGTATTCTGTGAAAAAGGATCTGTATCCCCTACTAGTGTCCCAACTAGTATCCTATGTTATATAATAAGGTGTTCCCAACCCTGCAATTGTAGTAGCCTTCAGGTGTACATCTAGTATGAGGATCTTACCTCAATCAGCCTATTTGCCATGAAGATGTTAGATGTACCCTTACTACCTATCGATCGGCTCCCTATTTGTATTAATTTTTCTTATGTCTGTGTCAATCGGCCCTCTCTTGCGTGTATATACCCTGTGCTGGTCCCACCATAAGGTATATCAATCCCTATGATAGCAACCCGACATGATTCAAGATGCACAGTGTATAACTACTGGTACCCAGTGCCAGCTTTTTCCACTCCGGAGTACATGCACGCCCATAATCCATCGGAACCTACACTGACGTACCTCATGCCGCTATTTTGACCACTTATTATCAGCCCTGTAATCGTGCGTCACCCTGCCTAGTTCAGGGTACCGTGATACATCTTTGTAGGTTACTACTGAAATGGGTCCCCGTTACTAGGGTTTCCTAGGGTCTATTCATATACCCCCCAAATTGGCTAAGTGTTATCCATCCATTCAGGTTAACTTAACCCATCTGCATGTCATGTCATGTTGGTTAAGTGTTTCTTATTAACTTAACCCTTCTCATTCATCATGTGGTAATTGGTTAAGTGTTTTCTATTAACTTAACCCTGTTCATTCAAAATATTATATTGGTTAAGTGTTTTACCCTAGCTTAACCCCATTCGTTCATCAAGTTATATTGGTTAAGAGTTTCCCATTAACTTAACCCCACTCATTCATCATGTTACGTTGGTTAAGTGTTGCCCTCTTGTGTTAACTTAACCCTACCACTTGTCATGTTACATTGGTTAAGTGTTGCCCTCTTGTGTTACTTAACCCTACCACTTGTCATGTTACATTGGTTAAGCGTTGCCCTATCACACATCATGTTATATTGGTTAAGTGTTACCCTCTTGTGTTAACTTAACCCTACCATTCTTAGCATGCCCGTTCATTAGCATTAATTCATTCATTAATGCCTCAACCTCTCACATTAGAACTGTTGTTTACGGTTGCTGGATGTGTCGGGCGGTTCCGGGCAGACTTCTACCGCAAACTCATTCTAACCTCGAGTTTTGGGCTTAATGCGCTAACCTCTCACATTAGATATATATTTCTGCAGTCGCTGGATTAGCCGGGCGGTTCCGGGCAGTCTTACACTGCAACTCAATCTAACCTCGGGTTAGGCACGTTCATCTTTTGCCAATTTACATATTTACTATACATGTCCAAGTCTAGATTTTATATGCTAACTATCCCAAATTCACAAAACTAGTCATGTTCCAATTCCCAAGTTATGCCCAGCAAATTCAATTACAAGTTATTACTCAAAATAGGTTACACCCAATCTTCCTAAATTTGCAATAATAGTCATGCCCCAAAATCGCAATATACATTATGCTTGGCGTTCCATTCAATAGTTATGCCCAATCTAGATTTAATATTCCAATTTACAGTTTCCGCCCAATCTAGATTTAATATTTCAATTTACCCCAAGTCCGCAACAATAATATTTATACCCCAAATCACAAGTTACAAATTATGTCCAACAATTTCACCGAATATGTTATGCCCAATTATTTCATCGAATACATTATGCCCAATATTTACCCAAAATATTCCCTGTATTCCAATCGTTCGTATTTCACGATTTCAGCCTAGGTTTGAAGGTAACCCAGGTTCACAAAAGAAAAAGGAAATAGGGGAAGAGAGAGGGAAGGAGAATAAAATAATAATAGGCATAAAATTAGGCATGTAACAACAGACCTAATACAAGAGATTTAGATCCAACAAAGATAGATTCTTGAATAAACTGATACAATCATTATCGTAGGCATAAGAATAACATCACGAACCAAAGAGGATTATAAGCCTGATTTACAACAACGATAAGCCTTATTAAATCAATAAAAAATAACCTCTAAGGCATGTTAAGTCGTAGATTGCATAGAAGGATAGGGATAAATCTGAAAAGATTATCTTACGATCAGGCATAGATTTCGATTCATTTTATTACATGTCAAGATTACAAATCAGGTATTCAAATCTGAAAATAACGTGAACTTACATTGCTAGGATTAAGAAAAGATAATTAAATCTTTGTTGTTGCAGAAACTCTAATTAGATGTTGATTAATCTTCAAAGTTGATTGTTGATGAAGAACTTCTAATCTGATTAAGGTTTTAGAGGCGGCGGCTAAGAGAATTGAGAGTTCAGCAGCATAGAGGCGTCATAAGGAATTTTTATGGATTAGGGTTAGGTCTAGGCACTAATTTATAGGTGTAGAGAGTGTTTTAGGGCCTTAAGATCACCCTTGAAGCCGTCAAGTCCGTCCAGCGCATCAAAACACGTCACACGAAGCTGCTCAACCCGCTTGGGCTTGGACCCAAAAAGGGGTCGACCCCTCCCCTAAGTGGTCGACACCTGTGTCGACTCCCCTAAAGTAGGGTGACACCTGGGTCGACTCCCCCTTAGGGGGTTCAACACCCCTGGGCGGGAAATTTCCCGCCCATCCAGCTCTTCTGATTTAAGATGTTTTTGAATTATTTTATGGACTGGTTAATTAATTTTAATTCTCTAAATTCTTGTAATCTTCCGAGGCTCATAACTTCGTCATCCGTTGTCCGATTTACGCAAACTCAGACTCTTCCCCAAGCAGAATTCCAAGACGAAAGCAATGGCGCAGCCCGTTTCCCTAATTCTTCTTTTAAAAATTAAGTGTTCTTTAATTTGTTATTTTAATATGCACAAAAAATTCAGGGCGTTACATTCTCCCCTCCTTAAAGTATTTCATCCCCGAAATCTCCAAGTTAGGAAGAATGTGTCCTGCCATCCATCATCCATCTACTCATCCGTCATCCATAAGCATCCAATATCCTTACAAGATTTCTAATGCTATATGAACATATGCAAGGGTGTGTGTACATGTCCCAATACTAATACAAAGTATCAGGTGGTCCACTGATTCAGTTGACCTCCTTAACTTCTATATGAGTGCACAATCATCCATTCAAATGCATCATCCATATGAGATCACATCAAGTTTCAATCCACATATATATATATATATATGTATATATATATATATATATATATAATCCACTCATGCATATGCAATATGGAAGTGACGGAGCTGATCTAGTGGCTAATGTGTGTGTATATGCATCCACGAGCAACCACTAGCAAACACTTACATCCACTTGCATCCACCGAACATAACATGTCTCAAACGCATGTTTACATACATTGGCTTCTACCTAAGGATCGAGGATAGGACCAAGAGGATATACTTAAAAGATAAAGACTAGCATGCAAATAAACTTTACAGAAAAAGAGAGATCAAGGATAAACACTCAAAAAGGGTATGATGCGCGTATCTAGTCTTCAGCCTTCTAAGTCGCATCTTCTTGAGCTTCACCCCATTGTGCTCTGACTGTCTTAACTTCACGATTTCGTAGCTTCTTAATTTCTGTTTCCAAAATATGAGTTGAAACTCATTTCGTTGTCGCCTCTCGTTCCACCCTTTCTCCTTCTAGTATACTCGGCACTACAACTTCTACTGTGTCATGCTAAAAAGTTCTTCCAAAATTCACTAGAGGGTATTCCAAGTGGATGAACTATCTCTTGAAAATAAACATATGCTAACCATGTTACTAGGTGTAGTTATTAAGGTGATTAGAGGTCTCTACTTAACTTATCCATTGCGTCAACTATTTGAGAGTCTTTTCTTTGTTAAGTCCCTATTTGTTTCAAAAGCGTAGGTCTTACTCCTAGCGACGCCAACTACTAATTTAACCGAAGGTTTTAAAATCAAAGGTTGATATATACTCTGAACTTTTCCTTTTCACATAAAGAGGGCTTGAAGTCAACCTTTTTCTTCTTAAGGCATCCGCTACGACCTTACCCTTCCTTCTTACATCAAAATGGCGCCTAGTCCCGTGCTGCATGCATCCGTGTATACCATAAACATTTTACTACCATAAGGTAAAAGTCAAAACTGGCCAATGTAAGAGCCCTCTTCGATCGTTGGAAAGTGACATCACAATCAATATCCCGAGCAAAGGTTAGATTCTTCTTCGTTAATCCAGTAAGTGGGGCTAATACCTTCGCAGAGTTCTTAATGAACTTCCTATATTAGCCCGCTAGTCCAAGAAAGCTTCTTACTTCTGTTGCATTCCTTGGGACCTTCCAGTCTTGCACCGCAACTACTTTTGCGGGATCTACTGCTATCCCTTCTTTGGACACCACATGTCCTAGAAACCTTACTTCTTCCCTCCAAAAATGACATTTTGGAGAACTTCGCCTTAAGTTGATGTGCTCGAAGTGTATCCATGACTTCTCTTAAATGCAAAGCATGTTCTTCCTCGTTCTTTGAGAAAATCAAGATATCGTCCACGAAGACTACTACAAATTTATTAAGGAACTCCCTAAACACCCTACTCATCAATTCAACAAAATAAGCGGGTGCATTCGTCAAACCAAAAGGCATGACAAGCCACTCAAAGAAACCGTCAGGGGTCCTAAAAGCAGTATTGTCTATACTGTCCTCAGCTACTCTTAGCTGATGAAACCCTGTAGCCAAATCTAGTTGGGAGAAAACAGACGCACCTACAAGCTGATCGTTCAAATCATCTATTCTTGGAAGTGGGTGCCTATTTTTTCTTTAGTCAGCTTGTTTAATTCTCTAAAATCTATGCATAGACGAAGTGAACCATCCGCCTTAGTAGCAAACACTACTGGAGCACCCCATTTAGAAATACTTCGCCTAATAAACCCCTTCTCAAGCAACTCTTTAACTTGCTCGCTGAGCCCTTCCTTTCCCTTGGATTTGTGTGTCATACAGGTAATGCAACTAGCTTTGCATTGTCAACTAGATATATGCGGAAGTCTATCTCGCGTTTTAGGGGACAAACCCCTAACCTAATCAAAAACATCTGCGCACTCATAGACTACTCCAACGGATCGCAAATCGTCGATAGATGCATCAAGTGATTCTAGGTAGCTAAGCCGAACTGATCCCTTAGGATCGCACGAAATCTTGAGGGTATTCCCGAGGCAAGTCAAAAGTCTTACTACCCTCCTTTCACAATTACTAGCAAACCAATCTATGCCTAGAATTAACCCATAGCCCATGAAACCAAAAACATAAGCATTACACTTAAACTCAATACTTAATATAGCTATTATCCAATCCTTGCAAACCAAGGATAAATGAGCCGAACCACTAATTGGATTTGAGAGAATAATGAGATCTTCTACTATACAAGTACTAAGGTTCAGAGACTCAACTATGGAAGCAGATAGAAAAGAATATGAAGCGCCAGAATCAAATAAAGTTCTAACGGGATGATTGAAAAGAAAAACTGAACTTTCAACAGAAATGTTCCTACCTCTGTTAGGTACACTAGCAGTGAGAGCATGCAATTGCCATCTAGAAGATTATGTCCTTTTCCCTTATCCTTATCCTTCGGGCAATCCTTGATAAGATGCCCTGCTTCACCATACTGAAAACAACCCGTCTTCTTCTTCCTACAATTAAATGACCCGCTATACCACAGAAAAGACACTTCCTCTTATCGCGGGATCTATTATTTCTTCCACCCTTCTTAATCTCCAATCCCTTGTTTGTGATTCTTCCACTTTGGCCTCTTTCTTTTCACCTTTCTCCTTCTGCATGGATTAAGCCATGTCAGCAAGCTTCTTATCCTTGGGCTTGTGCTCCTTAACCCAAACTCCCATATTCTTATCCTTACTATCCTTGTGTAGCTTGTTGACAAGTTTCTCGAAACTACCTCCATCGCACGGCAACCTACAAAGCTTGAAAAGAAGATTAGCCACAGGTGAAACTACTGCGGCTACAGATGGAGGTTGGACACTACTTCGCCCTCGACATGTGCCGTATGCCTACGAAACTATGACGAAAAGAAAGGAAGAAGAGATTCAAATAGAGAATCAAAAGATAGTGCATATGGCTTTGGGGAATATTCCTTTTAAAAACAATACTTTTCTCTTGAAAAACGCATCTTTAAAACATGTTTTGGAAAACATAACTTTTAAAATATGCTTTTGAAAGATCTTTTATCTGTTTTGGTAAACTTTAGCTCTGATACCACGTGTAACACCCCACCTCCGTTAAGTTCACTCACAAAGGAAATGCATTAACTTCAGTGGAGCGTCATAATTGTAGAGAACAGATAAATCACAAAACAGACAAAATTTAAACAACGGAAAATAAATAAAACTTTACTTTATTGGTAAAACAACAACTTGGTAAAACAGCTTGTATAAAGATTGTTTTCCAGCACTAAAACACCAATACCCATTACAACAAAGCATTTGTCTTGTTTAACAAAATAAAGAAGCATGAAATGACAATGATATTACCCAATAAAGCATGAGCCAGCCATAGTTGTGGAAAGGAGAGTCCAAAGCAATACATCGTCTATCTTCGAGTTTGGAAAGAAAACTGAGCTATGTGGTAATATTCCTTCACTATGAACCTAGGGGGGACGGAAGAAAAGAAAGCGAAACGAAACAGAGTCAGACATAAAGCCTGGTAAGTCCAGTGACTTTCAGCATGTAAATAGGTAAGAGCATCATGACATGAATAAACCGGATACCAGTCATAACCATGATAATAGGCATAGCAAGACAACAAATGATGATCGTTAGATATGACAAGGTAAGATACACTGAATGCACTTCGGCTCTTTCACTGACTTCCTATTTTCTCTCCACCACCCAACTAGCATCCTAACTAGTGTCTTTTATAGAACGATTCGTATTCCCTACTAGTTTCCCAACTAGTATTCTGTGAAAAAGGATCCTGTAACACCCCACCTCCGCCAGGGTCACTCGCAAAGGAATGCACTAGCTTTGGAGGGGCATTATTGGTAAACATGCATAATGATATAGCAAGGCAGGACATGACATATATATATATATATGTAAATAAACAGAGTAAGTAAATAAAACAGCGGAAGATTTATAAACCATTTCTAAACTCAAGTCTGGTACATCAAAATGTCACTTTGCCAAAATTACAAGTCTAGATAAATACATCATCTGATAAACTGAAAATACATAAGTACTATCCCCAATTAAGAGTGATAAACCATAACGGCTCAAGTCCAAAGCATATTTGAGCTATCCAAGGAAGCAGCTAAAATCCAAGCTAGGCTCCTGTATTCCCTCCCTGAGAACCTGGGGGGGGGGGAAACGGAAGAAAAGAGGCGAAACAAAACGGGTCAGTCAAAAAGACTGAGTAAGCCCTGCTACGATCAGTCTATAAACTAATAAAGTTAACATCATAATGGAAACTGAGATGATCATAGATAACAACATACTGGCATGATAAATCAACTACAAGACAGATAGAGGTGTCATCGCATAAAACAAGGTTAAGTTTTGCACCACGGTGTACTAGCAAACCAACGTAACAGGTATTGATCCCTTAGCCCAAACTTTGGCCCAATAACATGAAGTGACCTTAATAAAAGGTCCAGCCCACGGTCTAGTCGATCGGCTCCCTATAAACCTAACACGTCAAGTGTTGGTGTCCATATGGCCCACGTATGGTTGTAGTTAGACTGTGCTGGGTCCCCCTTTTGGGTGTATCAAGCCCTCAGATGTCAACCCCAGACACTTAAGCAATAATGCACAGCTCTATTCTACTGGTACCCGTGCCTCGAGTTTGTCCAATATCGGACTACGTGCACGTCCGTAGCCCGCCGAACCCGCACCGCTGTACCACTCGGCCATCGCCCTTTGGTCGCTTACATCTGCCTCAATTTATGTTATAACAGATTATTAAAAACACGGGTTGTTACATTCTCCCCTCCTTAAAGGATTTCGTCCCCGAAATCTTCAAGTTAGGAAGAACGTATCCTACCATCCAATCATCCATCTACTCAAAGCATCATCCACGAGCAATCATTGTCCTTACAAGATTCTAAATGCTGGATGAACATATGCAAAAGTGTGTGTATATGTACTTACCTAATGCAAAAAAAATCAGGCGGTTACTGATACAGTAAACCTCCTTAATGCATATGTATGTAAATCAGGCGGTTACTGGTACAGTAAACCTCCTTAATGCATATGTATGTCAGTGAAATGAATCCATATGTATGCAAATTCCTACCATAATTCATAGTATCTATATGAGTGCACATAACATTCATCCATATGCAACATCCATGTGGTAGCACAACAAGTTTCAACCATGAATAAGCATAAACACTCATGCATATGCAACATGAAGAGTGTGCGAGCCGATCTAGTGCCTAATGTGTATAATGCATCCACGAGTAACCACTTGCAAACACTTGCAACCACTTGCAACCATCAAGCATAACATGTTTCAAATACATGTTTCATCCAAAGGGTTTCTACCTAAGGTTCTCATGACAAGATCGACACGATAAACTAGATAAACTCCTTTTTGGATTACAAGAAATCCATTCAAACTTTGACATATAGTACTAACCGATGAGTCTTAACCCCCTTATGGAGTTTACAACAGAAATAAGATCGAGAATGGGACCGAGAGGATATATGCAAAAGACAACTTGCAAGCAAGCTCCATAGGAAAACGAGGATCAAGGATGCTCTCTTAAAAAGAGATATGATGCGCATATCTAGTCTTCACTCTTCTCAGTTACGTTTCCTTGAGCTTAACTCCACTGTGCTTTGACTATCTTTCCCTTCATGATTCCTTGGCTTCCTAACCCCTATTTCCCAAATTCGAGTTGGAAGTCATTTCATTATCGCCTCTCGTCTTTCTTTTCCACTTATTCTTCCTTCTGTATACCTGGCTTAAACCTACTATAACCTCATGATCTCATGCCAGCTCTCCAAAATTCACTAGTGAATCCTGGACCTCGTCATGCAACAGAACTCTTCTTGAAAATACCAATCCACGTTGCCAATTGCCCTTGTAAACGTGATTTTCCATAACTCATGCTTAATCGAAATGAACCATCCGCCTATGAGTGAGAGGCCATACCTAGATTCAATTGCCTACCCATGGCTTCCTGTAGGCTATTCCAAAACTGGCCAACTTCTTGAGGGTAAACCGTTGCTAACCATGATGCAGTCCTCTCGCTCTTCACTGGACTGAAATGAGCACTCTTCGTGAGTCTTCCTATTATGACCCTCATACCCGTATTCCCTTTCTTTGATCTAGGTAGTCTATCCACATAATCTATCGAGATGTTTTCACACTTCCCTTGCGAAACTTCCAATGGAGGTAATGGCCCAATGGGCTTCTATGACTTGGCCTCAACCTGGTGGCACAGCATGTATCCTGAAACCAACTCGGCCACCTCCTCGAGTGATGCGCATCTTCAAGAACCTACTCGAGGAACACATAATCTCTCATCGCGCCTTAGTCATCTCTTGTCATCTATAATATAGCTAGCGGGGTGTCTTAACATCTCACCTCAATCGACTGGTCCACGTTCTTGACTAACTGCGGGTCTTCTCCCTGTGAAACCCCCTTCTTGATCCAGAAGAGTAAGTCTAAGCTCGGGGAATGCTAACTAACTAGCCAAACGGAGGAGGCTTCTTACTTCAATTGCCCTTCTCAGAGCTTTCCGGTCTCAAACCGCAACCACTTTAGCGGAATCCACCGCTAAGCCTTACTTAAGAAGTATGTGCCCAAGAAATCCAACTTCTTTCCTCCAGAGTGGCATTTGGAGAACTTGACCTTCAACCCGGTGGCTCTAAGCGTATCCATCTCCTCTTTGAGATGTATAGCATGTTCTTCCTCGTTCTTTTGAGGAGATCAAATATCGTCTATGACGACCCTGACAAACTTGTTCAAGGACTCCCTAGACACCCTACCCATCAAAATCACGTAATATGCGGGTGCCTTAGTCAAACCAAATGGCATGACTAGCCATTCCAAAATCCATCTAGAGTCCTAAACGCAGTCTTGTCAATTCCATCCTCAGCCATCCTAAGCTGATGGAATCCGGTAGCTAGATCAAAAGAAAACAGATGCTCCTACAAGCTGATCAAACAAATCATTGATTCTGGGTAACGGTTACCTATTCTTCTTACGAAGATCAACACATAAGCGAAGCAAACCGTCCACATTAGTAACGAATGCTACTGGAGCACCCTACTCGAAAATGTTTCGTCTCAGGAAGTTCTTCTCAAGCAACTCCTTGACTTGCTTTCTTAATTCTCATTTCGTGAGGTCATGTGCCTAATCGGCCACGAAACTGGCTTGGCATTACCAACCAGATAATACGAAAATCTATCCCCAGATATCAGGATATTCTCGGACCACCCTCACAGATTGCAAACTATCGATAGACGAGTCGAGGGATTTCAAGATAACATGACATGACGGGACCCCTAGGGTTGCTAGAAATTTCTAAGGGTACGGCTGAGGCGAGTCATGAGCCTCACAACCCTATATACAAAAACCCAGAATGGCTCCAAATAGGACAACCATTCCATGCCCAAAGCCACCCCATATCCCCCGAAACCGAGAATATAAACATCCCACGAGAATTCTATACTCAAGACAGAAATTTTCAAATCCACTCAGACCATAGACAGGCGGGCAGAACCCCCAATTGGATTTGAAACACATACGGGATCATCAACTAGACTAGTACTTAGGTGCAAAACTTTCAACTAGATCAGATGAAATAAAACTATGCGATGTGCCAGGATCAAACAAAGTTCGAGCAGAGAATGTAAACAAAACTTTCAACAGAAACACTACCTCTATCATAAGATGGAAGAACGGTGTTGAGGGGATGAATTCGCCCTCCAGATAGTCCTGCACACTGAGTCTGACCTTGCCCTTGTTTCCTCGGGCAATCCTTGCTGAAATGTCCAAACTTACCACAATCAAAGCATTCGCCCCGCTTTCTCTTCTCCTTTTTCCTACATTCCCTGACTATATGTCCAACTGTACCACAGAAGTTACATTTCATATTCTTGCCCCGTTTCCCGGAATTTACTTTCTTGCCTTGAGATTCATTCGCCTTGACCTCTTTCTTGTCATTGCTACCTTCTTCTTGAAGTAGGGCCAAATTTACTAAACTCTCGAAAGTCGCCCCCAAGGGTATATGAGACAGGGCCAAATCATGTAATGGCTCGTTTAATCCTAGAGCAAAGTGTAGGGCCTTCTTCTGAGCTGTATCAACCAAGTCTAAATCGTCCTGAGCCAGTTGATTAAACTTATCTATGTATTCCCTAATAGTCATGTCCCCTTGCTTCAGTGATAAGAATCTCAGTCCAAACCTTCCTCTAAAGTCATCCCAAGTCTCAATTGGCCTAGTAGCGGTGGTGACTACCCACCAACGTGCAGCTTCTTCCTTTAGCAACCATACTGCCAATAAAACCTTCCTACGGTCACATATATCAAAGGAGGCTAAAAGATCTTCGGTCTCTTTCAACCAATTCCCTGCCTCTACAAAAGTCTCTGTTCCATTAAAATTCTTGCCACCCATCCTCTTAAAGTTCCTGCAAGTTTCCGCAAAATCCGCTTGTGGAGGCTGAGGGGGAAGAGGAACATCAGCTACGGGAGGAGGAGGAGGAACAGCGGCCTCGACTGGGGAGACAACATTAGGGACACCCGGGACCGGTGCCGTGACTTCCAAGTACCGACGAAACCAATCGGGTATCGTTACTCCTTCGGGCAAGATGAGATTATCAGACATGCTGGAAACGAAAAGAAAAGAGTTTAAACGAGGAGTCAAAGGATAGTGCTAATGGCTTTTGGGGAATAGCCTTTCAAAACAACTAGACTTTTTGGAAAATACTTTATACTTGGTTTTGAAAATAGTTTTTCAAAAGTTTTAAAAACCTTTTTATCCCTTCTCGTAAACCATATGCTCTGATACCATATGTAACACCCCACCTCCGCCAGGGTCACTCGCAAAGGAATGCACTAGCTTTGGAGGGGCATTATTGGTAAACATGCATAATGATATAGCAAGGCAGGACATGACATATATATATATATATATATATGTAAATAAACAGAGTAAGTAAATAAAACAGCGGAAGATTTATAAACCATTTCTAAACTCAAGTCTGGTACATCAAAATGTCACTTTGCCAAAATTACAAGTCTAGATAAATACATCATCTGATAAACTGAAAATACATAAGTACTATCCCCAATTAAGAGTGATAAACCATAACGGCTCAAGTCCAAAGCATATTTGAGCTATCCAAGGAAGCAGCTAAAATCCAAGCTAGGCTCCTGTATTCCCTCCCTGAGAACCTGGGGGGGGGAAACGGAAGAAAAGAGGCGAAACAAAACGGGTCAGTCAAAAAGACTGAGTAAGCCCTGCTACGATCAGTCTATAAACTAATAAAGTTAACATCATAATGGAAACTGAGATGATCATAGATAACAACATACTGGCATGATAAATCAACTACAAGACAGATAGAGGTGTCATCGCATAAAACAAGGTTAAGTTTTGCACCACGGTGTACTAGCAAACCAACGTAACAGGTATTGATCCCTTAGCCCAAACTTTGGCCCAATAACATGAAGTGACCTTAATAAAAGGTCCAGCCCACGGTCTAGTCGATCGGCTCCCTATAAACCTAACACGTCAAGTGTTGGTGTCCATATGGCCCACGTATGGTTGTAGTTAGACTGTGCTGGGTCCCCCTTTTGGGTGTATCAAGCCCTCAGATGTCAACCCCAGACACTTAAGCAATAATGCACAGCTCTATTCTACTGGTACCCGTGCCTCGAGTTTGTCCAATATCGGACTACGTGCACGTCCGTAGCCCGCCGAACCCGCACCGCTGTACCACTCGGCCATCGCCCTTTGGTCGCTTACATCTGCCTCAATTTATGTTATAACAGATTATTAAAAACACGGGTTGTTACAGATCCTATCCCCTACGTGTCCCAACTAGTATCCTATGTTATATAATAAGGTGATCCCAACCCCGCAATTGTGGTAGCCTTCAGGTGTACATCTAGTATGAGGATCTTACCTCAGTCAGCCTATTTGCCATGAAGATGTTAGATGAACCCTTACTACCCTATCGATCGGCACCCTACTTGTATTAATTTTCCTTGTGTCTATGTCAATCGGCCCTCTCTTGCATGTGGATACCCTGTGCTGGTCCCACAATAAGGTGTGTCAATCCCTATGATAGCAACCCAACACGATTTAAGATGCACAGTGTATAACTACTGGTACCCAGTGCCTGCTTTTTCCACTCCGAAGTACGTGCACGCCCATAATCCGCCGGAACCTACACTGACGTACCCCTTGCCGCTATTTTGACCGCTTATAATCAGCCCAGTAATCGTGCCCCACCCTTCCTAGTTCAGGGTACTGTGATACATCTATGTGGGTTACTGCTGAAATGGGTCCCCGTTACTAGGGTTTCCTAGGGTCTATTCGTATACCCCCTAAATTGGCTAAGTGTTATCCATCCATTCAGGTTAACTTAACCCATCCACATGTCATGTCATGTTGGTTAAGTGTTTCTTATTAACTTAACCCTTCTCATTCATCAATTTGTAATTGGTTAAGTGTTTTCTATTAACTTAACCCTGTTCATTCATCATATTATATTGGTTAAGTGTTTCCCCTTAGCTTAACCCCATTCGTTCATTATGTTATATTGGTAAAGTGTTTCCCATTAACTTTACCCCACTCGTTCATCATGTTATGTTGGTTAAGTGTTTCGCTCTTGTGTCAACTTAACCCTACCACTTGTCATGTTACATTGGTTAACTGTTGCCCTCTTGTGTTACTTAACCCTACCACTTGTCATGTTAAATTGGTTAAGTGTTGCCCTCTTGTGTTACTTAACCCTACCACTTTTCATGTTACATTGGTTAAGCGTTGCCCTGTCACACATCATGTTATATTGGTTAAGTGTTACCCTCTTGTGTTAACATAACCCTACCATTCTTAGCATGCCCGTTCATTAGCATTAATTCATTCATTAATGCCTCAACCTCTCACATTAGAACTGTTGTTTGCGGTTTCTAGATGTGCCGGGCGGTTCCGGGCAGACTTCTACTGCAAACTCATTCTAACCTCGGGTTTTGGGCTTAATGCGCTAACCTCTCACATTAGATCTATATTGTTGCGGTTGCTGGATGTGCCAGGCGGTTTCGGGCAGTCTTACACCGCAATTCAATCTAACCTTGGGTTAGGCACGTTCATCATTAGCCAATTTACATATTTACTATACATGTCCAAGTCTAGATTTTATATGCTAATTATCCCAAATTCACAAAACTAGTCATGTTCCAATTCCCAAGTTATGCCCAACAAATTAAATTACAAGTTATTACTCCAAATAGGTTATTCCCAGTCTTCCTAAATTTGCAATAACAGTCATGCCCCAAAATCGCAAAATACATTATGCTTGGCGTCCCAACCAATAGTTATGCCCAATCTAGATTTAATATTCCAATTTATAGTTTCCGCCCAATCTAGATTTAATATTTCAATTTACCCCAAGTTCGCAACAATAACATTTATACACCAAATCACAAGTTACAAATTATGTCCAACAATTTCACTGAATATGTTATGCCCAATTATTTCACTGAATACATTGTGCCCAATATTTACCAAAAATATTCCCTGTATTCCAATCATTCGTATTTCGCGATTTCAACCTAGGTTCGAAGGTAACCTAGGTTCACAAAAGAAAAAGGAAATAGGGGAAGAGAGAGGGAAGGAGCATAAAATAAAAATAGTCATAAAATTAGGCATGTAACAACAGACCTAATACAAGAGATTTAGATCCAACAAAGATAGATTCTTGAATAAACTGATACAATCATTATCGAAGGCATAAGAATAACATCACAAACCAAAGAGGATTATAAACCTGATGCACAACAAAGATAGGCATGGTTAAATCAATAAAAAAATAACCTCTAGGGCATGTTAAGTCATAGATTTCATAGAAGGATAGGGATAAATATGAAAAGATTATCTTACGATCAGGCATAGACTTTGATTCATTTTATTACATGTCAAGATTGCAAATCAGGTATTCGAATCTAAAAATAACGTGAACTTACATTGCTAGGATTAAGAAAAGATAATTGAATCGTTGTTGTTGCAGAAAATCTAATTAGATGTTGATTAATCTTCAAAGTTGATTGTTGATGAAGAACTTCCAATCTGATTAAGGTTTTAGAGGCAGCGGCTAAGAGAATTGAGAGTTCAACAGCATAGAGGCGTCATAAGGAATTGTTGTGAATTAGGGTTAGGTCTCATCACTAATTTATAGGTGTAGAGTGTGTTTTAGGGCCTTAAGATCACCCTAGAAGCCATCAGTTCTGTCCAGCGAATCAAAACACGTCACACGAAGCTGCTCAGCCCGCTTGGGCTCGGAACCGGAAGGGGTCGACCCCTCCCCTAAGGGGTCGACTCCCCCTTAGGGGGGTTGACACCCTTAGGCGGGAAATTTCCTGCCCAGCCCGCTCTTCTGATTTTGGAGGTTTTTGATTTATTTTCTAGGCTGGTTAATTAATTATTTTATTCTCTAAATTCTTGTAATCTTCCGAGGCTCATAACTTCCTCATCCGTTGTCCAATTTACGCAAAATCAGACTCTTCCCTAAGCAGAATTCCGAGACAAATGCAATGGCGTAGCCCGTTTCTTCTAATTCTTCATTTAGAAATTAAGTGTTCTTTAATTTGTTATTTTAGTATACATAGAAAATTCAGGGTGTTACAACTATTATAGCAATAAATGAGTTTGATTTTCTATAAACAAGGTCATAAATAAAATAAGGAACACTGTAATCATCTTCGATTAAGGAAATGAATTTAACATGTCAAATGGTTGCAATCTAAATTATGTTAGGAATAAGATTTGTAGCTCCAATTTGGAAAGTAAATAAATAAAAACTATATATATATATATATATGCAAACAAGAATTAAACCGAATTACTTCAATATCATCTTCCATCTCGAAACGCTCGCAAATCTTAATGAATATCTCCTTTCCACTGCAGCTGCCTAATTCAGGCAACTCCTTAGCTATCGTGGCCAGATATTCAACAGTTAGTCACTGTATTGGCAAGGAGATCAGCACTAACGTGGAGTGTCTTGGCTTTCAGCAACTCTCTTCAGGTTTGATTTGATTTCGCATTTTGGCACAAGTGCATGTAATGGATCTTATTGGCCTTTTGGGTTTTCAATGAACTTCAAGACTCGTCTTGTTGGTAGTTTGTTCTTGTCAGTAGTTTTTTATATGTCTTTGTGTTTCGATGTTAAGATGTTTAGTTTCTGCTGCTGTTAGAGCTTAGTTCTTGCGATTTTATAATTTGTTGTGGATGATTTCACTGACTATGTCTGGAGTTATTATTAGAATCATCACCATGTAAGTTGGCTTTGAAAGAGATGCGCAAGCACTGACCATTGCTGTCGTCTTGGTGGCGAACCTGCTTATGCTCTCAGTTTTGTGGTTTGGTGTTTTTGTTTGCTGTTTTTATGTAAGTTTATGGTTCAAAAATGCAAAGTCGAGGGTTAGATGTTCTAGTACTTTGTGGACATGGTATGCCTTCGACATAGGTGATGCATTTACACTCGATGTTGTTAGGCTCTGTGATTGTCATCTCCTCCTACGCTAGATTTAGACTTTTTGGCCATTTAATGGGATTTCTAGCCTAGCATCAGTACTTGTCTGGGAGCCTTACAAATGTTATCTCGTGCTGCTTCATTTGATGTGGAGCATATGTTCCTCTGTATTGAATCTTACTAACTATTTCTTGCTGTGCCCATGAAATTGTACACAACAACTGTACGAACCTTATAACTATATTTTACATGTTGTGTACTTATGTCATCCAATTTCTTTTTGAAATATTTAATATAACATGTAATTTCCTCCCTGTATGGAGTGATATAGTAGTTTTGTAGCTTAAACTAGCTCCTGGACTTTAATATAGTTTAGATTCAGTGGACGACCCATTGTAATTGTCGTTGACAGTGGGCGGTCCACCTTAAAAACCGATGTAGCTGACTGTCAACCACAATCACCTGTTCTTTTTGTATTTTTTATTATTGGTTATATTAAAAAGGTGTTTGCGGTCACCTTAAAAACCGATTGGCTTTGCCAAATTATAATTGAATTAAACTGAATTATAGTAGTATAGAAAAGTTTATGGAGCTAAAATAAATAGATTAGAACTTAAAACATGATTGATATAAATAGGAAATTAAATGCCTTAGGAAAATATGACTATTTGTGTCATAAATGGCACTTAATATGTTAATTGATTACTTATAAAATCTGATTGTTAGGGTCATTAGTGGCAGATAAACAACTATAACAAAAAAAGGAATAGAAAAAGGAAACTAATGGGGATTGGCTAGCATAGCAAATGCTAAGTCCAACAAGTAAACCAATAGATAAATTCCTAATATAGGAGGTTATAAACTCCTAGAAAATCTCAAAGTAATATAATTTGAAATAGGAGTTGGAATTAGCAGGTTAATGATGCGAGGTCAGTTGCCTAATGTAACACCCCACCTCCGCTAGGGTCACTCTTTCGGGGGCACTAGCTTTCTGGGGGGCGTTAGAACTGGGTAAGCATGCATAATGATATATCAAGGCAGAACAAGAACATAAATACATATGTAAAACAGAGTAAACAGCGGAATATCTCAAACCATCTCAAAACAAGTCTAGTACATCATAAAGTCAACTGCCAAAATAAACATGTCTAGTTCATCATAAACAGAAATACTGAAATACATAGTTGCTATCCCCAAAATAAAGATGATAAACCATAGCGACCTCAATGTCCAGGCATACATGAGCTATCCAGCAAACAAGCAAGCGATCCAAGCTAAGCACCACTATTCCCTCCCTGAGAACCTGGGGGGGGGGGGGGGACGGAAGAAAAGAAGCGAAAGAAAACAGGTCAGTCAAAAAGACTGGTAAGCCCTACTACGATCAGTCTATAAACTAATAAAGCTAACATCATGATGGAAACTGAGATGAACATACTGGCAATAGATAAAGGTGTCATCACATAAAGAAGAATAAGCTTTGCACCACAGTGTACTAGCAAACTAACATAACAGGTATTGATCCCTCAGCCCAAAACTTTGGCCCAATATCATGAAGTGACCTTAATACAAGGTCCAGCCCAACGGTCTAGTCGATCGGCTCCCTATAAACCTAACACGTTAAGTGTTGGTGCCCATACGGCCCACATATGGTTGTAGTCAGACTGTGCCGGGTCCACCTTCGGGTGTATCAAGCCCTCGGGTGCCAACCCCAGACACCTAAGCAATAATGCACAGTCTAAACCTACTGGTACCCGTGCCTCGAGTTTGTCCAACACCGGACTACGTGCACGTCCGTAGCCCGCCTGGACCCGCACCGCTGTACCACTCATCCGTCGCTTTGGTCGCTTACATCCGTCCAGTAATCGTGCCCCCGCCCTAGCCTAGCCTCTAGGGTTGTGAATGATACCCAACTGGGATTACTGCTGGAACAGACCACGTTGCTAGGGTTTTCTAAGAGGGTTAAGTGTGGTTTAACCCCTCACTAATCATGGATTAAATTAGTTAAGTGTAACCAACAGTTCACCACTTAACCCCATTTAATCCCTCGTATCCCCAAAATTGGTTAAGTATTAGTGGGCCATGACTTAACCCTAACCATGAGGCATTAATTAATTTAATGCACCCAACCTCTCACATTAGACCTTGTTGTGGTTACTAGTTAGGCCGGGCGGGTCCGGGTAGGTTTACGCCACAACTTAGTCTAACCTCGGGTCTCACGTGCAACATGACCAACTACCCACATTGGGTCCTATTGCTTGTAGCCACTAGTTAAGCCGGTCGGTTCCGGGTAGATTTATGCTACAAACTCAACCCAACCTCGAGTTGGCCACACTTATGTTTTCTAAGTGTCATGTCCACTTTATTTTCAAAACATCATTACAAGTTTAACAAATACTTGGGTAGACCTAACTTAATAGGTAAATTCCCAAGGGGTAGACCTAACTTAATAGGTAAATTCCCAATCTTATATTTTCATGTATTTTAAGTTTTACCCAAACCCCCCAACGTCATTCTATCGCTTACATATTCGTTATAACGCATAAAGGATAGAAAGAGGGAGCTTGACACAACATACATGATGAATCTTACATATCATAATAAACATGCATAACATGTTGGACTTGCATAAACATGCATAACTTGTCAAACTTGCAAATCATGGCATAGTGAACTTGCATAAACATGCATAACTTGTTAAACTTGCAAATCATAGCATAGTGAACTTGCATAAACATGCATAACTTGTTAAACTTGCAAATCATAGCATAGTGAACTTGCATAAACATGCATAACTTATTAAACATGCATAACATAGCATAGTGAACTCGCATAAGCATGCATAACTTATTAAACATGCATAACATAGCATAGTGAACTCGCATAAGCATGCATAACTTATTAAACATGCATAAATCCCAACTTTCATCACATATTAACTTTAGAGTTTCTAAAATGAAGGTAAGAGGGCTTACAAATATTATGAAGACACAAATCCACTAATAAAGATTGAGAAGCCCTTTATGCAAGCATATAAAAACCCAAAACAAAGCTCCAATTAACAAAAATCCCAAAAACTCTAGCTTAGCAAATAAAACTTGCAACTTGATGATGTATGCAAGCTAATGATCATTCATACAACTTAGAAATGCTTGTATGAACATCATAATCTTCGTAGGAATGATTTATGAAGAGGTTGGAGGCTAGGGTTTTTAAGTGGAGGCCATTTGAGAAATCAATTTGACATAGTTTGGTTGCTAGATTGAATAATGAGGTTTTAGGGTAGGATTAGGGTCTTATTTATAGAAGATTAGAGTGTTTTTAGCCCTAGGATTAACCCTAGGTTAGTTTAGGTCCGTCAGATTTCGGAATTCTCTAGAACCAAGCCACAAGACCAGACCAAGACCCAAAATGGTGCGCCAGGCAAAACTGCCCGGCCACCCTGTGTCGACAGGGCTGTCGACAGGGCTGTCGACACCCTGGGGACCCTGTCGACATGCCTGTCGACATGGGGGTCCTGGCGGGAGTTTTTCCCGCCTGACTCCAGTTAGCCCTAATCCTTGTTTTTAATTTAAAATTTAAATCTGTTTTTATTATGGAAATTTCTGAAAACTTCCATGGGCCTTAACTGGGTCATACGGACTCCGATTTTCGAAAACTCGGACTCTATTTCGCGTATTTTTCCGAGACGAACGCAATGGCATAGCTTGTTTCCCTTGATTCGGATTTTTAAATTAAATTCTGCCTCGATTTATGTTATAACAGGTTATTGAAAATACGGGTTGTTACATTCTCCCCTCCTTAAAGGATTTCGTCCCCGAAATCTTCAAGTTAGGAAGAACGTATCCTATCATCCAATCATCCATCTACTCAAAGCATCATCCACGAGCAATCATTGTCCTTAAAAGATTCTAAATGCTGTATGAACATATGCAAAGGTGTGTGTATATGTACTTATCTAATGCAAAGATCAATGCAAAATATGTTAGTGAAATGTATCCACATGTATGCAATTCCTAACATAATGTATAATATCTATATGTGTGCACATAACATACACCCATATGCAACATCCATGTGATAACACGAAATTTTCATCCATGAATAAGCATAAACACTCATGCATATGCAATATGAGGAGTGTGCGAGCCGATCTAGTGCCTAATGTGTATCATGCATCCACGAGTAACCACTTGCAAACACTTGCAACCACTTGCAACCATCAAACATAACATGTCTCAAACACATGTTTCATCCAAAGGGTTTCTACCTAAGGTTCTCATGACAAGATTAACATGCTAAACTAGATAAATATGGGTAGCAAAGAGAAAGATATGCTAACAAAAGGAAAGAGATTGAGAGTGTACCCTCAAAAAGGAATTGATAAAGCCCACGCATCTTCTCCTCGGTTTCCCAAGTTGCGTCTTCTTCGGCTTCACCCCATTGAACCTTCACCAACTTGACCTCTCGATTCCTTAGCTTCTTGGTCTCCGTCCCCAAGATACGAATCGGAGCTCTCCTCAAGGTAGCTTCTTTCTCCACTTCCACATCTTCCAAAACACTTGGCTCCACAATCTCTGCTGATTTATGCAAACACTTCCGGAGATGCGAGACATGAAAAACATTGTGTACTCCGGCAAGCTTTTCGGGCAACTTCACTCTATAAGCCATCTGCCCGATCCTCTCAACAATGGGGAATGGTCCAACAAATCTCGGGGCTAACTTCCCAACGGCTCCAAATCGGACCACATTCCGCAAAGGAGAAACCTTCACGAAAACCATATCCCCTACATCAAACTCCAAATCAGATCTTCGCTTATCAGCATAGGATTTCTGTCGGTCTTGGGCCGCCTTCACCCGTCTTCTAATCAACTCGACCTTCTCGGATGTATCTCTAATCATGTCAGGTCCAAGTATAAGCTTATCTGTAGTCTCCCACCAACATGTAGGTGACTTGCACGGCCTCCCATATAGAGCTTCAAATGGTGCCATCCCTATGCTTGCCTGATAACTGTTATTATATGCAAACTCAACAAGTGGAAGATGGTCTTCCCAAGTACCACCAAAATCCAGAATACAAAGCCTCAACAGATCCTCGAGTACTCTATTCACCCTTTCGGTTTGACCGTCCGTCTGTGGGTGATAAGCAGTACTCAGACTCAACCTCATGCCCAAGGCCTCCTGCAAGCTATTCCAGAACTGACTTGTAAAGATTGGGTCGCGGTCACTGACAATACTAGAAGGGACTCCATGAAGTCTCACAATCTCACGAAGATATACAGACGCTAGCCAAGATGCTGTCCTCTTGCTCTTTACCGGAATAAAATGAGCACTCTTCGTAAGTCTATCCACAATAACCCAAATGCTCGTATTCCCTTTTCTTGACCTTGGAAGCCCATCAATAAAGTCCATGGAGATACTCTCCCACTTCCAAAGTGGAACGTCCATAGGATGCAATAGCCCACCGGGCTTCTTTGACTCGGCCTTAACTTGCTGGCAAATGATACATCTAGAGACAAACTCCGCCACATCCTTCTTCATCCCAGGCCAAAAGAAAATACGCCTCATATCTTGGTACATCTTATCCCCGCCTGGATGTATAGTCAATTTAGAGCGATGTGCTTCTTCCAGAACTTTTCTTACTAAATCTTCTATCATGGGGACACATAACCTTCCATCTCTCCTCAGCCAACCCTTGTCATCAATAGAATATCGAGCGAGATGGCTAGACGTCTCTCCTCGAATCAGCTTATCCATAATCTCAACTATCTGAGGGTCTTCCTTCTGCGAAGCCCCAACTTGATCCAGAAGGGTAGGCCTGAGCTCAAGAGATGCTAAAGAACCGGTCATCAACTCAACCGCCAAAGAGAAATCAAATGTTGCCAAGAACTCTAAATTCTTCATCTCAACAAATAGAGGACTTAGTGTCAACCTTTTTCTGCTCAACGCATCCGCTACAACATTCCCCTTACCAGGGGTATAGGCTATATCAAAATCGTAGGACGCCAAGAATTCCATCCACCTTTGCTGCCTCAAGTTCTGATCCTTCTGCGAAAAGAGATACTTCAAAGACTTATGATCAGTATATAGCTCAAATCTCTCCCCCAGAAGATAATGACGCCAAGCCTTGAGTGCATATACTATCGCTGCCAGCTCTAGATCATGAGTGGGATAATTCTTCTCATGCACCTTAAGTTGCCTACCACCAAAACATATAGCTCTGCCTTCTTGCATCAGAACGGCGCCCAATCCCGTGCCACAAGCATCAGTGTACACGGTAAACATCTTACCACCATCGGGTAAAGCTAGAACTGGTGCTGAGGTAAGGGCTCTCTTGAGTCTTTGAAAAGCAAGCTCACAATCCATATCCCAAGCAAAAACTAAGTTCTTCTTTGTCAACTTAGTAAGAGGAGCGGATATCTTCGCGAAGTCCTTGATGAACTTCCGGTAAAACCCTACAAGACCTAGAAAACTTCTTACTTCGGTTGCATTCCTTGGAGTCTTCCAATCCTGCACATCAACTACTTTAGCGGGATCCACCGCCAAGCCTTGCTTAGATACTATATGCCCAAGGAACCGAACTTCCCTTCTCCAAAAGTGACACTTGGAGAACTTGGCCTTTAACTGATGAGCTCTAAGCGTATCCATCACCTCTACAAGATGCCTCGCGTGCTCTTCTTCATCCTTAGAGAAGATCAGAATATCATCCACAAAGACTACGACAAACTTGTTCAAGAACTCTCGAAACACCCTACTCATCAAGTCCACGAAATACGCGGGTGCATTCGTCAAACCGAACGGCATAACAAGCCATTCAAAGAATCCATCTGGAGTTCTGAATGCAGTCTTGTCTATACTATCTTCAGCCACTCTGAGCTGATGAAATCCAGTAGCAAGATCAAGCTGAGAGAAAACAGAAGCACCGACAAGCTGGTCAAAGAGATCATCGATCCTCGGTAATGGGTGTCTGTTCTTCTTAGTCAGCTTATTCAATTCTCTATAGTCCACGCAAAGTCGAAGAGAACCATCTGCCTTAGTAGCAAACACCACAGGCGCTCCCCATTCGGATATACTTCGTCTGATGAAGTTCTTCTCAAGCAACTCCTTTACTTGCTTGCTGAGCTCCCGTCTCTCACGCGGAGCCATGTGCCGAACGGGCAAAGAAACAGGCTTAGCATTATCCACCAGATAAATGCGAAAATCAATCTCTCGTTTAGGGGGCAACCCCTTAACTTCTTCAAACACATCTGGATAATCTCGGACCACCCTTACAGACTGAAGGGTTTCCTCTGACGAGTCGAGAGATTCAAGATAGCACAACATGACGGGATCCTTCGGATTGCATGAAATCTCTAAGGTGTTGCCAAGGCGAGTCACAAGCCTCACAACCCTATGCTCACAATCAAGAATGGCTCCATATCTGGACAGCCAATCCATGCCCAATATCAATTATCCCCTGAAACCAAGAACATACGCACTACACAAGAACTCTACACTGAGTATAGAGATCCTTAGATCCTCACATATCATAGATAGATGAGCAGAACCCCCAATGGGATTCGAAACACAAACGGGATCATCCACTAAGCTAGTACTAAGGTGCAAACTATCAACAAGATCAGATGAAATAAAGCTATGTGATGCACCAGAATCAAACAAGGTACGAACTGGAAGATCGGAAATATAAACAAGGTTCTCAACAGAAACACTACCTCGATCGGGAACTGGAGCGGTATTGAGAGCATGAACTTGCCCTCCTGAAGGTCCAGCCTGCCCTTTCTTCTTCGGACATTCCTTGCTGAAGTGTCCAGTCTCACCACAGGAAAAACATCCACCACTAAGCTTCCTTTTCTTCTTCCTACAATCCTTAGCAAAGTGTCCAGGCGCACCACAGTAATTGCACTTTCCCTTGCCTTTGTTGTTGTTCCCCTTCTTGTTCTTGCTCTGATTCCCCTGACTGCTTTGACCACCTTGATTGCCTTTACCCTGAGAATCAGTCTTCTTTGCTTGAGTATCACTCGACTTGACCTCTTTCTTTCCATCACCCTGAAGTAGAGCCATATCGACCAAACTCTCGAAAGTAGCTCCATGCGGAATATGTGACATCGCCAAGCCCTACAGCGGCTCATTCAACCCTCTAGCGAATCGAAGAGCCTTCTTCTCAGGAGTGTTCACCATATCCAAACCAAAACGGGCCAGCTGATTAAACCTGTTCACATACTCCTTGACAGACATATCACCTTGCTTTAATGCAATGAACTTCTCCATCTGTAAATTCGCCTCAGCAGCAGATAGAAACTTGGCCACAAATCTAGTCCTCAAATCGGCCCAAGTCTCGACGGGCCTTGTCCCATTGGTGACCTCCCACCAATAGGCTGCTTCGTCCTTCAAAAGCCACACTGTCAATAAGATCTTCCTCTCGTCATCAATCCCAAAGATAGCAAACAGGTCCTCAGTGTCTTTCAGCCAATTCCTAGCTTCAACAAAAGATTCCGTGCCTAGGAAATTCTTGCCTCCCATCGCCTTGAAGTCTTTACAAACCTTCGTGAACTCAACCTGAGGATGTTGAGGGGGAGGAGGAGGAAGAGGAGCCTCAGCAACTGGAGGGGGAGGAACAGGAACCACCGGAGGAGGGACATTAGGGGGAGGATTCTCAACTACAGGAGGAGGAGTGGGAGTAGGGTTTGCGGGGCCAGCTACCGCCCTAGCTTCTAGAAGTCTCCTATACCAGAGTGGTACGTTTACTCCATCTGGGATGGCAAGATTCTCAGCCATACTGAAACAAAAGATAAGATAAGATTAGGTCAAGGGAACGAAGGATAACGCTAATGGCTTTTTGGGGAATAGCCTTTTAAAATACTAGACTTTTCTTTGGAAAATACTTTATACTTGTTTTGAAAATAGTTTTTCAAAAGTCTTTTAAAAAAACCTTTTTGTTCTTTCTTGTAAACCATATGCTCTGATACCAAATTTGTAACACCCCACCTCCGCTAGGGTCACTCTTTCGGGGGCACTAGCTTCTGGGGGGCGTTAGAACTGGGTAAGCATGCATAATGATATATCAAGGCAGAACAAGAACATAAATACATATGTAAAACAGAGTAAACAGCGGAATATCTCAAACCATCTCAAAACAAGTCTAGTACATCATAAAGTCAACTACCAAAATAAACATGTCTAGTTCATCATAAACAGAAATACTGAAATACATAGTTGCTATCCCCAAAATAAAGATGATAAACCATAGCGAGCTCAATGTCCAGGCATACATGAGCTATCCAGCAAACAAGCAAGCGATCCAAGCTAAGCACCGCTATTCCCTCCCTGAGAACCTTGGGGGGGAAACGGAAGAAAAGAAGCGAAAGAAAACAGGTCAGTCAAAAAGACTGGTAAGCCCTACTACGATCAGTCTATAAACTAATAAAGCTAACATCATGATGGAAACTGAGATGAACATACTGGCAATAGATAAAGGTGTCATCACATAAAGAAGATTAAGCTTTGCACCACAGTGTACTAGCAAACTAACATAACAGGTATTGATCCCTCAGCCCAAAACTTTGGCCCAATATCATGAAGTGACCTTAATACAAGGTCCAGCCCAACGGTCTAGTCGATCGGCTCCCTATAAACCTAACACGTTAAGTGTTGGTGCCCATACGGCCCACATATGGTTGTAGTCAGACTGTGCCGGGTTCACTTTCGGGTGTATCAAGCCCTCGGGTGCCAACCCCAGACACCTAAGCAATAATGCACAGTCTAAACCTACTGGTACCCGTGCCTCGAGTTTGTCCAACACCGGACTACGTGCACGTCTGTAGCCCGCCTGGACCTGCACCGCTGTACCACTCATCCGTCGCTTTGGTCGCTTACATCCGTCCAGTAATCGTGCCCCCGCCCTAGCCTAGCCTCTAGGGTTGTGAATGATACCCAACTGGGATTACTGCTGGAACAGACCACGTTGCTAGGGTTTTCTAAGAGGGTTAAGTGTATTTTAACCCCTCACTAATCATGGATTAAATTAGTTAAGTGTAACCAACAGTTCACCACTTAACCCCATTTAATCCCTCGTATCCCCAAAATTGGTTAAGTATTAGTGGGCCATGACTTAACCCTAACCATGAGGCATTAATTAATTTAATGCACCCAACCTCTCACATTAGACCTTGTTGTGGTTACTAGTTAGGCCGGGCGGGTCCGGGTAGGTTTACGCCACAACTTAGTCTAACCTCGGGTCTCACGTGCAACATGACCAACTACCCACATTGGGTCCTATTGCTTGTAGCCACTAGTTAAGCCGGTCGGTTCCGGGTAGATTTATGCTACAAACTCAACCCAACCTCGAGTTGGCCACACTTATGTTTTCTAAGTGTCATGTCCACTTTATTTTCAAAACATCATTACAAGTTTAACAAATACTTGGGTAGACCTAACTTAATAGGTAAATTCCCAAGGGGTAGACCTAACTTAATAGGTAAATTCCCAATCTTATATTTTCATGTATTTTAAGTTTTACCCAAACCCCCCAACGTCATTCTATCGCTTACATATTCGTTATAACGCATAAAGGATAGAAAGAGGGAGCTTGACACAACATACATGATGAATCTTACATATCATAATAAACATGCATAACATGTTGGACTTGCATAAACATGCATAACTTGTCAAACTTGCAAATCATGGCATAGTGAACTTGCATAAACATGCATAACTTGTTAAACTTGCAAATCATAGCATAGTGAACTTGCATAAACATGCATAACTTGTTAAACTTGCAAATCATAGCATAGTGAACTTGCATAAACATGCATAACTTATTAAACATGCATAACATAGCATAGTGAACTCGCATAAGCATGCATAACTGATTAAACATGCATAACATAGCATAGTGAACTCGCATAAGCATGCATAACTTATTAAACATGCATAAATCCCAACTTTCATCACATATTAACTTTAGAGTTTCTAAAATGAAGGTAAGAGGGCTTACAAATATTATGAAGACACAAATCCACTAATAAAGATTGAGAAGCCCTTTATGCAAGCATATAAAAACCCAAAACAAAGCTCCAATTAACAAAAATCCCAAAAACTCTAGCTTAGCAAATAAAACTTGCAACTTGATGATGTATGCAAGCTAATGATCATTCATACAACTTAGAAATGCTTGTATGAACATCATAATCTTCATAGGAATGATTTATGAAGAGGTTGGAGGCTAGGGTTTTTAAGTGGAGGCCATTTGAGAAATCAATTTGACATAGTTTGGTTGCTAGATTGAATAATGAGGTTTTAGGGTAGGATTAGGGTCTTATTTATAGAAGATTAGAGTGTTTTTAGCCCTAGGATTAACCCTAGGTTAGTTTAGGTCCGTCAGATTTCGGAATTCTCTAGAACCAAGCCACAAGACCAGACCAAGACCCAAAATGGTGCGCCAGGCAAAACTGCCCGGCCACCCTGTGTCGACAGGGCTGTCGACAGGGCTGTCGACACCCTGGGGACCCTGTCGACATGCCTGTCGACATGGGGGTCCTGGCGGGAGTTTTTCCCGCCTGACTCCAGTTAGCCCTAATCCTTGTTTTTAATTTAAAATTTAAATCTGTTTTTATTATGGAAATTTCTGAAAACTTCCATGGGCCTTAACTGGGTCATACGGACTCCGATTTTCGAAAACTCGGACTCTATTTCGCGTATTTTTCCGAGACGAACGCAATGGCATAGCCCGTTTCCCTTGATTCGGATTTTTAAATTAAATTCTGTCTCGATTTATGTTATAACAGGTTATTGAAAATACGGGTTGTTACACCTTATTCGGTAGAAGTTTGCACTATCTAGCAGCTGGATACATGTTCAACGGATGTTAGATATCATCAACCATACAAACCCATGACGATAATTAATTGCGTAACAAATATTATTTCCAAAAATAAGGTTTATCTCAAGTGTGAGGTATTAAGTGGTTGAAGGACCCGCCTACCGTCCCAAAAGAGAAAAACTTAGAAAGGAAATAATTTATATGCTTTAGCCTAATTCGAGATGGAGTTATTAAGTAGTTTGATCCACCCTTAAAAGGTTATTAAGTGATTAGTAGCTCACCTCCCCATAATCACGAAGTATTAAATAGTTATTGGGTACGAACTTGGTTATTTGCACATTAGTCCGCTTCCTCGAGGTAGTAAGTGATTGGATTGCAGATCTGCCTTAGGAGTAGGTATTAAATGACCGCTCCAGCTGTACCAAATGTCTGTCTATCCTGCAATAAGTATTGAGTGACTAAGGGAATTATCTAATAGGGCTAGCTAGATAATAACGAGTGGGTCCCCCGGGGGGAAGTCATAAATGGCGAGATGTCGTTTACCTATTCTGTAGGTAATAAGTGACTAATTACTATCTTTTGTCTTATATGGGCATAGCTATATGCATGAATGGCGGAAGCCTTGAATTAGTAGGACTTAGTAGCTAGTGTCCACTAATATATTAAGGTAAAGTAAACTACTATATAAGGTATTAAGTGAAAAAAGGTTCGCCTTGGGTATTAAATAATCATAAGTATCCGCCCTTGCTTTACATTGGTAGCGAGGTCTTAAGTAGCTATATATAAAATAAGTACCCTTCTTGTGTGACAGTTAGAAATTAGATTCCCGCGTATTAATTTGTTAATGGTGGTTTAAAGGCATCATACTTATGCTTAAACGTTCTATCTCAGTATTATGATATCGATAGGTGTTGAATATTACTTTGGATTTTGTGGTTAGTTGTCGTGCGTAAATTCTAAATGGTTTAGGTTAGAATTACTACCCCTTTTAGGTAAATGTTTTGGTTTTGACCAAATGAGTACACTTATGTATTGTAGATAGTGTTATACATTTCCTACTCACCAGGACTTGTTGTTATGACCCCCTCCCCATATCAACCCTCAGGTTTATCTCGGGGAAGACGGGTCTTAGAAAGTGTTCAAATTTGATTTTCGGTTCTCATTCTCTCATGCTTGATGTCAATATAGTTATACGCTTTGAGGTAGTCACCCTAATCGGTATTTGTTGTCTTGTTTCATTTCCGCTGTGAGTTAGTTTATTTAACTCTGATTATGCTCATGCTCATTGATTGAAGGTACCAGATTTATACTCTCCAGGCTTGGATGGGTTTGAGTTTCGTTTTTAGTTGAATTTCGGTCTCGAAAAAGTATAGGGTGTTAATCTTCGAATTCAATTTTGTATCTGTTTAGATGAACATCTATTTAACAAAAGAAACTACAATGTCTTATCTACCCTAATCGAAGTCGCATGCTCGATCAATGCTAGTATGCATGACCCAGGGATTCTTTCTGTATTGGGCTACTTATTAACCTCTATCTAGCATGTGTGTCTGATTAGTCGTTGGTATGAGCCTGCCTCAAGCAATAAACTAGTTGTGCTCCCACCTTAGTGCCCGATGTAAAGTTTTAACTGTACAATTTATTATTATGATATTTTTTAATATCAAGGTATATTACTATTTTATGTTAGACATTTGTTTAAAAAAATTGTCTATATATGTGGACGGCAAAAAATGTCGTAAACACCAAAGATTCCAATTACTAGGAATAATTAATTTGGTCATATAGACGAGAGCGGAAAGCAGCAAATAACACAAGAGATTTATAGTGGTTCGGCCTCTTGAGGGGCCTACGTCCACTTTGAAGCGTTGTTGGAATATTATTAATCACAAAAGGTTACAAGGTTGAGACCATCTCATGACATCTCATTACATTCATCTCAAAGCCTTATGATGTCATCCCTAAGTTATATGATATCATCTCTAAAGCTATATGATGTCACCTCTAAGACATGATGCCATCATTATCATATATGATGTCATAATTATCATATATTTAATATAATAGGAAAAGGACACTTTTTGCCTTCTTCTTTCTCAAATAGGAGACGCCATTAAAGTAGCTCTCTAAAGGTCTTGAGCTCACAAATTCCAACCCCCTTCAAGTGTGAAGTCATGGGGTATTTATAGGAAAGGGAGTAGGTAGTAGTAGGTACAAATGGGGGACCACACCTAGAATTTTGCACCTCATGTGTGCACACCCGCTTTGTTTGCACCCTGCCCTAGAGGGTGCGAAATTCGTACCATGCACGGGGTACGAATTTCGCATCCTATAGTGTACGAGTATCGTACCCTTCAGAGGTGTGAAATTCGAACCCTTTGAAATTTGTACCCCAAGGGTTCGAAATTCGTACCCCGAAGAGTACGGATTTCCTACCTCCTGGGGTGCAAAATTCGCACCCTGAGGTACGAATTTCGCACCTTGCTGGGTGCAAATTTCGCACCTTATGGGGTGCGAATTTCGCACCCTACTGGGTGTGAATTTCGTACATCTTAGAGGTGAGAAATTCACAACTCCAAGGTTACGAAACTCCCATTCCGAGAGGCGCGAGGTCCGTCTGAATGGGTGTTGGGGGCTCGAGATCCTGGCTTGTGAGTCCTGGTGTTTCGAGGCCTTGGTTTCGAAATGTGCTGGTGGAGGTGTGAGGTCCTTGGCGGTGCGGTCCCTCTTCAACACCGTCTCCTTCGTTCTTGAGCATCCCTTTCGGCCTTAGTTTCATGCGATGCGTTGATTCGAGCGTGGCTCATGTACTTTTGGGTACCAGACCAAAAAGTCGATTAACATTTGCCCCCCAAAGTACGTCTTGTCTTGACATGATGTGCTTTGCATTGGATGATGTAGTAGTCGAGTTGTCGACTGATCCTGTAAGTTAGAAGAAAACATATGTTAGGTATTGGGCTCGTTCGCTGTGGAATTGCAAGCGAGTTGTTGCTGGTGTGGCGTCGCGCTCACGTTGTTAAGTATTCGCAGTGCGTCGCTTATGCGTGTTCTCGGAGGTTGGTGTACGCATAGAATATGTATACATGAGCGTGCGGGGTGACGTCTTGAAACCGGGGGTTCGATTTTATTTATTTTTTATAAATAGTTTCCCTTCTCATTTCACTTTCTTCTTCAAGTTTAAAAGGCCAGCCGCCATTTAAAAGCTTCAACACCTTGTACTTTGAATTTTCTAACTCAAGAATTAGGTGGGTTTTCGAGGGTCTTTGAGGCGCGTGCGGAGGAGAGGAAGTCGCTAGAAGGCGAGTGCAGAGGGGAGCCTCGAACTCTGAGGTGGTTCGGGTGCTCGAACCTGTGGTTGCTCGAACATTCGAACCTCGCCAGGGTTTGAGCCTTCGAACCCTGCTGGGGTTCGAGCCTTCGCCCCCTGCTGGGTTCGAACCTCCGACCCCTTGGAGGGTTCGAGTTTTCGAACCCTGCTGCGGTTCAGGTGTTCGAACTGCAAATTTGATGTGTACGACTTAAGCGGGACCTATTTGGATATAGCGGAAATGTAGATGATATGCTAACTTGTTAATATGCAATAGTTACGCAGGTAAAAATCTAATTTATAGAGATATTTCACAAGTAAATAAATGCGGTAAATAAAGTAAAGTGACACTCGGAATTTTATACTGGTTCGAACTTCCCGCCCTACTTCTTGTCCCGAAGCTGCTCGTCAAAACTCACTAACAATGCCATCACTTAACCTAGAGGAATAGGTCAGTATACCCGAGCCCCCAACAAGGATGCCTCTCTCCTGAGAAACTACACAGGTCTTCAACACGGATAGCCAACAGTTTAAGAACAACCTTCCTATAATCTGATCCTCGAGTATATGATTTGAATGCGAAGATTTAAGGAAGAAAATTGCTTGTTGAATCAAGTGATATTAAAATCAAATCAAGGATTCAACAAGTATTTGAATTAGGAGAGCTTTTGTTTGCAAAGAATGTAACTATAGAGAATAGAATGATGATCAATAAAATCAGTAAAATTCGGTGATTGTAAAACATGTTTGAAGTTGTTTATATAATGGTATAAGAGTAGCAATTCTTCATGAAGAGTTTCTATAAAAATTTATGTCCATTTCCTTTGATTAATGAAGAGGAATCTCTTCAAGAAAGTTGGTGACTCTTCACAAAATAGTTTCTGGGTCGAATTAGTCGACTGGTTAAAAATCATCAGTTGACTGCTTGAAATATGTCGTATATATAAATCTTTAAAAACTAGTTGTTATATTCAAAAATAGGCTGACTAATCGACTGGTTTTTTTTCCTACCAGACGACTATTAGGCCAGTTTCTTTATATATCTGGCTTTTGAAGGTTTTTATATATATATATATATATATATATATTACTTTGTTTTGCACATTCGTGTATACTGGAGGATAGATTTTAACATAATTCTAACATGACTCAATGTGTGTGTATAAATATAAAACCTTATCTCTATGATATGATTCCTATTGCAACTTCATTCGTTGTCATCGATCAAAATCTTGTTATCAACACGAACCTCTGGGAATTCGATATCGAGCATTCGAACACCGACGGGGTTCGAGCATTTGAACCGCTGGGGGTTCGAGCATTCGAACACCTGGGAGGTTTGAGTTTCCGAACCCTTGTGGGATTCGAACTTTCAAAACCCTTGGGGTTCGAGCTTTCGAACCCTGTCGTGGTTCGAGCATTCGAACCCCGGAAGGGGGTTCGAGCATTAGGACCTACAAGAGGGGCCTCGGCCCTTCGATTTTTTGATCCTTCGCATTGCCTAAGTAACTGTGTTATTGCGTACATTATGAATTTCCACATAGGATAGAGCATATATTCGAACTGTGACCGAACTGTTGGACCTTTTAGATTTCCTCTGTACATATTAATTTTGCATTACATCCACGTACATGTTAGTTTTCACTAACAAGAGGGGTATAGGTTATTCCAATACGATGTCTAATACTAGTGTGTTAAAGTATAGCTAGCGACGTAGACAAGATCAAAGACTTGAAAAACCCTGGAAGCTGAGGCTTCCCCGCCATCATCAAATACATCTGATTCTACCAATAGTGGTAGCTCGAGAGACAACGAGCTTGAGACTACCGAAGAATCCATTCCTTCTCAAACGGCTAACTCACGTGAAGTATTTGATTATGGGGAAAATTTTGAGAAGTTGCATTCTCCGGTCATAAATGTAGAGGTTGAGAACGTGGACATTATTAGTGAGGATGCACAGGCGGCTCTGGTAGCCCCGGATATGCTTCCTGACGTAGTTATCTTGGAAAATCCAACAGATTCGATACCATCGCACATGGATGCCACAACAGTTAGTAAAATGGCGTTGCGATTCAACATACCGGAGGATGATGTCCATGCGCTGGGAGAGGGTGGTGGGACTCATGCACCGCCTGAGGGCTTGACTCCCTAGAACAGGCCAGCTTATTTTGCGGGATGCATTCCCCCAGCAAATGACTTTATTCAGGACATGCTGTTCTATTTCCGCCATGCATCTTCGCAACTGCATCCAACTGCTTACTCATCGCTCTTAGGCACTTACGTTCTATACCGAGAATATTCGCACTTGGAACCTATCGGAGAGGACATTCGGTATTTCTTCAGTCTGAGGAGAACGTCGAGCGGATCGCCCTCCCAATTTTTCCTGGAAGCGACGGTAGCCATTAAATTCTTCGTCAGGACGTGGCCCAGGCAATCGGTGTTCAAACAAGATTTGTACTTTGGGCGCTGCCCTCCTAGTGCGAGGAGGTGGATAGAACGGATTAAGTACTTTCGAACTCTGTTCCCTACTACAAAGTTCTTGGAGCCCACGTCTCACCATTTTTTTATCATGGCAGGAAATCCAGCGGCGCCCACTAGTGCGGAGTACCAGCAACGCACTAATGCTTTATGAACGACCCCAAAGTTTCGCGCAAAACTGACACCGGGGCAAGTCAGGAGCGTCTTCGATGCGCGAGGTTGCTTCCGGATGATCGGGCTACAATTAGGCATGCCATTGCGAGCATTGTACCAAAAGGGAATGCGACGGAAAGTCCTATAGCTCCTAGTTTGAAAAGAAAGTTGCCTTCTGTCGGGCTCAAACCCAAAAAGGCTGTCAATTTCCAAGGATATGTACAGAAAGACGAGGCTTGTGGTCAGGAGAGGCCTGCCGAAGACGAGGGTGTGTCGAGCATTCTAGTCCCGCCTCAAACAAGAGAGGCGGGGGGAGGAACATTAGACATACCATAGTCCCCGGTGATTCCGACCGAGATTGCCACCCCGCTCGTGATAGAGGGCCAGTTTGATGCTCTTAATCAACTTGACTTAGAATTATCTCTGTGGCCAATTAAGACTTGCGTGGAAGAACTAGCTATTGCTGCGGAGGGGTTAATTCCTTCGAGCGGATCATAATCTGGTCTGTTGAGAGAACACTTAGGGCATACACTTGTTAATACTGCATAGCATGTGACTTATCTAAGCGTGCAACTTAACTGACTTTGTTCATTTCTTTGACAGGTCATATGGCTAGAGGGCGTGGGGGACGAGGTTATGGACATAGAGGCCGCCAACGCCCTAGGAATCCTTTCTTTGAGGGCTTTAGAAGAGGGACCAGCTTGTATGATACTCGACCCCCAGTCGAATCGCGGTAGTGAACACCAAGGCAGGGATCATTCTTGACAATCTCTGACCCCTCCTCCTCCTCCATTTCGGGTGTTCGATGGAGACTCTCTACTTAACTTAGGGGGCTCCTGGCATCCCTCTTTAATAGTTCCTTTATTTGAAACACCCCCAGCTCCCGCTCCAGTTACCACAAGGAGGGAGCCGCCATTTGGCCAACCAAGACCAGAGAGGACGACCACAGTGGAGAGGCAAGACTTTGCTGAGCCCGAGAGGCGGGAGCATTCAATGGATGTAATGAAAGTGTTACCGAGGCGAAACTTTCCTCAACATTATTTTGATGAGATAAATTTCATCCCTGATCTCCACCCGTCCTCTGTCAGGGAATCCAGAGATGTCAGGATGCGCGTGAGGGCTGAATATCATCAGGACGACCAATTTCTAAGGTACTCCCGCCAACTCTCTGAATTGATTAGGAAGAAAAACCTAGAGCTCATTAACCAGGGGTCGGTCATTGACGCCAAATGGATCACTGTCGGCAATTTGAACACTGAAATAGGTGAGTTTGCTACTGTTATTGCGTGTGCACTATTGGCCTGCACCCTTGAATAATAACTTGCGGGTTTCGTTATTGCAGCGGAGATGAAGCAAGCATATGAGGAACTCAAGAGGTAGGTTGATCATTTCCGCTCCACTTTCGCGGAAACTGTAGCTGATCTAACCACCGAGAACACGGACCTAAAAAGGTTAAAGGCCAAGGTGGATGAAGCATGCGCTGATCTGGAAAGGGATAACGCGAGAGTCACCCAACTTCAAGATGTTAATAATGCTCTGAGAGCGGAGAATGACAGCCGGAAAAGACAGCTTGAGGATATGAAAAGGGCCAAGGAGGACGCGGAGGCTAGTAATCATGATGTGATGGGCACGATGGATGGAGTGAGAGCAGCACATCTGGGGGAGGTAGAACAGCTGAGAGGGCAGCTGGAGGATACAGAAATCTGGGTACAATCATCCATAGAGGAAGACATCCGAAACATGTATGTTAAAGTTCTAAGATTTCATGGGCTTTCGTGGGTCGAGGATTACCCCCGTGAACTAGCTCGAACCTGGGAGAGGTTGGTTCCGTATGAAGCTTATTTGCGCCAAGTGGATGTGAGTACTTTGGATGAACGACAACTCATGATTGACCTCTTGACCGCAGAAGAGCACGAGAAGATGGAGGAGGGTAAGAGATTGTTGCTGTAGGATGCCAGGAGAGACAGGTTGGCGAAGCTTTCCGCTGAAAAGGGGAAGTCTGCAATGACTGAGAGCATTGTGGTAGCTGAGACATTTGGAGAGGGAAGCTCCTATCGGCCATTGGCCCCTGAATCGATTATGGTGAGTGATCCGTAGCACCAACTTGGGTTTCAACTTAGTATGACCCTAAGCACCCGGAACTATGAGAGACCGAATTCACTTTACCTGCCACCACAAGTACCCCTCCTGTCCTTTCTACACCATCTCTGACCGGCAGTAAATTTCTTTTGCCATGCATCCCCAAGGATGACGTAATTACCAAATTTATGGACTAATCAGTTGTGTTTTTACTATACAACCCTTCATGGACAGACCATGGCATCGGGCCCTGCCCCCATGGTCCCATAAACAACTGAGTCTGGGCCAGGACTTGCGGCAGTGCAATTTGGAGAAGGCAGCGATCAGCTGGTCACTTACTCAGATATAAGGATTACTCTTAGCATGTATGAGAGCCTTATGGAGGAAGGAGAGGTGGTCGACGGGCAGATTTATCATGCCAGGTGTCCGTGGATGCCGATGTGCCCTCGATGGCGGTCATGGTAGAGGCTTAATAAGCCAAGATGGTGGCTAAAAGTGAGCAAGTGGAGGAGAAATGGATGCAGGATGAGGCTGCCAGCCAGGACGTCTTAATGAAGACCAAACGGGATGCTGAGGCGAGAGCCACTGAGAAGGTTGAGCAGAGAAAGGCCGATGCAGAGGTAGTAAAGAAGAGGGTAGTCGATGAGGCCTGGAAGAAAACGGATGATGATGAAGCCCAGCTATGGGCCACCGAAGCTTCCGAGAAAGCCAAGGATGGTGACCCACAAAGCATAAGTCCCAAAAGCTTGCTGCACGACGGTCAGCTAAGGAGACCAAAGAGAAGGCTGCGTGGGAAAGCAAGGCGATCCCGAAGAAGAGTAACGCTGTAGTATCCTTGCTGCCGGAAGTGCCCCCATTCCCACGACACATACTGCTCTCGTTGATATCACTGAGATCTCTAGCGGTGATGGGGCAGATAAGAGACGTCTTTTAGTTTCTCATGAGTCGGTCACTCCTCCGGAGGGCCGAGGAGGAAGGAGTAGATCAGGCGGGAAGAGGAATGGCGTGGGGGAAGAACCGTCGAGTGCCGAATCTACAAAAAAGCAAAAGAACAAGCATAAGAAGAAAAGACAAGATTAGTCTTAGCAACTTAAGTAGAAGTTACCGTTTATTTTGGTAGTGTAGGCTGATAGTTTACGCGAGTACGGCCCTCGTTTTTGGTTTTTCAAGACATGGTGTGGTTTTCATGTACACCTTGTCATTAGAAAGAAAAATGTTAGACATGTAGTATGATAAATGTGTGTATGGGGAAATTGAATATGAATTAGTAAAAATCACGATTTGTGTCGAGTGTTTAGATGTTCTTCTTATGTTTTCCAGTGTCCCGTACTTGCATAAGCATACTTATCGTTACACTTAACAAAAAAGAAATCAGGGGCCGCGCTCTGGGTTGATTATTGCAGAGGGGAGAGATAGAGCGCTGGTTTCTGTAAGTCTCCCTCAGCTCAGGAAACCCGTAGTTTGCGAAACTAGGCTATGCGCCTGCTGTTTTGGGTTGTCCGAGGTTGATCCCAAGTATAGCGAAGGCGTAGAGCATCATGATTTGCGGTCCGCCTGGTGGGTGGCTCTCCCATCGTTCATTGGGTCGTGGAGAGCCATAGACATTGTTTATTCGCCTGAGAAGAGAAGCCCGGATCATCAGCCCGTAGGGTCTGATCGTGGCCATGGGCTACCCTTAGCCTTGAGAGCTTTGGGGAAGAAACGATTTTAGGTCGGTCTCGGTGCAGCGCCAAGATTCAACCGACACCCGTAGCCAGGGGAGAGATTTACATCACTCCTAACTGGCCATTGGGTGGCCCTAAGTCGCTCGGGACTTGGGCACGGAATGATTTATCCTCGGTCTCGGCACGGGGCCGAGGTTCAAGTTTGTGATTATTTATACTCAGTTGTGCCACAGGCCGACGACTCGAGTAGTGATGTCGGGTCCCATGTTCAGGGTGCTCGTTGTAGCCAATGCTGTTTGGTCTCGATACGGTGGCACCGGCTCTCGTGCTCGGGGGCCGATACGATTATCGACGGATTATATGCCAGCTGGTTGTTAGGACTAATCAAACATGTTATGTGCAGAATAAACACAAAGAAGATAGGAAGCTGAACATCATTTCTACTAATAACTTTGGCAGTAATAGCCTTTACAATGCCTTGAATTTATAGAAAACAAAACATCGTTGGAAAGCATAAACAACTGTGAACTAAGTTATGTAAAGTAGCAGCAGAGATGTTCATCGTTCCATGCCCTTGGGAGTTTAGTTTTGTCCACAGTTGCGTGTTTGAAAGATCCATTGCTGAGCTTCTATTGTATGGTGTACGGACCTTCCCAACGAGGGCGAGGTCGGTTGGTGGAGGAAAGACCTATTTCAAGACGAGGTCGCCAATGTCGAGGTCCTTTTGCCGGACCCTAGAATTGAGCTATCGGGATACCCGTTGCCATTGGGCGATGGGTCTAAGGTCAGCTTCGTTCCTGTTTTCTTCTAGTAAATCGAGTGATCCCAAAAGTAAATCCTGGTTCGTCTTGGGATCGAAATAAGTAACTCGATGAGATTGAAGTTCAAGCTTGATGGGGATAACAGCTTCGGTTCTGTAGGCGAGGGCGAAAGGAGTGTGGCCGGTTGTCATCTTTTGGGTGGTTCGATAGGCCCATAGGACAAGAGGAATTTCGTCCGCCCACATGCCTCCAGCCTTTTCTAGACACTTCTTGATAATGGATTTGATGACCTTAGTAGCCGCCTTGATCTGCCCGTTGGCCTGGGGATGAGCCACCGCCGAAAATCTTTTTTTGATGTTGTGCTGATGATAGAAGGCTTTGAATTCGGCACTCTCGAATTGAGTGTCATTGTCAGAAATGATAGCTTAGGGGACCCTATATCGAGTAACGATGTTGCGCACAACGAAGTTGATCATCTTCTTGATGGTGATTGTGGAATGAGCTTCGGCCTCTGTCCATTTGGTAAAATAATCAACTACGATGATAGCATACCATGCCCCGCCTCTGGCCATTGGAAGAGTTCCAATAATGTCGATTCGCTACATGGTGAATGGTCGTGGGATGATCTTGTGTGTCAACTCTGTAGGCGGGGCTCTTGGGAACTTTGAGAAGCACCGGCACTTGTCACACTTGCGAGCGTGGTCGGTGGCGTCTTGATCGAGCATGGGCCAATAATAGCCATGCCTAAGTATTTTCCTGGCCAGGGTTTGTCCTCCAGTATGGTCGCCGCAATCACCCTTATGTACATTAGTGAGCAATCGACTGGCATCGTCATGGGCTACGCATCTAAGCAACGGGACAGAGAAGCCTCTTCGGTATAGCACCCCATCCATGAGAAGGTAGCCAGCTGATTAACGGGTGAGCTCTTGTCTTTCCTTGTAGAATCCTGGGGAAGGTCCATGTTGCAGTTAATTCTTGATTGGCGTCATCCAGGATTCACGTTCGGATTCGACGCTCATGGTTGCCTCAGTCTGTATTTTTTGATACTTGGGTTGTTGAGCACTTTGACGGGGTCGAAATACAAGAGTTGCGAGTCCTTGGAGCTAGCTAGCTGGGCTAGTGAATCTGCTTTTTCATTCTGTTCTCGAGGAATGTGTCAGATGATGAAGTGGTTGAAGTGAGTGAGTAGTTCATGAACCTGGGTTAAATATAGGTGAGTCGTCCCTCCTTCGCTTGGTACTCTCCTTGCACCCGACGAATGATGAGTTGTGAATCGGAGAAGATTTGGACGGTCTTTAGTTTGAGCTCAATCGCGATTCCGAGTCAAGCGATCAAGGCCTCACACTCCGCATCGTTGTTGGTAGCAGCGAAATTTAGTTTTAGTGCATAGTATATCGGGCGTTCTTCGGGAGTGATGAGCACGACTCTGGCCCCCAGCATTTGCTGTTGGAGGATCCATCCATGAGCAATTTCCATTGACCATTGGAAGCTCAGTGTTCTCTGCAGGAGTCTCCTGGGGGCAGTGAATTCTACGATGAAGTGAACCAGGGCTTGTCCGAGGATGGCCCGGCGTGGGATAAAGGTTATCTCAAATTGGCTTATTTCCATACTCCACTTTAGCAGTCGTCCAGATGCTTCGGGTTGCTGTAGGACCAGTCGAAATGACTGATCGGTGAACACCTTTACAGGGTGAGACTGGAAGTATGGTCAAAGCTTCCAAGAAGAAATCATTACGCAGAACGCCATCTTTTCCAGCTTCAGTTAGTTCTTTTCTGCTTCTGTCAATCATTTGCTTATGTAGCAGACGGGTCATTGGACGCGGTTCTCGATGCATACAAGTGCCAAGCTGATTGCCAACAGAGAAACAACCAAATAAACATATAAGTCCTCGTGATCCATGGGCTTAGATAAGATAGGTGGTCACTCTAAATGATTCAGAAGGACCTAGAATGCGGAAACGCATTCTTGGGTCCACTTGAAGTTGCATTTCATTTTCGAAGTAAATCGAAGAAAGGAATGCACTTGTCGGTGGCTTTAGACATGAACCGACTTAAAGCGGCGACCTTTCCGTTTAGACTTTGGACATCCTAGATGTTCTTGGGGACTCGGATATCTCGAATAGCTTGGATTTTTTCTGGGTTGGCTTCGATTCCCCGGGAGTTGACTATGAACCCCAAGAATTTTCCTGAAGCGTCTCCGAAGGAGCACTTCAGAGGATTGAGTTTCATGTCATACCGATGAAGGATATTGAACATTTCATAGAGGTCGCGGACGTGGTCGCTAGACTCTTTTGATTCGACCAACATGTCGTTCACGTACACCTCCATGGATTTCCCAATTTGATTTTTAAAGAGCTAATTAACCATTTACTGATAAGTGGCACCGACATTCTTGAGGCCGAAGGGCATGACGCGATAGCAGTAAAGTCCACGGTCTATTATGAAAGTGGTATGATCCTGGTCGCAAAGGTTCATCGGAATTTGATTGTAGCCTGAGTAGGCGTCCATGAGAGATAGTAGCTGGTATCCGATGGTTGTGTCAACAAGTCGGTCGATCTTCGAGAGCAGGAAGTTGTCCTCGGGACATGCCTTGTTTAAATCGGAGAAGTCGATGCACATTCGCCATTTACCATTGGCCTTTTTAACCAGGACCGGATCGGAGGACCATTCGGGTTAGTCGGCTTCACAAATAAAGTTGTTGTTGAGTAGACAATTTACCTCTTCCTCGAGTGCTTTGGACCTTTTGGGTCCCAAGAATTGGCGCTTCTGCTTGATTGAGGCATTGTGGGACCGATGCTTAGACAATGGCAAGAGACTGCGGGATTTATGCCTTTCATATCGGAGTGGGTCCATGCGAACACATCCAAATTTGCCCTCAGGTAATCAACAAGATCCACTTTGATTGTAGGATGAGGTTGCAACCCTATCTTCAGCACCCTTGATGGATCGTCGGGACTAACTAGAATATCTACCGTGGGTTCGACTGGAGTAGCCCTCTCGTAATAGGGCTCTTCGTCCTTTCGTGGGTCAAGATCATCGGAAAGATGAAAGTGGTGCCTGAGCCAAGGCCCAGACGTCGCTGATTGCTATGCTAAGATAGTCTTGGCGCAAGAAGGTGTGGTCACGGCTTTGCCATTGTTCTTATTGTGTGCATTCTTCCATTATATTGCATAACACTATCTCGCGCTTGCTTGGTTGCCTCTAACTGTTCCAATCACGTTATCTGTCGGAAATTTCATTAAGAGAGACCATATCGACATGCAGATCCGAAACTTTGTGAGAAAAGGGCTTCCAAGGAAAGAATTATTGGGGAATCGATGTCTGTAACCACGAAGTGAGAATTCAGACCCGGCTCCGATCCCTTTCGCCCAGTTCCACAGGTAAATCGATCATTCCCTCTAGCGAACTAAAAGCCCTATTGAAGCCGTGGATCGTGGCACGACATGGATTTAAATCATTTGTTTCCAACTTCATCTGGTCGTAAGCCGCTTTGAAAATGATATTGACCGAGCTTCCCGAGTCGATTAATATCTTTCGGACAGAAGCGACACCGATCTGAGCCGTGATAGCTAGTGGATTGGTGGTCGGCATTTCCACCCCAGTAGAACCTCTTTCGCATTAAACAATGTCATCCCGCATGGTTTTTTGGAGCTTGGCTAGGACGGATTCGTGGGGGGCTGAGCGAGCTTCATAAGTAGAATGCTTTATGGAACTCACATACTCTTCCATTTTCCGAAAGTTATCGTGTGTGGGGTAAGGTTTTCCACATGTAGTGTTGATTATGATCTCTCGCCTTGGGTTAGATGGACCCGCTGCCATCTTGGAGGGTGCCTGAGGTGATGGCACTAGAGGCTTTGAGTTTATTTCCAGAGGAAAGGGCTCTCGGACATATTGCTCGAGTTGTTTTTCATGGATTAGCTTCTCGATTGCACCCCTAAGCTGGCAGCACTCATTGGTATCAGGCCCGTATACGTCGTGGTGTCAACAGTACCTCCTGGTATTTTTCTTGCGGTCAGTTGATTCTCTGATGCACGACTTGTTGTATGGCAACGTGTTGCTTGTTTCCAAGTAAATTGTTTCTAAGTCTTCGTTTAATGGGGTGTAGGTCTCGAAGGTGCGATGAGGGCCGGTTTTCTTTGCTCCGCCGGGGCCTGACTGTTGTTTCGGCCACTCAGCCTACTGTTATTTGGTTTTTTCCTATTGGGACCTGCCCCCTTGTTCTGATCGAAAGCCTCACCGACTTGTTTTCCTCTAAGGTTGTTATTTGCGTTGTCTGCTTGGGGGTCATTAGGATGACTTGTCGTGGAGAACTGGTTCCGTCTTGCCTCTTCTTAGCATAAGTACTGATCCACCTTCTCATAGAAGGCGTCAAGGCTTTTGGGCTGCTTCCGATCGATCCATGCCCTGAATTCGGAAGTAGGAAGGACACCTCTGGCTAACTAAAAGAGTATGGTGCGAGGGTCCGAATCCTCGTCCTCGGCGAGGGCGATGTTGAACCAAGAGAGGTAGCATTTGAGCGACTCGGTGGGTCCTTGGTATAGGTTGGACAAAGCAAGGGCATTTTTCGGAGTCGGGATATGAATCCTGAATTGCTTGACTAGTTCGGTCGCTAGCTGACCGAAGTTGTTGATGGAATCAAGTGGGAGGTGAGAGAACCAAAGTAAAGAGATCCTTGATAGGAAGACTGGGAAGCACTTGCATTTGACCGGATCGTTGCTCCGGCTTGAGTCCATTTGCCATTCATATCGATTCAAGAAGGCTCAAGGATCGGTGGTGCCGTCGTAGTGCATCATCTGTGGCATGCTGAAGCGTCGCAGCAACTCGGCCTTATTTACCCTTCTTGTGAAGCGATTACGCCTAATATGGGCCTCCCAAGAGTCATGTACATTCCCTCGCATTTCCCTCATGATCCTTCGGACCATGTCGGGAATGTAAGTTAGATGGGGGTCCGCCATTGGGACCCGTGGGTTTTGCCGAGGTTCCGGAGTTCTGTTGCGAGGGCGTCTTCTATGATGGATGTCCGGGTCTCCTTCTTCCTTGTCCTCGACATCTATAATCGGATCTTGGTGCGGAGCGGCTGATGCAGATCCTGTTTTGGAAAAGTGTGGGCCGCTGGAATGGTAGGTCCATCATCTCGATGGGCGACCGTTGGGTTTTGTCAAGGAAGGTGCTGGATGGTCGGACCCAGTCCATCATTGATGATCAAGCAAGAGCGATCTCGTATTGCGTCCCCTCGCTATATATGACTGTGGTTCGGTCGTCGTTGTCGTTCCCATTGTCATTACCGTTATCGAGGGCATTGTTGCGGGCAGCGACATTGTTGATGAGGCTCAACCTCCTCCTTTGATGCAGGCCCCGCGACTCAGAAGAGGAAGTTTCCGAGACAGACGGTCGGAGTCGAGCGTTGTTCCGAGTTAGTTGAAGTCGAGCGATGATGCGCTGAATTTATTGAAGTTGTTGCATAAGGTGGATGTTACTCCTTAATGCTTGATAGAGCTCGACCTCCGTGTTCTCATATTTTTCATTAAGTGTGTGTATATGTGCTTGTGTTGCGGGCGCTTCGGGGTCCACCGTAGGAGGGATGTTTTCATTAGCGGTCGGGATGTCCGACGGTTGATGTTTTTGGGATGTCCTGGCCTTGGCTGCAGCTGAAGCGCCGACCACTGCGTTCTTTGGTAGCTTTACCATTGTAAGCGGACTTGGCAGGAAGTTTAGCAATGGAACCTCAAGCTCGTCGAAGTCGAGAAGATAACGTGCGACAAAGATGCAGATCCGTGTTTTTCTCAGTGAAAGCACCAAATTTTGATAGCAAAAAATGTCGTAAACACCAAAGATTTCAATTACTAGGAATAATTAATTTGGTCGTATAGACGAGAGCGAAAAATAGTAAATAACACAAGATATTTATAGTGGTTCGGCCTCGTGAGGGGACTACGTCCACTTTGAAGTGTGGTTGGAATATTATTGATCACAAAAGGTTACAAGTTTTAGACCATCTCATGACATCTCATTACATTCATCTCAAAGCCATATGATGTCATCTCTAAGACATATGATATCATCTCTAAGGCTATACGAAATCACCTCTATGACATGATGTCATCATTATTATATATGATGTCATAATTATCATATATTTAATATGCTAGGAAATGGACACTTTTGAACTTCTTCTTCCTCAAATAGGAGATGCCATTAAAGTAGCTCTCTAGAGGTCTTGATCTCACAAATTCCAGCCCCATTCAAGTGTGAAGTAATAGGGTATTTATAGGAAAGGGAGTAGGTAGGAGTAGGTGGGAGTAGGTAGAAATGAGGGACTACAACCAGAATTTCGCACCTTAGGCCTGCACACCCGCCTTTTTCGTACCCTGCCCCAGGTGGTGCGAATTTCGCACTTCGCGGAGTGCGAAATTCGTACCTCCTAGGGGTGCGAAATTCGTACCTCATGAGGGTGTGAATTTTGCATCCTGTAGGGCACGAGTATTGTACCCTTCGGAGGTACGAAATTCGTACCTCGAAGGGTTCGAATTTCGTACCCGAAGGGTATGGATTTCGTACCTCCTGGAGTGCGAAGTTCGCACACTAAGGTACGATTTTAGCACCTTGCTTGGTGCGAATTTTGCACCTTGTGGGGTGTGAATTTCACACCCTACTGGATGTGAATTTCGCACCTCTTAGAGGTGCGAAATTCGCACCTCCAGGGATACGAAACTCCCGTTCCGAGAGGCGCGAGGTCCTTCTGAATGGGTGTTTGGGGTCTCGAGATCCTGGCTTGTGAGTCCTGGGGTTTCGAGGCCTTGGTTTGGAAATGTGCTGGTGGAGGCGCGAGGTATTTGGCCACGTGGTCCCTCTTCAACGCTATCTCCTTCGCTCCTGAGCATCCCTTTCGGCCTTAGTTCCACGTGATGCGTTGAGTCGAGCGTGGCTCGTGTACTTCTGGGAACCAGTCGAAAAAGTCGGTTAACACTATATATGATGAACTACTATTATAATAATTTTCTCTTTTTCCTATTTCGTTAATTAAAACAAGGGTCATAATTTATCCACAATTTTAAAATCTTGTCTCTTTACTTTTTTTTAGAATAGTTCGTTTTCTTTTGTCACATATTTACATTAATCAGATGTTGTTTTAGCCATGTCTATAAATTTTATGTTTTTCTTTTTTATTAATGTTGCGTGAAAACTTCTCTCAATTCTATTACGTTTCACATAAATTAAGGGATTAATACTAGTATTTAAATCTAATATTCACATAATCACAAGCTACTTTAACATGTGTAAAAATGTAAATAATTGTGAATAGCCTAAAAAATTAAAATTAAAATGTACTAAACTGGAAAAAAGCCAAAAATAAATATGTACTTAACTGAAAAAACTGTAAAATAAAACTATTTTTATCCCTAGGTTCCTAATTTTGTGATCCTATATAATAATTTTATATCATTTATGATCCTATGATGATATCCCGTGGTCTTCTTGATTCTCTTTCATAGGTCTTTTAACATTTTATCTATGTTCCACTTCCTCAAAGAAAATATTTAGTTTTAGGTTCAACCTCTAAAAATTGAAAGGAAATCTAGAGGGAAAGGAACAAGAAATTGTGGAAAGTAATGGCTAGACAGAGATTTCATTTATATGTGTATTATGGGGCATCTGACAGTACGCTCAACTTTATGAAATCTGAGTTTTCCATGTCAGAAACCCAAATCTGACCATCTCAATCAAATTATAAAGTTCCAAGTTTAAATAAAAGCAGAACCCACGTCTTTGTCATACTTGGCCATTTTCCAGGCCAAGTTCCTCACGTGGGTCAACCAACCCTCCTTGGGTGGTCGATCGCCACGGTCGACCAACCATGAAAGTAGTGGACCGGTGCTTATTATTATTGTTTTATTTCATTAAGTTTTGAACTTGGCCTTAAAAACTTAACTGTCAACAAAAGCCTCTAACAACTGAATTCTCCCATAACTTTTCTGAGTTAGCTCGGATTTTAATAAGTTACATATAAAAATTATCCAAAAAATTGGCATGGACTCAACAATGAAATTTTCATATCCAAATTCGTATAGTTACATAAGTTTATTTTCTTATTTAATTAATTTTTTAATTAGTCTTAACTATTAAATTATCAAAGTGTTATAGGTTGGCCCAATTCATCGTGCATATTGTCAGTCCAAAATCAAACTAATGCACAACCCATACCTAATGTCCAAACACACCAAGTAAAATATCTTGTGTTTAATGTGTTAATACGGATGAGATAACATATTAAAAACTTATATTGTATTATTCGCTGTAATTCATTATTTAAATTATCTCCATTACTGATAATCTTTAATTTATTATATGAATTAATTTAAATGGAGCTTGCATAAACAAAATTCAACAAAACAAACATTATATTTAATTACAAAATTTTAGAGGATGATTTCAAATTCAATTATTTATTTTTTGAAAACAATATTTTATCATCATATTCTCATCTTATTTTATGATAATAAATGACAATCGAATTCAATTTACTTTATTAATGATCGATTTGATTTTTTAGATTAAACTAAATAGAAGCAGTTCAAATTAAAATTTTAGTTTTAAGTTTAGTGACCAAACTTGTTTTAGTATCATTTACAACTATTATTTAACAACTGTAAAATATTTCTCAAAATTTAGATTTTATTTTTTCTAAAATTACATTTAAGTTTAAAACGAAAATGTATATTTAATTATTCTTGAAATATTCTTTTAATTTCGTTAAAATACCAAGTTAATTTAATGTAAAAACGTAAGTTACCATTAACTTTTGGTTTCTAAAATTTGAAAGGTTACAATCAACTTCAATTTCAATTTCTTCAAAATTTTACTAAAGCTTACAACTTATAATTTACATGAAGAAATCATAAATTTTATTTCAGACAGCTTTTATTTAACCCCTGTATAATTTATTAATTTTAGATTGGTTGAATTTATGGGTTGTTACATATTCAACCAATTTAAACAAATGAAATCAAACATTTAAAATCATACATCGGTACTCAATAACACATGACCATGAACCGATTAAACATTATCATGGATTTCATATCAAGCATAGTAAATTCCTTTTCTATAAGTCTGACCTAACATATTCATCACCATACTACTTAATTTGGTTATTATAAGATTAGATATGAAATCATTTGATTTAATCAAGTTTTAAAGCGAATTAAACATATAGATGTTGAAAATCTAGTAATTTTAAAATATTAACATATGTTGGATCACGACCACTCATACAATCTCATAAACCGATGAAATCATTTGGAGATCCAACCAACATTTACCTGAATTCTTGATTTGAATAAAAAGATCCAATCAGTCGATGTAGATATAATATCTAATTAACAACTATAGATGATTTGATGAAGAATTTTCAGAAGACGTTTGAATTTGGCATGGAGTAAGAGTAGATATGGTTTAGGTCTAATAGGAGAATGAAAGGGAAATTAAAAATGAACCTCTTTATCCCTTAAAGATGGCTAGAATAATGAGTTTATTAATTTCGGTACATTAGTACTCTTTAATTCTGGCTAGCATTTTTGAAAATCTAAGGTTGTCATTTCTGTCAAACCACTTACCCAATTTCTTGATATAACTACTCTGTGGAATGTGAAACTACCATCCCGATGCAATAAGTTAGGCTAGATAATATAATTTGGCTTTAGTCATAAGTTATTCCCGAAACAAGACTTTTTAAGGGTAAAATGAATTTGAAAAAAAAAATCATATCATGTAAGATTCCCAAAGAACCATATTCCAAATTCTTCAAACAATACGACAACATATGAAGTAAATATAGTTATTTTATGGTTCTTCGATAAGTAAAATACGGTTTGTTACCTTATTTGTACTTATTAACATATTTTACATTAGTACTAGAGATTACTACTATCACCAAACCGTTGTTTAACCTAGAGTTTTATATCGCCACTGGATTGTTGCTTAACTTGGGTTCTATGCATTGCTTCAAATTAATCTAGGCACTCTTAGATTGATAGGCTTGGCACAGGTCGGGGTGAGTATGAGTAGTGGTTCAGGATGCAAACATGAGGATATTCCATGTATTATTACATGTACCTATTACTTTTAGTTTTTCATTTCTATGAAACTCATTTTTACTTTTATTTTGAGAAGGTTTATTTGAGTTATTATCACTTGTATGACTGTATTTTTTATTATGTCATATGGAACTACTACTCTAATGTTAATGGCTCATTATTAGTTATTTACTATCTTGTTTATTATAACGACCGCCTTTTCGAATCTTGAGGATCGACACTATATATATCCACATTATACATGTGTCGGAACCCAAGCCTCGAAAAGGCAAATTGTTTCAGATAATAGTACATTAAAACAGAAACAAAATGAACTGTTATTAAGGTAACTTAGTTTTACATTAGATTTGACAAAAGATATATCAGAGAACAACTACTACACAACGGAAAATATTAAAGGTTCAGCGGAAGAAACCAAAATTCTCCAAACATTGCTCCAGCCTTATCTTAGCAAATGCTCTATAAGATAACTCCAAGACTTGACTGTGAAACCTTAATTACTAGGATGCTCGTGTGAGAAATTAAAGGAACCCAGAGTTTAGGAAAGGAACAACAAACTCCGGGTCAGTTATGGGACTGGTGTGAGAACTTAAAAAATAGTTATTTTGTGCAGAAAATCGTATATGCTTTTTGGAAAATGAGGCTATCATAAGGTCTCGTGCCACGTACACAATGAATCGCATATGTTGGGCGAGATTTCTCCTTATGATAACAAAAAATGCCTTTGATACCAAAAATCATTTGATATTATTATCAGTGCATCGTGTTAAAAACCTATAACAAATAAATGTATTAACCTTATCCAGCATAGATACCCCATCCTATCATGCCAACGGGTATTGTAACACCCCACCTCCGCTAGGGTCACTCACAAAGGGAATGCACTAGGTTTGGTGAAGCATTATCGAGGTAAACATACACAGAAATATTACAAGACAGAACATATATAAAACAGAGGAAGTAAAACAAATTTCATTTACCTTATAAAACAAGGTCTAAAACCTTTTACATCAGAATACATCAAAACCTGTCTTGCAATAGTAAAGAAGCATAAAACCATTTGATAAATTATTCCCCAAGTAAAACAGTAAAGTAGCCATAGCCAAGAAAAGTCCAAGCCATGCGTGATGATCTTCAGGCAGAAGAAGTCCGAACTAGATAACAGTGTTTCCTCCCTGAAACCTGGGGTGGAAACGGAAGACAAAGAGGCGAAACAGAACGGGGTCAGTCATAAAGACTGGTAAGTCCTATCTACTTCCAGTATAAAAACAGGTAAAGGTAACATGACATGCATAAACTGAAAGTAAACATAAGGATGACGACAAGATAGATAAACTAAACCAGGGTAACCGGCTGAACTACTGTAGCAAGGTAAACTAAGATATCATGATAAACTACGGTGTCATGATAAATCAAGGTATCACATCGTCAGGTTTCTATCAAGTATACTATCCCAAGGTATCTATCCTGTATAACATCCCACGGTATCTATCATGTATATTTCTCATGGTTCTAACATGTATATTTGCTCTGCACCTCTTGTACTAGTATCCCAACCCGCGTCATGTGTTAACTATGAACGTCCCTTGCCCAATGTCATGTAATGGTCCATGTCAACCTAATATATAGCATATGTAGGTTTTCCCTACTCGTATGTTTCTTTCCATGTATAAGTTCAGTCCCTTGCCGTAGGCCGTACGGGCTTTCCTATGTAAATCTATACCACTTCAACGTAGTACCATTTTATCCTTGAAGTTGTTTTGGACTGCTACCTTTGATCAAGTTATGTTTTCTTGCCATGAACTATCGCGTGTTCACTTAGGATTTATGCCACCTAGGACCACTAGGGATTATGCTACCTAATGAACGTTTCCGTGTCTCGGTTTGGGTTCTGGCCACCTAGGACCACTAGGGATTATGCCACCCGTCAACCGCGCCCTTTATCCCGCGTACGTATCTTGAATCGTTTTCCATGTCTAGGTGCACATGTTCCTCAATGTGCCATCCGAGTTCCGTGCCAGGGCAAATCAAGAAATACGGAACTCGGTCGGGAGCTTTAAGTCGTCTGCTGATGCAGATATCAAGGTCTGTTTTTGTACCCGTGGCTATGGTCCCACGTGACCCCTCCCTCAACTACTGAAAGGCAATCCAAGAAAAATCATGTATGAGAACCACATCCCGGCCCCACTATAGCCCCTCTTTCCTATGGGCCAACCTCACCCATGACTCGATAGCAAGAACATGGTCTGTTGGGGGTTCCCTGCCTTTCCGTTCGTACACGATTAACTAAAGATGGTAGGTAGTCGGCGACGTGCTATCCAGGGCAAAATCAAGTATCGTCGACTCCACGCTAATCCATCCCAGTCTTTAGGTCGCTCGCATAGCAACCAAGGCATACTCTTGGCTCTTCTACCGCAGACCTTAACCCCTGTGAGGCCGGGTTTCATGGACCATTTGCCACCTCACAGAGGGATACCAAGAGTACCCTCACGTCCCCCGAAGCTACCGCTTCGTCACCCAGTTCGTTGGAGCCTTTATCTAAGTCAGATAATTTGCTCCTCCTCTTGTTTTAAGCGATGACCTACCGTACCGGGTTACTCATCTATTCATGAACTTGTCCCATGTCCTTGGCTAAGAATTATTACTTAGTTATACTTAACTAAGGTTTACCACTTAGCTTCATTTCCCCGTTACCCTTGATTAACTACGATTTTCTACCTAGTTCCCTGAGCTAGGGTTTTGTCAAATGGGTTAAGTGTTGTTATCCAAGTTCATGACTTAACCCGCCTACGAATCATGTCAAGATTGGCTAAGTACTCAAGTTCAAGGCTTAGCCCTACAAGTTGGTTAAGTGTACCAAGAAGCTCATGACTTAACCCTATCAAGTCAAATTGGTTAAGTATTTATTTGTCTTAACCCTATCAGATTATCATGTTAGATTGATTAAGCATAGATTATCTTAATCCCATCAGATTATCGAGTCGGAGTGGTTAAGTATGGGTTAGCTTAACCCCATCCACTAATCGTACTACAATGGTTAAGCCTAATTTTAAAAGGTCTTGTGACTTAACCCTATCAGGCCCCCATATTAGGTTGGTTAAGTGTAGGTTACTTAACCTCATCAAATCATCAGGTATAATTGGTTAAGTATAAGTTACCTAACCCCATTAAATTATCATGTTAAGTTGGTTAAGTATTGGTTACTTAACCTCATTGAATTACCAAGTTTAGATTGGTTAAGTGTTTAACTTAACCCCATCGAATTACCGTGCTTAGAATAGTTAAGTGAAGGTTACTTAACCCCATCTAATTACCGTGTTTAGATTAGTTAAGTCTAAATTACTTAACCCCATCTAATTACCAAGTCGGATTAGTTAAGTGTAAATTACTTAACCCCATCTAATTACCAAGTCGGATTAGTTAATTGTAAATTACTTAACCCCATCTAATTACCAAGTTGGATTAGTTAAGTGTAAATTACTTAACCCCATTTAATTACCAAGTCGGATTAGTTAAGTGTAAATTACTTAACCCCATCTAATTACCAAGTCGGATTAGTTAAGTGTAAATTACTTAACCCCATCCCCTAATTGTCTTGTATGGTTAAGTGTCATTAAGAAATCAAGCCCGGTCCCACTTAACCTACCCATTCGTGTCATATCGGTTAAGTGTCATTAGTCAAATTTACTTAACCTTATCATGTGGCATTAATTTAATTAATGCACTCTCAACCTCTCACATTAGACCTTGTTGTGGTTACTAGTTAAGTCGGGCGGGTCCGGGTAGTTTTACACCATAACCTAGTCTAACCTCGGGTCTTAAGCGCGACATGACCAACTTCTCACATTGGATCCTATTGTTTGTAGCCACTAGTTAAGTCGGGCGGGTCCGGGTAGATTTATGCTACAAACTCAACCCAACCTCGAGTTGGCCACTTTCATGTTTGGTCTAGTGTCTTATTACACTTACAACCCACCCATGTCTAGTTCAAGTTCCATGTTTTCCCCACGTGTCATGACCATGAATGTCATGTTCTCATGTAAACCCCATGTCAAGTTTTCCGCGTCATTCTCATGTTTGTCTATCCTACCCCAAATCGTGTTTTCACTTGAGTAAAAGCGAGTCAACATAGTAGGTATACTATGGCTACATGAAGACCCCAAAACATGCACGATGCCACAAAGGGGATTGGCTCCAAACATGCATGGTATCATAAGGGGGGTTTGGCCTTAAAACATGAATGATAGTGTCATATAGGGATTGGCCATAAGCATGCATAACATAAAAAGGGATTGGCCACAAGCATGCACAATGTCATAAAGGATTTGGCCACAAACTTGCATATTATCATAGGAAATTTGGCCACAAACATGCATAGCATTCTAAGGTAATTTGGCCACAAACATGCATAAGCCCCAAAGTCAAGTCTTTGCCCATGTTTCACAAGTCAAGTGGTTCCCAAAGGTTCATGCTAACATTTCATAGATAAAGATTCAAACTTGCAAGATATACTAGGTTAAACATAACATGAATGGCATGATTAAGTCGCTACAACTTAGCCCAAGGTCATAGATCATAGAAAAGGGGCAAATTTAGGTTCACATAAGCTAGCATACTTATGTTTCATCGCATTTTATCCCATGTCACATTAGAACCACCGTTAGAATCTACAAGTAGCTAGAACTTACCTAGCGAGGCTTAGGGAAGGATCATGCATCGTCTTGACGAAGAAAGGTGGCTCCTTTGTTGAAGAAGCGTCATGAAACTCGCATAGCAACGTTGATTTGGCCTCTATTTGGTGTAGCAAGCTTGCACCTTTCGATTCGGATCCGATTTGCATGCATAGTTTCTTGGAGTTGGAGATGGAGGCCATGATCACTTGGCATTTGGGCAGCACTTCGTGGCATGAGTGATTTGTGAGGGTTTAGGGTAGGCTTAGGGTTCTTTTTATAGAGATTAGGAGTAGTTTAGGCCGTAGGATAAACCCTAGGATAGATCTGAACCCTCAAAAATCGTCACAAGCCTCCAAAACAAGACCCAGGAGCCAAAACCAGAAGCAGGTGCACCAGGTCGCTGGTTCGACCAGGGGGGGTCGACCCAGGGGTCGACCCTTATGTCGACCCCCTGGGGAGGGGTCGACCCTAGGGTCGACACCCATGTCGACCCCCTGGAGGGGGGGTCGACCCAGGGGTCGACACCCTGTGTGTCTGGCGGGAATTTTCCCGCCTTCCCTTTCTGGGCTGAGTTTCAAATCTGTTTTCGGATTTGAATTTTCGTGAAACTTCGTTGGGCCTTAACTGGGTCATGCAGACTCCGATTTATGAAATTTCAGACTCTATTTCGCGTATTTTTCCGAGATGAACGCAATTGCGCAACCCGTTTATCCTGATTCAGATTTTATAATTTAATTCTTCCTTGATTCTTGTCTTAACACGTTGCAAAAATTCGGGTTGTTACATCCTCCCCAACTTAAAGGATTTCGTCCCCGAAATCTCCAAGTTAGGAAGAACGTATCCTACCATCCATCATCCATCTACTCAAAACATCATCCATAGGCAACCATGGTCCTTAGATGATTTCTAATGCCGTATGAACATATGCCAAAAAGTGTGTGTATATGTTCCTTAGCTAATGCTAATGATCAGGCCTGAATGATCTTCTAATGCAAATTATGTTTAGTGCCATGAATCCAACATGTATGCAAATACTCCTAGTCATATAAATACTATATGCGTGCACAAACATTCATCCACATGCAACATCCATATGACAACACATTTGATTTCATCCATAAACGAGTATAAATACTCGTGCATATGCAACATGAAACGTGATCGCGTCAATCTAGTGTCTAATGTGTATTCGCGCATCCACGAGCAACCACTTGCAACCATTTGCAACCATATCAATCATAACATGTTTCAAACACATGTTTACATCCATAGAATTCTATCTAAGGTTCCCAAGATAAGATCGAGGAGATAAACAAGACAAACTCCTTACGGGGTTTGTAACAGAAACAAGACCGAGAGGATATTCACCAAAAGATAACATGCGAGCAAGCTCTACAGGAAAAACCAGGGATCAAGGATACACTCTTAAAAAAAGAGGTACGATGCGCGTGTCTAACCTTACGTCTTCTAAGTCGCGTTTCCTTGAGCTTAATTCCTCGGTGCCTTGACCATCTTTTTAACTCCATGATTTCGTAGCTCCTTGATTCCTATTTCCAAGATATGAGTTAGAACTCATTTCGTTGTCGCCTCTTATTCCACTTTCACTTATCCTTTCCATAGTATACTTGGCTCAAACGTATCCACTTACTCATGCAAGCTCTCCAAAATTCACTAGGGAATTCTGGATCTCGTTTGCCGATGCCAATCCATGTTGCCAAGAGTACTTACTAGGGTGATTCCCATAACTCATGCATAAGCGAAACGAACCATCCGCCTTAGCGGCGAATTCTATTCGAACGGATTACCAACAACTGCATCCCGAGATTCTAGGTATCTAACCATGACAGAACCCAAAAGGTTACATGAGACTTCGAGGGTATTACCAAGGTGAGTCGAGAGTCTAACTACCCTCTTTCCAAAACCGAGAATGGCACCCCTTATTGGGTGACCACCTTATCCCTAGAATCCATCCGTAGCTGAGACATATCATTCTCAAATCCAAACAAGTCATGAAGAAATGGACCAACTCTCCAACCAGATTTTGGGACAAAAGTGGGATCTTCTACCATGCTAGTACTAAGGTGCAGAGATTAACTATCGAAGCAGACTTAAATGATGCGATGATCAAGACAAAGTCTGGACGGGATGATAGAAAAGAACGACTAAACCTTTACCAGAAACGGTACCATTTCTCTTAGGTACACTAGAACTGAGAGCATACAATTGCCCTCTCGCTGATCTTGCCCTTATCTTCCTTCGTGGATCAAGCCATACCAACAAGTTGCTTATTCTAAAGCTCGCGTCCTTTATCCTTACTCTTATTATCCTTCCTTGTACCATGGCAACAGGTCTCTCGAGAACCACCTCCATCGTACGGAAAACACCTACGTGGCTAGACAAAGATTAGTCACAGTTAGAACTACTGTGACTACAGATGGAGGAAAGAAAGGAAAAGAGATTCAATCAAGGAATCAAAGGATAGTGCTAATGGCTTTTGGGGAATAGCCTTTAAAAACTTTTCTTGAAAAATGCTTCTTTGTAAACGGTTTCTCAAATAGTTTTCAGAAGGTTTTAAAAACTTTTGCCCAGTCTGGTAACCTTCTGCTCTGATACCAAATGTAACACCCCACCTCCGCTAGGGTCACTCACAAAGGGAATGCACTAGGTTTGGTGAAGCATTATCGAGGTAAACATACACAGAAATATTACAAGACAGAACATATATAAAACAGCGGAAGTAAAACAAATTTCATTTACCTTATAAAACAAGGTCTAAAACCTTTTACATCAGAATACATCAAAATCTGTCTTGCAATAGTAAAGAAGCATAAAACCATTTCATAAATTATTCACCAAGTAAAACAGTAAAGTAGCCATATCCAAGAAAAGTCCAAGCCATGCGTGATGATCTTCAGGCAGAAGAAGTCCGAACTAGATAACAGTGTTTCCTCCCTGAAACCTGGGGGGAAACGGAAGACAAAGAGGCGAAACAAAACGGGGTCAGTCATAAAGACTGGTAAGTCCTATCTACTTCCAGTATAAAAACAGGTAAAGGTAACATGACATGCATAAACTGAAAGTAAACATAAGGATGACGACAAGATAGATAAACTAAACCAGGGTAACCGGCTGAACTACTATAGCAAGGTAAACTAAGATGTCATGATAAACTACGGTGTCATGATAAATCAAGGTATCACATCGTCAGGTTTCTATCAAGTATACTATCCCAAGGTATCTATCCTGTATAACATCCCACGGTATCTATCATGTATATTTCTCATGGTTCTAACATGTATATTTTCTCTGCACCTCTTGTACTAGTATCCCAACCCGCGTCATGTGTTAACTATGAATGTCCCTTGCCCAATGTCATATAATGGTCCATGTCAACCTAATATATAGCATATGTAGGTTTTCCCAACTCGTATGTTTCTTTCCATGTATAAGTTCAGTCCCTTGCCGTAGGCCGTACGGGCTTTCCTATGTAAATCTATACCACTTCAACGTAGTACCATTTTATCCTTGAAGTTGTTTTGGACTGCTACCCTTGATCAAGTTATGTTTTCCTGCCATGAACTATCGCGTGTTCACTTAGGATTTATGCCACCTAGGACCACTAGGGATTATGGTACCTAATGAACGTTTCCGTGTCTCGGTTTGGGTTCTGGCCACCTAGGACCACTAGGGATTATGCCACCCGTCAACCGCGCCCTTTATCCCGCGTACGTATCGTGAATCGTTTTCCATGTCTAGGTGCACATGTTCCTCAATGTGCCATCCGAGTTCCGTGCCAGGGCAAATCAAGAAATACGGAACTCGGTCGGGAGCTTTAAGTCGTCTGCTGATGCAGATATCAAGGTCTGTTTTTGTACCCGTGGCTATGGTCCCACGTGACCCCTCCCTCAACTACTGAAAGGCAATCCAAGAAAAATCATGTATGAGAACCACATCCCGGCCCCACTATAGCCCCACTTTCCTATGGGCCAACCTCACCCATGACTCGATAGCAAGAACATGGTCTGTTGGGGGTTCCTTGCCTTTCCGTTCATACACGATTGACTAAAGATGGTAGGTAGTCGGCGACGTGCTATCCAGGGCAAAATCAAGTATCGTCGACTCCACGCTAATCCATCCCAGTCTTTAGGTCGCTCGTATAGCAACCAAGGCATACCCTTGGCTCTTCTACCGCAGACCTTAACCCCTGTGAGGCCGGGTTTCATGGGCCATCTGCCACCTCACAAAGGGATACCAAGAGTACCCTCACGTCCCCCGAAGCTACCGCTTCGTCACCCAGTTCGTTGGAGCCTTTATCTAAGTCAGATAATTTGCTCCTCCTCTTGTTTTAAGCGATGACCTACCGTACCGGGTTACTCATCTATTCATGAACTAGTCCCATGTCCTTGGCTAAGAATTATTACTTAGTTATACTTAACAAAGGTTTACCACTTAGCTTCATTTCCCCGTTACCCTTGATTAACTACGATTTTCTACCTAGTTCCCTGAGCAAGGGTTTTGTCAAATGGGTTAAGTGTTGTTATCCAAGTTCATGACTTAACCCGCCTACGAATCATGTCAAGATTGGCTAAGTACTCAAGTTCAAGGCTTAGCCCTACAAGTTGGTTAAGTGTACCAAGAAGCTCATGACTTAACCCTATCAAGTCAAATTGGTTAAGTATTTATTTGTCTTAACCCTATCAGATTATCATGTTAGATTGATTAAGCATAGATTATCTTAATCCCATCAGATTATCGAGTCGGATTGGTTAAGTATGGGTTAGCTTAACCCCATCCACTAATCGTACTACAATGGTTAAGCCTAATTTTAAAAGGTCTTGTGACTTAACCCTATCAGGCCCCCATATTAGATTGGTTAAGTGTAGGTTACTTAACCTCATCAAATCATTAGGTATAATTGGTTAAGTATAAGTTACCTAACCCCATTAAATTATCATGTTAAGTTGGTTAAGTATTGGTTACTTAACCTCATTGAATTACCAAGTTTAGATTGGTTTAGTGTTTAACTTAACCCCATCGAATTACCGTGCTTAGATTAGTTAAGTGAAGGTTACTTAACCCCATCTAATTACCGTGTTTAGATTAGTTAAGTCTAAATTACTTAACCCCATCTAATTACCAAGTCGGATTAGTTAAGTGTAAATTACTTAACCCCATCTAATTACCAAGTCGGATTAGTTAAGTGTAAATTACTTAACCCCATCTAATTACCAAGTCGGATTAGTTAAGTGTAAATTACTTAACCCCATCTAATTACCAAGTCAGATTAGTTAAGTGTAAATTACTTAACCCCATCTAATTACCAAGTCGGACTAGTTAAGTGTAAATTACTTAACCCCATCCCCTAATTGTCTTGTATGGTTAAGTGTCATTAAGAAATCAAGCCCGGTCCCACTTAACCTACCCATTCGTGTCATATCGGTTAAGTGTCATTAGTCAAATTTACTTAACCTTATCATGTGGCATTAATTTAATTAATGCACTCTCAACCTCTCACATTAGACCTTGTTGTGGTTACTAGTTAAGCCGGGCGGGTCCGGGTAGTTTTACACCATAACCTAGTCTAACCTCGGGTCTTAAGCGCGACATGACCAACTTCTCACATTGGATCCTATTGTTTGTAGCAACTAGTTAAGCCGGGCGGGTCCGGGTAGATTTATGCTACAAACTCAACCCAACCTCGAGTTGGCCACTTTCATGTTTGGTCTAGTGTCTTATTACACTTACAACCAACCCATGTCTAGTTCAAGTTCCATGTTTTCCCCACGTGTCATGACCATGAATGTCATGTTCTCATGTAAACCCCATGTCAAGTTTTCCGCGTCATTCTCATGTTTGTCTATCCTACCCCAAATCGTGTTTTCACTTGAGTAAAAGCGAGTCAACATAGTAGGTATACTATGGCTACATGAAGACCCCAAAACATGCACGATGCCACAAAGGGGATTGGCTCCAAACATGCATGGTTTCATAAGGGGGGTTTGGCCTTAAAACATGAATGATAGTGTCATATAGGGATTGGCCATAAGCATGCATAACATAAAAAGGGATTGGCCACAAGCATGCACAATGTCATAAAGGATTTGGCCACAAACTTGCATATTATCATAGAAAATTTGGCCACAAACATGCATAGCATTCTAAGGTAATTTGGCCACAAACATGCATAAGCCCCAAAGTCAAGTCATTGCCCATGTTTCACAAGTCAAGTGGTTCCCAAAGGTTCATGCTAACATTTCATAGATAAAGATTCAAACTTGCAAGATATACTAGGTTAAACATAACATGAATGGCATGATTAAGTCGCTACAACTTAGCCCAAGGTCATAGATCATAGAAAAGGGGCAAATTTAGGTTCACATAAGCTAGCATACTTTTGTTTCATCGCATTTTATCCCATGTCACATTAGAACCACCGTTAGAATCTACAAGTAGCTAGAACTTACCTAGCGAGGCTTAGGGAAGGATCATGCATCGTCTTGACGAAGAATGGTGGCTCCTTTGTTGAAGAAGCGTCATGAAACTCGCATAGCAACGTTGATTTGGCCTCTATTTGGTGTAGCAAGCTTGAACCTTTCGATTCTGATCCGATTTGCATGCATAGTTTCTTGGAGTTGGAGATGGAGGCCATGATCACTTGGCATTTGGGCAGCACTTCGTGGCATGAGTGATTTGTGAGGGTTTAGGGTAGGCTTAGGGTTCTTTTTATAGAGATTAGGAGTAGTTTAGGCCGTAGGATAAACCCTAGGATAGATCTGAACCCTCAAAAATCGTCACAAGCCTCCAAAACAACACCCAGGAGCCAAAACCAGAAGCAGGTGCACCAGGTCGCTGGTTCGACCAGGGGGGTCGACCCCTATGTCGACCCCCTGGGGAGGGGTCGACCCTAGGGTCGACACCCATGTCGACCCCCTGGAGGGGGGGTCGACCCAGGGGTCGACACCCTGTGTGTCTGGCGGGAATTTTCTCGCCTTCCCTTTCTGGGCTGAGTTTCAAATCTGTTTTCGGATTTGAATTTTCGTGAAACTTCGTTGGGCCTTAACTGGGTCATACGGACTCCGATTTATGAAATTTCGGACTCTATTTCGCGTATTTTTCCGAGACGAACGCAATGGCGCAACCCGTGTATCCTGATTCAGATTTTATAATTTATTTCTGCCTTGATTCTTGTCTTAACACGTTGCAAAAATTCGGGTTGTTACAGGTATTGCCTAAAGAAACAAAAACGTAAAGGCTTGTATTGGAAATTGGATGCCAACAATGACCAAGGCAAAGGATCTTCCTTAAGGAACACCTCAAGGGGGATGCCCTTCAGAAAAAACTGATGAATCTCTACCAACACAGGGTCATACCATCTTTATATGCTAACCCGGTAGATTGCAACTTAAAAATGACATTCCCCGGTTGTTACCGACCTTTATCCATGCATGCATAATCCGTCATCCGCATAAGTAAAATATCTGGGCTCCATACGATGACACGACTTTTTATCTAGAAGGAAACGACCATACCCTAATGGGAATGACACACATAACCTTGCCGCATTCATCCTGTTTAGGTCATTACCGAGTTGTGAGGCTTGTAGTCTCATTAAACACAAAGATACGCTTTAACTAAGCCATGCTTTGATCATCTGCAGCTCTTATCGGTTCGCATACCACATTGTCATTTGATAACATACAACTGATAATTACTGACCATATCACCTTTTAGCTCATACGACTCAAAAAAGGATGTTAAGCTAAGAGAATAAATTCTCCGCTACTAAACAGAAATATGTCTAGTAAAGACCAATTAATACATTATAAAATACAACATCAGACACACATCCATACTAGTTTGTTCTGGAACTAAACAAAATCGAAGATGTTTTATTCCTCGACTTAAACTAGGTGTAAAAGCCCTTGCAATCCTGAATCTTTCCAAGTACATCATGACCACTTCTATAGGTAATCTCATAATGAGTGTATGGAACAAGATATCAACAAGCAGTCCTTCTGATGAGATGATCTCTGGTCTTCCACCATCATCTTCAACATCTTCATTTGCTCCATTTCATGGTATAATTATTCAGAATGGTTTTTGGATAGGGATCTCCAAATCCGATCTTAGTCTTTCTGAATAAGAAGTGCAATTTAAAAACAATGACTTATATAAAAGTTCAATTAAGTCTCTTCCATCTTGAATTGGTTGGTCAACCTTTTCGTTAACAACCCTTCATCATTTTTTCCTTAACTTAGGAATTAATTTATAAATTTACTTCACTTAATCTTTAAACCAAAAGATTCATTCTTTAAATCAAGCTTTTCATCTACTTAAACAAATTAATAAATTGTTTAAGTTCATAAATGCAATTCATTCCCTTAAATCTTTAAACCAAGATTAAATCCATCCAAAACAACCATTCCTTTTAAAGCTCATATCCTAACCCCATTAAATCCTAATTAAAATATTTATTAACCTTAATCCCCAATTTCCATTTATATCTTTCAATCGAAAGACAATTCATTAAATTCTCATAACTTAATTACGTTTAATCGATGTAATTAAAATTCATTAATCTTCCATTCCTTAATCCCATAGTATCATTCCTTAATCTTTAAAAACGGTTAATGAACTCTTTACTCTTTTTCTTTCCTTTTCAATACTCAACTTTTAATCAAAGCTTAATTAACAGCATTCCCATTAACCTTTAACTAAAAGATTATAATCCTTCCCAAATTTCAAAACATAACTTAAATCTTAACTGGGTTAAAGAATAATTTTATTTAAGACACCATTCATAATAAAGACAAAACTTATTGATATTAAATATAAGATTTAAATAGAAATTATATCAGCTTATATTCAAAATCATTTCCCATAATCAAAGAAAACTATAAGTGGAATTACCATACAAATACTTTTCAAATTCTTCGAATAGTATAAGTTTCAAATGCAGAATTTAATATCAAATACCTGAAGATTATTTCCATCCAAATCCAATTCATTTATAATTGGAAAACTTTGATCATATTACAGTTATATTTCAAAATAACATTTTCACAATATCCGGTTTCACTTCTGATTTGTTGCATCACTAGCCTAGATAAGTAACGTTGGTTCGGTAACTTTATTTTAAACATATGCACCCCATTAATTGTTCTATAACTTAGAGACAGAACAAACCTAATTGTTGTTTCCACATACTCAAACAGTTTGAGTATATCTGCTTTTTAACAAGGCTAAAAATCTCAAACTTCAAATTATCATTCAAAACTTTATATTTCTTATCCAGATCACTTTAAAATATTTTATAATCATTTACCATATTTTCCATATTTTTTATAATTTTTATAAAGCCATTTATAACAGTTTCCAATTCTGGTCCCTAAACTACAAAACCGTAATTTTATTTCAAATTTGATTTGAAATTAACTCAAAATATGTTTATTAGAAACTAAAACTTTCTTTTTTGTATGAAAATTGTTATCATTACAAAATAGACACTTTTTTGGGAAAATCCAACTTAAATTTCAACCAGCATAAACATTTGATGTTTATGATCAAAATTTGTGAATACCGCTATGCGATAAGCTCTAGTCGGACTATATTATAATTTTGAATTAAAATTTTACGTGTTTAATTATAATATATTTATAAACCTTATAAAACACATATTAACTCATTTAAAAACAATATTTATGAATTTGGACATCAAATTTAATTATTTACCATAATTTAATATTATACTATTATTAAATTAATATTATATTATTATTTTTCAAAATTTATTCTTTTGAATCTAAAACTTTGCAAAACCCAAATTAAGCATTATATAAACATATTAGAATAAACAACTTGAGTTAAAACAGTGTTTATATACCTAACTCAAATTCAATTTTGAATTTACTATTCAAAATTGATTTACTATTCATTTTCAAATTGAACAAGCTATAAAATACCGAAGATGCTTTCAAATTCATTTCTACCTTTACAAAAGTTTCTTATTATCACCTAAGTTTCATTTCTAACCGGTTCTGGTCATAAAATTTTGAATTTCATTTTCTTGCCTTATTTAAATCAATATAATAATCATTATTTACAGCAGATGGAATCGAGACTTAACTAATATCTGAATAATTCCATATATTTTGGTATAACAAGTGTGTAGTGCAATAAAAACAACAATAACAACAAAATAGACACCAACGACAACCATTCAACAATATCACTCATATGTATACTGTAATCCGCTGAATAAGCATTACGGTAATTAACACTTACAACATATATGAAACTATATTAAGAACCATTCAAATAACTCTAATTGTAATTATAAAATAATCAGAAATAAGCGCTTAGAGTTCTCACCGAGGGCTTCACTCCATCAGACTTTTAGGTAGAACTTAAAACGTTTCCGTCTACCGTCTTTGCTCTAACCATTCCCCCTTCTCTTTTTCTATCTTTTAATATGTATAATATACATATATATATACTTTTCTTCTTTTTAATGTAGGAAGGGGAAGATGTTCGCATTTGGCCTTTCCCTAAGGCTTATGTCATGCATGGTGACACATACCATGGTAATAAGCCCTTAATTTAAGGTAGCATTTGTTAGAAAATGCTATGGTAGGCTACAATATTATAAATCAAGTGCTGCGAAAGGTTTAGTTAATACGTATTTGAACAACCGATTTTGACAAAAGCTGATATGTTTTCATCGAAATAATTTACAGTCATATTTATAATTTTAAATGAACTATTTTATTATTTTCAGAATTCAATTTAAAATTACCCAAAAACATGTATGCAATTTGAAATTTACATTTTCACATATCTTAAAATTATGTATCATTACATTCTCTCCCCCCTAAAGGAAATTTCGTCCTTGAAATATTGAACGAAACTATAAAGCATAATCCAATACTTATGTCAAAACACAAGATATATAGTCTACCATTTACTATTATTATTCACATATCTTATTTGAATATCCTAATTTAGATAAACTACTTAACTTGATCTCCCTTTAATAAGTAAATACCTTTTAGTTAGATCTAGCTGCTTTTACTTACCCAAATATTCCCCGAACATATTTCAAAATTTATCGATTTTCTAAAATCGTTAATAATTTCGATTCTAATTTCTAACCCAAACACTTAAATTAACTCCATAAGTTCAAATTACCTAACAAATTACTTTTAACTAATTCTTAGCCTTTATCTACCGTTACTCAAACTATTCTTTCGTATGCTTGGATTACTTATTCTAATTAGTTGATGAACGACAATTACAATTCCACATGAACATCTTTAGTCAAATTGTGAAATTATAATTACAAGATGTCCTTATTCAAATTTTAACCATCTTAATTATTTAACAAATTACCAAAGTTATAACTAACCATATATACTTTTAAAATATATTCTCTTATATTCAAAATATAATTTTCCAAAGATAATTTTCAAATACATTCTCTCATATATAACCCTCAAACTCATTGTAGCGCATTACTAACTCTATCTCCAAAGAGTTTGTATCAACCCAAAATTTTGACAATAAATAAATTAGTTATTTAATTAGATTTCAATAATAGTGATTTCTACAAATGATGGAATTTGACCTTGAAACTTTAACTATTGTGTTCATCTTGGAATTCTGGTCAACTTTCATGTTTAGAGTTTCGCGAACGGAGCCCATATGAAAAAGTTATGGAAGAAATACAAAAAACAAACGGAAATAGTAAAACATAATAAATATAATATTTATTACCTTTTGTAACCCGCTTTCACTGGGCGAAATTGCTCTTGGACGGTCGACACCCTTGTACAAGTGGTCGACTGCTTCGAGCAAAATTCAGCCAAGTGACGGCTAGGGTTATATTGGTTTTAATACATATATATATATATATATATTACATACAGATGAATGTTAATTAAATAAAATCAAACGGTTTGGGTTCTTTCTTAATCCTATAAATAGAGGGTTAGGCCCGACACTCATTTCCACATATTTTGAGAGCAGCTGTGAAGCTCTGTTATTTCCTTTTCTTTTCAAACAAATTCTAAAACAAAAATAGGCTCATATAAAATCAAAATCAAATATAAACAATACAAATTGGAAGGGTTAATCAGATTCAAGTGGAAAAGGATATGGATTGACGTCTAAGCTCTTCTTCATCATATTTCTCCCCACTTTTCCTATTGCCCTGCAAAACTACAAATCTGGAAGTATCCTCTTTTAAGAATAATTGTAGATCTGTAAGTATTTGGGAATTGTAGTCTTAAAAGATTATACATATTTAAGATTTGGATGCTTTCAGGTGAGTGGAAACTTTTCATAGAAAGTATAAAATAACTTAATTATTTCTTTTTTATTATATCTTAAACATGTGCCTAACATTTATCAGATCTATTTATAATATTGTTAAATATGAAATAATGCCTACCAGATCTGTTTTGTGAATATTGTCAAAATCTAAAAGAATAAATTGTGGTTTGAATAATATTATCATTTGAAGGCCTACTAGGTTGTTTATATTATAGCCTACAAGTGTGTTAAAAAATATTATGGTTATTGTAAATACCATGGATCTAGAAACCAGTCCAATAAAAAACTGTAAAGATGTGGTTTTATTCTAGATCTGTAGTTTTGGTGTTAAACGGTGATTCATGTAGTTTTGGTTAAAAGATATAAGCCTATTTGTGTTCAGTTTGTTTAAGGTTCTAACTTAGTTATTGTAAATATGCCTTTTCCCTCTTTTTAAATAAAAAGACATTATTTGAAACTTATAAGAAATATGTCAAAAATTGAAAAGGGAAAGATTACGTAAATTCACGTACAAATACAAATACATATATATATATATATGCATGTATATACACACACATATATATATATATGTGTGTGTGTGTGTGTGTGTGTGTGTAGTTTACATCAACTATTCCAAAATATACATACCATATATTTCTTGTGGCTTGAAATATGTTTAGTGCTCTTTTAAATATTCAGGCATAATTTACAATAATTACAGTTGACAGTCATTTTGTTAGATTTAGAATCTTATTTCAAAATTGAATGCAAAAGGAAATGTTTGGTTATTAGTTTGAACTGAATAAAAACATTTAATTTAATAACAATGTTAATGATATTTTTCGTCAACATTGTAGATAGGTCAATGGGAATGGTCCTAAGGAAAAAGAATAGCTTGTTTAGCCTTCATGAGTTTGGGTTAGATCACCATTCATAGGTATCAAGGCCTTGGAGCGGAGGATCACTAAACAACCTTTGATAAAGGACTTAACGGATGGTGGAAGGAATACTGCACCAAGTTCACTGAAAGAACTAAGCTCATAGGAAGGGTTTAAGCATATAGGAAGGGGTGTTTCATCCGATCTGCGGAAAGGTTTGGACAATGATCCATGCATATGTGGGAAATAAATAGTAAATTGTAGCAACGATAACTAAAAAATAGTGTGATAAACTCATAGGAAAATGCCGTAAGTGTAGGTCTGCTCTTTATTAATCTTCCATTTAGAGTACATGAATAAGATAGAAGAAATCCTCCAATCGATCTAAGTATTAAGGTTTTAGACAGAAAGAGTACAAGAATTAGAATGACGGAGCCACCTAAAATGTGACCCCTAGGGTCTTATTTATAGAGAAATCGGGGCCCATTTTGCTATTGGGCCGTTGGGCCTGCAGGTACTTCCGCGAGGCGCCTTTCTCTTTGGCTTTAGTTGCCTTTGGTCTCGGCCGTTTTGAGGTGCAAATTATAACTTCCGGAGTGAAGGTACCGGCCAGCTGGGGCTTCTTTGCGAGTGATATAAGCTTGTTGATGTAATGGCTTTCCGGTAGGTAGTTGAGCCTCCAGTTGTTTGCTCTTGGCTATAAGCTCCTGGGTTTAGGCTTCTGGTTCTCTTATGAATACTTAGAGGAGCTTTCAATCAAGATGTACGTACATTGCCTAAGCTGTCGGAAGGTAACTTCGGATGAGATTCCTGTTGTCTATCAGTGCGACCTTTTGGTGTTTATGCAGTAGATGTTTTGAAAGCTAGTTCCAGATAATCTTTATGCACCATATGCTTGATATCTTGATGTCTTCGTACCCTGGTGTGTCATTAGTAAGCGGGTTAATACTGACAAACCTTCCTCCATTCTAGGTTTCCGCTAGTGGAACTCTTGCCTCTTTTTTTCTTGACTTCTGATTAGATGTCCTTTTGCTGTAGAACCCCCTGCCGGGTCTGCCCTGCCGGATAGTCTGTGTCGGCATTACGTAAACTTTGGGCTCCTTTTCCCTAAGAAGGTGTCGGTTTGTGTAGCTTTCGGATTATCCCTTCATTCTTCTGTTCGTTGGATACTTATTCGTCGTTAGCTGGTTTCGGAGTTAATTTTGGTAGTAACATTTGCCTCCTGGGTGAAGAGGTGTTTCTGACTTTTCAAGTCAAACTTTTTTGTCTTTTCCGAAGTGTCACCATAGAGTCTTTTGATCTCCCTTAATCTGAAGCATTGATTGATCTTTTCCTATACAGTTTAGATCGGTCTTGAAATTTGAACATAAATTCTTCTTCTCTCTCGTTTCCGCCTTTCACCTGTAAGTCAAATTCTCGAACAAGATTACTGTTTTTCTAGGAAGCTGATCAAGTTTTCTTTTTGAAAACCCAAGCTCAATTTTTTTGTGAGTATTTTTACTTCTTATATAAGTCGTAATCTTAGTTATGTACCAACACTGATAGGGAAGACGATTAGGATTATGCTATTCACAAAATAGGTTTAGGAAACAATCTCTTTTTCACCATGCTTAATGCCCGACATTAGCGGCCATCTGTTTCAGTGGTTACTTTATGTAGGAAATACGATAGGAAATACGATTCGCGAAGCAAGATACACAGAAGGAAATAATTTTCAACTAATTAAGGTTCTATTCCATTGATACAAAATGATTCTAATATAATTAAGGTATGCATTTGCCTTGTTATTAAAAGCTTGGATGATCACTAATGAAAGTACATTATGCATAACCCTTTTTGCATTCAATATCTGGGCTCGGTTTATCTTATGACAAATCGAGATTTTTGTGAGCAAGATATAATAATACTCTACCTATTCATAAATGTTATTCATGCATTTGTGTAAGAAGTATGTATACTAATGGTACTGTGATGGAATGATATCACGTGGCAGAATCATGTCCAGCAAAAGTCCTGCTAAGGCGAAGACCAAAGATTCCAAGGTCTCACGTCCTAAGAAAGCATTTGTTCTGAAGTCATCCTTAATTACTTCCCAACGTTCCATGATGGCCATACTGGATAGTTTTGGCATATCGAGTATTAATGCCATCGTAGCTTCTTCTCCAAATTTTCTCAAGAACCCACCAGAAGGGTATTTTGCATATTCAGCAATTCATTTCTAGCACGGAGGATTTCTTCCTTTCCCACCTTCTCTACACAAGCACTTAGTTGATTTGAAAGTTTCTCTCATTCAACTCTCACCCAATACGTACACAACTCTCTTATGATTGGAGGCCCTAGCGCTTCGTCAGGTCAGGATTCTTTAATCCCTAAACTCATTCGTCATATGGTCCGATTTTCTAAAAGTTCAGAGTCGTCGATATGGAGGGCTAATCCTATAAGGAGACTGGTTAACGATAGTATTAGCAAAACTAGGCCATGTGAAGATCAACCTTTTCTCCCTAAATGTCCTCCCGGCATATCGGGAGAATCTGTTGATAACGGTAGGCTTTTCTTTCCAGAAAGTAAATATTTTATGTCTGAGGCTTTTGCTTACCTGTATCATTCTCTTATCATAGAACCCCCTTCTAAGGATATGATTTTAACAATGGAGGAAGCCCAAGTTGTCGAGGCTATCTTCAAAGCACCGGTGGGGCATATGTGCCAGTCATTCCTCTTAACTATCGACAGGCTACATCGATATGGGTTAATTCCCCCTGGGCAGAAGATATTGGAGTAACCTCCCATCCAATTTTCTTGTCCTAAAGGACTATTGCGGAATTCTAGCTCTTTCAACGCAGGCTCTCCCATCCATCCAGGTGATTTTGATGAGACTATTTATTTTATTTAGACAACATTTTATCATTCTTTCTCTCGTTTCCTTGTTATTATTATTCTTTTAATTTAGTTCCTATTTCTATATGATCTTCAACTTCTCAGGATTCGTCTGCCCTTGCAACCTACAACCGGCCCAGTGCCCAAGCTGTAAAGAGGCTTGCCCATACCGACATTGAATCACCATCAAAGAAGCACATACATGATAAGTCAACTAGCTTTTCGAAAGACATCGTTGCCACCCCAAAAACAAGGCATACTTTTGATCCTTTTACTATTGATGATGATCAGGTGGTTGATATTGATGCCTCTTCTGATGTTTCCCCGAAAGGTAAGCCCGTAAGCGGTTCTATCCCTTTTGATACTTTCGGTGAGTTAGGGGGAAGGTATGGTCTTCCTATGCCACCATATTCTCAGACCGCTACCTCTCATGTACCTCCTCCACCAGTCTCGGATTTCGGTAGGCTTGCGAGCCTTGCTCTTTCATCCCTTGAAGTTGCTAACATTACTCCGACTTCTACACCCTTGGACTCAGAGTATTTCCACCGACAACAAATCAGGGATCAACTTTTGGTATAGACTTAACTTTTCTGATGCTTTTGCTTTTTACGTGGTTTTTGTTAGAGGTTCAACTTATTCTGTTCCTTAACTGATGAAAGCTTGGTATGCATCCCGAGGAATAGCATCCACTTCAGCGGCCGAGGTCAACGCCCTTAAGGAGGAGAACAAGGTGTTGATGGATAGGGTTAATACTTTGTTACGAGAGAAGACGGAGGGTGACAACGAACGTAGGGAGTTGGAGGCCTCACTAGAGGAGGAGAGAAAGGCTAAGGATGTGCTGGCAAAGCAGGTCGAGTACGTTAAGGCAGAGAAATCAGGGTTGGAGATTGATTACGCCGCCGTCATGGACATGATGAACACTCAGCTCTCTACCGCAAAAAGGATAATTTATGAGGCTAGTGACAGAATTTCCAATTTCTTGAATGTTCATCTTCATAACATAGTTATGGAGTATTATGAAGATGCCCTCATCCTTGATTTTTCTGATAATTATAAGAGGCTAATAGAATTTGATTTTTCTTCAATTAAACCTCTATCAGAGATAGAGTTTTAGAGAAGATTACGTAGGTGAGGCGAGAAGGTACGATTTCCCCCATGAACAAGATAAACCTTACGTCTCTTTTTTTATTGAAGAGTTTTTAGAGGATATGAGGAAGAGATGGAGGAAGGAACCATAGTAGAAGAGGAAATAGGAGAAGACAATGACCAACAAGGAGGATCTGGAAAGGATGATGGGACCCCCTCTCCAGCAATGAGGGAGTTATCTCCCGAAGGAGGTGGCTCCCTGAGTTCTAAGAATAAAGGGGCTTCTGGTCGTTCTGATGTTGATGTTACACAGATATGGCTTTCGCTTTCAAAATATTTTTCCCTTTCTTGAATCTTTTTAGTGATTAGTCTTTTCATGTCGCAGCAGTTTTTTGCTTCTCCAAAGATGTAAGCTACTGTAATGCTTTAAATTACGCATTTGAAAAGCATGGAGAATTTCCAAGGAATTCATCCTGGAAAAATCAACCCAGCAGGGAGCATCAAGTATTATTGTATGAAGTATTTTTAACTTATCTGCGAACGGTGCTGACTTTGTGATAGTTAGCAGTTTATGATGTTGTATTAATATGTCAGTGTGAACGTTACGCGTATGTGTGTATGAATTGATAAAGGTCATGTTGTTGTCTTTCTTTGGAATGCACGATGTAATTAGTGTATATCTGATGTTTGCGTTTTACGTATTACGACATCTCATTTTATCCATGACTAGGAGGACCCATTCCATACCCCTCCTTCACAGTTTAGAGAGGGAACTTCGAACATTGCTGGCTTCAAAGGCATTTTTGAGAGTGCTTCACTTTCGGGATATAAAAAGATGTATTATCTTCAAAAGATAGTTATCACAAACCTCAAGGAGCAGGTATCCATTTGGAAAAACAACTGAAGAAGAAAGTTGAAATAATATATAATTTGCAACGTAAGCTAGCGGCAAAATCTTCTGAGAGTTCTGACGCGGAGGTAGGCAGACTATACCAACAAATTGACAAGTTGGATAATAAACTAAAGAAAGCGAAGGAGAATTGCGCTTCCTTGGAATTCTCTTTGGAAAACCCCGACTCGGAATGATAAACTTTTCCCATAGGTTTGTAATATGAATCCTCTCTAAATGATGGTTGTGTTTGTGTAATGGTTTATGTCGTGACTTCTAGTGGGTATGCTCATGTATTGTGTTATTTATTTGATATATTGCTTTTTTGGGAACATTGTCTTCTTAACTCAGGGCGTTGTAGCGACAGGAGACCTACTCGCGCCAAGTGCTAGTGACAACCTTCCTTATGCAATAAGTATTTTTGGGAAAATTTCCTCCATAAGATTTTCCTTGAAAAGGAGTAGTTCTAGCTATGGTACTTCATTAGAAATGTTTGGGATCCTTTCCCTAGTTCCTTCCCGAACTTACGTTTTATTGTGACGCTATTTCTCGTGCTGTGCAAGCAACTAGTATATAAAAGAAATTGATGTACATATAGAATATAGACACTTCCTTGAGCAAACGAGAATATCATGAGCTTATCCCTAGTAATAATGGAAGTGTGGTTCCAAACCATATTCAGATTGCCACGATGGTCGAACGCCCCTTTCTTGTTTGGGTTTAAGAGTCTGAGCTCATTTTGGTTTGGGTATTTGTGGCGAGACCGGAACCCCATATCTGTTTGTAGTTTTCTCCTAGATCATCTAAGATTTAGGTATGGAGATATGAGACCGAGAGCCTACTTCTGGTCTTTGGTTAGAACTGAATTAATCCCGATTGGGGTATTGAGATAAGACCGGGACCCCCCATCTGGTGCTTGTGTGTATCTGACCTAACCTAGATTCAGGTTATTTAAATTGAGAGACTGGAAGTCCACTTGTGATCTTTGCTAAGAACCGAATCAACCCTGATTCGGGTCTCAATATAGAAGACCTGAACTAACCCTTGTTCCGGCAATTAGAGATTGAAAACCAGGAATCCCCTTCCGGTATTTGTGAAGGATGGAATCAACCTAGATTCGGGTATTAGTATGGAAGATCGGAACCAACCCTTGTTCAGGTAATTAAAGATTGAAGACCAGAAGTTCCCTTCTGGTATTAACGCTTTGATATCCCCCTTTGGGTTTGATTTGTGAAGCAGAGGATGTACGTGCTTCTCGAGCCACTCTCCGGGCTTTTGATGTTAAAGAAGAGGATGTACGTGCATTATTGGCCACTCTTTGGGCATGTGCATTCGGTGCACTTGGCTAACTTATCCACAAGCAGGGCCCAAGGACTTACCCGACCTCCCTCCAGGAGGTGACTTATCCTGACCATCGTACGTGATGATAAGTTCTTTGAAACTTAGTCGGGGCCATTGTATACACAGAACTAAGGCTTACTCTTTTGATGCTCTGTACTGACCATTGTAGGTACTGATAGAGGCTTGCACACACCTCCCACCGAGGGGTGCCCTATCCAGACCATCATAGGCGATGATAAGGGTTGGCATTCCCTTTTGTGGGTAACACTGAACATAAGTAGAGGTAGGACGTGCACTTCTGCGAGTAGAGGTAGGACGTGCTTGGTTCTAACAAAGGCAGGGCGAACTCTTCTGCGAGCAGAGGCAGGGCATGCTTATCTTAGATGCACCACTACGACCATTTCTGATGTGAAATGGAGGCTTATACTTTTGATGCTTTAACCTAGGCCCCTCTGATTTGGGCATGGAGAAAGACTTACACGTCATCCCTCCCCCCCCCCCCCAGGGGATGCCTCGTCCTGACCAATTTGGTGATGACAAGATATTTAATCCATTTATGGTTCGAACCCTTCTGGGTTTTTTTTAAATCTTCGAAAGAAGGGTTTTCCGTAACCTTGGACATATTTAATAATCAATTTCCTAAGGATTTTTTACTGAACTTAATTTGATCTTTTCATAAACTCTTGTAATTGGCCTTAGTTAATGAATTTGACGACTGTTTCCTCAAGAGTTCTGTAGTGATTAGTTTCATGTCCATTTATCATGTGATTGTGGCAATAGGATCCTCCTGTTTTCCTTTCGTATTTGGGTTTTTTCTTTGTGAGTGGCCAATAGTTGAGTTCGTGTTTGGTTAGGAAGTGAATGTTTTCCATCAAAGATGTGAGGTAGTATCCCTTAGGTAATCCCGGTGTACTCCCCTCTTCCTGCTGCTGGGGTTTAATCCTTTTGTGACCCAGCCTTGTTGTTGTACCTATACCTTTGTTCCTTCTTCCCAAAATATTCTGAGGTTGGGATGTCACCTTTCCAAACCATTTGTTGGTGAAGCGGTCAATATCATTCATTATTTCTTGTTCAAGTACCATTCCTCTGACTTGCTTGTGGAGAGTTCTTCCTAGATGAGAGAAAATGTTAGTATCCTCCAATATAGAACCACTTTGGTAGGGGTACTAAGGTTTGTCCTACGTAGAAAAGGCTATTATCCCTAGTGTCAGAAGCATATTGTACCTTTTCCCATTTTCTCTTTATTATCCGCAAGGCTACCATTCTCAGCCTTTGTTCTTCTGTCACTCTTAGCTCGGTGATTTTCGACTTGTTTATTCGAGATCTAGAAGACACTTGTTGGGACCTCTTACCCACAACTTTGCTTCTCTAAAGCCTTAGTCCAGTCCGGGACAGAAAAACACAGGTAGATATGTGGAAAGGTTAACCACAAGGTCGGAGGTTCAATCCCTCCTTATAGCACCAAAATGTTAACAATATTTTTCGTCAACACCAGAGATAGGTCAATAGGAATGGTCCTAAGGAAAAAGAATAGGTTTTTTAGCCTTCACGAGTTCGGGTTAGATCATTGTTATTAGGTATCAAGGCCTTGGAGTGAAGGATCACTAAACAACCTTTGATAAATGACTTAATGGATGGTGGAAAGGAATACTGCACCATGTTCATTGAAAGATCTAAGCACATAGGAGGGATTTAAGCATATAGGAAAGGGTGTTTCATCCGATCTATGGAAAGGTTTGGACAAGGATCCATGCATAAGTAGGAAATAAATAGTAAATTACAGCAACTACAACTAAGAAATAACATGATAAACTCACATGAAAATACTTTTAAGTGTAGATCCACTCTTTATTAATCTTCCATTTATAGTACATGAACATGATAGAAGAAATCCACCAATCAATTTAATTATTTGGGTTTTAAACAGAAAGAATACAAGAATTAGAATGAGAGAGCCCCCTAAAATGTGACCCCTGGGTCTTATTTATAGAGAAATTGGGGACCCTTCTGCTATTGGGCCGTTGGGCCAACAAGTACTTTTGTCGGCCACCTTTCTCTTTTTCTTCAGTTTCTATTGGTCTCGACCGCTTTGAGGTGCGAAGTAGAGCGTCGGGAGTGAAGGTCCCGGCTAGTTGGGGCATCTTTGAGAGTGATATGTGCATGTTGATGTAGTGGCGTTCCGGAAGGTATTTGAGCCTCCATTGTATGCTCTCGGTTATAAGCTCCTTGATGTAGGCTTCCAATTCTCTTATGAATACTTAGAGAAGCTTGTCCTCAATATGTACGCAGATAGTTGTCGGATCGGAACCACTGTTGGTGTATGTACTAAGCAGACTAGTATGGATAGCCTGTATCCTTTATAGGGTTTCGGTTTGCCTTCCGCGGGGAGTTTCTGGGTATAGCCTAATCTTTCGGAAGGTTACTTCAGGTGAGCTTCCTGTGTTCTATCAGTGTGACCTTTCAGTGTTTATGCAGTAGATGTTTCAGAAACTGGTTCCGGATAATCTTTATGCATCTTAGGCTATATATCCTTGATGTCTTCTCATCCTGGTGTGTCAGTAGTAAGCGGGTTGATACCGACAACCCTTCCGCCATTCCCGGTTTCCATTAGTGGAACTCTTGCCTCTATCTTTCTTGGCTTCTGACTTAGATTCACTCTCACTGTAGAACCCCTGCCGGATAGTTTGTGTCAGCATTCCGTAGAGTTTGGGCTCCTTTTCCCCAAGAAGGTGTCGGTTTGTGTGACTTTCAGGTTATCCCTTCGTGCTTGTGTTCATTGGATACCCCTTCGCCGTTAGCTGGTTTTAGAGTTAATTTTGGTAGTAACAAATAATAAGAAGAACAAATAATAACTATGTTAATTGCGCAAATACACACACACACACATTATCCGTCCAAATCTACGTAAACAACGAAATATATAATATAATAAATGTTTGTGTGTTTGAGTGGCTTCCATTTTTGGAATTATACATGAAAATGTAATCAATATTAAATGGAAATATATATTATGACCATTGTAGCCATAAATGGAAATTAATTAGCTATGAATAGGTCCTAAATAAAATAAATGAATGTTGTAGCCACCTTTGATTTTAGGAAAACGAATAATTTGGTAAATGGTTACAATTCCTAAATTGGCTAGGATTAATGTCGTAAACCCCAATTAGGAAATTAAATTATAATCGCATTAAGACACGAGATTAAGTCCAACTTGATGTTTGACTAGAACCACTCCAGCGAATCTAGCATCCATAAGTGGCCAGCTTAATGTGAAAGCTCTGGTGCATAAACACACACACACACACACAACGAATAACAAGTTAATAAGTTAATATTAGCAGTGTTTGTTAGGTACAACAAATATATATTTTGGGACAGATAATTAAGGATAATTAATGTCTTAGGAAATTATGACCGTTAGGTTCATAAGTGACAATAATTATAATTAGTGGTAGTAAATAACAAAAAAGGGGATTAATGGGTATCGACAGCCGTTTTAAATACTAAGTTCGACAAGGAAATCATTAAATGAATATGCTTAGATAGGAAGGATATAACTTTCACTATTTTATACTAGTTAATCTAGAACTGATAATTAAAAGTTAGAATTGAACTTAGTAGGTTAATGATGCGAGGTTAGTTGTCTTATTCGACAAAAGTCTGCACTTTCCAGTTGTCAAATATATGTCCAACTAATGTGAGATATCATTAACCATAGGAACTCGTGATGATAGTCTATTCACGTAGCATTGATTATTTCCAAAAAATAAGGTTTACTCCATGAGTGAGGTCTTAAGTGGCCAATAGGGGTCCTCCTCTTGTTTGTAAGGAGAAACCAAATAGGAAATAATTTATAAGTGTAGCCTACTTTAGGTTTATGGTCTTAAGTGGTTAGACCCACCTATAATAAGGTATCAAGTGATCGCGTATCTCACCTCCCATAAATGGAAGAATTAAACTCTAATTGGGTACTAGATTGACTATCTTCACTAATAGTCCACTCTCTGGGGTCTTAAGTGACTTGGGTCGAGGGGTCCTCCGGTTTGGGGTTTTTAAATTGTGTGCAAATCCTACCAAAACCGGGATTTAAACATGTATGGTATGGTCATTTTGTAGGGCTAGCTATCCTCCGGAAGTATTAAGCGACTACGAGGTTATCTAATAAGGCTAGCTAGATAGTAACGAGGGGGCACCTCCATCTGGTAGCCGTAAATGGAGTGCTACGTCTGCCGAACCTCTCACTTTTGCGGGGCATGGGTTTGTATGAGTAGATGACGGAAGCCTTTTCTAGTTGAACCTGTAGCTAGTGTCCTCTCGTCTATATTAGCGTTGAATAAACCACCGAGAGGTATTAAATGACAAATAGGTCCACCTAGGGTCTTAAGTGATCAAGAGAATCCACCTTTATCAATTATTTGATAGTGAGACATTAAGTGGCTATATGTATACACATAAATAACTAATGTCTAAACGATGAGCGATTAGTTGAGAGCCAACCTCTTAGTTTTAGTAATTAATTAAATAATGGTTCAAAGGCTTCATAAATATATATATGTAAACATTCTATCTCAGTATTGTTATCATTAGGAATACTACCTCGGGTATGGTAGTTAGAGTCGTGCGTAAATGTTTACCAGATTAGCTTAGAATTACTAGCATTGGTAGGCATATGTCTTTGGCTGAACCGAATGAGATACATTTGTGTATTATAAACTATATTGTACTCTTCTTGTTCACTAGAACTTTATGTTTTGAATCCCCTCTTCACTACAATCTCCTAGGTTTTCTTGAGAGGGTCTGGTTGTCACAGGTGTCTAAGTTTTGTTTTCTGTTTTAGTTCTCTGTCATGCTCGTTATTAACACGGTGACTTGCTTTTATAAGGTAGTTACTTGAGTTAATACCAGTCTATCCTATTTTGTTTCCTCTATGAGTTATTTTATCGTACTTTGATTATGCTCATGCTCATTTATTTGCAGGTATCAAATTTACACGCTTCATGCTTGGATGTGTTTGAGTTTCGATTTTTGTCGAAAATTGGGCTTAGAAAAGTGTGGGGTGTTATAGAGTTACTCATCCTAGAATGCTACAAATCCTATCTTTGAGAATGTTTAGTCTTTGCTCTAATGAATCATACCACATAAGCTGGGTATAAACCACGGCTCTGATACCACGTCATAACAACCCGACTTTTCAACCCTTGAGAATCGTAACAACTACACAGTGGAACTAAAGGTTCAGCGGAAGAAACCGAAATGCTCCAAATAAAGCTTTAGCCTTATCCCATCAAATGTTGCACAAGGTATCTACAAGAATTAACTGCAAAATCTTAACTACTAGGCTGCCTATGTGAAATATTAAGGGCACCCGGAGTTTAGGAAAGGAACAATAAACTTCGAGTCAATCGTGGGACTGGTGTGAGAACTTTAAAAAACATAGTTGCTTTGTGCAGAAAATCGTACAGGCTTTTCAAAAAATGAAGCTATCATAAGGTCTCGCGCCATATACACAATGAATCGCACACATTGGGTGAGGTTTCTCCTTATGATAAACAAAAATGCCTTTGATATATAAAATCTTTTGTATTATTATTAGTGCATAGTGTTAAAAACCTTTCGCAAATAAATGTATTAATCTTATCCAGCATTGATACCCCATCCTATCGTGTTGAAGGCTACTGCCTAGAGAAACAAAAACATAAAGGCTCGTGTTGGAAATTGGATGCCAACAATGACCAAGGCCATGGATCTTCCTTATCCAAAGGGAACACCTCTAAAGGGATGCCCCTGATAAACACTTGATGAAACTCTATCAATACAAGTTCAGACCACTCTATATGCTAACCCGCTAGATGGCAACTCAAATATGACATTCCCCAGTCGTCACTGACCATTATCCGTGCGTGCTCAATCCATCGTCCACATAAGTAAAATATCTAGGCTTTGTCCCATGATACAAATTTTTATTTAGAAGGGATTGACCATACCCTAATGGCAATGACCCACATAGCCTTTCCGCATTCATCCTGTTTTAGGTAATTACCGGGTTATGAGGCATGAGGCTTCGTTAAACACAAAGATACGCTTTAAATAAGCCATGCTTTGATCATTTGCTGCTCTTAGCACTTCTCATGCCACATTGTCATTTCATGACATACTACTGATAATTAATAACCATATCACCTTTGAACTTGTATGTCTCAAAAAAGGGTGTTAAGCTAAGAGAATAAATTCTCTGCCCCCAAACAAAGATATGTCTAGTAAAGAACAATTAATACGTTATAAAAAATCAACATCAGACACACATCAATACAAATTCGTTATGGGATTGAATGAAACTGAAGACGCTTTATTCCTCGACCCAAACCTGGTGTAAAAGCCCTTGCAATCCCGAATCTCTCCAAGTATGTTAGGACCACTTCTATAGGTAATCTCATAAGGGATGTACGACTCGGGATATCTTCAAGTAGTCCATCTGATGCAAAGAACTCCGTTCTTTCACCATCGTCTTCAAGGTCTTCATTTGCTTAATTTCATTGAATGAATATTCAGAATGATATTCGGATAGGAAGCTCCAAACCTAATCCCAGTCTTTCCAAATAATCAATGCAATTTATAAACAATATGGACTTGTACATAATTTCAATTAAGTTTCTTCCATCTAAAATTGGTTAATCTGACCTTTTCATTAGCAACCTTTAATCATTTATTCTTTAACTATGGAAATAATTTATAAATTTACTTCACTTAATCTTTAACCCAAAAGATTCATTCTTTAAATCAAGCTTCTCGTCTACTTAAACAAATTTCCCAATTATTCAAGTACATAAATACAGTTCAATCCCTTAAATCTTTAAATCAAGATTAAATCCATCCTAAGCAACCATTCCTTTTAAAACTCACATCCCAACCCAATTAAATCTTAAAAGATTTATTAAACATTAATCCACCATTTCCAATTATATCTTTTTATCCAAATGTTAACACCAAAAAATGATGCTAAAACATTGAAAAGTAAGAAATATAAAAGAAACAAGAATTGTAATGGTTAAGCTGCGGATTAGGCCTACGTCCACTTTGAATATGAACTTTCTTGATTTCTTCTTATTAAATTACAATATTGATCTTCAATTACAACAATTCGCACTAATTTACAAACTCCACAGTAGAAACACACAATTCCACAAACATCGGCTATCGGCATCAATCTCGATAATCAAGTCCGGTGGAGAAGTTTTGTAGTATCTATAGTATATTGATGCTTAAGATCAGCAATGGCAGAGCCTTGAAAGAAGAAAATCTAACCTTTTTATGTGGGAATTGGTCAGGTATTTAGATGGAAGTAGGAGTGCTCTGAAGCTTGTACCAAAGACTTCACGGTCCATTCGTGATGATCCACGACCCTCCTATGGCCTGTGTTCCACTGGCTGCCCAAAAAAGCATGTACATCATCAAATTCAATGATCGTGGATGACCCTTGCCTATGGGTCGTGACGCGACCAGTAGTCCCCGATTTATAATACAATTTTCTTTATGCGCATTTCACTTCATTGGGTCGGACTGCATCTTCAAGTGGCGACCCAAGTTAACTCACGCATACTTTACGATCGATCCATGACTACCGACCCATGACCGCTCTTTTGCTCGACCCGACCTATCATTTGTGACTTTAGATCGTGTTACGTACATTCGAGGCTTCTTTTGGTCAGGTTATTTTGACTTAAGGATCGGGGACAACCCATGGGCTAAGAATCGCGAACGATCCATCGTCTGGACATATTTTGACTCTCTTTGGTCATGCACTTTACAACAACCAGGTCAAGGTGTTTGAAATGGGTTGAAATTTTCTCCTAAGAGTACACTTTTTCGAAGAATAGGTGTACTCTGATAAGGATCAAAATGAATGCCTCTTGATGGTTCATGGATACTTTGTTGGCATGATTCGTGAGCGACCCAACTGATGGATTGGAGACGTCTGTTTTAAAGTTGCTTTATATTTCCCTTCAGACCCATTATTTCTTTTCACCTTCTTATTCACCAGAAACAATATCTCCAGGACCAGAGCTTTTTCGAGAAAACTTCTTCTACCCGAAATCGTCGCCTCATCATTAACAAGGCCATGCCTCCGTTGACAAACCTATGCCACTGTTGATCATTAGAGTGCTCCAACCCTTACTGGAATCCAAACACCACCATAGGTTTGCCCAATTTGACCCTGCCTGCAACTACTCTTCTAAGATCTGAGCTGCCAAGACTTCACCAGTTTCTGAGGTACCATCGAAGCTAATATTCGATCACTATTAACATCGTAAATGTTAATCCCCTTCGAAATTCATGTTGGACTGATTTTTGTATACCGGTTGTTTAGGGTTTTAGGACGATGTGTGAGTTCCTTTCGAAGTATATGTCAAGTTGATTTAGCATGTTGGTCATTAGAATTTTAGGGAGACAAGGGAATTTCTCTCTCAATTGCGTGCCTCGATGGGTCATGCTCCAGGCCATGTTTGGAGACTTGAGACTTGGAGTGACATAACTAGATCATGGCTTTTCGTGGATCGTATGTTTTGGTTGCATGATGGATCAAAACTGGGAATCTCCGGTCGTTGAGCTTGCTCTGCTATGGACCGCTAGTCCTGACTCTGCATTTCATCAAACAGCCTCGATTCGAAATCGATCGGTGGAGTTTGCTTCAAATTGATTGTGGAAATTATTGGAGATGATCCATTTTTTTTAAACGATTGAGCGGATTGAATCAGCTTCTTTTTGCTGAAGTCCTATAATAACGAAAACACTTGCACCGTTTTGGGCGATTATTTCATCGTCGGTTGCCCACGTCAACGACGGATTAGTTTATTTGCTAAAAATGAAGTACAACGAAATTATTGACTTGAATTGAATGGAGCATCTAAGCAAAGTCATTTCATTCAACCATTTATGACTTGCCAACCATTATTTGCATAGACACGACATTCTAATTTGAATTTGCGATGAGGCTTGAGATCCACTAATAGGCATATGCCAACTACAGATTTGAAGCTTTGTCTTCAATAATTTATGTAATTTTGCATAACACTTCACACTATAGTAAATGCACATGTGTAAGTTATTTAAAAATGAGATTCCTTGGGTATAATGGATACTTGACAGACGACTCGCCATCATTCTGAAGAGGTAACTACTTATGCTCAAACTGGAGCTTCTCTTCAAGTTTCCGAGATTAGAGTGACTGCAGCTTCAGGGTCGGAAGCATATCAGTATTTTCCTATTCCCTACCCTCTTGACAATCTGCCGGAGAGATGACCCTCAACGCTATCTCAACGTTCTTTTAATCAAGCATGTATTCAATTTGACATTCCTGATACTGACGCGCAATTGCCTTAGAAAGAGGATTTTGCCGGTCGCTCGCCCTTCGGCTTTGTTGTAGTTAGTAGACACATGTGCATGAGTGGATCCATTCCTTCTTTTAATCTGTTCCTGTAGATGGTCCTTCGAAACTTGGCGATTGCCCCCTTTCAGCTGCACCTGAATGGTTATGCCATCTTAATGGGACTATGTATGCTTTTTATGAGAACAATTCGTTGTATGCCTACTTTTCAGGACATCTGCTACTTTTACGTATTCAAAAGGACAAAAGACCATCCTTCTATTATATTCATTGCTGGAGCTCAAAATCATCGGCTTATTCTTAACTTACAAGATAGTGCTTTGGGATTCGTGAACTAATACTTTTTTGTTCGATTCCCGGAGAGCTTTTATGGAATTTGGATGGAAGGAGGTGAGCACATCTGTTCAAACCTTTCCGCTTAGCTAGGTTTTCTAAGTCTTGATCATTACGCATTAAATATTTCTTTTCTTTCGCAGAACTGTCATCTCCTGTCCAAGTCTCTAGTGGTCAGTCTACTTTTGAAACTTTATAGGCTGTTAGCGACAAGGAGTGGAGTAAAAAGTTTTTGATCAAGGAAGAATTCCTTCACCAGTTTGTGTCGCTCGACCCCTCTCGGTCTTTTCTTCCTTGAGGGATTCCATATGCTTCTCGTTCTACAAACGAGGCATCAAATGCCCCAGCCTTTGAAAAAGATGTTGCACCAAAAACCTCTGTCGAGGAGACTGTATTAAAGAAGTGCTCGGGCCTAGCTGAAGAAGCTGGACCGTCTGTCTAGTCTAAACTGCCTTCCATCACCGAGGAAGAAGAAATTACCCATCATGTGGAAAAAACACATGCAAAGATTGGTGAAGAGCTTGAAGAAGGAGAGCTTACAGGTAAAGGCAATTCTAATGTTGGAAGAGGCGACGCAGACCCCGTGTTTCCAATCACAGCTGAGAGCGAATTTTCTGATATATATGGGAATTTGAGCAACCTCTTTGTAACCACAGCTGAGATTTTCAATGGTGATATTACTTCCAATCTTACTACATCGATTTCTAGGACGTTTTCCGACTTGGCCCTTATTCCTCCATCTCGAAAATCCATCTCTACTATTTTGGCCACTTCGACTCTAAAAATGACGAGCGTTTCATTGTCTGGTGTGTGTTAAATCGCACGTAACACGCACTTAAGACTACTGACATCTTGCGTTTGCATCTTTCTGTCTTGCCCCTGTATTTCCCTCTTTAAACACTCAACTCCTGTTTTCCTTCGTTACAGGTAACGCCATAAGTCGTTCATATCTAGATGACTTCAACAGTTATAACGGTTCTTATAATCAGCAGCACTATGCACCATCTCGCTCTTATAGGCAGACCGATGAAGAAAGAAGGGCAAGAAGGGCCCAAGAGGAGCGAGACCGATGGGATGGGGATGAATGGAGTGGGAAAACCTATAAAGACCGTCATGACCTAGACAGATGAGAGGAAGATGACTGAAAGAAGAGGAAAGAAAGGGATGACAGGGAAAAGGATTATGGTGGCAATGATTCACACAAATGTGCTAGAGAAAATGAGGATCCTACTCATTCTGTTCAGACTTCAACAAGACTTAAATCAGTTACACCTCCGGTTGTATCTTCTCCTCTTATTGACATTCATAAAATCATTCAAAGGCCACCCTACTCTCTCCCATCAATGCCTACTACACTCTTTACACGATTTCCCCATTGGTTCTTAAAGGAGTCCGCTTTGACTTAGAAATAAATCTAATGGACGAGACAATGAACGATGATGTCGAGAGGTTGACTAATTGACAAAATCTTGTTGGGGAACTCTAGAGAATCAACAAACTTAATTATGAGGCCATGCTGACTACGGAGAATGACCAGGCTGAATGGCACAATACACTCAAGGCACGTGATGTTGACATTGAATTTCTTGCTAAGAACAACGAATAACTAGAGGCTGAAAATCAGAGGATTAAGGATGAGCTTACCGCTGCTGCTTCCTCCTCCTATAAGTAGAGGGAATTTATGTTAAGCAACCAGCTTAAGGATGCTCACACACCCAGAAGAATTCCAAAGACTAATTGGTCGTAGAGCATAAAATTGTCAAAACTTAAGGAGAAAACACTGCTAGTCTAACGGAAAAGACTAAGTCTCGGGTGTTGGAAATTTCTTTGCTCAAGCCCAAAATGGAAGAAGTTGAGCGTGAAAGGGCTCAAGCTCTCTCATATAAGGTGACTGCTGAACAAGCTCATGCTGAGACTAAGACTAGATTCAGCTCTACTTTATTCGAGTGATACATTCTCAGCGTCATGGGGAGAGAAAGCCTTACTTTCCTAGAAGATAAGTATACGATTACTCTGACTGGGTTTTGGGAGGTAATTCTTGCACGGCTCGAGGGCAGTGGTTATACAGAAGAGGAGCTTTTGGGACACTATTTGGATGATGAATCCAGCACTGCCCTTGCCAGGTAAAAGGAGGAGCTTAGGAAAGAGTGTGCCTTACCAGTCGTGTAACGACCCAGTTTTTACTGCCTTTATAATCAATTTATTTCGGGATTTATTTTGATAATTAATTTAAATAATAACTTGTTAATAATAAATATTGAGGAAATTTCCAAGTATGTATATATTTCTATGATTTAATATTCATGACTAGTGTATATATGAATATAAAAGCAGTGGATAATGTTATATATATGGTTTTGTTTGTATTTTAATGTGTTTCAAATCTAGTTAGAAATCTAGATGGTATTAATTGCAAATATTATATAAAAAATCGAATAACAATTATTTATTGTAATGTCAGGTAAACAAGGACCTGTTATCACTTCAAATAATAATCGAAATTGACTCCCATGCGACAAAAAAAGTTAATATAGAAATTCAAGAAAAACCAAATGCATATTATAGAAGTTCAATATCCAACAGTCAAGTATAAACTACTTATTATGCTACAATTTACACTACATTACCAAATATTAATTAAAAAACACCATTTCAGCACATTTACAACAAAAAACTGTACAAACATCTCAAAGAAGTTTCATTTTGCATCTAACTAACTAGAAACATACCTGTTCCATTTAGAAGTTTGTTCTAGACCCACAAACCAATAAAGTAACAGGAAGTTAATCAAATTCTGGTTACATGTTAGTTATATTTATTTTTCCAACCGACAATAACTTCCTAGAGTTAATGTCTGGCTCTCTGTATCATCAGGTCCACAGACCATACACTTCGGTAAAGGAAAATGCAGTGAGAAATTCTCCGTATATGTAGAAGTTCACAATTTTATGACAATCAATATTTGGGTTACTATATTGAAGAATAACATCTACCAATTAAAATCAAATTCCGTAGTACCACAAGTGTTGGCATTGCGTCTACACTTGTGAACTCATGCGATGGGTCTGCTTCTGTTGCACAAATTGGTACACATGTTTGTGCACCTGTTCATGCTGAGTCCTATTTATCCAATTCATATGATGCTTGTTACGCCTCTTCCGTCCATTCACCGACTTCTTATAGTTTGGCCTTGCTGCCTCGTAGATATATTTTATAATGTGAGCTTGGAAGGGCAAGTGCTGGCATATTTTAGGTGGTAACCGTATGTAAATTTCCTGATGCAAATGTTTACACGGCTACTTTCATACCTATATGCTTCCTTTCTATGATCACTTAAAGCTGCAAAAGCCTAGAAAATTCCCTTCAATTGATTTTCCTAGTTAATACATCATAGCTGTAACCTGTAACCTGTAATCCGCTATGTGATCATAGGAAGCTTATTTCAATCAATCCAAAATGCTACGACTACCTCCATAAATATCTTAGGTTTTGCTTAAGCATCAAGTATGTTTAAAACCCATGAATACATGAATGAGTACACTGTACACACATGTGTACTATAGTATACTGACCACACATAGCTATGCATTTGAAACTGATAAGTAATAGCCTTAGCTGCTAGCACATGCATGGTCGTAGCATGACCGGGAAATTTTAGTATAAGAAAGTGACCAAACACCCACCATTTAATCAAACTAGTGACAGCCTAAGACATCCCTGCAAAGTGTAACACCCCGGATTTTTGAATAATCGAATTAACTAACATAAAGAATAATTAATCTCAGACGTGAGAATTATGGGAATGGGGTTGCGCCATCGTGTTCGTCTCGGAATTCTGGTTGAAATAGAGTCCGAGTTTGCGGGAAACGGGTACCGGATAAAGGAGTTATGGACGAACGAAGATTGGTGGCAAAAAGAAAGAAAAAAAATTAATTGCACTGGCGCACTTGGGAAGTGCGCCAGTACAAATTTGCACTGGCGCACCTGCCAAGTGCGCCCAGGCCGAGGCATCAAGCCTGCACAGCTTTCTGGTTCATGCTGACCCATGTTGCTGAGTCCTTTCTGACTCCTTGCTGAGTCATTAGGGCTGAGGTGTCACCCTATCCCGATTGAATGGTTTCGATTAACCCTAAGATCATCCGACGGCTCAAATTAATTCAAAACTCTATAAAAAGACCCATAGACTCAAACCCTAAATCAGAATTAAAACTGAAACTATGGCCGTCATGCTGTTGTCTTGAACCCTAGAGCAGCCGCCACCAAATTAAAGAGGAAGAACAACAAATCAAATCAGTTCTACTCAACCCTAACAGCGAATCTTCTTCAAAGGAGAGCTAATTCAACTCCAGAAATCAGAATTTAGAACTCAAGACTGCTTTTGAGTTGTGAGTTCGATAGTTTTAATCAAATAATTAGTAATTTAATTGGATTAAGTTATAATGCGGATTGTATGGATGTGATGTGAAGTATTGATTGCATTTTGTAATTATGTTGTAGGATTGTGATTGAAATCTCTATGACGTTATGTTGTGATGCTATCATTTATGATGTAAAGTTATGTTGCTATCATCCATGTTGTAACTTTATATACAATCAAATCATCATGTTTCATATGCTAGTTTGGTTATGTTGATTCATATGATAAATCATATGTGGGCAAGTTTAGATTTTGGTTCAAACATGAATCATATACAAGTTGGGTAGAATTATATGTGACCTTACATGGTTATGACACCTAGTTTATGTGAAAATTTAATTGAAAGTTAGGCTATGACATTTGTGAGTTATATGCTAAATTCTACATGATACTTTACATGTTAGATACTAGTTTACACCATTGTTGCGATGTATAAATCACATATGTGAGTTTATGAGTTGGATATGAATCATGTTATGCAAGTTTAGGGTTATTACCTATGCAAGTTTACTCCTTTAGATATAGATCTATGACAATACATGATTTATGCAAGTTTGTGGCCATTATCTCATCAAGTTCACACCTTTAGATTTGGATCCATGACATATGTTGTTTATGCAAGTTGTAACTTTGGTCTATGCAAGTTTTAGATGTAGAACATCATTCACATATGCAAGTTCACCCCTATGTTAGATCTATGTTTTAATTATGTGTAAATTGTGATGTTTTCTCTTTATTCCATGAGTTAGACTATTCGAGTCTAACGTATATTTTACGTTAAACGAACAAACATACAACGTGGGGTAAAGGGGATAATATTAAAAAGATTTAATTTGCATAAATGCCTTAAAAGGCATAAAATATAATTGTGGTGGAAATTGGTATGATTTTACATACCATAAATGGATGGACATAATTGAGTCAATAATGGACATCGTTAAATTTGGAATTGATTGATAATTTGAATAGGGAAAGTAATTCAAATTTGGGGAATGATTAATTAGGAGTAATTAATCGTCTAAGACACGAGGTTAGGCTCTTTTGTGGTGTAAGACTGCCCAGACCCGCCCGGCAAATCCAGCTGCCACAAATGCCAGTCTAATGTGAGAGGTCTTAGGCAGAAACTAAATAGGTAACAATTGTAAACACACGAGGTTAGGCTCTTTTGTGGTGTAAGACTGCCCGGACCCACCCGGCAAATCCAGATGCCACAAATGCCAGTCTAATGTGAGAGGTCTTTATGAGGTTACGGTCTTAATGAATTAAGAAACACTTAACCAGATAAGCATGTAGTGGGACATGAGGGGGTTAAGTGGGTGCCTTTGGTGGCATGTGGAATCTAGTGGGTGCCATGGGTGGCATTTGGAAATACGATTAGAAACACTTAACCAAAAATTGAAACATGTAATTGAAACATGAATAAGAAGTGGGTTAAGTGGGATGTACTAGAGGGGACCAAGCTTAGGTGGATAGCTTGTGTCAAGTAATGGGGGCCCGTTTCAACCAGTAACCCATACGTATCTTTGTAGGCTCGAACCAAGTCGAGGACGGGACACGCATACTGGGCTTGATTGTAAGAGGCCAAATCGGGTTAGCGGTGGCAACGCAAGTCCAACAGGTTCATATGCGTGTGTGGACCCGGGCTGGTAGGTAAGACGCTGTTGCATCGTGTAGGTATAAGTTGTGCATTGTTGGTTGTATCAGGTTGCCACTTTGGGGAGTGATACACCCCACTGTGGGGCCAGCACGGGTATCTAAGAGTTAGGGAGCCGATCGCTTGGGGGTAGTGGGTACACCTAGTGGAGATAGGGGCAGGCGGCACCTATGAAGTCAGCTAGGGGTGCACGAAACTACCATTATCATTATTTAAGTTTGTAGGCGGGATCAACCTTAGAGTGACTAGTGGTGGTGCAGTATAGCAATTATCCTATAGTGTTGGTGTAGTTTAGTAATCATCCTATAGTGGTTTAGGTGCGCTTAACGATATCGTTGTTCATCCTGTTTCCTTATTTACTCTGCCATACTCAATGGTTCATGATCATTTCCTTATTTTCCAACTTATGCCTTAGCCTAGTTACTTTGTTAATTATATTGTTAAAGTTATCGCACTTGCCAGACTTTATGTCTGACCCCCTTTGTTTCCTCCTCTTTCCTCCCTCCCCCCCCCCCCAAGGTGCTCAGGTTGGAACTAGCACCAATGGAGCTTGATTTTGGACTGCTTTTAGAAGATTGCTTGGATCGCTGAAGTAAAGTTCAGCTTCTCTTTTATTTATGGCTATTTTGATGTTGGGGATTATGTCTTTCAGTTTATATACTTTGTTTTATCAAGATGGATATTATGTACTTGACTTTGGTTTATGGTTTTGATGATGTAACCAAACATATTTACCTTCCGCTGCAATAAATAAAGTTTTAAATTTTCATGTACTACTTTATATCTGTCTTGTTGTGATTTTCTGTTCTATATTCACTTAAAATGATCCATGTAAGTTAATGCATTCCCTTTGCGAGTGACATTAATGGACGTGGTGTGGTACACGTGGTATCAGAGCTGAAGGTTACCAGAACAGATATGAATTTTGAAAAACCATTTTTAAAACAATTTTTTATAAAGAAGTACCTTCAAAAGTACGTTTTAAGGAAAGTATTTTCAAGAGAAAGGTATATTTTAGAAAGCATAACCCCATGAGCCATATATCTTCCCCTCGGTTCTTTTATATTGAATCTTTCCTTTTTCGTTTCAGCATGTCTGAAGCATCTGAGATACTAGAGGGTGTTCATGTACCCGGTTGATTTCGTCAATATCTTAAGGTTAAGGCCGCCACCGCAGGTTCAGCAAATACTCCTCCTCCTCCTCCTCCCCCTCCTCCTCGCGTCGATACTTTTGCTAAGACATGTAAGGACTTTAGAGCAATGGGGGGAAAACCTTTTCACGGGACGGAGACATTTGTTGAAGCTCGTAATTGGCTAAAGGAGGTGGAAGAATTGTTTAGAATCTTTGAAGTGGATGATGAAAGACAAGTCCAGTTAGCTGCCTGGCTAATGAAAGATGAGGCCTCGTTTTGGTGGGAGGTCACTAATGGGGGACGTCCAGTCGATACATGGCCAGATTTTAGGCAGAGGTTTGAGGCAAAGTTTCTCTCGCGGGCTGAAGAGAATCTATACATGGAAAGGTTTTTGGCGCTGAAGCAAGGGAATCTATCGGTGAAAGAGTACGTCAACAAATTCAACCAATTGGCAAGGTTTGGCTTGGACTTGGTGAACACTCCAGAAAAGAAGGCTCTAAGATTTGTTAAGGGTTTAAACGAGCCGCTTCATGGGTTAGCTATGACCCACATTCCCATGGGGGCTACCTTCGAGAGACTAGTTGACATGGCGCTCATGCATGAAGAGGAGAAGGGCGCCAATGCTAATAAATCACCCGAGAAGAAAGGGGATCAAAAGACGTTGCAACAACAACAACAGAACAAGAAAGGTGGCAAAGGCAATAATGCTAAGGGGAAGAAGAAATCCTTTAACTATGGGACACTCGGCCATCTAAGCAAAGATTGTAGGAAGAAAAAGAAGACCGGTTGTTTCCACTGTGGCGAGGCGGGACATCTTATTAAGGACTGCCCAAAGAAAGGGCAGAGGGCAGGGTCTACCTCGGGAGGACAGGTGCAGGCTCTTATGGCACCAGGGCAGGCAAGGGGACAAGTTCAGGCTCTCGTGGTCCCACCGCTGCAAGAACGAGGTAGAGCAATTTTCGTTGAAAGTTTAGTTTTTCTGTTTGATCATCCTGTCCGTACTTTATTCGATTCTGGCGCATCACATTCATTTATTTCTACATCATTAGTTGAAACACTGCACCTTGATACTAGTCTAGTTACCGATCCCTTAGTAGTCTCAAATCCTATCGGTGGTTGGGCTCATCTTTCTATGATTTGTCGGGATTTGAGAGTGTTTATCTTGGGCGTTGAGTTTGAGTGCAACGCTTTTGTTCTTGGCTTCATGGGCTACGGTTTAATTCTAGGTATGGATTGGATAACTAGATATGGGGCCATCTTAGATTGTGAAAGAAGGGTAGTTAGATTGTTGACTCGTTCTGGAAAGATCCTTGATATTTCTTGTGACCCTAGAGGTCCAGTAATGCTTAGCTACTTAGAATCCCTTGACGCATCCGATGATGATTTACATTTTGTTCCCATAGTCCATGAATATGATGATGTCTTCGATGAGGTGAGGGGTTTAACCCCAAAACGTGAAATAGACTTTCGAATGTATCTAGTAGATAATGCAAAGCCGGTTGCATTGCCAGTGCGCCACATGGCTCCAAGAGAGAGGAGAGAACTCAGTAAGCAAGTGAAGGAATTGCTTGAGAAGGGGTTCATCAAACATAGTATATCGAAGTGGGGTGCTCCAGTAGTATTTGCCACGAAGGCAGATGGGTCCCTTAGACTTTGGGTGGACTATAGAGAAATTAATAAGCTTACTAAGAAGAATAGACACCCACTGCCGAGGATTGACGATCTCTTCGATCAGTTAGTTGGCGCCTCAGTCTTTTCGCAGTTGGACTTAGCCATGGGTTTCCATCAGTTGAGAGTGGCTGAGGATAGCATAGACAAGACTGCCTTTAGCACTCCAGACGGTTTCTTCGAGTGGCTTGTGATGCCCTTCGGTTTGAAAAACGCCCCCGCATACTTTGTTGACTTGATGAGTAGGGTGTTTAGGGAGTACCTTAATAGATTTGTGGTAGTCTTTGTGGATGATATCTTGATCTTTTCTAAAAGCGAGGAAGAGCATGCCCTATATCTTAGGGAAGTGTTGGAGACTCTTCGAGCGTATAGCCTTAAAGCTAAATTTTCTAAATGTCACTTTTGGAGGAAGGAAGTGCGATTTTTAGGGCACGTGGTTTCCAAAGAAGGGATAGCTGTGGATCCCGCTAAGATAGTGGCCATCGAAAATTAGAAGGTTCCTAAAAATGCTACCGAGGTGAGGAGTTTCTTAGGGTTGGCTGGCTACTATAGGAAGTTCATCAAAGACTTCGCAAAAATATCAGCCCCATTAACACGCTTGACGAAGAAGAATCTAGTTTTTATGTGGGACGTAGATTGTGATGATGCGTTCCAACGTTTGAAGAGAGATTTGACCACAGCCTCAGTCTTAGTGTTGCCAGATGGGAGTAAGCCATATACCGTTTATACCGATGCTTGTGGGACAGGACTAGGCGCAGTCTTAATGCAAGAGGGAAGGGTAATAGCCGATGGTGGAAGGCAGTTGAGAGTGCATGAAAGAAATTACCCTACACATGACCTAGAGTTGGCCGCTATTGTCTTCGCGCTTAAGTCCTGGCGTCATTACCTTCTTGGCGAAAAATTCGAATTATTCACTGACCACAAATATCTAAAATACTTATTCTCTCAGAAGGACTTGAACTTAAGGAAGCAAAGGTGGATGGAATTCTTAGCATGCTACGACTTCGAGATAGCATATACCCCTGGCAAGGGTAACGTGGTGGCAGATGCCTTAAGTAGAAAAAGGTTATCCTTGAGTCCGTTGTTTGTTGAGCGGCGAAGTTTAGAGTTCATCTCTACGTTTGACTTTACACCTTCCATTGACTTCGTACCTGGTTTGCTATCTTCCTTAGAGGTCAGACCTACGCTTTTGGGACGGATTGGCGAGGCACAGCGAGACGACCCACAGTTGGTTGAGTTAGTAGAGAAGCTCAAAGGAGGGGAGTCATCGAGTCATCTCCGTAGGTATACCCTAGATGATAAGGGTTGGTTACGAAGGGACGGTAGACTTTGTGTACCAAAAGACGGTGACCTAAGGAAGACCATTCTTGATGATGCACGTCGTTCGAAGATGACCATCCATCCCGGTGGGGACAAGATGTACATGGACATGAGACGAGTTTACTTTTGGGCCGCTATGAAGAAGGACGTGGCCGAGTATGTCACTAGATGCTTGGTGTGCCAACAAGTAAAAGCAGAGCAAAAGAAGCTCGGTGGATTGCTTCACCCATTGGAGGTCCCACAATGGAAGTGGGAAAGTGTTTCGATGGACTTTGTTGACGGATTACCAAGATCAAGGAAGGGTAATACGGGGATTTGGGTCTTGGTAGACGGACTTACTAAGAGCGCCCATTTCATTCCCGTAAAGAGTAAGAGGACTGCTCCATGGTTAGCCTCCGTATACATTCGAGAAATAGTTCGTTTGCATGGTGTTCCTTCTAGCATAGTGAGCGACCGCGATCCTATTTTCACTAGCGAATTTTGGAAAAGCTTGCAAGAGGCGGTAGGGACTCAGTTATGTTTGAGCACCGCATATCATCCTTAGACGGACGGCCAGACCGAGAGGGTGAATCGCATTCTAGGGGATCTATTAAGGTTATGTGTCTTAGACTTCGAAGGTACATGGGAGGAACATCTTCCGTTGGTGGAGTTCGCATATAATAACAGCTTTCAGTCTAGCATTTGCATGGCACCGTTCGAGGCTCATTATGGACGGCCGTGTCGTTCGCCTACATGTTGGTGGGAGTCTACAGATAAGATCTTGCTTGGGCCCGATATGATTAGAGAGACTTCGGAAAAGATCGATTTGATTCGAAGGAGGATGAAGACGGCGCAAGATAGACAGAAATCTTATGCGGACAAGAGGAGGTCAGATCTTGAGTTTGATGTTGGGGACATGGTCTTTGTCAAGGTTTCTCCATTACAGAACGTCCTTCGCTTTGGGTCCGTTGGAAAGTTAGCACCAAGATTCGTAGGGCCATTTCCTATTAAGGAAAGGATTGGGCAGATGGCGTATAGAGTGGAGTTGCCCGAGAGACTTAGTGGTGTACACGACGTATTCCATGTATCACATTTGAGGAAGTGCTTGCACGAGACCGCGAAAGTGGTAGAGCCAAGCTTGCTTAGAGAGGTGGAGATCGAGCATGATGCGACGATTCGACGAGCTCCTACGCGCATTTTTGGGTCGGAGATTAGGAAGTTGAGGAATCGAGAGGTCAAGCTAGTCAAAGTGCAATGCGGAGATGACGAGAGCAACGCTACTTGGGAGACGGAAGCGAAGATGCGTTCATTATACCCTTTTCTTTTCGAGGGTATGTCTTTTAATTTCTCCTTTATCGCTTACCTTGTACTTATCTTATCTTTAGTGTGTCCTCTCACTAGTGTCTTTGACCTTTAGATAGGATAGTCCTATGGTTGAAACATGTGTTTGAGACATGTTATGTATGATGGATGCGCGTGGATGCATGTGTTTGCTAGTGGTTGCTCGTGGATGCATATACACACACTTTAGGCACTAGATCGGCTCAGTCACTTCATATTGCATATTGCATATAAATGTGTGTACATATTTAAGTAATGGATGTACAATGGTTGTACCATCATATGGATGTTGCATTTTGGTGAATGTTTGTGCACACATGTAGAAATAATATATATCGATAAGGTTCTTTCGCATACATAATGGACGCATGGCACTATCATGGTTTGCATTAAGGAGGTCAACTGAATCAGTAGACCGCCTGATTTTGCATTAGATAAGGAACATATACACACACTTCTTGCATATATTCATACAACATTAGAAATTTTATAAGGATAATGGATGCCCGTGTTTGATGGTTGAGCAGATGGTTGTTTGGATGGTAGGATATGCATTCTCCTTAACTTGGAGATTTCAGAGGCGAAATCCTTTAAGGAGGGCAGAATGTAACACCCCGGATTTTTGAATAATCGAATTAACTAAAATAAAGAATAATTAATCTCAGACGTGAGAATTATGGGAATGGGGTTGCGCCATTGTGTTCGTCTCGGGATTCTGGTTGAAATAGAGTCCGAGTTTGCAGGAAACGGGTACCGGATGAAGGAGTTATGGACGAACGAAGATTGGTGGCAAAAAGAAAGATAAAAAATTAATTGCACTAGCGCACTTGGGAAGTGCACCAGTACAAATTTGCATTGGCGCACCTGCCAAGTGCGCCCAGGCCGAGGCAGCAAGCCTGCACAGCTTTCTGGTTCAGACTGACCCATGTTGCTGAGTCCTTTCTAACTCCTTGCTGAGTCATTAGGGCTGAGGTGTCACCCTATCTCGATTGAATGGTTTCGATTAACCCTAAGATCATCCGACGGCTCAAATTAATTCAAAACTCTATAAAAAGACCCATAGACTCAACCCTAAATCAGAATTAAAACTGAAACTATGGCCGTCATGCTGTTGTTCTGAACCCTAGAGCAGCCGCCACCAAATTAAAGAGGAAGAACAGCAAATCAAATCAGTTCTACTCAACACTAACAGCGAATCTTCTTCAAAGGAGAGCTAATTCAACTCCAGAAATTAGAATTCAGAACTCAAGACTGCTTTTGAGTTGTGAGTTCGATAGTTTTAATAAAATAATTAGTAATTTAATTGGATTAAGTTATAATGCGGATTGTATGGATGTGATGTGAAGTATTGATTGCATGTTGTAATTATGTTGTAAGATTGTGATTGAAGTCTCTATGACATTATGTTGTGATGTTATCATTTATGATGTAAAGTTATGTTGCTATCATCCATGTTGTAACTTTATATACAATCAAATCATCATGTTTCATATGCTAGTTTGGTTATGTTGATTCATATGATAAATCATATGTAGGCAAGTTTAGATTTTGGTTCAAAAATGAATTATATACAAGTTGGGTAAAATTATATGTGACCTTACATGGTTATGACACCTAGTTTATGTGAAAATTTAATTGAAAGTTAGGCTATGACATTTGTGAGTTATATGCTAAATTCTACATGATACTTTACATGTTAGATACTAGTTTACACCATTGTTGCGATGTATAAATCACATATGTGAGTTTATGAGTTGGATATGAATCATGTTATGCAAGTTTAGGGTTATTACATATGCAAGTTTACTCCTTTAGATATAGATCTATGACAATACATGATTTATGCAAGTTTGTGGCCATTATCTCATCAAGTTCACACCTTTAGATTTGGATCCATGACATATGTTGTTTATGCAAGTTGTAACTTTGGTCTATGCAAGTTTTAGATGTAGAACATCATTCACATATGCAAGTTCACCCCTATGTTAGATCTATGTTTTAATTATGTGTATATTGTGATGTTTTCTCTTTATTCCGTGAGTTAGACTATTCGAGTCTAACGTATATTTTACGTTAAACGAACAAACGTACAACGTGGGGTAAAGGGGATAATATTAAAAAGATTTAATTGGCATAAATTCCTTAAAAGGCATAAAATATAATTGTTGTGGAAATTGGTATGATTTTACATACCATAAATGGATGGACATAATTGAGTCAATTATGGACATCGTTAAATTTGGAATTGATTGATAATTTGAATAGGGAAAGTAATTCAAATTTGGGGAATGATTAATTAGGAGTAATTAATCGTCTAAGACACAAGGTTAGGCTCTTTTGTGGTGTAAGACTGCCCGGACCCGCCCGGCAAATCCAGCTGCCACAAATGCCAGTCTGATGTGAGAGGTCTTAGGCGTAAACTAAATACGTAACAATTGTAAAGACACGAGGTTAGGCTCTTTTGTGATGTAAGACTGCCCGGACCCGCCCGGCCAATCCAGCTGCCACAAATGTCAGTCTAATGTGAGAGGTCTTTATGAGGTTACGGTCTTAATGAATTAAGAAACACTTAACCAAGTAAGCATGTAGTGGGACATGAGGGGGTTAAGTGGGTGCCTTGGGTGGCATGTGGAATCTAGTGGGTGCCTTGGGTGGCATTTGGAAATACGATTAGAAACACTTAACCAAAAATTGAAATATGTAATTGAAACATGAATAAGAAGTGGGTTAAGTGGGATGTACTAGAGGGGACCAAGCTTAGGTGGATAGCTTGTGTCAAGTAATGGGGGCCCGTTTCAACCAGAAACCCATACGTATCTTTGTGGGCTCGACCCAAGTCGAGGACGGGACACACATACTGGGCTTGAATGTAAGAGGCCAAACCGGGTTAGCGGTGGCAACGCAAGTCCAACGGGTTCATATGTGTGTGTGGACCCGGGCTGGTAGGTAAGACGTTGTTGCATCGTGTAGGTATAAGCCGTGCATTGTTGGTTGTATCGGGTTGCCACTTTGGGGAGTGATACACCCCACTGTGGGGCCAGCACGGGTATCTAAGAGTTAGGGAGCCGATCGCTTGGGGGTAGTGGGTACACCTAGTGGAGATTGAGGCAGGCGACACCTATAAAGGCAGCTAGGGGTGCACGAAACTACCATTATCATTATTTAAGTCTGTAGGCGGCATCAACCTTAGAGTGACTAGTGGTGGTGCAGTATAGCAATTATCCTATAGTGTTAGTGTAGTTTAGTAATCATCCTATAGTGGTTTAGGTGCGCTTAACGATATCATTGTTCATCACGTTTCCTTATTTACTCTGCCATACTCAATGGTTCATGATCATTTCCTTATTTTCCAACTTATGCCTTAGCCTAGTTACTTTGTTAATTATATTGTTAAAGTTATCGCACTCGCTAGACTTTATGTCTGACCCCCTTTGTTTCCTCCTCTTTTCTCCCATTCCCCCCCAGGTGCTTAGGTTGGAACTAGCACCAGTGGAGATTGATTTTGGACTGCTTTTAGAAGATTGCTTGGATCGCTGAAGTAAAGTTCAGCTTCTCTTTTATTTATGGCTATTTTGATGTTGGAGATTATGTCTTTCAGTTTATGTACTTTGTTTTATCAAGATGGATATTATGTACTTGACTTTGGTTTATGGTTTTGATGATGTAACCAAACATATTTACCTTCCGCGATAATAAATAAAGTTTTAGATTTTCAAGTACTGCTTTATATCTGTCTTGTTGTGATTTTCTGTTCTATATTCACTTAAAATGCTCCATGAAAGTTAATGTATTCCCTTTGCGAGTGACATTAATGGACGTGGCGTGTTACACAAAGCCTATACAAGCTAGTTGTTTTTTATACTTTTATTTGCCTATAAATACACTTGTTCCCTTCACACATTCACACACAAAAACTGAAAAAAAAGTAATGGAAAACAACAAACATGGATGGGCATCATTTGAGTGAATCTAGGAATTTGCATGAACAAGTAAAGATAAAAACCAGTGAGCAAAAGACAGTGAACCAGTATTAATGTGAGTAAACCCCCTCTTCCCTTTTAAATTTCTATTGATAATTAGGATGTATGATAGTGCAATCCATATGTATATATGTTTGAATGCTACTTAGTGTGTGTATTGAATCAAAACCAATCTGCATATTCAAAATATATAAGAGTATATGGTTTGGAATGTATTAGATTTGCAAGTCAGATTTCGCATAAACTAGAATCCAAACTGTGTATATATGAGCAAAACCCTCTGTTCCTTTTCAACATATATGGTGGATTAGTATATAGGTTAGTATAAACCTTTATATATGTTTGTATGCTTCTGAATATGCGATCAATTCTGTTTTTTTTTTATATTAAAACCAGAGTAAAGTATACGGAATAAGGCACAAAGCCTTAAAACGGTATAAACACATGCTCCGTTTACCATTTTAACTACCACCAAACATTAAAAATCCATAATTAAATTTCTACTAAGTTTTAGAATAGATGTCCAACATGGAAATAGTTTAAATATGTCTAAAGTATATTTAAAAATTTGTTTTACCTCAAACGATTACATACACACACACACACACATACACACACACATATATATATATATGTATGTATGTATGTATAATACATAACATGAAGAGTTTTTAAACTCAGAATTTGATCATTTAAATATCAAAATCCAGGTGTTTGATTGTGTTTGTGTTAGTAAATCGTGATTTTTAAGAGTAGTTTATTGATTTTTAGAGGTAGGGTTGTAGAAATTTTCGAAGATGTCCAGAAAAGGGAAATGGATCAATTTCTGGTGACCTTGACAACATGGGGCCTGGGTGTTTGTACTGAACTAGTATAGAGGGTCATAGAACTTGAGGAAATTACAAATGATTTTTCAAATATGTATATTGAGGGGTTGGATCGAAATAGGGTATATGATGGGGATTTTGAAGCTTAGGTTTACGCGCAAACTGCATCGACGATGGTAGATTGTAGGTTCTCACACCCGGAGAAACCATAGGACGAGAGTGTTGTGTGCCTCTGATCAATGTCGGGCAGAAATTGGGACAGTATGGTGGCGTCCAGAGGTAAGTTAGTAGAGGGGGAGGTAAGTCAATCTCACCACAATTCAATTCAAATAAACATCCATGGTTTGTACAATAAATAGTGTCAGGAGCTAGTAAGCCCCGTCTACAACCTATTATGTATTAACTATAAAATAATTTGAGTGAGAAATAGTTCTCACTTTGATTGGATAGAAAATCGTTTAATAACGACTGTTTTTAATTGAATTAAACTGCATGTTTAATTCAATCAAAATTTCCAACTGCTCATCAAATTTGCCTCAGAAATTTTTTGAAATCATTGATTGAATTAAAAGAAAATGAGGGAGGAAGTTTTGGGCAACTCTAAACGTTCAGAAGAAGATGGCGGTGGGTTGCGTATAAAAGAATTGGGGCTAGGGTTTTATAAAGGAAATATATATATATATATATATATATATGTATATATATATATTATTTTTATATTATTCAATTTGAAAATTAGGGTTTTTGCATTCGGATTCCAAATCAAACCCAACGACTGTCGACCCTAGCTAAATACCCTCATTCCAGACACAATGGGATATGTCCCGTCAGCCAATTCGACTGCTTTGATTAGTTTGTATTTAAATTAAAATATAAATCAATATATATTGAATTTAAACGTACATTTTAATTTACCGGGGCCACATACTGACTCCAAAAACTCCAAATAAATAAATCTAGCTATGTTTTGACGATATGGTCCTAACAAAAATAATTTTATCGAATTTGGAGGCCATTTGAAAAATGGTTATTTTTCAGTCGATTAAATCCAAATTGAAAGTACCAAACGTGTTTAAATTCACCATGCTCACATATTCATTCCAAAAATTATGAAAATTGGAATCTTGCAATAATTTGACATTCCGGATCCAACAAAAGCGATTTCATCGAAAACGGGGGTCGTTTGCAAAATGGATATTTTTAAGGGCTATATATTATATAAAATATATATATATTTGTGAATAATATATATATATATATGTGTGTCGTGAATAATATATATATGTGTGTGTCGTGAATAATATATATATATATATATCTACGATTTGAATAAAAAATATATATATATATGATGAGAACAAATTATATATATATGCGATGTGAATAAAATATATATATATATATATATGTGATGTGAATAAAATATATGTATATGCGATGTGAATAAAACATATATATGTGCTGTGAAAAATATATATATATGCGATGTGAAAAACATATATAGGCGAGACATAAAATGGTTATGAAATTGAATATTCAATTTTGATTTAAAATTGAAATGGAAGTTGGAATCGTTTTAAAATGAATTTATAAACGATTTGAATGGAAATCGATGAAATATATTACATATACATATATATATATATATATATATTAATGGCTTGAATAGAACGCGCCGCGCAGCGACCGTTCGCGAATTTCGACCATTAACTTCAAATTGATGTTACAGGAGATCCGACCGTCGGATTCTCCTAAAACTGGAACCATTGTCGAAAAGAGCTTTCCAATGAATATAAGATATTTGAAATCTAATGGTTGGATTTGGAAATATGTCCAAATCAATTTCTGAAAAGGTCGTTATGGATGCAGTTCGGTGGCTGTTATTGGAAACCGACTTTACGGGCCTTAATAAAATTACTAAAAATATGGAAAAATTATGTAAAATCATAGTTAATGATTTGGAAAGATTTTGAATTAAAAATTCCAATTTTTGAAAAGATAAATGATATTTTTATCTGAATGAACTAGTTATTAACTAGAATAATAATCCAATTGTTTTTAGAAATAATAAATTGGACTAAAATGTTTTTAAAATAACCATAATTTTCCAACGAATAATTTGGAATAGATTTGAATGGAAATAATCTTCAGAATATTTCGATATTGGATTCCGTGACTATATGGATATTGTTGAGGAATTTGGAAGATATATATATCGTTATTCCCAATACAATATTTGTTGGTTTCAGAACTTGATATTGAATATAAGCCAATATTATTTCTATTCAGAGCCTTGTTTTTAATATCAAATTTGGATTTTGGGTTTGTTGTGAATGGTGTCTTTATGAACACTGTTCTTAAACCCAGTTGAGAAAAGAAATATTCTTTTAATCAATATTTAAAGGAGTTTACCAATTAATTAATATTTAATTAGAATTGAATTAAAATTGGATTTTTGGTTTATCGTGAACGGTGTTTTAAATAACACTTGTTCTTTAACCCAATTAACAGTGAAGTTATGATTTGGAATTTATAAGTCTTTTAATTAAGATTAATGGAATTTTCCAAAGTAAAGTTTTACAATTTAATCTATTAAATTGGAATTGAACGGAATTCGATTTGGTAATAATCGAGATGAGCTTTTGTAAAGGAAGACCGTTATTATATATGGAATTTAGAAGGCCTTGCCGCTATTCCACTTATAGTGTTAGTTTGATATGGAAATTTATATCGATTATATACTGTTATGATTTCTGTGAAGACTCTTGATGGATGTTTATTTTGGGTTTACCGTGAATAATGTTTTAAATGACATTGATTCTTTAATCCAGTTAAAAGAAGGATTAATTTCCAAAAAGTCGAACAATCATTAAGTAATGATTTTAGAGATTTAAGACGAAGAAGAGTTTTAATAAATCTTTAATTAGATTTGAATGAACGAATGGTGATTAAATTTACCAAAACATGAGATGTGATATAAACCAAACATACTTGGTTGTTGATATTGATTGTGATTGATTGATTGTTTGGATTGTGCTCGACCAGTTTATGAGCAAAATATGCTTTTACATTTAGCATTGGGTTGGGTAAAAATATTTGTATGCTAACATCTTGTGAAACACTTCACGATTTGACTATGAGATGTGTAGCGATGTTGTTGAGTATATTTCAAATTTAATGAATGATTTTGAAATGATAATTTTCTTAAGTGAAAAGAAATGTATTCCTGATTTTTGACAGGGAATGTTTTATAAAAATGTTTTATAAAACAGAAAGGATTTCGAGGCCTAAACCCGTTGTTGTCGAAATGATTTAGAAATGTATTATGTTTTGACATTGTGGTTCATCACGTAACCGATTAGTTGCTATTGATGATTTGGTGGCGAAGAATTTATTCTCTTGCTTAACAACCTTTTTTGAGATGTACGAGCTCAAAGGTTATGTGATTAATAGTGACTGATCATATGTGTGGATTGCTAATGTAAAGTACTATATTTTGGAAAGTACTTGTGATTATTATATTGTGAAATGATTTTCCCTACTTCGGTTTATATGAAATGAATTAGTATGTGGCTAACGATTCGGGTAACCCAGGGACTAAAAGTACGAGTGAGAGGGTGGTGTATGTCTTCCCCCAGAGTGTGGGATGGTGCATCATCAGTGTAGCCTGCTCCATAGTGGGAGGTGCATATATATATATATATCGAGTTGCTTAGGTACGTGCCCTTTGCCTTGTCGACCGAGAGGGAGGGTCGTTAGTCATTTTTTTAATCAGCGGAGTTTGAGCAAGCAGGGATTGTAGGGGGTGTCCTCAGATGTTGAAATAGAGTCTGTGTGCAATAACCAGAGCAAGAACGTGGCGAGGAGTAGGTTGTGCATGTGCGCACATGCACGATTTTGCATTTGAGAAACAAGAGAAAAAATGTGGTAGGGAAGAAATGATGATCATGGTGGCTCAATCATGTTTTGCTTTAAGCCAAATACCGATACATGGTGCTTTGCTTGAATATGCATGGATATAGATCGGGCACATCATGAAGAAGGTGATCGGCTTAGGATTTATTATGGGAAACAGGACTAGAGAGAAAAGAGAAAAATAAAGGAACCAGAGAAAGAGAAGAAAGAACAGAGGCAATAGAAACTGAAAGAAATGAAGAGAAAAACTTATATGCTGTAGCCAAATTCACATCTTTGGTTTTGGGTTTAATTCGCCCGATGATGTGCGTGGATCGTGCTTTTGGGGTTGGGACTGAATATATATATATATTTATTTATATATTATAAATTTAAGTTTATTATGATATAGGGAAAATATATATGTAAAGCTAGGTATGTGGGCTTATTTCATCAGGCTCGACCCAAATTCAATAAGAAGGAAAAAAGAAAAGAAAATTGTTTTAAGTTGTAATGTAAATATATATAAGTTAAATCAAGGATATGAGTTGAATAGATCGGCTCTTGTGTGAGAATGAGTCGAATGTTAGTTTATAAATAACTCGAGATAGTCATCAAGTTTAAATAATTTAATTTAATTTTTTTTTTTTAAAATGTATCATTTAAGTTTAATCGAGTGTAAATTTAGTTGTGAACTAAATTAACACATAAATTACTGATCAATAATGATGTGTAAATATAGTAAACACTGAATTAATTGATCTATTGATTAATTAATTATTAAGTCGTGTTTAATTATGTTAGCTGTAATTACATATTATAATTGACATCCATTAGTGAAAATAAACACCGTTTCACTACAAACTGTATTAATTGAATTGTTTGAACACCCTGTTAGCAGAAATAAACACCGTTCTGCTATTATATTAGTTTGACATATAGGTGGTTAAGATATTATCAGTTGATCATATTGAATTGTACGTATATGATTGTTTGTGCAAATTTGGTCAATAACTTGAATGTCAATGGAACTGTTATATACCGTTGGAGCTTCTAAGCCGTTTCCTGTAAAGTAACTTAGAATATACTTGGGTTTGATAATTGTTTTTAAGAAAACTATTAAATGGGTTTTTATTTATTTATTTTAATATCAATTAATTTAAGAAGAAAAGATTTATTTAATCAGTTAATCAATTTGTTTGACTAACTGTTCAAAATGGGAAATTGATTATTAAATAAATTGGTTTCAATTAATTTAATAGAAAAAGCATTAATAAATGATTGGTTAAATCGTGATAATGTTTTAAATAGGTTGGGTAGAATAATGGTGTAGTTAAATAGAGAAGTAAAAATTTAATAATATAATGTTTTAACTAAATTATTCCTTTAATTAAGTAAAGTTAAAGATAATTTAATTATCAAAGGATAAGGAAATTAAGTCAAATGTTTGGATTAAAATTCCCTGATTTAATATTTAAGTAAATTAAATTAACTTGATTAATGGTTCAAACAACAATGATGCTGTAAAAATGTTTTAATGTTTGGAAATCAAATGGATTTACCAATTTATGGTTTTGTCGAATATTTTGATATCGAAATTCTACGAATCTTAGCGATAAGAATTATTTCGACTCAAGGTATGAGAGGTAATTAAAACACCCCAACTTAATCGATTTCACTATTATCTGTTAGTTCGTATTACTTTGTGTTCATAAAAAGTATTAGAGTTAAAAATAATTCCATTTATGAAACAAATGTGAGAAGGTGGGATTATCACGTAAGATTGATAATAAGAATTTATAATTTAAGTAATACTTATGGTTTCAAACAAATATATAAGCAAAGTTAATATTTATGATTGAATGATTTATGATTTATATAAAAAAGACATAGCCGATCCATTATAGATAAATCTTTTTATTTTATTTTATATTTGATAGTTAAATAACCGACTATCAAATCTAGATCTTTTCATTGTCATTTTCAAAGTGATCGGAATCTAAATTCCACTTCGATTTGATGTATACATAGTAAGTCAGAGATTATATTGAAGACCATTGAAGATGAAGTTACGCAAGGGCTATTTTGTCAATCCTAAGTAGCAATTTCCTAAGATGGATTTACAAGATAGTGCCTTCGGTTTGCCCAATCCCAGAGCAATTTGTATGGACGAATGTCTGACAGAGTATGCCTAACCGATCACGTACGTTGATCTCTTCAAACATATTTATGTCTGTGGCAGAGGAATTCGTTTCTCTTGCTTTATAACCGTAATATACTTTTAAGGAAGTCAATTAGTGGTTTGCAGTATTGAAGATGTGGCATTCAAAGAAATGATTTGTTAAAGGTAAGTTCAGCATTAAGCCTTACAACCAGAAAATGACAAAATTCGGGTAAGCAACATGGCTATGTGGGTCGCTCCCATTAGGGTGTATTGTCACCATCTAGAGAATATTCATAATTTTATTCTTTCGCTTATGTATCTCCCGGGAATGGTTATGTTGTTATCAACTGTAAGGTGACAATATACTCAATACACTCAAGCGAAATGAGTGGTCGGTCATGGGTGGACGGGTTGCAAGATGTTCGTATTGAACCCAGTGTATTCCTCTTTAGAGATAGACTATTCGTAGGTGGTTTCATACCATGTCATAGTTGGAAATCCATTATCCAATAATCGTTCACGGTTTTTATTGTATACTATATATATGGAGCGTGAGATGCAAGCGTTCCGCTAGATTGCTATTTATCTGGTTTAAACACTATTATAATATCATAAGAGTTTGGATATAAAAGTTGTTTGGGGTCATCGTAAGATAAAAACCATCCATGTTTTTGTATGGATCGGTCTTACGATTATCTTTTCTTTCAAAATCATTTTTGAAAGTTAAACCAGTGTTTTTGATTCTCATAAGGGAAAAACCCGTTCCGTTTTTATGGCATGGTCTTATGAGATAACATTTTTCAGAATCAGTTTGTTTTTAAATCGTTTACTCATACTAGTCTCATTACTGACCTAGAGTTTATTTTTTAATGTTTTCCCTAAACTCTTGGGTGCCCAAATTTGTACGGGCAGTCAAGTAGTTCGGGATTTTATAGATTTATTTGGAGGAGCTTGGAGCCGGGAGGGTCAACGTTAGATATTGCGAGTTTATTTCCGCTATACTGTATATAGATGTACTCTAACGATGTATGTAAATTCAAATCCAGTTTGTATTTCAAAAATGATTTTACATATTATATTTTGTTCCTCTGCGATTGTGAGATTCTGTGATGTTATTCATCTTGATCTTCTATCTATCTTCTATTCTAATTATCATTCTTCATATTTCTCATCCTCTAACTTCTTTCTATTAATTATTCGTATTTTCGTGCAATTTGGGTTGGACGTGAGTTGTGTTCAGTCGATCCAAATGGTACGGATTTGCGGGTTGTTACAGGTCAAAGTCGAGTCTTCTAGGGAGCCAGTCCCTAATCTAGTTGTTACCACTACTGACACTACTTCCATTGATGCCAATGTTACTGATCTCAAGCCTCTTGCAATGCCTTCCGCTGAGCCACTTATCATTTCTTGAGAAAGGAAAGAGGTTGTTATGGAACATTCATCGGGAAATGATGGTAATGATGATGATCCAGACGCTTATGAGATAAATGTCATAAGCCTTATCACCTAAGGTAAAACCGGCATTGATCAAGTCCTACTAGACTTCTTATTCACTCCATATGGGTTTGATGAATTCCATGCTTATTATTCACTTGAATTAGGCATGGACACCCTGAAACCTTCTCCTATCATGCCTGGAAGGGCGGGAACATGAGCTATCTTCACTCCTTCTATACAGGTGATGAAAAGAACTTTGGTTATTACCCCTCCGCCAGGCGTCACTTCTTCAGCTCTTGAGTCCACCCCCGCTTCCGCTTCCCAGCCAAAGTCACATTCAAAGAAGATTGCTACACTTCACGGTTTAGATGACCCGACCGTCTTATCTAGAGGGGGAATAGAAGATGTCAAAGATCAAGAAGACATCCCAGAGTGAGACGTTACTAAACATACAGAGATTCCATCTTCAGGTAGTAAGTCTCTTTCGAAAAGGCGCAAGAGGAAATGTAGCACTCGTAAGACACATGTTTTGATTTCTCCCGACATTCCGCGGGATGATAACAAAGTGAAAGATGTGATCCAGTCTACCATCTTAACTCCTTCGACCAAACTCAGTAAACTCCCGTTAAAGTTGAGTAGCTCTACTAAGGGCGGAAAGAAGAAGGATTGATACTTTTGAATGCTTATTCTGCTTGTGTAGCATTCTAGTTCATGTTTTTTCTTGCCTTGATTTTGTGCGAGTGTCGGTCCTCGCCTTTAAACTATGTAAAATCTTGCTTAGTGAAATTAAAATGCTCCTTGTTTGTTGTACTTTCGCTCATGTGTTTCCAATGTATTCACTTCTTTGTTGAGTGCAAGTCTTTTTATTTATTTCAATGTCATGATGAGCTTGTGGTATGTTTTCTAAGCATTGTTTTATTCCAATGTGGTTGTTGTTGCCCCATACCAAAGGTCATCACGAACTACAAAAGGTAGATGTGATCAATTTTCTGAGTTTCTTTGATTTTAACTGACACACTAGAAGTTTCAACTTTGTCGACGAAATCATTTTTTTTGCCAGCATGTTTAAAGCTTCTGAGCTTACCAATGCATTAGGAAACATGATTTTATTCGCTGATTAAGTGCCTCCTCTAGGGGAAGCTTTTAGTTTTTGTGCCCCCGCATGGGGAAGTCTTATATTTTTGTCCAACATTCATCCCAATTGGGGCAAGTAAGTAAGGTTCTGACGATTTATAGGGTGCCCACACTTGGGGAGGTCTTTTGCCTCACTTAGGGAGGTATTTTACCTCACTTTGGGAGGTGCCCCCGCTTGAGGATGTCTTTTTCCTTACTATGGGAGGTCTTTTGCCTCACTTTGGAGGTCTTTTGCCTCACTTTGGGAGGTGCCCCCGTTTAGGGAGGTCTTTTGCCTAACATTCATCGCAATCTAGCCGAGTAAATCAGGCACTGGCAACCTTATTGGGTGCCTCGCTTGGGGAGGTTTTTTACCACACTTTGGGAGGTGCCCCCGCTTGGGGAGATCTTTTGCCCAACATTCATCGCAATCTGGCCGAGTAAAACAGGCACTAGCGACTTTGTCGGGTGCCTCGCTTGGGGAGGTCTTTTGCCTCACTTTGGTTGGCCTTTTACCTCACTTTGGGAGGTCCCCCTGCTTGGGGAGGTCTTTTGCCACACTTTAGGAGGTGCCCTACTTGGGGAGGTCTTTTGCCTTTGTGTTTGCTTACCCCGTTTTTCACAGCTAGACTCTTAGTGACTTCCCTTTTCGTTCTGCAAGGCGGTGCGTTACCTCCTCGCATTTATGCAAAATGACGTTTATGACACTCGACACTTGGGTCGTCTTTGTCGGAATGACATATAGGGGTCACCAGGTCTTATTGGATTGCGAGTAAGTGAGTGTCTTTCAGATAGTCTGCAATGTTAAACCGATTTTTAGCAACTTTTCGAATTATTTAACAAAAAACTTGCAAATATAAGATTGAAATAAGAATATGTAGACTTTTGTTAATAGAGATAATGTAGAAAATGTTCAATCACAATACCCCCTTAAGCACGGGCGGCCTATATTTGCAAGAAAAATTATAACAATTTTTAAAAGAATCGAACAGTGCTTTAAGTAAAGTATTGAAGCAAATGGTCACTATTCCATGCTCTGGGTATCTGTACTCCATTAACCGTTGTTAACTTGAATGTGCTATCCAAGAGATTTTGGCTGATGATATAAGGTCCTTCCCAATTAGGCCCAAATACTCCAGTGCAAGTCATCCTGTTTTAACATGAGGTCTCCAACTTCAAAAGTTCTCAGTCGGACTTTGGTGTTGACGTGCCTGGCTATCCTCTTTTGTTGTGCTACAATTCGAAGCTCGGCTTCGTCTCTTTTCTCTTCAAGTTGATCAAGAGCTTCCAATTGTAGTTGCTCATTTTCTACTTGATTGAAGTGAATTCTTCGATGAGTGGGAACTCCCAATTATACAGGATCATTACTTCAGCACCAAATGCTAAAGAGAACAGTGTATTCCCAGTTGCAGATTTGTGAGTCGTCCGATATGCCCATAGTGCAAGCGCTATCTCATCTACCCAACCACCTTTAGCCATTTCCAATCACTTTTTGATGGTTGATTTGATACTTTTATTCACTGCCTCCACTTGCATGTTTGCCTACGGATGTGCCACAGCTACGAAAGTCTTCCAAATGTTGTACTTTGCAAAAAAATTCTTGAATTCCTCACTCTCTAACCGAGTCCCATTGTCCGTTATTATCTTTTGAGGTACACCAAACCTACAAATAATATTCTTCACAACAAAGTTAATAACTTTCTTTGAGGTAATGGTGGCAAGCAATTCTACTTGGCCTAATTAGTGAAGTAATCAACGACTACAAGGCATATTCATGTTGGACTTAGCAGTTGATAATGCTCCAATCAAATCAATTCCCCAAATAGCAAATGGCAATGGGCTAACCATTTGATTTAATTCTGTGAGCGGGGCTCGTGGAATCTTGGCAAACCTTTGGCATCTATCACACTTTCTTGTGCACTTTGCAGAGTCTTGGTTTAGCTTAGGCAAGAAATAGCCATACCGAAGGATCTTTTTAGACAATGTTTGATCACCAGAATGTCCTCTGCATTCTCCTCCATGCAATTCTTCGAAATTTATCCTAGATTCATCCCTGGTCATGCATTGAAGCAAAGTAATAGAGAAGCCCCGCCTATATAAATGACCATCTTGCATGAGAAATAGAGGGGCCTTCTGCCGTAGCTTCTTTCGTTTCTTTGGATTTGTTGGGAGCATTCCATTGAGGAGGTACTCTTTTATTAGAGTCATCCACGACTCTTTCTCTTCAGCGATTTCCATGACCCAATTAACATTGATATCATCAGTACTAGGATCGAAAAGGATCTCCACGGGCACCAATCCCAACAATTGAGCATCTCTAGTGCTGGTGTACTTTTCGAGTGAGTCTGCCTTCATGTTCTCTTCTCTAGGTATGTGACTTATGGTGTAATAGTCAAGGTTGTTTAGGAGTTCCCAATTCTTTGGTAGATAAGCAGACAGGTTTCCTCCTTTGGCTTGAAACTCTCTTCGGACCTGATACACCACCAGTTGTGAATCGCTAAAAATCTGCAAAGTTTTCAAATATAATTCCTTGGGCTATTCTTAGTCTAGCGGTCAATGCTTCATATTCCACTTCATTGTTTGTTGATGTAAATTCTAATCTTAATGTGTAGCATACTGAGCTCCCTTTAGGAGTCTCTAAAACAACCCCTTCCCCTGAATAGTACTCATTTATGGCCCCCATCGACAAACAACTTCCACTGGACCACCACATCTATAGGATCTTCCTCTTCATTGCCTCTATCTGTGAATTCGACAATGAAATCTGATAAGGTTTGTCCGTTAATTTCTCTTTGGAGGTAGTATGTGATATCATACTGACCAAGCTCAATATCCCACTTCAACAACCGACCTGAAGTTTTAGGACGAAACAAGACTTGCTTTAGCGGCTGATCTGTAATCAGTTTGATAGAATGGGTTTGGAAATATGGTCTAAGCTTCTTTGAGGTGATGAGCAAACAATATGCAAGTTTCTCCAGTTTGGGATAATTCAACTCAACCTTAGAGAACCTTTTGCTAATGTAATACACAGATCGCTAGATATTTGAATCCTCTCTCACCAAGGCCGCACTCAAAGCATGGGACAATAATGCTAAATATGGAAACAATTCCTCTCTATCGTTGGGCTTAGAAAGCATCAAAGGTGTATCCATGTGTTTGGTTAATTCAATAAAGGCCGTCTGGCAATCTAAATACCATTTGAAATCTTTCTTTCCCTTTTTCAGTGCATCAAAGAATGGAATACATATATCGGTTGCTTTCGAGATGAAGAGACTCAATAAAAAAATCTTCCCAATCGGACTTTGGAGTTCTTTCTTTGTTCTAGGAGACTATACTTCTCTTAATGTTGAAATATGGGTTGGATTAGCTTCAATGCCCCTGAATTCACCAAGAACCTTAAGAACTTCCCGGATGCGGCTCCGAATGAACATTTGAGTGGATTCAGCTTCATGTCATATCTTCTTAAAACACTGAACATTTCAGTTAGATTCTCCATGTGAATGGTCGCCTTGTTCGACTTAACAAGCATATCATCAACATAAACTTCTGTTTTCTTGCCAATTTTTGATTTAAACAATGTGTTAACAAGTTGCTAGTAAGTTGTCCCCGCGTTTTGCAATCCAAATGGCATGATCTTACAGCAATACAATCCCACATCTGTGATAAAGCTTGTGTTCGCCTGATCTGGCTCGTGCATTATTATTTGATTCTATCCCGAATAAGCATCCATAAATGATAGCAATTTGTGCCTTGCCGTCGAATCTACCAATTGATCAATTCTAGGCAACGAAAAGCTATCTTTGGGGCATGCCTTATTGAGATCCGTGTAATCTATGCATATGCACCATTTTCCATTTGGCTTCTTTACCAAGACAGGATTGGATACCCTATCTGGATAAATGGACTCGCTTATGAAAGGATTTTCCATCAATCTATTCACTTCTTCTTTCAGAGCCATTAATATTTCTGGGCCCTGGATGTAATGACCCGAAAATCCCCGCCCTTTGAGTCAACCATAAACCACACAGGTCTGATCCAAAAGTTGGAAATCCTCGAATGCACTAACTTTGGGCATACAACACATTAGAACAAATAACAGAAGACTTTTATAAACATTATAATAATGTTACATCAGAGTACAAAATATATTATAGAACATCGAAAATAATACAGCGGAATATAAATTTATAATAGATTTAATACGGTGCAGCGGAACAAATAAACTGATCACAGCAGAAGACTATCAATGCTCTGGACATGACTTTAAGCTTCAATTCAGAATCCTGCTCAATAAAGAATATCTGGAAAACAAGCTACTCGACTGGCCGCGTGGAAAAGAGGGCACGCGAGTTTGCAAGTGAAACGAACTACGTGTCAGTCGTGGGGCTGGTATAAGAAATCTTTCCTAACTTATCTAACAATATGGCTAATCACAGGACCACGATGCTAACGCGGAACGGGTTTACTCCATTGGATTGCCAATGCATAAATTAAGTAGATTTTTTTAATCTAAAACAACGCAATGCTTTTTAGAAAAATGAAATCATTATAAGACTCAAGTCCCATCACACAATGCAATGCAAAACGGAGGATAGAGTTTTACCTTATAATGATCAAACATGCTTGATACGTAGAAAATAATATTTAATATTATTATTAGTGTCTAATCAGTTTTAAAATACTTCAAAGTAAATGTATCAATCCTAGATGGCATAGTACCCCATCCTACTATGTCGCCATATATAGGTTTACAATCAAAACCGTAATGTTGTATTGGAAATTGGGTTTCCATCATGAGTCGAGGCTAGGGATGGCTCCTCACCGATTCGAGACACTCTAGCAATGTCTTAAGATTCGGACGTTGGCGAACCCTTGGATGCGGTAGGGTCGGTCCACAAATACTTTAGTGGATTGGCAATTCCTTTTAGCTGCGTGGTCCTATGATTAGCCATATTGTTAGACTGGATTCTTCTCTTCTGCTATATCGGCGTGATGCAGGGTTATATATTTAACACATGAATTGCCACTTCCGGGAATATGCCACACATGTTGGCGTGACTCCAGGCGAACACGTCCAAATTAGCCTTTAGAAAAACAATCAATTACTTTTGCAACTTTTGGTCCAATTGAGACCCGATATTTAAGAATTGATTAGGATCCTTTGGATGAACTATGATAGGTATCGTGATCTCTGCGGGCATTACTCGATTATCCCCTGCACTGTTTTTTGAGGATCCAATCCTTTTTTAGCCCCACAATGCTCACCAACACAAGGGTCATGCTTTAGTTGCTATAAGACGGGTTTGCGAATGTGGAGAGTGCTCTCCACACTCTTCCCTTTTTCCATATTCTTAGCTTCCCTTAATTCAGGGATGTAACATTCACTAGCAGCATTCTTATATTCTCTCACCACACCAACACCTTACCTTGTGGGAAACTTCATTATTAAACACCATGGTGCAAGCGTGACTTTGAAATCGTCCAAAGTGGGCCTTCCTAGGAATGCATTATATGCTGAAACCTCATCCACAAGCACAAAAGTTTGTTTCAAAACAGCTTTCCTCTCTCCTTCTCTAAATTCCACAAGCAAGTCAATCGTTCTAATCGTCTGCTTTGGCTCTCCTGTGAACCCTTGGAATTTCATTTGACAAGCCTGCGCATCAGTCATTGAAAGATTCATCAGACTAAATGTCTTTCGAAAAAGGATATTGACAGAAGCACCACAATAAATTAGCACTCTATTGACTGTTGCTGGACGTATTCCAACCGTAACCACCATCGGGTCTAGGGTTGGAGCTATACCATCTTCTGAATCTTTCTCTTTAAAAATTATATCATCATGAAATGTATTTGGTGCTTTACAGGAATAATATTATTAAGGACCAAGCATTTTTCTTCTCTCTGAATGTACTTCAGAGCATTCGCATATCTCTCCATCTCCCCTTAATTTTTATCAGCAAGGACCACCAGATATGGTATTGATCACTAGTGTCGAATTATTCTGTGTTGGAGCTCTATCACTCAGGCTTGGTTGATTGGTGTGTGCACTTTGCCCCTAAGGAGGTGGAGAAGGATCTGCTTCTTATGGTTTTCTAACATACTATTGCAACTTATTATTCCTAATCAATTCCTCAACAAAGCTCTTTAAATGTCGACATTCATTAGTACTGTGACCAGGTTAGTTGTGAAAGCGGCAGAATCTTCTAGAATTCACTGCCTTATCTCCAACTGTCAACTGTGGTGGTTTCGGATAATATACCGCATCCTTGGAAGCGAAAAAGATATTTTCTAGGGTATCACTTAAAGGGTTCAACTCTTTGGATTTTTAAAAACAAAGCCTCGTGCTATTCTTCTTTTCTTTCCCTTTGTTTTCCCTTTTCTTCCCCCGACATCTTTCTTATTTCCCTGAGCATCATTACCTTTTTTCTTCCAAAGTATTGCCTCCAACCATATTCTGGGTGTTTGAAGGGACTTCTTCCAACCTAATGAACTCTTCATCCTTTTTGTAGAATTTTTCAAGTGTGTTGGGATCTTTCATTTTTACCCACTTTCGAAAATCAGTGTTTTTATGTACAGCTCGAACCAATGCCATTAGTATCATCCTAGATTCCGGATTACCAACCTCTGTCACAACAGTATTGAAGCGATTAAGAAACGTCTTCACTGACTCTCTTGGGTTTTGACTCAGTCCTGACAGCAACATGATATCTTTGGCCTTTAAGATATTCTCTAGGGTATCACTTAAAGGGGTCATCTCTTCGGATCTGAAGAAATGAAGCCTCTTGCTATTCTTCTTTTCTTTACCTTTGTTTTCCCATTTCTGCCCCTGTACATCCTTCTTATTGCCCTGAGCATCATCACCTTTCTTGTCTTCCAAAGTATTGCCTCCAATCATATTCTGGGTGCTAGAAGGGACTTCTTCCAACCTAATGAACTCTTCAGCTTTTTTGTAGAATTTTTCGAGTGTTTTGGGTTCTTTCATTTTTGCCCACTTTCCAAACTCGGTGTTTTTATCTATAGCTTGAACCAATGCCATTAGTATCATCCTGGGATCCAGATTACCAACCTTTGTCACAGTAGTATTGAAGCGATTAAGAAAAAATTCACTGACTCTCGTTGGTTCTGACAACGACATGATATCTTTGGCCTTTGAGTTATACAATCTAGATTTCTCCTTAAATTTCCTTGCTAAATTAGAGAATTTATTTACAGATTTCATTGGTAGCTTAGTGAACCACAATGAGGCTACTCCTTCTAGATAGATGGTGAAGTAAAGACACTAGGGCTCGTCTGATACCCTTGCATCATTCATATGACAGTCATATGTGAACAAAAACATATTCGGATCACTGATTCCATTATATGTGGGAATGGTTAGAGGGACAAACTTCTTCGAAAATTCTGCATACCAAATCCTTTCTGTGAAAGGAGTCATGCTCGAAGCAAAGTCCCACTCACTTTCATCTTCCTTCCTAGCTAAACTTTATTTCATAAATTGCTTGATCATTCCTTAAATATACTCCTCATCATTGCGTTGTTCCACGGGGCGGACGCCAATCATTTTCCGAGATGCTTGTCTAGGTAAGCGATCGCGGTTAACGAACAAAGGGGCCCTGTACATCCAGCTTTCGAAGGTGCCCCTTCAATGGGACTTGCAATTTTTTGAGAAGCACGCTTTCTAGAATGATTTTCTCTTGATTGGGATTGTTTAAGCACATCAGCATTCGCCTTGGAGTCTTCAATATCGATGTCATTCCTGCCACTTGATATTAACATTTTATTTGACTCAGTTATTTCCTCGAAATGGAAACCACGATTCCCTTCTTTACCCAAGTTCCTTCCCTGACTATGTCCGAGGTAACTCCTACGGTGATCAGAAGCAGAGGAATGTGCATATTCCTCCAAATCAATCTCAAGTTTACGATTTACAGTATTGGTTGGAGCAGCTAGGAGAGCATCCAGTTTATCCATCAAAATCTTGTTCGTAGTTTCCATCTGTTGGTTCAGACTGGCTATAACACCATCAAATTCTTCTCGAGTTACACCACCTCCCAGAGTTTGAGCAATGGTCGGATTGTTAATTAGAGGAGAGACTATGGTATCGTCAATAGCATTCACATAATGTCTTGCAAATTTACTGTAGTTCTTTGAAAGCGCCATAATGTCAGACAACCTTCTAATCTTTAGAGAAATCCTTTCAACGAACCTGCCATTTAGACCTTGCGAATCTATAGTGAAAGAACAAGCTTCAAATCTTCCAAATCAAGGCTCTTAACCTTTTGATCGTGGGTATGAACCCCACGGTGGGCGCCAAAATGTTAACACCAAAAAATGATACTAACACCCAAAAATATTAAGAAATACAAAAGAAACAAGAAGTATAGTGGTTCAGCCACGGATTAGGCCTAGTCCACTTTGAATATGCACTTTACTGATTTCTCCATATCAAATTACCAGATTGGCCTTCGATTACAATGATTCTCAATGATTTACAAACTCCACAGTAGAAACACACACAAATTGCGTAAATATCAGCGATTATCGAAGTCAATCTCGATAATCAAGCCCGGTAAAGAAGTTTGGTAGTCTCTGGAGTAGAATGATGCTTAAGATCAGCAATGGCAGAGCTTTGGCGGGAGAAAATTTAACCTTTTTATGTGGGAAGTGGTTTGGTAATTATAGTTTAAGGTAGGAGTGCTCTGTAGCTTGTATTGAAGTGTTCACAGTCTATTTGTGACGACCTATGACACTCCTATGGCTTGCTCTCCACTGTCTACCGAATAAAGCCTATACATCATCAAATGCAACGGTTGTGGACGACCCTTTCCTCTGGGCCATGAGGCGACCCATAGTCCCTGACTTATAATACAATTTTCTTTATGTGTGTTTTACTTCATTGGTCGGACTGCATCTCAGGTGGCGAATGAAGTTAACTCACGCATACTTTACGACTGATCCATGACTGCTCTTTTGCTCGACCTGACCTATTATTCGTGGCTTTGGATTGTGTCAGGTACTTTGGAAGCTTCTTTAGGTCAGGCTATTTTGACTTAAGGATTGGGGACGACACATCGGCCAAGAATCGAGAACAACCCATCGGTTTGGACGTCTTTAGACTATCTTGCGTCAAGTGTTGTATATAACGTTGTTGTATACACAATTATATGATTTTTATTTAATGATAACAAGCAAATATATATTATTATAAGTGTGTTTGTTATTGTACTATTATACTACACAACAAATAGGAATATAATATTTAAATTTAAACAAAATACTATTGTACACAAATTTAAATATTCAAATAGTATTTTATTTAAATATAATATATTTTTCTCAACATTTAAACAGCACAAATTTTATAACTCCACTATTTGAACATCTCTGTTTTACATTTCATATTTTGTCACAATCAATTTCATCTGTTACATCGTTTCCTCACTACAACACTCATACATCTCATAGACTCTCATACACATTCATTAACTGGCACATATGCACACTTAATCTTCTGTCTTCTGTATTCATAGCTCACAGTCAGTCCAGTCATCATTTGCTTTACCTGTCACATTCAGAAGCACACACAGTAGACTGCAATAGAAATAAAACTGAATACGTACAAATGTCAACATATTTTTAAATTTTATTTGCCTTAGAATTTCGGTGTGTTTCTCATCATTTTTTCATGACTTGATTTGATTTATTTTTTCATCTAACTGTATCTAGACAGCTTGTGATATTCACAACACTGTAAATACCACAATGCAGACAGTATGTATATACACATATTACAGTGCAGGGATAGGAAAATTATTCTGAATTGTTGTATGTACACACATGTATAAATATACACACGTGCACTGCCTCGCTAATTAAACTGCAACTAAGGAGCAATCACATGGACCAACTCGACTCAGTGCACAACCAAAAGGGACAATGAACAAAGAATGGAGGCAGCCATGTTGTATAAAGCAAACAAAGAATGGCCGAGGCAATGTCACAACAATGGCACAATTAAATACATGGAGCAGCCCAAACAAGACGTTACAGCCCAAGCAAGATCAACATAAAACAATACATGACGTTTATGGCTAAGAGTTGAAGCATGTAGAAGTCAGCACACACAAGGGTAGTAGCATGGACAAGGACATATGCAACAACAAGATACATGGAGCAAGAGGCAACATGTAGGAGGCACAAGAGATTTCAAGTGGGAAATTTAAAACAAGTCAGAAGTGTTGTGCAAGTATGACATGGAAGCATGGTGCTACAAGTTTCAAACAGGTCAGTGTACAAGCATAGAGAAAGTCAGCATGGTCGAGACAAGTGACAACCAAACAAGCATGGCCAAGCAAAAGTGAATGCAACATAGGTCGAGCACAATGGCTACATGTACAATATATCATGTAGTAGTAATACAAGATACAAGGTACAAGATGCAGTGTTCAAGCCAACATATACAGGGTATAGCTAAGAAATGAAGCAAGTATGCAAGTGATGGTTCATGACAAATACATTGTGATACAGCAGCAAATTGAAGTGTACAAGTGCATGCCACAACACAGTCTTCAATCAAAGGAAATGCAGTGTGCAAAGCCCCATCTATGCATGAATATATACATACATTTGTATATATAGATGATATACTGTTAAAGAATGTTGAAGTTTATATGACTAATACAAGTTATGCTACTGGTTCAAGTATATACAAGTTACAAAGTGCTCAACTAGTCAAGTACAAAGTTCAAATCAGCTGGAACATGTCAAGTCATTGCAACAAGCCATGGAGTGAAGCCAAGGCAACAGACAGTGTGGCTAAATATGATTCAAATCAGCATGATTCAAAACTAGCAACCAAATTGATTATTTCTAATTAATTTTCCAGTAATCACAGTGTTAAGATTTGCAAGATCTCAATACATGTTTGAAAGTTACTCACAACTTTTCATTCTTTCATAGCATCAATCAAGGCAAAGCATTCGACATGAAAGAATAAAAAGTGGACCAAAATCATATAACATTGTTTGGCAAGAATTAACAATGGAAACTAATCAATTTATAAACTTGACATTCATGGCAACAATCAAAGGGACCGCAGTTTAAATTTCGAATTGCTTCCAGGTTTCGCTCAACATTTTTTGGGCAACAAATTCTTTCAAAGAATCATTCAAAAGGCCACGCAGAAATCAATCTAAGCCGAGGTTATTTCAAAATGGAAATCATGCAAGGGAACTGGGCAAACATCAATTCAAGTCTTTCCATATTTCACAAACAATGTTCATGGCAGAAATTCAAGTTTAGATTCATCAATTAAAGTCGAGCAAATCATTTGAGATATTAGAGCAAAAAAAAGGAAAACCCAAGCAACAATCACGCAAACCACGGAAAAATCAAGCCAAGTCATTACACGTAAAATCAGAGAGCAATAATAGGATTTCTATATCCTATATGTATCACCAATTCCTCATTGGCAATGGGCATCGAAACCACAAACAATTCAACCGAAAACCAGAGCATAATCCAAAAATAAAATTCATAGAAACTCACTAGTTTATCCATCATTTTAGATCACCACTATCTCAAATCGAAGCAACAGAGAGCATCCAGTTTCGAAAGTCAACAGAGGAGAAAATCAAAGAGGAATTGATTCGATTTGAGGGTTTCAAAAACCATAGTTATTTTGAGAGATCGGCCGCCATTCTTTTTCAGGGAGAAGAGATCAATTAGGCAAATGAAATAAAAAAATTGATCGACATTTCTTTTGGGCTTAAAGGAGTTTATTCTTTAACTAGGGTTTTCTAATTGTTTTTTATTTTGTGTTTTATTTGTGTTGTAATTCATTGATCAGTTTCTAGAGTCTGTAAAATCTAGGTAATCCAATTAGGGTTTTAACTGGAAGTTTACTAAAGTCTTTAAAACTAGGGTTTACAGATTACGGGTTTGTAATCCAGGGAAATCTAATTTAGGGGATATAGATCAGTCTAGGGTTTTGAGCATAGGATTAGAATAGGAGTGAGGGGTTCACGAGTTTACATGGTCTTGTAAGAGGGATTTGTTCTATTACCTAGTAAAAACCTTAGGAATGCAGCAGTAGGCAGGATTTTGCCGAAGCTGGGTATATCTGTGTTTCATTTACTTTCTGCACTTGTATTCTCTGTTGATATCTATTATGATTATTAATTTAATATCCCGTAAGATTTGAACTTAGCAATAAATTGTAATAAACCCTATTCACCCCACCTCTAGGGTTAATCTAGATCCAACAATTAGTATCAGAGCAGGTATTTTCTTTAACAGTCATGGGTCATTCTAGTTGTCAGCCTAGTGAGAGTCCGTCCAGTACATCTCCAACTATTTTTGGTGGATCATATTTTTTAAACTAGAAATCCAAAATGGAATTTTATTTAAAATTTGTTAATATTAAATGTTGGGATGTTGTTATCAATGGGTTTGATAGGGTAGATATTGCTTTCAATACTCGTGCTATGAATATCATATTTGATTATCTTAGTACTAAACAGTTTATTCATACATCTCATTGTTTAACTGCATTGGATATCTGGAGAACTCTCGATGCCTTGTATGGAAAATCTGACAACTGCACAAAACCCTCAGTTGTCAATTCAGATTCAGATCTATGTTTAAAAGGAGAAACAGGTAGATCAAACGATGGAGATTCAACAGATGTTGAAACTGAAAATCTTAAATTCGAAGATTTAGTTTATATGTGCACTGATTTAACTAAATCTATTGATAAACTTCAATTGAAAAACAAATCTCTAAGATCTATGAATTCTGAGTTAACCAGCAAAATTGATCCAGCAAAATTGATGATTTGGAATCACAACTCGAATATTTTAAAATTTCTTCAAATTTTGATTGTAAAAATTGTTTGAAATTGGAAACCAATCTTGTTCATCTCAATAAAAACATTCAAAAGATTGAAAAGGAAATTATGATCTTAAAAGAAAACAAGATTGAGTTATCAAGTTTGAACAATTTTCTACAAAAGGAATTTGAAATTTTCAAGACTGATATAAATTCCAAATTTGAAATTGCTGAAAATGAAAATCTATTAAAAGTTATTCGATTTTGAAAGAACATGAAAATGAGATTGAAAATTTCAAGAAATTTGAATCTAAAAATCGAAAACTTTTTGAATCTGAGATATCTGAGTCCCAAGCCAAAATTAAATTTCTTGAAGATGAAAATTTGGTTTTGAAAACTGATTTTAAAAATAGTAAGATCACTAAAAACCGTTGTTCAGATTTAATGAAGGAAAATTTTGAACTTAAATTTAAAATTCAACAACTTGAAACAACATTGGCTAAATTTCCTAACGGTGAAAAATCTTTGAATATGTTGTTGAAAAACCAATTTTCTTCTGAAAATAAATGTGGTCTTGGCTTTGGGAAGAATAATGTTTTGGAAAGGCAGAATTCCAATGATTTTAAATATCCTTCAAAATGCTTTAAAAAGAATCGATTTGTAAATTTGAACTCTGATAATTTCAATGGATTTTTAAATCATAAATGAGATGTGAACTTGTTTTGTAATAATCCATTTAAACAATCCTGGATCTCAAAAGGAAATAAAACAATCTTGACTAAATTCAAACAGATTTGGATTCCAAAGGGTACAAAGGTAAATTCGAATAGGTTGTTATACTAGCAGGTTTGAGTACCTAAAGTCATGAACACATTTCAAAGCGGTTTTACAAATTTTGTTAGACCACTCGATCCTCTAAACTGTTATATACCAAAGGAGGCTGAGGAACTTCTTTGCGAAAGAGAAAAAAACAGCTTCATATCATCAGATTATTCAAAGTTCCTTAGCCAAGATTTGATGAGTTAGAGATACTAGTTTACATCGATTTCAGGTATGACCTCTAAACTCATCTTTGTAAATATTCTTTTTATTTATGTAATCCTCCTTCTACCCCTTCTGGTTTTTTCTTTGATTTTTCTGAATTGATTTGTCACTGTCATATCATTGTTTTTTCTCTTGTGCTTTCTTTACTTCAAATTGCAGAATTCATGATTTTCTGGAAATTCACTTCAATTGAATAAAACTCTGATGTTTTAACCATTTCCAGATCTTAAATTCAAAACTGTAAATTTCTGCAATTATATTGAAGTTTAATTCTTTTCTGATTTCTTAATTCCTAACTATGTTGAAGCATTCTTGTCATATCTTTAACATGGTTAAACTGAATTCTAAATTTTTGAAGATCTGTAAAATTAATGAAATTTCACACACCTCTGCTATTTTGTGTTTTTTTCTGATTCATTTTTGGAAAAAATTGAAATAATATACTCATTATAGCACACTGCTACTTTTCAGTTGTGATAATTCCGTTGTTTTTCAGATTGGCTTAGATATTCAATATTGAAAATCTTTTTGGCTTGAATCATTGGTTACGTCTTGAAATTCATTGTTATTTATGATCATCTGTCTCAGATATTTGATTGTTGAAATCATTTGAAATTCTTTGATATTTTGAATCTCACACACTTCTTAGATTTGAATTTATTAATCATGCATGATTGATTCAGTTTATCTCAAAATTTACATTTATTCAGGTGATTTCGAATAAACCGTTTTATTTTGGATCATGAATATGTCTACAAACCTGATGTCTTTCTTGTGCTTGTCAGAAAAATTTGTGAAAAATTCTTTAAAAAAAATCTGGTCTTTGAAACTCACTGTTATTTCATGATTATTTGTTTTAAATATTTGTTTGTTTGAAATCATTTGAAACTACTGATTTCTTGAATCTCACACATATCTTGGATTTTCAGGCAATAATACTGTGTGATCAATTCATTGAATCTTGAGATTTTCATAGTCCTTCAAATGATTAAAAATATACTATATTTTTAATCTTGGGTCCTGAATCATATTATGTGACTGTCACAAAATTTCTGTGAAACATCCTCTTGACAAGTCTGCTTTGAAATTGATTTATGTGCTGATTTGATACTGATATGCAAAGTTTTTTCTAATGACTGCTTGTTTTTGTAAATACTCGTCTGCTGCTCTAATAAAAGAAATCGTCTTGAAAATATTTTGATGACCGTTTGTTTTTGGTAAAAAATTGTTCCCTTCTCTGATTAATGTAATTGATTTAACATTTTGGGCTTGGTAATTTTTTTAAATTATGTGTTGAGTGGCAGAACGTAAGATCAGTCTCTGAGATATCGTTTTTAGCCACCTATGTCATATTAAAATCCCCTTTAGTAAGGACAACAAGTGGTATTAGATTAGATTTGCCTAAAAAAAATTATTGATCTGATTCTCATCCTATATATATTTTTTGTCCTGTATATATCTTTTGAATTTCCTCTTGTACTTGATTTTTCAAATTTTCAATTATTTATTGATTATTCATTCAGAAATTGAAATCAATAACTAAACTAAACTGCATTTAGAATTCATCAAAAAAATTATCAAATTTTGAAATTGGGTTGAATTGTGACTGTAGTATATTACAAAACCAGAGGAGATTTTATTTAGATTTTCATGATGGTTGAACAGCTATTATAATATCTTTGAATTGGCGATTATTTCACGACCATCTTCATTATTTATCATATTTCTGCAATCCATCATGATTTTATATTAAAGTGCAGAGTTTAATATTTTTTTAAATCCTCTTACGTAACAGTGAAAATATTTGTGATAGAAATGGGACTATGTTATTTTCAGAATTAGTGATAATTGAAAATTTTCAATGATCCCCGTACAGTTGAGCGTATTTCATAATATGATTAATTTAAAGATTGATTTCACAAACCACTTCTGTACCTACCACATTTCTATCATCCATATTGGTTTTAAATATCTGGGAGTTTTTCTTTTGGAACTGAAAATGATAAATATAATTAATACATAAGTGTTTCTCTAACCTCATTTAAAAATCCATGCTCTAGTTATGCATGGTTATGAGATTACTCATATTTAAGCTGCGCATGATCTCATTTAAAAATCCAAGATCTAGTTATGCGTAGTCAGTGTGCTCTTAAATAAAAAAGAAAAAAAAGAAAACAATTTGAATAAATAAAAGTTTATATGAAATTCTCCTTGGTGTGTAAAAACCAGCCTATCAATCTATTTTTAATTTGTGAAATGTGTTATTATTTTATGAAATTTTATGATTTGTTGATTGATAGCTATTGGGATTTGATATTATTTAATTTTGTCAATTAAGTTGAAATTGTAATTATAGTCCAAATCTGTCCGTCACTGTTTTGTGATCATTTAAAAAAAACTCTTCTGAATATAATTGGAAATCATTATTTAAAAACTTTCTCCATTTTTATATATTTCATCATAAATCCATCACTCTACAATGTGAAATTTGACACTAGTTCTTAAAATATTATGATTTTTGTTTGACTGATTGTGATTTATGATGACCGTTCTTCCTCTTAAGCTGACATAATATTTTTAGTCATTTTTCATCTGTATTTTAATTTCTATATCCTTTTGATTATAACAAAAGGGGGAGAATGGGCTGAGATTTTGATTTATGAGTGAATATTTTTAACATATTTTAATTTTTAAAATTACCATTCAATTTTCATTTTTTTCACTCATGCACTTGTATAGGGGGAGTTTTTGTTGTAGGGGGAGCATTCAAATAGAAGGAGTTCAATATTTAGTATCAAACACATTTATTATATTCAAAATCTTCTTATTTGTTTGTCATCATCAAGAGAGGGAGATTGTTGTATATAACGTTGTTATATACACAATTATATAATTTTTGTTTGATGATAACAACCAAATATATATTATTATAAATGTGTTTGTTATTGTACTATTATACTACACAACAGACAGGAATGTAATATTTATATTTAAACAGAATACTACTGTACATGAATTTAAATATTTAAACTGTATTTTATTTAAATATAATATTTTATTTCAATATTTAAATAGTATAAATTGTATAACTCCACTATTTGTACATCTCTGTTTTACATTTCATATTTTATCACAATCAGTTTCGCCTGTTACATCATTTCCTCACTACAATACTCATACATCTCATATACTCTCCTACATATTCATTAACTGACACATGTACACACTGTAATCTTCTGTCTTATGTCTTCACAGTCAGTCCAGTCATCATCTGCTTTCATGTCACATTCAGAAACATACACAGTAAACTGCAATAGAAATAAAACTGAATACATACAAATATAAATTTATTTTTAAATTTTATTTGCCTCATAATTTCGGTGTATTTCTCAACAATTTTTCATGACTTTATCTGATTTATTTTTTCATCCAACTGTATCTAGACATCTTGTGATATTCACAGTGATACACTGTAAATACCACAAGGCAGACTGTATGTATATACACATATTACAGTGCAGGGACATAAAAATTATTCTGAATAGCTGCATGTACACACGTGTATAAATATACACGCGTGCACTGCCTCGCCAATCAAGGTACATCTGAGGAGCAGCCACGTGGACCAACTCGACTCAGTGCACAACCAAAAGGGACAATGAACAAAGAATGGAAGCAGCCATGCTGTACACAGCAAACAAAGAATGGCCGAGGAAATGTCACAACAATGGCACAATCCAATACATGGAGCAGCCCAAACAAGGCATTACAGCCCAAGAAAGATCAACATAACACAATACATGATGTTTGTGAAGCATGTAGAAGTCAGCATACACAAGGGTATTAGCATGGACAAGGACATATGCAACAGCAATATACATGAAGTAAGAGGCAACATGTAGGAGGCACAAGAGATTTCAAGTGGGAAAGTTAAAACAAGTTAGAAGTGTTGTTCTCAACCACACGCACACAGTATACAACATGGGTGGTGCAAGGATGACATGGCATCATGGTGCTACAAGTTTCAAACTGGTCAGTGTACAAGCATAGAATAAGTCAGCATGGTCGAAACAAGTGACAAAGCCAAACAAGCATGACCAAGCAAAAGTGAATGCATCATAGGTCGAGCACAAACGCTACATGTACAATATATAATGGAGTAATAATACAAGATACATGGGATAGTGTTCAAGCCAGCAAATACAGGGTATAGCTAAGAAATGAAGCAAGTATGCAAGTGATGGTGCACAACAAATACATGGTGATACAGCAGCAAATCGAAGTGTACAAGTGCATGCCACAACACAGTCTTCTATCAAAGGAAATGCAGTGTGCAAAGCCCCATCTATGCATGAATATATATATATACATTTGTATATATAGATGGTATACTGTTCGAGAATGTTGAAGTTTACAAGAATAATACAAGTGATGCTACTGGTTCAAGTATATACAAGTTACAAAGAGCTCAACTGGTCAAGTACAAAGTTCAACTCAGCTGGAACATGTCAAGTCATTGCAACAAGCCATGGAGTCAAGCCAAGGCAATAGACAGTGTGGCTAAATAAAATCATCATGAGTCAAAACTAGCAACCAAGTTATACAAGCAATTGATATTGCTAATTAATTTTCCAGTAATCATAGTGTTAATATTGGCAAGATCTCAATATCATGTTTGGAAGTTACTCACAATTTTTCATTTTGTCATAGCATCAATCAAGGCAAAGCATTCGACATCAAAAATAAAAAGGGGACCAAAATCATGTAACATTGTTTGGAAAGAATTAACAATGGAAGCTAATCAATTTATTAACCTGACATTCATGGAAACAATTAGGGGAACCTCAGTTTAAATTTCGAATTACTTCCAGGTTTTGCTCAACATTTTTTGGGCAACAAATTCTTTCCAAGAATCATTCAAAACCCCACGCAAAAATCAATCTAAGCCGAGGTAATTTCAAAAGGGAAATCACGTAAGGGAATTGGGAAAACATCAATTCAAGTCTTTCATATTTCACAAAAGATGTTCTAGATTCATCAATTAAAGTCGAGCAAATCATTTGAGATGTCAGAGCAACAAAGAAGGAAAACCCAGGCAATAGTCATGCAAATCAGGGAAAAATCAAGCCAAGTCATTACAAGTCAAATCAGAGAGCAATAATAGGATTTCTATATCCTATATGAATCACCAATTCCTCATTGGCAATAGGCATCAAAACCAAAAACAATTCAATTGAAAACCAGAGCATAATCGAAAAACAAAATTCAGAGAAACTCACTAATTTATCCATCGTTTTCGATTACCACTATCCCAAATCGAAGCAACAGAGAGCATCCAGTTTTGAAGGTCAACAGAGAAGCGAATCAAAGAGGAATCGATTCGATTTGAGGGTTTCAGAAACCCTAGTTATTTTGGGAGATCGGCCTCCATTCTATTTTAGGAAGAAGAGATCAATCAGGAAAATGAAATAACAAATGGGCCAGTATTTTTTTCGGCTCAAAGGAGTTTATTTTTTAACTAGGGTTTTCTAATTGTTTTTTATTTTGTGTTTAATTGTACTGTAATTCATTGATCAGTTTCTAGAGTCTGTAAAATCTAGGTAATCCAGTTAGGGTTTTAACTGGCAGTTTATTAGAGTCTGTAAAACTAGGGTTTACGGGTAATGGGTTCCAGGTTTGTAATCCGGGAAGATCTGATCTAGGGGATATAGATCAGTCTAGGGTTTTGAGTGTAGGATTAGAATAGGAGCGAGGGGTTTGCGAGTTTACATGGTCTTGTAAGTGGGATCTTCTCTATTACCTAGTAGAAACCTTAGGAATGCAGCAGTTGGCAGGATTTTGCAGAAGCTGGGTATATCTATGTGTCAATTACTTTCTGCACTTATATTCACTACTGCTATCTGTTCTTATTATTATTTTAATATCCCGTAAGATTTGAACTCAGCAAAAAATTATAATAAACCCTATTCACTCCCTCTAGGGTTAATCTAGATCCAACATCAAGCACTTTACAACATCCTAGTCGGGTGGTTTGAATCGGGTTAGCACTAAAGATATTTCAATAAATCTTCTTAACTTAATTTACATTTAATTGATGTAATTAAAATTCCTTAATGTTCCATTCCTTAATCCCATATTATCGTTCCCTAATATTTAAAAAAGATTAATTAACTCTTTACTGTTTTTCTTTCCCTTTCAAAATTCATCACTTAATCAAAGCTTAATTAATATCATTCACATTAACCTTTAATTAGAAGATTATAATCATTCATAAATTTCAAAACATAACTTAAATTTAACTAGGTTAAAGAGTGATGTTATTTAGGACACCATTCACAAAAAAACACAAAACCAATTGATATTAAATGTAAGATTTAAATAGTAACTATATCATCTTATATTCAATATCAATTCCCATAATCGATGAATACTATAAGTGGAATAACGGTATAAATACCTATTAAATTCCTCGAATAGTATAAGTTTTAACTACAGAATTTAATATCAAAAATTGGAAGATTATTTTCATCTAAATCCAAGTCATTTATAACTCGAAAACTTTGTTCCTATTAAAGTTATATTTCAAAATAACATTTTTACAATATTCGGCTTCACTTTCAATTTTCTCCATCACTAGCCTAGAAAAGTAAAAGTTGGGTGGGTAACTTTAATTTAAAGATATTCATCCCATTTAACGTTCCTGAACTTAGAGATAGAATAACCTATTTGTTATTTCCGTATACACAAACTATTTGAGTTTATTTGCTTTTTAACAACGTTGAAAATCTCAAATTTCAAATTATCATTCAAAACTACATATTTCTTATCCAAATCATTTTGAAATCTTTTATAATGATTTAACATAATTTTTCTATATTTTTAATAATTTTTGTAAAGCCATTTATAACAGTTTCCAATTTTGGTCCCCGGACTACAAAACCGCGGTTCTATTTCAAAATTGATTTGGACTTTACTCAAAATATGTATATTGAAAACTAAAACTTTCTTTTTTATTTGAAAACTATTATCATTAGATAACAAATGCTTTTCGTTTTAGAAAAATTCAACTTAAGTTTCAACTGGTATAAACATTTGATGTTTACGGTCAAAATTTCGCGAACTACCGCTACGTAACAAGCTCTGTTCGGACCATACTATAATTTCAAATTCAAATTCGTCCAGTTTACTTCTAATATGTTTATAAACCTTATAAAACATATATAAACTCATTTAAAAACAATATTTCTGAATTTCAACTTCAAATCCAATTACTTACCATAATTGAATATTATAATATTATTAAATCATATTATTATTTTTCAAAATGTAATCTTTTGAATCTCAAACTTTACAAAAATCAAATTAAACGTTATATAAACTTATTACAATGAACAATTTGAGTTAAAAACGTTTATATACCTAACTCAAATTCAATTTTGAATTTACTATTTAAAATTGATTTACTATTCATTTTTAAATTGAACAAGCTATAATATACCGAATATGCTTTCAAATTCATTTCTACCTTTACAATAGTTTCTTGATATCACCTTAATTTCATTTCTAACCAGTTTCATCGATAAAATTCATAATTTCATTTTCTCGCCTTATTTTAATGAATATAATATTCATTATTTAAAGCTGACGGAATCGAGACTTAACTGATATCTGCATAATTCCATATATTTTGGTATAAGAAGTGTGTAGTGACAAACTAACAACAATAGCATCTAGATAATCATCCATGGCAACCATTAAATAATATCATTCATATGTATACAATATTCCACTGAATAAGCAATACGATAATTAATGCTCACAACATATATGGAACTATATTAACATTCATTCAACCATTCAACCAAATATAATTATAAACTCATTATAATTATAAAAATAATCAGAAATAAGCATTTAGAGTTCTCGCCGAGGGCTCCACTTCACTAGAATTTTAGGTAGGACTTCAAGTGTTTCTGTCTACCGTTTTTTCTGTAACCTTTCCCGCTTCTCTTTGTCTATCTTGTGTTATGTATAATATATACATATATCTGTATATATATATATGTGTGTGTGTGTGTGTGTGTTTTTTCTTCTTCTTTTTAATGGAGAGGGGGAAGGTTTAGTCTTGGAATGGAGGGGATGGGGGCACAAGGGGTAAGATGGTGATGCTTGGGTGTTGGCATGAGGGAAGGTGGAGGAGGAAGGCCGAAAGGTAGTGTAAGTTTGAGGGCCATGGGGTTTTGTAAGGAAGGAGGAGCATAGGTAGGAGGAGGGGCAAATTTTGAGGGAAGGGAAGAGGTTGAGGGAGAGGGAAGAGAGGAGAAGGAATCCATGAGAGGTGGAAGGAAGAAGAGGGGAAGGAAGTATGGTTTGAGGATGGACTATGAAGAATTTTTTAGGAGGAAGAGGTGTTTATATAGGGTTTTTCTAGGCATAAGAGGCTTACACCTCATAGGATACTTGTCCATTAACTAAGATTTATGTCGTGGATGGTGACACCATGGTGAGTAAACCGTTAACTTAAGGTAGCATTTGTTAGAAAATGTTATGGTAAGCTATAACAACATAAATCAAGTGCTTCAAAAGTTTAGTTTATACGTATTTGAACAACTGATTTTGACAAAAGCAGGGCCGGTCCTGAGTATTTGTAGGCCTAGTGTGGAAAGAAAATTTTGGGCCCTTAATTTTTTTTATACGAAATTGAAGTTAAGTCATATGTCATATCATTGTCATATGTCAACTAAATTTTATTATACTCATAACATGTTTAAAAACACAACTGGTAATAAGAAGAAATAAGAAAGTTGAATAAATTTTTCTAACCTTTCTAAAGCAAACTTAACAAGTGTTGGATTTCATTCTTCCTCACTGAGCATATCATAATGAAGATATATTACGCATCCTGACAAGAAAAAGCAGCTCTAAGTAAATAACTCATTAAAATTAATCTAAATTTGACATAAATTATATGGGATGAACATCATATAATAAGACACATTAAGCAAAAAAATAAGATATTATGAATTATAAATGAAGTTAGAATACCTGTACAAAGATCATGGGCAAAAATAAACATCAATTCTCATTTAAAGTGACAACTTCTTGCATTTTTTGAAGCAAAATCATCGATAATATGCTCCACTTTGATATTTTTCAGCATATGCTTTTCAATGCTCAAAATTACTAAGTCATTCAACCTATCTTGAGTCATACTTGTGCGCAAATAAGATTTAATTAACTTCAACTTTGAGAAACTCCGCTCAGCAGAAGCCACAGTAATAGGTATAGTTAACAAAACCTTGTAAGCAACCAAAATATTTGGAAACATGTCCATCTTCTTCAAAAATTCCAAAACTCTGATTGAATTCCATGGAATCTCACACTCATATGCTACACTAGGAAGCATTTCCTGTAATATTTGTAATTCAGAAAGTAAGCGTTTTCCATCAATATCGCAATAATCACCATGAGTCAAGGACTTTTCAAGTTTTACACAACATTCTTTCAATCCTTCATCATCCAAAGAAATCAACCGGGAAGCATCGAACAAAAAACCAAATATAGACTCGAAAAGTTCCATTTGTTCGAACCTTATCTTCAACTGAGAGAGTGCCATATCAACTAGAACAAGAAAGTAATCAGTTCTAAAGTTCTCTGAAGCAGATTGTTGTTCTCTTTCCGTGTTAGGATTCTCATCAAATTGTCTATTTCTTTTAATCCTACGCTTTATTTGAAAAACAGGTTCAATGTCCATTTCATCTGCAAGTTCTTTAGCATCATTCATAGCTGACACAAACCCATTTTCCTTATATTTCTCAAAGAAAGAAACCAACCCTTTTAAACTTGCAATTGCTACATCAAGACGCATATCTTCAGATTGCAACTTTTTGCTCACCAAATTGATTTTGTACAGAATTTCATGCCAAATAATTAAGCTCAATAAGAATTCAAAACTTGAAAATTCATTAGAAGCTAATTTTTCAGCATCCCAGCTTATTTTTGGATCATCAGAAACTTCAGCTAGTTTCATTAAAGCATCTCTAATTTTAGGAGCTTGAGTTCTTATTGCTTTAACACTTTCAATTCGACTTTCCCATCTTGTCACACATAGGGATTTTAAAGTCAAATCATCAACATATTCAAGCAAAAGATGCCATCTTTTAGTGGAATTAGCAAACACATTATATAATGCTTGACACGCTCCAAAAAACGATTTTCCTTTCACACAAGAGTTTGCCATATCTGAAAGTACCAAGTTAAGAGAATGACAACCACAAGGCATATAAAAAACTCTAGGATTAACATCAAGCAATCTTTTTTGAACACCTTGATGTTTCCCCTCATATTAGAACCATTATCGTACCCCTGTCCCCTTACATCATTCATATCTAAATCAAGAGAGCTAAGAGCAGCTTCCAATTCACCAAAAAGACCCAAGCCAGAAGTGTTCTCCACATTCAAAAACTCTAAAAAATATTCTTCTATTTTTATTGGGTAGCTCACGACATCAACACATCTAATCACCAAAGTCATTTGTTCAATACGACTTGCATTAGGAGTACAATCAAGGATCACATAAAAATATTTTGCTTCTTTTATTTTCTTTATTATGGCACTTTTGACACTCGATGCCAACATTTCAATCAAATCATTTTGAATTTTATGACTAAGATAATGATAATGAATGTCCCTATTTTGAATGAGTCTAAAATGATGTTTCATTACAGGATCAAACTCAGCTATTGACTCCAGAAAACCCAAAAAATTACCATTTGAATCTTCAAATATTTTGTCATGCGTCCCACGAAATGCCAAATTATTCGTTGCAAGACGTTTAACAACAGCAATTATTCTGATCATAACATCTCTCCAGTGTTCAGTGTCTTTTTTTTATTTTCTCTTGCAATTCCTTATCAATAGTTTGATTTGTTTTCAGTCTAATTTGAAGTTCATCCCAAGCTCTAAGGTTAATAAGATGTTCACGACTATCTTCATGTTGCTTAAGTTTTTCACCCAAATGCACCCAGTCATTTACTCCAGAACTTGCTAAATTGCTTTGTGAACGAGCTTTTTTCACAACTTTACAACAAAAACAGAACACTTTATCTAATTCCTTTGAGTAAATTAACCATTTTCTGTCAATAAGTTCCCCGTTTCTTAATTTCTAATCAAAATAATATGTAGAGAACCCCCTATTGTACTTATCTTTAGGAAAATTGATATTTTTTTTTCTAACATGACCATTTTCAACAAGCAAATATCTCATTTTATTATTTAATCCATCCCACACTAGAAGATCATAAATATTCAAAGACAGGGAACCAGGATCACTTGGATTAGTTTCTTCCCTATTTTCACTAATCATATTTTCAAACACATCTTTTTCTTCTTCAATTACTTCATTTTCAGTCTCTTCATTAACCACATTCTCATCATCTATAGAATTTATTATAATTTCAGGCATTTCTTTTTCTTCAGGTGGTTTGGTTTTTTTCCAAAGTTTTTCAAGTGATCCTTTAAGGGGTTTAATCTTCTCTTCTTCCTCTTTTTTTCATTTTCTTTTCTCATGACCAGACATGTGTTTTTTATTGAACATAGTTAAACTGAAAATAAAAATTTATCATAGTTAAATTAGTTTCAAATTTGAATCATTACCAAAATAAGCATAGAAGAAAGACATTAAGAAAACAAGTTACACGATTTTTAAAACCCTAGGATTTTCGATTTTGAAAGCCCTGAAATTAAAATAGAACCGAATTTACATACCTTTGTAATGGCAGAATTAGATCAAAACCCTAGGGTAACGGCGGAATTCAGGAAAAGAGGGTGATGGCGGCGGTTTTCTCACAAAAAGGCAATAGTACGAATTTTCAAAAAGGCATTAGTGGAAATTTTATTTCGCATGCTAATTTTTGGGGAAAAAGGCAATAATACGAATTTTATTTGCCATGCGGATTTTCGTGATTTTCTGGCAAGTTCGCAAAAGGAACGGTGCCAACTTCTGGTGGGCCCCACCGCGCTCGTGGGCCCTGTGCGGTCGCCCCGGTGGCACCGCCTCAGGCCCGGCCCTGACAAAAGCTGATATATTTTCATCGATATATTTTACAATCATATTTAAAGGAACTTATTAATTAAACAAAATTTGGAATTCAATTAAAAATTACCCAAAACCATGTATAATTATTTGAAATTTAATTTTTTATATACCTTAAAATTTTGGGCCATTACACTTATTTTATATAAGTTATGTTACAAAATTTTATTTGAATGATGCACTTTGAGATATACTACATATTACTAGGTTGTTTTATGTTTATTTAATCTTAATGATTGCCTTACATCGATCAAATGTTATCGCAGTGCACCATTTAAGGGTTGGAGGTGCAGGGTGATCATCGCACTAATCTTTTAAATAGTTTGGCTTTAGTTCAATTTAATGTACTATGGTACAAGTATGATCCAATCTGATTCGAATCAGTACTAAATGTGAAATAACAAAATTAATTCCATCAGTAATCAATTATGAAGGCAGTCGTGTGAAGTTTTTATATTTAGAGGTTACAACATGTAATGTTATACTGAAATGAATGATTTGTTACTCATTGCATTAATATCTGTAGTGTGTTAACCAAACATCTACGTATAAACAATGCATACTCATTATGTAAACTAACTAGAATAGAATTATAATTATCATTTATCCAAAAAAAAAATGAGATCGAAAATATTACTAAAACTATAGTTTCTTTATGAAAACAATTATTACTAATATATAACAACATATGTTGGAAATATAGTATAAATCACTAGAATCTAAAATGAGATAGGGCTTAATTGTCAAATGTTTCTATCAAAACAAAATGATTATATTTTTATTATAAAATTATTAGCGTAATCATTCGGTTTGATTTGATTTAAAATGGTCAGTTCAATCGTCTATATTGTAATTAAAGCATGTCGATACAAGCCGTTTTGATTTGAAATATTTGTTACAACCAGTGACGGACCAGGTACTAGATGGGGTGTGCAACTGCCAGACCAAGATTCAAAAATAATTATACTTATACTAGTATAATAAAGAATATTGATCACATATAATTTATAAAATAAAACTTAAACTAATATTTATTACTTGTATAGTTGTGGTTATTACATTTCAAATTAAAAGTGACGGGCAATCTAACGAATGTATTATTCAAGGGCTAGTGTAAGAATTAGCTTTAGGACCCATCGAATTCATATGATTAATTCATTATTATTGCTTTGTTTAATGGATATTTCACAAACAAAAGTTGTGTTAAACGTGTTTTGGATAACAATTCAAATGTTTCTTATTTTGTCCTAAAACATGATTTAAATTTGATTTTTTTTGTTTTAATCAAATTCATCTGCAACTGTATGGGTACTCTTTGATTATTGAAATTCGATTGTCCAAAAATCACTTTATTACTTTTTGCCGAATGCAACCAGAAATCCGGGTTTGATCGTTGGTTACAGCTCGAAGCCGACCGTTCCCGCACGGCAATGCTCACCTCAGCTAGTATATTTGGCTGTAGGTGAGATAAAAACATTAGTTGCCCGACATGCTGATTCTCCATCAAGACTTCGTTATTTAAAGAAAAATCAATTGTTTACGTTATTTCAAATCATATTAACCGACGTTAGCACTCTTTTCTGTTTCTCCTGCGATAACGACTACCGATGAATCCAAATCTTCTAGTTAAAAACATAAAATCTTTTAGTTATAAACTAAGGCAGTATTTGATTTATTTTATGCTTTGAGTTTTTAGTTTTCAGGGTTAATCATGAAAGTTGAGAAGATTTAAAGTATAACGGATGTGACGGATCAAAGGCGGAGGAAGTGACAGAGGGGACCGCGGGACGCTGGATAGATGAATTTGTTATCATCCTTCCGTTGTTTTTCAAAAAATGGAAAATAATAAAAAGTTATTTTTGGTTTTGTGAGTTAACTTGGTTTTGTGAAACGATCGTTTTTCACATTTGTGTGCGGTACTTTTGTATGTGAGAAAACTCAAAATAAACTAAAAAAATATAAATCAATGGTGTTACTATTCACACCCCGGTTTACATTTCTGGCTACCAAAACTAAAAACACCCCAAATATTTCAGATTCTCTCTTCTGGCCACCGTGTAAATTAATAACCTAAAAATGGAGAGGCCACCAGCACCTTGCTCTACACGAATGCTTCATTTCCTCAACATTTATGTCTTTTGAGTCATTTAATTGAACATCTTGCATCATATTATCACAACCATAATGTTTATCGTTCAATTTATCATCATTCAAATACTACATCTATCAAACGACGAAAAAAAATTAATGTATCAATATATAAAAGAAGATATGTCAGTTATACGGATAAAAACCCTACAAATCAAAATTTGCATTGTCATTCTCAATTGCAACGTCGTCAAATTTAATGTCCTCCAAACTTGAAATTTCAAATGAAGCGGAAAAAATATTGTAAAACGCAACGGAAAACCCTAACCATTAACAGAAACCTAACAACATATTCTATATTATAGTAGAAAATAATAAAAATTAAGAAATTCCAACCTCTTTTTTATCTTCATCTTCCATCTCTGTTAGGCACAAAAGAATATCTGCTTTTGTTAGGGTAGAGTTTGAAATTGTAGAGAAGTACGTGTGTTTTTAGGAAAAGTACGGTGGTGAATAGCTGAGTGAAAGAATAATATATGATGGCCAAAAGAATATAAAGAATAATCGTTTATATTAAATTTATAAAGGTGGCCAAAAGTGTAAACTGGGTGTGAATAGTAGCACCCTAAATCAAACGCACCGTGCACCCTAAAATAATGGGAAACCTGGGTTTTTTGTACTATCATCGATAATGACGTTCTAAAAGAACGGGACAATTGGAAATCTATCATGTTTCTATTAAAATTCAAAGGTGTTCAGCTCCATTACCCTATGAGGTATTGGCTTACGACACCTTACTGAAATTGGACCAGATCACATCACAAATAGACATGCTAAATTAGAAGATTAGAACCATAATCCTACAGCACTTTATCTTTGATTCCAAACCTATGGCTTCGTTCTTCTTGCTCTTTATAATCTCCTTAATTGCAAGTTTCCTACTAAAGAAACTAATCTACTCCTTAAACAAGAAGAAGAACTATCCACCAAGTCCGCTTCCATTACCCATAATAGGACACCTTTATCTATTCAAGAAACCTCTTCATCAAACCCTCTGTAGTCTTTCAAAGCGCTATGGTCCTATACTATCTCTTCGTTTCGGCTCATGCCCTGTTCTCGTTGTGTCTTCCTTTTCGGTGGCCGAAGAGTGTTTTACAAAGAATGACGTCGTGTTTGCCAACCGCGTTCATTTTCCTTCTAAAGAACCTTCTAGCTATAATTTTTCCACAATTGGTTCTGCCAATTACGGCCCTCATTGGCGTAATATGCGTCGCATTGCCACAGTTGATATTCTCTCTTCTCACCGTTTGAACAGTTTTAGCAGCATACGAACTGCGGAAGTTCGTGCAATGGTCAAGAAACTCTTTGCTGATCATTCAAATTTCTGTGAATCAGGAACAAATGGCTTTGCCACGACAAACTTAAAATCAGTGCTTTTTGGATTTGCACTAAAAAACCTGATTAAGATGTTTGCCGGAGAACTGTACGAGGACAGAATCAACCAAGAAATGAAAAAGCTTCAAGAGACAGTGGAGGTTCTTTTCTCAAAGTCGGGTGCATCAAATATTGAAGATTTCTTACCCATCCTACGGCTAATGAACTCGAAGAAACTGAACAAGAAGTCATCGAATGAAATAGTCTGCATAGATGAGTGTCCTTGTTAGCAGCAGGGACGGACACATCATCAGACACAGTAGAATGGGCGATGTCACTTCTGCTCAACAATCCGGACAAGTTGGGAACAAAATGTTACTGGAAGAATCTGACCTCCAAAATCTTCCTTATTTGCAGTGTATCATAACAGAAACTCTTAGACTGTATCCAGCCGGCCCGCTCCTTGTTCCTCATGAATCTTCTGAAGACTGCATTGTAGGTGGATACAATGTAAACAAAGGAACGATGCTACTTGTGAACGTGTATAACATTCATAGGGATACAAGTACCTGGGACGATCCTGAAGATTTTTTCCCGGAAAGGTTTGAGGATATGAATGGAGAAGTGAAAGGGAAGATGTTTCCTTTTGGAATGGGAAGGAGGAGGTGTCCAGGAGAAGATCTTGGGAGGAGAGTGGTGGGTTTGTCATTAGGAACACTTTTGCAGTGTTTCGAATGGAGGAAAGAAGGTGATGAGGCTTTGGATATGACTGAAGGTGGAGGGCTTACTCTTCCTAGAGCTCATCCTCTTAAAGCGATGTATCGACCAATGGATAGTTTGGTTGATTATTTGGGTACTATGTGAAGTGCATGAATATGAGATTGATAACGTTGTGATGTTTTCAGTGATATGTTTTGGTATTAATATATTGTCAGTTATGAGTAGAATAAAGTCACGGATATGTTATACTATACTATTAAAGCTGAGTTAGATTTGAATAGCTCACAAGCCCCCTCCGACCTCTCAAACGAGCTAATCTGAATCTGCAACGTGTAATGTTAAGTGAACCGTCTCTACCTAACTCTCCCATATCGCACTTCAACACAGAGTGATACGCATTTTGTAAACTGAAAGCTTGCATTTTCCGTCTCCTCTTCTTCTACTGAACAAGCATCGTATTTCTAGAAAACCCTTAACTAATTCAATCAAAAGCGTCGACTACCACAATTTAGTTTTCTACTGCGTTTTCTTCGAAGCCGTAACTCCTCCAATTAATGGCGGCAATTATTATACCCTTCGGAAATCAACAATCGATGGTCTCCTTCTTCGTATATTGGGACCTTTTCTCCTTATTTTGGCCTTCTTCATATGTGTGCTTCCGTTTTCCTATTGTTTCAGGTAATTTTTAGTCGTTTGCCTTTGTTATCTTGGTTACATTTCTTTGGTTTCAACGTTTTACTCAAATTTAGGTGTTTCTAGCCTTAAGTTGAATAAAAGTTTGTTTTATGAATTAGTTTTATAATCAATTCATTGTCCTTTTATAAAATTATAGCTTCTCTTATCAATCATTCTCATACTATTTTGTTATTTTATTAATTGGAGTTTATTTTGAATGTATAGAAGACTAAAATGAAATCATGAATCAGTTTAATCAATTTGCGTTATTTTGTGAGTGGCTCTCAACGCTGATAAGAGCATTTACAGTTCTGAGGGATGCATATGTGTGAGGTCCTTCTTAGTTTATTTTATAAAAAACAGTTAACAAAGTTGTTTAACAAACAAAAATTTCAGTGAATTGTTATTTATGGAATACTTTTCAGCATTGGTGGAAGTAAGGAGGACTACATGGATCTAACAATTGCTGAATAATGGGCTTAGGATAAACTGCAATCTTACCTCTCCAGCAGTTCAAAGATCAACACCAATTGCCTCTCCAGGTATTGACTTTGATTGGTTCTAAAATTTAGTTTGTGGGCTTTTGATTGACATTTAGTTCATTGTTTGATTAAATAATTAATTCATTTGCTTTTTTTTTTAATCCAACTTCAGGTATCAGACACATCATTTTGGCATTACCAGAGCATCAAGTATGAAAATATGTCTATTTTCTTGAAGTGAGTTTTTGATATGTAAGTTTGTAATATATATATATATATATATATATATATATATATATATATTGTTGCTACCTCTACTGCCAAACATTGCAAGTTCAATAAATATTATGTAATGTATAATGTCTGTAACAACTCAGTTAAAATTCATATTGATAATCGTACACACGCAACATTACTTTACTAATATTCAATATAATATGTTATTATAGAATGAGAGACACAAAATGTGGCAATGAATTTATTACATATCTCTTAATTGCATCATTTATTGTTCTGCCTCCATAGTCTGAATTTTAGTTGGATCTTTAATATCAGAAATAAATTCTTCGGAGCAAGAATGTTCTGGAGATTTGATTTGTTAAACACATCCTTGAAAGCTATGCGAGCTAATTAGGGAGAAGGACAAACTTTGCCGAAAAATTAGGCTGAAGGACACCAAGTTTTATTTTTAGTCTGAAGGACAAACTTTGAACCAAAATTAAGTTGAAGGAAAATGCTAAATGTAATTAGCATTATATTCATTTTTTTATACTACACGAAAATGCTAAATGTACTAGCATTATTCAGTTTTACACTGCAGAAAATGCTAATTACATTTAGCGTTGTCCTTCAACCTAATTTTTTTCGAAGTTTGTCCTTTAGCCTAAAAATAAAACTTGACGTGCTTCAGACTAAATTTTCTCCAAAGTTTGTCCCTATTACTATTTTCCACAAAGTATGCCATATATATTAGTTTGGTATGGTACCTGAAAAAATTAGTTTTATATTTGCATATAAAAACTAAGGGTTGTTAGTAGATTTTTTGGCATAGGTTACTCAATATCATTTTTTTGATAAAAAAAAATTTGCAGCTTCAGTTCTATTCAAATTTGATATTTCAATAGCATTAATTTCTTCTTGGCCCTCTTGACTTAGAAGACATAGGAGGGGTAGGAGTATGCCTTGAAAAACCAATTTCAGGTTATTTGATTTCAATTTTATCGCACTTTTTGTGGGCTGCTAAAATGAGTGTGTTCTAATCTTATAACTCCAATTTTTATAAAACTATGCAGAACATTCCATACAACAGAGTATTACTTTAATTCGTAGTACATGAACAAGTCAACTAATAACCTTTCTATAATTGTTTTCGTTTATTTTCAGTTAAACTAATAGAAAAAACAATAATATGAACTTTTGAAGTACATTCAACATTTCAGATTATAATAGGAGTTCACACATTCTTATGCCCACAAAATACGAGGAGTATGTAAGTTCATTTATCAAAATGTGGCATTAATTCATATATTATTGAAAACAAGGAAACATATATTTTGGGCATATGTTATGCAAAACTTGCAAATGCATTAAATTTTTGTGGCCAAACAAAATTTCTTTTGCCTTTACTTTCTAAATTGGTTTCCAGTGTGTTTATGTTGCGTTACATAGCTTAATTGGCTTTATCAGTAGATAAAACAATTATGCAAAAAACTTAAGAAAAATGCGAGCAAGTTTCCACTTTGATACACCATTTTTTGTGCCAAATAGTGATTAGAAAATATACAAAATATGTGTTATTCATTTATGGCTAAGTAATTGTGCTATTAACTATATTTATTTGGATTACTATTTTGCTAACTATGAATTCCTAAATGTGTCTAAATTAGTTTGTTGTGTTTGTTAGTTCCTGTCGAAGTTTAAATAATCTATCACTTAGGGTGCCTTTGCTTTGTATGATTATGTATTGCTCATATTTGATAACATATAATGGATCTTCTTATTGAACATTAATTTTTTTATCTTTCTAATCCCAATCTTATAAAATATCACAATAAACTCTTCAAATTTTTGGTGATAAAATCAATTTTGTAGTTTCATGAGAAGTTAGATATTATGGTGCATTTCGCAGACCCCACTTAAGTTTAACATTTGTGTAAGTAAATCAATGGTTGATTGGTTCAGGTATAACAAGTAATTTTATTGAATATTGCAAGTAATTTATGTTCAAATTAGAAAACAAATGGACTGTACATTTTTGGTAACCCTTAGATGAAGTGATCATGCATTAAAAAAAAGACAATCCCATTTTTTGGAGAAAAAAAAATCTAATAGCAGATTCATTTGTTTAGTATCACTTAATTTCAGATGATTATGTCAATTCTGATAGTTAATGATGCTAATCAAAAATAAGCTTCAAAAGGAGTTTTTCATTATTTTATTTTGCATTTGATCTCTGTTGTGATACTACATGAAAAGACATATTGGATTTATTTGAGAACAAATATCTTTTTCCTTCTTTTAAATTGACTCGATAGCCATTTATTTTTTGCTAATGTAAGTTTTAGCTCATAAAAAACATGGTATTTTATTTGTAATATTTTCTATAACCAGTTATGAAGCATAATTTTTAGTTTTTGAGGAAGGTCACTTTTTACTATATAAAATTTGACATGTGAAAGATCTTAATCGTCATTGTATAGAAGAAAGAGTTTATGAACCAAACCGACAAAGTTTTGGGTAAATTTGTTCAATTGATGTTGGAATTGCACTAACCAATGCTCTATGAATGCTCTGCTGTCTTCGCATTATGGATTTTAGTATAACTTCTCCTACTATTGGTATTTTATTTCCAATAAATCTTAAAGCTATGCTCTATTTATTTTTTACAATATACGATTCAACTATGTTTTCAAATATAAGTTTGTTTGTTCTTTTAATTTTATGGATTTACAATCATTCATAGCTTTAATGACGTGAATTGCAATTTTTTGCTGAAAGTAGAAATAATTATTAAGGTTTGTTATTGATTGACAAATCACTCAATATTTTTAATTTTTAAATACAAAAGTAAAAAGAGGAGTGGCTAGAAGAAATCATGAACAAATCATATTAGTGATTTATTGTCAATTGAAAGTAACAAATGAATATGTAGTGGCAATAACCATTAATTAAATTGAAAGCTAAAAATAAATGGAATTATATAGAACAAAAATATGACCCACACTCATGTGTATAATGCAATTTTGGCAATAGTCTATAAGTAAAATGGGTTACAAAATTCTTTTTGACAAAAAGTGAATGAGTAAACAATGTAATTTTCATTCATTAATAAATCCAGGAAAAAAGATGTCTTCCGATAGTTACAAATTGTAAACAATTTTAAATGAATCTTACTACATATTTTCATTCTCAAAATAATTAATTAATGTTCGAACTGATAATGCACTATTAATATGTTAAATTAAACAATGAAATAGCACAAAAGTGAACCTGGAAATTTCTATGGTGCTTAATCTAAGATAGTAATTAAATATATATAATAAAATTGCTTTTTTGTTGGCTGATCTTATTGGTACAAAAGATTTGCTTCAATTTGATATGTTGGCAAGTGTGATATGCTTTTATTATTATTATAATATATATATATATATATATATATATATATTGAAAATTGGTTACTATAATATATATATATAATCAGTTTAGTTAACGAAGATTCAACTAACAAAAAGTAATACAAAAAACCCATGAATTCTACATAATTATTGATTTTAAATGCATATAAAGTTGTAAAAGATCCAGCATAGGTCCATGGTTGATGCTTTTGATATCAAATCAATTTGTATTGATAGAAACCTAATTTTTTGTATTTTTTTCCACACTAGGCATGTTAGCTTATATTTTTACACTAGGTGTTTTAAATTATGAATATTTGAATTTAGTATAGATTTATTATTTTCAATTTTATGTTTCCAACTTCGTTACCATTTGCCAATTTAAATTCTTAGTCGATTTTAGCTCGTTATGCAGTCTTACTGTTTCAATACAGTTTTAACATATTTTTAAAATTTTATAATTCGATAAATATTGCGGCTTAGTACAAATATTGTATGTCACTTTTCGCGATTAGTTTCAACTTCCTTGCATTTGTGGACTATTATTTTTTCAATAGTAATTTGTTGCCTTTGGTAAAAATACTTACAATGTATCTGATCTTAATTATGAAGTCAAATAAATAATTTCTATTTTGTTCTAATAACATGTTAATAACAATTCACTCTTTTGAGAACTATACCTGAAAGGAAGATGCAACCCAAAGTTGAGTAAATTTATCGTGTGCCAGGGCTCAACTGATCAACTTATATAACCGATTTTATTACGCATGTCAACTCTTTATTCGAAAATCCATGCTTATTCTCATGATAGCAGGAAAAAATTTTCATGATATAATAGGAATTTTGATGGTTTCCATTTTCAGTGTTCATTTGGTTTCAGTTAAGGATTTTACCTGATGCTTTTGATTTCCCTTAAGAGCTAGATATTGGTTCAAAAAATTTCATTGTTTTCTTCAAATTAAGTTAATAGCAGTCATTCATTATGTACATCTCTAAAGTATGATTAAATTAGGAATTTCTTTTTTACTATTTTAAATTTTATTTCGGATATCTACATGATGTAATCAACATTTTGTAACTGAAAAATATAGCGTATTAATGTTTATAATTGCAGTTCTGAGAATTTCAAAAATTAATAAGAATAATTGTGCATTTATAATCTCATATTTTAGTATAAATTCCTCTTGGACACTTCTCAAGCAGGATTATGGAGAAATAATTATGCCAATAAAGCTAAAATGCATTCCTTTCTTAATCAACTGTAAAAATTTGCCTCTTAACTTCCAGGAAAAAGTAATAATTTGTTGTAATATATATGTCTTTAAGGGTGAATACGCTTAATGCAAGGGACACTATTGTAATTGATGAGATATGTAAAGCCTATAAATAGAGATCTTGTGTATGCTGTAATTACATCTGAATGAATAATAATGGCTTCTCTCTCTCATTTTCTTGTGTTCTTCCTTTGTTTTGTAACACGTTATCAGCACGATATTTTCCAACTTTTACTCATTCTCCTATCTGCTGCATACATAAGCCACATACGAGATGCATTTTATTTTATTATTATAAGTATCTTTCCTTTTGCAGACCTGGTATCATGGAATACTAAGTCTTCCATTTTTTAAGGAAGCCTCATCAGTTTTATGTATATATGGATACATATAGTCTGCTTTTATTCTATACGTCACATTTCTCCAATTAGAACTCTGACTCTTTTTCTTCATAAGCAAAAGGCATTTAATTCATTTTGGATCCACTGTTCCTCTTTGTCAGCAAGGTACTAGATACCTTTATTTCATTATTTTTTCTCTCCATGGACTAAGCTGCTCATGATTTACATGTTCAACTCTGATACAATATTTAGCATGTTACAGTGGCTTTCTTTTTATCTTTAAGTTTATATGTATGTATGTGGCAGTGTTATGTTTAAATGTTTTATCACGTCTGTATTTGATTTCAATAAACTGTAGCATGATTTCGCATGAAATGCTGAACTGTTGTGATATTTTCATTTCCATAGATTATGTTACTTTGCTGTAAATGTGTACGAAATGTTGTGCTTTATTTTTGGTTTAGTTTGTTGTACGCATACATTTTGTTTAACGCAGTTAACACCTGCTTTTGTTGTACGTTATACTTGTCACTGTTGTTTGATGAAATTTTATTATCATGCTGACTTACCAATCAATTTACTGTATATTCATTTGTGAATATTTGTTGATCTGTGTATATAAAAGATCTCTGTTATGCTAGTTGATTATATTTGTACATAAATCAGGAAGTGTTAAAAATGTGAATTGTTTTGTTTTATTTTATTTATTTATTTTTGGATTATTCTGAATTTTGTTTAATTAAGTATCTGCAATTTGTTTCATGTGTAGTTCATAAAATGTCGAACATTGCTAAGCTTGAATTCAAAGCATTGGACATTTCTGGAGACAATTATTTGTCATGGATTCTGGACGCCGAGATCCATTTGCAATCTCAGTGCTTAGAAAATGCTATTAAAAATGGCAATAATATGTCCCAGCAGGACAAAGCAAAGGCTCTGATATTTTTAAGGCGCCACATCCACGATGATTTAAAATCAGAATATTTAACTGAAAAGGACCCTCTCCACCTATGTAACTCCCTGAAGGAGCGATATGACCACTAGAAGACGGTCATACTTCCAAATACGAGACAAGAATGGTTGAACTTGAGATTTCAAGATTTTAAAACCGCAAGGGAATACAATTCCGCTATGTTTAGAATAACTTCTAAACTGAAATTATGTGGAGAGAAGGTAGATGACGCACAAATGTTAGAAAAGACCTTTTCAACATTTCATGCATCGAATGTGCTCCTGCAGCAGCAATATCGAGAGCGTCACTTTACAAAATATTCTGAACTTATTGAGTGCTTGTTGATTGCTGAACAAAACAATGAACTACTTCTTAAAAACCACTCCTCAAGACCAACTGGTTCAGCTGCATTACCTGAAGTTAATGCTAACTTTGCCCACTCCGGAAGAGGTCGTGGCAGAGGCAGAGGAAGAGGTAGAGGACGTGGTCGTGGATACAACCACAGCAGAGGTGGTTATAGTGGTTTTGGAGTTAACAAAACTACTAATTTTAAGCAGCAAATGAAAAATGAGCCTGAAAATAGCAATAATCCAGCTGCTGAAAATAAGAAGCATTATGAGGAAATTTGCTACAAATGCGGGCGTACTGGTCACGGACTTGTAGATCGTCGAAGAAAACAATTGAAGAATATCATAAGTCCAAGAATATCGAGACAAATAATACTGAGGGATTGTCCGATAACACTGACCTGAAGTTAGATGATTTCTTTGAAGACTATGATGGGAATTTGTTCAGCGACGAAAATTTGAATGCAATATTCGAAGAGATGACCGAACCAACCAATAAGTAGCCTGAAGCTTATTATATGATTTTCAGTTTGTTTCTTTTCAGCATGTATTAGTTTGGAACTTTTATTTATTTATTTTTCTTTTAGTCTTTTCTTATGGAACTGCAGAAATAATGTGTAATGTTGGACATGATGACTAGTTTATTCTCATGGATATTTATTTATATTTATGAGTTCTTTCTGTTATTGACCGGTTGTATTTATTTCTTAAGGTATGGATCGATAGTGTTTAAATGATGATATTTTTCTGGTAGATAGTGGAACTACTCATACGATATTGAAAAACCCGAAGTTTTTCTCTGAATTATCTGAAAATATTTCATATAAAGTTTCAACTATAGTTGGTTCAGCCAATATAATTGAAGGGTCCGGAAGAGCCCATACAGTGTTACCAAATGGTACACATATATTCATTCAAAATGTGCTATATTCAAGCAATTCTAAAAGAAATCTGCTTAGCTTCAAAGATATAAGAATGAATGGATATCATATTGAAACTATAAATGAAAACAACAAAGAATATCTTTGTGTTATTTCTAAAATTGAAAGCCAGAAGCTTATTTTAGAAAAATTTGGTACAATTTCAACTGGATTATACTTTACCAAAATTGGCATAGTTGAATCTCATTTTATAAACATGAGCCAGAAGCTCACAGATACAAAGAAATTGATTCTTTGGCATGATCGTTTAGGTCATCCTGGATCAACTATGATGCGTAAAATTGCTAAGAACTCAAATGGGCATGATTTACCAAATCAGTTGAATTTACCAAATGATTACATGTGTACATCATGTGCACAAGGAAAATTAATTACTCGACCTTCATACAGTAAGATCACCTCTGAATCTCCAGCATTTTTGCAAAGAATTCAAGGTGATATATGTGGCCCGATTCATCCCGCTTGCGGGCCATTTAGATATTTTATGATGTTAATTGATGCATCAACTCGTTGGTCACATGTATGTTTGCTATCTACTAGAAACATGGCATTTGCCAAATTACTTGCTCAAATAATTAAATTAAGAGCACATTTCCCCGATCATCAAATCAAATCAATACGGCTAGATAATGCAGGAGAATTCACTTCTCAAGTATTTGATGATTATTGTTTATCACTGGGAATTGAAGTTGAACATCCAGTAGCTCATGTTCACACTCAAAATGGTCTGGCAGAATCATTAATTAAGCGTTTGCAACTTATTGCAAGACCTTTACTTATGCAAACAAAGTTGCCTGTTACACCTTGGGGACATGCAATTTTGCATGCATCCAAATTGATTAAAATTAGACCAACGGCTTATCATCAATTTTCACCATCACAACTTTTAACTGGATCTCAACCAAATATTTCACACCTACGAAAATTTGGTTGCGCTGTGCATGTACCCATTAGTCCCCCACTTCATACTAAAATGGGTCCTCAAAGAAGGTTGGGAATTTATGTGGGATTTGACTCACATTCGATAATTCGTTATCTTGAACCTCTTACGAGTGATGTCTTTACTGCAAGATTTGCAGATTGCAAATTTGATGAGTCAAATTTCCCGCCGTTAGGGGGAGAAAAGACCGTTCCAGTAGAACGGCGTGAAATTTCATGGAATAATCCCTCTATGTTTCATTTGGATCCACGTACCAAACAATGTCAATACGAGGTACAAAGAATTTTGCATATTCAAAATATTGCAAATCAAATGCCAGATTCATTTAATGATGCTGCAAAAATAACTAAATCTCACATTCCAGCAGCAAATACACCAGCTAGAATTGAAATCCCCGAAGGACCAATAGCAGCAAATGAATCTAAAGCTAGACAAAAACGTGGAAGACCGATAGGTTCAAAAGACTTGGCGCCTAGAAAAAGAAAGTCTAATGAAAAATCATCAATTAGCAAACCTCACGAAGAGGTTATAAATGATCCAAAGGATAACTCAAAAGAAAATTCCAATTCTCCAAAAATCAGTGAAGGAACTATTATCCCAGAAGAAGTAATAGAAGCTTCCGAAAACAAAATGGTACCTAATAATAATGAGATCTCAATATTTTATACGAATTATGGAGAAATGTGGGATCGAAGTAAAATAACAATTGATGATGTATTCTCATTCGCAGTAGCTACTGAAATAACTGAAAGTCATGACTATAATGAGAATAATGATAATGAACCAACTAGCATAAATGAATGTCGAAAAAGACAAGATTGGCCAAAGTGGAAAGATGCTATTCAGGTTGAGTTAGATTCACTTCAAAAACATGGTGTATTTGGACCAATAGAGAAAACACCAGAAGGTGTTAAACCACTCGGTTACAAATGGGTATTCGTTAGAAAACGAAATGATAAAAATGAAGTTGTGAGATACAAAGCAAGGCTTGTTGCACAAGGTTTCCTGCAGAGACCAGGTTTTGACTTCAAAGAAACGTACTCTCCTGTTATGGATGTCATAACATTTCGATATTTAATAAGCCTTGTAGTTTCTGAGAAGCTTGACATAAGATTGACTGATGTTGTGACAACTTATCTATACGGTGAATTAGATACCAATATTTACATGAAAATCCCAGACGGATATAAATTGCCTGAAGCAAAATCAAAGTCAATGTATTCATTAAAATTGAGACGATCACTATACGGTTTGAAACAATCTGGAAGAATGTGGTATAACCGTCTTAGTGAATATTTAGTAAAAGCTGGATAAAAAAACAACCTCATTTGTCCATGTGTCTTTATAAAGAAATCGGTAAAGGGATTTGTTATCTTAGCGGTATATGTTGATGATATAAATTTGATTGGAACTCCAGAAGAGATCAATGAAACAATAGATTACCTAAAACAAGAATTTGAAATGAAAGATCTTGGAAAAACCAAATACTGTCTTGGTCTACAGATTGAGCACAATAAAAATGGCATATTAATCCATCAATCAAATTACATTGAGAAAATCCTGAAGCGTTTTCAAATGGATAAAGCATATCCACTTAGTACACCTATGGTTGTCAGATCACTAGATATTAAAAAGGACCCTTACCGACCAAAAGAAGATGATGAAAATATACTTGGTCCAGAAGTACCATATCTCAGTGCAATTGGTGCATTGTTATATTTAGCCCAATGCACGAGATCAGATATTGCATTTTCAGTCAATCTTCTAGCAAGATATAGTTCTGCACCAACTAAAAGACACTGGAATGGCATAAAACATATCATGAGATATCTGCGAGGAACCACAGATTTGGGCTTATTTTATTCTAACACAGGCAATAATCCGATTCTAGTTGGTTATGCTGATGCAGGTTACCTTTCTGATCCACATAAAGCAAGGTCACAAACTGGGTATTTGTTTACTAACAGCAATGCAGCTATTTCATGGCGATCTACAAAGCAAACATTGGTAGCAACATCATCTAATCATTCTGAAATACTAGCACTACATGAAGCAAGCCGAGAATGTATTTGGTTAAGATCATTAATCGAACATATCCGAAACACATGTTAACTTCCCTCAACTACAGAAAGATCAACCATTATTTATGAAGACAATGTCGCATGCGTAGCTCAGATTCAAGCAGGATACATCAAGGGTGATAGGACGAAGCATATTTCTCCCAAATTCTTCTTCACACATGAACTTCATAAAGACAATAAGATAAAAGTGAAGAAAATTCAATCTCAAGAAAATCCAGCAGATTTATTCACCAAAGCACTTCCAAAGTCAACGTTTCAAAAGATGGTCTATAAAATTGGTATGCGTCGTTTGCATCACCAAATTATTTGAATAATGCGTTACGAATCAGGGGGAGCATATATTATGCTGTAATGTACTTTTTTTCTTCACTAATATTTTTCCCACTGGGTTTTTGTTAGTAAGGTTTTTAACGAGGCATTATTTTGATCCAGAAGTATCAACCCTCATTGGAACATTGTCAATATGTTACCTAGAGATGAAAATTGTACTCTTTTCCTTGTTTATGATTTTTCCCACAGGGTTTTTCATAAAAAGGTTTTTAATGAGGCAATCAATCTTATCATCTTTGCATACGCATATTCAAGGGGGAGTGTTGTAATATATATGTCTTTAAGGGTGAATACGCTTAATGCAAGGGACACTATTGTAATTGATGAGACATGTAAAGCCTATAAATAGAGATCTTGTGTATGCTGTAATTACATCTGAATGAATAATAATGGCTTCTCTCTCTCATTTTCTTGTGTTCTTCCTTTGTTTTGTAACATATTTTTTTTAGTAAGTTTACTCTGATATACTTTTTATCTTGGGTATTGTTATTGACACTCCAAATATTGTTAAGGGGAGGCCAATTTTTTTTCTTTTTCAAAAATTGTCAAAGGGAGTACCAATAAGGATAGTAGCCCCTTAACAAATAAATATAATTTTACTCTATTACCCATTTAGCCTCTTAACAAAAAAATGTAATTTTATTTTTAAAAAAATTGCTAGGGCCGTAGTAATTTTTTTTCGATTCGCATATATCGATTTTTTTAAACCCTAAAGGATAAACATTTTCGGAAGAATAGGATCGAACGTTTTTTTTTTTGGTTGACATAAATATGCGGAATTTTATAATTACGGAGGCAATATACCGAAATGATTATTAGTTTTTGACATGTCATCATCAAATACATATATAATTGATTGCGTACTGCATTCGATGCAGTGGTGACGAACTACTTATTTTAATTTGGTTTCCCTTACCGAATAAGTTTTTTTATAATCTAATTTAAAGGGGCAATCCGGTAATATTAAGTAGTGTGAAATAATATGTTGATGTAGCCCCTTAACAATTTTTCAAAAAGTGGAGTGTTTTTAAAAAATAGCCCTCCCTTAACAATAGTTGGAGTGTCAATAACAACACCCTTTTATCTTATCTTTTTCAATAGTGAAACAAAGATTTCATCCCCTTTCTAGTGCACAAAAACCCTTTTCAAAAATAGGCTTTAAAATTACTCCTTTGAAGTTAATTTTACTTTTTGTTTTTCCAAAATCGAGTATGCACTTTGCTGAAGGTTTTGAATAATTAAATATTCTTCGGTTGAAGGCTATGCAAATTTCAAGCTATTTCAGAAACTGCAAATATATTGTAGTTAGAGTGAAATTGGAAATATTTTTTGTTTTCTAAATACCATTCTTGAGAAGGGCTGACAATGTATTTTGAAACTTACGGTCATTAATTACGATTACTTGTCAATATTTTATACATGGACTTTGTTTACACAATAATAATATATCCGTTAGACGTTTCGATAGTTAGTTTAGCTCATTGCAAACTTCAAAAAGCATTCAGTAATTTTATATATTCCAAACATTATAATTCCCGATTTTTTCTCATAATGTTCCAACCCATCGTTCCATTTTCCTTCATTTTTTTTACTGAAGTGCATTTCGGAATAATCAACCCCAATCATTTATTTCCTTCAGGTACATAATAGCCTTAGTATTACACGTTATCAGCTCAGTGCCGATACATAAATTATGTTTTTAATTATATTTGAATACTTATGACTTTTACTATTTAGAAAATTGTTCTTCTAATCCAGTTCAAGATTTTCAGCCTCCCACTTATACAAACTTGTAGGGGTGGGCATAAATCGCACCGTAATACGAAAACTGGCCAGATAGACCGCAAATACGGTGCGGAAAACCGAACCGAATTCTCTTTCTAAAGCGAATACCTCAAACCGAACCGACTCGCATTATACGGTTCAGTTGTGGTTTGAACTGTTGACCCAACCGCATTAAACCGGACCGAACAACATACTTACATTGCTAGTGTTATGATAAAAGTTTAACTAATTCCTATCTAATTTTTTTATTTTTACAATATATATTCTATTTTCAGCGTATGTTGTTGTTATATTAATAATAATCATTATCTCAAAGGAAAAGATTATAGTTTTAGTATATTGGTTTCCATATCATTTTTTTGGATAACACCCCATGTTTTAAACTTTAAGTAACACAAAACCATACAATCATAAGTTCATTACATTACAGGAAACTTGTGTGAAGGACAAAAAAAACAAAAAGTTTAACCAAAAGGACAAAAGCCAAAAAAATTCCTCAAAATGCCGTAATTTTCTTATTTTATATTTAATACGAGTTCAAACCAGACCGAACCAAAACCGGACCGTATTACACCAAAATCGAACCGAAACTGAACCGTTTGAACGGTTAATATAGTGATTTGTATTTTTGATCAACCGTTTGATGCGGTGCGGAAGCGGTTTGGACTCCGAACCGCACCAGACTGAACCGCGCCCACCCCTACAAATATGGAATTGTTTGCTTTTCTTAATTTAATTTTTTAATATCCTCTACCTACTATAATCCCCAATCTTTACCAGTTGTAAGCATAAATGTTAAATGTATGAAAATTCTGTCTTTGTCCTAATTATGAATAGTTAATACTTTCAACTATTATAAATATTGAAAGCCGAATTTTAGTGCTTCGGCATTAGTAATTTCCTATATGCTGGAAGAATAATAAATCAAATTTAATATCTATTATAACTGCATGTTATTTCTTACTAAAAAAACTATAATTTGTATACTTAACTGTTCATGTTACTTTCAATATTATAGTAAAAGGACTATATTTTCTGTTAGTTTTGAGTCAAAATTATGGTACCAAATATAACGTTTGAATTATTTATTAAAGTTTACCTTATTGATATAAACTTTGGTATAAATTTGGCTAATAAATGTTTCTGTGTATAAATCTGGCTAATGAATTGGCATAAATCTGGCAACATATGCTTGGTATAAATCCGGCTAATGACTATTTCTATGTATTGTCTGACGTTTTATCAATTATTACAAGAGAAAGCCTGTAACTTAGGAAAGTTATCCATGTACAAACAAAGACGAGCGTTTTATTTGTCAAAAAATTTGAGATTTTTGTAAATAATTTGTCTTTTTGGGTTTCATTGATTTTTTTTTGTATTGCAGTGAGTATTCAAATTGCTTATTTTGGTTCCAATATGATTTTGTATTTTCTGTTTCATTTATTCATGCAGTGAAACTTTATTACAAAGATATCTTTATAGCTTATTTTTTTATTTTAATAACAAAAAAAATAAAAAAAATCACTTTTCTATTTCATTTTTTGAAGAATACAAAGAATAAATCATTCACGTGCGAATATAACTAAATGTAGATTAGAAACACAAATTTCTTGACTACTGCAATTGGAATTTTGGAATAAATAATCAGCTATTAAATTTTGTAACAAAAAACTATTGATAAAGAAAGAAAACCAAATTGCGACTCATGATATGTATAGGCATTGTCCATATTTTAATATGTAGACAGGATTTCTAATTGCATTCATCTAAGAACTTACAGATCAGATAGTTGCAATGACAGAGCACCCAAAGCATGCGCTCTTGGACTAGAGTCACGTTAAATATTTCTGTTGATTGAATCATAAAGCGTTTTCATGCAACATGAAATTTAGCTCTATTAGTTAAGGTTTATTATTAGAAGGTTGAAATGTCCATTCCAGGCTAAGCCTTCTAGGTTTTGCCAGTATGCTTTGCAGTCCCCAAAATCTAATACGCATATCTCAAACTTGCTAAGCTTGCAGGTTTAGAAAATCAGTGTATAGCACTGTAATCCTCATTTTTCATGGCTTTTTTCCTCAAATATTACATCAGACAATACGACGGCTGACGCCCTGCATCATAGTATTTTCTCATGGAATATATTTTTATGCCTTGGGAAGCCAACACTGAGACATGAGGAAAGGGTTTCTTAAGCGTGGACGCATGTTTTTACACCCAAGAACAGAAATTGGATATACGTTAACCAAATTTTTACCAATAGTGCATGCACTTAATATTTCTGTTGGAGTCTTTACCCTGGGAATACATAGTTTTTCACTGGCTTCAGCCTCTTTAAGTATTTCCATAATAGTACATGGACTCATGAGAAATTTGTCCCTAGCATTTGCTGCATTCATCGTTAATATTTAAGACAGTCCTAACCTCTATGATTGATGAAGAAACTATTAAATGAGTTTCTCCACCACAACCTGTAGCATGCTTGGTGTAGACATTACAACCTCCAAAACCAAGATGCCGCCTCACAGAGAAACTCGAGCAGCTTCCAATGCTAGTGTGGCGTTTTGAGCTTGAAGGAAGGCAATGTCATGGGAGTTAGGGATAAAAACATTAGCAGGGCTTGTAGTTGCAGAGGTCAAAACATAGCAGTAACACAAGACTGCCAGGGGCGGAGGGACGTTAGGCCTGGTGAGGTCACGTGACCTCACCAGAAACTCAGTATATATTAAAAAAAAAAATGGAGAAGGATCCGTAATCAAAACACGCGAGGAGAAAAGGAAAACCGCGGTTGTCTTCTTCGCTGCGCCGCGCCTGCTTGCATCAAGGGTCGGCATCACTTCCGCGTCTTTCGCAGAGTTATTCTTCGCTACAATCTACAGCTATAGGTTATCAGCTAACCCTGTTTGTAATTTCTGCCAATTTGAATTTAATTTTCTAGTTTTGCTCGAAACAATATCAATTGGGGCTACTAATTTGAAAAATATGCAGCAATCAATTAATTTATCTGATTTGATCTGGTTACATTACTGCAGCAATCAATTTGGTATAGAATGTAGCAATCAATTTGGTAACCACATGAAGCCAAATGATGTAACAATCAATTTGGTATAAAATATACTGCAGAGTCACCAGATAATTAATTTGGTATAAAATATACTGCATATTCATCTGCGTTTGACAAAAGTATGCTGCAAACAATTTGGTATAAAATGTAGCAATCAATTTAGATCAGAAAAAATTATAGCAGCAGCCGTATTTTTATCTGATCTGAAAAATTATAATGAATTTATTTGTTTTTTAGGTTTGCCAAAAATTTTCAAAAGATCATTTGAAAACATCTCAAACGAAATTGGGTTCTTCTACAAACGAAGTAACCCTGCATGTTATATTTTATCCTTAAAAAAAAAATTCGGGGGCTATCGCCCCCGAACCCCCCTCACGTTTTTCTGTTGTGACCTCACCAACAAATTTTCCTGGCTACGCCACTGAATACTGCAAAGGGAAACAGAGACGCCAACGTCCGCCATAAAGATTTTAGAAAAAACACGAGGAAGTGCATGTAATGAGCATCAATAACTCATTTCCATGGCCGTTCTTGGATGTCCCAATTATGAAGCAGAAGGAATTACAGCTTCAATTCTCTTATTTTACTTGCAAATATTTGTTTATTCCTATGAAGCGGCGGTTCCTCATCCTAAACATTTGCTCCTGTTGTGGGTTAACTACTGTAACATTTGAATTAAAGGAGTTGATCCATCATATATTTAAGGTACATTCCTGCCTCTGGAAACTTCAAGCTGTATTATTATATAACATCTTATGGTTTGTTATCTTGCAGTTCTTTGATATTAGCTAGATTAGGTGAAAGTAGATATATCTTATCACAACATGTTTATTGTCCTATACACTATTTATTAAAAGGTTTTTAAATATTTATTAGAGTATATTTACAGCTGCTTATTTGAATTGTTATATCAGCTTCATATTTCAAGATTCTTCAGTGTTTCTTACAGTAGTGATGTAGATAATGGAGAAGAAGTTTTGTTGCTTCTGAGTAACAATTTTATTGTTATCGAGCTTCTGACGTACAAATGTTTACAATACAGTTCATTGAATATTTTCTCATAAAATGTGTAATTTTCTTGAAATTTCTTTCTCCAACTAACCTTTTACTATTTGGCTGTATTAACTTATAACTGGAAAATACAAGTTTAACAGTTGTTTTATTTTTATTTTTTGAATTTGTGAAGATTTTGCATGACAATCTAAAATGAAAAAAAAAATTAACATACTATTTCCTGCTTTAAGTCTTTAATTGTGATAAATTTTTGTTATTATCAGCCATTGTTCGTACTCTAAGAGATTTATACTATTTCTTATACTTCAACTTTGACGATCGGTAAATTAAAAGCTTATTTGAATTCAAATCTAGAAGAAAAAAAAGATTCTCAGTTCTTAGAAATATTTTATCTACATGTGTATAATTTTGATTTGCTATTTTTTTCTGTTATTTTGTATATTTAAGTGATTGTTTTACGGGAGTGTATTATACCAACCATTTTTTTCATTGGACCCTTTCATTAAGAAGTTGGGCGTGGAAGTTTGTTCTGTTCTCTTTAAAGTTAACTATATCACCAAGTCATATCAATTTGCTTTTGAATATTTATATAATTTATTGTTTTGTAGCCTTTATGTTTTTCTTTTCACGTCTAGTAATTAATGTAATCAACGACAATATTTATTGCACTTCTATCCTCATGACTATTATATCTTAAGATGATGCTTATGGTATAGTTTATAATCAAATGTTTTGATTTAAAGTTAATACTAACATTAAGTTTTATTCATATTCATTAGTGGAATTTTTATTTCTTTTTAATCATGCATTTGATTATACGAGAAAATTTAATGGCTCCTTCCCTCTAATACTAAAATATTTGTGTCCTGATTCATTCTACACAGATTCTAGCTTGCTATCCTTGGGCCACATAGCATTTGAGATTAAATATTTATGTTGCTTAGATAAACATTGTCTAGCTGCTTAACGTGTTTCTTATTCATTATCTTTGACCATAAAATATACTAGTTTTTGTTCTGTTTTTTAAATGAAAGAGCAATCGTTTTAATTATTGGACAACTAACAATGTACATATGTTCAAGTGCGAAAATGGTATGTCACACCATGATTTGAATGAAGGATTGAAATATTTTTGGCGGAAATGAGATGAGAAGACTAATGAATCAAATTTCATTATTTCTGTGTTTACTAAGATAGATGCAGAAATAAATCATTTTGGCATGAAATGCCGTGGTTTGAATCAATTGTATTCTATTTAAACAAAGGTCAGTCCAAACATGAAGATGATTTGGGCTGGCAAACTGATCTGAAATAATATTGTATAACGCTGAATAAGATCAAATACAACCATGACCTCAATATGGTGCAATGGAAAAAAAATTGTGTTTGCAACTGGATTATCACAATTAGTGACTTTTTTTATGGTTTATTCCCAGGATAAAAGTTTGGAAAACTAGGTTTCTTTTATATATGTTATTTTCTTAATAGCTGAATATAATTTCATTCAGTAGATGTCTAAAACCAATTACACCGGTAGATTATTTTGATTATAATTTTTTTGAACACTTTCTTTTAGTGAACTAGCGCGTTGATTACTGAACAAACTATGTTGACAAGCACTGTCGATAAAAGGTCTCTCCTTAAATTTAGGCTTATAGAATGCTCATTGTATTAATTTTTTCTTTAACTTTTTTGTCGTATTGTCTAATATAAGTTTTAAGGTGGTGTAATCTAATTTGGTAATCTTTTTATGTGATGTAAGTGCAAAAAATGTGTAATCTAATATAGCAATATTCTTTTCGTATGATGTAAGTGTCGACTAATGGTGAATCACTAGAATTTCTGATTATTTTCATACATTAAAAAAGGGCATTCTCAAACATGTATAGTGCATTTTTGCTCGCTTTTATGTTTTTTTTAATGTAAATATTGATTTCAATACATCAAATCAAAGTTTCAAGCTAACAGCTGAAAGATGTATGTGAAAATTATTAAGATGTAAATATTCAAGTTTACACTACTTTACACATCGGACGAAAAACTATGTACGTAACACATGTTTGCATTACAATTAAGAGTGTATGTAACTTAGCAAATTCATACAAGCAAGAAAAATAAAATTGTTTTGAGAATTGTTTCAAACAAAACAAAGACACTAATTGTTTCAAAGAGTATTATAGAAAAATGTATTTCTATTAGTTTGAATCTATATTATAGATTGTAGAGAAGTCTTAGTGACGAAAAATGAACCAAACGTACAAGCCAAACAAAGATACTTCATTAATTTGGCGAAAAAATCGCTATAGTCCGTGTGCAAAGCACGGGTTCACACTAGTTGCATGATAAAGATGCATTATCATCTTTTTTTAGTATTATGGTTGGGAAATTTTGATCAGCATACCAAAAAGTACTCAGTATGGAGCGTATTAGCTATTTTCTTCAATGTAGCTGCAACAAACGCTGGAAATTTGGAAATCGAGCACTTAGTTGGAGTTGCTCTAAGGGATAAAGAAGTCCTCTACAGAGTGGAAAATACTTTTCTTCGCCTTTGTCCTAACTCTTTGGTAAGTAAAAAGGCGAACTAAAAATTCTGTCATATCTTTCATCGTTCCATTCCTAAAAAAAAACATTTCTTATATCTCTGTACATTTTATTTCCATCGGGATGAATGGTCATCCCCAAGTGGTGTTCCAAATCTAACACTGCACTCCTTCAATAATAGGTATAGAGAAGGAGTTTTTATCCTCAAGGAGCAAAAAATTGTTCTACAAGGACAAGAGAACAAAATTTTATCCTTAAGAACAAAATTTAGTGTAACACCCCGCCTCCATTAAGGTCACTCACAAAGGGAATGCCTTAACTTCAGCGGAGCGTTTTAGGTAAGCATACACAGAATATCACAAGACAGATATAAAATTTTTGCAGTGGAAATAAACAACTTTATTAAATCACCAAAATACTTCGTTATATAATACCATGAGTCATAAAACCCTTACAACAAAACACCTCTGTCTTATATTATCAGAGTACATAGGTATTTAAAAGAAAAACATCATTCCCCAAATTAGAGAGCAAGCCATATAAGAGACAGAGACTCTAGCCATACTTCAGAAGAAGTTCCTAGAAGATGATATTCAAATCCTGACTAAACCTGGGTGTTTCCTCCCTGAGAACCTGGGGGAGGGGGGAGGGGAGGGGAAACGGAAGAAAAGAGGCAAAACAAACTTGGCCAGACATATGTCTGGTGAGTCCAGTAACTTTTAGCCAGTAAATAAATAAAGGTAAACATGACAGGCATACAAAATGGATAAGAGGATTCACGGTACAGATGGCAGGTATGACAGGACAAATAAGGTAAGGTGTATGCATCCTTCACTACAAACTACTATGCACTATTACTAGTAAAATCAAGATGGGATGATCCCTTCCGCTAACCATAATAATGATAACGATGGTGGTAGTTTCGTGTATTCCTAGCTGCTATCATAGGTGCCGCCTGCTCCTATCTCAACTAGTCGTACCCACTACCCCCTACTATAAATTGGTAGACTTAGGGCATATGTCCGGGTATACCCTAACCACTACCCTAATCGATCGGCTCCCTACTCTGTAGATACTCTGTGCTGGTCCCACAACTAGGGGGTATCACTTCCCTAAAGTGGCAACCCAAGGTGTGCACAGTTATACCTACTGGTGTCACGGTCGTCTCGTCCCCCTCTGCCCGGCCCATACACGCACATGTCCCCAGTCGGTTTGCGCCGCCCACAACATCCGTCTCGTTTTGAATCTCTTACAATCAATCAGTAAGCGTGCCCCTTCCCCGCCTAGTACGGAGTTCTTTACTTTGAAACCCCTCCGGGTTACTGACTGAAATGGGTCCCACACAACATGATACAAGCTCTCCCCTATATCTTGTATCCCCACTAGGTTTTCTACTGACTATGTATACCTAAGGTGTCTTTAATTATATAGCCCTCAATCAGTTATGCGTACCTATAGGTGTCTTTAATACATAACCCATAATCTACATGTCGGTTATGCTTACCTATAGGTGTCTTTAATACATAACTCTATTTGTTCCCATTAGTTATGCGTACCCCTAAGGGTGTCTTTAATACATAACTTTACTATTTTGCCCCGGTTATGTATACCATTAGGTGTCTTTAACTACATAACCCTTTTTATCCGGTTAAGTTTGTGGACCTATATATATTAATATTACCCACCTACCCTTCAGTTGTACTTAATCCTCCCACTGATTTAGTCCTATTTATTTAATGGTTAAGTTTGTGGGCCTATATATATTAATATTACCCACCTACCCATCAGTTGTACTTAACCCTCCCACTGATTTAATCCTATTTATTTAATGGTTAAGTTTGTGGGCCTATATATATTAATATTACCCACCTACCCATCAGTTGTACTTAACCCATCCATAATCCAACTCATTTTACTTAACCCTAACTTATGTCTATCATCATACAGTCCACATGTATTAAGTTAGGTTAAGTAGTCTTTTCTTATTACCATGTCGAATTATGATTATATTGGGCTAGACCTCCCACATTAGGCCTACAACATGTGGATGCTGGATATGCCGGTCGGGTCCGGGCAGTCTTATTCCACAGTTGGGTCTAACCTCGTGTCTTAGCCCGAGTCGTGTTCACACAATTAGACCTCTCACATTAGGTTCAACATTAGTGGCTGCTGGATATGCCGGTCGGGTCCGGGCAGACTTCCACCACTTATGTAACCTAACCTCGTGTCATAAGTGTTAATTAAATTTTTAAACTTTAATTGCTTAAACATTCCTCTTTTGATTAATTAAGTTAATTAATTAATCCTTTCCTTTTTATAGGTGTCAATACCTATTTTATTAACAATTTGAATTTCCTATCCATAAATGGTCATATTCAAATTATACCATTTTTACTCAACTTTACCTATGTCATAATAGGTGATTATTTATATGTTTCCCTACTAGAATTATCTGTCCAATTTACATAATCACTTTGTAAATTATGCCTATTACAAATTCCCCTTTCCCCCGTTTCTTAACTAGCGTAACCGTTTGCGTTTTTGGCGTCATCGAGGCTACAAGGTAGCCTCGCCATAACAATAAAATAAAGGGAATACAAGGTGATCGTTTTCAGTACAATTTTTGGCATAAGCATGAAAACTAGGGAAAATGACATGATAACTTCGCATATAATTATGATTCATCACATAATTAACAACTTGCATAGATTCATGATTTTGCAACATAACAACTTGCATAGGTTCATGAATTTCAACATAACAACTTGCATAGGTTCATGAATTAACAACATAATTAACAACTCACATAGGTTCATGATTCACAACATAACAACTTGCATAGGTGACTTGCATAGGTTCATGATTCACAACATAACAACTTGCATCAGTGACTTGCATAGGTTCATGATTCACAACATAACAACTAGCATAGGTTCATGAGTTCATCACACAATAACTTGCATAGGTAACTTGCATGATCTCATAACAACTTGCATAGTTTCATGATAACAACTTGCATAGATTCATGATAACAACTTGCATAGATTCATGAATTTGCAACATAATAACTTGCATAGGTAACTTGCATAGGTTTATGAATTTCACTTGCATGATTTCATGATTCACCACAACAATAAACTTGTATAATTTCATGATCCACAACAACAATAAAATTGTATAATTTCAAACAACATATACCCAAATCATAGTCTACCACAATTCACTTTTATCTATTTAAACCTAAAAGTGACTAGAACTCACAGAAAAAGGGGCCTTAAGTTCTGGGATCTGAATTCTGTAATATATTAGCGTTCCCTTGTTGTAGACAATTTCGTTGTTGAGATTAGACTTTGATTTGAATAGAATTGAGTTGCTTTACTTTGCTTCTAGTTGGTGGTGGCTACTCTAGGTTTTGGAGTGACAACATGACGGCCATTGTTCTAATTTTGATTTGGTTTTAGGGTTTGAGTCTACACATGTTTATATCGAATTTCAATTTAATTATAGCCGTCGGATGATCCTAGAGTTAACCACAACCATTCAGTCAAGATAGGGTGACAAGTCAGCCCTAATGACTCAGTAAGGAGTCAGAAAGGACTCAGCAATGAGTCACAATATGGATTAGAACACACCAGAAAGCTGTGCAGGCTTTTACCTCGGTCTGGGCGCACTTGGGAAGTGTGCCAGTGCAATTTTTGTACGGGCGCACTTCCAAGTGCGCCAGTGCATTTCTAATTCTTTTTTTCTTCTTCTTTCTGGTTTTTCTGTCTAACTTCGTTCGTCCATATCTCCTTCATACGCCATCCGTTTTACGGAAACTCGGACTCTATCTCAACCAGAATTCCGAGACGAACGCAATGGCATAACACGTTTCCCTTAATTCTTAAATTTACAATTAAGTATTCTTTAATTAGTTAATTTTAATATTTAAAATTACGGGGTGTTACATTCTCCCCTCCATAAAGGATTTCGTCCCCGAAATCTTCAAGTCAAGAAGAATGTGCATCCTACCATCCAATCGTCCATCTACTCAACCATCAAACACAGGCATCCACTGTCCTTAAAAGATTTCTAATGTCGTATAAACATATGCAAAAAGTGTGTGTATATGTTCCTTATTTAATGCAAAATCAGGCGGTCTACTGATTCAGTTGACCTCCTTAATGCAAATTATATCAGTGCCATGAGTCCATTATGTATGCAAGTAAACCTATTACATCATATAAGTTCTATATGTGTGCACACACATTAATCCAAATGTAACATCCATATGCTAGCTCATCCATTTTCATCCATAAAAATAAAAGAAAATGTACATGCATCCATATGCAGAATGAGAGAGTGATTGAGCCGATATTGTGCCAAATGTGTGTGTATATGCGTCCACAGGCAACCACTAGCTAACACTTGCATCCACTTGCAACCATCAAACATAACATGTCCCAAACACATGTTTCTAGTCAACCTTTGTGATAATACTTTACCATAGAGACGACCTCGATGTCGACCTGGTTGCCGGGCCCATTTTTGAGTCAGAATTCACTCTGATGTTTCTAGTCCGATTTCTGTCTAGATTCGTTGGCCTGACCCTATATAAACAGCCCCTAACTCTAGTCTCTCTACACAAATTCTCTCTATTCTTATGCTGCTAAAACTCTGGTTGAAAAGTTAGAGAAAAGGAATTGCTTCTTCTCCAACAAAGCTACGTATAGAAAATTGCTGTTTGGGGGATTTCTGTTAGACTCGAGATTCAACGTTGCCTCTTTGTTTTCTAATTATAAAACCACGATCTGTAAGCCCCAGTTACTTTTAGATCTAAACTTTAAACTTAATATGGACATGTTGTAAATTGAAATTGAACATAAGTATGACAATCATCTTGGACCTATTATGGTATATCTTGGACCTATCATTGTATATCTTGGATCTATCATTGTTCATTTTGAATCTAGTATTTTGGGTCTACTATTTGTTCACCTTGGATGTATTCATCTTGAATCTTAACTTGTGGTAATATTTATATGAAATTGATTTGAGGCCTAAACATGTTGTAAACCTAAACCCCTCATGAACATGATGTTAACATGCCTGTGATGTTGAATTAGTTGTTATTCACAAGTTTGGGGTTATTATCCTATGTCAACTGTTACCATGACTATCACCCTATTTTGCTAGGTTAGATATTTGAGACCTCTATTCCATATGCGAGTATTGTTGTAATCATTTATCTCAATTTATACCATGCTTGACTTGTAATCACTTTTGTCACCTTATGGCCGTTCTTTCTATGTTATCCCCTAATTAGATTTGTTTGTATCGATTCGAATTCACGTGCGATGGGAATACGATTTGGGTAGTTTAGGCAAACCTGAATTTACTATAAACTTGAAACGTGAACATTGTTATAACTTGAACCTGGATATGGACATGAAATTGACACGATTAGACATGAAACGTGACATGAAAACTTGACATGAATTTAGACTCGAAACTTGAACCGGGACATGACACTTAGAATGAATTTGAAAATGGCCAACTCGAGGTTGGGTTGAGTTTGCAGTGTAAATCTGCCCGGAACCGCCCGGCAAATCCATTGACGGCAAACAATAGGATCCAATGTGAGTAGTTGGTCATATCGCACGTAAAACCCAAGGTTAGACTATGTTGTGGTGTAAATCTGCCCGGAACCGCCCAGCAAATCCAGTAACCACAACAACTAGTCTAATGTGAGAGGTTGGGGGTGCATTAATGAATTAATGCCACATGATAGGGTTAAGTCATGAACCACTTGAATATACTTAACCAATTTGATACGATGATTTGATAGGGTTAAGTCATGAACCGCTTGAACACACTTAACCAACTTGATACATGATTGGATAGGGTTAGTCACGAATTTGACTGACAACACTTAACCCATTAGAAACCCTAGTTACACGGTCCTTTTCAGCAGTAACCCACTTAGATGTATCACGATACCCTGGGACTAGGCAGGTTGGGGCACGATTACTGGGCTGATTGTAAGCGACTAGAACGACGGCTGAGTAGGTGCGCCATTGTAGGTTCAGGCGGACTATGGTCGTGCACGTAGTCCGAAGTTGAAAAAGCAGGCATTGGGCACCAGTAGGTTTACACTGTGCGTGCTTGATTCGTGTCGGTGGTCGGCACCCTAGGGCTTGATACACCCTATGGTGGACCTAGCACGGGTGACTACATTTCATGATTGGGCCGTATGACACAGAGACTTGACGAGCTAGAACATGTAGGGAGTCGATCGATTAGTAGATCGTACAGTAGGACCCCGTAATGGGTCACTTCATGATATTGGGCCAAGGGATCATTTCATGATTAATACTTGACATGGGTTGGAATACTAGTACAGTTGGTGCAGCGAATCTTGAATATGCGATGCTAGACTTGATTTATCTTGTTATCTTAGTTATCTTGCGAGTCTTATTATCATCCCTATGTTTACTTTCTATTTACTCATGTCTTGTTAACTTTACTAGTTTTTATACTGAAAGTCACTAGGACCTACCAGTCTTTATGACTGACCCTTTTTCTTTCGTTTCCCACCCCAGGTTCTCAGGGAGGAAACACTAGCTCTTAGCCTGGATTTAGCTTGCTTTCTGTCAGCTCATGTACGGTTTGGTTTTTAGCTATGCTATGGTTGCACTTCTGCTATGTTTGGGGAATAATTTACTTTTGTTATCTTAAGTTTATGCTTCTTTATCTAGAACTTGATGTAATGGAATAATTTGTACCTTGGATATATGAGGTTTTGACTCTTTTCTTGAAAGTAATAAAAATTTGTTTTTTAATTTCTACCGTTGCTTTATTTATGTTCTGCCTTGTGATATCTCTGTGTATGTTTACCTAGATAATACTCCACCAAAACTAGTGCATTCCCTTTGTGAGTGACCCCAGCGGAGGTGGGGTGTTACATTTGGTAATCCATGGATTTCCTATCTTACGGCCGAAGATTCGGTTGATGGGATACAAACAAATGATATAACTAAAACAAAAGATCTGTTCCTATTTGACACTGGTTAAGAGAATAATTCCATAAGTTTCAGCCCCGAAGACAGAAATCAACATCAGGCTGACACCCAGAGAATTACCCCCATTAAACAATGTCAAAACTGGAAATCTACTTCATGCTTCGAGTAGAAACCCCTATCCTTCAGATATATTCAGATACTTATAGACTACTGGTACAGATCAGATTACAGAATGATTCTCAGAAAGCTAAGCATAACAGACTCTTATGGGTCACAAGAAACTTTGGGGGTCTTCCTATGACAAGTTAGAAACTTAACGACCCTCCTCTCAAAATCTAGAACGGCCCTTTACATAGAAAGCTGGTCCATTTAGAACCACCCATAGCCCATAAACTTGAGCACACAAACATTCAAATTTTTGATGCCTAGCACAGATAATTTCAACCCCTTACAAATTTTCAATAAATGAGCCGAACCACCAAAGGGGTTTGAAACAACTACGGGATCAGAAACAAGATTAGTATTAAAGTGCAGAGTCTCAATTACAAAATCAAAATGTCAGAATCCAAAAGAGTCTTAACTTCATAATCAGATAAGAAAATTAAACCTTTTACATAAAAAAATTCCTATCTCTATCCTATCCATCTGCCACGAGAGCATTCGCCTGCCCTCCAGAAGCCCCTTGCGATCCTTGCCCCTTCGGGAATTCCTTAGAGAACTGTCCGACCTCTCCGCACTTAAAGCAATTGAACTTCCTCCTTTTACATTCTTTGACTAGGTGACCTTCTTTCCCACAATAGTGGCATTTCCTCTTATCCTTGCCCTTGTCATCCTTCTCGCCTTTCTTTTGTTGTTGTTGTTGTTGCTGTCCTTTCTTGAGTCCCGCCTTCTCATTTTTCAATGTCCCTTCAACTTTTTCCTCTTTCTTTGCTCCCTTTTCCTCTTCATGCATTAGGGCCATATCCACAATCTTTTCAAAAGTGGCCCCCATGGGAACGTGGGTCATAGCCAATCCGTGTAGCAGCTAATTCAAGCCTTTAACAAATCTCAAAGCCTTCTTCTCAAGTGTGTTCACCAAGTCTAATCCAAACCTCGCCAACTGATTGAACTTGTTGACGTACTCTTTTACTGACAGATCCCCCTGCTTCAACGCCAAGAACCTTTCCACGTATAAATTTTCTTCTGCTCGTAAGAGAAATTTCCCCTCAAACCTACGCCTGAAATCCGGCCATGTATCAACTGGACGCTCCCCATTAGTGACCTCCCACCAAAACGAGGCCTCATCCTTCATTAACCAGGCAGCTAACTGGACCTTTCTTCCATCTTCTACTTCAAAGATTCCAAACAATTCTTCCACCTCCTTTAGCCAATTTCGAGCTTCAACAAACGTCTCTGACCCGTGAAAAGTTTTCCCGCCCATTGCCCGAAATTCCTTGCATATCTTTACAAAAGTATCAACACGAGGAGGGGGAGGAGGAGGAACGGGTGCAGCTGGGGGAGGAGGAACATTTGCTGGACCTGCGGCGGTGGCCCTAGCTTCCAAATACCTCCTAAACCATCCTGGTATCGGTACACCCTTTGGAAGGTTAAGATCCGCAGACATGCTAAGAAGAAAAAGAGAGATATTTTAGAAAAAGGACCGAAAGATACTACATATGGCTTTTCGGGGAATGTTTTTCAAACAGGCTTTCCTTTTTGAAAATACTTTCTTGAAAATATTTTTCCAAAATTTTTATCCCTTCAGCTCTGATACCAAGTGTAACACCCCACCTCCATTAAGGTCACTCACAAAGGGAATGCCTTAACTTCAGTGGAGCGTTTTAGGTAAGCAGACACAGAATATCACAAGACAGATATAAAATTTTTGCAGCGGAAATAAACAACTTTATTAAATCACCAAAATACTTTGTTACATAATACCATGAGTCATAAAACCCTTACAACAAAATACCTCTGTCTTATATTATCAGAATACATAGGTATTTAAAAGAGAAACACCATTCCCCAAATTAAAGATCAAGCCATATAAGAGACAGAGACTCTAGCTATACTTCGGAAGAAGCTCCTAGAAGATGATATCCAAATCCTGACTAAACCTGGGTGTTTCCTCCTTGAGAACCGGGGGGGAACGGAAGAAAAGAGGCGAAACAAACTAGGTTAGACATATGTCTGGTGAGTCCAGTAACTTTTAGCCAGTAAATAAATAAAGGTTAACATGACAGGCATACAAAATGGATAAGAGGATTCACGGTATAGATGGCAGGTATGACAGGACAAAAAAGGTAAGGTGTATGCATGCTTCACTACAAACTACTCTGCACTATTACTAGTAAAATCAAGATGGGATGATCCCTTCTGCTAACCATAATAACGATAACGATGGTGGTAGTTTTGTGTATTCCTAGCTGTTATCATAGGTGCCGCCTGCTCCTATCTCAGCTAGTCGTACCCACTACCCCCCTACTATAAATTGGTAGACTTAGGGCATACGTCCGGGTATGCCCTAACCACTACCCTAATCGATCGGCTCCCTACTCTGTAGATACCCTGTGTTGGTCCCATAACTAGGGGGTATCACTTCCCTAAAGTGGCAACCCAAGGTGTGCACAGTTATACCTACTGGTGTCATGGTCGTCTTGTCCCCCTCTGTCAGGCCCATGCACGCACATGTCCCCGGTCGGTTTGCGCCGCCCACACCATCCATCTCATTTTGGATCTCTTACAATCAATCAGTAAGCGTGCCCCTTCCCCGCCTAGTACGGAGTTCTTTACTTTGATACCCCTCCGGATTACTGACTGAAATGGGTCCCACACAACATGATACAAGCTCTCCCCTATGTCTTGTATCCCCACTAGGTTTTCAACTGACTATGTATACCCTAAGGTGTCTTTAATTACATAGCCCTCAATCAGTTATGCGTACCTATAAGTGTCTTTAATACATAACCCTTTATCTACCTATCGGTTATGCTTACCTATAGGTGTCTTTAATACATAACTCTATCTATTCCCATTAGTTATGTGTACCCCTAAGGGTGTCTTTAATACATAACTTTACTATTTTGCCCCGGTTATGTATACCATTAGGTGTCTTTAATTACATAACCCTTTTTATCCGGTTAAGTTTGTGGGCCTATATATATTAATATTACTCACCTACCCTTCATTTGTACTTAACCCTCCCACTGATTTAGTCCTATTTATTTAATGGTAAAGTTTATGGGCCTATATATATTAATATTACCCACCTACCCTTCCGTTGTACTTAACCCTACCACTGATTTAATCCTATTTATTTAATGGTTAAGTTTGTGGGCCTATATATATTAATATTACCCACCTACCCATCAGTTGTACTTAACCCACCCACAATCCAACTCATTTTACTTAACCCTAACTTATGTCTATCATCATACAGTCCACACGTATTAAGTTAGGCTAAGTAATCTTTTCTTATTACCATGTCCAATTATGGTTATATTGGGCTAGACCTCCCACATTAGGCCTACAACATGTGGATGTTGGATATGCCGGTCGGGTCCGGGCAGTCTTATTCCACAGTTGGATCTAACCTCATGTCTTAGCCCGAGTTGTATTCACACACTTAGACCTCTCACATTAGGTTCAACATTAGTGGCAGCTGGATATGCCGGTAGGTTCCAGGCAGACTTCCACCAATAATGTAACCTAACCTCGTGTCATAAGTGTTAATTAAATTTTCAGACTTTAATTGCTTAAACATTCTGATTTTGATTAATTAAGTTAATTAATTAATCCTTTCCTTTTTATAGGTGTAAATACCTATTTTATTAACAATTTGAATTTCCTATCCATAAATGGTCATATTCAAATTATACCATTTTTACTCAACTTTACCTGTGTCATAATAGATGATTATTTATATGTTTCCCTACTAGAATTATGTGTCCAATTTACATAATCACTTTGTAAATTATGCCTATTACAGATTCCCCTTTTCCCCATTTCTTAACTATCGTAACCGTTTGCGTTTTTGGCCTCGTCGAGGCTACAAGGTAGCCTCGCCATAACAATAAAATAAAGGGAATACAAGGTGATCGTTTTCAGTACAATTTTTGGCATAAGCATGACAACTAGGGAAAATGACATGATAACTTCGCATATAATTATGATTCATCGCATAATTAACAACTTGCATAGATTCATGATTATGCAACATAACAACTTGCATAGGTTCATGAATTTCAACATAACAACTTGCATAGGTTCATGAATTAACAACATAATTAACAACTCACATAGGTTCATGATTCACAACATAACAACTTGCATAGGTGACTTGCATAGGTTCATGATTCACAACATAACAACTCGCATCGGTGACTTGCATAGGTTCATGATTCACAACAAAACAACTAGCATAGGTTCATGAATTCATCACACAATAACTTGCATAGGTAACTTGCATGATCTCATAACAACTTGCATAGGTTCATGATAACAACTTGCATAGATTCGTGATAACAACTTGCATAGATTCATGAATTCGCAACATAATAAATTGCATAGGTAACTTGCATAGGTTTATGAATTTCACTGTCATGATTTCATGATTCACCACAACAATAAACTTGTATAATTTCATGATCCACAACAACAATAAACTTGTATAATTTCAAACAACATATACCCAAATCATAGTCTACCACAATTCACTTTTATCTATTTAAACCTAAAAGTAACTAGAACTCACAGAAAAAGGGGTCTTGAGTTCTGGGATCTGAATTCTGTAATTGATTAGTGTTCCTTTGTTGTAGACAATTTCGTTGTTGAGATTATACTTTGATTTGAATAGAATTGAGTTGCTTTACTTTGATTCTAGTCGGTGGCGGCTACTCTAGGTTTTGGAGTGACAACATGACGGCCATTGTTCTAATTTTGATTTGGTTTTAGGGTTTGAGTCAACACATGTTTATATAGAATTTCAATTTAATTATAGCCGTCGGATGACCCTAGAGTTAACCACAACCATTCAGTCAAGATATGGTGACAAGTCAGCCCTAATGACTCAGCAAGGTGTCTGAAAGGACTCAGCAATGAGTCACAATATGGATCAGAACACACCAGAAAGCTGTGCAGGCTTTTACCTCGGCCTGGGCGCACTTGGGAAGTGCGCCAGTGCAATTTTTGTTCTGGCGCACTTCCCAAGTGCGCCAGTGCATTTCTACTTTTTTTTCTTCTTCTTCTTTCTGATTTTTCTGTCTAACTTCGTTCGTCCATATCTCCTTCATACGGTATCCGTTTTACGCAAACTCGGACTCTATCTCAACCAAAATTTCGAGTCAAACGCAATGGCGTAACCCGTTTCCCTTAATTCTCACATTTATAATTAAGTATTCTTAAATTCGTTAATTTTAATATTTAAAATTACGGGGTGTTACATTTAGTGTAAAGGGAGGAATTCAGGGGACCACTATAATTCCTCCCTTTACACTAACACTTGACCTTATGGACAAAATTTTGGCCCCTTGTCCTTATGAAACAATTTTTTGTTCGGTTTGTCCTTCAGGGTATTTTCCTGTACATAGAACATATAACATTTCATCTTTTCTTAGTCATCCCTAGAAAGATGCGTGATAGCGTTAGAGGAGCCCTAACGCCTCTTGTCTGCTAGTCCTATCTATGATATCAATGTGCTCCATATAGTCTCCTTATCTCTAACTGGTTTTCTTTATAAGAGTAGGTTGAATCTTTAACATTGCTAGTAATCCAAAAGTGAAATCCATTGAGGGTTTAAAATTAAATGTGGCTATGAACTCCAAACTCCACCATTGTATGAATAATGAACTTAATGTTATCCTCCTCCGAATTAATACGTTCGCGATTACATTCTCTTCCCCAAGGTATAAGAAATCTCAAGTTGGATGCCAAAAACTCCATCATCGCTGCTTCTTTAAGTTTATATCCTTTAGGAAAAACAATTAATCCAACGACTTGTGATCCGTATACAGGTCAAACCTTTCATGAAGCAAATAGTATCTGCAACGCCTAAGCGTGAGCACGAAGGAGGTTAACTCTAAGTCGTGAGTAAGCTAGTCCCTTTCATGAGTTTTCAACTATCAACTACTGCAATTCACTATCCTCCCCTCTTTCATCCGGACTGCACTTATAACGATACAACCCGCATCAGTATAGACTGTGAAAGGCTTGGTAACATTGGAGAGTACTAATGCTGGTGCACCGGTAAGAACTCTTCAACTTCCTAAAGGAATCTTCACAATCTTTGTCCCAAACAAATACTAGATTCTTCTCAGTAAGACGGGTTATCCGTATTGAGATTTTTGCGATATCCTTGATAAACTCCAATAGCAACCTTCTAAACAGAGAAATCTTCCGATCTTGATAATATTCGTGAACGTTTTCAAATCTATCACCACCATCATCTTAGTGGGATCTACTGCAAATCCTTCTTTTGAGGCTATATGTTCCAAGAAACTCAACTCTTCCCTCAACAACTGACATTTAAAGAACTTTGTTTTTAACCTGTGTACTCCGAGGTTGCGAAGAACCTCCTACGTGTATATCGTTCTCTTTGTCACTTCTTGAATTTACTAGAATGTCATTAATAAAAACTATGTAAAACTTATTTATGACATCATGGAAAACTCTGCTTATCGGGTATATGAAATAGGCTGAGGTGTTGATTATCCCGAAAGGCATATACAACCTCTTGAATCCATCTAATGTCTGAAATATTGTTTGATCTATGTTATCCTCCATTATCTTCAACTAAAGGAAACCAATGGTTAAATCTTACTAAGAAAACACCATAGCTTGTACCAACTGGTCAAAAAATAGTCTATACAATGGACTGGATAGCAACACTTCTTGGTATGCATATTTAATTCTTAATACTGAATGCATAGTTTGAAGGATTATCCGTCTTAATACAAAAGATAACTAGTGACACCTACTTTGAGATACTCCGCCTAGTAAAACCTTTCTCGAAGATGTCTGCAATCTTCTTACTCGATTATTTTCTTTCTTTAGGAGCAATGTGCCTCACAGGTAATGTCATGGACCTGGAATTGTCAGTAAGCTAAATCTATAATTCAATCTTCCTCTTTAAAGGTATCCCTCTCACATCCAAAAAACAAAATCGAGGAAATCTCGAACTATGGGAACTTAGCTAATCTCGTCTGAATATACATCAAGTAAATACAAGTAACACAAAATGAACGAGCTTCCAAGTTCACATGAAATCTCTGTTAGGGACTGCAGAAAGGATCGTAAAGGCAAAGAAAACACTAGAGAGGGGGGTGAATAGTGTTTGTAAGAATTTTAAACAAAACTTAAATCTAAATAGAATTATGGAGTGAATCAAACAACACAATCACAGACACCAATTCAAACACAAATGCAAAATAAACAGAAATAAAGGAAAATGCAGAAAAGGAAAGAACACACAGGATTTTATACTGGTTCGGATCACTCCTACGTCCAGTCCCGCACAATGCTAGATTGTGCAGAGTTTTGTTACTATTTTCAAATAGCCAAATACACCCTCCTTGATTTCACGGCTCAACAAGGAGACACCGACTCCTATCCCTTGATTTCACTGCTCAACAAGGGCACATCGACTCCTAAACCTTGATTTCACGGATTCAAGGATAAAACCATTTATTCTTGACTTACAAATTGGTTCTTCCAATCCAAGCAATTACAAAACAGCCCTATAACTCTTCAATAGTACTTGGTTCAAAGTAGAGAGTAGAGAGTGCATAGAGAAGAAGTTTGATCAATTCAGAAGTGAATTCGGCAGAGTATAAGTATAAAAACCATAAAAAAATGAATAAGAATAATGGTGGGATGAAAGGGGATGAAGATGGAGTTGGCCTCTTTTTATAGAGAATGAAGGGTGGCAATGTTTCTGAAACGTTTCAAATAGTGAAAAAAAATACTTCTCTTCAAAATTAAAAAACTAGCTGTTATATGTCGACTTACATATTTTGCTATGACGACATACTCATGTGTAAATTTCATTTTCAAAGAATTTTTCAAGAATTTTGATATAAAATTAATTCTGGAATTTCTTGAGTAAAATTCTAATGTTGTAAGTCAATATTATATGATAGAAAAACATATGAAAACATATTTTTTAAACTATATAAACATATTTATAAAATTATAAGGTTTTGAACTACATAAAATATAAATAAAGTATATATATAAAAACTTAAGTTTTGAAAAAACAAAAGAAGAATAAAAATAGAAACAAGTATAAAAATAAAATAGAGAGGATTGAGAATAAAATAGAAAAACAAAATAGAGAGGATTGAGGAAAAAATTGAAAAACTAGAATTTGAATTTGAACCTGGAGTGCCATTTAGAGTCTTACAAAATCTAGACTCTATAATTATATTAATCTTGAACTCTTGAACACTTGAAATCTTGATTACTCATGATTCTAGAATCTACTTTAAATTCTGAATCCCTGAAAGCTCTTAAACTGTACAATCTTCAGTATTAATTCTTGTATGTAAATCTTGCATGTGTGTGTGTGTGTATATATTATAGATAAAGATGTTTGTATATATTTTATAATCAATGATAATTGAAAAAGGTTGTTGTCATCAAAACCCCATTCTCCAACAATCTCCCCCTTTTTGATGATGACAACCTTAGTTTATAAAATATCATACCTATATATACTTGTTTGACGATGATCCTCTTGTACTCCCCCTGTCTATAAGAATTCTATAAAACTATGCCTATATTTTATAATTTCTCCCCCTTTGGCATTATCAAAAAGAAATCCTAAAGATACTCCCCCTAAATCCTATATCTATCTAAATAATTCCTATAATAAAGTAAAGTATTCCCCCTGAATCTTAATTTTAATATATATCTACAAAAATACTGTCCCTAAACCTATGCCTATATTATATCCTTGTGCCAATATATTCTAATATTAAATCCTAAATCTAAGCTATAAATGATCCCAATGACTATACTAGTCTAAAGTAGAAGGATAAGCAATCCAATCAATTCACACAAGCAAATCAATCCAATCAATTCAAGCAAGCAATTCAAGCAATCAATTCAAGCAAGCAATTCGAGCAATCAACTAACTTATATGTTAATAAACACTTCTTTAGCCTCCAACTATTCTAGAAACTTTAAAACTCCCACTTAATCTAATACAAGACTAAGCCTCCAACTGTTAGGGGTCATCACTAACCAGTGGCCTAGCCTATACTCTAGTTCCCTTATAACTATAATAAGACCTTAATCTAGACTTAGCAATAACTTTGATAAGAAATCCTTAAAATTATTGTTTAAGTAAAGTAATTCAATCCAATCAATGAATCAATTTAAGTTTTGTTGTCAAAAAGCATCAACTCAAACATGAAACTAAACATTTCTTGTAAATTCTATCTATCCTAAAACCTATAAAGCTCCTATCAATTATAAAATCATTAGTATATTTCTAACAAACCTATCAACCACTAATGAAATTTAACCATGTTAAGTAAGTAAATCAAGTTATTCAAGTCAAACAAACAAACAAACCAAATAAGTCAATCAATTGAATCAAATTAATCAAGAAAAAGTAAATATGTTATGTATTTAATTAATAATCTTATATTTTTAATAATAACTTTTTATACTATATACTTGTTATGTGTGAAGTTAAAGTTAACACGTAATGCAGTGTGTGAATAATGTTGATTATAATGTAGTATGAAATGTATGTCATATGCAAAACAATATGAAATGCAACTTATGGTGTGAATAATCTTGATTTGAAATGCAAATGTAATTTATAACGATGATATGAAATAAGATGTATAATAACAATATGCAAAATGATTTGGTGATAATATCTATTTAGGTGAAATATATTCAAAGTATTATCTAACTATTATAAATTATTTGAATCAAACAGAAGATAATGTTAATTTCTAGACTTAGGTTAATTATTTTAATGAAATTGATTAAAAGAATAATAAAGATAAGAGTTTAATTAAAAAAATATTCATGATAAGTAGTAAAATATTTAGAAAAATCATGAAGTTAAATAATATTAATAGGGTAAATATTGTAAAAATTGAAGATCTTTCTAAAGAGAATATAAAATTTGTATAATATAAAGTAAGTTATATAAACATATATTCAAAAGTATATATAAAACTAATTTAAAAAGAGCTTAAAATTTAATTTATGGGATATCCATTTAAATCAATTTTAAATTTAAGCTTTAGAAATCAAAACATATTTATTTGCTAAAAAGCCATTTATACTTTTGAAGGAAATATTATAAAGTAATCTATAAAACTTCTTATATTTAAACTACTTAAAAAAAATCACGTATATATAATTCTTTATATTAAGTTAAACATATAAGTTTTATAAATCTTAATAGAAAGTCAAAATAAGTATTAAGTTACAAATAATATTTGTGATAATGTAACCCAAAATTGTTATGAAATCATAAGAATAATATATAAGTTTAGCTATGCATGTTTAAACTATATAAAAGATGAATAAATTTATATTTTATAACAATATCAAAAAGTTGTATTAACTTTGTATATCATATTAACATATTTATATAATTTTATTAAATTATATATTTTAATATATATATATATATATTGAAACAAGATATAAGAAAATATGTATACAGATAAATTTAATGACTAGAATTTTAACTGGCATTTTCTAATTAAAAAAGATGGAGGGAAGTTTGAATGTTTAAATCTTTGAGATAAAAAATTTGAATTTCATTCTATAGGCTGATATGTTAACATATAGTTGTATTATTTCAAAGAGAATATGGTTTTGTGACTTTAGTTTTAAAATATCGATTTATATTTTAGGTTTAACTATTTCCTGACATAATTCTATTCCTAACAAACATCCAAAATTTATTTTATTATTATATTAATTTTATTATAATTATTTTTGAATTTCAAATTTGAATTTTAAAGTTTAAATTTAAAGCAAAGCAAAGCAAGCAAAACATCCATTCAACCAAAACTTTAAAAATTAATTAAGGCGTACCTGGTTTTTAGATCCATTTCATCAATATTCTCTGAATTCTGTATTGATTTTCTCGAATTTGATGACGAGATCTGCTCTATTGCGACGGACTCGTTTTTCTGATCAGGATATTGTATTCGTTTGCTGAATTTGAACACTGTATAAGAAAGATATTGAAGATTTAGTAGTTCAATCAACTTGGCGCCAAAATTTGAATTTGAATTTTGAATTTTGAATGAATGGACACTTCTACTACTATATAAATGCCCAAAAGTCATGTCTCTTCATAACCACTTCTCTCCTTCTTCTTCTTCTTCTCGTTTCTCTTTTTCAATCAAACTTTCAAGAGGTATAACTTCTTCGTTTCTTGACGGAATTGGACGAAATCAGCAGCAAATCGAAGAGGAGTTCGAGGACTTCGATCTGGTAGCAGTTTGGGGATGAATTTTGATGGTATTGGGGTGCATCAAGTCGAAACAGTATGAGGTATGAATAAAATTCCGTAACAGTTTTCAGTTTTGAATCACCAACTTCAAACTGCCATATCTCACTCAATTTTGATTGCAATTTGATGATCTACCTATCATATTGACTGCGAGGATGAGATCTACAATCTGGAAAATGATATGGGACAAAATAGTCTAACCTATGGATGCAATTTGAAGATAACCGTCGACAACTTTGGTTTCCTTCTCTCTTTATTCATAAAAACTTCATTTGATCATTACTTGGTCAATTCTTAATGGAATCTCATGAAACCAACGACATTACGAAGAAAATGAAGAGAAGTACAATATGAAGATAAGTTGTACACGAAAATCCAAAGTTGTAAATTGATCTGGTAGCCATTTCTTCTCTAATTTACATTATATATATCATGATATATCAAAAATTTCAAAAATTCAAGAATTTCAAAATTCAAAATTTTAAATTTCAAAAATCAAATCATAGTAACTTAATTTTTCCATAAAACTGATGTTGACTCATCTAATACTTATGCAATACATAAATTTAAACTAGTGTTCAAATTTTCCATTTAACATTTTCAAAAATCAGATTATGAACTTTTAGAAAGATCTTGCTCTGATACCAATTGTTAGGGACTGCAGAAAGGATCGTTGAGGCAAAGTAAACACTAGAGGGGTGGGGGTGAATAATGTTTGTAAGAATTTTAAACAAAACTAAGATCTAAATAGAATTATGGAGTGAATCAAACAATACAAACACAATCACAAACACCAATTCAAACACAAATGCAAAATAAACAGAAATAAAGGAAAATGCAGAAAAGGAAAGAACACACCAGATTTTATGCTGGTTCAGATCACTCCTACGTCCAGTGACGCACAACGCTGGTATGTGCAGAGTTTTATTACTATTTTCAAATATCCAAATACACCCTCCATGATTTCACGGCTCAACAAGGAGACACTGACTCCTATCCCTTGATTTCACGGCTCAATAAGGGCACACTGACTCCTAAACCTTGATTTCACGGATTCAAGGATAAAACCGTTTACTCTTGACATACAAATTGGATCTTTCAGTCTAAGAAATTACAAAACAACCATATAACTCTTCAATAACACTTGATTCAGAGAGTAGAGAGTGCAGAGAGAAGAAGTTTGATAAATTCAGAAGTGAATTCGGTAGAGTATAAGTGTAAACACCATAAAAATGAATAAGAATAACGGTCGGATGAAAGGGGATAAAGATGGAGAAAAAGAGATGTTAGAAAATTCGGTTTTGGCCTCTTTTTATAGAGAATGAAGGGTTGCAACATTTCTGAAACATTTCAAATAGTGAAAAACCACTTCTCTTCAAAATTAAAAAACTGGCTATTATATGTCGACATACATATTTTGCTAAGTCGACAAACTCATGTGTAAATTTTATTTTCAAAGCATTTTTCAAGAATTTTGATATAAAATTAATTTTGGAATTTTTTGAGTAAAATTCTAATATTGTAAATCAATATTATATGATAGAAAAACATATGAAAACATATTTTTAAACTATATAAATATATTTATAAAATTATAAGGTTTTAAACTATATAAAATATAAATAAAGTATATATATAAAAACTTCAGTTTTGAGAAGCAAAAGAAGAATAAAAATAGAAACAAGTATAAAACCAAAATAGAGAGGTTTGAGAATAAAATAGAAAAACAAAATAGAGAGGATTGAGAAAAGAATTGAAAAATCAGAATTTGAATTTGAATTTGAATTTGAACCTGGAGTGCTATTTAGAGTCTTAAAAAATCTAGACTCTATAATTACATTAATATTAAACTCTTGAAATCTTGATTACTCATGAGTCTAGAACCTACTCCGAATTTTGAATCTCTAAAAGATCTTAAACTATACAGTCTTCAATATTAATTCCTGTATACAAATTCTGCATATGTGTGTGTGTGTATATATTCTAGATAAAGATATTAGTATATATTTTATAATCAATGATAATTGAAATAAGGTTGTTGTCATCATAACTCCATTCTCCAACAATCTCAGGGGCACGTCCAGTGCAATTACTTAATTTGAGGATCCTCCACTCATACTCTAGGATATCCCGGATATCCCTAAATATGGCAAATCAATCCATCTCCAAAATCATACAGTAGCTCAAAAATCCCAAAACATATTCATTGCAATCGTTCTACTACTGTAATCATGATTTTCAAACCTCAACATATCATGAATAGGTGTGTCGATCCTCCTACACAGTTTGAAACAACTACCGGATCTGTGACTAGTGATATCTCTATGTGCAAACAATCTACTAATGAACTAGAGATAAAGGAATGTGATGCTTCATAATCAAATATAGTGTGGATAAGAAAATATAAAATAGAGATCAAACCTACAACAACTTTTCTATCTCTATCCTATCTACCGCTGGTGAATAGTGTTGCCTGTAAAACCTTGACCTGTGCTGACTAAGTATCTGCCATCTTTGCAACTTGCATCCTTTAAGGCTAATTCCTCTTTATATACCCGGCTGCTCATATATTAAACATTTTCCATTTAGCTGTTCCATCTTACAATCTATAGCATAGTAGATGACTTTTTGAAATAAATTAGAGAATTCCAGTAACCTTAGACTCTGTTACCAAATATGACACCTCATGCCCCTTAGCATACCCTAACAAGTCATACCGAGGAATGTTGACCATATGAGTATAACTAAAAACTTTACAAATACTAAGATTCACAAGACATAAAAATAAATATAGTAAAAACATGTCAAAAATAACAAATACTATTTTTCATAATAACTTAGTTTAAAAAGACAATCATAAAACTCCTTACAATCCCAATCTCTTAATTTTTAACAAAGTACATCATGAAACAAAACATCCCCATTCAAATCCAACATAACCAAAACAAACGAAATGACAAAGATAAGGTGAATACATTAGTAAAAGAGAATATAAAATTATAAGAAATGCTTTTCCATTTGTCTACGTAATGTGGAAAAAAGAATGGAGAGTGGATTAGATATACATGTATGATGAATAGAAAATGACTTATAGAAAGATAACAATTAAGAGATAATAGACCTAGGAAAAGTTTTAGTGTTATAAGGATTCAGCGTCTAAGATTTCTTAAGGTGATTTCTTAGGTTGATTACATGCACTATAATTCCTATTATATAAGCAAAGTACTATTTTAGAATGATTCCTACTATACCTTGATTGTTCTGCTACTTTTTACCATTAAGCTATCATGGTAGGCGATGCCCCTTAAACCAAATTAGAGTCCTCTCGGACGTGAATTGTTGTGCGAGCCACCCTAAGATAGTAGTGGTCACTTATCAATGCCCTTCTGTAACAACCAGGAATTTTGGAAATAGTTAATTTAGTTATTTAATTAGGCTTCGAAAATGGAATTTTTGCAAATGATGAAATTTGACCACGAAACCTGCACGTTTGTGACGGAATTCTGGCCAACTTTCATGTTTGGAACTTCACGAACGGAGTTGAAAAGGTTATGGAGGAAATATGAAAACTAACGAAAATAAATTAGAAGAATATATAATTAATTTATACCATTTATGACAGGCCCTCGCTGGGCCAAAACGACCAAGAGCGCTCCACCAAGTGGTCGACTGGGAGGTTGACACGTGGTTCGACCCATTTGGTCGATATAGCCCAGGGACGGCTAGGTATTTTAGGGTACTTTAGTATACAATTTTTTTTAATAACAGATAGATCTTTATTAAAACTAATCAAACTGTCTATTCTAACACCTATAAATAATGTGTTAGACCCTATCCTTTTGCATACAATTCTTAAGGCACCAACGAACCTCTGCCTTTTCCCTCTTCTTCTAATTCTCTTCTTAATAATATATATATATAGTGTGGTGCTAAGGGAACTTCAATATGTTCTTCCTAATACCGGGACTAAAAAATACGAAAAGAATTAGTATTACACTCTTCTTAATACCACACACTTAAAAAATAGGGGCTACCACACTTTTTTTACATTATTTCTACTTCGCTTGATATTCTTTATTCCTCATTTCTATAACCGATCAACGAGTTAAACTTTAAATCTATAACTGATCAATGAATACGACGCCACAATGCCGGTGAATATACAAAAGCCATGGATAAAGTTTGAACTAAGCAAACTATAAGAGAAAGTGAGAGATTAGGGTTTTCAGATGACCAAACAATTGGGAGATTATCGTATGAATTTGAATTTTCCCGTGAGAGATGCGAAGAAGACAGCGATTACGAGATATTAGGGTTTTTAGATTAACTTTGTACGTGATTAGTTCAACAAATAATGATTGAGTGGGAGATTAGAATGGAGATGTAATGTGGTATTAGAAAGCATACAAAATTTAATGAGTTTTAATTTTTTTTAATTGCGGTATTAGGAAGAACATATTAGGGTGCCCTTAGCACCACACTATATATATAAAACAAATATAGGATAAAGAAGACTAGAATCAAATTTATGTAAAAAGGGGATGGTGCTGCGATTAGATTTCTTCCATTTAGATTATTTCTTCTTTTCTATTTTCTTGCAAATATAAAAATCCGAAAGAATTCCCTTTTTAGAATAATTGTAGCTCTGTAATATTATGGGAATTGTAAGCCTAAAGGTTTATTCAGATTCAGATTTGGGTAGCTTTCAAATGAGTGGGAAATTCATATACATCGTTAATAATTACCTGATTAGTTAGTTTAAAATAGATTTAAAATGTACGTCTAAAAGTTTATTATTTTGTCATAAATAATTGGTTGTATCTTGAACGTTGGAAATTTGTAAGCTTATCTAGTTTATTATATTATTGTCTATAACTGTAGTTAGGATGTTATGGTTATTGTATACACCATAGATTTGGAAATTAGTCCCAAAACCATTGTCAAATTTGAAGTTTTATTCCAGATCCTTAGTTTTGGTGTTACATTGAAGTTTACATAGATTTAGATTAATAAATTATGCCTGTTATGTTTGTTGTTGGTGGTGTTTTACTTGGTTATTGTAGAAACGTCCTTCTTTTTTTTTAATAAAAAAGGACATTGTTTCAAATCAACAAGAAATATGTACAAAATAATTAGGAAAGGATGTGTAAATTTATGTATATTTGTACGTAGTTTACAACAAACATTCCAAAAACATATATTTCTTGTGATTTGAAATATGTTCATATTCTCTTTTTAATGATTTTTGGTAATTTTAAAATATCTACAGTTATTAACATTTTCATAAGATTTTGAATCTTAAACAATATTAAACATAAATTTGTAACGACCCACTATTTTGAACCATTCAAATCGACCATAAACCTCACATATCAGACTTGACTCATCCAAAATAATAGATTGTTAATATAATTCGAGGTAAAATAAAACCAATCACAGAATCACAATAGAGATCAAAGATACAGAATAACTCGCAACGGAAAATAGAACTATAGTAGTTCATGAAGCTACTACATAGAATAGTCTCAAGGAAGTACACGAGTGACATAAACATGGCAAATGCATCAAATCTCAGACGAATAAATGATATATCAGTACATACCAATGCCAAATCAACTAGAATCAAAATAATTGAAGGAAATAACCAATAATAACTACAGCTTCAAAAGGTCTCTAGCTCCAAAACAAGACTCCAACGCTGTGCTACTCTGGTTGAGCCAAGCAAAATGCAAAGACAAAACACTCAGATCAGGACTACCATTCTCATAACAGAAATTTAACTCAATTGAAATATTCAACTGAAATGCATAAATAACTTAGAAGATGTTTGGGATTTCCATCCTCTAAGGATCCGATAAACTATATCATATAATACACTATGCTATTATAATAATGTCTACGGGAAATATAATGTTGAAAATAGCATAAGCGGGATTACCATTATTACCCTTGCACCGTTTATAAACATTGTATTCTATACAGTACTATGAACTCCACTAAACTGGTGGGCTAACAGGGAGCACTCCATAGGTGCAACGTAAAACAAATTCGTAATAGGAGCGATTGTGGTAACATGACAAGGCACTCGAGAAAATACCCAGGGTAGGATCTACCAATTGCACTCCCGAACCGGTGGTGACACATAGCAACTACTACCAGCCACCTCGAACATACTCCCATAATCAAGGGTGGATCCACCAATCAAATCACTAAGTAACAGATATGGTTTGAAGAAGCATGTACGATAAAGGGTGCGACCCCATTAATCAAGGTATAGCTCCTGTTTTAGTCATTTTAATTATGACTCGAAAGTCAAGGCTATTCATCATCATTCTCTTACATCATTCCAGTATCGTTCGTTAAATCTATCCAACTTCGTTCTTGATTCTCCACCAAATACACAGTTGTTAAAGTGGTATCGGTATTGACAGAGAGTATGTTAATACCGACTTCGGTCTCTTTAACAACCAATCGCTTATTTCACACCGTGGTTATTTATAAATCAAATTGAAAATTAAAATCACAAGTTATCAATAAAAATCAATTTCCAAATATTAACTATAATGTAATTTGAATTTTTTTTAACACCTTTGAAATTGCTAATTTAGTATAAGTCGAAATCATTTCAAAATTTTATTTTTAGATCATAATAATTCATTTGTTAAGTATAACTTTATTATTAAAAAAATTAACCTTTAAAATATAATAATCTTAAAACAACTTCATTTCTGAAACTTTATATCAATTGAAATTTTAAAATCAATTTATTTCAAAACATTTCGAAATCAACCACGATGTCCGTATATAGTTTTCTACCAAGGGTCAAGTGATTAATTCAATCCTAGTTAATTCAAAATATACGGGTATGTATCATTTCAACCAGCAATCCCAACATCAATAAAATTGCTCAGGTCTATCATTTCAACCCATAACGATTTTTCCTAATCTATAAAATCGTTTGGGTATGTATCATTTCAACGCATGGTGATTTCTTAGACTAAGGGAACTTGCAGTGTGAGAGCAACAGAAATAGATATAAATGAAATATCATATAACATACATATCATCACATATCTCTAATTTTGTGTCATATAAATGTCATGTCATAACATCTCATATGTGAGCAACTCATATATCAAAAATTTGCATTTCTACAAACAAGTCCTACGCATTTCAATCAACATTTCAGTAAAGTTAAATTTACGGTCATGAATAATGCAAGTCAAGTATGAGATAAACTCGCCTTTTGTGGTATGGAAAAAGATAACGGTACGGACGAAACAAGAGATGATGACGAAATACGAGCGCACTCAAAACCAAATCAAATCAATTATAAGCAGACCAAGCCTATTCATGCAAACAAGAACATACAAAAATAAATTTTTTATTTACATAAGCTATTTGGTAGAAGGGAAAAAAATGTATAATAATAACTTAAATGCATAGGACAACATGCACTATTTGTGTTGAAATTGATGATTCAAATATTTGTAGAGAAGGAAAAAATTGATCGATTATCAATCAAATAATTGGCTCGTATATGGAATGATATAAGAGGAAGTTTTCTTTTTGGAAGAAAAATAACAGGCCAATCAATCAATTAATTAAGAACCAATTTACTCAGGGAAAGAGATTGAGACCATGATTGCGCCAACCATTTATGCTCCAATCAAATCTAGGAAGATATTATGTTTATTTTTCTTCATGTTCAAGTAATCTAGAAACTTCTCTTCTTTATCTCCAAGAAATCCCTCTATATAAATATGGGTCATGTTATTGTATGAACATAAGCAATCCACCATTAATCTTCTCTCTATTGTAATTTTATGTACTCATTTCTTCATTGAGAAATAAAATGGTTGTTAGGTCCGTGAACGTAGGCAAAGTCGAACTACGTTAAATTGGTGTGTTCTTTCCTCTATTTTGTGTTTTTGTTCTCTCTCAAATTTGTGCTACTTGATTTTATTTTATTTTTGGCGTTGTTGAAATAGTTGATAGACTAGATCATTGGGTTTATTTGTTTTTCCGCTGCCCAAATCTCTGATTCTACACTATAGATTGGTATCGGAGCAAGTTGTCCTGTTCAAAGACTTTTTCAGCCATGTCAAATTCCGCAAAGAATAACGGTGGTAGAAGCGCTACAAATTATGGAGTCGCTAGATTTGATGGAAAAGGAGATTTTGGCACATGGAATATGAAGATAGAAGCGGTGTTGAAAAAAGAGAGGACATTTAAGGTTGTCTCAAATCCAGAGAAATTGAAGAAATTAGCACCTGAAGAGATAGAAGAATTGGAAGAGGATGCTCTTACTACCCTCCAACTTAGCCTTTCCAACGAAGTACTTAGAGAGTTTTATCATGTGAAAACTACTAAGGAATTGTGGGATGCTCTTCAGAGAAAATTCTACGACAAGTCTCTCACCAACCACATCATCTTACAACAACAACTTTATTCTTTCAAAATGAGGCCCAGAAGAGATGTATTTTCTCATATAGATGCCCTCAATACACTTTTCATGAATCTTCGTGCAGCTGATGTAAAGATTGAGGATGAGGCGCATGCTATTATTCTATTATGTTCTTTACCTGTAGAGTATAACACTTTTGTTAACTATATGATCTACGGACGTTCGTTTATTTGCTTAGAGGATGTGAAGACAAATTTTGCATAATGAGACGTGGAGAGGAAAGTTAGCAAGCATGAGCATAGAGAATGATTCTGAAAGCCTTGTTGCACAGAGAGAAAGAAGTAAAAGTAGACCTAAATATGGTGGAGGTAGAGCTAAGTCAAGATCTTAGTAAACAGAAGCTCAAAAGGGAGTTTTTCATCATTGCAGAAAACCTAGACATTATATTGCAAGTTGCCCCAAGTTAGAGAATAAAAACAAAGATGTTCTCTAGAAGGCTTCATCATCTATAGTGGAGACATCAAATTCAAATAATGATCCTGGCATTTTTACAGCTTATGCCTCCCCTATGAAGAGTACTCTGTGGATTATTGATTAGGGAGCATCCTATCACATACACTTGATAGGCACTCTTTTTTCACTTACCGTCAGCTTGATGGAGAAGAGGTTCTCATGGGAAATAATGCTTCTTGTCGCATGAGTGATATTGGAACAGTAAAAATCAGGATGTTTGATGGTGTTGTTTGTACTTTATGTGATGTCCGGCATGTGCTTGATTTAAGGGCAGTTTGATCTTCATTGGAGCATTGTGCAATTTTGGCTTAAAGTGTGTGATAGAAAAAGATTCATTAAAAATTACAAATGGCTCATTGATAGTAATGAAAGGGGTAAAAGCTGGAAATCTATATTTGTTGAAGGGTACAACTGTTGTTGCACGGACTGCTTCGGTAATTGATTTAGTTGATTTCAATTCTACCAGATTGAGGCATTTTCGTACAGGTTACATTGGAGAGTGCAATTTAGAAGTATTGAGAAAGTGAGGCTTGATTGACGGTGTTCATCATTCAAAACATGACTTTTGTGAAGGATGTGTACTTGGAAAGAAGATATATGTTGTAACAACTCGTATTTTTCGATAACATGTTAAAACGAGAATCAAGGCAGAATTTAATTTTAAATTCTGAATCAAGTAAAACGGGCTATGCCATTGCATTCGTCTCGGAAAAATACGCGAAATAGAGTCTGAGTTTTCGAAAATCGGAGTCCGTATGACCCGGTTAAGGCCCAAAGAAGTTTTCGGGAAATTTGAATTTTCGAAACATGCAGAAATGGGGCCAGGCGGGAAAATTCCCGCCCAGACAAGTCGACAGGCATGTCGACAGGGCTGTCGACTTGCCCTATCGGCTGATTCTGATCTGGTGCACCTATTTTCTATCTAGGCTAGGTTTTTGGGCCTGGTTTGAAATCTGACGGTTCAGGTTGGTCCTAGGGTTAATCTAAGGACCTAAAACTATCCTAATCTCTATAAAAAGACCCTAAACCTACCCCTAAACCCTCATTATTCACTCATGTAACTAAACTATGGCCAAATTTCGACTCTCATGGCCTCCATCTCAAATCCCTAGAGCCTATGCATTCAAATCGGGTTCAAATCAAAAGGTGCAAGCTTGCTACACCAAATAGAGGCCAAATCAACGTTGCTATGCGAGTTCCATGACGATTCTTCAACAAAGGAGGCACCTTTCTTAGCCAAGATGATTCATGCTTCTTTCCCTAGGCCTAACTATGTAAGTTCTAGCTACTTTTAGATGGAAACGGTAGTTTTGATAATGACATGGGATAAAATGAGGCTAAACATGATTATGCGAACCTATATGAACCTTACCTTGCCTCTTGTGTTCATGTTTATGATTTTAGGCCATGTGAGTGACTTAATCATGCCTCTCATGCTATGCATAACCTAGTTTAACTTGCAAGTTTGGATCTTTATACATGAAATGCTAGCATGAACCTTTAGGAACCACTTTACTTGTGAAACATTGGCTAAGACAAGATTTTGGGGCTTATGCATGTTTATGAACCCAAACCCCTTATGCTAACATGCAAGTTTGTGGCCAAACCCTTTATGAGATTATGCATGCTCGTGGCCAATCCCCTCTTTTAAGTTGTGCATGTTTATGGCCAAACCCTTTTTGATAATATGCATGTTTGTGGCCAAATTACCTTATGACACTATGCATGTTTATGGCCAATCCCTTTATGATGTTATGCATGTGGAAGCCAAGCCCTTTTTGGCATCATGCATGTTTTTGAGACCAATATGTGACATAGTATCCTTACTATGTTGACTCGCTTTGCTTGCGTTGGGAAAACACGATTTTGGGTAGTTAGATAAACATGAACATGTCGTGAAATCTTAACTTGATTATGACATATGTTTATACTTGAAAATATGACTTGAAAGATAACATGGAAGTTGGCATGTAAGTATGCATAAAAACATGAGCTTGGGAATTTACCTATTAAGTTAGGTCTACCCTTTGGGAATTTACCTATTAAGTTAGGTCTACCCAAATGCTTGAAAACTTGTAACATGTTTTGGAAACATGATGAACTTAGATAATATGAGTGTGGCCAACTCGAGGTTGGGTTGAGTTTGCAACGTAAAACTACCCGGAACCAACCGGCCTAACTAGTAGTTGCAAACAATAGGACCCAATGTGAGAAGTTGGTCATGTCGCGCTTAAGACCCGAGGTTAGACTAGGTTGTGGTGTAAATCTACCCGGACCCGCCCGGCTTAACTAGTAACCACAACAAGGTCTAATGTGAGAGGTTAAGAGTGCATTAATTAAATTAATGCCACATGATAAGGTTAAGTAAATTTGACTAATAACACTTAACCGATATGACACGAATTGGTAGGTTAAGTGGGACCGGGCTTGATTTCCTTAATGACACTTAACCATGCAAGATGATTAGGAGATGGGGTTAAGTAATTTACACTTAACTAATCCGACTGGGTAATTAGATGAGGTTAAGTAATTAAGACTTAACTAACCTAACCACGGTAATTAGATGGGGTTAAGCAATCCACACTTAACTAATCTAAACACGGTAATTCGACGGGGTTAAGTTAAACACTTAACCAATTTAAACTTGGTAGTTCAATGAGGTTAAGTAACCAATACTTAACCAACTTAACGTGATAATTTAATGGGGTTAAGCAACTTATACTTAACCAATTATACATGAAGATTTGATGTGGTTAAGTGACCTAAACTTAACCAATCTAACTCGTTAATTTGATGTGGTTAAGTGAACTAAACTTAACCAACCTAACTCGTTAATTGGATGTGGTTAAGTGACCTAAACTTAACCAATCTAACTCGTTAATTTGATGAGGTTAAGTTAACCTATACTTAACCAATCTAACGTGAAAACATGATAAGGCTAAGTCACGAATCACTTGAATACACTTGACCGATTTGACTCGGTAATTTGACAAGGTCAAGTTAATTTATATAATTAACCAATCTAAAATGATAATTAGACGAGGTTAAGTTATGGATTGCTTAATATACTTAGCCAACTTGACACATGGTTTGTAGGGTTAGGTCTTGGACTTGGATACTTAGCCAATTTTGACATGGTTTGTAGACGGGCTAAGTTATGAACTTAAGTGACACCTAACCCATTAGATAAACCCTAATTCGGAGGATTAGGTAAATAACCATAGTTAACAAGGATTATGGAAATAAGGCTAAGTGGTAAACCTTAGTTAAGGGAAACTAAGTAATAATCCTTAGCCAAGGAAATGTGGACCACCTCTTAGATAGATGAGTAACCCGATACGGTAGGTCATCGTTTAAGTATACGTGTAGGAACAGGCTATCTGATTTAGATAAAGGCTCCAGCGAACTGGGTAACGAAGCAGCGGCTTCGGGGAACGTGAGGATATTCTTGGTATCCCTCTGTGAGGTCGTAGATGATCATCCTGGGCTCACAAGAGGTTAAGGTCTGCGTTAGAAGAACCAAGAGTATGCCTTGGTTGCTATACGAGCGACCTAAAGACTGGGATGGATAGCAGTGAGTCAACGAATACATGATAGTGCCCTAGATAGCAAGTTCGTCGATCATCTACCATCTTGAGTCAAGCGTGTACGTACGGAAAGGCAGGGAACACCCAACAGACCATAATTGCTATCTAATTATGGGTGAGGTAGGCCGTAGGATGTGGGCTGGCCGGAGTGTAGTTCTCATGCAAGATTGTCTCTTGTGTTGCCTTTCACTAGTTGAGGGAGGGGTCTCGTGGGACCATAGCCACGTGTAGAAAAGCAGACCTTAGTATCTGCATCGGCAGATAAATCTAAAGCTCCCGACCGAGTCCTGTATTTCTTGTTTTGCCCTGTGACAGGACTCGGATGGCACGATGTGATACATGTGCATACAGTTATAGAAAAACGATTCACGATGAATGCGTGGGAAAAAGGGCGCGGTTGAGGGTTAGCGTAATCCCTAGTGGCCTAGGTGGTTTAACCCAAAACCGAAATACGAAAGCGTGCAATAGGTAAGCGTAATCCCTAGTGGTGCTAGGTGGCGTAAGTCCTAGTAGTTCAAACGATGATTCATAGGGAAGAGCCTAGCTAGAACAAGGGCGACAGTCCAAACGATTTCAAGGATAATACGACATGAGGAAGCCCGTACGAGTTACGGCAAAGGACTGAACTTATATACATGGAAAGAAACATATGATTTGAGTAACCTATATATGCGATATATTGGGTTGACATGGACCATTACACGACTTTGAGTAAGGGACATTCATGGTTAACACATAACAAGGCTGGGATACTAGTACGGAGGGTGCAGAGCAAATATACATGTTAGGACTAGGAAGAATATACATAATAGATACCGTGGGATGTTAGACGGGGCAGATACCTTGGGATAATGTACTCGATAGAAATCTGACGATGTGATACCTTGACTTATCATAACACCGTAGTTTATCATGATACCTTAGTTTACCTTGCCACAGTAGTTCAACCGGCTACCCTGGTTTAGTTTATCTATCTTGTAGTTATCCTTATGTTTACTTTCAGTTTATGCATGTCATGTTACCTTTACTTGTTTTTATACTGGAAGTAGATAGGACTTACTCAGTCTTTTTGACTGACCCGTTTTGTTTCGCCTCTTTTCTTCCGTTTCCCCCCCCCCTCCAGGTTACAGGGAGGAAACAATGCTGTTTAGTTCGGACTTCTTCTGCTTGAAGGTCATCATGGATGGCTTGGACTTTTCTTGGCTATGGCTACTTTACTATTTTATTTGGGGAATAAATTATGAAAAAGTCTTTATGCTTCTTTACTATTGCAAGACAGGTTTTAATGTACTCTGATGTAAAAGGCTTTAGACCTTAATTATTAATGTTTATGAAAGTTCGATTTTACTTCCGCTATTTTATATGTTCTGTCTTGTGATATTTCTGTGCATGTTTACCTTGATAATGCTTCACCAAACCTAGTGCATTCCCTTTGTGAGTGACCCTAGCGGAGGTGGGGTGTTACATTTGGTATCAGAGCAGAAGGTTACCAGACTGGGCAAAAGTTTTTAAAGACCTTCTGAAAACTATTTGAAAATCATTTATAAAGAAGCATTTTTCAAGAAAGTTTTCTTTTAAAAAGAAAAGGCTATTCCCCAAAGGCCATTAACATTATCCTTGATTGAATCTCTTTTCCTTTCTTTCCTCCATCTGTAGTCACAGTGGTTTTGACTGCGACTAGTCTTTCTAGCTGCGTAAGTGTTTCCCGTACGATGGAGGTGGTTCTCGAGAGACCGTTGCAGAGTTATGCATGAAAGGATAGTAAGAACAAGGATAAAGGATACGAGCTCAGGGATAAGCAACATGTTGGTATGGCTGAGTCCTAAAAGGAGGGAGAAAGATGAACAATGAAACCCATGACGAGAGAGTACCTTTGGCATGGTGAAACGGGACGGATAGTTAAGTATCATGGAACAGGGACAAGATCATTCGGAGGGCAATAGTATGCTCTCATTTCTAGGGTACCTCAGAAGGAGGGTAACGATCTTGTTAAAGGTTTAGCTTTTCTTCTCTATCATCCCGTCGGGACTTTGTTTGGATCACCGCATCTTTTAAGTCCCCTTCGATAGTTGAGTCTCTGCACCTTAGTACTAGCGTAGTAGAGGATCCCGCTTTTGTCTCAAGTCCTATTGGAAGATCGGTCCATTTACTCATGACTTGTTTGGATTTGGGAATGTCTATGCCAAGTGTTGAGTTTGGAAATAATGCTTATGTTTATAAGCTATGGATGGATTCTAGGGATGAAGTGGTTATCCAGTAAGGGGTGCCACTCTCGGTTTTGATAGGAGGGTAGTTAGACTCTTGACTAGCCTTGGTAATACCCTCGAAGTCTCGTGTAACCTTTTGGGTTCGGTCATGGTTAGTTACTTAGAATCCCTTGATGCCTTTATGGGAAATTGGAAGCCCAATCGAGTGGTGTTCGCCGATAAGACGGATGATTTATTTCACTTATGCATGGGTTATAGAAGTCACCTTAGTAAGTGCGCTTGATAACTTGGATTGGCATCGGAAAACGAGATCCAGAATTCACTAGTGAATTTTGGAGAGCTTGCATGAGTACGCAGATATGTTTGAGCCAAGCATACTAGGGAAAGAATAAGTGAAACGAGAGGCGACGAAGAAATGAGTTCCAGCTCATGTTATGGAAACAGGAAATAAGAAGCTACGAAATCGCGAAGTTAAAGGACGGTCAAGGCACAATGGAATTGAGCTCAAGGAAATACGACTTTGATGGTCAAAGACTAGATACGCGCATGATATCTCTTTTTGAGAGTATATCCTTGATCCCTGTTTTCTGTAGAGCTTACTTGTAGGCTATCTTTTGTGGACATCCTCTCGGTCCTATTCTCCGTTACAAACCCTGTAAGGAGTTTGTCCTGTTTATCTTCTCGACCCTGTTTCAGGGAATTCTAGGTAGAACCCTATGGATGTAAACATGTATTTGAAACATGTTATGATTGATATGGTTGCAAGTGGTTGCAAGTGGTTGCTCGTGGATGCGCGAATACACATTAGATACTAGCTCGACTCGGTCACATTTCATATTGCATATGCACGAGTATTTATACTTGTTTATGGATGAAATCGAATGTATTATCATGCAGTTGTTGCATATGAATGAATGATTGTGCACGCATATAGTATCTATATGACTAGGACTATTTGCATACATGTTGGATTCATGGCACTATACATATTTTGCATTAGAAGATTATTCAGGCCTGATCATTAGCATTAGCTAAGGAACATGTACACACACGTTTTGCATATATTCATATAGCATTAGAAATCATCTAAGGACAATGGTTGCTTGTGGATGATGTTTTGAGTAGATGGATGATGGATGGTAGGATATGTTCTTCCTAACTTGGAGATTTCGGGGACGAAATCCTAAAAGGTGGGGAGAATGTAACAACTCGTATTTTTCGATAACATGTTAAAACGAGAATCAAGGCAGAATTTAATTTTAAATTCTAAATCAAGTAAAACGGGCTATGCCATTGCGTTCGTCTCGGAAAAATACGCGAAATAGAGTCCGAGTTTTCGAAAATCGGAGTCCGTATGACCCGGTTAAGGCCCAAAGAAGTTTTCGGGAAATTTGAATTTTCGAAACATGCAGAAATGGGGCCAGGCGGGAAAATTCCCGGCCAGACAAGTCGACAGGCATGTCGACAGGCATGTCGACAGGCATGTCGACAGGGCTGTCGACTTGCCCTGTCGGCTGATTCTGATCTGGTGCACCTATTTTCTATCTAGGCTAGGTTTTTGGGCCTGGTTTGAAATCTGACGGTTCAGGTTGGTCCTAGGGTTAATCTAAGGGCCTAAAACTATCCTAATCTCTATAAAAAGACCCTAAACCTACCCCTAAACCCTCATTATTCACTCATGTAACTAAACTATGGCCAAATTTCTACTCTCATGGCCTCCATCTCAAATCCCTAGAGCCTATGCATTCAAATCGGGTTCAAATCAAAAGGTGCAAGCTTGCTACACCAAATAGAGGCCAAATCAACGTTGCTATGCGAGTTCCATGACGATTCTTCAACAAAGGAGGCACCTTTCTTAGCCAAGATGATTCATGCTTCTTTCCCTAGGCCTAACTATGTAAGTTCTAGCTACTTTTAGATGGAAACGGTAGTTTTGATAATGACATGGGATAAAATGAGGCTAAACATGATTATGCGAACCTATATGAACCTTACCTTGCCTCTTGTGTTCATGTTTATGATTTTAGGCCATGTGAGTGACTTAATCATGCCTCTCATGCTATGCATAACCTAGTTTAACTTGCAAGTTTGGATCTTTATACATGAAATGCTAGCATGAACCTTTAGGAACCACTTTACTTGTGAAACATTGGCTAAGACAAGATTTTGGGGCTTATGCATGTTTATGAACCCAAACCCCTTATGCTAACATGCAAGTTTGTGGCCAAACCCTTTATGAGATTATGCATGCTCGTGGCCAATCCCCTCTTTTAAGTTGTGCATGTTTATGGCCAAACCCTTTTTGATAATATGCATGTTTGTGGCCAAATTACCTTATGACACTATGCATGTTTATGGCCAATCCCTTTATGATGTTATGCATGTGGAAGCCAAGCCCTTTTTGGCATCATGCATGTTTTTGAGACCAATATGTGACATAGTATCCTTACTATGTTGACTCGCTTTGCTTGCGTTGGGAAAACACGATTTTGGGTAGTTAGATAAACATGAACATGTCGTGAAATCTTAACTTGATTATGACATATGTTTATACTTGAAAATATGACTTGAAAGATAACATGGAAGTTGACATGTAAGTATGCATAAAAACATGAGCTTGGGAATTTACCTATTAAGTTAGGTCTACCCTTTGGGAATTTACCTATTAAGTTAGGTCTACCCAAATGCTTGAAAACTTGTAACATGTTTTGGAAACATGATGAACTTAGATAATATGAGTGTGGCCAACTCGAGGTTGGGTTGAGTTTGCAACGTAAAACTACCCGGAACCGACCGGCCTAACTAGTAGTTGCAAACAATAGGACCCAATGTGAGAAGTTGGTCATGTCGCGCTTAAGACCCGAGGTTAGACTAGGTTGTGGTGTAAATCTACCCGGACCCGCCCGGCTTAACTAGTAACCACAACAAGGTCTAATGTGAGAGGCTAAGAGTGCATTAATTAAATTAATGCCACATGATAAGGTTAAGTAAATTTGACTAATAACACTTAACCGATATGACACGAATGGGTAGGTTAAGTGGGACCGGGCTTGATTTCCTTAATGACACTTAACCATGCAAGATGATTAGGAGATGGGGTTAAGTAATTTACACTTAACTAATCCGACTGGGTAATTAGATGAGGTTAAGTAATTAAGACTTAACTAACCTAACCACGGTAATTAGATGGGGTTAAGCAATCCACACTTAACTAATCTAAACACGGTAATTCGACGGGGTTAAGTTAAACACTTAACCAATTTAAACTTGGTAGTTCAATGAGGTTAAGTAACTAATACTTAACCAACTTAACGTGATAATTTAATGGGGTTAAGCAACTTATACTTAACCAATTATACATGAAGATTTGATGTGGTTAAGTGACCTAAACTTAACCAATCTAACTCGTTAATTTGATGTGGTTAAGTGAACTAAACTTAACCAACCTAACTCGTTAATTGGATGTGGTTAAGTGACCTAAACTTAACCAATCTAACTCGTTAATTTGATGAGGTTAAGTTAACCTATACTTAACCAATCTAACGTGAAAACATGATAAGGCTAAGTCACGAATCACTTGAATACGCTTGACCGATTTGACTCGGTAATTTGACAAGGTCAAGTTAATTTATATAATTAACCAATCTAAAATGATAATTAGACGAGGTTAAGTTATGGATTGCTTAATATACTTAGCCAACTTGACACATGGTTTGTAGGGTTAGGTCTTGGACTTGGATACTTAGCCAATTTTGACATGGTTTGTAGACGGGCTAAATTATGAACTTAAGTGACACCTAACCCATTAGATAAACCCTAATTTGGAGGATTAGGTAAATAACCATAGTTAACAAGGATTATGGAAATAAGGCTAAGTGGTAAACCTTAGTTAAGGGAAACTAAGTAATAATCCTTAGCCAAGGAAATGTGGACCACCTCTTAGATAGATGAGTAACCCGATACGGTAGGTCATCGTTTAAGTATACGTGTAGGAACAGGCTATCTGATTTAGATAAAGGCTCCAGCGAACTGGGTAACGAAGCAGCGGCTTCGGGGAACGTGAGGATATTCTTGGTATCCCTCTGTGAGGTCGCAGATGATCATCCTGGGCTCACAAGAGGTTAAGGTCTGCGTTAGAAGAACCAAGAGTATGCCTTGGTTGCTATACGAGCGACCTAAAGACTGGGATGGATAGCAGTGAGTCAACGAATACATGATAGTGCCCTAGATAGCAAGTTCGTCGATCATCTACCATCTTGAGTCAAGCGTGTACGTACGGAAAGGCAGGGAACACCCAACAGACCATAATTGCTATCTAATTATGGGTGAGGTAGGCCGTAGGATGTGGGCTGGCCGGAGTGTAGTTCTCAAGCAAGATTGTCTCTTGTGTTGACTTTCACTAGTTGAGGGAGGGGTCTCGTGGGACCATAGCCACGTGTAGAAAAGCAGACCTTAGTATCTGCATCGGCAGATAAATCTAAAGCTCCCGACCGAGTCCTGTATTTCTTGTTTTGCCCTGTGACAGGACTCGGATGGCACGATGTGATACATGTGCATACAGTTATAGAAAAACGATTCACGATGAATGCGTGGGAAAAAGGGCGCGGTTGAGGGTTAGCGTAATCCCTAGTGGCCTAGGTGGTTTAACCCAAAACCGAAATACGAAAGCGTGCAATAGGTAAGCGTAATCCCTAGTGGTGCTAGGTGGCGTAAGTCCTAGTAGTTCAAACGATGATTCATAGGGAAGAGCCTAGCTAGAACAAGGGCGACAGTCCAAACGATTTCAAGGATAATACGACATGAGGAAGCGCGTACGAGGTACGGCAAAGGACCGAACTTATATACATGGAAAGAAACATATGATTTGAGTAACCTATATATGCGATATATTGGGTTGACATGGACCATTACACGACTTTGAGTAAGGGACATTCATGGTTAACACATAACAAGGCTGGGATACTAGTACGGAGGGTGAAGAGCAAATATACATGTTAGGACTAGGAAGAATATACATAATAGATACCGTGGGATGTTAGACGGGGCAGATACCTTGGGATAATGTACTCGATAGAAATCTGACGATGTGATACCTTGACTTATCATAACACCGTAGTTTATCATGATACCTTAGTTTACCTTGCCACAGTAGTTCAACCGGCTACCCTGGTTTAGTTTATCTATCTTGTAGTTATCCTTATGTTTACTTTCAGTTTATGCATGTCATGTTACCTTTACCTGTTTTTATACTGGAAGTAGATAGGACTTACTCAGTCTTTTTGACTGACCCGTTTTGTTTTGCCTCTTTTCTTCCGTTTCCCCCCCCCTCCAGGTTACAGGGAGGAAACAATGCTGTTTAGTTCGGACTTCTTTTGCTTGAAGGTCATCATGGATGGCTTGGACTTTTCTTGGCTATGGCTACTTTACTGTTTTATTTGGGGAATAAATTATGAAAAAGTCTTTATGCTTCTTTACTATTGCAAGACAGGTTTTAATGTACTCTGATGTAAAAGGCTTTAGACCTTAATTATTAATGTTTATGAAAGTTCGATTTTACTTCCGCTATTTTATATGTTCTGTCTTGTGATATTTCTGTGCATGTTTACCTTGATAATGCTTCACCAAACCTAGTGCATTCCCTTTGTGAGTGACCCTAGCGGAGGTGGGGTGTTACATATGTTTCTTTTGGCATTGCAGAGCATAAGTCTAAAGATGTTTTAGAGTATGTTCATACTGACGTTTGGGGCCCCGCACCATGCCTATCTTATGGAGGAGCCAGGTATTTTATTTCATTTGTTGATGATTTTTCTAGAAAAGTATGGGTTTACTTTATGAAGTCTAAAGATGAAACTTTTGATAGATTACAAATTTGGAAATCTCTTGTTGACAAGCAGTCTGGAAAGCAAGTGAAGGTTCTTCGTTCAGATAATGGTGGTGAATTCGCTTCTCAAAAATTCATCAAATTTTGTGAGTTTGAGGGAATCGAAAGACACCACACCAGGAGACCCTCAGTCAAATGGGGTTACAGAGAGAATGAATCGGACTTTGTTGGAAAGAACTCGTTGCTTGTGGCGAACTACGGGATTAAATAAGAGATTTTGGGCAGAAGCATTATCTACAGCGGTTTTCCTTATCAACCGCACACCTTCTACCGTCATAGATATGAAGATTCCTGAAGAAGTGTGGAAGGGAAAGCCTATATCATATTCCTTTCTCAGAGTGTTTGGTTGTCTAGCTTATGTGCATGAGAGCAAAGGGAAGTTGGATCCAAGATCGCACAAGTGTATTTTTCTTGGCTATAAGAAAAGAATTAAAGGTTATAGAATGTGGTGTCCTACTACCCAGAAGATTGTTACTAGCAGGCATGTTACATTTGATGAGAAGGCTATGTTGAAGGTGGAGCCTTCTTCTTCAATTAATGATGATGTTGAGAGGACAAATTCAGAATACCAAACACAAGGCAGATCATCAGACTTCCATACGAGTAAAAATGGTGATTCCGATGACACCGTGGTTGATAGGGAAGAGACAGAAGATCAATCTCAAGGTGGAGCTCAAATTCAAACTCGACCAACGAGGCAGAAGAAAAGATCTACATGGCCTGATGATTTTGTGAGATTAAGCATTGAAGATATTGACTTTGATGACATGGCAGCTTATGCATTAAGCATATTTCATGATGAACCAAGAGACTACAGAGATGCCATTAGTTCAGTTGATAGCTCTAGTTGGCTAGTAGCAATGGAGGAGGAGATTGAGTTTTTGCACAAAAATAACACCTGGGATTTAGTGCCACTTCCTTCCGACAAGAGAGCAATTGGATGTAAATGGTATAAGGTGAAAGCTGGTGGCAATGGTGACTTGAGGTACAAAGCAAGATCAGTGGCGAAGGGTTATGTTCAGAAGAAAGATGTCGAGTTTTATGATATTTTTTCTTCAGTTGTTAGACACACTTCCATTAGCATTCTTTTGGCATTGGTTGCTCACTTCGACATGGAGTTGGAATAACTAGATGTCAAGACATCATTCTTGCATGGTGATCTTGAGGAGGACATTTACCGACAGTAGCCAGAGGGGTTCATTGATAGCAACAGGCCAGGTCATGTTTGTAAACTTAACAAATCTCTTAATGGCTTAAAACAGCCTCCTAGACAGTGGTATTAGAAATTTGATAAGTTTATGATCTCACATGGTTACTCTAGAAGCTTTAAGGACCAATGTGTCTATTTTAAAAATGTAATGATGGCATCATCTATTCGTTACTTTATGTTGATGATATGTTGATAGCTTCTAAGAGCATGTCTAAAATTTTGGAGTTGAAGATGGAGCTCAGTAAGGAATTTGAGATGAAAGATGTGGGAAGTGCACAGAGAATTTTTAGGATGGAGATTCGGAGGGATAGAAAGAAAAGAGTTTTGAGGCTCACTCAAACTCAATACATCAAGAAATTTCTATCTTGATTCGGTATGGAGAATGCTAAACCGGTGGCTACTCCATAAGGCTTTCAATTCAAGCTATCCTGAGATATGCATCCCACATTGGATGAAGACAAAAGGGATATGTGTAATATACCTTATTCTAGTGTTGTTGGTAGTCTCATGTATGTAATGGTGTGCACGAGACCAGATTTGACCCATGCAGTTGGTGTTGTCAATCGATATATGTCTAACCCAAGTAAAGAGCATTGGCAAGTAGTGAAGTGGATACTCAGATATCTTTGTGGCACTTCGTCAGTTGGCTTGGTATATGGTGGAGTAGATGGAGACATCTCTCTTAGAGGATACTGCGATTCAGATTATGCTGAGGATAGAGATGGACGAAAGTCGGTGTTGGGCCATATTTTTACACTTGGCATAGGCTCGATTTCATAGAGATCAAAGTAGCAGTCTATCGTAACTTTTTCGACTACTGAAGTAGAGTTAATATCGATTGTGGAAGCAACAAATGAAGGATTATACTTACTTCATTTGTTAGATGATCTTCAATGGCACAGCGGACAGTGGAGCTATTTTCAAACAGTCAGAGTGCGATTCATCTTGTTGAGAATAAAGCTTATAGTTAACGGACGAAGCACATTAATGTTAGAGGTTTCTTTCTTATTCTTGAGGAAGAACGAAGCAAGATCAAATTATTGAAGGTGGGTACTTCAGATAATCCTTCAGGTATGATGACCAAGTCACTTCCAAAGGACAAGTTTGAGCATTGCTCAAACTTGATCAGTTTGCTTCCGGTTACTTGAGCGCCATGTGGCGCTGGGATCAACAACTTTTTTGTTGATTGTTGAAGATGAGATGATGAAGAAAGATTGTCATATATGAATCAAGGTGGAGTGTTGAAATTGATGATTCAAATATTTGTAGAGAAGGAAAGAAATTGATTGATTGTCAATCAATTAATTGACTCGTATGTGGAAAAATATAAGAGGAAGTTTTCTTTTTGGAAGAAAAATAACAGGACAATCAATCAACTAATGAAGAATCAATTTACTCAGGGAAAGAGATTGAGACCATGATTGCGCCAACTATTTATGCTCCAATCAAATCAACGAAGATATTATATTTATTTTTCTTCATGTCCAAGTAATCTAGAAACTTCTCTTCTTTAACTCCAAGAAATCCCTCTATATAAATATAGGTCATGTTATTGTATGAACGCAAGCAATCCACCATAAATCTTCTCTCTATTGTAATCTTATGTACTCATTTCTTCATTGAGAAATAAAAAAGTTGTTGGGTCCGTGGACGTAGGCAAAGCCGAACCATGTTAAATTGGTGTGTTCATTCCTCTATTTTCTGTTTTTGTTCTCTTTATAATTTGTGTCATATAATTTTATTTTATTTTTGGCACTGTTGAAATAGTTGACAGACTAGATAATTGGGTTTATTTGTTTCTCTGCTGCCTAAATATCTGATTCTGCACTATAATATTTTTCAACGCATGGGACAACATTTGCATGCATTTTGTTCCAACTATGTATGCAATGCATGTTCTCATTTTTTTTAAACCTTTAAATGCATGACACAAAACATAAAAACTGTTTTCAAGTTGAGGCATGCAACACATGCGTGGAAAAGGCTAACGTTGACTAAACGCAATGGGCAAATTTGCTCCAAATTACACTACAGGGAGGTTGAAGGTGATGCATGCCTTATTCCCTTTTTCTCTCTCTTGTTTTTTAACAAAACAAAAGATTTTTTTCTTTCTAAAAAATCTAAAGCATGCAAGGATGGAATGGACATACTAAATTTGTTACAAAAGCATGCACAAAGGGACATATTCACTGGTTTCAAATTGCCTGTTGCATGCAGCATGCGTGGAACCAAACATATGTTACACATTTGTTTTGGACAAAATGAAACAAAATATATATGTTAAAGGATAAATGCATGCAAAGCATGCATGAAAGGAAAAATGGAAGCTAGTGGGAACATGCAACTCAACTAACGTATGGGACATATGTGATTCTTTTGTCTAATTTAATCAATGAAAATATGCGAAACGCAAAACGGTTAATAATAATAAAATAAAATATAGTAAATACGTTAAATGTCTGTGTGTGTGTGTGTCTATATATATATATTCATATCCATCCGAATCTACGTAAATAACGCAAATATAAATATATTATTATAATAAATGTTTGTTATTGTTGTATGTTAGAATAGTTTCCATTTATGTGGAAATGTATATGGAAATATAATTCATAATAAACGGAAATAGGTTTATGACCACTGTAGCAATAAATGAATTTGATTTGTTATAAATAAGGTCATAAATAAAATAAGGTATGATATAACCAATTTTGATTGGGGAAATGAATTTAATATGATAAACATGCCAAATATTTACAATCTAAATTGTGTTAGGAATAGGAATCTTAGCTCCAATTAGGGAAGTATATAAATAATACCTGTAAACACACACATACACACACACACAAATATATATATATATGTATATGTATATATGTATGTATGTATGTATGCAAACAAGAATTAAATCGAATTATAGTAATATAGAAAAGTTTAAGGAGCTAAATAAATATATTAGAACTTAAAATCGGACTAATATAAATAGGAAATCAAATGCCTTAGAAAACTACGGTCGTTAGTGTCATAAATTACATTTAATAGGTTAATTGATGCCTTAGGAAATATGACTGTTAGGGTCATTAGTGGTAGGTAATTAATTAATAATAATAAAAGGAATAGAAAAGAGGCTTAATGTGGATTAATTAGCGTAGTAAATACTAAGTCCAACAAGTAAACAAATATACAAATTCCTAAGATAGGAAGTTATAAATTTCTAGCTAGAATTATTATAATTTGAAATGGGAATTAGACTTTGTTGGTTAATGAAGCGAGGTCAGTTGCCTTATTCGATAGAAGTCTGCACTTTCCAACGGTCAGATACATGTTCAACTGATGTGAGATATTATTAACCAAATAAACTTGTGACGATAATTAATCGTGTAGCAAAGATTATTTCCTAAAATATGGTTTATCTCGAGTGTGAGGTATTAAGTGGTTAGAGGACCCGCCTCCCATCCCAAAACAGAGAACCTTAGAAAGGAACTAATTTATAAGCATAATCCTGCTCCGAGATGGAGGTATTAAGTAGTTAGATCCACCTTAAAAAGGTATTAATTAATCGCATAGCTCACCTCCCTTTAATCAAGAAGTATTAAATGGTTATTGGGTATGAACTTTGTAATTTCCATGTTCCGCTTCCTCGAGGTATTAAATGATTGGATTGCGAGTCCGCCTTGGGAGTAGGTATTAAACGAACGCTTCGAACGTACAAAAGGTCTTCCTATCCTGCAGGGAGTATGGAGCGACTAAGGAAATTATCCAATCAGTCTAGCAAGATAGTAACGAGGGGGTCCGCCGAGGGAAGGTCATAAATGATGAGATTTCATCTAACTATCCTATAGATAATAAGTGACTGCTTACTATCTCTTGTCTTATATGAGGCATGGTTATATACGTGAATGATGGAAGCTTCGGATTAGTAGGACCTAGTAGTTAGTGTACTTTAATTTATATTAGGGTAGAATTAAACCACCGTATAATGTATTAAGTGACAAAAAATTCCACCTTAGGCATTAAGTGATCGTAAGTATTTGCCCTTATTTACACTGGTAACGAGATCGTAAGTGGCTATACATAAAATAAGTACCCTATTTATGTGATAGTTAGAAATTAGTTGCTCGTCCCTCAATTGGTTAATGGTGGCTTAAAGGCTTCATACTTATGCGTAAACGTTATATGTCGGTATTATGATAACGCTAGGTGTGAAATATTACTTTGGGTTTGTGGTAAGTTGTCATGCGTAAATTCTAAACGGATTAGATTAGAATTACAAGCCCTTTTAGATGTATGTTTTTGTTTTGACCAAACAGAGTATATTTGTTTATTATAGACAGTGTTATACATTTTCTACTCACCCGGACTTGTTGTTCTGATCACTCCTCAAATCAACCCTCAGGTCATCTCGAGGAAGACAGGATTTAGCAAGTGTTCAAGTTTGGTTTTCGGTACTCGTTCTATCATGCTCGATATCGATGTGGTGATATACTTCACGGTAGTCACCTTAATTGTTATTTGTCATCTTATTTTGTTTCCACTGCGAGTTAGTTCGATTTACTCTAATTGTGCTCATGCTTATTAATTGTAGGTACCATATTTATACTCACCACGCTTGGTATCGATTTTTGTAGAAATTCAAGCTTGAGTAGTGTGAGGTGTTACTTTTAGTATAGGAGCCTAGGTTCAGACGATCAGAGGAACAAAAAAATTCGAATTAGCGAGGGAACATATTCAATTTTCTTTTCTATTTTGCTTTCATCTTTTTTAACTCGACTTTATCTAGTTCAACGATAGGTTAGTCATGGGCATAATTATAGGTTATAAAATAACTAAGAGTTAAAAATATTTCAAGTTCTAGTATTCAGCAAATCCACATTTTTTGAAGAGAACGAGGGTGGCATATGGTGGATTTTGTGGATTTGAGCTTGGTAATTGGACAAAAAGCTAGCTAAAACTTAGATGGCCGCGATTTCTTGTGTTGGTTTTGTTTGCAAATTCCAATCGATGACCTTTTCTTAGTTTTAAATGGAAGATTCACATAAACGTGTCATCATAGTCTGGAATTATAATTATTAGATACTTCGTGCTATGAATTCAGATAATCTTTTGATAGAATTATTCTTTTGAATCCTTTGTCTTAAATTCGGAGGAATTTCAGTTCTTAAAATATTTTTGAAATAAAAAGGGGTTTTGGAAATTTTAAACTACGGTTTTCGAGAATTTTTTTAAATTTATTAGAACTATAAATCTAACCATGTTTTGGATGATTGGTTTTGTATAATAAACAATCTTTTTCGTTAAAAAGAGAGTAAGTTGGGAATGATAAGGAATACGCCTCAGAATTTAAAACTATCATCATATATTCCTTATGATTTTTAATATCCCTCTTCTTGGATGGTTTATGGAAATTAAGATAAATAACCTTTACAAGAATTAAATTCTCGATAATTTAAGATATGTAAGGGTTTTTCCAATTAGTAATATAAACTGTAATATAAATTAATAAATAGATCTATATTATGAGACCCTCAATTTATAAGAACAAAAATTTATTTCGAAAAGTTTTTAAAAAAATCTCTCAGAAAAGATTACAAAAATTTATATTCAGCTTGGGGTATTTGATTTCGCAAAATCATTTGGTTTGATTGACAACTAAGTAAAGGGAAAATCAATTTTATTTTATGTTGGATTTCTAGTTGAGCTTTCTTTCCAAGAATTTGTTGTTGGTTGATCGCAACCTTTTGTTGAGACTTCCTTGAATATTTGGAGACAATTCGGAGTTTGACTACGGTCTATGATACCACAGTGATGAGGACAAGTATTTTTCGAATTCACATCAAATTTGAAAAGATGACGCGTGACGATTAATATTTTAATCCGCCCCTATATGGCTAAGTTTCAACCTTTGTTCAAAGCCTGTTTAATAGTCGACCCTTTAGCGTTATACCTGAAGTGGTCAACTAATTGATGAGTTTTGGTACACCCTTAACCTAGGATTCAACAATAAAAGTTAGAATCAAATTTCCCTCCTTAAACCTCTTTCTTTTTTCCTTCTTTCCACATCCACCCGAGCCATATCTCTATTCTTCTTCTCTTTCTTGGTTGATGCCTCATCTCTTCCTTTTCCGTATTGCTTTGCATTAAATCTCATCCCACTAGTACTCCAAGATCTAAACTCAATTTTTTCTCTCTGATAATTTCTTAGACCATAATACCCACTTGCATTATTGGATCTTTCTCTTGCCATTCAAGTCTCATTCTTTGGGAGAAAGGCCATTTGGCTAGATTGGACTGAGCATAGGGTTACTTTGCTTTAGGGCTAACAAAATTAGTCGTAGTAGTTGGACTTGCACCGGTCCTTTGATTCCAAATTTTAAGTAGGGTCGTTGTATGTGTTGCATCCTCCTTTGCCATATGTTGTTAGAATAGATTTTAATGAAGGCAATCATCGTTTTGGAGGTGAAGGTTGAGCTTCCTTTAAATGGTTTTTTGAGGAGAATCTCATTGGAATTCCTAGAGGCATCCGTGCTATATGAAGAGTTGAATTGTCCTTGGTTAGACAAGGTTACGAGATTTTTCAGCAGATCTCTTTTTCCAAATGTCGGTTTTTGAGTTTAAAAATCTAGGTTCGAATTGCCCATATTGATATGCGATTCATTTAGCACATTATTCCAAAATTGGGACGTTGCGACTAGATTTGTCTTATAATGCGGGAATCAATATTTTCTTTGATCCATGCTGTAACCATTATTTAGTATGCATCATATTTGATCTAGCTTATTGTCCTTGCGTGCTGTTTCAGGGAGTTGTTTTCTATATTTTCACCTATCTATCTTTTTCTTTAGGCAATGTTAGATGAATCTCCATGTATACAAGTTTTGTGGTGGATTTATTTTGTCATCGCTAATTCTCTCTTAGAGGAGGTTGTGATGTGAGAACTCCTACAAGACTGGCAATACTTACAACACGAGGTTGAACATTTTGCACTAGGATATGACTACTCAAAGGTCATGGAAATGGTTTGAGCTCTAACCGCGAAGAAAATTGTCCTATTATTTATAGGCATTGTTTTTGTGTTGTTGTTTGCTATTGTATTATTCGTTTTCTTTTTCCAGCAATCTTCTCTTGGCTTTATATTTGTCTGTGCTTGTATCTGCTAGAGCTATCTTTGAAATCGCACGACGATTAATCAGATTCTATGTTTTAAATATTTTATGTCATTTGTGCTTGTCTATTTAAATGAAATCCCATTTTCTTGTCTACTTAACAGTTATCTTAAGAGCTGAAAAGTATAAAGTTCCATAGTAGATAAATTTTGGCAAAGGACAGGTTATTTTTTTCATTGGTTCATCACGGTATATTTATTGTTTGTTGCATATTATTTTTAAGCTAAAATTAATTTTTTAGTTGCTAGTGTGGTTTCGGTTTCCGCATTTTTGCGCGACCGACTTACTTTAATCCTAACATGTGGTTCGAATCGTTTAAATTTCTATAAAATATTTTTTGTAAATGCTATATGAAAAAAAAGTATATTAAAAAAACCTTTTTTCTTTAAAAATTTTATGTTCTTACTTCCCCATAAAATACGATTTATGTATAAACATAGATTTAGGTACAGTGGCTTACGAATATTTAAACAGTTGTTTCATATAAAAATAGATGGTTTATGTATAAACATAGATTTAGGACGTGCTTGGTTCTAACAAAGGCGGGGCATACTCTTCTGCGAGCAGAGGCAGGGCATGCTAATTTTAGATGCACCACTACGACCATTTCTGGTGTGAAATGGAGGCTTACAATTTAGATGCTTTAACCTAGGCCCCTTTGATTTGGGCGTGGAGAAAGACTTACACATCATCCCTCCCCCGGGGGGGATGCCTCGTCCAGACCAATTTGGTGATGACAAAAGATTTAATCCATTTATGGTTCGAACCTTTCTGGGTTTTTTTTAAATCTTCGAAAGGAGGCTTTTCTGTAACCTTGGACACGTTTAATAATCCTTTTCCTAAGGATTTTTTATTGAACTTAATCTAATATTTTCATAAACTCTTGTAATTGGCCTTAGTTGATGAATTTGACGACTGTTTCCTCAACGATTCTATAGCGATTAGTTTCATGTCCATTTATCATGTGATTGTGGAAATAGGATCCTCCTATTTTCCTTTCGTATTTGAGCTTTTTCTTTGTGAGTGGCCAATAGTTGAGTTCGTGTTTGGTTAGGAAGTGAATGTTTTCCATCAAAGTTGTGAGGTAGTATCCCTTAGGTAATCCTGGTGTACGCCCCTCTTCCTGTTGCTGGGGTTTAATCCTTTTGTGACCCAGCCTTTTTGTTGTACCTATACCTTTGTTCCTTCTTCCTAAAATATTCTGAGGTTGGGATGTCACCTTTCCAAACCATTTGTTGGTGAAGCGGTCAATATCATTCATTATTTCTTGTTCAAATACCATTCCTCTGACTTGCTTGTGGAGAGTTCTTCTTAGATGAGAGAAAATGTTGGTATCCTCCAATGTAGAACCACTTTGGTAGGGGTACTAAGGTTTGTCCTACGTAGGAAAGGCTATTATCCCTAGTGTCGGAAGCATATTGTACCTTTTCCCATTTTCTCTTTATTATCCGCAAGGCTTCCATTCTCAGCCTTTGTTCTTCTGTCACTCTTAGGTCAGTGATTTCCGACTTGTTTATTCAAGATCTAGAAGACACTTTTCGGGACCTCTTACCCATAACTTTGCTTCTCTAAAGCCTTAGTCCAGTCCGGGATGGAACAACACAGGTAGATATGTGGAAAGGTTAACCACAAGGTCGGAGGTTCAATCCCTCCTTCTAGCACCAAAGTGTTAACAATATTTTTTGTCAACACCGGAGATAGGTCAATGGGAATGGTCCTAAGGAAAAAGAATTGGTTGTTTAGCCTTCACGAGTTCGGGTTAGATCACCGTTCCTAGGTATCATGGCCTTGGAGTGAAGGATCACTAAACAACCTTTGATAAAGGACTTAACGGATGGTGGAAAGGAATACTGCACCATGTTCATTGAAAGATCTAAGCATGTAGGAAGGTTTTAAGCATATAGGAAGGGGTGTTTCATCCGATCTACGGAAAGGTTTGGACAAGGGTTCATGCATAAGTTGGAAATAGATAGTAAATTGCAGCACCAAAACCTAAGAAATAACAAGATAAACTCACCTGAAAATACTGTAAGTGTAGATCCACTCTTTATTAATCTTCCATTTATTGTACATGAACAGGAAAGAAGAAATCCACCAATCAATCTAATTATTTGGGTTTTAAAGAGAAAGAGTACAAGAATTAGAATGAGAGAGCCCCCTAAAATGAGACCCCTGGGTCTTATTTATAGAGAAATTGGGACCCTTCTGCTATTGGGCCGTTGGGCCAACAAGTACTTCTATCGGCCGCCTTTCTCTTTATCTTCAGTTTCTTTTGGTCTCGGCCGCTTTGAGGTGCGGAGTAGAGTGTCTGGAGTGAAGGTCCCGGCCAGTTGGGGCATCTTTGAGAGTGATATGTGCATGTTGATGCAGTGGCATTCCGGAAGGTATTCGAGCCTCCGAGTGTATGCTCTCGGTTATAAGCTCCCTGATGTAGGCTTCCAATTCTCTTATGAATACTTAGAGAAGCTTGTCCTCAATATGTATGCAGATAGCTGTCGGATCGGAACCACTGTTGGTCTATGTACTAAGCAGACTGGTATGGATAGCCTGTATCCTTTATAGGGTTCCGGTTTGCCTTCTGGGGAGAGTTTCCAGGTATAGCCTAATCTTTCGAAAGGTAACTTCGGGTGAGCTTCCTGTGTTCTATCAGTGTGACCTTTCGGTGTTTATGTAGTAGATGTTTCGGAACTTGGTTCCGGATAATCTTTATGCATCTTAGGCTTGATATCCTTGATGTCTTTTCATCCTCGTGTGTCAATAGTAAGTGGGTTGACACCGACAACCCTTCAACCATTCCCGGTTTCCATTAGTGGAACTCTTTCCTCTATCTTTCTTGGCTTTTGACTTTGATTCACTCTCACTATAGAACCCCCTGCCGGATAGTCTGTGTTAGTATTCCATAGAGTTTTGGCTCCTTTTCCCTAAGAAGGTGTCGATTTATGTGACTTTCGGGCTATCCCTTCGTGCTTGTGTTCATTAGATACCCCTTCGCCGTTAGCTGGTTTCAATGTTAATTTGGGTTGTAACAAATAATAAGAAGAACAAATAATAACTATGTTAATTGCGCAAATACACACACACACATTATTCGTCCAAATCTACGTAAACAACGAAATATATAATATAATAAATGTTTGTGTGTTTGAGTGGCTTCCATTTTTGGAATTATACATGAAAATGTAATCAATATTAAATGGAAACATATATTATGACCATTGTATTCATAAATGGAAATTAATTAGCTATGAATAGGTCCTAAATAAAATAAATGAATGTTGTAGCCACCTTTGATTTTAGGAAAACGAATAATTTGGTAGATGGTTACAATACCTAAATTGGCTAGGATTAGTGTTGTAAACCACAATTAGGAAATTAAATTATAATCGCATTAAGACACTAGATTAAGTCCAACTTGAAGTCTGACTAGAACCGCTCCAGCGAATCCAGCATCCATAAGTGGCCAGGTTAATGTGAAAGCTCTGGTGCATATATATATATATATATATATATATATATATATATATATATACACACACACACACATACATACAACGAATAACAAATTAATAAGTTAATATTAGCAGTGTCTGTTGGGGTACAACAAATATATATTTTGGGACAGATAGCTAAGGATAATTACTATTTTAGGAAATTATGACCGTTAGGTTCATAAGTGACATTAATTATAATCAGTGGTAGTAAATAAATAAAAAGGGGATTAATGGGTGTCGACTGCCGTTTTAAATACTAAGTTCGACAAGGAAGTTATTAAATGAATATGCTTAGATAGGAAGGATACAACTTTCACTATTTTGTTCTAATTAATCTAGAACTGATAATTAAAAGTTAGAATTGAACTTAGTAGGTTAATGATGCGAGGTTAGTTGTCTTATTCGACAGTAGTCTGCATTTTCCAGTAGTCAAATATATGTCCAACTAATGTGAGATATCATTAACCATATGATCGTGATGATAGTCTGTTCACGTAGCGTTGATTATTTCCAAAAAATAAGGTTTATTCCATGAGTGAGGTCTTAAGTAGGGAAAATGGGTCCTCCTCTCGTTTGCAAGGAGAAACCAAATAGGAAATAATTTATAAGCGTAACCTGCTTTGTGTTTATGGTCTTAAGTGGTCAAATCAACCTATAATAAGGTATTAAGTGATCGTGTAGCTCACCTCCCATAAATGGAATCATTAAACTCTAATTGGTACTAGCTTGATTATCTTCACTAATAGTCCTCTTTCTTGGGTCTTGAGTGACTTGGGTAGAGGGGTCCTCCTGGGAATAGGTCCTCTGGTTGGGGGTTTTAAATGGTGTGTGAATCCTACCTAAACCGGGATTTAAACATGTATGGTATGGTCATTTCGTAGGGCAACCTATCCTACGGAAGTATTAAGCGACTACGAGGTTATCCAATAAGGCTAACTAGATAGTAACGAGGGGGCCCTCCATCAGATGGCCGTAAATGGAGTGCTACGTCTACCGAACCTCTCACTTTTGCGGGGCATGGGTTTGTATGAGTGAATGACGGAAGCCTTAACTAGTTGGACCTGTAGCTAGTGTCCTCTCGTCTATATTAGCATTGAATAAACCACCAAGATGTATTAAGTGACAAATAGGTCCACCTAGGGTCTTAAGTGATCAAGAGAATCCACCTTTATCAATGATTTGATAGTGAGACATTAATTGGCTATATGTATACGCATAAATAACTAATGCCTAAACGATGAGCGAATAGTTGAGAGCCAACCTCTTAGTTTTAACAATTAATTAAATGATGGTTTAAAGGCTTCATAAATATACACATAAACATTCGATCTCGGTATTGTTATCATTGGGAATACTACCTCGGGTATGGTAGTTAGAGTCGTGCGTAAATGTTTACAAGATTAGCTTAGAATTACTAGCATTGGTAGGCATATGTCTTTGGCTGAACCAAATGAGATACATTTGTTTATTGTAAACTATATTGTACTCTTCTTGTTCACTAGAACTTTATGTTTTGAATCCCCTCTTCATTACAATCTCCTAGGTTTTCTTGAGAGGGTCTGGTTGTCACAGGTGTCTAAGTTTTGTTTTCTATTTTAGTTCTCCGTCATGCTCGTTATTAACATGGTGACTCACTTTTATAAGGTAGTTACTTGAGTTAATACCAGTCTATCCTATTTTGTTTCCTCTATGAGTTATTTTATAGTACTTTGATTATGCTCATGCTCATTTATTTATTGGTATCAGATTTACACGCTTCATGCTTGGATGTGTTCGAGTTTCGATTTTTGTCGAAAATTGGGCTTAGAAAAGTGTGGGGTGTTATAGAGTTACTCATCCTAGAATTCTACAAGTCCTATCGTTGAGAATGTTTTGTCTTAGCACTAATGAATCATACCACATAAGCTGGGTATAAACCACGGCTATGATACCACGTCGTAACAACCCGACTTTTCGACCCTCGAGAATCGTAACAACTACACAGTGGAACTAAAGGTTCAGCGGAAGAAACCAAAATGCTCCAAATACAGCTTTAGCCTTATCCCATCAAATGCTGCATAAGGTATCTACAAGAATTAACTGCAAAATCTTAACTACTAGGCTGCCTATGTGAAATATTAAAGGCACCCAGAGTTTAGGAAAGGAACAATAAACTTCGAGTCATTCATGGGACTGGTGTGTGAACTTAAGAAAACATAGTTGCTTTGTGTAGAAAATCGTATAGGCTTTTTGAAAAATGAAGCTATCATAAGGTCTCACGCCATATACACAATGAATCACACACATTTGGCGAGGTTTCTCCTTATGATAAACAAAAATGCCTTTGATATATAAAATCTTTTGTATTATTATTAGTGCATAGTGTTAAAAACCTTTCGCAAATAAATGTATTAACCTTATCCATCATTGATACCCTATCCTATCGTGTTGAAGGCTATTTCCTAGAGAAACAAAAACATAAAGGCTCGTGTTGGAAATTGGATGCCAATAATGACCAAGGCCATAGATCTTCCTTATCCAAATGGAACACCTCTAAAGGGATGCCCCTAATAAACACTTGATGAAACTCTATCAATACAAGTTCCGACCACTCTATATGCTAACCTGCTAGATGGAAACTCGAATATGACATTCCCAGTCATCACGGACCATTATTCGTGCGTACTCAATCCATCGTCCACATAAGTAAAATATCTAGGCTTTGTCCCATGATACAAATTTTTAATTAGAAGGGATTGACCATACCCTAATGGGAATAACCTGCATAACCTTGCCGCATTCATCCTGTTTTAGGTAATTACCGGGTTATGAGGCTTGAGGTCTCATTAAACACAAAGTTACGCTTTAAATAAGCAATGCTTTGATCATTTGTTGCTCATAGCACTTCTCATGCCACATTGTCATTTCATGACATACTACTGATAATTAATAACCATATCACCTTTGAACTCGTATGTCTCAAAAAAGGGCGTTAAGCTAAGAGAATAAATTCTCTGCCACCAAACAGAGATATGTTTAGTAAAGAACAATTAATACTTTACAAAACAACAACATCAGACATACATCTATACAAGTTCGTTCTGGGATTGAATGAAACTGAAGGTGCTTTATTCCTCGACCCAAACTAGGTGTAAAAGCCCTTGCAATCCCGAATCTCTCCAAGTATGTCAGGACCACTTCTATAGGCAATCTCATAAGGGATGTACGACTCGAGATATCTTCAAGTAGTCCTTATGATGCAAAGATCTCCGTTCTTTCACCATCATCATCAAGCTCTTCATTTGCTTCATTTCATTGAATGATTATCCAGAATGATTTTCGGATAGGAAGCTCCAAACCTGATCCCAGTCTTTCCAAATAATCAACGCAATTTATAAATAATATGGACTTGTACATAACTTCAATTAAGTTTCTTCCATCTTAAATTGGTTAATCTAATCTTTTCATTAGCAACCTTTAATCATTTATTCTTTAACTAAGGAAATTTTTTATAAATTTGCTTCACTTAATCTTTAACCCAAAATATTCATTCTTTAAATCAAGATTCACATCTACTTAAACAAATTTTCCAATTATTCAAGTATATAAATGCAGTTCGATCCCTTAAATCTTTAAATCAAGATTAAATCCGTCCTAAGCAACCATTCCTTTTAAAACTCACATCCCAACCCAATTAAATCTTAAAAGATTTATTAAACATTAATCCACCATTTCCAATTATATCTTTTTATCCAAATGTTAACACCAAAAAATGATGCTAACACATTGAAAAGTAAGAAATACAAAAGAAACAAGAATTGTAATGGTTAAGCTGCGGATTAGGCCTACATCCACTTTGAATATGAACTTTATTGATTTCTTATTATTAAATTACAATATTGATCTTCGATTACAGCAATTCGCAATGATTTACAAACTCCACAGTAAAAACACACAATTCCACAAACATCGGCTATCGGCGTCAATGTCGATAATCAAGTCTGGTGGAGAAGTTTGGTAGTATCTGGAGTAGAATGATGCTTAAGATCAGCAATGGAAGTGCCTTGACAGAAGAAAATCTAACCTTTTTTATGTGGGAATTGGTCTGGTATTTATAGATGGAAATAGGATTGCTCTGAAGCTTGTATCAAAAACTTCATGGTCCATTCGTGATGATCCACGACCCTCCTATGGCTTGCGCTCCACTGGCTGCCCAAAAAAGCTTGTACATCATCAAATTCAATGATCATGGACGACCTTGCCTATGGGTCGGGAGGCAACCAATAGTCCTCGACTTATAATACAATTTTCTTTATGCGCATTTCACTTCATTGGGTCGGACTACATCTTCAAGTGGCGACCCAAGTTAACTCACGCATACTTTACGATCGAGCCATGACTGCTCTTTTGCTCGACCCGACCTATCATTCGTGACTTTAGATCGTGTTAGGTACTTTCGAGGCTTCTTTTGGTTAGGTTATTTTGACTTAAGGATCGGGGACGACCATGGGCTAAGAATCGCGAACGATCCATCGATCTGGACGTATTTTGACTCTCTTTGGTCGTGCACTTTACAACATCTAGGTCAAGGCATTTGAAATGGGTTGAAATTTTCCCCTAATAGTACACTTTTTCGAAGAAGAGGTGTACTCTGATATGGATCAAAATGAATGCCTCCTGATGGTTCATGGATACTTTGTTGGCATGATTCGTGAGCGACCCAGCTGATGGATTAGAGACGTCTGTTTTAAAGTTGCTTTATATTTCCCTTCAGGCCCATTATTTCTTTTCACCTTCTTATTCACTAGAAAAAATATCTCCAGGACCAGAGCTTCTTCGAGAAAACTTCTTCTACCCGAAATCGTTGCCTCATCATTAACTAGGCCATGCCTCCGTTGACCAACCTATGACACTGTTGATCATTAGAGTGCTCCAACCCTTACTGGAATCCAAACACCACCATTGTTTTGCCCAATTTGACCCTGCCTGCAACTACTCTTCTAAGATCTGAGCTGCTAAGACTTCTCCAGTTTCTGATGTACCATCGAAGCTAATACTCGATCACTATCAACATCGTAGGTGTTAATCCCCTTCGAAATTCATGTTGGACTGATTTTAGTATGCCGGTTGTTTAGGGTTTTAGGTTGATGTGTGAGTTCCTTTCGAAGTATATGTCGAGTTGATTTAGCATGTTGTTCGTTAGAATTTTAGGGAGACAAGGGAAGTTCTCTGTCAATTGCATGCCTCGATGGGTCATGCTCCAGGCCATGTTTAGGGACTTGAGACTTGGAGTGACAGAACTAGATCGTGGATTTTCGTGGATCGTATGCTTCGGTTGCATGATGGGTCAAAACAGGGAATCTCAAGCCGTTGAGCTTGCTCCGTTATGGACCGCTAGTCCTGACTCTGCGTTGCATCAAACAGCCTTAATTCGAAATCGATTGGTGGAGTTTGCTTCAAATTAATTGTGGGAGTTATAGGAGATGATCCATTTTTTTAAATGATTGAGCAGATTGAATCAGCTTCTTTTTGCTGAAGTCCTATAATAACAAAAACACTTGCACCATTTTGGGCGATTATTTCGTCGTCGGTTACCCACGTCAACGACGGATTAGTTTATTTGTTAAAAATGAAGTACAACGAATTTATTGACTTGAATTGAATGGAGCATCTAAGCAAAGTCATTTCGTTCAACCATTTATGACTTGTCAAACATTATTTTCATAGACACAACATTCTAATTTGAATTTGCGATGAGGCTTGAGATCCGCTAATAGGCACATGCCAACTACCAATTTGAAGCTTTGTCTTCAATAATTTATGTAATTTTGCACAACACTTCACATTATAGGAAATGCGCGTGTGTAAGTTATTTAAAAATGAGATTCCTTGTGTAGAATGGATACTCGACAGACGACTCGCCATCATTCTGAAGAGGTAACTACTTCGGCTCAAACTGGAGCTTCTCTTCAAGTTTCCGAGATTAGAGTGACTGCAGCTTTAGGGACAGAAGCATATCAGTATCTTCCTATTCCCTACCCTCTTGACAATCTGTCGGAGAGATGACCCTCAACGCTATCTCAACGTGCTTTTAATCAAGCATGTATACAATTTGGCATTCCTGAGACTGACGCGCAATTGCCTTGGAAAGAGGATTTTGCCGGTCGCCAACCCTTCGGCTTTGTTGCACTTAGTAGACACATGTGCATGATGTTGTATATGAAGTAGTTGTATGCACAATTATATGATTTTTGTTTGATGATAACAACCAAATAAATATTATATTAAATGTGTTTGTTACTGTACTATTTTATATATATATCACAAATAGGAATATAATATTTATATTTAAATAACATGCGACTGTACACACATTCATATATTTATACAGTATTTTATTTAAATTAAATATTATATTTCAAACATTCAAACAGTACAACTATTTTTAACTCCACTATTTATTCAATTCACAGGAATTTGTACTTGTATATAAACTAAATAAGATAGAAAAATTTGTTTAAACATAATAAAATATTATTTTATCTCAATTAAATCTGTTTATTACATATAATCAGTACAATTCTCTCACAGCTCCTCACTACAGTTCATTCATCACTAATACAATCACTTTTATACACTGACACTATCACTCATTCGACATTTCAAATACAGACACACACTAACATTATTCTTGTTTTCATCTTCAATCTTCTGTCTTCACAGCCTTCAGTTAGTCTTGTCTTTATACCTGTCACAAATAAAAAAACACACATAGTAGACTGCAACAAAAATAAAATTAAGTACAAACAAATAAAAATTTACTTTTAATTTTATTTGCCTCAGAATTACTGTGTGTTTCTCATCATTTTTCTAGACTTGGTCTGATATGCAGTGACAGGAAAAATTTTCTGATGGCTGCATGTACACACGTGTATAAATATACACGTGCACACTGCCTCGCCAATCAGTGAGAAACTGAGGAGTAGTCACGTGGACCGTCTCGACTCAGTGCAACAATAAAACAAATGTCAGCCAGCAAAGTCAAAGTAAAAAAAAATCAATACAAAAGCAGTTTCAATGTAGTCGAGCGAACATGAATGATCAATGTCAAGAACAAGTTCAAAGTAAAATGGTGAAAGACAGTTAACATAAGTATGGTAATGGAGCATGTCAAGTTTAAAGTAAGCACAACAAAGCAAACATATGGAGCAGCATTAATTATGGTTTAATAAGAAAGGATGTGCACATATATCATGGCTCAAGGGCAAGTTCAAGGAGCATATGCTAGTGTACAAGTATAGGGTATGCAACATATATATGAAAGTGTAGCAGTATAACATGAAAAAGAAGTTCACATGCACGGACAGACCAGTATAAAGCACATATTCATGCATATAAAAGACTGGATAATGGAGATGATCAGTTGGTAGTAATACAACATACATGGCATAAACATAGGAACAATAGTGCCAAAATTGGTAGTGCAAGGGTTAAACCCAAATGGTTCAAGCTTCAGGTCAGTGGACAATTAAATCTCATGCAACAGCAAGTTCATGTAAAGCAAGCAAAAGTTTACACAAGTTTCAGGTTCGAGCATGAAGCAAACACAAGTATTTCAGTCAATACTAAAGTGGCCAGGACCAAAACAAATGACACAGCAAGGATATTTCAAATGGGGAGTACAAGTGAACTACAAGTCATTTTGTAAAACCAGGCAGCAATTTTTTAACAAGTCGATAATGACATTAGTTCGACCTCGAGTGAAATCAAGCAACTACTCTTATCAGCATGAAATAGATTAATATCAAGTTAAAACTGGTCGACTATTCAGAACTCAAGAAAATGAAACAAGCACGAGAGTGGCAAGCTAAAGGTCAAGGCAAATAAAGGTATAGATCTGTTTAATCAGTTCAAATATATATAATAATAATTAAAAAACATGCAATAACTATTCTTATCAGTTCAATGACTGATATCTGGCAAGTCCAAGTACAAAAGAAATCAAATGCAGACCAAACAAGAATATGATTCAAGTACAAGTGCATAGGTCAAGCCATGGAGAAAATAATTTGGTCAAGGCAAATCAAGTGAACATCTATTCTTTTTCATGAACTAAAAGGAAGCAAAATCAGTATAGAAAAATTAGGAGAAAACAGTTTGGTCAAGGCCAAATAAGTGAAGCATCTGTTTTTTTTCATGAATTAAACGACAGCAAAATCAGTATGGAAAAATCAAGTGTTAAGCATCAACTAATTTTCAACAAGGGTTCATACTTGTGGATGTTTAAAGTTCCGGAATAAGTAACAGTTTGGTTTTTAGAAAAACACAAGCATGTCAAATGATTCAAGTGCAAAGAACAGTTCAAATTCATATAAGTTTGTAAGGAAAAGTCCATTCGAATAATAAGGGCAAAGGTAAAATTAGAAATGGTCAACCAAAAAGTATAATTGAAGTTCCAAAAAAATTGATTCAAGGTGGTAATCGATAAAGACCATTTCAAATTCTAGAATTCTCACGCAAGATCATTGGTTTATATGAAGATTTCAAAGCCCCAAAATTCACACAACAATCAGGACCAAGTCTAACACGAAATCAGAACATATATCAGATTTTTAATCCTGTATAAACACCCAATCCTCATCGGCAGTAAAATCCATTCAAGTTCAAGCGCAATCAAAGAGAATTTCGAATCAAAAATTATACAAGAAAACAAGCAAGTAACTTGGATCCAAATCGAAGCATCTGAAAGCAACATCGAAGTCGAGCATCAAAAAATCCCCCTCCATCAGTCAAGCGCAGATATTTAGGGAAAAATTGAAAACCCTAGTTGTGTAGGTGCCGCCATTTTTATTTCATAGAAAAGAGATCGGGCTAGTGAAGTGGTGAATCAACTTTGAAAAGGAGCCGACCAACTTTGTTTTTTAAAAGGGGATAACCCTTCTAATTTAAACTCCTAAGGGTTTATAAAATTTGTTTTATAAGTGTTTTTTCTTATTTGTTTTTCAATTTGTAATCGAATCTGTAGTTTTCTAGTTTGTCTCCAAAACTAGGGAGACGAATTACAGGACTTGTAATTCGGGGAAACTGGTTTCGGGCATAGAAACCAGTGCAGGGTTTTGAGCGCAAGGTTAAGAATAGTTGGGAGTGAGTGTCGCAAGTTTACAGGGGATTATAATCGTAGAGATTGTTTTAACTCCTACTAGAAACCTTGGGGAATGCAGCAGTAGATAGGGTTTTTCCGAAGCTAGGTATATCTGTGTGTTATTTATTTTCCGCATTTATTTTGATTATTATCTATGCTGTTATTATTTAATTACTCTGTGAGAATTTGTGATAAACCCTATTCACCATAGGGTTAATTTAGATCCTACATGTGGTATCAGAGCTGGTATTTTTTTTATTTTAACTCTAGAGTCATGAATCTGTCTAATAACGTGTTTTCTGAGGGTCAGTCCATAGCTAGGCCACAAATGTTTAATGGAACTGATTATGCATATTGGAAAGCTAGAAGAAAATTTGTTTGATTTCAGTCGATTATGATGTGTGGGATATTATTGAAATGGGTTATAGATCTCCCGCTGTTATTGTTAGTGGTGTTGAAATTCCTAAATCAAAAGACAGGTGGGTTGGTAATGATAAAAAATTATTTTCAACAAATGCCAAAGCGATGGATGCTTTAATCTGTGCTCTTGATAAAACAGAATTTTATCGAATTTCTCATTGTGAAACTGCATAGGAAATATGGCATACATTGGAAGTCACACATGAAGTTACATCTCAAGTGAAGGAATCTCGTCTCGCTCTACTCCGCAACGAATATGAAAATTTCTCTATGTAAAAAGACGAAGATATAAAAGAGATGTATGGACGCTTCTCATCACTAGTATACAATTCAAAAGCTCTTGGCAAAACCTATACCAAAGTGGAATTGATCAAAAAAAAAATTATGAGTGCTACCGATGAATTTTGAGGCTAAGGTGACGACGATACAAGAATCAAAAGATCTGAATAAAGTAAGCATGGAAGAGTTGATCGGAAATCTGATTACTTACGAGATAGAGTTAAAAGCAATGGAAGAATGGAAGGATTCCGAATCAAAGAAAAAGACGATCGCTCTAAATAATTCTGTTGAAAGTAATGATGATGATCCCGCTAAAGAGCTATCCATGGTATTGAGAAAGTGGGCCAAAGGAAAATACAAGCCATAAAAGAAGAAAACTATCAAATCCGAAAGTTCAGAAAGTTCAGACGATGAAGTGTTTTGCTACAATTGCAAGAAACATGGACATATCAGACCAAATTGCCCACAGCTTAAAAATGAAAAGAGGAAGAAGTTCAGAAGGAAGAAGATGGCTTTTGCTGCTACATGGGATGACGAGGAAGGAGAAGAAGTTTCTGAAAGTGATGAAGAGGAAGCTAATTTGTGTCTTATGGCTCAATCTGATTCAGAAGGTAGTGAAGAGGATTCTAGTGAGGTATCAAATTTTACCTATAAAGAATTAATTTTAATGTGTCATGACCTCACAAAAACTGTTGATTCTCTTGAACTAAAAGTTAAGAAATTGAAATCTGATAGGTCAAAACTATTTCAAGAAAATAACAGTTTAGAAAGAAAACTTGAAAAAGTTAAGAATTCATCATTTTCAAAATGCGAAAAATGTCAATGTTTGAGTAATGATCCTTTGAAATTCAAAACTAATTTTGAATTACTCAAAGGTGAAAACGTGAATTTGAAAAATGAAAATCATGATTTTGAGAAGGGAACTGAAAAGCTTGGAGAATCTGATAAACTTGATTTTGAAAAGCGAAAACAATTTGAAATTGAAATTTTGAAGTCCAATGCTAAAATCAAAGCACTTGAAAACGAAAATTTGGTTTTGAAACAAACTCATGCTGAAAAGAGGAAAATCGCTATTAATCGTTGTTTAAATTTAATGAAAGAAAATAGCGATCTTAAATATAAAATTCAACGACTTGAGTCAGCTTTGAATAAATTTTCTAAAGGAGAGAAATTGTTGAATATGTTGTTAGAAAATCAATTTTTTGTTCAGAATAAAAAGGGACTTGGTTTTGGATTTGATCCAGTTGAAAAACAAAATCCTAATGATTTTAAAAATCCTTTAAATGCCTTTGAAATTGATCAAATTAAAATTTTTAACTCTAATTATTTCAAAGGGTTTTTAAATCATGAACGATATGAAAACTCATTTAGAAACGATTAATTAAACAAATTTGGATTCCAAAAAATAACAAAATAAATTTGAATAAATCTAAATGAATTTGGGTTCCAAAGGTACGCTAGTGGATAGTAATGGATTGTTATATAAACGGGTTTGGGTACCAAAACGTGTAAACGAAGATAAGGGTGGTAAAACAATTTTGTTAGACCACTCGATGCTACAAACATTTAGGTACCGGGGATAGGATAAGGAACAATTGTGTTTAAAAGATAAAAATTAAAATTGTTCCATTTTATTGAATTGTTTGAAGTTCCTTAGCCATAGATTCAGAGTTGGAGATTCATTGGATCACATCGATTATGGTAAGTCAGGTATGATCTCTAAACTCGTATTTTTATTCCTGTTTAGTTTATTTTCCTTTTTAGTTTTTATTTCTTTTATTTTCTTTATTTTTTACTTGGCTGATTTTGAAATCATTCGTTACGTTGAAATTCTTGGATTGTAAAATTTGATTTTTTTAAGTGATCTCAAATAATTATCTTAGATTTGATCGTTGAATGTTTCTTGTATTTGTCTAAAAATTCTCTGAGAAAGTCACTTGTGATTCTTGCTTTGAAAATGATCTTGTGCTGCTCTGGTAAGGAAATTGATTTGATTTGGTGATTGGACGATGAGTTGAAAATCAGTAATTAAATATCTTTAAATTCCATAGACAATTTGAATTAAATATATAAGTTGTTTTAAAATTGCCTAGGAACAATCAGCATTAGAAATGTTAGATAATTTCATATTCTGCTGATTGATTTTTGGAAACTGATTTTCAAACTTGCATTGATATTTTCAAAAACTCCTCTTGAAATTGTTATTTTCAATTTTACAATTATTTTTTGATTATTCATTCAAAAATTGAAATTATTTATTGATTTGAACTGTTTTGTGACCCATCAAAATTATTAATAGATTTATGAATTTGTGATGGGTTGTGACTATGGTATAATTCATAACTAGAGGAGATGTTATTTTAAATCTCATGATAATTGGACAGATTTTATAATATCTTTGAATTAGAGCTTATTTCACGACCATCTTCTATATCTACTATATTTCTGTCATTCATCATGGTTTTATTTAGTTTGGGGAGTTCTAATTATTCTTGGAATTAAAAATAAAATTAAAATAAATAAATAAATTATCCTTGGTATTCACTCCCATTTAAAAGTCCTCGCGGTTATGCGTGGGTGAATTACCTTAATCTCTATGTGCTTCCATTCTCACTTAAAAGACCTTTGGGCTGTACATGGATGGAACTCATTAGAGAGGAAAAAGTTAAGTTACTACTAACCCCATTTAAAAGACCTTTGGGCTATGCGTGGTTAGGAAGTGCTTAACACATTTTTGAGCATATTTAAAATCTTTAAAATTCATATTCAAATATTCAATTTCTATTGAACTCTCCTCATTCTATAAAATCCATCGTAAATCCATTCATTCTGAAAGTGAAATTTCCTTCTGATTTAAAGATTATTATGATTTTTGTTTGATTAAATGGAATTTGCGATATATATTCTCTCTCTAAATTTGAATTTATATATATGGTCTAAATTCGTCATTATTTCGATATGTATTATCCTTTTGATGATAACAAAAGGGAAATAATGGTCAAGATTTTGATTGATGAGTATTTAATTCAAAAATATTTTAAGATTGGAAATTATATATCTAGAGGGAGAATGGTCAATTGGATTTCATCATTCATATTTTCCACATATATAGGGGGAGTTCAGTTGTAGGGGGGCTAATAAATAGGGGGAGTTCAATATTCAATGTCAAACACATTTATTGTGCTCAAAATCTTTTATTTGTTTGTCATCATTAAAAGGGGGAGATTGTTGTATATGACGTAGTTGTGTACACAATTATATGATTTTTGTTTGATGATAACAACCAAATAAATATTATTTTAAATGTGTTTGTTATTGTACTGTTCTATATATACATCACAGACAGGAATATAGTAATTATATATATTTAAATAGAATACAACTGTACACACATTCATATATTCATACAATATTTTATTTAAATTAAATATTATATTTCAAGCATTCAAACAGTACAACTATTTGTAACTCCACTATTTATTCAATTCACAGGAATTTGTACTTGTATATAAACTGAATAAGATAGACAAATTTGTTTAAACACAATAAAATATTATTTTATTTCAACCGAATCTGTTTATTACATATAATCAGTACAATTCTCTCACATCTCCTTACTACAGTTCATTCATCACTAATGCAATCACTTTTATATACTGACACTATCACTCAGTTGACATTTCAAATACAGACACACACTAACACTGTTCTTGTTTTCATCTTCAATCTTCTGTCTTCACAGCCTTCAGTTAGTCCTGTCTTTATACCTGTCACAAATAGAAAAACACACACAGTAGACTATAACAAAAATATAATTAAGTACAAACAAATAAAAAAATTAATTTATTTGCCTCAGAATTACTGTGTGTTTCTCATCGTTTTTCTAGACTTTGTCTGATATGCAGTGACAGGAAAAATTGTATGATGGCTGCATGTATACACGTGCATAAATTTACACATGTACACTGCCTCGCCAATCAGTGAGCAACTGAGGAGTAGTCAAGTGGACCGTCTCGACCCAGTGCAACAACAAAACAAATGTCAACCAGCATAGTCAAAGTCAAAATAAATCAATACGAAAGTAGTTTCAATGTAGTCGAGCGAACATGAATGATCAATGTCAAGAACAAGTTCAAAGTAAAATGGTGAAAGATAGTTAACAGATGTATGGTAATGGAGCATGTCAAGTTTAAAGTAAGCACAACAAAGCAAACATATGGAGCAACATGAATTATGGTTCAGTAAGAAAGGATGTGCACACATATCATGGCTCAAGGGCAGGTTCAAGGAGCATATGCTAGTGTACAAGTATAGGGTATGCAACATATATATGAAAGCGTAGCAGTATAACTTGAAAAAGAAGTTCACATGCATGAACAGATCAGTATGAAGCACATATTCATGCATATACAAGACAGGATAATGGAGATGATCAGTTGGCAGTAATACAACATACATGGCATAAACATAGGAGCAACAGTGCCAAAATTGGTAGTGCAAGGGTCAAACCCAAATGGTTCAAGCTTCAGGTCAATAGACAAGTAAATCTCATACAACAGCAAGTTCATGTAAAGAAAGCAAAAGTTTACACAAGTTTTAGGTTCGAGCATGAAGCAAACACAAGTATTTCAGTCAATACTAAAGTGGCCAGGACCAAGACAAATGACACAACAAGGATATTTCAAATGGGGAGTACAAGTGCACTACAAGTCAGTATGTAAAGCTAGGTAGCAGTTTTTTAACAAGTCGAGAATAACATTAGTTCAACCTCGAGTGAAATCAAGCAACTACTCTTATCAGCATGAAGTAGATTAATATCAAGTTAAAACTGGTCGACTTTCAGAACTCAAGAAAATGGAACGAGCACGAGAGTGGCAAGCTAAAGGTCGAGGAAAATAAAAGTATAGCGTCTGTTTAATCAGTTCAAATATATATAATAATAATAATAACATGTAATAACTATTCTTATCAGTTTAAAGACAGATATCTAGCAAGTTCAAGTACATAAGAAATTAGATGCAGACCAAACAAGAATATGATTCAAGTACAAGTGCACAGGTCAAGCCATGGAGAAAACAATTTGGTCAAGGCAAATCAAGTGAAGCATCTGTTCTTTTTCATGAACTAAAAGGCAGCAAAATCAGTATAGAAAAATCAGGAGAAAACAGTTTGGTCAAGGCAAAATAAGTGAAGCATCTGTTTTTTTTTCATGAATTAAAAGGCAGCAAAATCAGTATGGAAAAATCAAGTGTTAAGCATTAACTTATTTTCAACAAGGGTTCATACTTGTGGATGTTTAAAGTTCGAGAATAACTAACAGTTTGGTTTTCAGAAAAACACAAACATGTCAAATGATTCAAGTGCAAAGAACAGTTCAAATTCATATCAGTTTTTAAGGAAAAGTCCATTCGAATAATAAGGGCAAAGATAAAATTAGAAATGGTCAACCAAAAAGTATAGTCGAAGTTCCAGAAAAATTGATTCAAGGTGGTAATCAATAGAGACCATTTCAAAGTCCAGAATTCTCACGCAAGATCATCAGTTTGTATGAAGATTTCAAAGCCCCAAAATTCACGCAACAATCAGGACCAAGTCTAACATGAAATCAGAACATATATCATGTTTTTAATCCTATATAAACACCTAATCCTCATCGGCAGTAAAATCCATCCGAGTTCAAGCACAATCAAAGAGAATTTCGAATCAAAAATCTTACTGGAGAACAAGCAAGTAACTTGGATCCAAACTAAAGCAACTGAAAGAAACATCGAGGTCGAGCATCAGAAAATTGCACTCCATCACTCAAGCGCAGAGATTTGGGGAAAAATTGAAAATCCTAGTTGTGTAGCCGCCGCCATTTTTATTTCAGAGAAAAGAGATCGGGCTAGTGAAATGGTGAATCAACTTTGAAAAGGAGCCGACCAACTTTGTTTTTTAAAAGGGGATAACCCTTCTAATTTAAACTCCTAAGGTTTTTTAAAATTTGTTTTATAAGGGTTTTTTTCTTATTTGTTTTTCAATTTCAATTTGTAATCGAATCTGTAGTTTTCTAGCTTGTCTCTAAAACTAAGGAGACGAATTACGTGATTTGTAATTCGGGGAAATCGGGTTTCGGGGATAGAAACCAGTGCAAGGTTTTGAGCGTAGGGTTAAGAATAGTTAGGAACGAGTGTCACGAGTTTACATGGGGGATTGTAAGCGTGGCGATTGTTTTAACTCCTAGTAGAAACCTTGGGGAATGCAGCAGTAGGCAGGGTTTTGCCGAAGCTGGGTAAATCTGTGTTATTTATTTTCCACATTTATTCTGATTATTATCTGTGTTGTTATTATTTAATTACTCTGTGAAAATCTGTGATAAACCCTATTCACCTCCCTCTAGGGTTAATTTAGATCCTATACATGAGTGGATCCATTCCTTCTTTTAATCTGTTCCTGCAGATGGTCCTTCGAAACTTGGCGATTTCCCCCTTTCAGCTGCACCTTAATGGTTATGCCATCTTAACGGGACTATATATGCTTTTTATGAGAACAATTTGCTGTATGCCTACTTTTCAGGACATCTGTTACTTTTTCGTATCCAAAAGGACAAAAGACCATCCTTCTATTATATTCATTGAAGGAGCTCAAAATCATTAGCTTATCCTTAACTTACAAGATAGTGCTTTGGGATTCATGAACTAATACTTTTTTGTTCGATGCCCTGAGAGCTTTTATGGAATTTAAATGGAAGGAGGACAGCATATCTGTTCAAACCTTTCCACTTAGCTAGTTTTTCTAAGTCTTGATCATTACGCATTAAATATTACTTTTCTTTCGCAGAACTATCATCTCTTGTTAAAGTTTCTAGTGGTCAGTCTACTTTTGAAACTTTATAGGCTGTTAGCGACAAGGAGAGGAGTATAAAATTTTTGATCAAGGAAGAATTCCTTCACTAGTTTGCGTTGCTCGACCCCTCTCGGTCTTTTCTTCCTTGAGGGATTCCATATGCTTCTCGTTCTACAAACGAGGCATCAAATGTCCCAACCTTTGAAAAAGATGTTGCACCAAAAACCTCTGTCGAGGAGACTGTATTAAAGAAGTGCTCGGGCCTAGCTGAAGAAGCTGGACCGTCTGTCCAGTCTAAACTTCCTTCCATCACCGAGGAAGAAGAAATTCCCCATCATGTGGGAAAAATGGATGCAAAGATTGGAGAAGAGATAGAAGAAGGAGAGCTTACAGGTAAAGGCAATTGTAAAGTTGGAAGAGGCGACCCAGACACCATGTTTCCAGTCACAGCTGAGAGCGAATTTTCTGACATATGTGGGAATTTGAGCCACCTCTTTGTAACCAAAGCCGAGCTTTTCAATGGTGATATTGCAACTTCCAATCTTACTACATCGATTTCTAGGACATTTTCCGACTTGGCCCTTATTCCTCCATCTCGAAAATCCATCTCTACTATTGTGGCCACTTCGACTCTAAAACTGACGAGCGTTTCATTGTCTAATGTGTGTTAAATCGCACATAACACGCATTTAAGACTTCTGACATCTTGCATTTGCATCTTTCTATCTTGCCCCTGTTTTTCCTTCTTTAAACACTCAACTCCTGTTTTCCTTTGTTTCAGGTAACTCCATAAGCCGTTCATATCTAGATGACTTCAACTATTATGACAGTTCTTATAATCAGCAGCGCTATGCACCATCTCGTTCTTATAGGCAGACCGATAAAGAAAGAAGGGCAAGAAAGGCCCAAGAGGAACGGGACAGACGGGATGGGGATGAATGGAGTGGGAAAACCCACAAAAACCGTCATGACCTGGACGGATGGGAGGAAGATGACTGAAAGAAGAGGAAGGAAAGGGATGACAGGGAAAAGGATTATGGTGGCAATGATTCACACAAATGTGCTAGAGAAAACGATGATCCTATTCCTTCTATTCAGACTTCAGCAAGGCTTAAATAAGTTACACCTCCGGTTGTTTCTTCTCCTCTTATTGACATTCATAAAATCATTCAAAGGCCACCCTACTCTCTCCCATTAGCGCTACTACACTCTTTACACGATTTCCCCATAGGTTCTTAAAGGAGTTCGCTTTGACTTGGAAATAAATCTAATGGATATAGAGGTAATGCTTAACAATCTCAAGACAATGAACGATGATGTCAAGAGGCTGACTAATTGGCAAAAGCTTGTTGGGGAACTCTAGAGAATCAACAAACTTAATTATGAGGCCGTGCTGACTACGGAGAATGACTAGGCTGAATGGCACAATACACTCAAGGCACGTGATGTTGACATTGAATTTCTTGCTAAGAATAACGAATAACTAGAGGCTGAAAATAAGAGGATTAAGGATGAGCTTACCGCTGCTTCCTCCTCCCATAAGTAGAGGGAATTTATGTTAAGCAACCAGCTTAAAGATGCTCACACACCCAAAAGAATGCCAAAGACAAATTGGTTGTAGAGCATAAAACTGTCAAAACTTAAGGAGAAAACACTGCTACTCTAAAGGAAAAGACTAAGTCTCAGGTGTTGGAAATTTCTTTGCTCAAAATGGAAGAAGTTGAGCATGAAAGGACTCAAGCTCTCTCATATAAGGTGACCGCTGAAGCGACCCGAACTTCCCCGATCTCCGAAGAGAAGAGAAAGAACGAATTACTTTGAGGACAAGACGAATCAGAACACAAACAGAAGAACATTTCATTGTTTATTACAACAATTCCATCAGAATACAAGAATATTACAGAGTATGAATAAATATTACATAGAAAATATCGGAGATTACAATAAATTACATAGCAGCGGAAAATAATATAAAACACAACTAGAATTAATACACGGATACAGAGCTTTCCGAGTACCGTTCCAGCTGTAAATCAGGATCCTCTGAATATAAATCTGCAAAACCAAAACTAATAGCTGACCGTGTCAAAATAAGGGCACCCAGAGTTTAGGTTAAAACAATAAACTCCAAGTTAGTCATGTGACTGGTATGAGAACTAAAACGGTTACCAATCTTTATTTTAAAGTTAGGTAAATCAAGGGACCACGCCGTATAACACGGAACGGGTTTCCTCCCAAGAATACCAGTGCATAAAACAACAACGCAATGCTAAATAAAGAAAAATGAAGCTATTATAAGACCCAGGTCCCATCACACCGTGCAACACAAGCCGGAGGATAGGGTTCTACCGTATAATAGCCAAAGAAAGCTTGATACGCTAAATTTCATCTTTTATTATTACTATAAGTGTATAGTGTCAAAACAATTTCAATCATAAATATCAATCATAGACGGCATGGGTACCATATATCATGTCTCCATACTAGGCTCTACAATCAAAACCGCAAAGACACGTATTTGGAAATTGGATTTCCGTCTGTGAGCCGAGGCAAAATATAGTCCTCTACCGATTCAAGACTGTCTAGCCCGAGCCTCAGGCAAGCGCGCAGGCAAGCCTAGGATCGTCAAGGCCGGTCCACCGATGTGGATTATTATGCCTGAACACTATGTTTCCCTGCCCTTTGGGGGCGTAAATGAGCCAAATGACTCCATCGGCTCCACATAGTCACCGATATATCCGAGGCGCCTCATGACAGCAACAACCACATATGTCAAACTCGTCAGGGCGTGTGAAACCACTGACGCCACTTCTAGCTAGAAGGAAACACATTCCCTCCCTGATGTCCTCTCCCGTTTCTGGTTCACAACCAGGGTGTGAGGCTCGCGAATCAACGTTACACAAAGCTATGCCACACAGGTGGTGCTTTGGTCATCAACCACAAGACTTTTCTTTTCAACAAAAGCCTTGATCATTTACCACTTAGGCATGCCACACAGGCAATTCACTCCATGCGATTGATATCCATCAATATATAACCCCTGAGCTCGTACGTCTCAGAGAAGAGCGTTAAGCAAGAGAATAAATTCTCCGCCGCCAAACAGCTATATATTTAATAGAAATCAATCACACAGAATAAAATCCAATGTCAGACACACAGTCCATTTACAAGTTCGTTCTGGGTCTGAACGAAACCGGAGGCACCTAGTACCCCGCATATCCATCGATCTCCAAGTACGTCTGGACGATCACTAACTGATTCCCTCCTCTTGGGTGTACGGCCCAATCAAGATCATCAGTAATCACCCAAACGACGTGAAGACCTCCGGTCTTCGACCACCGTCTTCATCCTCGACACCACGTCGAATCAGTTATTCAGAATGGGATAAACCCGGTCTTTCTGAATAACTCGCGTATATAATAAACAAGTGTTACACAAACACAACATACGCCTCATTCCAATTCATCGGCCACTAACCGTAAATTAACAAGTGAATAATTCCCCAAATATTAACCCCGAAGGCCGAAACCAACATCAGATCAATACCGAGGAAACCATTCTGCTTAGCTAACCTACAGTTAGTTTCTTAATTTCACATTCTTAGGGAAAGGTTCCCATTAATTTTATCAAAGATAAATTCTTTTAAATTTATTCTTTAATCTTCCTTTGAATATCACTTCAAACTAGTCGGGATTAGCGAACCACACCGAAGTAATTATTTATTTTATTTCCCAATCCCAACCTATTCATCCTAAGGAGCAAAACTGGTAATACTCTATATCTAACACCACAGTGTTATCGGTAAAGTTAATTACCATTTCACGTTCAAATCTAATTAAAGATTTAACTATCGCTTGGAGCAAAACTGGTGATACTCCATTCTCGATCATTTCAATCTAATTAAAGATTCATAAAAACTCCACTTAGTTTTAATCTTCAACTGGGTTAAAGAACCGATGTCATTTAAAACACGGTTCACGATAAACCACAAAATCACATCACATTTCAATCAGTCCCTAACCATAAATTAGTAAGAGGACAGTTCCCTAAAATATTAACCCCGAAGGCCGAAACCAACATCAGATCAATATCCAAGAAACCATCCAACTTAACTGATCCCCAGTTAGTTCTTAATTTTCTTAACTCCATTTGGGTTTAAGAACAGTATTATTAAAGATACCGTTCACAACAACCCAAAATCCCATTTGATATTAAACACAAGGCTCTAAATAGAAAATATATCGGCTTATATTCAATATCAATTTCTGAAACCAACAAATATCGTATTGGAAATAACGATATAAATATATCTTTCAAATTTCCATAACAACATCTGTATAATCACGAAATCCAACATCGAACTATTCTGATGATGATTTCGATTCAAATCCATTCCAATTCAAGTATTGAAAATTCTGGTTATCTTTAAAACCATTTCAAATCCACTTTATTTATTTTAAAAATAAATAGAATTATAATTCTAGTTCAAAACTAGTCCATTTCGATAAAAATCTATTTGAAATATGGAGTTTTTCATCCCAATTCTTCACAAATTATTTCTTATGATTCTACACAAATTATTACTATTTTTAATAATTTTATCAAGGCCTGTACAGTCGATTTCCATCAACGGCCATCGAACTGCACTTACATCGACCTTTTCCAAATTTGATTTGGGCATAATTCCAAATCCAACCGTTAGATTTCTAATTTCTAATATTCGTTAGAAAGCTCTTTTCGATACGAACCCAACGGTTCCGGTTTTAGGAGAATCCGACGGTCGGATCTCCCGTAACGTCCATTCGAAGTCAGTGGTCGAAATTCGCGAACTATCGCGGCGCGGCGCGTTTTATTCAGGCCATTCTATATATATATATATATATATATATATATATATATATATATATATCGTCGATTTTCTTTTAAAACGTATTATATAAATCGTTTTAAATTCGTTTTCAAAGCGATTTCAACTTCATATTCAATTTCTAATCAAAATTGAATATTCCACATCATCGATATACAAATGATAATATTTTCAAAACGTTATATTTTGAAATCACTTTCTTTTCTATATTCATTATAAAAATGAATAAAATCGATATAAATATCGTTCACGTCAAAATGGCGCATATCTAACCAACACGGCTTTATATATTTCACTAACTTCGTTATTCTATTCAACAAATGAATATTTTCTCAATTCAACACATGAATTTATTTTCAATTCAACACATGAATTTATTTTCAATTCAACACATGAATTTATTTTCTATTCAACACATGAACTTATTGTCTATTCAACACATGAATTTATATTTTCTATTTTCCAAACTGGAATGAGGCCCAATCGATTACCATATAATGTTAATTACATGGATTCCATGCGACATATGTATATAATAACAACGATAAATAATCAACCATCATCCAAAGTGCACCACACAACTGCGTAAGCGTTAAATATAACTAATCAACGCTCATACAGTCTGTCAATCAAACGATCGACATACCACTAAACCATTGGGATTAGTGTACATCAATATCATCCCAACACCCGTGTGGGGTTTCAAATCAACAAACACATATTTTTATTTGTGCAGTTGGACAATGTGTAAAATTTATCGTCCCAATCAATATCAGTCAAATCAGTGTATAAAAACAAATCGTCCGATTTGTTTATTACTATATATTTTATATACACGTTAAAAATCATATTTTTAACTATAAAATATTTTCCATTATAAAATATTTTATTTCATTCCACATCACATAATAAAATTTCACAACACCGCAATCAAACAAACAAGTCATCCATGGTTTGTGGACGACGGGTGTCGGGTGCTGCTAAGTACCGTCTGCATCCTAGTATATATTTCAAACTAGAAATTAAAATAAAGGTGAGGAGTTCTCACAGAGGGTTCCACTCTGCCGTGCTTTTCTTTTGAACTGCTGAATCATTTGGATCTGTTTGAAATTCTACTGTAGTCCTTGTCCCGTTGTTCATAATAAAAATTATATTTTTATCGCTTCATTCCAATAAATAAAAATCATATTTTTATTTCTTTTTCATATATTCTTACAACGCTTCTTCCTATATAAAAATTATATTTTTATATTTCTACTACTTATTTAAAGATCGAATTTTTATATCATCGCTATAAGAATCATATTTTTATTTCACTACATACGTAATAAAAAAAATTATATTTTTATTTCGTTACATATATAAAAATTATATTTTTACATTCTCTATTATATAAAAATTCTATTTTTAACCCGCTACGCATATAAAAATCGAATTTTTATTTCGCTGCATCATATATAAAAATCGTATTTTTATATTCTCCATCTTATAAAAATCATATTTTTATAATCTCTACTATATAAAAATCTAATTTTTATCTTCATGCTTATATAAAAATTATATTTTTAACTTCTTTCTCTTTGCTTTCAAATGATTAAAAATCCCACCTTTTCATGATTAAAAATCAAATATTTTTAATGATAAAAAAACAAACCTTTTGCTAATTAGAAATCAAATCATTCCTCTCATAAAATCGACTCCTTTCTCTCAAAGATATCAAATCTTTTTTACAACTAAAGATGATACCTTTTCATATTTATCACGATTAAAAATATAAACTTTATGGCGATTAAAATCTAAGATTTCATATGAACAAAATCTAAACTTTATACTAATAAAAATATAAACTTTATACTAAAAAAAATATAAACTAAAATAAGAAAATCAGAAATGAACTTACATTGGTCGAAGAAAAGGATTTTTTTCTTTTTTCCTTTGAACTGAGAGAGGAGGGGTGGTTCATCACGCGTTGAGGTGGTCGGAGCACCTGATGGCGGCGCTCTACAGTGGCGGCGGCGGCTTCAGAGGAGGTGGAGGTCGAGGAGGGGCGGCGGAAGGAGGAAAAGGTGGTTGCATCGGTTTCTGGGTAGAAGGGGTTGGGGTTTTTCGCTGAAGAACGGATTAGAAGGGTAGCGAGAGGAGAGAGCGGGGGGAGGAGATCTGGGGTGGCCGGAGGGGAGGAAGCGGCGGTGGAGGCGTCGCCGCGAGCGGCTGTTTCCCTCTCCATCGTCGTGTTTTATTTTTCTAATTTGAAATCGATCTGATAAATAAAGGAGGAGAGAGAGAAGACAAAGTGGGTGGGGTAATTATATATATTATTATTAATTTATTATATATTTTTTTCTTCCAAAGTTGACTTTTCATAAACTCCCGTCAAGGCCCAACGACTGTCGCCCCTAGCTAATTACCCCCATTCTGAACACAATGGGATATGTATCACAAGCCAATTCGGCTGTTTCGATAGGTTTTTGTTAAATTCAAAATATAACTCTATATATTGAATTTGAACACGCATTTCAATTTACCCGGGCCACGTATGGACTCTAAAAATTCCCGAAAAATATTTTCTAGCTTCGTATTAACGATACGGTCCTAAAAAAACAAATTTCGTCAAATTCGGAGACCGTTTGAAAAATGGACATTTTCCAATCGATTAAAATCAACTGAAACTGGTCAAACACGTTTAACTTCACCACGTTCACATATTGATTCAGAAAAATAAGAATTTTGAAACCTACTAATAACTTGACATCATAGATCCAACAAATGTGGTTTCGTCGAAAACCGAGGTCGTTTGCAAAATTTCCATTTTTAAGGGTCAGAATTCCATAGCGACTATTCTGAATTTTCAATTGGACATAACTTTTGATTCCCCCTATGAAATTTCGATTTTTCGGATTTGTTGGAAAGATATTCTCAAATAGATTCTAATGTTTTTGGTTTTTCTAAAATCCGGTTTATTTTGCATCCGGTACATTCATTTGAAGTTTGAAATCGAATTTTCAAACTACCGCGCCATTTTCAATTCCTTTTATATTTAAAATAAAATATTTATATTCTAACGACGATCTATATAAATATATACGTTCTAATTCTATTCAAAATAAATTTCTCGTCGGTATTATTTGAAATAATTCATTTTAAATAATCAAAATTCACTAAAATTTCCAAAATAAAAAATTTAAGTTGGCTCAAATTTCCGGGTTATTACAATCTCCCCCACTTAAAACTCTTCGTCCCCGAAAAGGAACGAAGCCGAAAGTTGTTTCACAAATCAACTCAACTTTCAGTATTTTATTTATCGCTTAAGTTCTTCAACTTTTCAGTTTATAAGAACTTTTCAAATTTTTCAAAAATTTGGCTAACACCCTAAATTTTCGAAAAATTTCGCCATAACCTCCCTTGCACCGGGGACTTCGGGATATATCAAATAGCCTCCCATGGCCCTCATCAATCCAAAAAGAAAATGAAACAGCCAAGCGGCTAGCCAATCGGCTCATAAAATCATCCAAACCCAAAAAAATACAATAAACATGTACCTATTTGTCGGGCAAACAATTTTATTCCTCTTCTCTAGCCTCCTTGCTATGACCTGTTCAATGTAAGTACATGTATATGTATGCAAATGCGATAAATTTTCAATACAATTCACTTTTTGGTTCAATTTGGCCAAAGGTTCAAATTTTTATTAATCAAACAACACAACCATCAATCAATTAGTTGGTTATCTTTTCAATCACATAACTTTAATACATATCCCAAAAATTAGATTTTTGATGCCAAATCACAACAATAAGCCCTATCTAGTTTTGGGTTCTCACACCAGTCAATTGGAAGTATATAGAAATCTCACTTTCGTTACTCGAACATGAATTCTGATGATGATCGATCAATCATCAGAATCATCTCCGGGTGACTACAGTGTGATTCTATATCTACCCAATATATTAAAACTTTGAATACACGCGGATCAGACGTATACGCAAAATCTGTATATACTGGATAGTCCAAATCAATATAAATAAATAATCAAATACGAATAATTGATTTAAATTTTCAAAACAAAAATTGTTTTTATTTTAAAAATATACTCTTCACACTCGTTCAAGGATGCTACTGATTCCATCTCTAACGAGTCATTCTCATTGGATATTACTAATCCAATCTCTGATGAATTCTTTTGTTGGGTTCTAACGTGTCTTGTTCTCAAGCTTTGTAAACCAAAGCTCTGATATCAAATGAAGCGACCCGAACTTCCCCGATCTACAAAGAGAAGAGAAAGAACGAATTACTTTGAGGACAAGATGAATCAAAACACCAACAGAAGAACATTTCATTGTTTATTACAACAATTCCATCAGAATACAAGAATATGACAGAGTATGAACAAATATTACATAGAAAATATAAGAGATTACAATAAATTACATAGCAGTGGAAAATAATACAAATCACAACTAGAAGTAATACACGGATACAGAGCTTTCCGAGTACCGTTCCAGCTTTAAATCAGGATCGTGTGAATATAAATCTGCAAAACCAAAACTACTAGCTTCCCTTGTCAAAATAAGGGCACCCAGAGTTTAGGTTTAAACAATAAACTCCAGGTCAGTCATGTGACTGGTGTGAGAACTAAAACAGTTATCAATCTTTATTTCAAAGTTAGGTAAATCAAGGGACTACGCCGTATAACACGGAACGAGTTTCCTCACAAGAATACCAGTGCATAAAACAACAGCGCAATGCTAAATAAAGAAAAATGAAGCTATTATAAGACCCATGTCCCATCACACAATGCAACATAAGCCGGAGGATAGGGTTTTACCTTATAAAAGCCAAAGAATGCTTGATATGCTAAATTTCGTCTTTTATTATTACTATAAGTGTATAGCGTCAAAACAATATCAATCATAAATATAATTCATAGACGGCATGGGTACCATATATCATGTCGCCATACTAGGCTCTACAATCAAAACCACAAAGTTACGTATTTGGAAATTGGATTTCCGTCTGTGAACCGAGGCAAAAGATAGTCCTCTACCGATTCGTGACTGTCTAGCCCGAGCCTCAGGCAAGCGCGCAGGCAAGCCTTAGATCGTCAGGGCCGGTCCACTGATGTGGATTATTGTGCCTGAACACTATGTTTCCCCGCCCTTTGGGGCGTAAATGAGCCAAATGACTCCATCGGCTCCACACAGTCACCGATATATCTGAGGCGCCTCGCAACAGCAACAACCACATAAGTCAAACTCGTCAGGGCGTGTAAAACCACTGACGCCACTTCTAGCTAGAAGGAAACGCATGCCCTCCCTGATGTCCTCTCCCATTTCTAGTTCACAACCGGGGTGTGAGGCTCGCGAATCAACATTACACAAAGCTATGCCACACTGGTGCTGCTTTGATCATCAACCACAAGACTTTGCTATTCAACAAAAGCCTAGATCATTTACCACTTAGGCATGCCACACAGGCAATTCACTCCATGCGATTGATATCCATCAATATATAACCCCTGAGCTCGTACGTCTCAGAGAAGGGCGTTAAGCAAGAGAATAAATTCTCCGTCGCCAAACAGTTATATTTAATAGAAATCAATCACACAGAATAAAATCCAATGTCAGACACACAGTCCATTTACAAGTTCGTTCTGGGTCTGAACGAAACTGGAGGCACATAGTACCCCGCATATCCATCGATCTCCAAGTACGTCTGGACGATCACTAACTGATTCCCTCCTCTTGTGTGTATGACCCAATCAAGATCATCAGTAATCACCCAAACGACGTGAAGACCTCCGGTCTTCGTCCACCGTCTTCATCTTCGACACCACATCGAATCAGTTATTCAGAATGGGATAAACCCGGTCTTTCTGAATAACTCGTGTATATAATAAACAAGTGTTACACAAACACAACATACGCCTCATTCCAATTCATCAGTCACTAACCGTAAATTAACAAGAGAATAATTCCCTAAATATTAACCCCGAAGGCCAAAACCAACATCAGATCAATACCCAGGAAACCATTCTGCTTAGCTAGCCTACATTTAGTTTCTAAATTTCACATCCTTAGGGAAAGGTTCCCATTAATTTTATCAAAGATAAATTCTTTTAAATTTATTCTTTAATCTTCCTTTGAATATCACTTCAAGCTAGTGGGGATTAGCGAACCACACCGAAGTAATTATTTATTTTATTTCCCAATCCCAACCTATTCATCCCAAGGAGCAAAACTGGTAATACTCCATATCTAACACCACGGCGTTATCGGTAAAGTTAATTACCATTTCACGTTCAAATCTAATTAAAGATTTAACTATCGCTTGGACCAAAACTGGTGATACTCCATTCTCGATCATTTCAATCTAATTAAAAATTCATTAAAACTCCACTTAGTTTTAATCTTTAACTGGGTTAAAGAACCGATGTCATTTAAAACACAGTTCACGATAAACCCCAAAATCACATCACATTTCAATCAGTCCCTAACCGTAAATAAGTAAGAGGACATTTCCCTAAAATATTAACCCCGAAGGCCGAAACCAACATCAGATCAATATCCGAGAAAACATCCAACTTAACCGATCCCCGGTTAGTTCTTAATTTTCTTAACTCCATTTGGGTTTAAGAACAATATTATTAAAGATACCGTTCACGACCACCCAAAATCCCATTTGATATTAAACACAAGCCTCTGAATAGAAAATATATCGACTTATATTCAATATCAAATTCTGAAACTAACAAATATCGTATTGGAAATAACGATATAAATATATCTTTCAAATTTCCATAACAACATCTGTATAATCACGAAATCCAACATCGAACTATTCCGAAGATGATTTCAATTAAAAATCCATTCCAATTCAATTATTGGAAATTCTGGTTATCTTTAAAACCATTTCAAATCCACTTTATTTATTTTAAAAATAAATAGAATTATAATTCTAGTTCAAAACTAGTCCATTTCGATAAAAATCTATTTTTATCTTTTCAAATATGGAGTTTTTCATCTCAATTCTTCACAAATCATTTCTTATGATTTTACACAAATTATTACTATTTTTAATAATTTTATCAAGGCCTGTACAGTCGATTTCCATCAAAGGCCATCGAACTGCACTTACAGCGACCTTTTCCAAATTTGATTTGGACATTATTCTAAATCCAACCGTTAGATTTCTAATTTCTAATATTCGTTAGGAATCTCTTTTCGATACGAACCCAACGGTTTCGGTTTTAGGAGAATCCGACGGTCGAGTCTCCCGTAACGTACATTCGAAGTCAATGGTCGAAATTCGCGAACTATTGGGCGCGGCGCGTGCTATTCAGGCCATTCTATATATATAATATAATATATATATTTCGTTGATTTCCTTTTAAAACGTATTATATAAATCGTTTTAATTTCGTTTTCAAAGCGATTTCAACTTCATATTCAATTTCTAATCAAAATTGAATATGCCACATCATCGATATACAAATGATATTATTTTCAAAACGTTATATTTTGAAATCACTTTCTTTTCCATATTCATTATAAAAATGAATAAAATCGATATAAATATCTTTCATGTCAAAATGGAGCATATCTAACCAACACGGCTTTATATATTTCACTAACTTCGTTATTCTATTCAACAAATGGATATTTTCTCAATTCAACACATGAATTTATTTTCAATTCAACACATGAATTTATTTTCTATTCAACACATGAATTTATTATCTATTCAACACATGAATTTATTTTCTATTCAACACATGAATTTATTTTCTATTCAACACATGAATTTATATTTTCTATTTTCCAAACTGGAATGAGGCCCAATCGATTACCATATAATGTTGATTACATGGATTCCGTACGACACATGTATATAATAACAACGATAAATAATCAACCATCATCCAAAGTGGACCACACAACTGCGTAAGCGTTAAATATAACTAATCAACGCTCATACAGTCTGTCAATCAAACGATCGACATACCACTAAACCATCGGGATTAGTGTACTTCAATATCATCCCAACACCCGTGTGGGGTTTCAAATCAACAAACACAGATTTTTATTTGTGCAGTTGGGCGATGTGTAAAATTTATCGTCCCAATCAATATCAGTCAAATCAGTGTATATAAACAAATCGTCCGATTTGTTTATTACTATTTATTTTATATACACGTTAAAAATCATATTTTTAACTATAAAATATTTTATTTCATTTCACATCACACAATCAAATTTCACAACACAGCAATCAAACATACATGTCATCCAAAGTTTGTGAACGATGGGTGTCGGGTGCTGCTAAGCACCGTCTGCATCCTAGTATATATTTCAAACTAGAAATTAAAATAAAGGTGAGGAGTTCTCACAGAGGGTTCCACTCCACCATGCTTTTCTTTTGAACTGCTGAATCATTTGGATCTGTTTGAAATTCTACTGTAGTCCTTGCCCCGCTGTTCATAATAAAAGTTATATTTTATCGCTTCATTCCAATAAATAAAAATCATATTTTTATTTCTTTTTCATATATTTTTACAATGCTTCTTCCTATATAAAAATTATATTTTTAGATTTCTACTACTTATATAAAGATCGAATTTTAATATCATCGCTATGAGAATCATATTTTTATTTCACTATATACGTAATAAAAAAAATTATATTTTTTTGTTACATATAAAAAAAATTATATTTTTACATTCTCTATTATATAAAAATTCTATTTTTAACCCGCTACTCATATAGAAATCGAATTTTTGTTTTGCTACATCATATATAAAAATCGTATTTTTATATTCTCCATCTTATAAAAATCATATTTTTATAATCTCTACTTTATAAAAATCTAATTTTTATCTTCATGCTTATATAAAAATTATATTTTTTACTTCTTTCTCTACGCTTTCATATGATTAAAAATCCCACCTTTTCACGATTAAAAATCAAATATTTTTAATGATAAAAAAACAAAACTTTTGCTAATTAAAAATCAAATCATTCCTCTCATAAAATCGACTCCTTCCTCTCATAGAGATCAAATCTGTTTTACAATTAAAGATGATACCTTTTCATATTTATCACGATAAAAAATATAAACTTTGTGGCGATTAAAATCTAAGCTTTCATATGAAAAAAATCTAAACTTTACACTAATAAAAATATAAAATTTATACTAAAAAAATATGAACTAAAATAACAAAATCAGAAATGAACTTACATTGGTCGAAGAAAAGTATTTTTTTCTTTTTTCCTTTGAACTGAGATAGGAGGGGTGGTTCATCACGCGTTGAGGTGGTCGGAGCACCTGATGGCGACGCTCTACAGTGGTGGCGGCGGCTTCAGAGGAGGTGGAGGTCATGGAGGGGGCGGCGGAAGGAGGAAAGGGTGGTTGCGTCGGTTTCTGGGTAGAAGGGGTTGGGGTTTTTCGCTGAAGAACGGATTAGAAGGATAGCGAGAGGAGAGAGAGGGGAGCAGGTCTGCGGTGGCCGGAGGGGAGGATGCGGTTGTGGCGGCGTCGCCGCGAGCGGCGGTTTCCCTCTCCATCATCGTGTTTTTTTTTCTAATTAGAAATCAATCTGATAAATAAAGGAGGAGAGAGAGAAGACAAAGGGGGTGGGGTAATTATATATATATTATTATTAATTTATTATATTTTTTTTTCTTCCAAAGTTGACTTTTCATATAAACTCCTGTCAAGGCCCAACGACTGTCGCCTCTAGCTAATTACCCCCGTTCTAAACAGAATGGGATATGTATCGCTAGCCAATTCGGCTGTTTCGATAGGTTTTCGTTAAAATCAAAATATAACTCTATATATTGAATTTGAACGCGCATTTCAATTTACCGGGGCCACGTATGGACTCTAAAAATTTCCGAAAAATATTTTCTAGCTTCGTATTGACGATACGGTCCTAACAAAACTAATTTCGTCAAATTCTGAGACCGTTTGAAAAATGGCCATTTTCCAGTCGATTAAAATCAATTGAAACTGGTCAAATGCGTTTTACTTCGCCACGCTCACATATTGATTCAGAAAAATACGAATTTTGAAACCTAGCAATAACTTGACATCACGGATCCAACAAAAGTGGTTTCGTCGAAAACCGAGGTCGTTTGCAAAATTTCCATTTTTAAGGGCTAGAATTCCACAGCGACTATTCTGAATTTTCAATTGGACATAACTTTTGATTCCCGCTATGAAATTCCGATTTTTCGGATTCGTTGGAAAGATATTCTCAAATAGATTTTAATGTTTTTGGTTCGCTAAAATCCGGTTTATTTTGCACCCGGTACATTCATTTGAAGTTTGAAATCGAATTTTCAAACTACCGCGCCATTTTCAATTCCTTTTATATTTAAAATAAAACATTTATATTCTAACGACGATCTATATAAATATATACGTTCTAATTCTATTCAAAATAAATTTCTCGTCGATATTATTCAAAATAATTCATTTTAAATAATCAAAATTCACTAAAATTGCCAAAATAAAAAATTTAATTGGCTTAGATTTCCGGGTTATTACAACTGCTGAACAAGCTCATGCTGAGACTAAGACTAGATTCAGCTCTACTTTATTCGAGTGATACATTCTCAGCGTCATACGGAGAGAAAGCCTTACTTTCCTAGAAGATAAGAATACGATTACTCTGGCTGGGTTTTGGGAGGTAATTCTTGCATTGCTCGAGGGCAGTGGTTATACAGAAGAGGAGCTTTTGGGACACTATTTGGATGATGAATCCAGCACTGCCCTTGCCAGGTAAAAGGAGGAGCTTAGGAAAGAGCGTGCCTTACCAGTCATGTAACGACCCAGTTTTTACATCCTTTATAATACAATTTATTTCAGGATTTATTTTGTTAATTAATTTAAATAATAACTTGTTAATAATAAATATTGAGGAAATTTAGAGGTATGTACATATTTCTATGATTTAAAATTCATGACCAGTGTATATATGAATACAAAAGCAGTAGATAATGTTATATATATGGTTTTGTTTGTATTTTAATGTGTTTCAAATCTAGTTTAAAATCTAGATGGTATTAATTGCAAATATTACAGGGAAAATTGAATAACAATTTTTTGTTGCAATGTTAGGTAAACAAGGATCTGTTATCACTTCAAATAATAATCAAAATTGACTCCCATGCGACAAAAAAAGTTAATATAGAAATTCATGAAAAACCAAATGCATATTATAGAAGTTCAATATCCAACAGTCAAGTATAAACTACTTATTATGCTACAGTTTGCACTGCATTACCAAATATTGATTAAAAAACACCATTTCAGCACAATTACAACAAAATAACTATATAAGCATCTCAAAGAAGTTTCATTTTGCATCTAACTAACTAGAAACATACTTGTTCCATTTAGAAGTTTGTACTAGACCCATAAACCAATAAAGTAACAGGAAGTTAATAAAATTCTGGTTATTGGTTGGTTAGATTTATTTTTCCAACCGACAATAACTTCCTAGAGTTAATATCTGGCTCTCTGTATCATCAGGTCTGCATACCATATGCTTCGGTAGAGGAAAATGCAGTGAGAAATTCTCCATATATGTAGAAGTTCACAATTTTATGACAATCAATATTTGGATTACTATATTGAAGAATAATATCTACCAACTAAAATCAGATTCCGTAGTACCACAGGTGTTGGCATTGCGTCTACACTTGTGAACTCATGCGATGGGCCCGCTCCCGTTGCACAAGTTGGTACACATGTTTGTGCACCTATGCATGCTGAGTCCCATTTATCCAATTCCTATGATGCTTATTGTGCCTCTTTAGGCCATTCACCGACTTCTTATAGTTTGGCCTTGCTGCCTAGTAGATATGTTTTATATTGTGAGCTTGGAAGGACAAGTGTTGGCATGTTTTAGGTGGTAACCGTATGTATATTTCCTGATGCAAATGTTTACACGACTACTTTCATACCTATATGCTTCCTTTCTATTATCACCTACAGCTGCAAAAGCCTAGAAAATTCTCTTTAATTGATTTTCCTAGTTAATACATCATAGTTGCAACTGTAACCTATAATCAACTATGTGATCATAGGAAGCTTCTTTCAATCAATCCAAAATGTTGCGACTACCTCCATTAATATCATAGGTTTTGCTTAAGCATCAAGTACGTTTAAAACCCATATATACATGAGTGAGTACACTGTACACACATGTGTACTATAGTATACTGACCACACATAGCTATGCATTTGAAACTAATAAGTAATAGCCTTAGCTGCTAGCACATGCATGGTCGTAGCATGACAGGGAAATTTTAGTATAAGAAAGTGACCAAGCACTCACCATTTAATCAAACTAGTGACAGCCTAAGACATCCCTGCAAAGCCTATACAAGCTAGTTGTTTTTTTATACTTTTATTTGCCTATAAATACACTTGTTCCCATCACACATTCACACACAAAAACTGAACAAAAGTAATAGCAAACAAAAGACATGGATGGGCATCATTTGAGTGAATCTAGGAATTTTCATAAACAAGTAAAGATAAAAACCAGTGAGCAAAAGATAGTGAACCAGTATTAATGTGAGTAAACCCCCTCTTCCCTTTTAAATTTCTATTGATAATTAGGATGTATGATAGTGCAAGCCATATGTATATATTTTTGAATGTTACTTAGTGTGTGTATTGAATCAAAACCAATCTACATATTCAAAAAATATAAGAGTATATGGTTTAGAATCTATTGGATTAGCAAGTCAGATTTCACATAAACTAGAATCCAAACTATGTGTATATATGAGCAACCCTCTATTCCTTTTCAACATATATGGTGGATTAGTATATAGGTTAGTATAAACCTTTATATATGTTTGTATGCTTCTGAATATGCGATCAATTCTGTTTTTTATATTAAAACCAAAGTAAAGTATACTGAATAGGGCATAAAGCCTGAAAACGGTATAAACACATGCTCTGTTTACCATTTTAACTACCCCCAAACATTAAAAATCCATAATTAAATTTCTACTAAGTTTTAGAATAGGTGTTCAACATAGAAATAGTTTAAATATGTCTAAAGTTTATTTAAAAATTTGTTTTACCTCAAACGAGTACATATATATATATATATATATATATATACACACATACACACACACATATGTATAATACACAGCATGAAGAGTTTTTAAACTCAGAATTTGATCATTTAAATGTCAAAATCCAGGTGGTTGATTGTGTTTATGTTAGTAAATCATGATTTTTAAGAGTAGTTTATTGATTTTTAGAGGTAGGGTTGTAGAAATTTTCGAAGATGTCCAGAAAAGGGAAATGGATCAATTTCCGGCGACCTTGACAACATGGGGCCTGGGTGTTTGCGCTGAACTAGTATAGAGGGTCGTAGAACTTGAGGAAATTACAAAATGATTTTTCAAATATGTATATTGAGAGATTGGATCAAAATAGGGTATATGATGGGGGTTTTGAAGCTTAGGTTTACGCGCAAACTACATCGACTATTGTAGATTGTAGGTTAACGCACCTGGAGAAATCAGAGGACGAGAGTGTCGTGTGCCTCTAAACAATGTCGGGCAGAAATTGGGACAGTACGGTGGCGTCCGGAGGTAAGTCAGTAGAGGAGGAGGTAAGTCAATCTCACCACAATTCAATTCAAATAAACATCCATGGTTTGTACAATAAATAGTGTCAGGAGCTACTAAGAGCCATCTGCAACCTATTATATATTAACTGTAAAATAATTTGAATGAGAAAGAGTTCTCACTTTGATTGGATAGAAAATCGTTTAATAATGACTGTTTTTAATTGAATCAAACTGCACGTTTAATTCAATCAAAATTTCCAACTGCTCGTCAAATTTGCCTCGGAAATTTTTTGAAATCATTAATTGAATTAAAAGAAAACGAGGGAGGAAGTTTTGGGTGATCCTAGCCGTTAAGAAGAAGAAGGCGGCGGGTTGCGTATAAAAGAATTGGGGCTAGGGTTTTATAGAGGAAATATATATATATATATATATATATATATCATTTAATTTGAAAATTAGGGTTTTTGCATTCGGATTCCAAATCAAACCCAATGACTGTCGGCCCTAGCTAAATACCCTCATTCCGGACACAATGGGATATGTCCCATAAGCCAATTCGACTGTTTTTATCAGTTTTTATTTAAATTAAAATATAAATCAATATATATTGAATTTAAACGTACATTTTAATTTACCGGGGCCACATACTGACTCCAAAAATTCCAAAAAAATAAATCTAGCAATGTTTTGACGATACGATCCTAACAAAACTAGTTTATCGAATTTGGAGACCATTTGAAAAATGGTTATTTTCCAGTTGATTAAATTCAAATTGAAAGTACCAAACGTGTTTAAATTCACCACGCTCACATATTCATTCCAAAAATTAAAAAAATTAGAATCTTGCAATAATTTGACATTTCGGATCCAAGAAAAGTGGTTTCGTCGAAAACGGAGGTCGTTTGTAAAATCGATGTATGCCATGTAATCCTTTCCGTGTATATATACAATCGTTTGCTGTATATCGTACGGGCTTCATCATGTAAATCTATACTACTTCAATGTAGTGACACCATTCTCGAAATCGTTTGGACTGCCACTCTTGATCTTGCTAGATTCCGTGTATTACCAAGATCTAATCTATGGTTTACTATCGAGCGCTTCCTAGATTCAACCAGACTTTACGCTACCCAGGGCCACTGGGGTTTATGCTACCTATTGAACGCTTTCTACATCCGATCAAGGTTTATGCTACCTAGGCCCACTAGGGTTTATGCTACCTATCGAACAATGCCCCCTAGTCTAGGACACACTATCCAGAGCAATAAATGTTCCTAGACTTTCCCCACATACGTGTCGTGAATCGTTTTCGATGTCTAGTTGCACATGTCCTCTATATATTCTGCCCGAGTCCCGTGGTAGGGCTAATCGAGAAACACGGAACTCGGTCGGGAGCTTTAAGTTATCTGCCGATGCAGATGCGAAGGTCTGTTTTAATTGTGTGTAGCTATGGTCCCATTTGACCCCTCCTTCAACTAATGTAAGGCACCCAAGAAAATCAAGAATAAGAACTGTACGCAAGCCCCCTATGCCCCCACAAACCTATTGGCCAACCTCACACATAACTAGATAGCAAGTATATGGTCTTTTGGAGTTCTCCGCCTTTCCGCTTCACGTGCTTGATTGACTTGAGATGGTAGGTAGACGACGACGTGCTATCACATGGCTAATCTAGATATCGCCGCCTCACGCTGGTCTATCCTAATCTTTAGGTTGCCTTATATTGCAACCAAGGCATACTCTTGGTTCTTCTAACGCAGACCTTAACCTCTGTTAGCCCAAGAGGATCATCTGCAACCTCACAGAAGGATACCAAGAGTACTCTCACTTCCCCTCGAAGCCGCGTTCTTCGTAACCCAGGCCGTTGGAGCCTTCTTCTTGGTCAGACGGACGTTCGCTCCTTCTCGTGTTCTACTTGGCTTTCTTGACTAAGGTTTACTACTTAGTTCACTTAACAAAGGTTTATTACTTAGTTTCCTGAATCGTTCGTTTTCTTAACTTAGGTTTACTACTTAGTCCTTTTAACTAAGGTTTACTACTTAGTTTCGCTTAATCGTTCGTTTTCTTAACTAAGGTTTACAACTTAGTCCTCTTAACTAAGGTTTACTACTTAGTTTCTCTTAATCGTTCGTTTTCTTAACTAAGGTTTACAACTTAGTCCTCTTAACTAAGGCTTACTACTTAGTTCTCTTTCTCGTTATTTACTTAGTTCTCTTAACTAAGGTTTATTACTTGGTTCTCTTAACCAAGGTTTGATACTTAGTTTCTGTTACTTAGTTCTCTTTAACTAAGGTTTGTTACCTAGTTCCTTTTAGCTAAGGTTTACCGATGAATTCAAGCATGACTTAAGTTCTCTTTATCAAATGATAGCGTACGGGTGTTCTCCCACATTTCCAGCTTAGATTAACTTATTTCATGGTATAAGTCGTCCCACCCTTCGAGTCTTGTATTACATCCTAAGTCATATTCATTTCTTATCCCTAGGATAAGTTTATCTATTATTTAATCTTATCATTCCCCACTTTTCCTTCCTTTGATACTGTTATATTGGTTAAGTTTGCGCATGTGTCCAAGTTGGCTTAACCCCCAATCAAGTATTCAATTCAACCCACGCGTCATGTCAAATTGGTTAAGTGTTATCTATCAGTTCATCTTGACTTAACCTACCCATATATCATGTCAAATTGGTTAAGTTTTATCCAGCAGTTCACGTTGACTTAACCCACCCATATATCAAATCAAATTGGTTAACTGTTAACTATCAGTTTGTGTTGACTTAACTTTACAATACTAGCATGTGTCATTAGCATTAATTAATTATTAATGCCCAACCTCTCATATTAGACCTATTGTTGCGGTCACTGGATGTGTTGGTTGGTTCCGGGCAGGATTACACCATAACTCAATCTAACCTCGGGTTTCAAGCATGTTATGACTAACTTCTCACATTAGAACCTATTGTTTGCGGCCACTGGATGTGCCGGGCGGTCCCGGGCAGGATTACACCGCAAACTCATTCTAACCTCGAGTTAGCCATGTTTCATGTTTAGCCTATTAACAAATTCACAAAAATGTTCATGTTCTTATTATGCCACTAGTGTCAATTTTCATGTTATATTTCAAAACTTCCCATTTCTTTAACAAATCAAACCCAAAGTCAATTAAAACACTCATGCCTCAAATTTCAGGTTTTTGAATTAGATTTCACAATTACATGAGACAGATTAAACCTAAACTTATCCAATTCTGATTAGGTTTCTAGTTTACCTATTTCTTCACCAAATTAGGATTTTTATCTTTAAATCATTTTCCCCTAAATCCCCTATTCAAAATTTACTTACCTTTAGCGTAAGTTACTCCAAATTACCAATTTCACGATCCTTTCCCCTTATTTCCTTGAATAATATCAATATATACTTTACCAATTTCCCCAATATTTGCAATAATAATCGTTATGCCACAAACCCCAAATTACATATTATATTCCTCGACTACATAAAATAGATTATGTGCAATATTTGCAATAATAATCGTTATGCCACAAACCCGAAATTACAGATTATATTCCCCGACTGCATAAAATAGATTATGCCCAATATACCCATATTCTAACCATACATATGTATAATAAGATTTCGTCAAGGTTCGAGATAACCTAGATCCAAAAATAAAAAGGGGAAGGAGAATAAAAGAATAATTATTATAACATGAATCTTGAATTGAATTTATAACTGGGGAAAGATGAGCGATAATAGTACTATTATACAACAAATTTATTATAATTCCACTCACCTTGACTGGATTGGGGAAAATAAACGATTTGTTGATGTAGAACGCTGATTTAATCTTCTTATTTGATTGTTGGTCAAGAGCATGAATTTTTGATGAAGAACTTTGCTACTAGATTTTATTAAAATCCAAAGTTGATGAAGAACTTGCAATATAATTTAGAGTTTTGGGGCGGCGACCATGTTTGGTTGAAGTTTGGCGGCAAGGAGCATCTTAAGGAATTGTTATGAATTAGGGTTAGGTCTTGCTATGTATTTATAGGTGTAGAGTGTGTTTTAGAGACCTTAGATTGACAAAGAAGCCATCCGACCCGTAAAGCACATCAAAACACGTCATAGGAACAGAAATCGCCCAGTCTGGGGATAGGTCGACCTTCCTATGGCTAGGTCGACCCCCAAGTCGACCCCCTGGTCGACCTGACCCCCAGGTCGACCTGCATGGTTTTGGGGGGAAATTTACTGCCCAGCTGCCTGGGTCGAATTTCGAACTATTTTGAATTTTTGTTGAATCTTCTAAAGGCCATAACTCCTTCATTTGGAGTCCGATTTACGCAAAATTGGACTCTATTCCAAGCAGAATTTCGAGATGAACGCAATGGTGATGTCCGTTTTCTTAATTCCTGATATTTAAATTAAGTATCCTTATTTTATTATCTTTTCCGTTACGTACACTATTATCGAATTAATTTTTCCTTCTCTTCCGTATATTAATTAATTTTCATTATACATCACCATTATTTACCTATCTATGCATGTACACATATTTTTACATATTTTTCATTATATTAAAAATGTGGGGTGTTACATTCTCCCACCCTTAAAGAATTTCATCCCCGAAATTCGATAAGAGTAAAAATAGATAACACCTCGCCAAATCCATCCATCAAGTGTGCATCCAATTGTTGCAAATATTGTGCACATGAGCAAAGTAGGATACATCATAGTAAAGTATGTATGCTTAACTTGGATCCACCTGTATGTATGCAAATTTTAAAAACCTTTCGAAACATGATGCTCACATCCTAAATATACTTGTAGTTCTATATGAATGCAATATTCTTGAAAAATCAAAATATTTTTCATCCAAGTTTTTCCACACTCTTATTGAATAAGAGCATAGTTCACCCAATTGTCGCATCCAAAACCCTACCATCCATCATTAAATTCGAAATTTAGAAAAATCTAATTTTCCAAATTCGATTTCCTTATGTTACGAAAAGATATAAAACGGAAAAATTCACATCCTCCATTTTTCTTTTCTAATCGTACTTGGATTTTTATATGACTATTCTATGAAGATTCCCTATTTTCCTATCCAAGGAAAACCACATAAAAAATTTTCTTCTCTTTTTCCACTTATCTTGGAAAAATTTCATGATTATTCATCTTTTTCTTAAGATTTCCATTTTCTTTTCCCGTCACATTTGTTGCCTTACTGAATTTATTGTTTCTTGTTAGGCAGGCTTTTCTCTTTCTTAGCTTATTTGACTTAATCCAATTACTTAAGTTTATTATTTCAAATAAGCTTTTTCTGTTTTCAACTCAAACAACATCCTACACACCCACTACTATGGGCCAAGAATCTTAGGACTTTGTCATCTCGGACAATTGCGAGTCCACACAACAGGATCTACCCACTTAGTTGTCCTTTACCAGTCCTTGTTGTGTATTACTAGCCTATCCTTTTTTACTTTTTCTCCAGCAACAAACCTAGGTTTCTCAATGCTTATGCATTCTACGGGAAATTTTCCATTAGTTTAATATTTGCTAATCCCTGACTATAAATTGGCAAGAGAGTAACTCCCTAAATATCAACCCCGAAGACCATAATCAACATCAGATTGACACTCGGAGAATAACTCAACTCAACCAATCACTAGTTGGTTCCAATTGTTTAATTCATAGCTTTAACTTTCTCTCGTTCTATTCTAGCCACTAATCCTTACCTATTCCATTCTTTTTAAAACATGGTTTGGCCTCCTTTCTTTTAATTACATTTTTCTTTCAAGAATTTAAAAGTGTTAAAACTTTATTTTCTTCTCCAAAAATTGTTTTCGCCAAACCATAAAAACATGTCATAATATAGAAATGCAAAACATTTTTTTTTCAAATCACAAAGCCGGAGTAGAGAAGGATAACTATCGGGCTTACATTGTTTCTAATTACAATGTTAATTTAACTATTTGTTATAAGGTGCAGACATCTATTCTATTCCTACAACTTATTTTGTCCACCCAACAAAATTTCTTCATAAGTTAATAATCAAAATTTATTGGTAATAAAATAGAATTTTAAAACTTCTTTTCATATATCAAAACTAGCAAGCTATTTATGCTCCAAAATATGCACCTTTTTATGAGAGAATTCTTTTAAACAAGAAATCATTGGGTTAGACTCAAAGCGGGTCTTCAACTCAATTTGGCTTTCCTAGGCACTTTCACGAATTCAATTCTTTTAGCTATATATATTCCTAATCCATTTTCCATATTTCAACCTTTTCTAGTTTCTAAGGTTTCATTTCTAAACCCACTAATCTGAAATACTAATATTTCGGTTTCCATCCTATGGGATACTTTTATTTCTCTAGCTTCAAGTCATATTGTACACTTTCCCAACCACCTAATGGTTTCCAAATTCCTATGTTCATTCCTTGAGTGTACAAACTAGATATCACAACTCTTTTCAGGTCTAGTGGGATATTATATGGATTTAGGTTTATAAATATAATATATTTATATTTTAGAAAATACAAATACATTCACTCATTATCTCCCTAAGATCACTAAACCGAAGCTCTGATACCAGATGTAACAACCCGGATTCCGACAGACCGATTTTTGTTTTCAAAAATCCAATCTATCGAAACCCAAGTTGGGTGCTCTGGTATCCTGCAGAAAAAGACAGAGATAAAGAAACATGTCAGAACTCGTAGAGCATCTCACAGCGGAAGGAAATAAAGTATAATATTCAAATATTGCTTTACCTTCTTATCAACACTACTAAACCAGTATCCAAAGCTATACCATCTCGGTCATGAACCTAACCTGGAAGTATGTAATAAGGAGGTGGTCAGAACATAAGTTCTGTGTGAGTGGACTTAGAATAAACTTCTGTATAATCCTACATATATCGTTCAGTTACGTTTTCTTGGTTATTAGGTTGTTAACAATGTTAGCTCTCTAGGCTATACTCATGCCCCACTAGTAGATTAACCTAATACAACGTATATGTAGATACCCCAACTTGTGTAATCCTTTCCATGTATATATACAGTCCCTTGCCGTATGTCGTACGGGCTTCATCATGTAAATCTATACTACATCAGTGTAGTGCTACCATTCTCAAAATCATTTGGACTACCACTCTTGATCTTGCTAGATTCTGTGTATTACCTAGATCTAATCTAGGGTTTACTATCGAGCGCTTCCTAGATTCAACCTAGGTTTACGCTGCCCAGGGCTTATGCTACCTATTGAACGCCTTCTGGATCCGACCAGGGTTTATGCTACCTAGGGCCACTAGGGTTTATACTACCTATCGAACAATGCCCCCTAGTCTAGGACACACTACCCAGAGCGATGAATGTTCCTAGACTTTCCCCACGTACGCGTCGTGAATCATTTTCGATGTCTAGTTGCACATGTCCTTTATATGTGCGGCCTGAGTCCCGTGGATGGCTAATCAAGAAACACGGAACTCGGTCGGGAGCTTTAAGTTATCTACCGATGCAGATGATAAGGTCTGTTTTAACTGTGTGTGGCTATGGTCCCACTTGGCCCCTCCCTCAACTAATGAAAGGCACCCAAGAAAATCAAGAATGAGAACTGTACGCAGGCCCCCTATGCCCCCAAAAACCTATTGGCCAAACTCGCCCATAACTTGGTAGAAAGTATATGGTCTTTTGGAGTTCTCCTTCTTTCCACTTCACGTGCTCGATTGACTCAAAATGGTAGATAGACGACGACGTGCTATCACAGGGCTAATCTAGATATCGCCGCCTCACGCTGGTCCATCCTATTCTTTAGGTTGCCTTATATTGCAACCAAGGCATACTCTTGGTTCTTCTAACGCAGACCTTAACCTCTGTTAACCCAGGAGGATCATCTGCAACCTCACAGAGGGATACCAAGAGTACCCTCACGTCCCCTCGAAGCCGCGTGCTTCGTAACCCAGGCCGTTGGGGCCTTCTTCTTGGTCAGACGGACGTTCGCTCCTTCTCGTGTTCTACTTGGCTTTCTTGTCTAAGGTTTACTACTTAGTTCTCTTAACTAAGGTTTACCACTTAGTTTCCTAAATCGTTCGTTTTCTTAACTAAGTTTTACTACTTAGTCCTCTAAACTAAGGTTTACTACTTAGTTTCTCTTAATCGTTCGTTTTCTTAACTAAGGTTTACAACTTAGTCCTCTTAACTAAGGTTTACTACTTAGTTTCTCTTAATCGTTCATTTTCTTAACTAAGGTTTACAACTTAGTCCTCTTAACTAAGGTTTACTACTTAGTTCTCTTTCTCGTTATTTACTTAGTTCTCTTAACTAAGGTTTATTACTTGGTTCTCTTAACCAAGGTTTGATACTTAGTTTCTGTTACTTAGTTCTCTTTAACTAAGGTTTGTTACCTAGTTCCTTTTAACTAAGGTTTACCGATGAATTCAAGCATGACTTAAGTTCTCTTTATCAAATGATAGCGTACGGGTGTTCTCCCACATTTCCAGCTTAGATTAACTTATTTCATGGTATAAGTCGTCCCACCCTTCGAGTCTTGTATTACATCCTAAGTCATATTCATTTCTTATCCCTAGGATAAGTTTATCTATTATTTAATCTTATCATTCCCCACTTTTTCTTGCTTTGATACTATTATATTGGTTAAGTTTGCCCATGTTTCCAAGTTGGCTTAACCCCCAATCACGTATTCAATTCAACCCACGCGTCATCTCAAATTGGTTAAGTGTTATCGATTAGTTCACATTGACTTAACCTACCCGTATATCATGTCAAAATTGTTAAGTGTTATCCAACAGTTCACGTTGACTTAACCCACCCATATATCAAGTCAAATTGGTTAAGTGTTATCTATCAGTTCGTGTTGACTTAACCTTACCATACTAGCATGTGTCATTAGCATTAATTAATTAGTAATACCCAACCTCTCACATCAGACCTATTGTTGTGGTCACTGGATGCACCGGTTGGTTCTGGGCAGGATTACACCACAACTCAATCTAACCTCGGGTTTCAAGCATGTTATGACTAACTTCTCACATTAGAACCTATTGTTTGCGGTCACTGGATGTGCCGGGCGGTTCCGGGCAGGATTACACCGCAACCTCATTCTAACCTCGAGTTAGCCATGTTTCATGTTTAGCCTATTAACAAATTCACAAATATGTTCATGTTCTTGTTATGCCACTAGTGTCAATTTTCATGTTATATTTCTAAACTTCCCATTTCTTTAACCAATCAAACCGAAATTTAATTAAAACACTCATGCCTCAAATTTCAGGTTTTGGAATTAGATTTCACACTTACATGAGATAGATAAAACCCAAACTTATCCAATTCCGATTAGGTTTTTAGTTTACCTATTTCTTCACCAAATTAGGATTTTTATCTCTAAATCATTTTTCCCTAAATTCCCTATTCAAACTTTATTTACCTTTAGCGTAAGTTACTCCAAATTACCAATTTCACGATCCTTTCCCCTTATTTCCTTGAATAATATCAATATATACTCTGCCAATTTCCCCAATATTTGCAATAATAATCGTTATGCCACAAACCCCAAATTACATATTATATTCCTCGACTGCATAAAATAGATTATGCGCAATATTTGCAATAATAATCGTTAAGCCACAAACCCCAAATTACAGATTATATTCCCCGACTGCATAAAATAGATTATGCTCAATATTCCCATATTCCAACCATACGTATGTATAATAAGATTTCGTTTAGGTTCGAGATAACCTAGATCCAAAAATAAAAAGGGGAAGGAGAATAAAAGAACAATTATTATAACATGAATCTTGAATTGAAATTATTACTAGGGAATGATGAGCGATAATAGTACTATTATACAACAAGTTTATTATAATTCCCTCACCTTGACTGGATTGGGGAAAATAAAAGATTTGTTGATGTAGGACACTGATTTAATCTTCTTATTTGATTATTGGTGAAGAGGAAAAAATGTTGATCAAGAACTTTGCTACTTGATTTGATTAAACTCCAAAGTTGATGAAGAACTTGCAATATAATTTAGAGTTTTGGGGCGACGACCATGTTTGTTTGAAGTTTGGCGGCATGGAGGCGTCTTAAGGAATTGTTATGAATTAGGGTTAGGTCTTGCTATGTATTTATAGGTGTAGAGAGTATTTTAGAGCCCTTAGATTGACATATAAGCCATCTGACCCATACAGCACATCAAAACACGTCAAAGGAATAGAAATCGCCCAGATCTGGGGATAGGTCGACCCCCAGGTCGTCCTCCCTATGGGTTGGTCGACTCCCACGTCGACCCCCTGGTCGATCTGCCTGGTTTTGGCGGGAAATTTCCTGTCCAGCTGCCTGGGTCAAATTTCGAACTATTTTGATTTTTTGTTGAATCTTCTAAAGGCCTTAACTACTTCATACGGAGTCCGATTTACGCAAACTTGGACTCTATTCCAAGAAGAATTTCAAGACGAACGCAATGGTGATGTCCGTTTTACTTAATTCCTGATATTTAAGTTAAGTATCCTTATTTTATTATCTTTTCCGTTACGAACATTGTTATCGAATTAATTTTTCCTTCTCTTCCATATATTAATTAATTTTCATTATACATCACCATTATTACCTATCTATGCATATACACATATTTTTTACATATTTTTAATTACATTAAAAATGCGGGGTGTTACATTCTCCCACCCTTAAAGAACTTCGCCCCCGAAATTCGATAAGAGTAAAAATAGATAACACCTCGCAATATCCATACGTCAAGTGTGCATCCAATTGTTGCAAACATTGTGCACATGTGCAAAGTACGATACATCATAGTAAAGTATGTATGCCTAACTTGGATCCACCTGTATGTATGCAAATTTTAAAAACTCTTTCAAAACATGATGCTCACATCCTAAATATACTTGCAGTTCTATATGAACGCAATATTCTTGAAAAATCAAAATATTTTTCATCCAAGTTTTTCCACACTCTTATAGAATAAGAGCATAGTTCACCCAATTGTCGCATCCAAAACCCTACCATCCATCATTAAATTCGAAATTTAGAAAAAATCTAATTTTCCAAATTCGATTTCCTTATGTTACAAAAAGATATAAAACAGAAAAATTCACATCCTCCGTTTTTCTTTTTTAACCGTACTTGGATTTTTATATGACTATTCTATGAAGATTCCCTATTTTCCTATCCAAGCACAACCACATAAGAAAATTTCTTCTCTTTTTCCACTTATCTTGGAAAAATTTCATATTTATTCATTTTTTTCTTAAGATTTCCATTTTCTTTTCCCGTCACATTTGTTGCCTTACTGAATTTATTGTTTCTTGTTAGGCAGGCTTTTCTCTTTCTTAGCTTATTTGACTTAATCAATTACTTAAGTTTATTATTTCAAATAAGCTTTTTCTGTTTTCAACTCAAACAGCATCCTACACAGCCACTACTATGGGCCAAGAATCTTAGGACTTTGTCATCTCAGACAATTGCGAGTCCACACAACAGGATCTACCCACTTACTTGCCCTTTACTAGTCCTTGCTGTGTATTACTAGCCTATCCTTTTTTACTTTTTCTCCAGCAACAAACCTAGTTTTTTCAAAGCTTATGCATTCTACGGGAAATTTTCCATTAGTTTAATATTAGCTAATCCCTGACTGTAAATTGGCAAGAGAGTAACTCCCTAAATATCAACCCCGAAGACCGAAATCAACATTAGATTGACACTCGGAGAATCACTCAACTCAAGCAATCTCTAGTTGGTTCCAATTGTTTAATTCATAGCTTTAACTTTCTCTTGTTCTATTCTAGGCACTAATCCTTACCTATTCCATTCTTTTTAAAACATGGTTTGGCCTCCTTTCTTTTAATTACATTTTTCTTTCAAGAATTTAAAAGTGTTAAAACTTTATTTTCCTCTCCAAAAATTGTTTTCGCCAAACCATAAAAACATGTCACAATATAAAAATGCAAAACATTTTTTTTCAAATCACAAAGCAGGAGTAGACAAGGATAACTATCGGGCTTACGTTGTTTCTAAATACAATGTTAATTTAACTACTCGCTATAAGGTGCAGACATCTATTCTATTCCTACAACTTATTTTTCCCACCCAACAAAATTTCTTCATAAATTAATAATTAAAAATTATTGGTAATAGAAAAGAATTTCAAAACTTCTTTTCATATATCAAAATTAGCAAGCTATTTATGCTGCATAATATGCACCTTTTTATGAGAGAATTCTTTTAAAACAAGAAATCATTGGGTTAGACTCAAAGCGGGTCTTCAACTCGACTAGGCTTTCCTAGGTACTTTCACGAATTCAATTCTCTTAACTATATATATTCCTAATCCATTTTCCATATTTCAACCTTTTCTAGTTTCTAAGGTTTCATTTCTAAACCCACTAATCTGAAATACTAATATTTCAGTTTCCATCCTATGGGATACTTTTCTTTCTCTAGCTTCAAGTCATATTGTACACTTTCCCAACCACCTAATGGTTTCCAAATTGCTATGTTCATTCCTTGAGTGTACAAACTAGATATCCCAACTCTTTTCATGTCTAGTGGGATTCTATATGGATTTAGGTTTATATATATAATATATTTATATTTTAGAAAATAAAATACGTTCACTCATTATCTCCCAAAGATCACTAAACCGAAGCTCTGATACCAGATGTAACAACCCGGATTCCGGCAGTCCGTATTCTTTTTCAAAAATCCAATCTATCAAAACCCGAGTTGGGTGCTCTGGTATCTTGCAGAAAAAGACAGAGATAAAGAAACATGTCAGAACTCATAGAGCATCTCACAGCGGAAGGAAATAAAGTATAATATTCAAATATTGCTTTACCTTATTATCAACACTACTAAACCAGTATCCAAAGCTATACCATCTCTGTCATGAACCTAACCTGGAAGTATGTAATAAGGAGGGGGTCAGAACATATGTTCTGTGTGAGTGGACTTAGAATAAACTTCTGTATAATCCTACATATATCGTTCAGTTAGTTTTTCTTGGTTATTGGGTTGTTAACACTGTTAGCTCTCTAGGCTATACTCATGTCCAACTAGTAGATTAACCTAATACAACGTATATGTAGATACCCCAACTCGTGTAATTTTTTCCATGTATATATACAGTCCCTTGCCGTATGTCGTATGGGCTTCGTCATGTAAATCTATACTACGTCAGTGTAGTGCCACCATTCTCAAAATCATTTGGACTGCCACTCTTGATCTTGCTAGATTCTGTGTATTACCTAGATCTAATCTAGGGTTTACTATCGAGCGCTTCCTAGATTCAACCAGGGTTTACGCTACCCGAGGCCACTGGGGTTTATGCTACCTATTGAACGCTTTCTAGATCAGAAAAGGGTTTATGCTACCGAGGGCCACTAGGGTTTATACTACATATCGAACAATGCCCCCTAGTCTAGGACACACTACCCAGAGCGATGAATGTTCTTAGACTTTCCCCACGTACGCGTCGTGAATCGTTTTCGATGTCTAGTTGCACATGTCTTTTATATGTGCGGCTCGAGTCCCGTGGCAGGGATAATCAAGAAACACGGAACTCGGTTGGTAGCTTTAAGTTATCTGCCGATGCAGATGCTAAGGTCTGTTTTAACTATGTGTGGCTATGGTCCTACTTGACCCCTCACTCAACTAATGAAAGGCACCCAAAAAAAATCAAGAATGAGAATTGTACGCAGGCCCCTTGTGCCCCCACAAACCTATTGGCCAAACTCACCCACAACTAGATAGCAAGTATATGGTCTTTTGGAGTTCTCTGCCTTTCCACTTTACGTGCTCGATTGACTCAAGATGGTAGGTAGACGACGACATGCTATCACAGGGCTAATCTAGATATCGCCGCCTAACGCTGGTCCATCCTAATCTTTAGGTTGCCTTATATTGCAACCAAGGCATACTCTTGGTTCTTCTAACGCAGACCTTAACCTCTGTTAGCCCAAGAGGATCATCTGCAACCTCACAGAGGGATACCAAGAGTACCCTCACGTCCCCTCGAAGCCGCGTGCTTCGTAACCCAGGCCGTTGGAGCCTTCTTCTTGGTCAGACGGACGTTCGCTCCTTCTCGTGTTCTACCTGGCTTTCTTGACTAAGGTTTACTACTTAGTTCACTTAACTAAGGTTTACTACTTAGTTTCCTGAATTGTTCGTTTTCTTAACTTAGGTTTACTACTTAGTCCTTTTAACTAAGGTTTACTACTTAGTTTCTCTTAATCGTTTGTTTTCTTAACTAAGTTTTACAACTTAGTCCTCTTAACTAAGGTTTACTACTTAGTTTCTCTTAATCATTCGTTTTCTTAGCTAAGGTTTACAACTTAGTCCTCTTAACTAAGGTTTACTACTAAGTTCTCTTTCTCGTTATTTACTTAGTTCTCTTAACTAAGGTTTATTACTTGGTTCTCTTAACCAAGGTTTGATACTTACTTTCTGTTACTTAGTTCTCTTTAACTAAGGTTTTTTACTTAGTTCCTTTTAACTAAGATTTACCGATGAATTTAAGCATGACTTAAGTTCTCTTTATCAAATGATATCGTACGGGTGTTCTCCCACATTTCCAGCTTAGATTAACTTATTTCATGGTATAAGTAGTCCTACCCTTCGAGTCTTGTATTACATCCTAAGGTCATATTCATTTCTTATCCCTAGGATAAGTTTATCTATTATTTAATCTTATCATTCCCCACTTTTCCTTGCTTTGATACTGTTATATTGGTTAAATTTTCCCATGTGTCCAAGTTGGCTTAACCCCCAATCACGTATTAAATTCAACCCACGCGTAATGTCAATTTAGTTAAGTGTTATCTATTAGTTCATGTTGACTTAACCTACCCATATATCATGTCAAATTGGTTAAGTGTTATCCAGCAGTTCACGTTGACTTAACCCACCCATATATCAAGTCAAATTGGTTAAGTGTTATCTATCAGTTCATGTTGACTTAACCTTACCATACTAGCATGTGTCATTAGCATTAATTAATTAGTAATGCCCAACCTCTCACATTAGACCTATTGTTGTGGTCAATGGATGTACCGGTTGGTTCTGGGCAGGATTACACCACAACTCAATCTAACCTCTGGTTTCAAGCACGTTATGACTAACTTCTCACATTAGAACCTATTATTTGCAGTCACTGGATGTGCCGGGCGGTTACGGGCAGGATTACACCGCAACCTCATTCTAACCTCGAGTTAGCCATGTTTCATGTTTAGCCTATTAACAAATTCACAAATATGTTCATGTTCTTGTTATGCCACTAGTGTCAATTTTCATGTTATATTTCTAAACTTCCTATTTCTTTAACCAATCAAACCCAAATTTGATTAAAACACTCATGCCTCAAATTTCTGGTTTTTGAATTAGATTTCACAATTACATGAGACAAATTAAACCCAAACTTATTCAATTCCGATTAGGTTTGTAGTTTACCTATTTCTTCACCAAATTATGATTTTTATCTTTAAATCATTTTTCCCTAAATCCCCTATTCAAACTTTATTTACCTTTAGCGTAAGTTACACCAAATTACCAATTTCATGATCCTTTCCCCTTATTTCCTTGAATAATGTCAATATATACTCTACCAATTTCCCCAATATTTGCAATAATAATCGTTATGCCACAAACCCCAAATAACATATTATATTCCTCGACTGCATAAAATAGATTATGCGCAATATTTGCAATAATAATCGTTATGCCACAAACCCCGAATTACAGATTATATTCCCCGATTGCATAAAATAGATTATGCCCAATATTCCCATATTCCAACCATACGTATGTATAATAAGATTTCGTCTAGTTTCGAGATAACCTAGATCCAAAAATAAAAGGGGAAGGAGAATAAAAGAACAATTATTATAACATGAATCTTGAATTGAATTTATAACTGGGGAATGATGAACAATAATAATACTATTATACAACAAGTTTATTATAATTCCACTCACCTTGACTGGATTGGGGAAATTAAACAATTTGTTGATGTAGAACGCTGATTTAATCTTCTTATTTGATTGTTGGTGAAGAGCATGAATTGTTGATGAAGAACTTTGCTACTTGATTTGATTAAACTCCAAAGTTGATGAAGAATTTGCAGTATAATTTAGAGTTTTGGGGCGGCGGCCATGTTTGGTGGAAGTTTGGCGGCATGGAGGCGTCTTAAGGAATTGTTATGAATTAGGGTTAGGTCTTGCTATGTATTTACAGGTGTAGAGAGTGTTTTAGAGCCTTTAGATTGACCTAGAAGCCATCCGACCCGTACAACACATCAAAACACGTTACAGGAACTAAAATCGCCCAGATCTGGGGATAGGTCGACCCCCAGGTCAACCCCCTAGTCGACCTGACCCCCAGGTCGACCTGCCTGGTTTTGGTGGAAATTTCCCGCCCAGCTGCCTGGGGCGAATTCGAACTGTTTTGAATTTTTTGTTGAATCTTCTAAAGGCCATAACTCCTTCATACGCAGTCCGATTTACGCAAACTTGGACTCTATTCCAAGAAGAATTTCGAGACGAATGCAATGGTGATGTCCATTTTACTTAATTCTTGATATTTAAATTAAGTATCCTTATTTTATTATCTTTTCCGTTACGCACACTGTTATTGAATTAATTTTTCCTTATCTTCCATATATTAATTAATTTTCATTATACATCACCATTATTTACCTATCTATGCATATACACATATTTTTACATATTTTTAATTATATTAAAAATGCGGGGTGTTACATGTAGCGCTCGTAAGACACATGTTTTTGTTTCTTCCGACATTCTGCGTATCTATGGGAGCCTTTTGCCTCACTTAGGGATGTCTTTTACCTCACTTTGGGAGGTGCCCCTGCTTAAGGTTGTCTTTTGCCTCACTATGGGAGGTCTTTTGCCTCACTTTGGAGGTCTTTTACCCCACTTTGGGAGGTGCCTCCGCTTAGGGAGGTCTTTTGCCTAACATTCATCACAATCTGGCCGAGTAAATCAGGCACTGGAGACCTTACTGGGTGCCTCGCTTGGGGAGGTTTTTTACCACACTTTGGGAGGTGCCCACACTTGGGGAGATCTTTTGCCCAATATTCATCGCAATCTAGCCGAGTAAAATAGGCACTAGCGACTTTTTTGGGTGCCTCACTTGGGGAGGTCTTTTGCCTCACTTTGGATGGCCTTTTACCTCACTTGGGGAGGTCCTCCTGCTTGGGGAGGTCTTTTGCCTCACTTTGGGAGTTGACCTACTTTGGGAGGTCTTTTGCCTTTGTGTTTGCTTACCCCGTTTTTCACTGCTAGACTCTTAGTGACTCCCCTTTTCGTTCTGCAAGGCAGTGCGTTGCATCCTCGCATTTATGCAAAATGATGTTTATGACACTCGACACTTGGGTTGCCTTTGTCGGAGTGACATATAGGGGTCACCAGGTCTTAACGGATTGTGAGCAAGTGAATTTCTTTAGATAGCCTGCAATGCTAAACTGGTCTTTAGCAACTTTTCGAATTATTTAACAAAAAACTTGCAAATATATGATCGAAATAAGAAGATGTAGACTTTTGTGAATAGAGATAATGTAGAAAATGTTCAGTCACAATAACCCCTTAAGCACGGTGGCCTATATTTGCAAGAAAAATTACAACAATATTCAAAAGAATTGAACAATGCTTTAAGTAAAGTATTGACGCAAATGGTCACTATTCCATGCTCTGGGTATCTGTACTCCATTAACTGTTGTTAACTTTAATGTGCTATCCAAGAGATTTTGACTGATGATATAAGGTCCTTCCCAATTAAGCCCAAATTCTCCAGTGCAAGTCATGCCGTTTTAATATGAGGTCTCCAACTTCAAAAGTTCTCTGTCGGTCTTCTGTGTTGACGTGCCTGGCTATCCTCTTTTGTTGTGCTACAATTCGAAGATCGGCTTTGTTTCTTTTCTCTTCAAGCTGATCATGAGCTTCCAATTGTAGTTGCTCGTTTTCTGCTTGATTGAAGTGAATTCTTCGATGAGTGGGAACTTCCAATTCTACAGGGTCATTGCTTCAGCACCAAATGCTAAAGAGAACAGTGTATGCCCAGTTGCAGATTTGTGAGTCATCCGGTATGCCCATAGTGCAAGTGGTATCTCATCTACCCAACCACCTATAGCCATTTTCAATCTCCTTTTGCTGGTTGATTTGATACTTTTATTCACTGCCTCCACTTGCCTATTTGCCTATGGATGTGCCACAAATATGAATGTCTTCTGAATGTTGTACTTTACACAAAAATTCTTGAATTCCTCACTCTCTAACCGAGTCCCATTGTCTGTTATTATCTTTTGAGGTACATCAAACCTAAAAATAATATTCTTCACAACAAAGTTAATAACTTTCTTTGAGGTAATGGTGGCAAGCAATTCTACTTGGCCTAATTAGTGAAGTAATCAACGACTATAAGCATATTCATGTTGGACTTAGCAGTTGATAATGCTCCAATCAAATCAATTCTCCAAATAGAAAATGGCCATGGGATGACCATTTGAGTTAATTTTGTGAGTGGGACTCCCGGAATCTTTGCAAACCTTTGGCATCTATCACACTTTCTTGTGCACTTTGCAGAGTCTTGGTTTAGCTTAGGCAAGAAATAGCCATACCGAAGGATCTTTTTAAACAATGTTTGATCACCAGAATGTCCTCTGCATTCTCCTCCATGCAATTCTGTCAAATTTGTCCTAGATTCATCCCTAGTCACGCATCGAAGCAAAGTCATAGAGAAGTCCCGCCTGTATAAATGACCATCTTGCATGAGAAATAGAGGTGCCTTCTGCCGTAGCTTCTTTCATTTCTTTGGGTCTATTGGGAGAATTCCATTGAGGAGGTACTCTTTTATTAGAGTCAACCACGACTCTTGCTCTTCAGCGATTTCCATGACCCAATTAACATTGATTTTGTCAGTGCTAGGATCGGAGAGGATCTCCACGGGCACCAATCCCAACAATTGAGCACCTCTTGTGCTGGTGTACTTTGCAAGTGAGTCTGCCTTCATGTTTTCTTCTCTAGTGATGTGAGTTATGGTGTAATAGTCAAGGTCGTTTAGGAGTTCCCAATTCTTTGATAGATAAGCAGACATGTTTCCTCCTTTGGCTTGAAACTCTCTTCGGACCTGATACACCACCAGTTCCGAATCGCTAAAAATCTGCAAAGTTTTCAAATATAATTCCTTGGGCTATTCTTAGTCTAGCGATCAATGCTTCATATTCCGCTTCACTATTTGTTGATGTAAATTCTAATCTTAATGTGTAGCACACTGAGTGCCCTTCAGGTGTATCTAAAACAACCCCTTCCCCTGAATAGTACTCATTTATGGTCCCATCGACAAACAACTTCCACTGGACCGCCACATTTATAGGATCTTCCTCTTCATTGCCTCTATCTATGAATTCGGCAATGAAATATGATAAGGCATGTCCGTAAGTTTCTCTTCGGCGGTAGTATGTGATATCATACTGACCAAGCTCAATATCCCACTTCAACAACCAACCTGAAGTTTTAGGACGAAACAAGACTTGCTTTAGCGGCTGATCTATAATCAGTTTGATAGAATGGGCTTGGAAATATGGTCTAAGCTTCTTTGATGTGATAAGCAAACAATATGCAAGTTTCTCCAGTTTGGGATAATTCAACTCAACCTTAGAGAACCATTTGCTGATGTAATACACAGATCGCTGGATATTTGAATCCTCTCTCACCAAGGCCGAACTCAAAGCATGGGACAATAATGCTAAATATGGAAACAATTCCTCTCTATCGTTGGGCTTAGAAAGCATCAAAGGTGTATCCATGTGTTTGGTTAATTCAATAAAGGCCGCCTGGCAATCTAAATACCGTTTGAAATCTTTCTTTCCCTTTTTCAGTGCATCAAAGATTGGAATACACATATCGATTGCTTTTGAGATGAAGCGACTCAATACAAAAATCTTCCCACTCGGACTTTGGAGCTCTTTCTTTGTTCTAGGAGCCCGTACTTCTCTTAATGCTGAAATATGGGTTGGATTAGCTTCAATGCCCCTGGCATTCAACATGAACCCTAGGAACTTCCCGGATGCGGCTCCGAATGAACATTTGAGTGGATTCTGCTTCATGTCATATCTTCTTAAAACATTGAACATTTCAATTAGATTCTCCATGTGAATGGTCACCTTGTTCGACTTAACAAACATATCATCGACATAAACTTCCGTTTTCTTGCCAATTTGTGATTTAAACATTGTGTTAACAAGTCGCTAGTAAGTTGCCCCTGCGTTTTGCAATCCAAATAGCATGACCTTATAGCAATACAATCCCACATCTGTGATAAAGCTTGTGTTCTCCTAATCTGGCTCGTGCATTATTATTTGATTCTATCCCGAATAAGCATCCATAAATGATAGCAATTTGTGCCTTGCCGTCGAATCTACCAATTGATCAATTCTAGGCAACGGAAAGCTATCTTTGGGGAATGCCTTATTGAGATCTGTGTAATCTATGCATATGTGCCATTTTCCATTTGGCTTCTTTACGAGGACAGGATTTGATACCCTATCTGGATAACTGGACTTGCTTATGAAACGATTTTCTGTCAATCTATTCACTTCTTCATTCAGAGCCATTAATCTTTCTGGGCCCTGGATGTAATGACCCGAAAATCCCCGCGCTTTGAATCGACCATAAACCATATAGGTCTGATCCAAAAGTTGTAAATCCTCGAATGCACTAACTCTGGGCATACAATACATCAGAACAAATAACATAAGACTTTTATAAACATTATAATAATGTTACATCAGAGCACAAAATATATCAGAGCACATCGAAAATAATACAGCGGAAGATAAATTTACAATAGATTTAATACAGTGCAACGGAACAAATAAACTGATCACAGTGGAAGACTATCAATGCTCTGGACACGGCTTTAAGCTTCAATCCAGAATTCTGCTCAATAAAGAATATCTGCAAAACAAGCTACTCGACTGCTCATGTGGAAAAGAGGGCACCCAAGTTTGCAAGTGAAACAAACTATGAGTCAGTCGTGGGACTGGTAGAAATCTTTCCTAACTTATCTAAAAATATGGCTAATCACAGGACCACGCCGCTAACGCGGAACGGGTTTACTCCAGTGGATTTCCAGTGCATAAATTAAGTAGATTTTTTTTAATCTAAAACAACGCAATGTTTTTAGAAAAATGAAATCATTATAAGACTCAAGTCCCATCACACAATGCAACGCAAACTGGAGGATAGAGTTTTACCTTATAATAATCAAACATGTTTGTTACATAGAAAATAATATTTGTTATTGTTATTAGAGTCTAATCAGTTTTAAAATACTTCAAAGTAAATGTATCAATCCTAGACGGCATAGTACCCCATCCTACTATGTCGCCATATATAGGTTTACAATCAAAACTATAATGTCGTATTGGAAATTGGGTTTCCATCATGAGTCGAGGCTAGGGATGGCTCCTCACCGATTCGAGACACTCTAGCAATGTCTCAGGATTTGGACGCTGCCCTCAAATACTTTCGTGGATTGGCAATTCCTTTTAGCTGCGTGGTCATGTGATTAGTCATATTGTTAGACTGGATTCTTCTCTTCTACTATATCAGCATGATGCGGGGTTGTATATTTAATGCATGAACTATCACTTCCGGGAATATGCCACACATGTCGGCATGACTCCAGGAGAACACGTCCAAATTAGCCTTTAGAAAAACAATCAATTCCTTTTGCAACTTTTGGCCCAATTGAGACCCGATATTCAATAATCGATTAGGATCCTTTGGATAAACTATGATAGGTATCGTGATCTCCGCGGGCACTACTCGATTATCCCCTGCACTGTTTTTTGAGGATCCAATCCTTTTTTAGCCCTATTATGCTCACCAGCACAGGGGTCATGCTTTAGTTGCTAGAAGACGGGTTCGCGAATATGGAGAGGGCTCTCCACACTCTTCCCCTTATCCATATTCTTAGCTTCCCTTAATTCAGGGATGTAACATTCACTAGCAGCATTCTAATATTCTCTTACCACACCAACACCTTAACTTGTGGGAAACTTCATTAATAAACACCATGGTTCAAGCGTTACTTTGAAATCGTCCAAAGTGGGCCTTCCCAGGAATGCATTATAAGCTGAAACCTCATCCACAAGCACAAAAGTTTGTTTCAAACAGCTTTCCTCTCTCCTTCTATAAATTCCACAAGAAAGTCAATCGTTCCAATCGCCTGATTTGGCTCGCCCGTGAACCCTTGGAATTTCATTTGACAAGCCTGCACATCAGTCATTTAAAGATTCAGCAGACTGAATGTCTTTCGAAAAAGGATATTGACAGAAGCACCATAATAAATTAGCACTCTATTGACTGTTGCTGGACATATTCCAACCATAACCACCATCGGTTCCAGGGTTGGAGCTATAGCACCTTCTGAATCTTTCTCTCTGAATTATATCATCATGAAATGTTTTTGGTGCTTTACAGGAATAGTATTATTAAGGACCAAGCATTTTTCTTCTCTCTGAATGTACTTTAGAGCATTCACGTATCTCTCCATCTCCCCCTAATTTTTATCAGCAAGGACCACCAGATATGGTATTGATCACTGGTGTTGAATTATTCTATTTTGGAGCTCTATCACTTGAGCTTGGTTGATTGGTGGGTGCACTTTGCCCCTAAGGAGCTGGAGAAGGATCTGCTGGTTATGGTTTTATAACATACTATTACAACTTATTATTCCTAATCAATTTCTCAATAAATCTCTTTCAATGTCGACATTCATTAGTACTGTGACCAGGTTAGTTGTGAAAGCGACATAATCTTCCAGAATTCGCTGCCTTATTTCCAACTGTCAACCGTGGTGGTTTCGGACAATATACTGCATCCTTGGAAGCGAAAAAGATACTCTCTGGGGTATCACTTAAAGGGTTCACTCTTGGATTTTAAAAAACAAAGCCACATGTTATTCTTCTTTTCTTTCCCTTTGTTTTCCCTTTTCTGCCCCCGACATCTTTCTTATTGCCCTGAGCATCAATGCCTTTTTTGTCTTCCAAAGTATTGCGTCCAACCATATTCTCGGTGTTAGAAGGGACTTCTTCCAACCTAATGAACTCTTCAGCCTTTTTGTAGAATTTTTCGAGTGTGTTGGGATCTTTCTATTTTACCCACTTTCCAAAATCAGTGTTTTAATCTACAGCTCGAACCAATGCCATTAGTATCATCCTAGACTTCGGATTACCAACCTCACTCGCAACAGTATTGAAGCGATTAAGAAACGTCTTCACCGACTCTCGTGGGTTTGACTCAGTCTTGACAATGACATGATATCTTTGGCCTTTGAGATATTCTCTGGAGTATCACTTAAAGGGGTCATCTCTTCGGATCTTAAAAAATGAAGCCTCTTGCTGTTCTTATTTTCTTTACCTTTGTTTTCCCTTTTCTGCCCCCGGACATCTTTCTTATTGCCCTGAGCATCATCACCTTTCTTGTCTTCCAAAGTATTGCCTCCAACCATATTCTGGGTGGTAGAAGGGACTTCTTCCAACCTAAAGAACTCTTCAGCCTTTTTGTAGAATTTGTCGAGTGTGTTGGGTTCTTTCATTTTTGCCCACTTTCCAAACTCAGTGTTTTTATCGATAGCTTGAACTAATGCCATTAGTATCATCCTGGGATCCAGATTACTAACCTTTGCCATAGTAGTATTAAAGCGATTAAGAAAATTCTTCACTGAATCTCGTTGGTTCTGACTCAGTCCTGACAACGACATGATATTTTTGGCCTTTGAGGTATACAATCTAAATTGCTCCTTAAATTTCCTTGCCAAATTGGAGAATTTATTTACAAATTTCATTGGTAGCTTAGTGAACCACAACGAGGCTACTCCTTCTAGATAGATGGTGAAGTAAAGAGACTAGGGCTCGTCTGTTACCCTTGCATCATTCATATGCCAGTCATATGTGAACAAAAACATATTGGGATCAATGATTCCATTATATGTGGTCATGGTTGGAGGGACAAACTTCTTCGAAAATTCTGCATACCAAATCCTTTCTGTGAATGGAGTCATGCTCGAAGCAAATTCTCACTCACTTTCATCTTCCTTCCTAGCTAAACTTTATTTCATAGATTGCTTGATCATTCCTGGAATATACTCCTCGTCATTTCGTTGTTCCACGGGGCGGACGCCGATCATTTTCCGAGATGCTTGTATAGGTAAGCGATCGCGATTAATGAACAAAGGGACCCTGTACCTCCAGCTTTCGAAGATGCCCTTTCACTAGGACTTGCAATTTTTTGAGAAGCACACTTTCTAGAATGATTTTCTCTTGATTGGGATTCTTAAGCACATCAGCATTCACCTTGGAGTCTTCAATATCAATGTCATTCTAACCACTTGATATTAACATTTTATTTGACTCATTTACTTCCTTGAAATGGAAACCACGATTCTCTTCTTCACCCAAGTTCCTTACCTGACTGTGTCCGAGGTTACTCCTGCGGTGATCTGAAGCAGAGGAATGTGCATATTCCTCCAAATCAATCTCAAGTTTACGATTTACAGTATTGGTTTGAGCGGCTAGGAGAGCATCCAGTTTTTCCATCAAAATCTTGTTCGTAGTTTCCATCTGTTGGTTCAGACTGGCTATAACACCATCAAATTCTTCTCGAGTTAAACCACCTCCCAGAGTTTGAGCAATGGTCGAATTGTTAATTATAGGAGAGACTATGGCATCGTCAATAGCATTCACATAATGTCTTGCAAATTTACTGTTCTTTTTCGAAAGCGCCATAATGTCAGACAACCTTCTAATCTTTAGAGAAATCCTTTAAACGAACCTGCCATTTAGACCTTGCGAATCTATAGTGAAAGAACAAGCTTCAAATCTTCCAAATCAAGGCTCTTAACCTTTTGATCGTGGGTATGAACCCCACGGTGGGCGCCAAAATGTTAACACAAAAAAAAATGATACTAACACCCAAAAACAATAAGAAATACAAAAGAAACAAGAAGTATAGTGGTTCAGCCATGAATTAGGCCTTCGATTACAATGATTCTCAACGATTTACAAACTCCACAGTAGAAACACACACAAATTGCGTAAATATCAGCGATTATCGAAGTCAATCTCGATAATCAAGTCCGGTAAAGAAGTTTGGTAGTCTCTGGAGTGGAATGATGCTTAAGATCAGCAATGGCAGAGCTTTGGCAGGAGAAAATTTAACCTTTTTATATGGGAAGTGGTTTGGCATTTATATATTGAGGTACGAGTGCTCTATAACTTGTATTGAAGTGTTCACAGTCCATTTGTGACGACCTACGACACTCCTATGGCGTGCTCTCCACTGGCTACCGAATAAAGCCTATACATCATCAAATGCAAAGGTCGTGGATGACCCTTGCCTCTGGGTCATAAGACGACCGATCCATAACTACCAACCCATGACTTCTCTTTTGCTCGACCTGACCTATCATTTGTAGCTTTGGATTGTGTCAGGTACTTTCGAAGCTTCTTTAGGTCATGTTATTTTGACTTAAGGATTGGGGACGACCCATCGGCCAAGAATCGGGAACGACCCATCGGTTTGGACGTCTTTAGACTATCTTGCGTCAAGTGTTGTATATAACGTTGTTGTATAAACAATTATATGATTTTTATTTAATGATAACAAGCAAATATATATTATTATAAATGTGTTTGTTATTGTACAGTTATACTACACAACAGATAGGAATATAATATTTATATTTAAACAAAATACTATTGTACACAAATTTAAATATTCAAACAGTATTTTATTTAAATATAATATTTTTTCACAACATTTAAACAACACAATATAACTCCACTATATGAACATCTCTGTTTTACATTTTATATTTTGTCATAATCAATTTCATCTGTTACATCGTTTCCTCACTACAACACTCATACATCTCATAGATTCTTATACACATTCATTAACTGACACATATGCACACTTAATCTTCTGTCTTCTGTATTCATAGCTCACAGTCAGTCCAGTCATCATTTGCTTTCCTGTCACATTCAGAAACACACACAGTAGACTGCAATAGAAATAAAAATGAATACGTACAAATGTAAATTTATTTCTAAATTTTATTTAACTTTGAATTTCGGTGTGTTTCTCATCATTTTTTCATGACTTGATATGATTTATTTTTTTCATCCAACTGTATCTAGAAAGCTTGTGATATTCACAGTGATACATTGTAAATATCACAATGCAGACAGTATGTATATACAAATATTATAGTGCAGGGATAGGAAAATTATTCTGAATTGCTGTATGTACATACGTGTATAAATATACACGCGTGCACCACCTCGCCAATCAAACTGCAACTGAGGAACAGCCACGTGGACTAACTCGACTCAGTGCACAACCAAAAGGGATAATGAACAAAGAATGGAGGCAGCCATGTTGTACACAGCAAACAAAGAATGGCCGAGGCAATGTCATAACAATGGCACAATCAAATACATGGAGCAGCCCAAACAAGGCGTTACAACCCAAGCAAGATCAACATAACACAATACATAATGTTAATGGTGTACCTAAGAGTTGAAGCATGTAGAAGTTAGCATACACAAGGGTAATAGAATGGACAAGGACATATGCAACAACAAGATACATGGAGCAAGAGGCAACATGTAGGAGGCACAAGAGATTTCAAGTAGGAAATTTAAAACAAGTCAGAAGTGTTGTGCAAGGATGACATAGCAACATGGTGCTACAAGTTTCAAACAGATCAGTGTACAAGCATAGAGCAAGTCGGCATGGTCGAGACAAGTGACAACCAAACAAGCATGGCCAAGCAAAATTGAATGCAACATAGGTCGAGCATAATGGCTACATGTACAATATATCATGGAGTAGTAATGCAAGATACAAGGTACAAGAAATAGTGTTCAAAATACAGGGTATAGCTAAGAAATGAAGCAAGTATGCAAGTGATGGTTCACAACAAATACATGGTGATACAACAGCAAATCGAAGTGTACAAGTGCATGCCATAACACAATCTTCTATCAAAGGAAATGCAGTGTGCAAAGCCCCATCTATGCATGAATATATACATATATTTGTACATATAGATGATATATTGTACAAGAATGTTGAAGTTTATATGACTAATACAAGTTATGCTACTGGTTCAAGCATATACAAGATACAAAGTGCTCAACTGGTCAAGTACAAAGTTCAACTTAGCTGGAACATGTCAAGTCATTGCAACTAGCCATGGAGTCAAGCCAAGGCAACATACAGTTTGGCTAAATATGATTCAAATCAGCATGAGTCAAAACTAGCAGACAAGTTATACAGGCAATTGACTATTGCTAATTAATTTTCTAGTAATCATAGTGTTAAGATTGGCAAGATCTCAATACATGTTTGGAAGTTGCTCACAATTTTTCATTCTTTCATAGCATCAATCAAGGCAAAGCATTCGACATCAAAGAATAAAAAGTGGACCAAAATCATGTAACATTGTTTGGCAAGAATTAACAATGGAAACTAATCAATTTATAAACTTGACATTCATGGCAACAATCAAAGGGACCGCAGTTTAAATTTCGAATTGCTTCCCGGTTTCGCTCAACATTTTTTGGGCAACAAATTCTTTCAAAGAATCAGTCAAAAGGCCACGCAAAAATCAATCTAAGCCAAGGTTATTTCAAAAGGGAAATCACGCAATGGAATTGGGCAAACATCAATTCAAGTTTTTCCTTTCACAAAAAATGTTCATGGCAGAAATTCAAGTCTAGATTCATCAATTAAAGTCAAGCAAATCATTTGAGATGTCAGAGCAACAAAAAAGGAAAACCCAGGCAACAATCACGCAAACCAGGGAAAATCAGGCCAAGTCATTACACGTAAAATCAGAGAGCAATAATAGAATTTCTATATCTTACATGTATCATCAATTCCTCATTGGCAATAGGCATTGAAACCGCAAACAATTCAATCGAAAAATAAAATTCAGAGAAACTCACTAGTTTATCCATCGTTTTAGAGCACTATCACGAATCGAAGCAACAAAGAGCATCTAGTTTCGAAGGTCGACAGAGGAGAAAATCAAAAAGGAATTGATTCGATTTGAGGGTTTCAAAAACCCTAGTTATTTTGAGAGATCGGCCACCATTCTTTTTTAGGGAGAAGAGATAAATTAGGCAAATGAAATAACAAACCGACCGGCATTTCTTTTAGGCTTAAAGGAGTTTATTCTTTAACTAGAGTTTTCTAATTGTTTTTTATTTTGTGTTTTATTTGTGTTGTAATTCATTGATCAGTTTCTAGATTTTGTAAAATCTAGGTAATCCAATTAGGGTTTTAACTGGCAGTTTACTAAAGTCTGTAAACTAGGGTTTATGGGTTACAGGTTTGTAATCCAGGGAAATCTGATTTAGGGGATATAGATCAGTCTAGTGTTTTGAGCGTAGGATTAGAATAGGAGCGAGGGGTTCACGAGTTTACATGGTCTTGTAAAAGGGAATTATTCTATTACCTAGTAGAAACCTTAGGAATGCAGCAGTAGGCAGGATTTTGCCGAAGCTGGGTATATCTATGTGTCATTTACTTTCTGCACTTATATTCTCTGTTGATATCTATTATGATTATTAATTTAATATGCCGTAAGATTTTAACTCAGCAATAAATTATAATAAACCATATTCACCCCACCTCTAGGGTTAATCTGGATCCAACAATTAGCATCAGAGCAGGTATTTTCTTTAACTCTAGAGTCATGGGTCATCCAAGTTGTTAGCCTTGTAAGAGTCCGCCCAGTTCATCTCCAACTATTTTTGATGGAACAAATTTTTTTAAACTGGAAATACAAAATGGAATTTCATTTAAAATATGTTAATATTAAATGTTGGAATGTTGTTATCAATGTGTTTGATAGGGTAGATATTGCTTTCAATACTCGTGCTATGAATATCATATTTGATTATCTTGGTACTAAACAGTTTATTCATACATCTCATTGTTTAACTGCGCTGGATATCTGGAGAACTCTCGATGCGCTGTATGGAAAATCTGACAACTACATAAAACCCTCAGTTGTCAACTCAGATTCAGATCTAAGCTTAAAAGGAGAAACAGATAGATCAAACGATGGAGATTCAATAGATGCTAAAACTAAAAATCTCAAATTCGAAGATTTAGTTTATATGTGCACTGATTTAACTAAATCTCTTGATAAACTTCAATTGAAAAACAAATCTCTAAAATCTATGAATTCTGAGTTAACCAGCAAAATTGATGATTTGGAATCATAACTTGAATATGTTAAAAATTCTTCAAATTTTGATTGCAAAAATTGTTTGAAATTGGAAACCAATCTTGTTCATCTCAATAAAAACATTCAAAAGTTTGAAAAGGAAATTCTGATCTTAAAAGAAAAAAAGATTGAGTTATCAAGTTTGAACAATTTTCTACAAAAGGAATTTGAAATTTTCAAGACTGATATAAATTCCAAAATTGAAATTGCTGAAAATGAAAATCTATTGAAAAGTGATTCGATTTTGAAAGAACTTGAAAATGAGATTGAAAATTTCAAGAAATTTGAATCTTAAAATCAAAAACTTTTTGAATCTGAGATATCTGAGTCCCAAGCCAAAATTTAATTTCTTGAAGATGAAAAATTGGTTTTCAAAACTGATTTTAAAAATAATAAGATCACTAAAAACCGTTGTTCAGATTTAATGAAGGAAAATTTTGATCTTAAATTTAAAATTCAACAGATTGAAACAACATTGGCTAAATTTTCTAACGGTGAAAAATCTTGAATATGTTCTTGAAAAACCAATTTTCTTCTGAAAATAAATGTGGTCTTAGCTTTGGGAAGAATAATGTTTTGGAAAGGTGGAATTCCAATGATTTTCGATATCCTTCAAAATGCTTTGAAAAGAATCGATTCGTAAATTTGAACTCTGATAATTTCAATGGATTTTTAAATCATAAATGAGATGTGAACTTCTTTTGTAATAACCATTTAAACAATCCTGGATCCCAAAAGGAAATAAAAAAATCTTGACTAAATTCAAACAAATTTGGGTTCCAAAGGGTACAAAGGTAAATTTGAATGGGTTGTAATACTAACAGGTTTGAGTACCTAAAGTCATGAATACATTTCAAAGCGGTTTTACAAATTTTGTTAGACCACTCGATCCTCTAAACTGTTATATACCAGAGGAGGCTGAGGAACTTCTTTGCGAAAGAGAAAAAACAGCTTCATATCATCAAATTATTCACAGTTCCTTAGCCAAGATTTGATGAGTTAGATATTCTAGTTTACATCGATTTCAGGTATGACCTCTAAATTCATCTTTGTAAATATTCTTTATCTTTGTGTATTCCTCCTTCTACCCCTTCTGGTTTTTACTTTGATTTTTCTGATTTGATTTGTCACTGTCATATCATTGTTTTTTGTCTTGTGCTTTCTTCACTTCAAATTGCAGAATTCATGATTTTCTGCAGATTCACTTCAATTGAATAAAATTCTGATGTTTTAACCATTTCCAGATCTTGAATTCAAAACTGTAAATTTCTGCAATTATATTGAAGTTTAATTCTTTTCTGATTTCTTAATTCCTAAATGTGTTGAAGCATTCTTGTCATATCTTTAACACGGTTAAACTGAATTCTATATTTTTGAAGATCTGTAAAATTAATGAAATTTCACACACTTCTGCTATTTTGGGTTTTTTCTAATTCATTTTTGGAAACGATTGAAATAATATACTCATTATAGCACACTGCTACTTTTCAGTTGTGATAATTCCATTGTTTTTCAGATTGGGTTAGATATTCAATATTGAAAATCTTTTTGGATTGAATCATTGGTTACATCTTGAAATTCATTGTTATGTATGATCATCTGTCTCAGATATTTGATTGTTGAAATCATTTGAAATTCATTGATATTTTGAATCTCACACACTTTTTAGATATGAATTTATTAATCATTCATGATTGATTCAGTTTATCTCAAAATTTACATTTATTCAAGTGATTTCGAATAAACCGTTTTATTTTGGATCATGAATATGTCTATAAACTTGATGTCTGTAACAACCCGCATTCTACTCATCGGAGGATCGTAGAATATTTATTTCTTTCTTATACGAAATCGTATGGTCATGTGGCTTTGGGAAACGACTATTGGGGTCATTTCCCATGTTCATGATTTTTGCCGAATTTTAAATAACCATTTTGCCCCTAGCTGATCTTGTTTCGTCCATAACTTTTGATTGGAAAGGAGTTTTGACCTGAAACCACTTCCATTGGATTCAAATGATGCTTTCTCTTTCCGTAGAGTGGTTATATTAGCCAAACGGACTTACCGTTTGGGAGATATGGCTGAAAAAAGGTTTAGAATGTGAATAACAGCTTAATTGGGCTAAACCGGGTAGTTAACAGCTAGGCCCATAACCCATTTCGGGATTAGGGTTATGGGGAGGCTGATAGGGTTTGGGAAATCATTTCATTTCAGTTTTTGAGCTACCACTTTCATTCTTGAAACCCTAGCCATGGCCTCCACTCTCTAAATCTCTTCAAAACATCTCCAAATCACCCACAACTTGAAGATTGGGATTAGCAACATCAAACTAGGGAGATCTTCACCAAATCAAGATTAGAGCTGCTGGAACACATTAGAATTCGACCAAAACAGAGAATTATTTTAGATTTATAGTTTACTTTGTGGCAAAGGTGAGTGATTTGCGTTGTTTTTCACTAATTACGGCTAATTACGGTAATTAGCGAAGATTAGCGAAATTATGGCTCAGAAAAATCTATAAAAATTCCTAAAATTCTAAAACATGATTTTATGCCTATGATATGAATTTGGGTTAATTTCGACTAATTTTGCAAATCCCGGAATTTAGGGGATTACGGGGTGATTAGTGATAATTAGCGAATTTATGCATGATTAAAATCTAGAAAAATATTCAGAAATTCCGAAATATTGTCTTAGACCTCTGCTAGAAAATTTGGTTAAATTGGTTAAGTTTTGCTAATCCTATCGTTAGATTTGCTTAAATATGCTTAAGAGAAAAATACAGGTTTTTGGCTATGTTTGATCCATTTTAACCTATCATATTGTTGTTTTGGTGTTTGTGGTTGATTATGCATGTTGCTATGACTGTATGGTAGGATTTGTGATTGATTAGAAAAGTTGGAATGGTCGAAAACGCCGTCGAGTGGCGTAAACTGCTTGCTGGAAAAAGTGCAGGAAGACATCCGAACCGGATCAGATCGGTTAGGAGGATCCGAACCGAACCACTACAACGCCCTTCCCCGCAATAGCTCTCGTACCCAATCCGCTCTCGCACTTCACACCCGACCCGATCAGAGGAGGGCAACATGAACTGGGGAAGCTCCGATCCACTTGCACCTCTCGTGGCATGCAGCATTCCGATCCGACCCGCACAGCCACCTCCGAACCGAACCAACGCGTGGTGATTGGACTTGAAGGACCTGATCCACCAGGGGTGATGTCTGCCGATCTGATCTAGTGAAGAAGGAGCATTCCGATCCGAACCGTGGCATGCTGGAGAACCCGATCCGACCCAGTGGTGGATGTTGAAGGCCGATCCGAACCGCTATGGCATGCAGGCGACAATATGAACCGATCCGGTGATGACCAAAAACCCAAGATGCAAAGGTAGTCCAAATGGAAGTTAGAACTCAGGATCCAGATGGGAACCAACGAGTTCACTTCATGATTGGACTTTGCTGCGGGACGGGTGCAAAGGGGTTATCGGTATCCGTAACCTTGGTTCACTACTGAGAGACAGATTAGGGGCTTGTAGTGATAGTTGTACGGGATTGGATTCCGTCATGGCCCAAAGAATTAGGTGACCAAAGTAACGGGTATCGTATGCTTTACGCACCGAGTGAGAGATGTGAGGATGGTTGTTATGCTTGATTGTTTGACATCACTATGACATGCACACCCCCAACCCCGTTATCCTTACACCATTTGAAATGGCACCTTAGAGTGTTGTACAGTATGTAGTGCTAACTCTTTGGTTGCAGGTCCAGGTTCGGGTATGGTTTAGTATACCTGTTATTGTTTTGTTTTGCTGCTTATCGCTCATACCAGACTTTTTGTCTGACCCGGAGTTTTATGTCTCTTCTTATTACTCTGGGTGCTCACACGAGCAGACTAGAGACAAGTTAGCTGGTGATGCACGAGTAGCTGATTCGGAGACGAGCAGGAGGCTCCTACGTATGATATCTGCATATATTCTCCCTGTGTCGTTGGTGGTCACTACTTTGGGCATTAGTAGTGTACCTTTCTTGTTTAGCTTTTTGAGACAGTTTTAAAAGTTGTAATAATGATGTTGGCTTTGGATCATAAGCTGTATTTTGGATTTTCCGCTGCTATAACAGTTTGTTTCAGCTTATACGCTGTCTCACCTGTTTTGTGTCAGGTATATGTTATGATTATATTTTATTCCATGCGCTGTGAGACATATTACAGGTTCTTTGTTAGTTCATTCTCTTCTTTCCTTTCTTCTGACGACCATCCCGTGCTAGCTGGACATGTGTACAGCGCACTTTTGGAGTAAATGTCGGTTGGTGCGGGGCGGGCCGTCACATTTGGTATCAGATCTCTAGGTTGCGTAGTTAACCTAGGGAAAGAGACTAAGGAGAGATAGTCCGTATATGAGAGCGCGTATTTGTGATTATTTTGGTTTTCAAAAGCTATATCTTTATATATTATTAGTATAGCTAAGGATGAAGTCGTACTGCACTGGAACCACTATGGAGATGGTTAATCGTTTTCTCTCTACAGATTTGACGATGAGCCGAAATTTGAGAGGTGCTGGTAGAGGAGCCAATAATGGAAATGCTCCTGACATGAGGATGGTGGTCACTGACCTCATGAGAGAGATGCTTAGGGATGCTCGGGGAGCCGTTCCTAATGCTGCTAATGGTGGTGGTGCAGTAGTGCAGGCGCCTAGGGCCGATTTTGCTAAGTTGTGCAAGGATTACACTAATCTTGGTGGAAAGCCGTTCCACGGAACGAAGTCAGCCACAGATGTTCAGGATTGGTTGGATAGCTGTGATCGTATCTTCGAAGACTTGGATATCGAGGATGTGGTGAAGAGAAGGCTAGCGTCTCGTCAGTTGTAAGGGCGAGCGATGAATTGGTGGAATGCCATTAAGACAGCTACTCCTGAGGATCAAGTTACTTGGAATCAGTTTAAGACTCGCTTTTGTGATAAGTTTATTCCAGCTGCTCAGAAATCAGAATTGTTCAGGAAGTTCTTGGAGCTTAAGCAGAATGGTAGGGCAGTCTCAGAGTACATCGCAGAATTCGATACTTTATCGAAATATGGATGGTCCCTTATCGATACAGTCGAAAAGAAGAACGAGAATTCATAACTAGCTTGGATGGGTACTTGGGGGAAAGACTTATAAACCATATCGATGAGACGTTCGAATCTATTGTAGGAAAGGCATTAAGGTCTGAGAGCCTTTTCCCTAAGTCGAAGACCGAAGTTGCTATTGCATCTACAGAGGAGCCAAAGCCGCAAGCAGACGGTGAAGGCAAGAAGAATTCTCAGAACAAGAGGAGGCAGAACCCGACCAAGGATGGTCAGAATAAGAAAAATAAGAAAGATGGCGAATGCTTTAGTTGTGGCCAGAATGGCCACTATGCCAGAAATTGTCGAGAAAAGCCTGGGGAAAGAAAGTGCTTTAACTGCGGCCAGGCGGGACATCACAAGGATGATTGCCCACAACCTCCTAGGGAGAAGCAGATTGTGAAAGCGTATGCTATCAACGCTGTTCCTTCTTCGTCGAATGCTCCAAGTGCGGCGCAGAAGGGAAAGGGTGTCATTATAAAAGGTATGCTTTCTATTTAAGATGTTTCTGTTCGGGTATTATTTGACAAACCCGAGATAGTCGATAGACCTCTAGTTGTGACGAACGCGATTGGTGGTTCGACTAGTTTTGGCATGATTTGTTGTAATGTGGTCTTATCGAGTCATGGATGTATGTTTGTTTTGATTGCTTTGTTTTGGGCTTTACTGGGTTTAGCATTATTTTGGGTAGTCGAACTACTCCAAAGGAATAGGGTGGTATTAGGTACCTACCTAGTGATGGCGATAGTAACTAGAGTTAAAGAAGCTAAGAGGTTATCGTTTAATAAGTTCTAGTTGTCTCTAGGAGGCAAATGAGTGCTCCAGTGCTAGATTGTTTTGCTAGTATCACCTCACGTGGATTGTCCGAATTCGGAGGAGATGTTCCTTGAGTGCTTGTCTGATATTGGTTTAGGCCTTTGGGGCTTGGGCTTGGGGAATGTCGAGTTCGACTAGGATGGTTTGCGTGAGAGATAAATAGTTTTTGCGATTTTTCATTGGTTGATATCTAGGTTTACTTGAGGAGTGATGGGCAACCGTGACATGATAAGACTGTTCAATGGTATAGACTGCCCGAGTTAGACTCAACAGGGTTATGAGATGGCTCGAGTGGGACTCGAGAAAGATGCAAAGTAATGGATTGTTTAGGACCCTATGTTGATGTTCTCTATTGGATAGTAGAATTTTGAAAGAACAGGATGTGCTCGTTGATCATGGAAGATACAACGAAGATTAGGGCAATTCAAGTTGGACTTGAACTCATAAAAAGAAAGAGAGTGTTCGTTGATCTTAGAGATGCAATGAATAGGGAGACGACTCACGTTGGACTAGAGTTTGTCGGTAATGGATACTCAAGACTGGGTCTGAGTTATAGATTGACTCGAGTTGGACTCGAGAAGGCTGCAAGGAATTGGATTCGGCTTGAGTTGAACTCGAGAGGGTAGCAAGACAATGGATAGACTTGGGTTGGACTCAAGTATTTTAGGCGGACTTAAAGCAGGGGTATCTTGGGACGCCCGTTACCTTGAATCCGTTGGACGTGATCTAGTTATCCTTGGAGGATAAACGTATGTTGGACGTACGGTAGTCCGTGGGGAGGCTGGGCTTCCATTGGCCTGGGATTGGTTGGACCAGTCAAGTAGGCATCGGTGTATATATGGAGGCTGGGCTTCCATTAGTTATTGATGTTGGTTGGACCAGACATACTAGAATCGTCATATTGGGATTGGTTAGACCAGTCATGTAGGTGTCGATGTGTCTATGAATTTAGCAGGTGATAGGGAGGACTTGTTTGATGGATATTATGGTTGCCATGTTGTTCCTATTTTCCTTCCCTTGAGTAGACTATCACCTGTAGGGTTCCAGCGATGGGGAACAAGGTGATTGTAGTAGGACTATGAGCCAGTGCAGTAGAGTCGTCATGACTCAAGGGGCAAAGTGGAAATAGTAAAGGATTAGTAAGGCTTTTGTAACGACCCGTGTTCTACACATCGTAGGATTGTAGAATATTTATTTCTTTCCCGTGTGAAGTTGTATGGTCATGTAACTTTGGGAAACATCTATTAGAGTCATTTCCCCTGTTCATGATTTTTGTTGATTTTTAAATGACCATTTTGCCCCTAGTCAGTACTGTTTTGGCCATAACTTTTGATAGGGAAGGAATTTTGACCTGAAACCACTTCCATTTGATTCGTTTGATGGTTTCTCTTTCCGTAGATTGGTCATAATAGCCAAACGGACTTACCGTTTGGGAGATATGGCTGAAACAAGGTTTGGAGGGTGAAAAACTGCTTAACCGGGCCAAATCGGGTGATTAGTGAGTAGGCCCATAACCCATTTCGGGATTAGGGTTATGGGAGGGCTGAAATGAGATGGAGAATCATCCCATTTCAGTTTTCTAGCCTCCACTTATCACCAAGGATCCCTAAAAATGGCCTCCAACTTCTAAATCACCTCCAAATCATCTTTTGGTCAAGGATTTGGCTTAGCAACTCCTAATCAAAGAAGATCTTCACCTAATCAACCTTGGAGCTGCTGTTAGCATTGGGATTCGCATCAAATCAGAGAATTATTTCAGATCTTAGTTTGTTTTGTGGCTAAGGTGAGTGATTAGCTTGCTTTTTGCACTAATTATGGCTAAATTGGGGTGATTAGTGCTAATCAGCGTTTTTAAAGGAAAATAAATTCTGGAAAAATGTTTATAAAATCATAAATAATGTTTTAGACCTCTGATATGAGTTTGGGTTAATTTGGGTAAGTTTTGCTAATCATATGCTTAAACATGATTAAGAGGGATTAAGGGAAAACATGGGGTTTTGGCTAAGTTTGATCCATTTTATCATATCATATGGTTGTTTTGGTGTTTGAGGTCACTTGTATGTGTTGATATGACTCTTTGGTATGCTTTGTGATTGATTTCAATAGTTAGAATGGTCGAAAACGTCGTCGAGAGACGTATGAACACTTGTTGGAAAGTCTCAGGAAAACTGCAGGTTTTCGGATCGGATCGGAGGAGGGGCTCGGATCGGAAATGGCGATTGGGCAAAGACTCCGAACCGAACCGGAGATTGGTGCGACGCATTTGGCAAAAAGGAAGGCCATGTGTGTGGAACTGGATCGGATCGGCTGAAGACAAGGTGAACGGATCGGGGTAGGACTAAGGGACCGGATCGGATTAGAATAAGGGACGGAACAGAACAGGGCAACAGGAATTGGGATCGGATCGGAGGGAAGCAATGGACCGGAATATAGGAAATAGGATCGGATCGGATTGGCATAGGGGGACGGAACCAGATAAGGTAACCAAAGCTGGAGCAAAGAATAGAAGGGTGAAGCAACTCGACCCGACCCGGAGTAGACGCTCGACCCGACCCGCTTGAAGGACTCGACCCGACCCGATGTACACTGGGGTGACCTGAAGGATTTCGACCCGAACTGGCGTAGCTTAGGATAACCGACCCGAACCGATGACGATGAATGAGCATGGATCCGAACCGAACCCAAGAGCAAAGAAGGAAGAACCGAACCGACCAGTATTGACCAATAACCCGAGATGCAAAGGTAGTACAAAAGGAAGTTAGAACCACTTACCAATGGATTTGTGCTTATCGTTGGTAATAAGTTCACTTCATGATTGGACTTTGCTGCGGGACGTGTGCTAAGGAGTTGTCGATGTCTATGACTTTGGATCACTAGGTGTTGGAGGTAGAGAGACAAACTCGGGCTTTGGATATGGTGCGACTAGGGAGCTACCTACCAATGGAGTGGGGTCATGGAAACGTTGGGCGTGATCCCATAGGTATGGCGTTGGTAGTAGTAGGAATGTACATAGTCGTACAAAGTCGAGTTCTGTCGTTTTAGTAAAGTGCTCTAGTGATCGAAGAAGTGGATGTCGTATGCTTTACGCACTGAGTGAGAGATGTGAGGATGGTTGCTATGCTTGATTGTTTGACATACACATCCCCACCCCCGTATATTTACACACCATATGTTAGTGACATCTTAGAGTATTGTACCGTGTAGTACTAACTCTTTGATTGCAGGTCCAGGTTCAGGTATGACTTAGTATACCTGTTATTATTCTGTTTATGCTTGCTACCACTCATACCAGACTGATGTCTGACCCAGAGTTTTATGTTTCTTCTTATTACTCTGGGTGCTCACACGAGCAGACTAGAGACAGGGATAGCTGGTTGTGCGCTTGGTAGATGGACTGAAGACGAGCAGGAGGCTCCACGTATGATATATAGTTATTCTCCCTGTGTCGTGATCGGTATCTACTTTGGGCATTAGTAGCATACCTATTTTGGTTATCTTAGAGACAGTATTTTGAAGTTGTAATAAGCTGTATTTGATGTTTTCCGCTACTCTGATGATGTTAGTTCAAGTTTTCAGCTTATGCACTGTCTCATCTGTTTTATGTCAAGTATATGTTGATTATTATATTTTATCCCATGCGCTGTGAGACATATTACAGGTTCTTTATTTGGTTCATCTTCTTTCTTTCTCATTCTTTGGCGACCGTCCCATGCCAATTGGACATGTGTACAGCGCACAATTGGAGTAAATGTCGGTTGGTGCGGGGCGGGCCGTCACACTTGGTATCAGAGCTCTAGGTTGCGTAGTTAACCTAGGGAAAGACACTAGGGAGAGTTAGTACGTATATGAGAGCGCGTATTTGTGATTACTTTGGTTTTCAAAAGCTATGTATATATATATACTATTAGTAGTATAAGAATGAAGTTGCACTGCACTAGTACCACTAAGGGGTCGTTAATCGTTTTCCTTTTACAGATTGACGATGAGCCGATATGTGAGAGGTACTGGTAGGGGGGCCAATAATGGAAATGCCGCTGACATGAGGGCGATGTTTACCGACCTCATGAGGTACATGCTTAGAGAAGTGCAAGGGGCAGTTCCTAACCCCGGAGTTGGTGGTGGCCCAGTAGTGCAAGCGCCTAGGGTCGATTTCGCCAAGTTGAGTAAGGATTACACTAATCTTGGTGGAAAGCCGTTTCACGGAACAGAGTCGACCACGGATGTTCAGGATTGGTTGGATAGCTGTGATCGGATCTTCGATGACTTGGGTATCGAGGATGCGATGAAGAGAAGGCTAGCGTCTCGTCAGCTGCAAGGACGAGCGATGAATTGGTGGAATGCTATTAGGGCAGCAACACCAGAAGATCAAGTTACTTGGGATCAGTTTAAAGCTCGCTTTAGCGACAAGTATATCCCAGCTGCCCAGAAGTCGGAATTGTTTAGGAAGTTCTTGGAGCTTAAGCAGAATGGAAGAGCAGTATCGGATTATGTTGCTGAGTTCGACACTTTGTCGAAGTATGGGTTATCTCTAATCGATACTCCCGAAAAGAAAAATGAGAAGTTCATCACTGGTTTGGATGAATACTTAGGGGAGAGGCTGATTAATCACATCGATGAGACGTTTGAGTCGATTGTGGGAAAAGCTTTGAGGTCAGAAAGTCTTTACCCTAAGCCGAAGACTGGGGTTGTTGCTGCATCTGCTGAAGAGCCAAAGCCGCAAGCAAGCGGGGGAGGCAAGAATAACTCTCAGAATAAGAGGAAGCTGAACCAAGCTAAGGATGGCCAGAAGAAAAGTAGGAAAGAAGTCGAGTGCTTCAAATGTGGAAAGAAGGGCCATTATGCAAGGGAATGTAGGGCCAAGACAGTGGGAAAGAAGTGCTTTAACTGTGGCCAGGAGGGACATTTTAAGGATAAGTGCCCGCAACCTCTGAAGGAGAATCAGATTGTGAAAGCATATGCCATTAATGCTGTTCCTTCTTCGTCGAATGCCCCAACTGCGGCGGAGAAAGGAAAGGGAGTCGTCATTCAAGGTATGCTTTCCATTTATGATCTTCCTGTTAGAGTTTTGTTTGATACCGGGGCTTCCCATTCCTTCATATCTAGTGACCTGGTAGATAGGTTGGGATTGGAACCCGAGTTAGTCGATAGACCATTAGCTGTGACGAACCCGATTGGTGGTTCAACAAACCTCAGTATGATCTGTCGTAATGTGGTCTTATCGAGTCATGGATGTATGTTTGTTTGTGATTGCTTTGTTTTGGGCTTTACTGGGTATGGCATTATTTTGGGAGTCGATTGGCTCCAAAGATATGGGGTGGTGGTAGACTGTGAGGGCTTTTTGGTGACAGTTAGGGCGGATGATGGGCGGAGGGTAGTGTTTGGTAATCTACCCTGTGATGGGGTAATGGCTAGTTTTGTCAATTCCCTCGACATCCCGCATGATGAGTTATCAGGTTTGCCCGTGGTTGGCCAGTACCCGGACATCTTCGAGGAAGTGACCGGACTTCCACCACACCGAGAGATTGAGTTTCGTATTGATTTAGTGAAAGATGCCAGACCTATAGTGATGCCACTTCGTCGTATGGCACCACGAGAACAGCGAGAGCTCGAGGTGCAAGTTAGCGATCTTTTGAAGAAGGGATTTATTAGAAGAAGTGTTTCCGAGTGGGGAGCACCAGTCGTGTTTGCTACTAAGGCAGATGGTTCCCTTCGATTGTGTGTGGACTATCGCGAGTTAAATAAGGTGACGAGGAAGAATAAGTATCCTCTACCACGGATAGATGATTTGTTTGATCAACTGGAAGGAGCGAGAGTGTTCTCCCAGTTGGACCTCGCGACAGGATTTCATCAGCTCCGTGTAGCAGCTGATAGTATAGCTAAAATGACATTTAGGACGCCGTCTGGGTTTTATGAGTGGTTGGTCATGCCATTCGGGTTGACCAACGCACCAGCATACTTCGTGGATCTTATGAATAGAGTATTCAGAGACCAATTGAATAAGTTTGTTCTTGTGTTCGTAGACGATATCCTTGTTTACTCGAGGACAGAAGAGGAACACAAGGAACGTTTGAGAATTGTGTTGGAGGTGTTGAGAAGACACCAATTGAAAGCGAAGTTTTCTAAGTGTCACTTCTGGAGGAGAGAAGTGAGATTCTTGGGCCATGTTGTTTCAGAGAATGGTATTGCCGTGGACCCTGCAAAGGTGGCTACGGTACAAGATTGGTCTACGCCCAAGAATGCAACAGATGTAAGAAGTTTCTTGGGGTTAGCTGGATATTATCGTAAGTTTATCAAAGACTTCTCCAAGACAGCAGCACCGTTGACTCAGTTGACTAAGAAGAATCAGTCCTTCGTCTGGGACGGAGTGTGTGAGGATGCCTTCAAAAGTCTAAAGGAGAGGTTGACGCGTGCGCCAGTGTTAGTCATTCCTAAGGGGAATGAAGAGATGACGGTATACACGGATGCTTGTGGTACCGGACTGGGTGCGGTATTGATGCAAGGAGGTAGGGTTGTAGCTTATGCTAGTCGACAGCTAAAGCCACATGAGAAGAAGTATCCTACCCATGATTTGGAATTGGCAGCGATTGTATTTGCGCTGAAGATGTGGAGACATTACCTCTTGGGAGAAAGATTTGAGCTGTTTACCGATCATAAATCGTTAAAGTATCTCTTCTCTCAGAAAGATTTGAATCTCCGTCAGCAGAGATGGTTAGAGTTCTTGGCTTCATATGATTTTGATATCGCGTATACACCTGGGAAGGGTAATGCGGTAGCCGATGCCTTGAGTAGGAGACATGCCAGCTTAGGGGCAATGTTTCTTGAATGGAAGCAGCTGGAGTATATCGCGGGGTTTGATTTCAGACCAAGGTGCGAATTGGATCCAGTTATGCTATCTAGCTTGACGATCAGACCCACTTTGATTGAGAGGATTGGTTCCAGTCAAAGGAACGACCCTAATTTATTGGAAGTCATCTCCAAGTTGGAAATGAATGTCGATGGGGAGATGGACAAGTATGGGCTTGATCGAGATGGATGGCTTCGGAAGAATGGAAAGCTTGTTGTACCCAATGTCAATGGATTGAGAGATGAAGTGCTTAGAGAATGTCATCACTCAAAACTGACTATACATCCCGGTGGTAATAAGATGTATAGAGACATGAGACAGACTTACTACTGGGAAGGGATGAAAAGAGACGTTGGGAAGTTTATATCCAAATGCATGAATTGTCAGCTAGTTAAAGCCGAGCAGAAGAAGCCTAGTGGGTTGTTGCAACCATTAGAAATTCCCGAATGGAAATGGGAACAAGTTTCGATGGATTTTATCGATGGTTTACCGAGGACTAGATCGGGACATGATAGCATTTGGGTAATTGTGGATCGACTGACCAAGAGTGCAAGATTTATACCAGTCAAATCGACCAGAACGGCAGCCAAGTTAGCAGAATTGTATATGAAGTGGGTAGTGAGATTTCATGGAGTACCCAAAAGCATTGTGAGTGACCGAGACCCGTTGTTCACTAGTGGGTTTTGGAAGAGCTTACAGGAGGCTTTAGGATCAGAATTACATCTCAGTACCGCATATCATCCTCAGACCGACGGTCAGACGGAGAGGGTGAATCGTATATTGGAAGATCTCTTGAGAGCGTGTATATTGGACTTTGGTGGATCATGGGATGACCATTTGCATCTAGTGGAGTTTGCATATAATAATAGCTACCAATCCAGTATTGGTATGGCTCCATATGAAGCTTTGTACGGAAGACCGTGCAACTCACCATCATGTTGGATAGAGACTGGCGAGAAGTTTGTGCTTGGACCAGATGTGGTGAGAGAAACTTCCGATAAGATCAAGATCATTCAGCAACGAATGAAAGCTGCTCAAGATAGGCAGAAGAGTTATGCTGATAAGAGAAGAAGAGACTTGAAATTCTCCGTTGGTGACTTGGTGTTTGTCAAGATCTCTCCGTTGAAAAGCGTGATACGATTTGGCAGGAGAGGCAAGTTGGCACCAAGATTTGTGGGTCCTTTCCAAGTTCTCGAGGAAGTTGGGAATTTGGCGTATAGAGTTGGCTTACCAGAGAAAATGGCAGGAGTTCACAATGTGTTTCATGTTTCCCAACTAAGGAAGTTCGTTCACGACTCAAATGTGATTATTTCACCTGATCAGTTAGAGGACTTCGAAGTAGAACCTGAGGCGGCTGAGAACCGCAAGCCGATTCGTATTGTGGGGCATGATACGAAGCAACTTCGAAGAAAGTCGGTGAAGCTAGTCAAAGTTCAGTGGGGCGAGGACGAAAATGATTGTGCATGGGAGACAGAGGAAAGCATCAGAAAGGCTTATCCAGAACTCTTTGCCTGGTAAGATTTACTTTGCGATTTAGTTATTCCGCATGCTAGGATAGACTTGTTTTGCTTGTTTTGCATGTTTGATAGTTGTTTTATGATTGATAGGCATGCGGGACCCTTGTGTGTGTTTTGATTAGGGAATTTCGGGGGCGAAATTTCTTAAGGGGGGAAGAGTGTAACGACCCGTGTTCTACACATCGTAGGATTGTAGAATATTTATTTCTTTCCCGTGTGAAGTTGTATGGTCATGTAACTTTGGGAAACATCTATTAGAGTCATTTCCCCTGTTCATGATTTTTGTTGATTTTTAAATGACCATTTTGCCCCTAGTCAGTACTGTTTTGGCCATAACTTTTGATAGGGAAGGAATTTTGACCTGAAACCACTTCCATTTGATTCGTTTGATGGTTTCTCTTTCCGTAGAGTGGTCATAATAGCCAAACGGACTTACCGTTTGGGAGATATGGCTGAAACAAGGTTTGGAGGGTGAAAAACTGCTTAACCGGGCCAAATCGGGTGATTAGTGAGTAGGCCCATAACCCATTTCGGGATTAGGGTTATGGGAGGGCTGAAATGAGATGGAGAATCATTCCATTTCAGTTTTCTAGCCTCCACTTATCACCAAGGATCCCTAAAAATGGCCTCCAACTTCTAAATCACCTCCAAATCATCTTTTGGTCAAGGATTTGGCTTAGCAACTCCTAATCAAAGAAGATCTTCACCTAATCAACCTTGGAGCTGCTGTTAGCATTGGGATTCGCATCAAATCAGAGAATTATTTCAGATCTTAGTTTGTTTTGTGGCTAAGGTGAGTGATTAGCTTGCTTTTTGCACTAATTATGGCTAAATTGGGGTGATTAGTGCTAATCAGCGTTTTTAAAGGAAAATAAATTCTGGAAAAATGTTTATAAAATCATAAATAATGTTTTAGACCTCTGATATGAGTTTGGGTTAATTTGGGTAAGTTTTGCTAATCATATGCTTAAACATGATTAAGAGGGATTAAGGGAAAACATGGGGTTTTGGCTAAGTTTGATCCATTTTATCATATCATATGGTTGTTTTGGTGTTTGAGGTCACTTGTATGTGTTGATATGACTCTTTGGTATGCTTTGTGATTGATTTCAATAGTTAGAATGGTCGAAAACATCGTCGAGAGACGTATGAACACTTGTTGGAAAGTCTCAGGAAAACTGCAGGTTTTCGGATCGTATCGGAGGAGGGGCTCGGATCGGAAATGGCGATTGGGCAAAGACTCCGAACCGAACCGGAGATTGGTGCGACGCATTTGGCAAAAAGGAAGGCCATGTGTGTGGAACTGGATCGGATCGGCTGAAGACAAGGTGAACGGATCGGGGTAGGACTAAGGGACCGGATCGGATTAGAATAAGGGACGGAACAGAACAGGGCAACAGGAATTGGGATCGGATCGGAGGGAAGCAACGGACCGGAATATAGGAAATAGGATCGGATCGGATTGGCATAGGGGGACGGAACCAGATAAGGTAACCAAAGCTGGAGCAAAGAATAGAAGGGTGAAGCAACTCGACCCGACCCGGAGTAGACGCTCGACCCGACCCGCTTGAAGGACTCGACCCGACCCGATGTACACTGGGGTGACCTGAAGGATTTCGACCCGAACTGGCGTAGCTTAGGATAACCGACCCGAACCGATGACGATGAATGAGCATGGATCCGAACCGAACCCAAGAGCAAAGAAGGAAGAACCGAACCGACCAGTATTGACCAATAACCCGAGATGCAAAGGTAGTACAAAAGGAAGTTAGAACCACTTACCAATGGATTTGTGCTTATCGTTGGTAATAAGTTCACTTCATGATTGGACTTTGCTGCGGGACGTGTGCTAAGGAGTTGTCGATGTCTATGACTTTGGATCACTAGGTGTTGGAGGTAGAGAGACAAACTCGGGCTTTGGATATGGTGCGACTAGGGAGCTACCTACCAATGGAGTGGGGTCATGGAAACGTTGGGCGTGATCCCATAGGTATGGCGTTGTTGGTAGTAGGAATGTACATAGTCGTACAAAGTCGAGTTCTGTCGTTTTAGTAAAGTGCTCTAGTGATCGAAGAAGTGGATGTCGTATGCTTTACGCACTGAGTGAGAGATGTGAGGATGGTTGCTATGCTTGATTGTTTGACATACACATCCCCACCCCCGTATATTTACACACCATATGTTAGTGACATCTTAGAGTATTGTACCGTGTAGTACTAACTCTTTGATTGCAGGTCCAGGTTCAGGTATGACTTAGTATACCTGTTATTATTCTGTTTATGCTTGCTACCACTCATACCAGACTGATGTCTGACCCAGAGTTTTATGTTTCTTCTTATTACTCTGGGTGCTCACACGAGCAGACTAGAGACAGGGATAGCTGGTTGTGCGCTTGGTAGATGGACTGAAGACGAGCAGGAGGCTCCACGTATGATATATAGTTATTCTCCCTGTGTCGTGATCGGTATCTACTTTGGGCATTAGTAGCATACCTATTTTGGTTATCTTAGAGACAGTATTTTGAAGTTGTAATAAGCTGTATTTGATGTTTTCCGCTACTCTGATGATGTTAGTTCAAGTTTTCAGCTTATGCACTGTCTCATCTGTTTTATGTCAAGTATATGTTGATTATTATATTTTATCCCATGCGCTGTGAGACATATTACAGGTTCTTTATTTGGTTCATCTTCTTTCTTTCTCATTCTTTGGCGACCGTCCCATGCCAATTGGACATGTGTACAGCGCACAATTGGAGTAAATGTCGGTTGGTGCGGGGCGGGCCGTCACAGCTTTTAACCAGTGCAGTGGAGTTGTTATGACTTCATGGGGCAGAGTGGACATAGAAAAGGACTAGTGGCTATGGATCAGTGCAGTGGAGTCGCCATGACTCCATGAGGCAGAGTGATCGTAGTAAAGGATTTGGGTGTGGTAATAGTTGCATTGAGTAGGAGGCATGCCAGTCTAGAGGTTATGTTTCTGGGTTGGAAGCAACTAGAGTATATCACAGGATATGATTTCAGACCTAAGAGTGAATTGGATTCAGAAACGCCAGTAAGCTTGACGATTAGATCGATTTTGATTGAGTGGATTGGTTCCAGTTAGAAGGACGATCCTAACCTATTGGAAACCATCTCTAGGGTAGAGATGGGTATCGATGGAAAGAGAATGAAGGCTACCCAAAATAGGAAGAAGACTTATCTCGATAAGAGACAAAGGGTTTGGAATTCTTCGTTATCGACTTGGTGTTCGTCAAGATCTCTCCATTGAGAATGTGATTCAGATTGGTTGGAGAGGTAAGTTAGAACCAAGATTTGTTGGTCCATTCCCAGTCCTCGAGCAAGTTGGGAATTTGGCGTATGAAGTAGAGCTACCTGACAAGATGGCGGGAGTTCACAATGTACTTCATGTTTCCCAGTTAAGGAAATTCATGCACGACCCTAATATGGCTATTTCACCTGATCAGTTGGATAACATCGAAGTTGAACCCGAGGCGGTTGGGAACTGCAAGCCTTTGCGTATTGTTGGGAATGATACGAAGCAGCTTCGAAGGAAGGTGGTGAAACTAGTCAAAGTTCAGTGGGGTGATGATGAGGAAGGCTGTACTTGGGAAACAGAGGAGAGCATAAGGAAGAAGTATTCGGAACTCTTTGCCTGGTAAGGTTTTGGTAGTGATAATTCTTCCCTTGTTAGTAAACCGCATGCTAGGATAGGCTTGTTGTATTGTTTTGTATGTTTTATTGTTTGAAAATGATTGATAGGCATGCGGAATTCTTTGTATGTTTCGGTTAGGGAATTTCGAGGGCGAAATTTCTTAAGGGGGAGAATGTAACAACCCGCATTCTACGCATCGGTGGATCGTAGAATATTTATTTCTTTCTTATACGAAGTAGTATGGTCATGTGGCTATGGGAAACGACTACTGGGGTCATTCCCCATGGTTCATGATTTTTGCCGATTTTTAAATGACCGTTTTGCCCCTAGCCGATCTTGTTTCATCCATAACTTTTGGTTGGAAAGGAGTTTTGACCTGAAACAACTTCCATTGGATTCGAATGATGGTTTCTCTTTCGGTAGAGTGGTTACATTAGCCAAACGGACTTACCGTTTGGGAGATATGGCTGAAACAAGGTTTAGAAGGTGAAAAACAGCTTAATTGGGCTAAACCGGATAGCTAACAGCTAGGCCCATAACCCACTTCGGGATTAGGGTTATGGGGAGGCTGATAGGGTTTGGGAAATCATTTCATTTCAGTTTTTGAGCCGCCACTTTCATTCTTGAAACCCTAGCCATGGCCTCCACTCTCTAAATCTCTTCAAAACATCTCCAAATCACCTACAACTTGAAGATTGTGATTAACAACATCAAATCAAGGGAGATCTTCACCAAATCAAGATTAGAGCTGCTGGAATACATTAGAATTCAACCCAAACAGAGAATCATTTTAGATTTATAGTTTACTTTGTGGCAAAGGTGAGTGATTTGCATTGTTTTTCACTAATTACGGCTAATTATGGTAATTAGCGAAGATTAGCGAAATTATGGCTCAGAAAAATCTAGAAAAATTCCTAAAATTCTAAAACATGATTTTATGCCTCTGATATGAATTTGGGTTAATTTCGACTAAATTTGCAAAACCCGGAATTTTGGGGATTAAGGGGTGATTAGTGATAATTAGCGAATTTATGCATGATTAAAATCAGGAAAAATATTCAGAAATTCCGAAATATTGTTTTAGACCTCTGTTAGAAAATTTGGTTAAATTGGTTACGTTTTGCTAATCCTATCGTTAGATTTTCTTAAACATGTTTAAGAGAAAAATATAGGTTTTTGGCTATGTTTGATCCATTTTAACCTATCATATTGTTGTTTTGGTGTTTGTGGTTGATTATAAATGTTGCTATGACTGTATGGTATGCTTTGTGATTGATTAGAATAGTTGGAATGGTCGAAAATGTCGTCGAGTGGCGTAAACTGCTTGTTGGAAAAAGTGCAGGAAGACATCCGAACCGGATCGGATCGGTTAGGAGGATCCGAACCGAAACACTACAACGCCCTTCCCACAATAGCTCTCGTACCCGATCCGCTCTCGCACTTCAAAACCGACCAGATCAGAGGAGGGAAACATGAACTGGGGAAGCTCCGATCCACTTGCACCTCTCGTGGCATGCAGCACTCCGATCCGACCCGCATGGCCACCTCCGAACCGAACCAACACGTGGTGATTGGACTTGAAGGACCCGATCCACCAGGGCTGATGTCCGCCGATCCGATCTAGTGAAGAAGGAGCATTCCGATCCGAACCATGGCGTGCTGGAGAACCCGATCCGACCCAGTGGTGGATGTTGAGTGCCGATCCAAACCGCTATGGCATGAAGGCGACAATCCGAACCGATCCGGTGATGACCAAAAACCCGAGATGCAAAGGTAGTCCAAACGGAAGTTAGAACTCAGGATCCAGATGGGAACCAACGAGTTCACTTCATGATTGGACTTTGCTGCGGGACGTATGCAAAGGGGTTATCGGTATTCGTGACCTTGGTTCACTACTGAGAGACAGATTAGGGGCTTGTAGTGATAGTTGTACGGGATTGGATTCTGTCACGGCCCAAAGAATTAGGTGACCAAAGTAACGGGTATCGTATGCTTTATGCACCGAGTGAGAGATGTGAGGATGGTTGTTATGCTTGATTGTTTGACATCACTATGACATGCACACCCCCACCCCCGTTATCCTTACACCATTTGAAATGGCACCTTAGAGTGTTGTACAGTATGTAGTGCTAACTCTTTGGTTGCAGGTCCAGGTTCAGGTATGGTTTAGTATACCTGTTATTGTTTTGTTTTGCTGCTTATCGCTCATACCAGACTTTTTGTCTGACCCGGAGTTTTATGTCTCTTCTTATTACTCTGGGTGCTCACACGAGAAGACTAGAGACAGGTTAGCTGGTGATGCACGAGTAGGTGATTCAGAGACGAGCAGGAGGCTCCTACGTATGATATCTACATATATTCTCCCTGTGTCGTTGGTGGTCACTACTTTGGGAATTAGTAGTGTACCTTTCTTGTTTAGCTTTTTGAGACAGTTTTAAAAGTTGTAATAATGATGTTGTCTTTGGATCATAAGCTGTATTTTGGATTTTCCGCTGCTATGATAGTTTGTTTCAGCTTTTACACTGTCTCACCTGTTTTGCGTCAAGTATATGTTATGATTATATTTTATTCCATGCGCTGTGAGACATATTACAGGTTCTTTGTTAGTTCATTCTCTTCTTTCCTTTCTTCTGACGACCATCCCGTGCTAGCTGGACATGTGTACAGCGCACTTTTGGAGTAAATGTCGGTTGGTGCGGGGCGGGCCGTCACAATGTCTTTCTTATGCTTGTCAGAAAAATTTGTAAAAAATTCTTTAAAAAAAATCTGGTCCTTGAAACTCACTGTTGTTTCATGATTATTTGATTCAAATATTTGTTTGTTTGAAATCATTTGAAACTAATGATTTCTTGAATCTCACACATATCTTGGATTTGAAAGCTATAATATTGGGTGATCGATTCATTGAATCTTGAGATTTTCATAGTCCTTCAGATGATTAAAAATATACTATATTTTTAATCTTGGGTACTGAATCATATTATGTGACTGTCACAAAATTTCTGTGAAACATCCTCTTGACAAGTCTGCTTTGAAATTGATTTTTGTGCTGCTTTGATACTGATGTGCAAAGTTTTTTTTAATGACTGCTTGTTTTTGTAAATACACGTATGCTGATCTGATAAAAGAAATCGTCTTGAAAATATTTTGATGACCACTTGTTTTTGGTAAAAATTGTTCATTGCTCTGATTAATGTAATTGATTTAACATTTTGGGCTTGGTAATTTTTTTAAATTCTGTGTTGAGTGGCAGAACGTAAGATCAGTCTCTGAGATTTCCTTTTTCGCCATATATGTCATATTAAAATCCACTTTAGTAGAGACAACAAGTGGTATCAGATTAGATTTGCCTGAAAATTTGTATTGATCTGATTCTCATCCTATATATATTTTTTGTCCTGTATATATCTTTTGAATTTCCTCTTGTACTTGATTTTTCAATTTTAAAATTATTTATTGATTATTCATTCAGAAATTGAAATCAATAACTAAATTAAAATGTATTTAGAATTCATCAAAAATTTTATCAGATTTTGAAATTGTGATGAATCGTGATTGTAGTGTATTACATAACAAGAGGAGATTTTATTTAGATTTTCATGATGGTTGAACAGCTATTATAATATCTTTGAATTGGCGATTATTTCACGACCCCTTTCATTATTTATCATATTTATGCCATGCATCATGATTTTATATTAATGTGGGGAGTTTAATATTTTTTAAATCATTTTAAGTAACATTGAAAATATTTGTGATAGAAATGGGACTATGTTATTTTTTAGAATTCGTGATAATTGAAATTTTCAATGATCCCCGTACAGTTGAGTGTATTTCATAATATGATTAATTTAAAGATTGATTTCACAAACCACTGCGGTACCTACCACATTTCTATCATCCATATTGGTTTTATATATTTGGGAGTTTTTCTTTAGGAACTGAAAATGATAAATATAATTAATACATAAGTGTTTCTCTAACCTCATTTAAAAATCCAAGCTCTGGTTATGCATGGTTATGAGATTACTCATATTTAAGCTGCAACCGATCTCATTTAAAAATCCAAGATCTGGTTATGCGTAGTCAGTGTGCTCTTAAATAAAAAAGAAAAGAAAAGAAAACAACTTGAATAAATAAAAGTTTATATGAAATTCTCCTTGGTGTGCAAAAACCAGCCTATCATTCTATTTTTTTAATTTGTGAAATGTATTATTATTTTATGAAATTTTATTATTTGTTGATTGATAGCTATTGGGATTTGATATTATTTAATTTTGTCACTTAAGTTGAAATTATAATTATAGTCCAAATCCGTCTGTCACTATTTTGTGATCATTTTAAAAAAAAAAATTCTTTTGAAAATAATTGGAAATCATTATTTTAAAACTCTCCCCATTTTTATAAATTTCATCATAAATCCGTCACTCTACGATGTGAAATTTGATACTAGTTCTTAGAATATTATGATTTTTGTTTGACCAATTGAGATTTATGATGACCGTTCTTCCTCTTAAGTTGATATTATATTTTTAGTCATTTTTCATCTGTATTTTAATTTCTATATCCTTTTGATTATAACAAAAAGGGGGAGAATTGGCTGAGATTTTGATTTATGAGTGAATATTTTTAAGATATTTTAATTTTGAAAATTACCCTTCAATTTTCATTTTATTTCACGCATGCACTTGTATAGGGGGGGTTTCTGTTGTAGTGGGAGCATTCAAATAGGAGAGTTCAATATTTAGTATCAAACACATTTATTATATTCAAAATCTTCCTATTTGTTTGTCATCATCAAGAGAGGGAGATTGTTGTATATAACGTTGTTGTATACACAATTATATAATTTGTTTGATGATAACAACCATATATATATATTATAAATGTGTTTGTTATTGTACTGTTATACTACACAACAGACAAGAATATAATATTTATATTTAAACAGAATACTACTGTACATGAATTTAAATATTCAAACAGTATTTTATTTAAATATAATATTTTATTTCAATATTTAGATAGTATAAATTTTATAACTCCACTATTTGTACATCTTTGTTTTACATTTCATATTTTATCACAATCAGTTTCGCCTGTTACATCGTTTCCTCACTACAACACTCATACATCTCATAGACTCTCACACATATTCATTAACTGACACATATACACACTGTAATCTTCTGTCTTATGTCTTCACAGTCAGTCCAGTCATCATCTACTTTCCTGTCACATTCAGAAACACACACAGTAGACTGCAATAGAAATAAAACTGAATACATACAAGTATAAATTTATTTTTAAATTTTATTTGCCTTAGAATTTCGGTGTGGTTCTCATCATTTTTTCATGACATGATCTGATTTATTTTTTCATCCAACTGTATCTAGACATCTTGTGATATTCACAGTGATACACTGTAAATACCACAAGGCAGACAGTATGTATACACACATATTATAGTGTAGGGACATGAAAATTATTCTGAATAGCTGCATGTACACACGTGTATAAATATATACGCGTGCACTGCCTCGCCAATCAAGGTGCATATGAGGAGCAGCCACGTGGACCAACTCGACTCAGTGCACAACCAAAAGGGACAATGAACAAAGAATGGAGGCAGCCATGCTGTACACAGCAAACAAAGAATGGCTGAGGCAATGTCATAACACTGGCATAATCAAATATATGGAGCAGCCCAAACAAGGCATTATAGCCCAAGAAAGATCAACATAACACAATACATGATGTTGGTGAAGCATGTAGAAGTCAGCATACACAAGGGTAGTAGCATGGACAAGGACATATGCAACAGCAATATACATGAAGCAAGAGACAACATGTAGGAGGCACAAGAGATTTCAAGTGGGAAATTTAAAACAAGTCAGAAGTGTTGTTTTCAATCACACACACAGTATACAACATGGGTGGTGCAAGGATGACATGGCAGCATGGTGCTACAAGTTTCAAACTGGTCAGTGTACAAGCATAGAACAAGTCAGCATTGTCGAGACAAGTGACAAAGCCAAACAAGCATGGCAAAGCAAAAGTGAATGCAGCATAGGTCGAGCACAAAGGCTACATGTACAATATATCATGGAGTAGTAATACAAGATACATGGGACAGTGTTCAAGCCAGCAAATACAGGGTATAACTAAGAAATGAAGCAAGTATGCAAGTGAAGGTGCACAACAAATACATGGTGATACAGCAGCAAATCGAAGTGTACAAGTGCATGCCACAACAAAGTCTTCTATCAAAGGAAATGCAGTGTCCAAAGCCCCATCTATGCATGAATATATACATACATTTGTATATATAGATGGTATACCGTTCAAGAATGTTGAAGTTTACATGACTAGTACAAGTGATGCTACTGGTTCAAGTATATACAAGTTACAAAGAGCTCAACTGGTCAAGTACAAAGTTCAACTCAGCTGGAACATGTCAAGTCATTGCAACAAGCCATGGAGTCAAGCCAAGGCAACAGACAATGTGGCTAAATATGATTCAAATCAGCATGAGTCAAAACTAGCAACCAAGTTATACAAGCAATTGATATTGCTAATTAATTTTCCAGTAATCATAGTGTTAAGATTGGCAAGATCTCAATATCATGTTTGGAAGTTACTCATAATTTTTCATTCTGTCATAGCATCAATCAAGGCAAAGCATTCGACATCAAAAATAAAAAGGGGACCAAAATCATGTAACATTGTTTGGAAAGAATTAACCATGGAAGCTAATCAATTTATTAACGTGAAAATCATGGAAACAATTAGGGGAACCTCGGTTTAAATTTCGAATTAGTTCCATGTTTTGCTCAATAATTTTTTGGGCAACAAATTATTTCCAAGAATCATTCAAAACGCCACGCAAAAATCAATCTAAGTCGAGGTAATTTCAAAAGGGAAATTACGCAAGGGAATTGGGCAAACATCAATTCAAGTCTTTCCATATTTCACAAAAGATGTTCACGGAAGAAATTCAAGTCTAGATTCATCAATTAAAGTCGAGCAAATCATTTGAGATGTCAAAGCAACAAAGAAGGAAAACCCAGGCAATAGTCACACAAATCAGGGAAAAGTCAAGCCAAGTCATTACATGTGAAATCAGAGAGCAATAATAGGATTTCTATATCCTATATGTATCACCAATTCCACATTGGCAATAGGCATCAAAACCACAAACAATTCAATCGAAAACCAGAGCATAATCGTAAAACTAAATTCAGAGAAACTCACTAATTTATCCTTCGTTTTCGATCACCACTATCCCAAATCGAAGCAATAGAGAGCATCCAATTTTGAAGGTCAATAGAGAAGAAAATCAAAGAGGAATCGATTCGATTTGAGGGTTTCAGAAATGCTAGTTATTTTGGGAGATCAGCCTCCATTCTTTTTCAGGAAGAAGAGATCAATCTGGAAAATGAAATAACAAATGGGCTGGCATTTCTTTTCGTCTTAAAGGAGTTTATTTTTTAACTAGGGTTTTCTAATCGTTTTTTATTTTGTGTTTAATTTGTATTGTAATTCATTGATCAGTTTCTAGAGTCTGTAAAATCTTGGTAATCCAGTTAGGGTTTTAACTGGCAGTTTACTAGAGTCTGTAAAACAAGGGTTTACGAGTAATGGGTTACGGGTTTGTAATCCGGGAAAATCTGATCTATGGGATATAGATCAGTCTAGGGTTTTGAGCGTAGGAATAGAATAGGAGCGAGGGGTTTGCGAGTTTGCATGGTCTTGTAAGCGGGATCTGCTCTATTACCTAGTAGAAACCTTAGGAATGCAGCAGTAGGCAAGATTTTGCAGAAGCTGGGTATATATATGTGTCAATTACTTTCTGTACTTATATTTACTACTGCTATCTGTTCTGATTATTATTTTAATATCCCGTAAGATTTGAACTCAGCAATAAATTATAATAAGCCCTATTCACCCCCTCTAGGGTTAATCTAGATCTAACATCAAGCACTTTACAACATCCTAGTCGAGTGGTTTAAATCGGGTTAGCACTAAAGATATTTCAATAAATCTTCCTAACTTAATTTACATTTAATCGATGTAATTAAAATTCCTTGACCTTCCATTCCTTAATCCCATATTATCATTCCTTAATCTTTAAAAAAGATTAATTAACTCTTTACTGTTTTTCTTTCCTTTTCAAAATTCATCACTTAATAAAAGCTTAATTAATATCATTCACATTAACCTTTAATTAAAAGATTATAATCATTCATAAATTTCAAAACATAACTTAAATTTAACTAGGTTAAAGAGTGATGTTATTTAGGACACCATTCACAAAAAAACACAAAACCAATTGATATTAAATGTAAGACTTAATTAGTAACTATATCATCTTATATTCAATATCAATTCCCATAATCGATGAATACAATAAGTGGAATAACGGTATAAATGCCTTTTAAATTCCTCGAATAGTATAAGTTTTAACTACAGAATTTAATATAAAAAATTGGGAGATTATTTTCATCTAAATCCAAGTCATTTATAACACGAAAACTTTGTTCTTATTAAAGTTATATTTCAAAATAACATTTTTACAATACTCGGTTTCACTTTCAATTTGCTCCATCACTAGCCTAGATAAGTAAAAGTTGGTTGGGTAACTTTAATTTAAAGATATATATCCCATTTAACGTTCCTGAACTTAGAGATAGAACAACCTATTCGTTATTTCCATATACACAAACTATTTGAGTTTATTTGCTTTTGAACAACGCTGAAAATCTCAAATTTCAAATTATCATTCAAAACTACATATTTCTTATCCAAATCATTTTGAAATATTTTATAATGATTTATCATAATTTTTCTATATTTTTAATAATTTTTATAAAGCCATTTATAACAGTTTCCAATTTTGGTCCCCAAACTACAAAACCGCGGTTCTATTTCAAAATTGATTTGGACTTTACTCAAAATATGTATATTGAAAACTAAAACTTTCTTTTTTATTTGAAAACTATTATCACTAGAAAACAAATGCTTTTCGTTTTAGAAAAATCAACTTAAGTTTCAATTGGTATAAACATTTGAAGTTTATGGTGAAAATTCGCGAACTACCGCTACGTAACAAGCTCTGTTCGGACCATACTATAATTTCAAATTAAAATTCGTCCAGTTTACTTCTAATATGTTTATAAACCTTATAAAACATATATAAACTCATTTAAAGACAATATTTCTGAATTTCAACTTCAAATCCAATTACTCACCATAATTGAATATTATAATATTATTAAGTTAATATTATATTATTATTTTTCAAAATGTAATCTTTTGAATCTCAAACTTTACAAAAATCAAATTAAACGCCATATAAACTTATTACAATAAACAATTTGAGTTAAAAACGTTTATATACCTAACACAAATTCAATTTTGAATTTACTATTTAAAATTGATTTACTATTCATTTTTAAATTGAACAAGTTATAATATACCGAATACGCTTTCAAATTCATTTCTACCTTTACAATAGTTTCTTGATATCACCTAAATTTCATTTCTGACCAGTTTCATCGATAAAATTTATAATTTCATTTTCTCATCTTATTTAAATGAATATAATATTCATTATTTAAAGCAGACGAAATCGAGACTTAACTAATATCTGCATAATTCCATATATATTGGTATAAGAAGTGTGTAGTGACAAACTAACAACAATAGCATCTGGATAATCATCCATGGCAACCATTCAATAATATCATTCATATGTATACAATATTCCACTGAATAAGCAATACGATAATTAATGCTCACAACATATATGAAACTATATTAACATTCATTCAACCATTCAACCAAATATAATTATAAACTCATTATAATTATAAAAATAATCAGAAATAAGCATTTAGAGTTCTCGCCGAGAGCTCCACTTCACTAGAGTTTTAGGTAGGACTTCCAGCGTTTCTGTTTACCGTCTTTTCTGTAACCTTTCCCGCTTCTCTTTGTCTATCTTGTGTTATGTATAATATATATATATATATCTTTTTTTCTTCTTCTTTTTTTAATGGAAAGGGGGAAATTTTAGCCTTGGAATGGAGGGGATGGAGGCACAAGGGGTAGGACGGTGATGCTTGGGTGTTGGCGTGAGGGAAGGTGGAGGAGGAAGGTCGAAAGGTGGTGCAAGTTTGAGGGTCATGGGGTTTTGTAAGGAAGGAGGAGGAGAGGTAGGAGGAGGGGCGGATTTTGAGGGAAGGGAAGAGGTTAGGACGAGAAGGAGGGAGAGGGAGGAGAGGAGAAGGAATCCATGAGAGGTGGAAGGAAGAAGAGGGGAAGGAAGTATGGTTTGAGGATGGACTATGAAGAAAAAATTTAGGAGGAAGAGGTGTTTATATAGGGTTTTTCTAGGCATAAGAGGCTTACACCTCATAGGATACTTGTCTATTACCTAAGATTTATGTCGTGGATGGTGACACCATGGTGAGTACCCCGTTAACTTAAGGTAGCATTTGTTAGAAAATGTTATGGTAAGCTATAACAACATAAATCAAGTGCTTCGAAAGTTTAGTTTATACGTATTTGAACAACTGATTTTGACAAAAGCTGATATATTTTCATCGGTATATTTTACAATCATATTTAAAGGAACTTATTAATTAAAAAAAAATTGGAATTCAATTAAAAATTACCCAAAACCATGTATAATTATTTGAAATTTAATTTTTTATACAACTTAAAATTTTGGGCCATTACACTTATTTTATATAAGTTATGCTACAAAATTTTATTTGAATGATGCACTTTGAGATATACGACATATTACTAGCTAGGTTGTTTTGTTTTTATTTAATCTTAATGATCGCCTTACATCGATCAAATGTTATCGCAGTGCACCATTTAAGGATTGGAGGTGCAAGGTGATCATCACACTAATCTTTTAAATAGTTTGGCTTTAGTTCAATTTAATGTACTATGGTACAAGTATGATCCAATCTGATTTGAATCAGTATTAAATGTGAAATAACAAAATTAATTCCATCAGTAATCAATTATGAAGGCAGTCATGTGAAGATTTTATATTTAGAGGTTACAACATTTAATGTTATACTGAAATGAATGATTTGTTACTCATTACATAAATATATATAGTATGTTAACCAAACATCTACGTATAACCAATGCATACTCATTATGTAAACTAAATAGAGTAGAATTATAATTATCATTTATCCACAAAAAAAAATGAGATCGAAAATATTATTAAAACTATAGTTTCTTTATGAAAACAATTATTACTAGTATATAACAACATATGTTGGAAATATAGTATAAATCACTAGAATCGAAAATGAGATACAACTTAATTATCTAATGTTTCTATTAAAACAAAATAATTATATTTTTATTATAAAATTATTAGCGTAATCATTCGGTTTGATTTGATTTAATATGGTCGGTTCAATCGTCTATATTGTAATCAAAGCATATCGATACAAGCCGTTTTGGTTTGAAATATTTGATACAACCAGTGACGAGACCAGGTACTAGATGGGGTGTGCAACTGCCAGACCAAGATTCAAAAATAATTATACTTATACTAGTATAATAAAGAATATTGATCACATATAATTTATAAAATACAACTTAAACTAATATTTATTACTAGTATAGTTGTGGTTATTACATTTCAAATTAAAAGTAATGGGCAATCTAAAGAATGTATTATTCAAGGGCTACTGTAAAAATTAGCTTTGGGACCCATCGAATTCATATGATTAATTCATTATTATTGCTTTGCTTTATGGATATTTCACAAAAAAAAAATTGTGTTAAACGTGTTTTGGATAACAATTCAAAAGTTTCTTATTTTGTCTTAAAACATGATTTAAATTTGATTTTTTTTTCATCAAATTCATCTACAGCTGTATGGGTACTCTTTGATTATTGAAATTCGATTGTCCAAAAATCACTTTATTACTTTTTGCCTAATGCAACCAGAAATCCTGGTTTGGTCGCTGGTTACATCCCGAAGCCGACCGTTCCCGCACGGCAATGCTCACCTCAGCTAGTATATTTGGCTGTAGGTGAGACAAAAGCATTAGTTGCCCGACATGCTGATTCTCCATCAAGACTTCGTTATTTAAAGAAAAATCAATTGTTTACGTTATTTCAAATCATATTAACCGACGTTAGCACTCTTTTCTGTTTCTCCTGCGATAACGACTACCGATGAATCCAAATCTTCTAGTTAAAAACATAAAATCTTCTCGTTATAAACTAAGGTAGTGTTTGGTTTATTTTATGCTTTGAGTTTTTAGTTTTCAGGGTTAATCATGAAAGTTGAGAAAATTTAAAGCATAACGGAGGTGACGGATCAAAGGCGGAGGAAGTGACAGAGGGGAGCGCAGGATGCTGAATATATCAATTTGTTATCATCCTTCCGTTGCTTTTCAAAATATGAAAAATAATAAAAAGTTGTTTTTGGTTTTGTGAGCTAACTTCGTTTTGTAAAACGATCGTTTTTTCATATTTATGTGCGTCGTCGGTACTTTTGTACGTGCGAAAACTCAAAAAAAAAAAAAAAAAAAAAAAAAAAAAAAAAAAAAAAATCAAACGCACCCGGCACCCTAAAATAGTGGTAAACCTGGGTTTTCCCTACTATCATCGATAATGACGTTCTAAAAGAACGGGACAATTGGAAATCTATCATGTTTCTATTAAAATTCAAAGGTGTTCAGCTCCATTATCCTATGAGGTATTGGCTTACGACACCTTACTGAAATTGGACCAGATCACATCACAAATAGACATGCTAAATTAGAAGATTAGAACCATAATCCTACAGCACTTTATCTTTGATTCCAAACCTATGGCTTCGTTCTTCTTGCTCTTTATAATCTCCTTAATTGCAAGTTTCCTACTAAAGAAACTAATCTACTCCTTAAACAAGAAGAAGAACTATCCACCAAGTCCGCTTCCATTACCCATAATAGGACACCTTTATCTATTCAAGAAACCTCTTCATCAAACCCTCTGTAGTCTTTCAAAGCGCTATGGTCCTATACTATCTCTTCGTTTCGGCTCATGCCCTGTTCTCGTTGTGTCTTCCTTTTCGGTGGCCGAAGAGTGTTTTACAAAGAATGACGTCGTGTTTGCCAACCGCGTTCATTTTCCTTCTAAAGAACCTTCTAGCTATAATTTTTCCACAATTGGTTCTGCCAATTACGGCCCTCATTGGCGTAATATGCGTCGCATTGCCACAGTTGATATTCTCTCTTCTCACCGTTTGAACAGTTTTAGCAGCATACGAACTGCGGAAGTTCGTGCAATGGTCAAGAAACTCTTTGCTGATCATTCAAATTTCTGTGAATCAGGAACAAATGGCTTTGCCACGACAAACTTAAAATCAGTGCTTTTTGGATTTGCACTAAAAAACCTGATTAAGATGTTTGCCGGAGAACTGTACGAGGACAGAATCAACCAAGAAATGAAAAAGCTTCAAGAGACAGTGGAGGTTCTTTTCTCAAAGTCGGGTGCATCAAATATTGAAGATTTCTTACCCATCCTACGGCTAATGAACTCGAAGAAACTGAACAAGAAGTCATCGAATGAAATAGTCTACATAGATGATTTTTTACAAGGTTTAATCAACAAGTACAGAAAACAACAGAAGGAGCATGGTACAAATGATGAGAAGACAATGATAGGAGGCCTCATTGCTTTGCAAGAAACAGATCCTGCTCAATACAGTGATACCATAATCAAAGCCATTTTCAATGTAAGGTGTTCACGGTACGACTATAAGTAAAATTGAATGCATATATAGTTTACCTAATTTTATTTGCATATGCAGTCCTTGTTAGCAGCAGGGACCGACACATCATCGGACACTGCAGAATGGGCGATCTCACTTCTGCTCAACAATCCGGACAAGTTAAGAAAAGCACAGGCGGAAATATAAAAGAAAGTTGGGAACAAAAAGTTACTGGAAGAATTTGACCTCCAAAATCTTCCTTATTTGCAGCGTATCATAAGAGCACAACCAACAATGGCTTGTTCAGTTACTAAACAAGCCACGGAGCAAGCAGGTGTTGCTTGTTCAGTCATCCGTGGCTAGCCGGTGGCTAGTTTGGAACTCGTTCGTGGCTGGTGGACTGAACAGAGGTTGGAACTTATAACGGTAAAGAGAAAGCCGTTATAAGCTTATAACGGCAAACTCTTTGCCGTTATAAACTTATAACGGCAAAGAGTTTGCGGTTATAATCTTATAACGGCTTTCTCTTTGCCGTTATAAAACATAGCCGTTACACTCCAACGGCTAGCCCATTTTCCCTTCTAAACACCAACCTTCCTCCTTGTTCCACACAACCACTCCACCTTCTCATCTTCAACTTCTTCAACAACAAAAATGTCTTCTTCCGCACTCAAGCGAAGCACGAAAAAATGCGCAATCAAGAAACCCATTTCCAAACCGCTCTCGTCATCGTATGTCATGCAACGGTCAGTCCAACAACATCAATCGTTGCAGCCATCTCACGAATATGGCTACTCGCCGTATTCAAATTATCCATATCGACCACCGTACCAACCGCTCGCTACTCCTAACTTTCCCCCCGTCCATTCTTCCGCCCCGCCACTTTTTTATCAATGACCACCCGTGCAAGGCGTGTACGATGATCATTCGTCGTATATGTCAATGATGATGCAGACCGATCAAAGTCAACAACCTCACCTACCTCCGCAACAGATCGAGATTCGTGGCCGCGAAGGTACACAAAATCTGCAAAGACAGTTTTCGTACGGGTATGTCTCTCCTAGTGACGAAGAAAATGTTGAAACTTCAACGGAGGAGGCGGAGGAGGAAGATGCAAATGAGGATGCGAATGTTACAAATTCTGAAGAATTTACTCAAGAATACACTGCACCTGTCAGTCCCGAATATAACCAAAAGAAGACGAAGTGGAAGTCTTTAAGCGGCATTTTCAGTAAACGACACCAAACCGAAGTTGAATCGGAGTCAGATCCCGGAATAGAAGATGTTGAGGATGATCATGCTGAAGAGGAAGAAACAGCAGCGGATGGAAGAAGAAAACAATTTAAGTTTACTTCCGAGCAGTATGTTTCACTTGCTAAATCGTGGATACGCATTTCACAAGACAGCATTGTTGGGAATAATATGAAAGGTCAGAAATTTTGGGAAAGAGTTGCAGAGTTCTACAATTTGTTGGAAACGAGGAGTAGAACATGGGGATCACTTAGAGGCGGTTATAGAGTTATGAATGTCGCATGTCAGAACTATCTGGCAATACTGACAGGCTTGCAGAACAGGCAGCAAAGCGGTGCTGCACCTTATGACATTGTAAGTATCGTAGATTACTTTTAAAAATAACTTACTATACTATGCTTGATTAGTTAGAAATGTCATTGTAACAACCCGTATTTTCAATAACCTGTAATAACATAAATCGAGGCAGAATTTAATTCTAAAATGGGAATCAAGGGAAACGGGCTATGCCATTGCGTTCGTCTCGGAAAAATACGCGAAATAGAGTCCGAGTTTTCGAAAATCGGAGTCCGTATGACCAAGATATGGCCTCGCGAAGTTTCACGAAAAATTCCCAAATTAAAGTATACTTAATTAAGTGAAATGGGTTGTGTAGATATATATATATATATATATATATATATATTGATATATATATAATTGAAAATTTAATAAATAAATATGCAAAAATGCTCAAAACAGCGAATTGGGAGAGGGGAATAACCGAACCGGCCGATTTTTGAAGTCGACCCGAGCCCGCTGGGTCGACTAGGGGTTAATCCAGGGTGTTTGGCTGTCAACCCGTGGGCCGATTCGCTCAAGTGCAGATTTTGCATTTGAATGGTTCTCATGGTCCATCTTTAATCTAAAGGCCCTAGATGGTTCCTACACTTGACTTCTTCCCCAAGACATGCTTTGATGGCTTGGATTGAATCTAGGGTTAATCCTATGGCCTAAAACACTTGCCTAATCTATAAATAAGACCCTAACCTACCCTAATTCATTCATAATTAAACCTAGTAACTAAACTATGGCAAAATGCTAGCTCTCATGGTCTCCACTAATTTTATGAAGAGGGTTGCATACTAATCACTCTCTAATCAACTTCTAATCCCTTCTTAGCATCTTAATCTTCTTCATTTGGTGTTCAAAGTTGCTAGTTGTGAGTTTCTATCACTTTGATGATCTTTTGGTAAACTAATTAGATGAGATGTGATGAGATTTATGGTTTTGTATGTGGGTTAATGAGCTTTGAATCATATGATATGATGTTAGCATTAATCTTATGTTTATGCATGTTGAGTATGTAAGCTTATGCAAGTTTAATATGATGTATGTTATGTTTGCATGATGCTAAATATGCAAGTTGTGGGCTATGTAATCATATGCATGTTATGCAAGTTCATGGTAATATGCTATGCAAGTTACATGTATGTAAATATGCAAGTTACATGTTTGTTAATATGCAAGTTACATGTATGTAAATATGCAAGTTACATGTTTGTTAATATGCAAGTTACATGTTTGTTAATATGCAAGTTACATGTATGTAAATATGCAAGTTACATGTTTCTTTATATGCAAGTTACATGTTTGTTAATATGCAAGTTACATGTATGTAAATATGCAAGTTACATGTTTATTAATATGCAAGTTCATGATGACACATTATGCAAGTCTATAAGCTAATATGCAAGTTTGTTATGCAAAATGAATATGTAAGTTATGTGACATATTATATGCAAGTTATGTGACATGTTATGCAAGTTCATATGCAAGTTATGTGTTTGTTAATATGCAAGATGGCACCTTTGAAACATGTTCATTCATATGCAAGTTGACACCTTTTATATGTGTTATATCATGAACGAAATTACGTGGGAACGATGGGGTAATTAAATGCATAAGTTAATAAGATTGTGTGAAATTAATATAATTATGCATAACACAAAATAAATAAACATAGTATGGGAATTTGCCTATTTGGTTAGGTGTACCCATACTATGTGTTGGGAATTTACCTATTGAGTTAGGTCTACCCCATGGGAATTTACCTATTAAGTTAGGTCTACCCATGTTAAGAAAACTTGATTAATTAGGGATAATTAATATAAAATTATGAGGGTGATTAATTAGGTGTAATTAATTGACTAAGACACGAGGTTGGACTCAGTTGTAGCGTAAAACTGCCCGGACCCAACCGGCTTAACCAGTTGCTACAAATGTTAGCCCAATGTGAGAGGTCTTAGGCACAAACTAAATACGTAATTAATGTAAAGACACGAGGTTAGACTCTGTTATGACATAAGGCTGCCCGGACCCAACCGGCTTAACCAGCGGTCATAAAAGACAGTCTAATGTGAGAGGTCTTTACAAAGGTTACGTTCTTAATTAATTAATTAAGAAACACTTAACCACATTAGCATGTAGAGGGACATGAGGGGTTAAGTGGGTGCCTCGGGTGGCATGAGAAAATCTAGTGGTTGCCTTGGGTGGCAATAGAAAATACGATTAGAATACTTAACCAAAATGGAACATGTAATTAAAACATGATTAAAGGGTTAAGTGGGATATACTAGAAAAAGGGACAAGCTTAGGTGGGTAGCTTGTGGAGGCCCATTTCAACCAGTAACCCATACGTATCTTTGTGGGCTCGACCCATGTCGAGGACGGGACACGCATACTGGGCTTGACTGTAAGAGGCAAACGGGTTAGCGGTGGCAACGCAAGTCCAACGGGCTTCATATGCGTGAGTGGGCCCGGGCTGGTAGGTAAGCCGTTGTTGCATCGAGTAGATATAAGCCGTGCACCTTTAGTTTCATCAGGTTGCCACATTGGGGAATGATACATCCCACGGTGGGGCCAGCACGGGTATCTACGTTAGGGAGCCGATCGAATGGGAAGTAGTGTGTACACCTAGTGGATTGTAGGGCCCCGTGGCGCCTACTTGGTCACCTAGGGGTACGCAGGTACTAATTAGTAAATTTTATAAGTCCTTGGGTGGGATCAACCTTTAAGTTAGGAACGACTGGTGTGGTGCAGTTTAGTAATTTACCTTAGGGAGGGTAGATGCGTCTTTATCCTTTATCTTCGTTTAGTTGACTGCTTAGGGTAGCCATTCATCCCTATATGTTACCGTATATCAGTTTATGTCTTCTCTGGTTACTTTATCGATTGTATTGTTAAAGTTATAGGACTCGCTCAGACTTATGTCTGACCCCGTTGTTTTTATCTTTTTCCCAACCCTCAGGTCCTACGGTGGATCCTAGCAGTAGTGGAGCTTGATCGGATTGCTGTTCCAGTCTTTAGGAGCTTGGATAGATGTAAAGCTCCAGTTATCCAGTTATCTTTTCTTTTGTTTGGCTATTGTATGAGAGTGGGATTATGTACTTCTTTATTTTGATGGATATTGTACTTGACCTTTATTGTGGTTTTATGATGTAACCAGACATGTTTTACTTCCGCTGTTATGAGATGATGTTTTAAAATTTCAAGTACTATTTATATCTGTCTTGTTGTAATTTTTCTGTTCTATATTCACTAAAATACTCCACCGATGCTATGGCATTCCCTTAGTGAGTGATCATAGCGGGAGTGGGGTGTTACACGTGGTATCAGAGCTTAAGGTTACCAGAACAGATAAAATTTTTGAGAAAAACTATTTTCTAAGAGTATTTTCGAAGAAAGTATTTTCAAAAGCATGTCTTCTAAGAGAAAAAGTTTTTGAAAAAGAAAAGCATAATCCCCAATAGCCATATCTTTATCTTTCGGAATCTCCTTTTTGAATCTTTCCTCTTTCGTTTCAGCATGGCTGAAGATCTTAACATCCCGGAGGGTTTAGTTATACCACTATGGTATAGGAGGTTGCAAGAGGCTAGGGCCGCGGCTGCGGGTCCGGCCAATGCTACTACACCAGAGACAACCGCTCCTCCTCCTCAGCCTAGAGTGGATAATTTTGCTAAGGTTTGCAAGGAGTTCAAGGCTATAGGAGGAAAACCTTTTCTTGGTTCAGAGACTTTCGTAGAGGCTAGAGATTGGCTTAAGGAAGTGGAAGAGTTGCTAGATATCTTTGAAGTGGAAGAGGGAAAGAAAGTCAAGTTGGCGGCTTGGTTAATGAAGGGAGAGGCCTCATTCTGGTGGGAGGTCACTAATGGAGAGCGCCCTGTTGACTCTTGGGCAGATTTTAAGCAAAGGTTTGGGGCTAGTTTCTCTCAAGGGCGGAAGAGAATCTGTTTATGGAGAAGTTCTTGAATTTGAAGCAAGGGAATCTCACGGTGAAAGAATATGTCAACAAATTCAATCAATTAGCAAGGTTTGGCATAGAGTTGGTGAATACACCGGAGAAGAAGGCTTTGAGGTTCGTTAGAGGCTTGAACGAACCATTGCAAGGAATAGCTATGACTCACATTCCTATGGGGGCCACTTTTGAGAAGCTTGTCTACATGGCACTTATGCATGAGGATGATAAGAATTCTAAGGCACCAGAGAAAAAGGGGGATCAGAAGAAACCGCAACAACAACAACAAGGCAAGGGCGGAAAAGGCAATGGTGACAAAAAGAAGACGAAGAAGAAGTGCTTCAATTGTGGAACACCAGGACACCTCAGTAAGGATTGTCGCAAAAAGAAGAAGACCGGTTGCTTTCATTGTGGTGAAGCAGGGCATCTTGTGAAAAACTGCCCAAAGAAGGGGCAGAAGACGGGGTCTACCTCAGGAGGGCAGGTGCAAGCTCTTATAGCACCACCTCAGTCAGGGGGGCAAGTTCAGGTTCTCTCAGTTCCACCGATTCAGCAGAGAGGTAGAACTATTTCCGTTGAAAGTCTGGTTTTTCTGTTTGATCATCCAGTTCGTACTTTGTTTGACTCTGGCGCATCGCATTCTTTTATCTCATCATCGTTAGTTGAGTCACTGCACTTAGACACCAGTCTAGTTGATGATCCCTTGGTTGTCTCAAACCCAATTGGGGGCTCCATATATCTGTCTATGATATGTTTGGGTTTGAAGATTTCTATACTTAGCGTTGAGTTTAGATGTGATGCTTTTGTATTGGGCTTCACGGGCTATGGGTTGATCTTGGGCATGGACTGGTTATCCAGTAATGGTGCCGTTCTTGATTGCGAAAGGAGAGTTGTCAGGCTCATGACCCGCTTGGGTAACACTCTCGAGATCTCTTGCAATCCCATGGAATCTGTTTTGCTAAGTTATCTTGAATCGCTCGATGCTTCGGTCGAGAGTTTGCATTCTGTCAGAGTAGTCCGGGAATATCCGGATGTGTTTGAAGAAGTAAAGGGTTTGCCTCCGAAGCGGGAGATAGATTTCCGAATTTATTTGGTGGATAATGCCAAACCAGTGTCTTTGCCAGTGCGCCACATGGCTCCTCGTGAGAGAAGAGAACTTCATAAGCAAGTAGGGGAGTTGCTTGAGAAGGGGTTCATAAGGCGAAGTATATCGGAGTGGGGAGCTCCAGTAGTGTTTGCCACGAAGGCGGATGGGTCCCTCAGACTTTGTGTGGATTATAGAGAACTTAATAAGCTCACGAAGAAGAATAGACACCCATTACCGAGGATAGATGATCTCTTTGATCAGTTGGTTGGCGCCTCAGTGTTTTCGCAAATGGATTTAGCTACAGGGTTTCATCAGTTGAGAGTGGCGGAGGACAGTATAGAGAAGACTGCTTTCCGGACTCCGGATGGTTTTTATGAGTGGCTAGTGATGCCATTTGGGTTGACAAACGCCCCCGCATACTTTGTTGATCTCATGAGTAGAGTGTTCAGAGAGTATCTGAATAAGTTTGTAGTAGTTTTTGTGGATGACATCTTGGTCTTTTCCAAGAATGAAGAAGAGCATGCCTTACATCTCAAGGAAGTGTTGGAGACTCTTCGAGCGCATAGTCTTAAAGCTAAATTCTCTAAATGCCATTTTTGGAGAAGAGAAGTGCGATTCTTAGGGCATGTGGTCTCTAAGGAAGGGATAGCTGTGGATCCCGCAAAGATAGTATCTATCCAGGATTGGAAAGTTCCTAGAAATGCTACCGAGGTAAGAAGTTTCTTGGGGTTGGCAGGATATTATAGGAAGTTCATCAAAGACTTCGCGAAGATATCAGCCCCATTAACCCGCTTGACGAAGAAGAATCTGGTTTTCTCATGGGATGTAGATTGTGATGATGCTTTCCGACGGTTAAAGAGAGCTTTGACCACCGCTCCAGTTTTAGTGCTTCCAGATGGGAGTAAGCCGTTTGTTGTTTATACCGATGCTTGTGGAACAGGATTAGGCGCAGTCTTGATGCAGGAGGGAAGGGTAATAGCCTATGGAGGGAGACAATTGAGAGTGCATGAGAAGAATTACCCTACCCATGATCTAGAGTTGGCCGCGATTGTTTTCGCACTTAAGTCTTGGCGCCATTATCTTCTTGGTGAGAGATTCGAGTTGTTCACTGACCATAAATCATTGAAGTACTTATTCTCTCAGAAAGATTTAAACTTAAGACAGCAAAGGTGGATGGAGTTCTTAGCATCCTATGATTTCGAGATAGCATATACCCCTGGCAAGGGTAACGTGGTGGCTGACGCCTTGAGTAGAAAAAGGCTATCTTTAAGTCCATTGTTCGTAGAACGGCGAAGCTTGGAGTTTCTTTCTTTGTTCGACTTCAGACCTTCTGTTGATTTTGTACCTGGTTTGTTGGCATCCTTGGAGGTTAGACCTACTCTTTTGAGACGGATTGGCGAGGCTCAGCGAGACGACCCACAGTTGGTTGTGTTGGTAGAGAAGCTTATAAGAGGGGAGTCGTCCAGCCATTTGGGTAGATACACCATAGATGATAAGGGATGGTTGCATAGAGACGGTAGACTTTGTGTACCGCAAGATGAGGGTTTGAAGAAGGCTATTTTGGATGATGCACATCGTTCAAGAATGACTATTCATCCCGGTGGAGACAAAATGTACCAAGACATGAAGAGAGTTTTCTTCTGGGCCGGTATGAAGAAAGATGTAGCCGAGTATGTGGCTAGATGTTTAGTGTGCCAACAAGTTAAAGCGGAGCAAAGGAAACCCGGTGGGTTGCTACACCCATTGGAAGTTCCGCAGTGGAAGTGGGATAGTGTCTCGATGGATTTCATCGATGGGTTACCGAGATCGAGGAAGGGCAATACGGGAATTTGGGTTGTGGTGGACAGACTTACCAAGAGTGCCCATTTTATACCCGTGAAGAGTAAGAGGACCGCTCCATGGCTTGCTTCGGTCTATGTTAGGGAGATTGTTAGATTGCATGGCGTGCCATCCAGCATTGTGAGTGATCGAGATCCTATCTTTACTAGTGAGTTTTGGAGAAGTTTGCAAGAGGCGGTAGGGACTCAGTTGTGTTTGAGCACCGCATATCATCCTCAGACGGACGGTCAGACTGAGAGGGTGAACCGTATCTTAGAAGATCTTTTGAGGCTTTGTATCTTGGATTTTGGAGGTACATGGGAAGAACATCTTCCTTTGGTGGAGTTCGCATATAATAACAGCTTTCAGTCCAGTATTGGTATGGCTCCTTTCGAAGCTCTTTATGGAAGGCCTTGTCGATCTCCTACATGTTGGTGGGAATCTACGAATAAGATCTTGCTTGGGCCGGATATGGTTAGAGAGACTTCAGAGAAGATTGATTTAATTCGAAAAAGGATGAAAGCAGCGCAAGATAGACAGAAATCTTATGCGGATCGGAGAAGGACGGAACTTGAGTTTGAGGTTGGGGATATGGTTTTTGTCAAAGTATCTCCATTGAGAAATGTTGTTCGCTTTGGGTCCGTTGGGAAGTTAGCACCGAGATTTGTTGGGCCATTTCCTATTAAGGAAAGGATTGGACGGATGGCATATAGGGTGGAGTTGCCCGACAGACTTAGTGGTGTTCATGATGTATTCCATGTATCACATTTGAGGAAGTGCTTACATGAGACCGCAGAGGTGGTAGAGCCGAGTTTGCTTAGAGATGTAGAGGTAGAGCGTGACGCGACGATTCGACGAGCTCCTACTCGCATCCTTGGGTCAGAAACTAGGAAGTTGAGGAACAGAGAAGTCCAGCTAGTTAAAGTGCAATGGGGAGATGACGAAAGCAATGCTACTTGGGAGACGGAAGCGAAGATGCGTTCTTTGTATCCATTTCTTTTTGAGAGTATGTCTTTTAACTTCTCCTTTATTGCTTGTCTAGTACTTATCTTATCTTTAGTATATCCTCTCGCTAATACCTATGACCTTTAGATAGGGTAAAACCTATGGTTGAAACATGTGTTTGAAACATGTTATGGTTGATGGATGCATATGGATGCAATTGTTTGCTAGTGGTTGCTCGTGGATGCATATACACACACATTAGGCACTAGATCGGCTCAGTCACTTCATGTTGCATATTGCATAAATGGATGTGGTAGTTAGATTGATGGATGTATCATGGCTGTGTTATCATATGGATGATGCATTTTTGTGTATGGTTGTGCACGCATGTAGAAATTTGTATGTGTCAATAGGGTTTCGCATACATATTGGATGCATGGCACTATCATGGTTTGCATTAAGGAGGTTTACTGTATCAGTAACCGCCTGATTTTCGCATTAGGTAAGTACATATACACACACTTTTGCATATATCCATCCAGCATTTAGAATCTTGTAAGGACAATGATTGCTCGTGGATGATGCTTTGAGTAGATGGATGATTGGATGGTAGGATACGTTCTTCCTAACTTGAAGATTTCGGGGACGAAATCCTTTAAGGAGGGGAGAATGTAACAACCCGTATTTTCAATAACCTGTAATAACATAAATCGAGGCAGAATTTAATTCTAAAATGGGAATCAAGGGAAACGGGCTATGCCATTGCGTTCGTCTCGGAAAAATACGCGAAATAGAGTCCGAGTTTTCGAAAATCGGAGTCCGTATGACCAAGATATGGCCTCGCGAAGTTTCACGAAAAATTCCCAAATTAAAGTATACTTAATTAAGTGAAATGGGTTGTGTAGATATATATATATATATATATATATATATATATATATATATATATATATATATATATATATTGATATATATATAATTGAAAATTTAATAAATAAATATGCAAAAATGCTCAAAACAGCGAATTGGGAGAGGGGAATAACCGAACCGGCCGATTTTTGAAGTCGACCCGAGCCCGCTGGGTCGACTAGGGGTTAATCCAGGGTGTTTGGCTGTCAACCCGTGGGCCGATTCGCTCAAGTGCAGATTTTGCATTTGAATGGTTCTCATGGTCCATCTTTAATCTAAAGGCCCTAGATGGTTCCTACACTTGACTTCTTCCCCAAGACATGCTTTGATGGCTTGGATTGAATCTAGGGTTAATCCTATGGCCTAAAACACTTGCCTAATCTATAAATAAGACCCTAACCTACCCTAATTCATTCATAATTAAACCTAGTAACTAAACTATGGCAAAATGCTAGCTCTCATGGCCTCCACTAATTTTATGAAGAGGGTTGCATACTAATCACTCTCTAATCAACTTCTAATCCCTTCTTAGCATCTTAATCTTCTTCATTTGGTGTTCAAAGTTGCTAGTTGTGAGTTTCTATCACTTTGATGATCTTTTGGTAAACTAATTAGATGAGATGTGATGAGATTTATGGTTTTGTATGTGGGTTAATGAGCTTTGAATCATATGATATGATGTTAGCATTAATCTTATGTTTATGCATGTTGAGTATGTAAGCTTATGCAAGTTTAATATGATGTATGTTATGTTTGCATGATGCTAAATATGCAAGTTGTGGGCTATGTAATCATATGCATGTTATGCAAGTTCATGGTAATATGCTATGCAAGTTACATGTATGTAAATATGCAAGTTACATGTTTGTTAATATGCAAGTTACATGTATGTAAATATGCAAGTTACATGTTTGTTAATATGCAAGTTACATGTTTGTTAATATGCAAGTTACATGTATGTAAATATGCAAGTTACATGTTTCTTTATATGCAAGTTACATGTTTGTTAATATGCAAGTTACATGTATGTAAATATGCAAGTTACATGTTTATTAATATGCAAGTTCATGATGACACATTATGCAAGTCTATAAGCTAATATGCAAGTTTGTTATGCAAAATGAATATGTAAGTTATGTGACATATTATATGCAAGTTATGTGACATGTTATGCAAGTTCATATGCAAGTTATGTGTTTGTTAATATGCAAGATGGCACCTTTGAAACATGTTCATTCATATGCAAGTTGACACCTTTTATATGTGTTATATCATGAACGAAATTACGTGGGAACGATGGGGTAATTAAATGCATAAGTTAATAAGATTGTGTGAAATTAATATAATTATGCATAACACAAAATAAATAAACATAGTATGGGAATTTGCCTATTTGGTTAGGTGTACCCATACTATGTGTTGGGAATTTACCTATTGAGTTAGGTCTACCCCATGGGAATTTACCTATTAAGTTAGGTCTACCCATGTTAAGAAAACTTGATTAATTAGGGATAATTAATATAAAATTATGAGGGTGATTAATTAGGTGTAATTAATTGACTAAGACACGAGGTTGGACTCAGTTGTAGCGTAAAACTGCCCGGACCCAACCGGCTTAACCAGTTGCTACAAATGTTAGCCCAATGTGAGAGGTCTTAGGCACAAACTAAATACGTAATTAATGTAAAGACACGAGGTTAGACTCTGTTATGACATAAGGCTGCCCGGACCCAACCGGCTTAACCAGCGGTCATAAAAGACAGTCTAATGTGAGAGGTCTTTACAAAGGTTACGTTCTTAATTAATTAATTAAGAAACACTTAACCACATTAGCATGTAGAGGGACATGAGGGGTTAAGTGGGTGCCTCGGGTGGCATGAGAAAATCTAGTGGTTGCCTTGGGTGGCAATAGAAAATACGATTAGAATACTTAACCAAAATGGAACATGTAATTAAAACATGATTAAAGGGTTAAGTGGGATATACTAGAAAAAGGGACAAGCTTAGGTGGGTAGCTTGTGGAGGCCCATTTCAACCAGTAACCCATACGTATCTTTGTGGGCTCGACCCATGTCGAGGACGGGACACGCATACTGGGCTTGACTGTAAGAGGCAAACGGGTTAGCGGTGGCAACGCAAGTCCAACGGGCTTCATATGCGTGAGTGGGCCCGGGCTGGTAGGTAAGCCGTTGTTGCATCGAGTAGATATAAGCCGTGCACCTTTAGTTTCATCAGGTTGCCACATTGGGGAATGATACATCCCACGGTGGGGCCAGCACGGGTATCTACGTTAGGGAGCCGATCGAATGGGAAGTAGTGTGTACACCTAGTGGATTGTAGGGCCCCGTGGCGCCTACTTGGTCACCTAGGGGTACGCAGGTACTAATTAGTAAATTTTATAAGTCCTTGGGTGGGATCAACCTTTAAGTTAGGAACGACTGGTGTGGTGCAGTTTAGTAATTTACCTTAGGGAGGGTAGATGCGTCTTTATCCTTTATCTTCGTTTAGTTGACTGCTTAGGGTAGCCATTCATCCCTATATGTTACCGTATATCAGTTTATGTCTTCTCTGGTTACTTTATCGATTGTATTGTTAAAGTTATAGGACTCGCTCAGACTTATGTCTGACCCCGTTGTTTTTATCTTTTTCCCAACCCTCAGGTCCTACGGTGGATCCTAGCAGTAGTGGAGCTTGATCGGATTGCTGTTCCAGTCTTTAGGAGCTTGGATAGATGTAAAGCTCCAGTTATCCAGTTATCTTTTCTTTTGTTTGGCTATTGTATGAGAGTGGGATTATGTACTTCTTTATTTTGATGGATATTGTACTTGACCTTTATTGTGGTTTTATGATGTAACCAGACATGTTTTACTTCCGCTGTTATGAGATGATGTTTTAAAATTTCAAGTACTATTTATATCTGTCTTGTTGTAATTTTTCTGTTCTATATTCACTAAAATACTCCACCGATGCTATGGCATTCCCTTAGTGAGTGATCATAGCGGGAGTGGGGTGTTACAGTCATACACTCATACAATTTCGACTTTGTGTTACAGATTGAAGAGTCGCGAAAGGCCTACCAACGAAAGTATGGACTTCCATTTAAATTTAACGACTGTTTCGAGCTTCTATCTAGTTTGCCTAAGTGGAAGAACCCAAGCAACTTCATGCTTGAACAGCAGAACAAAGCTAGAAGGATGAACTACTCTGAATCTAGTCCAGGAAGTGACCCGAGTTCGCAAAAAAGAAACCCTTTATTTGGAACTAGTGACGGACGGCCTATTGGCATAGCCAAGTCAATTCAGCTGGAGCAACGCGATGCAGAGTTCTCTAGATTTATGGAAACAATAGAGAATTCAGCTACGGAGACAAAAGAGCATAGACTTCGATTTTCGAAGCAAAGAAACCGCAGCGACGAAGAGTTCCACAAAGCAGTTAGGGATGATCGAGAGCTCCGCAGACAAGAACATACGGAGAAACAAGCCCTGTTACGAGAAAGGCTGGAGAAGAAGGAAGCACTGGTGCGGGAGAGCAATTATGTTAAAATGATTACATGTGATTTTAGTAAGCTTTCCCCTTTACAGCAAGAACTAGTAAGCGAGTAGATTGCAGAGTACAGAAGAAACAAAGGAAGCGGAGGAGGAAGCTGTAATGGCTCGTATCAGGATTAGCTATGTATGTTGGGTTAAGTTGCAATATGATTGTGAACTTCTTGTAGTAGTTATGTACTAGTGGGTATTTATGCACTATCTAGGGTTGAGTTGTAATATGATTGTGACCTATTTGTAGTATGTATGCAGTAGTTGTTGTTTATGTAGTAGCTGTATATGTTGGGTTGAGTTGTAATATGATTGTGATCTGTTTTTAGTATTTATGTACTAGTTGTTGAAACAATGATACAATCGACAATATGATTGGAAATCAGATTTATTGACCCAACTACACACTGATATATAGTACACGAGTACACACTGATACATAGTTCTAGTACCAACTACTGATTCCGACTATTTCTTCCTTTATGCGCCCACAAATGTTCCACTAACTGGTCACGCAATTGGAAGTGCGCAGCTTGATCTTCAGTATGTTGAACCATATCAACATATTCGTCCATTGATTTTACATCTTTATGGGGTTTTGCATTTGACCCCGTAAACATGTCAGCATAATTAGACTTTTGATTCTTATATCCGCCTCTTTCAGACTCCACAATCATGTTATGTATTATTATACAAGCATACATGATTTCTGAAAGCACTCCTGCATCATGAAAACGAGCAGGATTTCGTAAAATATGAAATCGGGCTTGTAGAACACCAAACGTACGTTCGATATCCTTTCTGTAGCTAGCTACTTTTTCAGTGAAATAACTTTCTTTGTCATTTGATGGTACTCTGTATCCCTGAATCAAAGTTCTCCACTTTGGGTATATTCCATCCACTAGAAAGTATCCAGTTTTGTGTTCGATATTACCAACGTTATAAGAAACATCTGTTGACAGTCTGTTAGCAAGTTCTGTTAAAAGATATGATTGTTTTAAAACATTTATATCATTCAATGAACCTGGGACTCCGAAAAAAGCATGCCAAACCCATAAATCGTCTGTTGCTATTGCTTCAAGGATCATTGATGGCACTTTCTTATGTCCGGTGAACATTCCTTTCCATCCCGTTGGGCTGTTTTTCCAAGGCCAATGCATGCAATATAAACTTCCAAGCATACCTGGAAATCCTCTGGCTTCTCCCCTGCGTAGTATCCTGCTTATATCGTTTGGTCCAGGCGTCCGTAGATACTCCTTCCCGAACTCTTCAACAACTGTTTTACAGAATTCTTTCAGACACTCTATTGCTGTTGATGCTGCGATTCTGAAATATTCATCCATTTGGTCGCCAGATGTTCCATAGCTTAACATCCTCAACGCCGTTGAAATTTTGATGTGGGGCGAATGGCAGATTTCTTGTGCTCCGTTCAGTCTATAAGTGAAATACGGATTTGACTGACGAAGTTAAAGATAAATTTTAGAGAAGATTGCCGGACTCATACGACAACGACGGCGAACAAAGTTATATCGTAGGTTGGATTGTCAATGAAGTAATCTCTCATTAGTCTTTCATGTCCATTCTTGTAGTCTCTCTTATACCGCCGGTCAATCCGGCCAGGCTTACTACCTCGATGGTTGCTAATTGAGCCTTCAGCGAAATAATTGGAATACCCAACCATTGCGTGTTGTTCCAGCTGCTCCTCCGTCTCTTCCTCCACTTCTATTTCGGAATCTTCAGTTTGATTCATGACTTCGTAGTAATGGTGGTATAGATTTGGACCCATTGCTTGCTTTTTTATAAATTGAGTTTCGTTGTTCTTCCTAAGTGTAGACGTACGACAGATATATATATATAAGCAATGATGGTTAACATATTTTAACTATATTTTTTGGCAATAATGGTTCCGACATAATGGTTGGGATAATAATGGTTCTGCCATTGATTAGTCAATTCAGAAAGTTGTTGTGTTGTGAAAGGTTGGCAATAATGGTTGGCAGTACATGTAGGCAATAATGGTTGGCAATAATGGTTGGCAATAATGGTTCCGAGATAATGGTTGGGACAATAATGGTTCTGTCATTGAGTAGTCAATTCAGACAGTTGTTGTGAAGTGAATGGTTGGTAATAATGGTTGGCAGTACATGTAGGCAAGAATGGTTTGCAATAATGGTTAGGATAATATCTCTGCCTTGAGTAGTCAAATTATTCTAGCAATATTTTTGGCAATAATGGTTCCGACATAATGGTTGGGATAATAATGATTCTGTCATTGAGTAGTCAATTCATAAAGTTGTTGTGTTGTGAAAGGTTGGCAATAATGGTTGGCAGTATATGTAGGCAAGAATGGTTGGCAATAATGGTTCGTAGATAATGGTTGGGATAATAATGGTTCTGTCATTGAGTGGTCAATTTGGACACTTGTTGTGAAGTGAAAGGGTGGCACTAATGGTTAGCAAGAATGGTTGGCAATAATGGTTGGGATAATATCTCTATTGTTGGGTAGTCAAATTATTGTACCCGCATATTTTGGCAATAATGGATCCGACATAATTGTTGGGATAATAATGGTTATGTCATGGAGTAGTCAATTCGGACAGTTGATGTGATGTGAAAGGTTGGCAATACACGTAGGCAAGAATGGTTGGCAATAATGGTTAGGACCATATCTCTGTCGTTGGGTAGTCAAATTATTGTAGCCATATTTTTTGGCAAAAATGGCTCCAACATAATGGTTGGGATAATAATGGCTCTGACATAATGGTTGGGATACTAATGGTTTTGGCAATAATGGCTCCGACATATTTTTTGGCAGTAACAGTATTCGAAATTATTAGTGATTGCCTATAGTTATTGTGATGTCAAAGGTAAGTGTAGGGTAATGGAGAATTTCATTTACATTTATTTATTAAAGGATATCCAAATATTCAGAAATTTGATATAATGTGATATCCAAATATGTTTAAAATCTCCACTAAAGTCGAACAGTAGAGTAGGATACGGGGATACAACAATTTATAAAGATACAACAATAAGCATAAAGATACAATAGTTTATAAAGGTACAACAACTGCCGATAGTACATGCGAACTAGCTCCGTCAAAGCATGAAGTGAAAATTAGCAACTTCAGTAAACCCCATTTTACGTTTAGCCTTAACGGAGTGGCAGGATGTTCAATCGCAACTGGTCATTTTCACTTCGAACACGTCTATTCTCGCGTTCGAGTTCGTTAGAATATGCTATTCCCCGAGGACACAAAGGTTGGTCTATCCATTCCGTGTAATTGCAATCATTTGGATAGGCTGGACATCGCTGCACGCGCCGACCTATATTGTTGCCCTCTGCTCGAACGACAACTTCAACCGCATACCCGCAATAGCAACGAACTGGATAAGAATCCACTACGTGTTTATGCAGTGGTGCACGAAAGAACTCTTCTTCTTGCGTTGATTGAGTGACATCTTGTTCAGGTGATGCTTGAACAGGTGGTACTGGTGTTTCATGTGGAGTTTGAATGTTCACTTGTTCGTACAACGGTATAGTTTGCGGTTTCAATTGGTTTAGGAACTGAAGTTCGTCTTCAAGCTCCTGTAGCCTCATGTTTTCATAAGCTTGTTCCTCGGAATCTGTAGATGTTGCCCACGAAGACATTTTCAGTGAGTGCGAATCAAAGAATGTGCTCTAAGAATGGGGAAGAAGTTGTTTGAGTTTTGTATGTTGTGAGTAAGTTAACATATGTATATATAGCTGGAAGATTGGCAATGGTGTGAACGGTCAAAAGCTACACTGTAGGGAACACTATATGGAATTTGGCAGATGACATGACTGCCCTATGCGAAGTATGCAAGACTTGACCAATTATTGCGCTACAGTTGGTTGTCCCGTTAAGTTCTTATGTAGAATATGGAGTTATCTGCAAACCTTGTTATGTTGGCGCGTTATGTAAGAATTTTGCATTTCTAAACGAGAAGACGATAATCTTGCTCACGATCAAATTCAAACACTAATACATTCCAAACAACACTTACAGGAACTAGAACAACAGAACATAGCAACATCAAATTCAAAGTACAGTAATAAATCTTCGATCCAAGAAAAACTAAATCCTAACGATTTCTGAGATAGCCAGCTCTAATTGCATCCGCAACAATCTTGTTCAACCGCCTTATTTCGGCTTGCGCTTCCAGTGCATATTGAAGTCCATGTTGGCACATTGGCGGGTCTATCCACTGCATAAAATTACAACATTGAATATCATTGGGGTAATACCTATGGTCTTCGAAGGCAGGATATCCGAAGAATCGGCGTCCAGCATTTTTTTCAGTTTTGGCAACAACAACAATCGATTCATCTCCACAACAACAAATAGGGTAAGCTCCACTAGGTAGTGTTGGACCAATTGGATGTAGGGGCTCGATTTCTTGTCCTTCGTATACGATCTGCTTACCAGTCTTTGATTTGCTACAACTTCGCGCAATCGAGCGTTGAAAGATTTTGTTCTCGGCTTCACTGATTTAGACTGAACTTGTGCTCCTTCACCGAATTCCACCGTAGGCTTGTTGTGTTGTACACTATTCCTTGACCGTTCAAACTCTTGATAACAATTATTTATTGTTTCATCGTCAATCTCCAAGTTGTCCATAGCTTCAATACAAAACAAAACCTTAAACAATTGAAATGAATGCAAAGTGTATGGAATTTTTTTTCTGTTAGAGATATAAACCTGGTGCATATTTATTGCTGCGTTTGAACACAAAGCAGGGCTAGATTTGTAAAAAGAAAAGTTGAAATTCCCAAAAAAAACAAAAAGTAGGTGATACCCGTGATAAATTTATGGGATTGATATTTAATGCATCAACTTTTTCAGTAACATAATTACTGGTACTGTATCAATGTATAGTGTATCATTGTTTGCACTGTGTATTGTTTGACTGTTTCCGTAAAATGTTTGACATAAAGTATGCTGACCCATTTTTTTAACTCCTACACGTATTGAAAAGGTTAATGCACCCGAGGACGACCCCTATTTTTAACTCCTACTCACGAAAAAGAGTGGCATGACTCCACCCTGGCATAAAACATAGATGAACTATGGGAACTGTCCAAGACTTGACCAGTCAATGTGGAACGATCCATATTTTTTTAACTCGTAGTTGTATTGGATCGTTTAATGCACCACGGAATGACCCTTACACATAGGTTACATAAGTGATAATAAGTTACAAATAATGATAAATTACACAAACAGTAGATTAGACAAACAATAGGTTCCACATATAAAATCAGCCTAGATAACCTAAACGTTACACAACTCTTGGGTTACATACTTCATTCGAACCACAGTGAAGGTTTTCAACTTAAATAAAGCATAAAGATAAAAATGACACGACGCGTAACGATACAGTACTAGTACGCATAACATAAAATATTTAAATCCTAATTTAACCCACGTTGCAGGCGATAATTTGCATTACTTAGGTCGTTTACTTGATTTCGCAGCTTTCTTATTTCTTCCTCTAGTTCCAAAGCATACGTAATTGCTCGACGGGGAAAATGGTCGTCTATCCACTGTCCAAACTCGCATCCGTTTCCAAGTACTGGACAACTATAACATCGACGTCCAACGTCGTTTCCATGACGGACGACTAATTGCGGTGCTTCAAATCCACAAAAGCATACAATATTTGCGGATTGCACCTCGCCTTCTTCTACCGTGGCTCCAACACGAGGAATTACAAGGTGCGCTCACGTTGTCGATTACGATTGTCATGCTGATGTCGTATTTCCGTTTCATGCATTCCTGCTTCAAGTTCTAATTGTCGCACCTCGTCATTGTGTCGCTCTTGCATTTCGATATACCACTCTGTTGGTTCTCTGGGTGTGGACGGATTAGGGTTTGATGGTCCTGAGAGAAGGTCCGTGTAATTGTAAGAAGATGGATAAGATATTGGCATTTTTCTTATTTGAGATATAATTTTCAGTCCGTATGGATCGGGTGTTGCTTAAGCAATGTTAGCTATATATAGGAGGAGATTTAGTTACCACTGCATAATGATATTACTTCCCGTTTTCAAAAGACACGGAATATGAAAACAAATTGACAACGGGTAATTGCAACCATTGGACTGTGCACTGTATACTGTGCACTATTTACTGCATACTGTCCGCTTTATACTGTACACTGTGCACTGTTTCCTGTAGCTACGTTGGAAAATGGGTTCTTAACTTTAGAAAAAGAGTGACATGACCACACTCTGGTCTGAAAACTATAGAACAAGAGTGACCGGCCTACACATTAGAAAAAGAAATTTCCTGTATAAAAATATAACGGCAAACTGTTTGCTATTATATTTTATTGTCGTGGCACCACAGCGGCTACTTAAAGGGTCGCATTCCCTCCCTTTATATACCAATCTAACTCCTCCTTGTTCCACACAAGCAGACCACCTTCTCAAATTCATTTTTGAAAACCAGAAAAATGTCTTCGTCTGAACCCAAGCGTACCGGCAAAAAATCTGCAAGCAAGAAACCCATGGCCCAATCGCACTCGTCATCATATGCCATGCAACGTCCAGTCCAACACCAGCAATCGTTTCGCCCAACTCACGAATACGGATACTCACCGTATTCAAACGAAGATGCCTCTTTCGTTCATCAAAGATCTAGAAAAGAAATTCTACTCGAAGGGAAGGTTTCCGAGCCACTACGGACGATTGGATCCAACCCTATTTGCCATTGTGGACAAGTGTCGGTCGTTGTTTTTGACGAGACCGAAACAAATGCCGGTCGTCGATTTTTCGGTTGTCAAGCCTTCAACGACCACATGAATTATCCTGATGACATTGATTGTTGTTGCTTTAAGCAGTCGATTGACACTCCTATGTGCGAACGTGGACGTCAGTATGCACTCGAAGCGCAAGCAAAAATAAGACGCTTGAGCAAGATTAATGCCGGTAAGACAAGAGATGGTCCTTTCCCTAGACCATGGTAGGTGTACGTATTTGAATTTGATGCTTGTGTGCTCAGTTGTTGTAGTTTGTATGATTATGGTTTGGCATTTCCTTCTGTTGTACTAGTTGTCGTTGTTTCAGTTGTTATAATTTCTCATTAGTTGTAGTTGTTATAATTCTCAAGTCATGTACGCTTCTAAGTTATGTAAGGCACCTGGGAACGGCCCATTTTTCGTAACTTTTTCGTGAATTGAAATGTTTAAAGCACCGGTGGACGACCCCTATTTTTAAACTCCTATATATACACAAAATTGCCTCTATGACAAAACAATTACGAATCGTGCTTCCAAAGCCTGCTACAGTCAATGAAATGACTTAACACTGAGGCATACAACAATATTACATACTGCAATATCACTGTGAATTTAATACGAGTCACGTGTATGTAGATTATACCCTTTCACATGCATGTATGATATGATTGGACCATTCACTGAGAATAAAAAATTAAAGACGCGTCTCTATCATTCGTAGTTGGGATTCCATTAAACGTCTCCATCTTTCGCACACTGCATTGAGTAGTCTCTTCTGAATTAAATGACAACAGTATACGAAATTAATAGTAACTGCCCACATTTGTTGTGATGTGAAAAGTCACTGTAGGGAATCTAACGTAATATCACGAGAACCCTGTAACGGGTATTCAAGTACGTTGAATTGTAATTGTTGGTCGTACATTTCCCTTATAAGTACTCCATATCTGATAATCCATCTCATACCTTCTACAGCTTCAAGCAGCACCGTTGTAGACTCAAGCGAGAAAATTTATTTTCTTGTTTTCTTAAAGGTAACGTTTATTATCAACAAAATTCGTACTTCTAGTAACTCTACTTATTCTACTGATGCATAGGTTACATGGACAATTCAGGAATAAGTGATGAAGAAATGGGAAGGATTTTTGATGAGTACGAACAAAACTTAGTGAATGATAACGATATTGGATTAGTTCATGATACACAAGTTGAAGAGGTGCATGTCGCGATTCAGCGTCGAGCGGTTACAGCTCCGCGTCCTTCTCTAGTAAATCAACGACCTAGTAATAGTGCTAAAACATTGAATTCCCCTACTCCAGAATTTTCGTCTAAGGATTTGCTACCCTCGTAAAATCCTATATTGAGGTTGAAAAGAGAGATGAGTTGCTAATGCAAAGTGGAGGGGGTTTAACATATGAAGAAAGATGGGCAATGATCACGAGGCTATACAACAACCATCGTTCCCGGCCCACTACACGAACATCGGTTGAAATCCAAATGGCTAATCGTCATTTTGCAGACGCTTGTGATCGGTACACAAAGATTATCGAAACTGTTGAAGACGAGAATATTTTTAAAACAAATCAAGCAACATATGATTCTCGTTACCTTTTCGAGTATGGTGAGGAGTTCGTTGGTTACAAAGCATATAAACTCCGCTACAGTTGGTTGACCCGCTATGGAACTGAGTAGGCTTATGGTATTGTGATTTTATTGTTGTTTTACTATCTATTTAATTTGATGTTTGTGCGTAGAATATGGAGTTATCTGTAAACCTTGTTATGTTGGCGTGCTATTTAAAAATTTTGCATTTCTACACGAGAAGAGGGAAACCTTGTTCAACATCAAATTCAAACGTTATTACATTCCAAACAACACTTACAGGAACTAGAACAACAGAACATACCGGCTCTACACAAAAACATTCTCTACACAGAAATACAGTCTCTACACATAACCAAATGCAGTCTCTACACAGAAAAAAAATCAAAACGTACACAAAATACATCGAAAGTACATAATAGTGGTAGTCAACAAATATAGAACGCATACTCAAACAACAGGAACATACAACTGACAACTGCGAAAACGTAATACACCGAAAGTACATAATCATGGTAGTGAACAAATACAGAACATCTACTCAAACAACAGGAACATACAACTATCAACTAGGAAAACGTAATACAACAAAAGTACATAACAGTGGTAATACAACAAAAGTACACAGTAGTGGTAGTCAACAAATGCAAAACGTCTACTCCAACAGTAGGACCATACAACTGACAACTGCGAAAGTACATAAAAGTGGTAGTAACTCAGCCGTCTGAGTCATCTGAATGTGTACGTGGACGTGTGCGACGCCGATTATGTCTCTTATCATCACCTACATCTGGAGGCTGACTGGACCCAGCACTAGACCTATGGTGGTAATACATCTGCAAGTCCTGAAGTCTCTTGCGCTCTGCCTCAAGCTGGGCCTCTAAATGTGCCTGCTGCTATCGTGGCTCCTCTGCAACACGACGTAGCTCACCATCATAGTAATCTAGGCTACGCCTATGCTCTATATAGCCCGTATACCTAATCCCCATCTGCATATCATACAGATCATGATATGATATCTGTGTAGGATCCGGGTAATCGTGATGGGCCGGAGGATGAAACACGTCAACGTAACGATCTGGTCCAATGGTGGGCACTGCCATGGTCCATCCAAAATGACTGGAGGCCGCCACATGATCAGCTGCACGAAAACTCTGGCTGGGCTGGGTAATATCCTCGACAACAGGTGGACGTATGCCGTGTCGTATAGCAGATGGCCCTACTAAATCAATCGATGCTGCATGCGTAATCGTGTCTGAGGACCCGGTGAAAAATCTACGCCAGAAGGTAAGGTAACACTCCCCGATAATAACAAAGCTCTCAACCGTCCACCAGCCTGCTGCCCTGGCTATATCTAGCTGCTCCGTCGGGTAAATCATACACCGATAAGTATGTGGGTGTGGATCATCCGGAATAGCATCGAAGTCATACAACTGTCTTCAACACCTCTCACCAAGATACCAATAAGCACCTAGCGCCACGGGATAAGATATAAGTGGAAATCTGCGTCCGGCAAGCATCCTAGCAATCTGTATGATCTCAAGATCGATAGATGAACTCTGCTCAAATGGATGCCATATAATCTGATCCCTATACATCCTCAGCTCGATCTGGTTATGGGCAACGGGATACACATGGCGTGACTCATTATCCCTGGACCCCCGGTTGTCCACAGTCCAAAAGCATATACGGGGGAAAAAGGTCGATGGGTCTGTAGTACGGGTGATTAAATTAAAGTTCCTAGAGTACTCAAAGTACCAATACTGTAACAACTCCCAGAATCCAAATAAAGAAACCTGAGAATCAAAGATGGTGCACTGCATGTCGAGACATCTGTATAGGTATGCAACGATAGGTGTGCCCCAATCATATAAAATCGCCCCATCGGCATTTAACTCAGCCGCGACCTCAAGAAACCCCACAGGCAAACTACTGCTCGAAGAACTAAAGAACAGGTTACCCATAAGGTATAACACAAATAATCGAGCAAGCTCCAAGTCGTCATCAACGGAGTACTGACCGAGTATGTTGTCCATGGCCGCACGGATGACGCTCACTCTAATAGCGCCTTCTGCCTGATACGACGCAGCAGAAACATCAAAATGAGGCAGTAGATCATGAATAAGTGCACGATCACGCCATCGACCATCATCATAAGGCAGTGGGGGATAAGCACCTACTCCAATGCTAATACCAGTAAGCATAGAGAAATCAAGCGGTGTAAGTCCTAACTCACCACAAGGAAAGTGAAATGTGTGGGTGGTTTTGTACCACCATAGAGCAATGGCCGCACACAATTGGACATCGGCATTTATAACATGGTTTATTCCTAAAATTGCAAAGCGCACAATAAGATAAAATATGACTACTAAATTATCCACTTGTTTCATTAAAAGGTCTTTAATATTACCTAGAAAAAATTGAAATCTAAGAGCATGCACAGTCCTGCGACCCCCTCCTTACCCGCCAAGTGTGCATGATAATATCTAAGTGTGGTCGCTAACGAACCACGTGAACGTATATTCCGCGACTGTCAACGGTTCAACAAAATGTTATACTATCTACCCAATATCTATACTCAAAGAATACTATTTAAATAATACTAAAAATACTTACAGCCAAACTCGACTGCGTGCTAACGTGTACTTCGTCTTCCGGAAGAATGCAAAAGTTGGATAGCGAAGGAAGCTTCGCGGCGCTGAGGTTCATATCCAGAAAACCATCGAGATCGGCCTTTCTAGCGGAAACCGATCCCACACCCCTACGCGCCCTTCCTGCTCGTCCACCTCTACGCCCGCCACGTCCACGATGGCCACCTTCCTCGTGCGCCCCTACGTCTTCGACGGCTGCAAGCAAGTCTTCTATTCCGAGCGCTGGTTATTCCCCACTACCTCCTGCACCACTCCCGCCTGCGCCACTTCCCCCGGTGCCACTATCATCGCCGTGCATGAATTTTTTGGCGAATTTTTTTAGTAATCTGGCCATATTTTCGAACGAATATCTCAAACAAGCTAGTTAATTTGGTTAAAAGCCGACGGATTGGTGAAATGGTGGAGAAAATTTGGTGGAAAATAGGGGAGGAGATTGGTTTTTCGGGTTTGAAATGGGGAAGGAGAATGGAGCCGAGGAGGGGGTGGCGGCGTGGGTTTTGTGGAGCAAAGAGTTATAACGGCAAACACTTTGCTGTTATATGTTATAACGGCAAAGTGTTTGCCGTTATAACGTTACAACGGCAAAGACTTTGCCGTTGTAACATTATAACAGCTTTCTCTTTTCCGTTGTATCCCTCACCCAAAACCAGTCTGTGGCTGGTTCCCCTTTTCTGGGTGCTCGGCTCGTTGGACCAGTTGCATAACATGAGAGAGAATAACTGAACAGAACGGATGGTTGGTTATGGTCTAACAGAAACTCTTAGACTGTATCCAGCCGGCCCACTCCTTGTTCCTCATGAATCTTCTGAAGACTGCATTGTAGGTGGATACAATGTAAAAAAAGGAACGATGCTACTTGTGAACGTGTATAGCATTCATAGGGATCCAAGTACCTGGGACAATCCTAAAGAATTTTTTCCGGAAAGGTTTGAGGATATGAATGGAGAAATGAAAGGGAAGATGTTTCCTTTTGGAATGGGAAGGAGGAGGTGTCCAGGAGAAGATCTTGGGAGGAGAGTGGTGGGTTATTAAACTATAACTATAATACAATAGTTCATACTATCTACATAATTTGGTAAACTATTTAACAATTCAATAAATATATATGTTAAATTTAGGATTTATTCCTGAATGGTATCAATCGTGGTAGATAAATGGTGAGTGAATCCCTATGGCAACTCATGAAGGATCCGTAAGTCCTTAATCGTCGTCCCTGCGGCTGGAGGATGGTGCGTTGGACCAGCGCGTTGTCCAAATAAGCTCGAACTGTGCGTCTACCGATCTTTATCACGCGTGGCGGCATCCGGAAGTCCCAACCAATAAAAAAAATGAGATTTTTGTGGGGATCGGGGCAGTTCAGCCTAGCGCTTTCTATTTATAGGTGCTCTAGGGTCGGGCACCGATTTTATCGGCGCGTCAGCGTAATGCGGCGATAAAATCGAAACGCATTGGAAAAACAAGAGCACGCTGATAAAATCGGTGCGCTCCTATTGGGAGTTATCCCCAACTCCCTCTGAATCATACAGGTCGTAAGACTATGACCCGTAAGATTACGACCCGTAAGATTGTTGCAGATGCTCTTATATCTATGCAGAGATGATTTTAAAAGTGCGAATCATCACAATCATTAAAAAAGCATAAGTATGCACGAAATTATGGCAGTGTGTACATAGCAAAAATTGGACTGATGCTTTCTTCCATGCTTCTTTATCGCGATGACGGGTGTTAAGGAAAGAGATGCAATGATTTTTTCGAGGTACAGATTTGGGGACGATTGACGAGAAAGGGAGAAAGGGGGAGGGATGGAAAAGAAGCATGTCACAATAGAATTTATTTCTAGGTGCACAGATATGCTTGAGAGAATAACGATGGTGGCAGGAAGAGAGTAATCATATTTTTCTAAGGCTGCATTCAGTTTTGGAGGTTGGAAGAGGAAAGCATTGCCAATGATAGAACACTTGAATAACAGGAAGAATAGCTTGCTTTTTCTTATTCTACAATGCAAAACAAAATTACAACATATTTAAATTGAACACACTCTTCAACAAATAAGAATGATTATGCAATTAAGGAGACATAACCTTTCAATTAAATCAACATAAAGAGACACATCTCGGCATTTATTATACATTATTAACATTCTCTCTTAATATGTTGCTCTTAAACGCTGAAAGCTTCTCTAAATATCTAGAATTTTCCAGTATGCAGAGCTTTTTAGAAAATATTAGCAACTTAGTTATTTGTTTTGCGAGAATTTAGCTACACCTCCTCGTGTAACGACTCTGCTTTCTACGTCATACAAATAAGTAAATTTGATTAAAATATGAATTTCAACATTTGATGATCAAAAATTTCTAAGAGCAATTTTTCAGTTAATTATATTCTTATTTAATAAAAGATTTAGATTATTATTAATCGGCTTAAGCGCATTTCTAAAATACACAATATTTTTTATCATAGTTGTTCAAGAGCCGCTAGTGGATTCTCATTCGCTATCGTTCTTGGTCCGTAAACTCGGTTTCTTCGTAGATATTTCAAATTATAATGGTAAAATCTGGGTTTTATGGAAATTTAATTGGACAAACCGTTCTTGACTCTGAACAGGTCATGGCTTTTTCCATTCAAATTCTTCCTTTGTTTGATCCTCAACTCTTCACATGTGTCTATGCCCAATGCTCTATGACCGACAGACACGGACTGGAACAACCAACTATTTTAAACCATTCAAATCAACAATAATTCACACATGTCAGACTTGAATCATTTAAAATATCATACTATTATTTAAATTTATGGTAAATACAAATCAGATCACAGAACACAAATGCAGAAAAAGAAGAATAACTCATAGCGGAATATAATAAACCATGGTAGTTCATGAAGCTACTACGTAAGATAGTCTCCAAAAGCAAATATGTGATACCATAGTCATAAGAACAAGTACAATATAAATCCCAGATACATAAGTTGTTCACTAATACATAATAGATAATAATAATAACTGACGAAAATAGAATTAACTAAGATAAACCAGCAAATGGGCTAAAGCTCTGATGAATCTCTGGCTCTAAGATAAGTCTACAAAAGCAGTGAGACTCAAACTAACCCGAGCATCAATCAAAAATAAAACACTTGAGTCAGAACTAACATTCTTGTGAAAAAATTAATCAACTTAAGTCAATTGCTCAAATGAAATGCCCAAATAACTTAAAGAATGGTTGGGATTTTTATCCTCTAACGTTCCATTAAATTATATATCATATAATACAATACACTATTATAATAAGGTCTACGGTGAATACACTATTGAAAATAGAGTAAGTGAAATTACGTTTTTACCCTTACACCATTTATAATGTCGTAGTTTATATAGTGCCGTAAACCCACCGTAAAATGTTGGCATCGCAGGGAACTCCATAGGTATGACACAAAACAATATCGTATAGGGCTCGATCAAGATAATATGACAGGGCACACGAGGCAATACCCAGGGTATGATTCTCTAGTTTGCAAAACCGGACAGGTGGAAACGCGTAGCAGGAACTATAGCCCGTGTAACATGCCATATCCGTTAATGTCACTCACAAAGGGAATGCATTAACTTTCGTGAAGCATTATAAGTAAACAGAACAGAATATTACAAGGCAGATACGTAAAGTAGTACTTGAAAATTTTATAACTTTATTACAGCAGAAACAGAAATAAGTTTGGTTACATCCTTCAAAATCACAATACCAAAACCCAAGTACACAAGTATCAGTCTCATACCAAAATTCTTCAGAATGCATAATTATAAAACCATAATCCCCAACACAAGCTGCCATAAAAAGGTAGAGTCAAAGCCAAGCAATACTTCAAGCACTTCAAGCAGAGAGGATATGAATCAAGCTCCTATGTTTCCACGCTGAGCACCTTGGGGGGGGAACGGAAAGAAAAAGAGTCGAAAATAAACAAGGTCAGACATAAAGTCTGGCGAGTTAGTAACTTTCAGCATATAAACAGATAGTAGTATCATGACATGTAAATAAAACTGGATGAGAGATTACAGCAACAGGAGTAGCAGGTATTCTTAAGTTAAACAAAAGAAACAGAATGATATAGACCAAGATATGCTTTTTACCTATATCTTACTTCTCTGCACTAATACTTAGTATAACAGGATTAGGTATTACCCTACTGTCTAAACTGAAACAGAAACAGAAACAGAAACAGAATAATCTCTACAGAAATGCTAGTAATGTGCCTTTACCACCCCAACTGAGACAGAAGGTATAGAAACAGAATGCTAATAATGGGCCTTTACCACCCCAACTAATTGGCCTTTACCAACCCAACAGAGACAGAAGGTACAGAAACAGAATGCAAATAATGGGCCTTTACCACCCTAACTAATGGGCCTTTACCACCCCAACAGAAACAGACGGTACACCAATATAAACAAACATAACTAGGTGTACCCTAAATTCTTCCCCAAGCGATCGGCTCCCTAATATATAAATACCCTGTGCCGAACCCACAGAAGGGAGTATCATTCCCTAAAGTGGCAACCTATAGACACAGACCTATTTATAGATGTCACGGTGTCTTATATCCTCATAGCAGACCGGATCCATGCACGCACATGACCTGGTTGGAATGCGCCATTGACACCCCTCGCCATTATCAGAGTTAACCTCTTACAATTAGTTCAGTAAGTGTGCCCGGACCCCTCCTAGTGTTGGTCATAGTTTTGATATCAAAAAAGGGTTACTGACTATTATGGGTTCCACACAACAGATGACACAAGTATTTACCCCTACTAACATTGTGTCCCCAGACTAACAGATTTCAGAATAACTTGCTTACAGATTTCAGATGCACAAAGTTCAGATTAACTATTTTTCAGATCAGACATATAGGTTAACAATTTTTCAGACTAACGGGTCAGCTATACCGATTAACAGACTTACAGATTGTTTCATCTAACCTTGTATTGGGTCTACAGATTTACGAAACGGGTTTATTAGATTCATCCGCCCAGTTGATTTAACCTTATCCACCCAACACGTTTTAGGCATCATATCTATCCTAGATTTGCATTAATTAATTACTAATGCACAGACCTCTCACATTAGGTCGGTAGCTTGTGGCCGCTGGATATGTCGGGCGGTTCCGGGCAGACTTTTGCCACAAGCTAGACCTAACCTCGTGTCTAAGCATCTTTTAGCTATGCCTACGACCTCTCACATTAGACTGACAGTTTGCGGTTGCTGGTTAAGCCGGTTGGGTCCGGGTAGGCTTCTACCTCAAACAGAATCTAACCTCGTGTCTCAACATTCCTATTTTTAGCTAAAGTATTCATTCACAGATTATGCCAATATCAGACTAATTATGCCAATTCAACAAATTAAACTTCTTCACAAGTTACAGTAGATTATTCAAAGTTCTACTAACTTGTTTTGCTCAACTTTAGATCGAGCCTACATATTTTCATACCCCAAATTACCATATTCAGTTTCAACAGATTTAGCAGATTAGGCAATTTAACAGATTTAATCATCCCTTAAAATTCCATTGACATACCTCGCCTAATCATAAAATTAAGCCTAATTTTAAATGCCCAAATTATGGTCATAATTCACAATATAACATTTGCCCCAAATTTTAGTTAAATTTACACAATACAAAATATTCTCTAAAAACCCCAAATCATGATATACAATACGAATTTTGCCAAATTATAGCCTTCGATTCCAGCGTATGCCAAATATCCAAAATCCCCATTTAAGCGTATTCACATTTAATAGTTATCATATTACAATATAGATCTTTGCGCCTAAGTCATAAACACAATAATTCTCCTTCTTCCAAATCACAGACTATCATATATAGTATGCCCAGATCCAGATCTTAAATTAAAACATATGTTCTTTCCTCAAATCAGTCACAAATCAGTCATATCTAATTATGCATCATTCACTATTTTCCAAAATTTAGCGTTCATGCGTCAATCTCTTACGAGATTTGGCTAAGGCTCGTGGTAGCCTGGCTACAGAACAAAAGGAAGGAAGAGATACTAAATCGTTACTATAATATTAATAAGATAGATCTACACTAAAAACAGATCTGATAAACAAGAATATGCATAATCTCAAATTCAGATTTATAGCCATGTCAAGATCATAGTTAAATTTCATATCTGAAAATAACTGTACTCACCTTGGTTGGATTCTAAAAGAAAAAGGGTTGTAGTTGTTCTCTTTTAATCCTATTCAGATTGGAAGAAGGAGCAGTAGTTCTCGCTTAGGTTTCAACAGAGTAGTGACTCCTTTGATTTATTTTAATTAGAATTGAGGCAGCATAGCGTTACAATGGTTTGGTGTAGAGAGAAAGAGGGGTTTGGGTGTGTTTAAATAGCATAGGGACTAACGAATCTGGTCAGAACGGGCGTCCAAATGCAGAAAAACGAACCTGTCCTCGGATCTGGAAATAGGTGGAGGTCGACCCCTTGGTCGACCTATGTGACCCAGGTCGACCCCCAGGTCGACCCCCTAGTCGACCTGGGTCATGGGTGGGAAATTTCCCGCCCAGCCCGGGTGTGTGATTTGAATTTCGAACTGAGCTGTTTTAAATTTTTTGAAACTTCTAAGTGCTATAAATTCTTCATACGAAGTGCGATTTACAAAAACTTGGACTCTATTCCAAGCAGAATTTCGAGACGAATGCAATAGCATAACCATTTTCTCTTAATTCTTCTTTTAAAAATTAAGTATACTTTGTTTTGTTACTTTATGTTCACAAAAAATACGGGGTGTTACATTCTCCCCTCCTTAAAGGATTTCGTCCCCAAAATCTTTAAGTTAAGAAGAATGTGTCCTACCATCCAATCACTCATCTACTCAACCATCATCCACAAGCATCTATTTTCCTTAGAAAACTTCTAATATTGTATGAACATATGCAAAAGTGTGTGTATATGTCTCTTATCTAATGAAAAGATCAGGCGCTCTACTGATTCAGTTGACCTCCTCAATGTGAATTATGTTAGTGCCATGAGTCCAATTATGTATGAAAGAAATCCTATTTGATACACAACATTTCTATATGAGTGCATAACCATTCATCCAAATGCAACACCCACGTGATGAGTCAATCATTTTGCGTCCATAAAAATTGAAAAATGCGCACACATCCATATGCAGTATGAGAGTGTTTTTGAGTCGATCTAGTGCCTAGTGTGTGTATATGCATCCACGAGCAACCACTAGCAGCCACTTGCATCAACTTGCAACCATCAAATATAACATGTCTCAAACACATGTTTACACCCATTAGTTTCTACCTAAAGGTCGAAGACTCGATCAATAGGATACAGCCGAGTGATAGAAGCAAGTACAATTAAAACAAAAGTTATGTTCCCATTAGATACCGGTTAAGAGAATGAATCTCTTAGTATCAACCCCGAAGACTAAAATCAACATCAGATTGACACTCAGAGAATCGCTCCCAATAGGCAATGTCAAAACTGGAAATCTACTTCACGCTTCGAGTAAAAACCCCAATCCTTTTCAGAAATATTCAGATACTTACAGACTACTGGTACAGATCAGATTATCAAAACCCAGAATGTATGCGTCATAGTCAAATTAATGCCCAACACAGATACCCCTAACTTATCACCAACAGATGAGTCGTAACCCTTATGGGGTTTGAGACTATAGCGGGATCAGAAACAAGACTAGTATTAAAGTGCAGAGTCTCAATCATAGAATCAAAATGCCAAAATCAAAAAGGGTTTTAACTCAATAATCAGATAAGGAAATTTAAACCTTCTACATAAATTTTCCTATCTCTATCCTATCCACCAGCCACGTGAGCATTCACCTGCCCTTCAGAAGTAGGTCCTGTCCTCTGCCTTTGCCGTCGTTTCTTCGGGTCGTCCCTGGTGAAGTGTCCCATCTCACCACAGTTGAAGCAAGTGCCCTTCCTCTTTCTGCAATCCTTGTTCAGATGAGTCAAGCTTCCACAAGTAAAGCACTTTTTCTCCTTCTTATCTTCAGACTTTTCATCCTTCTTTTGTGTTTCCTTTTTGTGCCATGCTTTCTTGTTTTGTGGTCCTTCAAGCTTTTCCTCTTTTTTCTCACTTTTGGCTTCCTCTTCATGCATCAATGCCATGTCAACCAATTTCTCGAAGGTAGCCCCCATAGGAATGTGGGTCATAGCCAACCCGTGTAGCGGCTCATTCAAACCTTTAATGAATCTCAGGGCCTTCTTTTCAGGTGTGTTCACCAAGTCTAAGCCAAATCTCGCCAACTGATTGAACTTGTTAACGTACCCTTTTACTTATAAATTCCCTTGCTTCAATGCAAAGAACCTCTCCATGTATAAATTCTCTTGTGCTCGTGAGAGAAATTTCATCTCGAACCTATGCCTGAAATCCATCCATGTCTCCACCGCTCATTCTCCATTCGTGACCTCCCACCAAAATGAGGCTTCGTCCTTAACTAACCATACAACCAACTATATCTTCTGCCTAGCGTCCACTTCGAAGATAATGAACAAATCTTCTGTTTCCTTGAGCCAATTTCTTGCTTCCAAGAATAATTCAGTTCCATTAAAGTTTTGTCCGCCCATAGCTCGAAAGTCTCTACATGTCTTCAGGAAAGTATTCACATGTGGAGGAGGAGGAGAAGGGGCGATGGGTATAGCCGGATAAACGTTTCCTTGGCCTTCGGAAGGTGTCGTGGCCTCCAAATATCTATGGAACCAATCGGGTATGGTGACTCCCTCTGGGATATAAGGGATGTTTTGTTCTCCAGACATGCTGAAACGAAAGAAAAGAGATTCAAAACGGAGAATCGAAAGATAGATATATGGCTTTTGGGAATTATGTTTTTCAAAATAAACTTTACTTTTGAAAATACTTCCTTTTTAAAACTTTTTTGAAAATAGTTTTCAAAAACTTTTTATCAAATCTGGTAACCTTCAGCTCTAATACCAAGTGTAACACCCCATGTCCGTTAATGTCACTCACAAGGGGAATGCATTTACTTCCATGAAGCATTATAAGTAAACAGAATAGAATATTACAAGGCAGATACGTAAAGTAGTACTTGAAAAAATTATAACTTTATTACAGCAGAAACATAAATAAGTTTGGTTACATCCTTCAAAATCACAATACCAAAGCCTAGGTACACAAGTATCAGTCTTATACCAAAATCCTTCAGAATGCATAATTTTAAAACCATAATCCCCAACATAAACATCCATAAGAAGGTAGAGTCAAAGCCAAGCAATACTTCAAGCACTTCAAGCAGAGAGGATATGGATCAAGCTCCTACGTTTCCACCCTGAGCACCTTGGGGGGGGGGGGGGGGGAGGGGGTGACGAAAAGAAAAAGAGGCGAAAACAAACGAGGTCAGACATAAAGTCTGGCGAGTCCAGTAACTTTCAGCATATAAGCAGATAGTAGTATCATGACATGTAAATAAAACGGGATGAGAGATTGCAGCAATAGGAGTAGCAGGTATGCTTAAGTTAAACAGAAGAAACAGAATGATATAGACCAAGATATGCTTCTTACCTATATCTTACTTCTCTGCACTAATACTTAGTATAACAGGATTAGGTATTACCCTATTGTTTAAACTGAAACAGAAACAGAATAAACTCTATATTATAGAATGCTAGTAATGGGCCTTTACCACCCCAACGTAGACAGAAGGTATAGAAACAAAATGCTAATAATGGGCCTTTACCACCCCAACTGGGACGGAAAGTACACAAACAGAATGCTAATAATGGGCCTTTACCACCCCAACAGAGACAAAAGGTACAAAAACATAATGCTAATAATGGGCCTTTACCACCCCAACTAATGGGCCTTTACCACTCCAACAGAGACAGAAGGTACAAAAACAGAATGCTAATAATGGGCCTTTACCACCCCAACTAATGGGCCTTTACCACCCCAACAGAAACAGACGGTACACCAATAGAAACAAACAGAACTAGGTGTACCCTAAATTTTACCCCAAGCGATCGGCTCCCTAATACAGAAATACCCTGTGCCGGCCCCACAGAAGGGTGTATCATTCCCTAAAGTGGCAACCAATAGACACAGACCTATTTACAGATGTCATGGTATCTTATATCCTCAGAGCAGACCGGATCCTTGCACGCACATGACCCGGTTGGAATGCGCCATCGACACCCCTCGCCATTATTAGAGTGAACCTCTTACAATTAGTTCAGTAAGCATTCCCGGACCCCTCCTAGTGTTGGGTCATAGTTTTGATACCAGAAAAGGGTTACTAACTAATATGGGTTCCACACAACATATGACACAAGTAATTACCCCTCCTAACCTTGTGTCCCCAGACTAACAGATTTCAAATTAACTTGCTTACATATTTCATATGTACAAAGTTCAGATTAACTAGTTCTCAGATCAGACATATAGGTCAACAAATTTTCAGACTAATGGATCAGCTATACAGATTAACAGACTTACAGATTGTTTCACCTAACCTGGTATTGGGCCTATAGATTTACGAAACTGGTTTATTAGATTCATCCGCCCAGTTGATTTAACGTTATCCACCCAACACGTTTTAGGCATCATATTTATCCAAGATTTGCATTAATTAATTACTAATGCACAGACCTCTCACATTAGGTCGGTAGCTTGTGGCCGCTGGATGTGCTGGGTGGTTCTAGGCAGACTTCTGCCACAAGCCAGACCTAACCTCGTGTCTAAGCTTCTTTTAGCTATGCCTACGACCGCTCACATTAGATTGACAGTTTGAGGTTGCTGGTTAAGCTGGTTGGGTCCGGGCAGGCTTCTAAAGCAAACAGAGTCTAACCTCGTGTCTGAGCATTCTTATTTTTAGCTAAAGTATTCATTCATAGATTATGCCAATATCAGACTAATTATGCTAATTCAACAAATTAAACTTCTTTACAAGTTGCAACAGATTATTCAAAGTTCTATTAACTTGTTTTGCTCAATTTTAGATTAATCCTACATATTTTCATACCCAAATTACCGTATTCAGTTTCAATAGATTTAGAAGATTAGGCAATTTAACAGATTTAATCATCCCTTAAAATTTCATTGACATACCTCGCCTAATCATAAAATTAAGCCTAATTTTACATGCCCAAATTATGGTCATAATTCACAATATAACATATGCCCCAAATTTTAGTTAAATTTACACATTACAGATTATTCTATAAAAACCCCAAATCATGATATACAATACGAATTATGCCAAATTATAGCCTTTGATTTCAGCGTATGCCAAATATCCAAAATCCCCATTTAGGTGTATTCACATTTAATAGTTATCCTATTATAATATAGATCTTTGCGCCTAAGTCATATACACAATAATTGTCCTTCTTCCAAATCATAGACTATCATATATAGTACGCCCAGATCCAGATCTTAAATTACAACATATGTTCTTTCCTCAAATCAGTCACAAATCAGTCATGTCTAATTATGCATCATTCACTATTTTTCCCAAATTTAGCGTTCGTGCGTCAATCCCTTATGAGATTTGGCTCAGGCTCGTGGTAGTCTGGCTATAAAACAGAAGGAAGGAAGAGATACAGAATAGTTACTATAATATTAATAAAATAGATCTACACAGAAAAACAGATCTGATAAACATGAATATGTATAATCTCAAATTCAGATTTATAGCCATGTCCAAATCATAGTTAAATTTCATATCTGAAAATAACTGTACTCACCTTGGTTGGATTCTAAAAGAAAAAGGTTTGTAGTTGTCCTCTTTTAATCCTATTCAGACTGGAAGAAGAAGGAGCACTAGTTCTAGCTTAGGTTTCAGCAAAGTAGAGACGCCATTAATTTATTTTAATTATAATTGAGGCAACATAGCGTTACAACGGTTCGGTGTGGAGAGAAAGAGGGGTTTGGTGGTGTTTAAATAGCATAGGGATCAACGAATCTGGTCAGAATGGGCGTCCAAATGCAGAAAAACGAGCCTGTCCTCGGATCTGGAAATTGGGGGGAGGTCGAGCCCCAGGTCGACCCCCTGGTCGACCCATGTGACCCAGGTAGACCCCCAGGTCGACCTGGGTCCTGGGCGGGAAATTTCCCACCCAGCCCTGGTGTGTGATTTGAATTTCAAACTGAGCTGTTTTAAATTTTCAGAAACTTCTAAGTGCCATAACTTCTTCTTACGAAGTCTAATTTACGAAAACTTGGACTCTATTCCAAATAGAATTTCGAGACAAGTGCAATGGCGTAAATTTTTCCCTTTGTTCTTCTTTTAAAATTAAGTATACTTTGTTTTGGTACTTTATGTTCACAGAAAATATAGGGTGTTACACCCCGCCTCGAACAACACTGCCAAAATCAAAGTGCATCCAATCAAATTGCAAAATAAAAAATATTGTATTGAAAAAGTGTTTTTGATTGGAGGTGCGGCCTCTCTTGGTCCTGTTGTCGCTCTTGTTTTAGTCATTTTAATTATGACCTAAACATAAAGGCTATCTATCATCACTCTCTTACTTCATTGCAGTAATGTTTGTCTAAACATCCAACTTCATTTTGAATTCTCCATCACATATAAAGTTATTAAAGTGTTATCGGTATTGAAAAGGAGTATGTTAATGCTGACTCCGGTCTCTATAATAACATGATGCTTATTACACAACACGGTCATTTTATAAATATATTTAACATAAAATCACAATTTTTCATTTTATATAAGTTTCAAATATTAACTTTAATATATTTGAAATTATTATCTTAATTCAATTCAAGTCAAATTAAACCATTAAGTTTATTATTAGAATTGCATTAAAAGATATCATACTTTAACGTCAATTTAACAATAAACCTAGCCTTTCTGTATTAAATTATATCATACTAAAGTTATAAAATACATTTCATATTATATGAGATTTTAAAGTAAACTTATATAAGTTTAAACTAATTTAAAATTTTAAGTTAAAAAATAAGTTATTTATCTGATTCTGTATTAAAGTGTCTTATAAAACATATAGTGCATTAAACTATAAAATTTAACCCTTAAAACCAAGTTATCATAAGTGAAATTCAGAATTACATTTAATTTTCAGAAATCTTTATATTAACTTATAACTTTGACTTTTACTTAACTTTAAAATTTTCATTTAAACTTCTTATAAGAGATTTGACTTACTTCTTTAAAATCAATTTATTTAACAAACATTTCAAAATCAACCAAGGTGTCTACATATAGTTTTCTACCTAGGTCAAGTGAGACGGGTAATTATCATTTTAACTTAAAACTTTAATTATTAGATATATGTCATTGTCATTTGAATCTGAAACCCAAATCAACTAAATTTTTTTTTCCTTAGATTTATACAATGGCTCGAGTATATATCATTTCAACCCATAATATTTTTTCTTAAACTATAGGAAATTAACTTGTAGTGTGAGAACATACATTTAAAATTAATGATAATAATATACGACACATCACATTCGTATCATGTCATTTGCTTCAACATTGGTCATGATATATCATGCGTGCACAAATAAACACATCACAAAAATGACACAATTTCGTGTCATGGATGCAAATTTAAATTTAACATAACAATCGTATCACTATGACAATACAAACATTTTAAACAAATTATTCACATGTGTTTAGCTATATTTTCACAAAACGTTAGTTAAGTGTGGGATAAACTCACTTTCCATGGCAAGAGTGAAAACGACAAAGAATGGACTCGGATATGGAACAAGGTATACTACTATGATAACCAATAAAACGCTATCGCACCAAACACCAATATCTAAACAATGTAGATTGGTGATAAGGATTCAACAATCTAGGATTTAACTCAAAGGTCATACAAAAATTTTGGTAATTCAAAACTGAGATTCAACAAAAGTGCAAGAAAGGTGTGGCTTCGAGAAAACTAAGTTTCAGAAAAAATAAAATTTTCCACATTCTATAGTTTCAGCAAATCTAAAGTTTCAACAAAACTAGGTAAGGTAAAATACTAGACTACAAATAACATAAGATAAAACCAATAATATTTCTAAGTAACATGGTTTCAAAAATTTCATCAAAATAAGGTTTTAGCACAAATAAAATTTAAATTCATCAAATTCTAAAACCAATCCTTTCTATACATGAGAAGTAGGAAGCAAAACATAAAAATATCACAACATAGCCCATTAAAGATCACGCACAACATGAGAAGAAGAAAGATTTGAATTTTATTCAATTGTAAAATTGATGTAGTTCTCTAATACAATCATTAATGGCTAATGAAAGGTTGTATATATAGAGATGAAATAAAAGGCGGGATAGAAATAGAATCGATCGGATACAATATAAGCCAAAGTGATGTAAAATCTGAGGAAGCCCGAGTAAGGTGAATACGGGTATGTAAACTAATGCGTTAATATCCTCCCACAAACCAAACAAGGTTTTCTTCATTCCTCCCATTCTGTCGCCATCGTTAACTTGAGCTCTTCTCGCAATCTGATAAAATTCTTACTCGAGAGAGTTTTCGTGAGTATTTCTTCTCGCTGATAGTAGGAGAGAATACAACAAATCATCAATTTACCTGCTTGGGTCATTTCTCGAAAAAAAGGGAGATCGATTTCTAGATGTTTAATTCGAGAATGTTGAAAAGGTTTAAGGGAGAGAGAAACAATACTCCCTTTGTTACAACAAGCAACTTGTTTTCTTCTGGAAGCAAACCCTAGTCCTTCCATTAATGATTCAATCCATGAAATTTCGGCAGCTGTTCTTGCGAGATCTCTATACTCTGTTTCGATGTTGGATCTCGAAGTGGTTGACTTCTTCTTTATGCACCATGAGATGAAGTTGGTACCTAGGAAAACACAATTACCACACATAGATCTTCTGTCATCTATATCATTTGCCCAATCTGCATCACTGAACCCCTATAAATTTAACTCCTTATTTGATTTTAAGCTAATTCCATAGTGTTTCGTTCCTTGTAAATCTTAATATCCTTTTAACCGTTGTCCAATTCTCTGATAAAGGATTCTGCATATACTGACTAACTTTGTTAACGCTATAACATATGTTTGGATGTGTAATAGTAACATATTGTAGTGCTCAAACTATGCCCCTGTATTGTTTTACGCTATCAATAGCTTCTCCTTTGAGTTTAGATATTTGCATATTACTAACCATCGGTGTTGGCAAGTGCTTGGCTTGATGCATGCTAGATCTTTGCAATATTTCTGAAATATAACTCTGTTGGGATAAGAATAATTCTGTGTCACTTTTCTTGTTGATCTGTATGCCAAAAAAATAGTTTAACTCCCCCAGTCTTTAATGGCAAAACTTTGATCAAGCTTTTGTATAACTCTATCAACCTCCTGACTGTTATCACCAGTTATTAACATGTCATCAACATACACAAGAATAAAAATGATTCACTGATTTTCTTTTCTCATGCATAGTGAATTATCAGATTTTGTTTGTATGAAACTGAGATTAGATAGAGTTAACTTGAGCTTCTCATACCACCCCCTTGAGGCCTGTTTCAAGCCATATATCACTTTGTGTATTTTGCATACTTGTCTGTTATTGCTGTTAGATTCATAGCCTTTAATTGATAAATGTATACTTCTTCGATCAACTCTCCATTTAAGAATGTGTTATTGACATCTAATTGCTTTATATTCCAAACTTTACATAAAGCAATTGTCAAAATAATTCTAATTGTTGTGGGCTTCACAACTGGTGAGAAAGTTTCATTAAAATCAGAACCAAAATGTTCCTCATAACCTTTGGCAATAAAAGTAGCTTTGTACTTGTCCATTGATCCATCTGCCTTTCTCTTTATTTCATAGGTCCATCTGCAACCTATGATATTCTTATGAGTAGTAGGTGTGGCAAGTCTCCAAGTTTTATTTTTTATAAGAGCTTTATATTCAATGTCCTTGGCCTTTTTCCACTTGTCAGATTTGACTGCTTAAGTAAGATTAACTATTTCGGTTTCATTCACTATGACATTACAATTTGGATTTATAAATGCCACTATTAAATCTGGTAATCATTGAAGTCCAGTGCGAAACTATTGTGTTTGATGTTGAATAACACCATTGTTGTCTGATAAGCCTGCACTGATGTTGCCTTCCATATTTCTACTTTCATGTGTGTCCTGATTGGGTTGATTTGTATGCCTATTTTTTGAATTACAGCCAAGTTTATTTGTAGATGCTATAGCTTGTTCATTTGAATCAATTTTCACATTTAATTATTTTGACCTTGTTGTTCTTCACTTGCATTTTTGTTAGTTATTTAGTAAGCAGAGGCATGCCTGATACATTTATCCTTGAGTTTTGCCTATTACTTTCCTTGACCGCTTGGTTTCATGCTAGAGGAAACATTTTCATTAAATACAATATGTCTCCAGATAAACACTCTACCATTTTTATCTAGACATTTGTATCCCTTCTGATTTTGAGCATAACCAATAAATGTACAAGGACTTAATCTCATGCTTAGCTTGTGTTCATTATAGGCTCTTAAGCATGGGAAACATAAACATCCAAAAACTTTGAAGAATTTATAAGCTGGTCTTTCATTAAATACCATCTTGTGTGGGGTTTTGTCATTTAACACTTTTGTAGGCAACTTATTAATAAGGAACACAAAAGTGTAGAATGCCTTATTCTAATATTTCATTGGTAGTGACCCTTGAGATAAAAGTGCTAGTCCAGTTTCTACTATATGTCTCTGTTTTCTCTCAACCAATCCATTCTGCTCGGACGTGTGGGGACATGTTAACAAATGTTGTATGCCTCTTTTAACAAATTCACTACAAGAAATTATGCTTTTATTGCGCGATATAACAGCGTTTGAATGTAAACGCATCTACTAGGTTAGGCCCACTGAAATTATTGCATTTTACATATAATGGGCGGGATTTATTTTTTGTTCCTACTTTACCGCCCTCTAATTTTCATTCTCGCAAAATTCTCTTCTGAAAAACCCCTATTCCGCAGAATTCCTAATTCTATCGCTCCGTCTTAATTTTCAAATCAACCCCATAAATCTTTTCACCTTAATTTTCAGAACATCTATGAATCGTTTCACTGCTTCTTCAACTTTCCAGCCCAAATTCGCAATCGCTCGCCTCGGTTTTTCCATCGCTTATCCCAGCTAGGTATTTTCTCATCCATGTTAGGTATTTTCCCATCCCTAATTTTTCATTTAGGATTTGTGCTTCCATTTTAATATATTTTGAAGTTACTATTGGAGTTTCATTTTAATTTGGACTACTGGATTTCTTACATGCATGTGTGGTGGTGTTCTCCATTAGTAGTCTATTATTAAAGAGTAAGAAGGTTAGCAGCTAATTTTTCTTGAAAGATGTTACTTTTATTTCAAACAATTATCAAATATTATGCAGTGCCTGCACTACTGTTAAGTAAACACAAGAATAAACTATGGATAGAGCGTTAGCATTAGTGAATTTGCTAGAGTAGTCTCATTAGCAAATTCTGATCTAGTTATCTAGTCCATTATGGGAGGCACTAGCTTCTGGTCTAATCAATCACCCAAATGCCAATCTTCATCAAAATGAACAAAACACTTCTATTTCATATGCAAAGTCGTAGTATTTTATTAGAATTTCTAACGGGAACAACATTGTGTTGCTATTAATGGATCGCCTCTTGATGAGCAGAATATCTCATTTTTACCATTTGTTTCACTTCCGAATAACTTTCGAATAGAAGAAGGCACCATATTTTTACAACCTTTGTTTGAGAACTATTAAAATTTGTAAGTATTTTGGGTTTACTTTAATTTATTTTTGAATAATTCAGGCTACTAAAATGCTTCGTTTATTTATAGGGATATTTTGGCTTTAATGATGCATTAGATGTTCCCGGTCTCATTGGCCCAATCGAAGCCCCTTATATTCCATTTTCCTGCGTTTTTATTTTGAAAAAATACAACAACAATGATATGATCTATAAAATATTTTCATGTACTCCTGCAAATGAAAGCTTACTGGGAAAATTATCCAAGTAAGTCATGTATAATATTAACGGTTCTAGTAAATAGTAATGCAATTATAGAAACTAATAAAATGACAGAAGTTTGATTATCTTTCGGCGTTAGGAAGGAAACCATATTCATCGACTAGGCAGCTTATCCTCAGTATAAAGCTCTAGAAGTATTTGCACCTATTATTCTAGACGGAATGCATTTGTATTATATTAATTCTTTCGAGAATGCAGAGAGAGCACTATTCAAACCAGTGTTGTAGTAGTTGAGAATGAACCAAGATTAATTATCTCAAGGCACTCAGAAATAAGTAAAAGTGTGCCAAATATAAAGTTTCCCACTGAAGGTGAACTTATGCATTCTTATCTTTAATATATCTTATTTGAATCAGAAATATTAATAGCTTGTTGAACCTCTACCTGCTTGTTTTACTCTTGCATTATGCTGCCTTGAGCTGGAACAAATTTTTTTGTTCTAACTTTTGTTTAACTATTTTGTGCTAGTTCGCGCTTTTCTGCTGAACGCATCTTTGAGTTGCCATTGGTATATTGCGATGTTAGTTGACTGCTTAGCACAAGAATGTCAATCACTGCATTGCACTATTTTGGCTTGGTTTCACTTGTTGCACTTGCACTCAAAAATGACTTATGCAAATTTACACATCAGTGAAGGGGATTTGCACATATTTCAGGTTCATGACTGTTTCTTATGAAATTTAATAGTTTTTATTCCTAACTGACATAGTGATTTAATTAAGATGATAATTTATTACTTTGATTAGATGATAATTTGATTTAATTTTTGTAGATTTCTAATTGTTAAATTAGTTTGCTGAATTTTTAATTTTGTGTAAGTTATTTGTTTAATGAAATTGGTTACAATTCTATATGCTTTACTATTGCAAAATAATTACTAGTAACTGCTAGTAAAGTTACCGTGGACCAAATTCGTCCTAAATTATCATATGGCAACTCCATTCTCTTTGGGGCGTGGACTTTGCATAGTTAGAAACATTTTTCCTAGTGAATTATGTTAAAATTTCCAAAATAATAGTTTTTTGGATAAAATGTTCAAAAAAAAAATTGTGGCTGGGGCCATTTTTTTGAATTCCAGTATTACCATGTTATGCTTGGAACGACAATGATCGCCCCTACTGCACTTGTACCACAAATGGGTAGAGGCACAATATGTCTTTAGCCCTCAATAATCAAGATCATATAGCATATTATACACCTGTTTTGCTTTGTTTGACTTTTTCTAATGTGGGATGCATAAGCTAAGCTAATATAGGATGAAATGGATGCAGGTGGGGTAGCTGTTGTTTTGATTGGACTAACAAGTGTTGATAAGCTACATTATTGTTATAGCATTATTGATTTACAAACAAAAATGGGTGTTAAGTTCAACACTTGCAGTATATATTATTTTTTATATTGTATATACACAATTACCTTTTGAAATTTGAGGTAATTCTGTATTCTAAACAATCTAATTTTTTCTTTTCTTTCTCTTTTTTTCTAATAGGTAGCAGTCACAATTACTGTATAGGTGAAGACATTCTCTGAACAAGCCAAAGTTCCAAGAGGTATGCCTGATGTAGAGTTAATTTTATAATACATCCCTGATGATGATATCATCCTATGCAACTTGATCCCAGATTAATATAAAACTTCTGGCATGGATCATGTTACACTTGACTTCAACTCTTATGTAAACATTAGTTCTTAAAAGCTCACCATATAACATAGAAACTTATGTATGGGTTAATACTGAAAATCCCCTATCTTTTGATATATTCAAAGCACTGCTGAGATTAATTCCTCTTAATATAGGTTCCATTTAAAATTTTGAATGGCTGGATTATTTTATATATCCAATGCCAAAATCAAGTATGCTTAAAACACTTAACCTTCATAATAAGTTGGTTCTTGAGGATTGGATATCATAGTTACAAATAATAATCCTTTGTTGATACATCAAACATGATAATGCAAGTTTATCATTCTTTGACTCACACAAGCTTATGGCCTTTATGCATGGAAAGTTGAGTTAGATCAGCAAGAGGATTGAATGATGGTTTTTTAATTCAAGATTATCTATTGGAAAAACCGCACTGTAAAGCAATCTACATGAATGTGATAAGAAATAAAGTAGGGATGATCACAACAAATTTATATTAGTCTTTTATAAAAAATAATACTTACATCATTGTTATTAGCATACTGACAGGAATAAAGTAGGAATGTGATAAGTGCACTATTTAGCTATTTCAGCATCATTGTTATAGGGCGGCCATCACAAACAATACACTCAATTGCAATACTAAGGTTTTTCCAATTAACTACATAGGCTTTATCTTTAGACTTTTGAAACCAAAAAAAGAGAGACTGAAACAAATTCACTGATAAAGTTAGCAAGAGGTTGCCCTTTAAGAAAGCAAATAGTCTCCCTATAGTGAAAAGAAAAGTATTTATTAATTTGATATTATTAGCAATACCGATTTATTGGATTTTCTTTTATCAATTTCATTCTTGGGTTAATAGAAAATTTGATAACGTTAGACATTAGTTCCTCTAGAAAGGAAATTATGAATGTTCTAATTTATATTGTTTAATTAACTAGGATCTTGTTTGCATACATAAATTTCAAAGAGGGCTTGGCCTTATTAATTGAAGTATTAAGTACCTCCCTGCTTCATAAATGGATTTGAAAATTACAAGATGACAATAGTACATTTTGGAAAGAAATTATTATCAACTGTCATTATAATGGTTTGAGAAATCTTTATAAACTAGATGATCATTTTTTGTATCTTCTGTAGAAACATTTCTGACTTGCATCCGATTTACAGAGTTGGACTCAAAGTCAATAGCTCACTTGGGAAATAAACATCCTTTTGGAATGATAATCGGGCCTCCCCCATTGCTTTTAATCATGAATTCCCTTATTTCTATATTACTTTGAAGGACATGAATGACCAAATTATAGATATGTATTGCCCATGAAAGACATGCAAGTGGTATTTTATATTTAATCAAAACCTAACCGGAAATGTGTTAAACTAATATATGAAATTCATTAATGTTTTTAAATAAAATTTATGTTTCTTATATCTTCCTAAAATTTGTCTAATTTCTCATCTATTAAATAATAGTAAAGAAAGCCATGGCTGCCCCCAAGAAGTCTCTCAACCCCATTTTTGATGATAATCCCAATCTACATGGGAACTCTCTTCCTCCTTCTATATCCCCTCCTATTTTGAATCTCAACCATAAGTCGTCTCACCAGACCTCTTCCTCCATTGCGGATGAAGAAGGCTTTATTATGGTGAAGAATCGCAAGAGCAAGGTCAGATCAAAATCTGAGTAAATCGAATCAGGTAAGAAACGGAATGGGTAAATCTCAAGAATACCCGTTTATGGTTAACAGGAAACCATATCCGGCGTCAAATGGGAATAGTTTTCAGGCAAAGAAACCTAATGATTTTGTTCAACATAATGGGAAATCAACAAGAATCAATGATCCAATTGGAAGGGAAACTTCTACATGGGCGGATTTAGTTAATAAAGGAGGACAAGATTCAGATCTGGATTAAACATACATTGCCCCGACATCTACTGTTGGTGAGGAGAACATTTTTATTGTCAATGAGGAAATAAGCAACCGAACAGAATTTAAATGGGGATTTTCTATTGTTTCTTATGTGATTGGTAAACGTCCTCCATATCACTACTTCAGGACTTTTGTGGCTAGAACATGGAACCATAGTAGAACATTTGAGATTTCACAAGAGAAAACGGATTTTTCATTATCCAGTTCACTAATATCGAAGATTGTGAAAACTTTTAAAAAGAGGTCCCTATTTCATAAATGGAAAGCTCATAATTCATAAAAGGCGGAGCAAGAAATCGGTTCTTTATAGGGATTTCCTAATTACGATGCCAATATGGATAAGGTTACCAGAACTATGCCTAAGATTATGGGATAAAGAAGCCTTTAGCGCTATTGCTAGTGTAGTGCGGATACGATTAAAATTAGATGAACAGACTACAAAAGAAACTTGTTTGAGTTATGCTAGAATATTAGTGAAAATAAGAGTGGATGCATATCTTCCTAGTGAAGCTACAATCTATATTTATGACGGAGAAGTTATCTCTCACCCGATTACATATGAGATGATACCAGATAGATGCAAGGTTTGTAAATGCTTTGGCCATTCGAATAAAAAATGTAATGATGAAATAGAGAAGTCAAATGCATCTACAAACCACGATATCATAGAAGGTGATAATAAATCTGGTATCAATTCAAATGAGGCACGGCCTAACATTTCAGATCCTACCAATCTTCCTACTTCTTCAGAGGAAGATAGCATGAATATTGACTCAATGACAATTTCTGAAATGGGTAATCCTAAACTGAATAACTCTATTGAAAAATCTCATGAATCTGCAAAGACTACTAAAAATTTGCATTCAGATATTGCTTCTAAAATTGTTGTGGATACTGTTAAGTTAGTACTCACGGAATTGACAGAGCATGATATCACAAATAGCAACACAAAAACAAATGCAAATGGGGAAATTGGAAAACAGGTCATTGGATCCTCCCCCCACGTGAAGGATCCAAGATTATATACAAATTCTGGCATTATAAATACAAATTCACAAGAGAATGAGCAAATTTCCCCTCTTCTTGCTGCTGATCCAATTTTCACTAATACTGATCTGATGTTTGAAGGGCTCACTCCCTCCAATCACTCAATCTTTGAAGTGAATATCTAGAAGGCTATTAATAAGGCTATGGCTTCTTCTTTAGCAACTCCTGAACCTGCAATTCAGAAAAGAAAGAAAACCAGAACCGCAAAACTATCTGATATAGGTGCAGTTGAAGAAGTTGAGGATAAAAATTATCATGACTTCAGGAAGAAATATATTGAGAAAAATCTTAATTGGGAAAAGCAGCTGAAAGCCACAAACAAAACCAATTTTGAGAAAAGTAGAAAACAGCCAGATGGGAGGGAGATAGTAGCAAGCACAGTGACCCATTGTAGCTTGCATTGTATCCTTTGATGTACCCTTTATTATTATTATTATTTTTTTATTGTTTATATGGGAATTATTGCCTGGAATGCTAGAGGTCTTAACTCTCCTGGTAGGAAATTAGATTTGCTTAATTTTTTAAGCATGAACAAGCCTAGTATTATTGGTTTTCTTGAACACAAGCTCAATGATACTAATATTGATAGCTTTCATAAAAGAATTTTATCAAATTGGCATGTGATCAACAATAATCAAATGGGGGGAAAATGGAAGAATTTTAGTCCTCCATAATCCAAATGTTTGGTCTTTAGACAGTTTATTTATTGATTCTCAGTGCATACACTATAGTTTCAAAAACAAAGGTGGTTTTAATTTAAAAATCACTTTTATTTATGCCTCTAATCTGGAAATAGAAAGGCATAAATTATGGAATTGTATTGAACTTTTTAGTTTAAATATAAACTCCTCTTGGATTATTATTGGAGATTTCAATACTGTGTTTCATGGTTTTGAGAAAAAAAGTTGGTTATCCAATTCCATTCAAAAAACTTGAGAAATTGCTAATTTCGTTATAAATTCTGTCTTAATAGAACCCCCAATCAGTGGACATAAATTCACCTGGAAATCAGGTGAATTTAGAAATATCCACTACAAATTAGATAGGTTTTTATCAAAATAAATGTTTATCAACACTTTTTCTAAATTCCGTTGCTGCACATTACCTCAAAAATCAAGTGACCACACTCCTATTGAGGTCACTTTTAATAATGAAGATAAGGGGGTTAAAATTTCCCCTTTCAGATTTGTGAATGGTTGGGTTCATGAAAAGGATTATAAAGAGGTTGTTTCTAACAGTCTTAATAATAACCTTTTTGTAACTGCCCAATTTAAATTTAACAAGTCTCTACAAATTGTTAAAAGTAATCTTGAGAGTTGGAACTATTCTAGAAAAAAAATCTGATTTAAGATTTATAGGGATGAATGTGAGAGGCTTCAGAATGATCTAGATAATAACAGCTTAAACTACAATAATGCTTCTCTGTTTTCTGATGCTTAGGCCAAACTTGCCAAATCTTTACTTATTCATTCTATTAATATTAAGCAGAAAGCCAAAATTGACTAGTTAACAGCAGGAAATGAAGCTAGTAAATTCTTCTATGCTAGAATGACTAATAGGAAAAACAGAAATGATATTGGAAAATTACTCGATATAGATGGTAAAATAATTAATGATGCTTATCTTCTAGAAGAGAAAGTTATTAATTATTTCAACACTCTATACAACTCTAAAGATATAACTAGTAATTTTCCTAACATTATTTTTGAATATAATGTTAATAATAACAGGGAGGATATATTACTTTCTTCGATTAGAGAAGAGTGGATTAAAAATATCATTTTTAAGGCTAAAGATGATAAAAGCCCTGGTCCTGATGGATTTGTGCTAAATTTTACAAAACACACTGGTCTGAGATTAAAACCCTTTTGGTTGATTCTATAAGAGAATTTTTCTATTCTGGTAAGATTTTAAAAAATTCTAACCATACTTTTATTACTTTAGTACCAAAAGTGGAAGCTCCTTTTAACTTGGAGGATTATAAGCCTATAGCCGGCTGTAATTTTGTATATAAAATTATTTCCTCCATTTTATGTAATAGAGCTAAAAGATTGAAATTTCTTATATCTGAAAATCAAAGTTCTTTTATTCCTGATAGGCTTGTCTCTGAAAACACTTTACTTTCTTATGAGCTTATTAGGGATTTTAATAAGAAAGATAAAAATATTATGTATATCAAAGTTGATCTTCAAAAAGCTTTTGATAAGATTAATAAGAATTTTATTATTTTTGTCATGAGATAGATGGGGGTTTAATAGCTGATTCTATGATTTAATTAAAGAATGCATCAATAATGTTACCTTTTCAGTAGTGGTGAATGGCTCTGCAAAAGGATTTATTCATAGCAACAGAGGAATAAGACAAAAAGATCCTTTATCGCCCTACTTATTCTCTATTGTTATGGAGTACTTTTCAATACAAATGGAGTCTGAGTTATTGAAAGGTAACATTAAACCTATCAGCATAAACAAACCACACATTACTCATCTGCTTTATGCAAATGATATGCTTGTTTTTGCTAAAGCTAATAGAATTAGTGCTTCTTCAGTTAAAATATTCTTGATAATATGGACAAATTTGTTGGGCTTAAGGTTATTGAAAATAAAAGTAAAATTTATTTCAGCATAGACTCTGTCTATAAATATGATGTTATTAATCTCCTTAAGTTTAAGGAAGGAAAGTTACCAGTCAAATATCTTGGCTTGCCTATTAGTATTAATCAAATAAAGGAGAGGTATTGTTATGGACTTTATGATATCATCCATAGTAAATTAGAAGGATGGTCTAGTAAGCTCCTTTCTATGTCTGGTAGAATGGAGCTTACCCTCACTGTCATCACTGTTGTTATTATCTGTTGGGTGCAAACTCATAACATTCCTGTTAATATTATTCAAACAATTGAAAAAAATTGTGCTAAGTTTATCTGGAAGGGTAAGTACCATAAATTTTCTTGGGATAAAGTCTGTAAACCTAAGAAATTTGGTGGTTTGGGTCTTAGGAACATTTGGGATTTGAATGAGGTTAGTAAATTAAAATTGTTCTGGAAATTTCTAGATGGAAAATCACTTTGGGCTAGATGGATGAGGGATAAATACCTAAAATCAAAAAAAGTTGGACTGCTAAAAAAGAGAATCATCATTCCTATGTCTGGAAAAATATTTTGAACTATAGAGATATTGGAAAAAAATTAATTAAGAGAGAACTAAAGGATGATAGCCAAACCAGTTTATGGTTTGATCCATGGACCCTTGGTAACTCTCTTGTTAATCTTTTGGGGTGGAATATTTATACATTCTTGGGGGTATAAATGATACTGTCCAAAATATTGTCCAAAACAACCACTGGTCCTTTTGTAGTAGTCAAGCTGCATCCAATTACAAATCTGCTATCTTTAAAATTCCTATTAACAATAACAGTTTTAAAGAGCATTGGGTTTGGAAGCTGAATTCTAAAGATAAATTCTCTTTTAAAAAAGCTTAGGACTATTTTATTGGTGATGAGTTGAGGTTATCTGGCATAAAGCTATTTGCTGCAAGGCTAATTGCCCCAAAATGGCTCATTGTGCCTGCTTTGCTGTATTAAATAAACTTCCTTCCTGGGATAAGTGTGTGAAATGGAATAAAGACTTTGAGGCTAATTGTCTCTTATGCAAAAATGAATTTGAGAATGTTAACCATTCATTCTTTGAATGTCCATATTCTCAATTCATTTGGTTTAATGCTAAAGGTAGCTTGAACTTTAGTCTGAATATTCCTACTTTGAATATCAAAGATAGTGTTGAATACATCATGAAAAGCTTTAAGCCTAAAAATATTCTTTTCAATAGGGCTTGTGTGATGCTTACTACTGTGATTTATCACATATGGAGGGAAAGAAACCAGAGATTACATACATCTAAAGAAATAAACAGCAACCAATTACGGAATAACATTATCACTGATAGTCACATTATTATTAAGAAGGCATCACAGAAATGACCAAAATTTCTATTAGGCATATGCAAGAAATGAGGAGAATCAAGTTGAGAAATTTATACTCAATGGGAGGCTAGATTCAAGAAAATGCAAAGCCTATCAGATTATATACAAAGCTTGCTCCAATTTGCAAGGAGACTTGTATCAAGCTAATCTCTTTGACTATACAGTGGTTACAATACCAGTTTTAGCATCAGGCAAACCTGCAAGGGAAGTAAACAAGCTTTAGGTGATAATCAAGATTATTTGCATTATAAATTGGACAGTAATATGCCCTGTTTACCTGATGTAGGAAAACCGGTTTGCCATCCAACAAGTATTGTACAAAAAGTTAGTCATTATCAACATACTAGCATGACCATGGACGCTGCGAAGCACTCTGGTTTTCTTTCTGGAAGATGCAGCCCTAGCCTCTACATAAACAACCTAATAGGAAGTAAACATGATTATTCAACTAAAAACTATTTTATTGGTAATAAATTGAATAGTAATCTGCTTACTTTACCTAATGTAGAGATTAGGGTTGAGCAACCACCCAGCAGTGATCCAGAGGATATATCGTCGCTACCGAAAAGAAATGAGGTTAAAGATCGTAACTTTCTACAAAGAGTTGACAACAATCACTACAGAAGCAAGATAAATAACAAAATTTATCACTTATCTTGCTGGGAGAAAGGGGAAAGCAGCAGAAGCGAGCTTCCAAAGGAAGATAAGAGCTTAAAAAGGAGAAGAGAGAGCAACTCCAGCTTATTAAGCATGAAGACAAGCAAACTGGATAACATTATGGATAGAAGATTAGATGTTAGGGATTCAGCACAGTGTACAAACCGTAATCTCTCCAGTAACAAGATCGTTGACAACGAAGATTTCATCTGGAATCCTCCGTGGAGCTATCGAGGTTAGAGTTGGAAATCAGTGGTGGCTCTCTTGTTTTCTACCATTTCAGAGTTTTTGAGAGCTTTTGATAAAGTTTGTAAAGTCGGCTAATGCTTTGTTGTAATATCTGGTATAGGTGTTTATTACCTGTATTTCATGGGCCTTAGGCCAACTTGTTTTTACGTGTTTAAAAAAAACTCATTAATATTTTTGTTCATATTTTTATGGGTGACCTTCCTGATCAAATGTTATGGATTTAGGATAAGGAAAAGGTATATACGTCCAAGTTCATATAAAACATCATAATCTTTTCCGAATCCCAAACGTTTAATTATATTAAACACATTTGGAAAATAAATGCACCTTTAAAAGCAAAAATACATGTTTAGATCGTCATGCATGGTAAATTAAATGTAATTAATGATCTACAAACTAAATTAGCTAATAGATTAACCTCAACCTACACAATTTCTGTGCTTTAGCCTCTGAAACCACAACTTGTCTTTTCTTCTATTATGTATTCTCTCGAAATATACTTCATGCATGCTATTATGGACATTTTTCAAATTAATATAAATAATTGTTCCCCTTCCATATTTGAATATTAGAGTAGGTTTAGATTTACTTATACAAAAACATTAGGGAATATTTTAGGCGATCTGTATTCAGTAACATGTTGGAGCGCTTGGCATGAGAGAAACCAAAAGAATATTCAATAATCCACATAGAAATTCTAAATATATTTTTCACTTCTTTGCTTATCACATTTACTTTTGAATAGGTTCCTATAATTAACAACCTTGATTAAGAGATCACACAATTATGATCACGGATGTCACTGCAGCCCATACTAACCTGTAGATAATACTGCTTGATTATAGCATATTATATGTGGTAGTTTTTTTTCGTCTTATAAAAATTATGGGTATGTCTCTGTAATGTGATAACCACTAGATAAAATTGCTTGATTACAACCAGATGTTTTAATTGGATTTACTTGAAAATCCACACTATTAAGTAGTCTGCAAGAATTGCAGTTGCTAAAATGTGATTGTTGATCGGACGTGTCAAATTCCTTGTGACCTTTATATACGGGGGAATTCATGCCTTTAGGCCTATTTAGAAAAACAGTAACTCATTTAGCCTTGTTTCAAACTTTATTATAGAAATAGACCTGTTTTGGGTTTACTAAAGGTGCATTTTGGAAACTCGCACGAAGGCGAGTTTCCAAAATGCGCCTTTAGTAAACCCAAAACAATACAACAAAGTTTACGCAGAATTGTCTTACATTGTTCGCTTCTAGATAATTTCCAAGTAACAAAACGTTGCAGTGCTATTTTGACTATTCATTTTACATTAAAATCGATGTTTAATTTATATTAAAAACGATTTATATATATTTAATAAATTGTTATACATTTTAAATGATTCCACAGCGATTTTTTGAAAATTTGATTTGGACACAACTCAAAATATGTAATATGAAATCTTCTTTTTTCTCCTCCGTTATTAAAATATAGTTTAGTATATTCGAACGTTTCTTGTTTCAAATAAATCCGACCTATAAAGAATCGTATATATTCAGTTAAAGTTTGAAGCGTAATAATACGAACTACCACGACATTAGGAGCTCGTTTTTAATTATATTTAAACTGAACATTCAAATATAACAAATTTCATAAACCAAATAACAACAAATATTAACTAAAAAGTTGATTGCAACAGATCCTAACACGGAAATAAGTACTAAAACTCAAGATGCAATAGATACTAACACAAAAATAGATGCTAACTAGGAAAATATTACGCAACCAAACTACATCTCACATTCATGCTCTAGGGATTTTAAGTCGTCTAATTATTACGGTTAAACTGCAACTGTTCAATAACATTTTGGAGATGTCTAATCTCTTGTTCGAGTTCATTCGCATATGTTATTCCCCTTGGGCACAACGGTTCATCTGTCCATTCGGAGTGATTGCATCTGCTCGGATATGATTGACATTTCTGAATGCACCGACCAATATTGTCGCCATTTGCTCGAAGCACAACTTCAACCGGATAACCACAGTAGCAACAAACTTGATAAGAGTCACCTTCCTGTTCATAAGGAATTGGAACATGTGGTACTTGATAACAACCAACTTCTTGCCGTGGTAGAACGACCGATTGTTCATATGTGTGGTGAACATTTGGTACTTGGGCTTGATGTGGAGGTTGGATGTTTTGCTGTTCAGACGATGGTTCAACCAGAGGTCTTAGTTGGTTTAGAAACTGGAGTTCATCTGCAAGCTCCTGAAGTCGCATCTGTTCGTACGCCTGTTCATCAGAGTCTGGAGATGATGGACAAGAGTCTAGAGATGATGGACAAGAGTCTGGAGATGATGGCCAAGAAGGCATAGTTGTGGTAAAGCACAGAGTAGTTGGAAACAAAATTGTTGGCGTGAGGTAAGTCATAAGTAATTCGACAGAGATATATAGCAGCGTAGTGTAAAGTGAATAAAGGGTAAACTAAAGAATGATGTGAACGGTCACTGGTACACTTTGCTTTATGTGTTGCACGACATTGTTTCGTCTGACGTAATACTATAGGGAATTTGCTTTACGTACTCCTTTAACCCTGCACTGACTAGTCATATCAAGAGAGATTTATCACTCCATTAAACTTTTGGTGCGTGTTATCCCAGTTTAAATTTTTTATTTTAGATGTAATGTTGCTACTTCGTAGATGTAATGTTTTTATTAGTTTGCATCAAGGTTCACGATTTTTTATCAGCAATGTTCGTACTTCTAGGAATTTTAATATTTTGCATTTCATAAATGAGAAGCATACAACAACGACGATTACAACATTAAGAAATGCAAACTACAATTATACGAACTACAACAACTAAACACACAAACATCAAATTCAAAGTACAATAAAAAACATTAAGATAGTTTCCACATACACCTACCACGGACGTCGGAAAAATGCTGCTCTAGCTGCCTCAGCAAAATTCTTGTTCAAGCATCTTATTTCCACTTATGCTTCCAGTGCATATTGAACTCCAATTCGCACATTGGAGGGTCAATCCACTACTTAAAGTAACAACAATCAATTTCATTAGGAAAAACCTTGTGGTCCTCGTAAGCTTCACAACCGAAAAATCGACGACCAGCTTTTTTTTGGTTTTGAAACAACCACGACCGATTTTTATCCACAATGACAAATAGGGTTGGATCCACCCGGACCTAGTGGCTCGGCAACGTTCCCTTCAACTACCCTTTCCTTTCCTGGTCGTTGATTTGCTACCGCTTCATCGTCGTTTTCTCATTTGTCCATGGTGGGGCCTACACTTTCTTTTTCGTGTTTCGACATGGTGAAAGAGGAAGGAGGAGGCGGCTGGAAGAAAAGAAATTGCGAATGAAGGTTTAGTCGGCTTCAGAGAAGCCGTTGTTTATAGTGAAAATAGGTTTGTCCCAAACTACATATAATTTAAATATTTCACTGCACAAAGGAGTTAAAAAAACAGTGTCGTCCCCATCCACATGCGCATTATTGTAGACAAATGCCTAGGAACTCGCAGCACTTTAAGCCAAAATGTATATAGTATGGAGTGAGCATTTAACTTAGCATTTAACTTTATATCAGCGCTACAGTGTTCCCAAGGGGACAATTTCTGAAGCGAGCATACTGACTAGTCCTATCACTTCAGCACCATAACTATCATATTGAGTAGTTTTATCAGTTCGACCCCATAATCAACTTTAGCTAAAGGGATCATCACATGTGCACTGACTACTCTTATCAGAAGAGATTCATCACTCCTTGATTTATGGGTCATCACATGCTTCAACCCAGTCTCTCTTCTTCTCTCCCTTATTAAGGACCAACGAACCTCTCTTCCTCTCTTCATCACTCCCTGGTTTTTGGTAGAGTAGATCACCGTCAAAATGGCTAACTGGGAATTCGATGACGATACCATGGTTCACATGTACGATGAGTATGAACGTGGTAAACAACCCACAGAAGATGTCAACTTGTGCCCGAAACGCAATTGGGAGTCCAAGTAGATCGAGTCCGAATTCTTTAGTGCAAGGCAGCCAAACGTTGTAGTCCAGCGCATCGGACCAGTTCAAAAGTCTCTCAATTCTTAGTTGAGGGAAGTTCTTGCTCGACAGAACCCCGATAGGTCAAGCTCTAGCATGACGGGTCGTTCAATCCTTTGTTATTGCGGAGTCGAATGTAATGTGCTTGTTTCTAAAAGCGAAACGAATGTAGATCATCGATTTTGCGGTTTCAAAGCATACATTCATGCACAGAATTGCCAAGGGTTGCAGTGTTGTAATTTTTTTCATGGAACGATCCACCTTTAACAGAGAGGAGTGTCCATTACGCACTTGAGATGCAAGCTGAGGTTAATTGTGACACCCCACGTCCGTTAATGTCACTCACTAAGGGAATGCATTAAGTTTCATGAAGCGTTATAGGTAAACATACACAGAATAATTACAAGAAAATTATAAATAAGATAGCAGCGTAAACTTTAAATTTTTATTTCAAACATAAATCATAATGTCATGGTCCATAATACCATAAGTCACAAAAACCATTACAATAAAACAACTTCTGTCTTGCATCATAAGAGTACGTAAGAATATGAAAAACATAATTCCCAATTAAAATAATTAAGCCATAGTAGAGACAAGAACTTGAGCCATACTTCAGAAGTAACTCCTAGCATGATGATATCTGAGAACTAAGTAAGCCTGATGTTTCCTCACTGAGAACCTAGGGGAAAACGGAAGAAAGAAGGAGAAACAAAAGGGTCATACATAAAGTCTGGCGAGTCTAATTACATTTTGCCAGTAAATAAATAAAAGTAACATGATAGGCATATAATTTGGATATAAAAGAGATCACTACATAAATGACAGGTGTAACAAGGTAAGCAAGATAAGGTGTATGTGCCTCACTAATGATTACTCTACACTATTACTAGTATAGCTAAAATGAGATGATCCCTTCCACTATAAGTTGGTAGACTTTGGGCATACGTCCGAGTGTACCCTAACCACTACCCTAATCGATCGGCTCCCTACCCCATAGATATCCCGTGCTGGCCCCATAGTAGGAGGTATCACTTCCTAAAGTGGCAACCATTAAGTTGTGCACAACCATACCTACTGGTATCACGGTCGTCTTATCCCCTCCTGCCCGGCTCATGCACGCACATGGCCCGGTCGGTTTGTGCTGCCCACAACATCCGCCTCATTTGGATCTCTTATAATCAATCAGTAAGCTTGCCCCTTCTCTGCTAAGTACGGAGTGAAAATGGGTCCCACACAATATGATACAAACTCTCCCCTTTGTCTTTTATCCCCACTAGGTTTTTCACTAACTATGTATACCCTTAGGTGTCTTTAATTACATAGCCCTATGTTAGTTATGCTTAACCTTAAAGGATGTCTTTAATTACCTAACTTTATTATATTTTTCCACCGGTTATGTATACCACTAGGTGTCTTTAATTACATAACCATATTCGGTTAAGTTCTTGGGCCTACATGTAAATATTACCCACCTCCTCTAATTTTCTTAAACCACCCACTACCCATCCAATTTTACTTAACCCTAACTTAAGTTCATAATCATACAATCCTTATGGATTAAATTAGGTTAAGTAGTCCAATTCAATACCATTTCCAATTATGGTTATAATGGGCTAGACCTCCCACATTAGATTTACGACGTGTGGATGCTGGATATGCCGGTCAGGTTCGGGCAGCCTTATTCCACAGTTGAGCCTAGCCTCGTGTCTTAGCCCGATTCGTATTTTCAGACTTAGACCTCTCACATTAGGTTCAGCATTAATGGCTACTGGATATGTCGGTCGGGTCCGGGCAAACTTTCACCACTAATGCAACCTAACCTCGTGTCATAAACGCAATTACAATTCCTAATTGTAATTACTAAATATTCCATTTTTATCCAAATCTACATATGTCATTATAGATGATTATTTCCATGTTTCCGCATTTGAATTAAATGTCTAATTTGTATAAATATTACATAAATTATGCCAATAATAATTCCCTTTTCCCCGTTTCCTAACTAACGTATTCAAACGTGTTTTGGCGGCATTTAGGCAATAAACCAGCCTAGCCATAGCAATGAAAAGCTAATATGACAAAGGTGATAGTTTCAACATATCTTGGCATAAACTAGCATGATAACAAGGTGAATGGTTATGTAATTAACATCATCACAAGGTGGACATAAAACTGATAACTTGTGGCAATTACTACGATGTCAAAGCAAGTATAATGAGATCTACATTAACCCTTTAGGTGTCCAACTATTTAGATCTAGCTAGGGTGACATAGTAACATGTTAAGATCTAACGGTGGATTCACATGTCAAGTCTACAACATATCCAAACTGATCACAACATGACAAGTGAAAAGGGGATTAACATAAAGAACTAGATCTAGACAATGTTACAACTGTCCAATTTAATAGATGTACATTCACCGCAATATAGTTACAAGTCATGATCCACATAGACAACATAATAGAATAACCACAATTATATTAGATCTAGGTGACATAGTATAGGATTTAATACTAGCATAGAATCATGCTTTACAACATATCCAATTTACCGTCCTTCGCAATTTACTTTTATTTATCTAAACCTAAAAGCAATATAGAAACTCACAGTGTTAGGTTTAGAGAATTGAGAAAGAACGGATCTTTAGTTTTGAATTTGATTTGCAAAGTATGTTGTTGTAGAAAACGGTTCTGTCTCAGTTTGTATCCCAGCAGCATATGGCTCCCATAATTCCCAATGAAAAATAGGAGATTTGAGCACATATTTATAGCTGTAGATCCCTCTGAAACCGACTGCCACCTCAGCCCTAGGGGGGTCGACACCCCTGTGGGTGGGTCGACCCATAGGACGACACCCCATAAGGGGGGTCGACTCCCTAGAGCGGGAATTTTGTCGCTCTGCCAAATTTTTAAAATTCGAACTGTTATGGATAAAATTCGAACTCATCTATGACTCACCTATGACTCATGCGTATATATATAATTTTTCTACGCGTATACAAACTTAAAACCCCCATAAATTCCTCATACGGTGTCCGTTTTACGCAACCCAAATGTCTATCTTGACCAGAATTTTGAGATGGACACAATGGTGTAGTCCGTTTCTTCTAATTCCGAATATTAAATTAATTATTTTTTAATTTATCCTATTTTAGTGTTGGTACAAATTCGGGGTGTTACATTCTCCCCTACTCAAAGGGTTTCGTCCCAAAATCTCTAAGTTGAGAAGAATGCATATCCTACCATCCATCATCCATCTACTCATCCACAAACTACTGACATCCATTGTCCTTAAAGATTTCTAATGCTTATATGAATAGATGTAAAGTTATGTATATATGTCCCAACACTAATGTGAAGATCAGGCGGTCTACTGATTCAGTTGACCTCCTTAATGCAATGTATGTTAGTGCCACAAATCCAATATGTATGCAAATAAATTTTATCATATAAGTTTTATATGTGTGCACATTCATTCATCCAAATGCAAGATCCATATGCTAACTCGTCCATTTCCATCCATAAAAGAAATGAAAATGCACACACATCCATATGCAGTATAAGAGTGATGAGCCGATCTTAGCGCCCACAGGCAACCACTAGCAAATACTGGCATCCACTTGCATCCATCAAACATAACATGTTTCAAACATATGCTTACATCCATATGATTCCTATCTAAAGGTCAAAAATACTATGGATAAGATATATTCTTTTGTCAGAAACAAGCACTGATAAAACTTAGGAAAGGGAGTTAGGAACATACCCTCGAAAAGAAAAGGGTACGAAGCACGAATCTTGTCTTCGGTCTCCCAAGTTGCATCTTCTGGGTTATCTCCCCATTGAACCTTTAGAAACTTGATCTCCTTATTGCGCAGCTTCTTAACTTCTGACCCAAGAATAGGGTTTGGACTCGTCTGACTCTCACCTCCCGTTCTACTTTGACTTCTTCCAACATACTCGGCCCAACAACTTCTGCGGTGTCATGTAGGAACTTCTGCAGATGAGAGACGTGGAAAAATCATGAACACCGGATAGATTTTCTGGGAGCTTTACTCTGTAGGCCATTTGGCCAATCCTCTCGGTTATGGGAAATGGTCCCACAAACCTAGGTGCCAACTTCCCTACTGATCCGAAGCGAACTACATTTGTAACACCCCGCCTCCGCTAGGGTCACTCGCAAAGGAATGCACTAGCTTTAGAGGGGCATTATTGGTAAACATGCACAGAAATATCACAAGACAGAACATATATAAATAGCGGAAGTAAAATCAAACTTTCATAACATGAATAAATAAGGTCTAAAGCCTTTTACATCAGAGTACATCAAAACCTGTCTTGCAATAGTAAAGAAGCATAAAGGCTTTTTAATAAATTATTCCCCAAGTGAAACCGTAAAGTAGCCATAGCCAAGAGAAGTCCAAGCCATCCATGATGACCTTCAAGCAGAAGAAGTCCGAACTAAACAGCATTGTTTCCTCCCTGAAACCTGGGGGGGGGGGAAACGGAAGAAAAGAGGCGAAACAAAACGGGTCAGTCAAAAAGACTGAGTAAGTTCTATCTACTTCCAGTATAAAAACAGGTAAAGGTAACATGACATGCATAAACTGAAAGTAAACATAAGGATAACTACAAGATAGATAAACCAGGGTAGCCGGTTGAACTACTGCGGCAAGGTAAACTAAGGTATCATGATAAACTACGGTGTTATGATAAGTCAAGGTATCACATCGTCAGATTTCTATCGAGTACATTATCCCAAGGTATCTACCCCGTCTAACATCCCACGGTATCTATTATGTATATTCTTCTTAGCCCTAACATGTATATTTGCTCTGCACCTCTCGTACTAGTACCCCTACCCGCGTCATGTGTTAACCATGAATGTCCCTTGCTCCAAGTCGTGTAATGGTCCATGTCAACCTAGTATATCGCATATATATAGGTTACTCGAATCATATGTTTCTTTCCATGTATATAAGTTCAGTCCTTTGCCGTACCTCGTACGGGCTTCCTCATGTCGTATTATCCTTGAAATCGTTTGGACTGTCACCCTTGTTCTAGCTAGGCTCTTCCATATGAATCATCGTTTGAACTACTAGGACTTACGCCACCTAGCACCACTAGGGATTACGCTTACCTATTGCACGCTTTCGTAATTCGGTTTGGGTTAAACCACCTAGGCCACTAGGGATTACGCTAACCCTCAACCGCGCCCCTTTTTCCCACGCATTCATCGTGAATCGTTTTTCTATAACTGTATGCACATGTATCACATCGTGCCATCCGAGTCCTGTCACAGGGCAAACCAAGAAATACAGGACTCGGTCGAGCTTTAGATTTATCTGCCGATGCAGATACTAAGGTCTGCTTTTCTACACGTGGCTATGGTCCCACGAGACCCCTCCCTCAACTAGTGAAAGGCAACACAAGAGAAAATCTTGCATGAGAACTACACTCCGGCCAGCCCACATCCTACGGCCTACCTCACCCATAATTAGATAGCAATTATGGTCTGTTGGGTGTTCCCTGCCCTTCCGTACGTACACGCTTGACTCAAGATGGTAGATGATCGACGAACTTGCTATCTCGGGCACCTTATGTATTCGTCGACTCACTGCTATCCACCCCAGTCTTTAGGTCGCTCGCATAGCAACCAAGGCATATTCTTGGTTCTTCTACCGCAGACCTCAACCTCTCGTGAGCCTAGTATAATGACCTGGCAGCTCACAGAGGGATCCCAAGAATATCCTCACGTTCCCCGAAGCCGCTGCTTCGTTACCCAGTTCGTTGGAGCCTTTATCTAAATTAGATAGCCTGCTCCTACACGCATACTTAAACGTTGACCTAACGTATCGGGTTACTAATCTATCTAAGAAATGGTCCAAATTTCCTTGACTAAGAATTATTACTTAGTTTCCCTTAACTAAGGTTTACCACTTAGCCTTATTTCCATAATCCTTGTTAACTATGGTTATTTACCTAATCCTCCGAATTAGGGTTTATCTAATGGGTTAAGTGTCACTTAAGTTCACAACTTAACCCATCTACAAAACATGTCGAAACTGGCTAAGTACCCAAGTCCAAGACTTAACCCTACAGACCATGTGTCAAGTTGGTTAAGTATATTAAGGAATTCATGACTTAACCTCGTCTAATTATCATTTTAGATTGGTTAATTATATAAATTAACTTGACCTTGTCATCAAATCGGTCAAGCGTATTCAAGTGATTCGTGACTTAGCCTTATCATGTTTTCACGTAAGATTGGTTAAGTATAAATTAACTTATCCTCATCAAATTAACGAGTTAGGTTGGTTAAGTATAGGTCACTTAACCTCATCAAATCATCGTGTTAAATTAGTTAAGTGTTTAACTTAACCCCATTAAATTACCAAGTTGGATTAATTAAGTCTAGGCCAACTTAACCCCATCCGATTACCATGTTTAGATTAGTTAAGTCTAATCTTAACCCCATCCATTAACTGTATTATACGGTTAAGTGTCATTAAGAGAATTTACTTAACCTTATCACGTTATCGTGTTGGATTGATTAAGTGTTGGTTAACTTAATCCCGTCCACTAGTCGTATAAAAATGGTCAAGTGTCATTAGGCAAATCAAGTTACTTAACCTACCCAAGCTTATCATGTTTTGTTAAGTATCATTAGCCTAATCAAATTACTTAACCCATTTGTCCATATCATATTTGGTTAAGCCTCATTAATCAAATTAACTTAACCCTATTATGTGGCATTAATTTAATTAATGCACCCTCAACCTCTCACATTAGACCTTGTTGTGGTTACTAGTTAAGCCGGGCGGGTCCGGGTAGATTTACACCACAACCTAGTCTAACCTCGGGTCTTAAGCGCGACATGACCAACTTCTCACATTGGGTCCTATTGTTTGCAACTACTAGTTAGGCCGGTCGGTTCCGGGTAGTTTTACGTTGCAAACTCAACCCAACCTCGAGTTGGCCACACTTATATTATCTAAGTTCATCATGTTTCCAAAACATGTTACGAGTTTTCAAGCATTTGGGTAGACCTAACTTAATAGGTAAATTCCCAAAGGGTAGACCTAACTTAATAGGTAAATTCCCAAGCTCATGTTTTTATGCATATTTACATGTTAATTTACATGCTATATTCAAGGTTGCATGTTGTCATGTTATACCCATTTAACCCAAATCATGTTCCACATCATATTTCATGGAACTTCAAGTTAAGTTTCTCATGTATATTCACGCTCGTCTAACCTAACCCCAAAACGTGTTTCCAACGTAAGTATAGACGAGTCAACATAGTAGGAATACTATGACTACAAATTGGCCTCGAACATGCATAGTGTCATAAAAAGGGTTTTGGCCACAAACACACAAAATGTTACAAGGGAATTCGGCCACAAACATGCATATTATCAAAAAGGGTTTGGCCATAAACATGCACAACTTAAAAGAGGGGATTGGCTACGAGCATGCATAATCTCATAAAGGATTTGGCCACAAACTTGCATGTTACCATAAGGGGTTTGGGTTCATAAACATGCATAAGCCCCAAAATCTTGTCTTAGCCAATGTTTCACACATAAAGTGGTTCCTAAAGGTTCATGCTAGCATTTCATGCATAAAGATCCAAACTTGCAAGTTAAACTAGGTTATGCATAGCATGAGAGGCATGATTAAGTCACTAACATAGCCTAAAATCATAAACATGCACACAAGAGGCAAGGTAAGGTTCATATAGGTTCGCATAATCATGTTTAGCCTCATTTTATCCCATGTCAACATTAAAAATACCGTTTTGATCCAAAAGTAGCTAGAACTTACCAAGCATGGCAAGAGGACTAGGAGCATGCATCGTTTTGGCGAAGAAAGGTGGCTCCTTTGATGAAGATCCGTCATGAAACTCGCATAGCAATGTTGATTTGGCCTCTATTTGGTGTAGCAAGCTTGCACCTTTTGATTTGAACTCGATTTGAGTGCATAGGCTCTAGGGATTGGAGATGGAGGCCATGATCAAGATTGATTTTAGCAGCACTTAGTTGCTAGGTTTGATTTTTAGGGATTTAGGTTAGGTTTAGGGTCTTTTTATAGAGATTAGGATAGTTTTAGGCCATAGGATTAGATCTAGGATTAATCTAGACCACAGAAATCGTCACAGGCCCATCAGACCAGACCAAGACTGCATCCAGGTGCACCAGGCCACAAAACACGAAATTGTGTTTTGGACCCAGTCGACACCCAAGTCGACAGCCCTGTCGACTTGGGGTCTAGGGGTGTCGACAGCCCTGTCGACTCCCCTGTCGACATGGGCTTTGGCGGGAAAATTCCCGCCTACCCCAAAACTTGAACTTCCTAGGTGATTTTCAAACTTGACAACCCTGAAAACTTCGACGGATCATAACTTGGTCATACGGATTCCGATTCTCGAAAACTCGGACTCTATTTCGCTAATTTTTCCGAGACGAACGCAATGGCATAGCCTGTTCCACTTGATTCAGAATTTAAAATTAAATTCTGCCTTGATTCTCGTTTTAACATGTTATCGAAAAATACGGGTTGTTACATTCTCCCCACCTTTTAGGATTTCGTCCCCGAAATCTCCAAGTTAGGAAGAACATACCCTACCATCCATCATCCATCTACTCAAAACATCATCCACAAGCAACCATTGTCCTTAGACGATTTCTAATGCTGTATGAATATATGCAAAACGTGTGTGTACATGTTCCTTAGCTAATGATCAGGCCTGAATAATCTTTTGAATGCAAAAATATGTTTAGTGCTATGAATCCATCATGTATGCAAATAGTCCTAGTCATATACACTATATGCGTGCACAAACATTCAACCATATGCAACATCCGCATGATAACACATTCAGTTTCATCCATAAACAAGTATAAATGCTCGTGCATATGCAATATGAAATGTGACCGAGTCGAGCTAATATCTACAGTAAATTCGCGCATCCACGAGCAACCACTTGCAACCATTTGCAACCATATCAACCATAACATGTTTCAAATACATGTTTACATCCATAGGGTTCTACCTAAGATTCCCTGAAACAGGGTCGAGAAGATAAACAAAACAAACTCCGTACAGGGTTTGTAACAGAGACAGGACCGAGAGGATATCCATAAAAGATAGCCTACAAGCAAGCCCAACAGAAAAACAGGGATCGAGGATATATTCCCAAAAGAGATATCATGCATGTATTTAATCGTCAGTCTCCTGAGTCGCATTACCTTGAGCTTAGTTCCATCGTGCCTTGACCGCCCTTTTTTTTCTTCACGATTTCGCAGCTTCTTATTTCCTGTTTCCATAACGTGAGTTGGAACTCATTTCCTCGTCGCCTCTCGTTCCACTTGCACTTATTCTCCTTCTAGAATACTTGGCGCAAACAGGACTGCGTACACATTTTTCCATGCGAGCCCTCAAAATTCACTAGTGAATCCTGGACCTTGTACCATAAGGTATTCCACGTAGAAAAACTTTCTCTTGAAAGTAAACAAGTTACCGTGCGCACTTACTAGGGTAATCTCCATAACCCATGCATAAGTGAAATAAACCATTCGTTTCATTAGCGAACACCACTCGATCGGGTTTCTAATTTCCAACAAAGGCATCTAGGGATTCTAAGTAACTAATCATGACAGAACCCAAAAGGTTACGCGATACTTCAAGGGTATTACCAAAACAAGCCAAGAGTCTAACTACCCTCCTTCTAAAACCGAGAGTGGCACCCCTTACTGGATAACCACTTCATCCCTAGAATCCATCCACAACCTATAAACATAAGCATTATTTCCAAGCTCAACACTTGATATAGGCATTCTCAAATCCAAACAAGCTGAAACACCCCACCTCCGTTAGGGTCACTCTCAAAGGGAATGCCCTAATTTTGGTGGAGGTTTATAAGTATAAGTCACAGATATACAAGACAGATATAAGAACACATATTTGTAAGCAGCGGAAAAACAAGAACTTTTATTTTATAAAAGCAAATACGTGTTACAACAACATCACCATAATTGTCTTACATCCTTTCCAAAAACACAACATAATACTTTCATAATCTGTCTTGATTACATTATTTAAAGAAGCACAAATAAAACATAGATAAACTGCAAAAGCCCCATAGTGGTTGTCCAAAGCCATAGTTCAAAAACGGAAAGTTCCAAGCAATACATTTCTCTTCTTCAAGCTGGATGTTAATGCTGGTCAAGCTGCAGTGTTCCCTCCCTGTGGACCTGGGGGGGGGGAACGGAAGAAAAGAAGACGAAAGAAAAGTAGAGTCAGACATAAAGCCTGAGTAAGTCTAGTACTATTTTGTCTATGAATAAAGGACTGGGTAAGATAAGTATAATCAAGAAGTGGGAAAGCACTATAAACTTGGTTAAGTTGTCTAGGGTCGAATATACTATCGTACCCCCATGTTAATCTCTGAACCCATATAAACTAGTTTCCAACTGGCACCCCATAATCAGGGTGATGTGATCCATTCTATGATGATCGGCTCCTACTCGCATAGTTACATGTGTCTTACGGCCCCCGATGTTGTAGTTACCTATGCTGGTCCCACCATGGGGTGTATCAAGTCCCATGGCGGCGGCCCGACACAATCCTAGAATGCACAGGTATGCTACTGGTGTCCAGTGCCTTATTTTTCTGCGCCGGAGTGTGTGCACGCCCGCACCCCGTTAGAACCTACACTGCTACACCACCGCCGTCGATTTGACCTCTTACAATCAGCCCAGTAATCGTGCCCCACCCTGCCTAGTTTCAGGGTTTCCTGATACACCTTCTAGGGTTACTGCTGAAAAGGGTCCCCCGTTACTAGGTTTTCTATCTCTAACCACATGCTAAGTTGGTTAAGTGTTTTCTAACCTAACCCCACCAGTCCGTTTAGTTTAGCATGTTCCATTTTGATTAAGTCTTTAGTTCACTTAATCCTAACAATCCTGACTCAGCCTTAATTGTCTTATTAAGGCCCTGACCTCTCACATTAGACAGGTATTGTTGTGGCTGCCTGTTGCCGGTTGGTTCCGGGCAGTCTTACGCCACAACTCAGTCTAACCTCGGGTCCTTATTGGGCTCCATGTTTAACCTCCCACATTGGATAGGTATTGTTGTGACTACTGGACAGCCGGGCGGTTCCGGGCAGGTTTACATCACAACTCAATCCAACCTCGGGTTAAACACATCGTATGTTCTACATTTACATATTTTGTCTTTCTTCTTTATTTATATGTAAATATTTGCGGCCCATTATTAAGTTAATGGTGTAAAGGTTACACCAATCATGGGCCCAACCCATACTTGAATTTGGGCCCTTCTACTTTATATTTTCATTTATTAATTAATTTAGCCCAACGTTATTTTCCCCCGTTTAATACGTTCGTTTATATGTTGGGCTTAACCTTTTTAAGCCCAACTTAGCCATGCGAAAGAGGGGAGGCTTAAAGCGTGATTACATACACAAAAAGGGGAAGGTGAGCGCATGAACTTGCAATATGACGTTGGAAATACAAAATAGAAACTGGTGTACTTGCATAGTAGTAACATATACTTTGATCATAAAAGCATAAGTGACATGAATCAAACCATGTAAACTTGTAGTTAAGTTAAGAATATCACTATTAACACATGGGCTTAACTACAACATGAACCTAAATTTTTGTTTAGGCATAATGTCAAACATAAGCATGGCATAAATATTTCTAACATAAGCATGGCATAATGTCAAACATAAGCATGGCATAATGTCAAACATAAGCATGGTATAAGTATAGTTAAATTTGTTCACATAACTATGGCATAAATATTTCTAACATGAAATCATGATTTTTACTTTAGTCATGTAAACTTGCAAAAAGGGATTTTTGAATCTAACCTAGCCATGTACCACATATGTCATCATATAATTCTTGTTAACAATATAGACCTAACATGGTTTCAATTATGCGAAATATCGATCATAGCCTAGCCATATTCATAAGTTTGCAAATAGGTTTCTAGTACAAAACATGGCTTAATACATAGATCATGGTGCCAAACTTTTCAATATAATTCCATATGAATTATGATAATCCCAACCTTATTCCAATTACTTCACAAAAATGATGTTTGTGTAAAAATACACATTATGATGGCATAGTAACAAAATCCCAAACTTGCATGAATTTCAATTAATCAACTACATACATGTAGCCTCAACATAAATTACATATTTTGCGAATATCCAAACGTCATACTTGCATAAAACTACCGCATGTAGTTTTTCATAATGAATAACATAATTCAAGAACATCCAAACGTATACAATATTCCAACGCACGAATATGAATTATTTTATCGCCACAAATCAAGTATACATATCAACACAATTATTTGTTCATACCAAAATAATACTCTACTTACAATGGTGTGGCGAATTCTCTAATTTAGGGATTTGAAGATGCGGTTTGATTTGATTGAGTTGCTTTATGCCTTAGAATTTGCCTCCTAATCCTCTCTCCAATTTGGTGGCTACTCCTAGACGCTCCCCAGCAACATGGCGGCTTTGTTCTTATTTTTGAATGAATAGATTAGGGTTAGTCTAGGGTTCTTTTTATAGGGGTAATGAACTGATTAGGTCCATTGATGTTGCTTGGATTGATCGTAGCCATTCATTCGATAGAGAGACCAATTAGAGCCTGCCACCTAGCCCTAATGACAAAGCAGACCACAGAAAATCGACCAACATAGAATAGGCCAGCCAGGTTGGACTGGGTTCGACCTGGCTCAGGACCAGGTCGACACCCCTGTCGACAGCCCTGTCGACAGGCCTGTCGACCTGGTTAGACCAGGTCGACAGCCCAGTCGACCTGGGTGCGTCAGGCGGGCCTTTCCCCGCCCTGGCCCATCGGGCCCCACTTCGGAATTTTTAATTGTTTTATTCTGTTTGAATTTTAAATTTAATTCAGAAACTTCCGAAGGCCATATCTTCTTCATACGGACTCCGTTTTTCGAAAACTAGGACTCTATTTCGCGTATTTTTCCGAGACGAACGCAATGGCGTAACCCGTTTCCCTTAGTTCTTTGATTTCAAATTAATTATACTTTAATTTGTTAATTTCACAGTTATAGAATTTTCGGGGTGTTACATTCTCCCCCACTTAAAAGGATTTCGTCCCCGAAATCTTCAAGTTAGGAGGAATGTATATCCTAACATCCAATCATTCATCTACTCATCCATCAAACACGAGCATCCATTGTCCTTAAAAGACTTCTAATGCTTCATGATCATATGCAAAGTGTGTGTGTATACATGTACTTATCTAATGCAAAATCAGGCGGTCTACTGATTCAGTTGACCTCCTTAATGCGAATTATGTAAGTGCCATGAATCCATTATGTATGCAAATTTTCCTATTCATGATTCTACATGAGTGCACAATCATTCAATACAAATGCCACATCCACATGACAACACATTAGAGTTCAACCATATACGAATGCAAACATATATGCATATGCAATATGAAGTGACTGAGCCGATCTAAAACCTAGATTGTGTGTGTATATGCAACCACGAGCAACCACTAGCAATCACTTGCAACCACTTGCAACCATCATCCATAACATGTTTCAATTACATGTTTCCATCCAAAGGGTTTCTACCTAAAAGATAAGGTCGAGGAAATATACCTAAAAAGATAGATAAAAGCGCAACTTAAGGAAAAAGAAAGATCAAGGATGTACCCTCGAAAAGAAAAGGGTAGGCTGTACGGATTCTAGCTTCAGTTTCCCAAGTCGCGTCTCCCTCGGCGTCGCTCCACTGAACTTTGACGAGCTTGACTTCGCGGTTGCGTAGCTTCTTCACTTCCGTTCCTAAGATGCGGGTTGGAACTTTTCTTATGGTTGCTTCGCGTTCCACTTCGGCCTCTTCGAGGATATTTGGCTCTACCACCTCGGCTGACTCATGTAGACATTTTCGGAGATGTGAAACGTGAAATACGTTGTGGACTCCAGCCAACTTCTCGGGTAGCTCTAATCTATAGGCCATTTTCCCAATCTTCTCGATGATAGGGAATGGCCCTACGAATCTTGGCGCTAGCTTTCCTGTGGTTCCAAAACGAACAACGTTCCTTAGCGGTGATACCTTGAGAAAAACTCTGTCTCCAACCTCAAATTCAAGGTCGGTCCTTCTCTTGTCGGCATAGGACTTTTGTCTGTCTTGGGCCGTCTTCATCCTTCTTCGTATTAATTCCACTTTCTCTGAAGTCTCTCGGATCATATCCGGTCCAAGTATGAGCTTATCAGTAGACTCCCACCAACAAGTGGGCGATCGGCACGGTCTTCCATACAAAGCTTCGAAGGGCGCCATTCCGATGGTTGCTTGATAGCTGTTGTTGTAGGCAAATTCCACCAAAGGAAGGTGGTCTTCCCATGTCCCTCCGAAGTCAAGGACGCATAGTCTTAGAAGGTCTTTCAAAACTCTGTTCACTCTCTCTGTTTGGCCGTCGGTTTGGGGATGATAGGCTGTGCTCAAGCATAACTGCGTTCCTACTGCTTCTTGCAGACTCCGCCAAAACTCGCTGGTGAAGATGGGGTCTCGGTCACTAACAATGCTAGATGGTATTCCATGGAGTCGAACGATTTCCTTAAGGTAAAGCGATGCTAGGGATGAGGCAGTTCTTTTACTTTTGACAGGTAAAAAGTGGGCGCTTTTAGTAAGCCTATCCACTATTACCCAAATGCTAGTGTTGCCCCTCCTAGACCTAGGCAGCCCATCGATGAAGTCCATTGAGATGCTATCCCACTTCCACTGCGGGACCTCCAGAGGATGTAGCTGTCCGCCAGGCTTTTTCTGTTCCGCCTTAACCTGTTGGCACACCATACACTTAGAAACGAACTCTGCCACGTCCTTTTTCATGCCGTTCCAGAAGAAAGTCCTTTTTATGTCTTTGTACATTTTATCTCCGCCTGGGTGTATCGTCATCTTGGAGTGATGTGCTTCCTCGAGAACCTTCTTTATTAAATCTTTTGTCTGTGGGACGCATAGTCTTCCGTCTCGCCTTAGCAGACCTTTATCGTCGATGGAGTATCTGTTGAGGTGACTTGAAGTCTCACCCCTAATTAACCTATCAATTATTTCCACAAGTTGAGGGTCTTCGCGTTGTGTTGTCCCTACTGAATCCACTAAAGTTGGGCGCACTTCGAGAGATGCTAGCAAGCCTGGTACGAAATCGGAGGAATGCCTAAAGTCGAAGCTGGCTATAAACTCTAGGCTTTGTCTTTCAACAAACAACGGGCTTAGGGTCAATTTCTTTCGGCTCAACGCGTCTGCTACTACGTTGCCTTTGCCCGGAGTGTAGGAGATTTCGAAATCGTATGAGGCAAGAAACTCCATCCATCTTTGTTGCCTTAAGTTAAGATCCTTCTGCGAGAAAAGATATTTCAACGATTTATGGTCAGTGTAAAGTTCGAACTTCTCACCTAGGAGATAGTGTCGCCAAGACTTGAGTGCAAAGACGATGGCGGCTAACTCAAGATCGTGGGTTGGGTAGTTCTTTTCGTGCACTTTCAACTGCCTCCCGCCATAAGCTACTACCCTTCCTTCTTGCATTAAGACGGCGCCTAGCCCTGTCCCACATGCATCCGTATAAACAGTGAACGTCTTGCTCCCATCTGGCAGTGTCAAAACTGGGGCTGTTGAAAGAGCCCTTTTCAGTCGTTGGAAAGCAAACTCGCAATCCAAATCCCAATTGAACACTAGATTCTTCTTAGTTAATTTCGTGAGCGGAGCTGAGATTTTCGCAAAATCCCTTATGAATTTTCGATAGAAACCTGCTAGTCCTAGAAAGCTTCGGACCTCAGTCGCATTCCTTGGTGTCTTCCAATCCTGTACCGCCACTACCTTAGAAGGGTCCACTGCCAACCCTTGTTTGGATACTATGTGCCCAAGGAACCTCACCTCTTCTCTCCAAAAGTGGCATTTGGAGAATTTGGCTTTTAGTTGATGGACTCGCAAAGTTTCCATGATTGCCCTTAAGTGCTGAGCATGTTCCTCTTCACTCTTTGAGAAGATAAGGATATCATCTACGAAGACCACTACGAATTTGTTGAGGAAATCTCTAAACACCCTACTCATTAGGTCCACGAAGTACGCAGGTGCATTTGTCAAGCCGAAAGGCATGACAAGCCATTCAAAGAAGCCGTCTGGGGTTCTGAACGCCGTTTTATCGATGCTATCTTCAGCCACCCTTAGCTGATGAAAACCGGTTACTAAATCGAGTTGGGAGAAAACAGACGCTCCTACAAGCTGGTCAAATAAATCGTCAATTCTAGGGAGAGGGTGCCTATTCTTTTTCGTTAGCTTATTGAGCTCCCTATAGTCAACACATAGACGGAGTGAACCATCCGCCTTTGTAGCGAACACCACTGGAGCGCCCCATTCTGAAATGCTTCTCCTAATGAACCCCTTTTCTAGAAGCTCTTTAATCTGTTTACTGAGCTCTTTCCTTTCTCGTGGAGCCATGTGTCTAACGGGCAACGCAACGGGCTTTGCATTATCTACAAGATATATGCGGAAGTCTATTTCCCGCTTCGGAGGCAAGCCCTTCACCTCTTCGAAGACATCCGGATATTCCCGGACCACTTTAACTGATTGCAAATTTTCAACAGAGGCATCTAGCGATTCAAGATAACTAAGCATAACCGCATACGAGGGATTACAAGAAATTTCCAAAGTATTACCGAGCTGGGTTAGGAGCCTAACAACTCTTTTCTCACAATCAAGGATGGCCCCATTACTGGATAGCCAATCCATACCCAAGATCAAACAATAACCCGAAAAGCCCAAAACAAAGGCACTACATTGAAATTCTACACTTAGAATAGAAATTTTCAATCCCACACAGATCATAGACAAATGAGCTGGGCCCCCAATTGGGTTTGAAACCATTAAGGGGTCCTCTACCATACTAGTTTTTAGGTGCAGAGATTCTACTAGAGCAGACGAGATAAAGGAGTGTGATGCGCCAGAATCAAATAAAGTGTGAACGGGGTGATCATAAAGATAAACTACACTTTCTACAGAAGTATTTATACCTCGCTGTTGCAGAGGTGGCGCTTCCAGCACATGAACCTGTGCCCCTGGGGTGGATCCAGCCCTCTGCCCCTGTCCTCGTTTCTTTGGGCAGTCCTTAGCCCTGTGGCCTGTCTGACCGCACGAAAAACACCCACCATTCTCCTTGGCCTTCTTTTTCCGGCAGTCCTTTACTAAGTGCCCCACTTTGCCACAGAAATTGCACTTCCTCTTCTCTTTGTTGCCCTTTCCGCCCTTCTTAAAGTCTGTCTTCTTAGGCTGCAAACCCTCTTTCTTCCCTTGAGAGCTTTCTGCCTTGGTCTCCTTCTTGCCCTTATCCTCTTCATTCAGCAATGCCATTTGCACCAATCTTTCATACGTGGCCCCCATGGGTATATGAGTCATGGCCAAACTGTGTAATGGCTCATTTAACCCTTTGACGAAACGGAGAGCCTTCTTGTGCGGGGTGTTGACTAGGTCAAGTCCAAACCTAGCCAGCTCATCGAACTGATTCACATACTCTCTGACTGTCTTGTCCCCTTGCTTAAGAAATAAGAATTTTTCCAACTGCAAACTTCTTTCCGCATCTGAGAGGAATTTGGTCTCAAACCTTGCCCTAAAGTCCTCCCATGTCTCCACTGGTCTTTCAGCATTAGTGACTTCCCACCAGTAGGAAGCCTCGCCCTTCAATAGCCATACTGCCAATTGTACTTTTTGTCTATCTTCTACCTCAAAGATGATGAATAGGTCCTCCGTTTCTTTCAGCCAATTTCTAGCTGCCACGAAGGACTCAGTTCCATGGAAATCCCTTCCTCCCATAGCTTTAAAATCTTTACATATCTTGGCAAAAGTGTTTCCCCGAGGAGGAGGTGGAGGAAAAGGTGCCGCTGCAGCTGGATGATTTCCTTCAGCTGGGGGAGGAGGAACGGTAGGACCTGGCTGAGTGGCCCTTGCTTCTAAGAACCGTCTAAACCAACCAGGTATTGGCACCCCTTCCGGCAAGTTAAGTTCTTGGGACATGCTGAAACAAAAAGGATAGATTCAAAACGAAGGATAAGAGATAGTACCTATGGCTTTGGGGAGTGGACTTTGCCTTTTAAAAATAAAATAATATTTTTCTTTTTTAAAAATGCTTCTTTAAATTTCCTTTTTGAAAATAAATTTTCAAAACTTTTTATCTTATCTGGTAAACCTATGCTCTGATACCAAGTGAAACACCCCACCTCCGTTAGGGTCACTCTCAAAGGGAATGCCCTAATTTTGGTGGAGGTTTATAAGTATAAGTCACAGATATACAAGACAGATATAAGAACACATATTTGTAAGCAGCGGAAAAACAAGAACTTTTATTTTATAAAAGCAAATACGTGTTACAACAACATCACCATAATTGTCTTACATCCTTTCCAAAAACACAACATAATACTTTCATAATCTGTCTTGATTACATTATTTAAAGAAGCACAAATAAAACATAGATAAACTGCAAAAGCCCCATAGTGGTTGTCCAAAGCCATAGTTCAAAAACGGAAAGTTCCAAGCAATACATTTCTCTTCTTCAAGCTGGATGTTAATGCTGGTCAAGCTGCAGTGTTCCCTCCCTGTGGACCTGGGGGGGGGAAACGGAAGAAAAGAAGACGAAAGAAAAGTAGAGTCAGACATAAAGCCTGAGTAAGTCTAGTACTATTTTGTCTATGAATAAAGGACTGGGTAAGATAAGTATAATCAAGAAGTGGGAAAGCACTATAAACTTGGTTAAGTTGTCTAGGGTCGAATATACTATCGTACCCCCATGTTAATCTCTGAACCCATATAAACTAGTTTCCAACTGGCACCCCATAATCAGGGTGATGTGATCCATTCTATGATGATCGGCTCCTACTCGCATAGTTACATGTGTCTTACGGCCCCCGATGTTGTAGTTACCTATGCTGGTCCCACCATGGGGTGTATCAAGTCCCATGGCGGCGGCCCGACACAATCCTAGAATGCACAGGTATGCTACTGGTGTCCAGTGCCTTATTTTTCTGCGCCGGAGTGTGTGCACGCCCGCACCCCGTTAGAACCTACACTGCTACACCACCGCCGTCGATTTGACCTCTTACAATCAGCCCAGTAATCGTGCCCCACCCTGCCTAGTTTCAGGGTTTCCTGATACACCTTCTAGGGTTACTGCTGAAAAGGGTCCCCCGTTACTAGGTTTTCTATCTCTAACCACATGCTAAGTTGGTTAAGTGTTTTCTAACCTAACCCCACCAGTCCGTTTAGTTTAGCATGTTCCATTTTGATTAAGTCTTTAGTTCACTTAATCCTAACAATCCTGACTCAGCCTTAATTGTCTTATTAAGGCCCTGACCTCTCACATTAGACAGGTATTGTTGTGGCTGCCTGTTGCCGGTTGGTTCCGGGCAGTCTTACGCCACAACTCAGTCTAACCTCGGGTCCTTATTGGGCTCCATGTTTAACCTCCCACATTGGATAGGTATTGTTGTGACTATTGGACAGCCGGGCGGTTCCGGGCAGGTTTACATCACAACTCAATCCAACCTCGGGTTAAACACATCGTATGTTCTACATTTACATATTTTGTCTTTCTTCTTTATTTATATGTAAATATTTGCGGCCCATTATTAAGTTAATGGTGTAAAGGTTACACCAATCATGGGCCCAACCCATACTTGAATTTGGGCCCTTCTACTTTATATTTTCATTTATTAATTAATTTAGCCCAACGTTATTTTCCCCCGTTTAATACGTTCGTTTATATGTTGGGCTTAACCTTTTTAAGCCCAACTTAGCCATGCGAAAGAGGGGAGGCTTAAAGCGTGATTACATACACAAAAAGGGGAAGGTGAGCGCATGAACTTGCAATATGACGTTGGAAATACAAAATAGAAACTAGTGTACTTGCATAGTAGTAACATATACTTTGATCATAAAAGCATAAGTGACATGAATCAAACCATGTAAACTTGTAGTTAAGTTAAGAATATGACTATTAACACATGGGCTTAACTACAACATGAACCTAAATTTTTGTTTAGGCATAATGTCAAACATAAGCATGGCATAAATATTTCTAACATAAGCATGGCATAATGTCAAACATAAGCATGGCATAATGTCAAACATAAGCATGGTATAAGTATAGTTAAATTTGTTCACATAACTATGGCATAAATATTTCTAACATGAAATCATGATTTTTACTTTAGTCATGTAAACTTGCAAAAAGGGATTTTTGAATCTAACCTAGCCATGTACCACATATGTCATCATTTAATTCTTGTTAACAATATAAACCTAACATGGTTTCAATTATGCGAAATATCGATCATAGCCTAGCCATATTCATAAGTTTGCAAATAGGTTTCTAGTACAAAACATGGCTTAATACATAGATCATGGTGCCAAACTTTTCAATATAATTCCATATGAATTATGATAATCCCAACCTTATTCCAATTACTTCACAAAAATGATGTTTGTGTAAAAATACACATTATGATGGCATAGTAACAAAATCCCAAACTTGCATGAATTTCAATTAATCAACTACATACATGTAGCTTCAACATAAATTACATATTTTGCGAATATCCAAACGTCATACTTGCATAAAACTACCGCATGTAGTTTTTCATAATGAATAACATAATTCAAGAACATCCAAACGTATACAATATTCCAACGCACGAATATGAATTATTTTATCGCCACAAATCAAGTATACATATCAACACAATTATTTGTTCATACCAAAATAATACTCTACTTACAATGGTGTGGCGAATTCTCTAATTTAGGGATTTGAAGATGCGGTTTGATTTGATTGAGTTGCTTTATGCCTTAGAATTTGCCTCCTAATCCTCTCTCCAATTTGGTGGCTACTCCTAGACGCTCCCCAGCAACATGGCGGCTTTGTTCTTATTTTTGAATGAATAGATTAGGGTTAGTCTAGGGTTGTTTTTATAGGGGTAATGAACTGATTAGGGCCATTGATGTTGCTTGGATTGATCGTAGCCATTCATTCGATAGAGAGACCAATTAGAGCCTGCCACCTAGCCCTAATGACAAAGCAGACCACAGAAAATCGACCAACATAGAATAGCCCAGCCAGGTTGGACTGGGTTCGACCTGGCTCTGGACCAGGTCGACACCCCTGTCGACAGCCCTGTCGACAGGCCTGTCGACCTGGTTAGACCAGGTCGACAGCCCAGTCGACCTGGGTGCGTCAGGCGGGCCTTTCCCCGCCCTGGCCCATCGGGCCCCACTTCGGAATTTTTAATTGTTTTATTCTGTTTGAATTTTAAATTTAATTCAGAAACTTCCGAAGGCCATATCTTCTTCATACGGACTCCGTTTTTCGAAAACTCGGACTCTATTTCGCGTATTTTTCCGAGACGAACACAATGGCGTAACCCGTTTCCCTTAGTTCTTTGATTTCAAATTAATTATACTTTAATTTTTTAATTTCACAGTTATAGAATTTTCGGGGTGTTACACAAGCCATGAGTAAATGGACCGATCTTCCAATAGGACTTGAGACAAAAGCGGGATCCTCTACTACGCTAGTACTAAGGTGCAGAGACTCAACTATCGAAGCAGACTTAAATGATACGATGATCAAACCAAAGTCCTAACGGGATGATAGAGAAGAAAAGCTAAACCTTTAACAAGATCGTTACCCTCCTTCCGAGGTACCCTAGAAATGGGAGCATACTACTGCCCTCCCGATGATCTTGTCCTTGTCCCATGATACTTAACTATCCGCCCCGTTTCACCATGCCAAAGGTACTCCCTCGTCATGGGTTTCATTGTTCATCTTTCCCTCTCATTCTGGGTTGAGCCATACCAACAAGTTGCTCATCCTTAAGCTCGTATCCTTTATCCTCTTCCTCACTATCCTTTCTTATAACGCGGCCACTGGTCTCTCGAGAACCACCTCCATCGTAAGGAAAACACTTTCGTAGATAGAAAAGACTAGTCGCAGTTAAGACCACTGTGACTACAGATGGAGGAAAGAAAGGAAAAGAGATTCAATTAAGGAAACAAGGATAGTGCTAATGGCCTTTGGGGAATAGCCTTTTTCTTTTAAAAGAAAATTTTCTTGAAAAATGCTTCTTTGTAAACGGTTTTTCAAATAGTTTTCAAAAGGTCTTTAAAAACTTTTGCCCAGTCTGGTAACCTTCTGCTCTGATACCAAGTGTAACACCCCGCCTCCGCTAGGGTCACTCGCAAAGGAATGCACTAGCTTTAGAGGGGCATTATTGGTAAACATGCACAGAAATATCACAAGACAGAACATATATAAATAGCGGAAGTAAAATCAAACTTTCATAACATGAATAAATAAGGTCTAAAGCCTTTTACATCAGAGTACATCAAAACCTGTCTTGCAATAGTAAAGAAGCATAAAGGCTTTTTAATAAATTATTCCCCAAGTGAAACCGTAAAGTAGCCATAGCCAAGAGAAGTCCAAGCCATCCATGATGACCTTCAAGCAGAAGAAGTCCGAACTAAACAGCATTGTTTCCTCCCTGAAACCTGGGGGGAAACGGAAGAAAAGAGGCGAAACAAAACGGGTCAGTCAAAAAGACCGAGTAAGTCCTATCTACTTCCAGTATAAAAATAGGTAAAGGTAACATGACATGCATAAACTGAAAGTAAACATAAGGATAACTACAAGATAGATAAACCAGGGTAGCCGGTTGAACTACTGCGGCAAGGTAAACTAAGGTATCATGATAAACTACGGTGTTATGATAAGTCAAGGTATCACATCGTCAGATTTCTATCGAGTACATTATCCCAAGGTATCTACCCCGTCTAACATCCCACGGTATCTATTATGTATATTCTTCTTAGCCCTAACATGTATATTTGCTCTGCACCTCTCGTACTAGTACCCCTACCCGCGTCATGTGTTAACCATGAATGTCCCTTGCTCCAAGTCGTGTAATGGTCCATGTCAACCTAGTATATCGCATATATATAGGTTACTCGAATCATATGTTTCTTTCCATGTATATAAGTTCAGTCCTTTGCCGTACCTCGTACGGGCTTCCTCATGTCGTATTATCCTTGAAATCGTTTGGACTGTCACCCTTGTTCTAGCTAGGCTCTTCCATATGAATCATCGTTTGAACTACTAGGACTTACGCCACCTAGCACCACTAGGGATTACGCTTACCTATTGCACGCTTTCGTAATTCGGTTTGGGTTAAACCACCTAGGCCACTAGGGATTACGCTAACCCTCAACCGCGCCCCTTTTTCCCACGCATTCATCGTGAATCGTTTTTCTATAACTGTATGCACATGTATCACATCGTGCCATCCGAGTCCTGTCACAGGGCAAACCAAGAAATACAGGACTCGGTCGAGCTTTAGATTTATCTGCCGATGCAGATACTAAGGTCTGCTTTTCTACACGTGGCTATGGTCCCACGAGACCCCTCCCTCAACTAGTGAAAGGCAACACAAGAGAAAATCTTGCATGAGAACTACACTCCGGCCAGCCCACATCCTACGGCCTACCTCACCCATAATTAGATAGCAATTATGGTCTGTTGGGTGTTCCCTGCCCTTCCGTACGTACACGCTTGACTCAAGATGGTAGATGATCGACGAACTTGCTATCTCGGGCACCTTATGTATTCGTCGACTCACTGCTATCCACCCCAGTCTTTAGGTCGCTCGCATAGCAACCAAGGCATATTCTTGGTTCTTCTACCGCAGACCTCAACCTCTCGTGAGCCTAGTATAATGACCTGGCAGCTCACAGAGGGATCCCAAGAATATCCTCACGTTCCCCGAAGCCGCTGCTTCGTTACCCAGTTCGTTGGAGCCTTTATCTAAATTAGATAGCCTGCTCCTACACGCATACTTAAACGTTGACCTAACGTATCGGGTTACTAATCTATCTAAGAAATGGTCCAAATTTCCTTGACTAAGAATTATTACTTAGTTTCCCTTAACTAAGGTTTACCACTTAGCCTTATTTCCATAATCCTTGTTAACTATGGTTATTTACCTAATCCTCCGAATTAGGGTTTATCTAATGGGTTAAGTGTCACTTAAGTTCACAACTTAACCCGTCTACAAAACATGTCGAAACTGGCTAAGTACCCAAGTCCAAGACTTAACCCTACAGACCATGTGTCAAGTTGGTTAAGTATATTAAGGAATTCATGACTTAACCTCGTCTAATTATCATTTTAGATTGGTTAATTATATAAATTAACTTGACCTTGTCATCAAATCGGTCAAGCGTATTCAAGTGATTCGTGACTTAGCCTTATCATGTTTTCACGTAAGATTGGTTAAGTATAAATTAACTTATCCTCATCAAATTAACGAGTTAGGTTGGTTAAGTATAGGTCACTTAACCTCATCAAATCATCGTGTTAAATTAGTTAAGTGTTTAACTTAACCCCATTAAATTACCAAGTTGGATTAATTAAGTCTAGGCCAACTTAACCCCATCCGATTACCATGTTTAGATTAGTTAAGTCTAATCTTAACCCCATCCATTAACTGTATTATACGGTTAAGTGTCATTAAGAGAATTTACTTAACCTTATCACGTTATCGTGTTGGATTGATTAAGTGTTGGTTAACTTAATCCCGTCCACTAGTCGTATAAAAATGGTCAAGTGTCATTAGGCAAATCAAGTTACTTAACCTACCCAAGCTTATCATGTTTTGTTAAGTATCATTAGCCTAATCAAATTACTTAACCCATTTGTCCATATCATATTTGGTTAAGCCTCATTAATCAAATTAACTTAACCCTATTATGTGGCATTAATTTAATTAATGCACCCTCAACCTCTCACATTAAACCTTGTTGTGGTTACTAGTTAAGCCGGGCGGGTCCGGGTAGATTTACACCACAACCTAGTCTAACCTCGGGTCTTAAGCGCGACATGACCAACTTCTCACATTGGGTCCTATTGTTTGCAACTACTAGTTAGGCCGGTCGGTTCCGGGTAGTTTTACGTTGCAAACTCAACCCAACCTCGAGTTGGCCACACTTATATTATCTAAGTTCATCATGTTTCCAAAACATGTTACGAGTTTTCAAGCATTTGGGTAGACCTAACTTAATAGGTAAATTCCCAAAGGGTAGACCTAACTTAATAGGTAAATTCCCAAGCTCATGTTTTTATGCATATTTACATGTTAATTTACATGCTATATTCAAGGTTGCATGTTGTCATGTTATACCCATTTAACCCAAATCATGTTCCACATCATATTTCATGGAACTTCAAGTTAAGTTTCTCATGTATATTCACGCTCGTCTAACCTAACCCCAAAACGTGTTTCCAATGTAAGTATAGACGAGTCAACATAGTAGGAATACTATGATTACAAATTGGCCTCGAACATGCATAGTGTCATAAAAAGGGTTTTGGCCACAAACACACAAAATGTTACAAGGGAATTCGGCCACAAACATGCATATTATCAAAAAGGGTTTGGCCATAAACATGCACAACTTAAAAGAGGGGATTGGCTACGAGCATGCATAATCTCATAAAGGATTTGGCCACAAACTTGCATGTTACCATAAGGGGTTTGGGTTCATAAACATGCATAAGCCCCAAAATCTTGTCTTAGCCAATGTTTCACACATAAAGTGGTTCCTAAAGGTTCATGCTAGCATTTCATGCATAAAGATCCAAACTTGCAAGTTAAACTAGGTTATGCATAGCATGAGAGGCATGATTAAGTCACTAACATAGCCTAAAATCATAAACATGCACACAAGAGGCAAGGTAAGGTTCATATAGGTTCGCATAATCATGTTTAGCCTCATTTTATCCCATGTCAACATTAAAAATACCGTTTTGATCCAAAAGTAGCTAGAACTTACCTAGCATGGCAAGAGGACTAGGAGCATGCATCGTTTTGGCGAAGAAAGGTGGCTCCTTTGATGAAGATCCGTCATGAAACTCGCATAGCAATGTTGATTTGGCCTCTATTTGGTGTAGCAAGCTTGCACCTTTTGATTTGAACTCGATTTGAGTGCATAGGCTCTAGGGATTGGAGATGGAGGCCATGATCAAGATTGATTTTGGCAGCACTTAGTTGCTAGGTTTGATTTTTAGGGATTTAGGTTAGGTTTAGGGTCTTTTTATAGAGATTAGGATAGTTTTAGGCCATAGGATTAGATCTAGGATTAATCTAGACCACAGAAATCGTCACAGGCCCATCAGACCAGACCAAGACTGCATCCAGGTGCACCAGGCCACAAAACACGAAATTGTGTTTTGGACCCAGTCGACACCCAAGTCGACAGCCCTGTCGACTTGGGGTCCAGGGGTGTCGACAGCCCTGTCGACTCCCCTGTCGACATGGGCTTTGGCGGGAAAATTCCCGCCTACCCCAAAACTTGAACTTCCTAGGTGATTTTCAAACTTGACAACCCTGAAAACTTCGACGGATCATAACTTGGTCATACGGATTCCGATTCTCGAAAACTCGGACTCTATTTCGCGTATTTTTCCGAGACGAACGCAATGGCATAGCCTGTTCCACTTGATTCAGAATTTAAAATTAAATTCTGCCTTGATTCTCGTTTTAACATGTTATCGAAAAATACGGGTTGTTACAACATTCCTTAAAGGCGATACTTTGATAAAAATGAAGTCTCCCACTTCGAATTCGATGTCAGTCCTTCTCTTGTCTGCATAGGACTTCTGCCTATCTTGAGCTATCTTCATCCACCGTCAAATAATGTCAATCTTTTCGAATGTTTCCCTAACCATATCTGGTCCAAGTAATAATCTTTCTATAGATTCCCACCAACAAGTTAGCAATCTACAGGGTCGCCCGTACAATGCTTCGAAGGGTGCCATGCCGATGCTTGCTTGATAATTGTTATTATAGGCAAACTCTACTAAAGGAAGATGATCTTCCTAAGTCCCTCCATAGTCTAGGATACACAGCCTTAAAAGATCTTCAAGAATCCTATTCACCCTCTCCGTTTGCCCATCGGTCTGAGGATGGTAAGCAGTGGTTAAACACAACTATGTACCTAATGCTTCTTGCAAACTCCACCAAAATTTGCTGGTAAAGATGGGGTCACGATCGCTCACGATGCTAGAAGGTACTCCATGAAGACGAACTATCTCATGAACATAAATTACTGCCAACCATGATGTCGTCCTCTTACTCTTAATTGGAATAAAGTGAGCGCTCTTAGTTAGTCTATCCACTACCACCCAAATACCGGTGTTACCTTTCTTCGATCTAGGCAAACCATCTATGAAATCCGTAGAGACGCTCTCCCATTTCCACTAAGGATCCTCCAACGGATGAAGTAATCCATCAGGCTTCTTTTGCTCAGCTTTGACTTGCTGGCAGACTAAACATTGAGAAACAAATTCGACCACATCTTTCTTCATCCCAGCCCAAAAGAAAACCCTCTTCATGTCTGTATACACCTTGTCACCACCTGGATGAATAGCCATCTTATAATGGTGGGCTTCTTCTAGGACTGCCTTTTGTTAAACTTCCAGTTTGAGGAAAACAAAGTCTTCCATCTCTTCGCAACCACCTCTTTTCATCTATGGCATATCTACTGAGGTGACTAGAAGTCTCCCCTCTTATGAGCTTGTCCATGATGTCTAGAATCTGTGGGTCACCTTGTTGCGAAGCTCCTATCTGCTCCATAAGGGTCGGTCATATCTTCAAGGATGCAAACAAATTGGGCAGAACCTCAATGGAGGGTCTAAAATCAAAAGCTGATATGAACTCCAAGTTCTTTCTTTCCACAAACAGAGGAGTCGGGGCCACCCTCTGCCTACTTAGTGCGTCTGCCACCACATTACCCTTGCCAGGGGTATAAGAAATCTCAAAATCATATGAAGCTAAGAACTCCATCCACTGTTGTTTCCTTAAGTTGAGATCCTTCTGTGAGAATAGATACTTGAGAGGTTTATTATCGGTGTATAACTCGAACTTTTCTCCAAGTAAATAATGACGCCACGCCTTTAACTCGAATACTATGGCAGCCAGATCTAGATCATGGGTGGGGTGGTTCTTCTCATGAAATCTCAACTATCTACCCCCATAACATATTACTTTCCCTTCCTGCATCAGAACCGCACCAAGCCCTATACCGCACGCATCAATGAAAATAGTAAACACTTTATTCCCATCAGGCAAGGTCAAGACTAGAACTGTTGTCAGAGCCCTCTTCAAACGTTGGAAAGCAACGTCACAGTCTATGTCCCACGAGAATGCCAAATTCTTCTTTGTCATCCTGGTGAGAGGGGATGATATATTTGCGAAGTCCTTAATGAACTTCCTATAATAACCTGCCAACCCAAGAAAGCTTCTCACCACGGTTGCATTTTTAGGAATCTGCCCATCTTGCACTACAACCACCTTTACGGGATCTACAGCTATCCCTTCTTTGGAGACTACATGCCCTAAGAATCTTACCTCTTTCCTCCAAAAATGGCATTTGGAGAACTTTGCCTTAAGATGATGGTCACGGAGAGTTTTCAAAACTTCTTTCAAATGTTGGGCATGCTCTTCTTCACTCTTAGAGAAGATCAAAATATCATCAACAAAGACTACGACAAATTTGTTTAGGAACTCCCGAAACACCCTACTCATCAAATCAACAAAATAGCCGGGTGCATTTGTCAACCCAAAAGGCAACTAGCCATTCAAAGAAACCATCCAGAGTTCTGAAAGAAGTCTTATCTATGCTGTCCTCAACCACCCTCAACTGATGGAACCCCGTAGCCAAGTCCAACTGAGACAATACCGAGGCACCAACAAGCTAATCAGATAAATCATCAATCCTTGAAATCGGGTGCCTATTCTCCTTGGTGAGTTTATTCAATTCTCTATAGTCAACACACAAACGAAGTAAACCATCCGCTTTATTTGCGAATACTTCTGGAGCACCCCATTCAGATATGCTTCGTCTGATAAACCCTTTCTCAAGTAGCTCCCTTACTTGCTTACTCAGCTCCCTCCTTTCCCTTGGAGCCATGTGGCGCACTGGTAATGCAACGGGGTTTTGCATTATCCACCAGTTATATGCGGAAGTCAATCTCGCGCCTTGGAGGTAAACCCCGTACCTCATCAAATACATCGAAATAATCTCGAACCACTAGAACAGATTGAAAATCATCTATGGATGCATCTAGAGACTCTAGGAAGCAAAGCATAACAGACACTTGGGGGTCACAAGAAACTTCGAGGGTCTTCCCATGACAAGTCAGGAGTCTAACAACCCTCTTTTCATAATCCAGAATGGCCCCATACGTGGTAAGCAAATCCATTCCTAAAATCAACCCGTAGCCCATAAACCTGAGCATATACACGTCGCATTCAAACTGGATGCCTAACAAAGATATTTTCAAACTCCGAAAAATCATCGACAAATGAGCCTAACCACCAATAGGGTTTGAAACAACTACAGAATCTACTACCATACTAGTAATTAAGTGCAGAGATTCAACCACAGAACTAGATATAAACGAGTGTGAAGCACTTGAATCATAAAATGTTCTAACTGGATGGTTTGAAAGAGAAACTAAGCTTTCTACAGAAAATTTTCTACCTCTTTCAGGACACTAATCGCGAAGGCAAGCATCTTCCCTCCAGAAGTCCCTGCTCTTTGACCTTGTCCCTGCGATCCCTGTATCTTTGGGCACTCCTTAGAGAAGTGTCTGACATCTCCGCAATTAAAGCAATTGGTCTTCCTTCTCTTACAATTTTGATCAAGTGACCCTCCTTTCCACAATTGTGACATTTTCTCTTATCCCTGCCTTTGTCATATTACCCTCCTTTCTTCTGCTATTGCTGCTGTGGTTGTTGCCCCTTCTTGGGCCATACCTTCCTATTCTACGATGTCCCCTCAGTCTTTGCTTCCTTCTTCTCTCCCTTGTCCTCCTCATGCATTGGAGCCATATCAACAAGCTTTTCAAAAGTGGCCCCCATTAGAATACTGGACATGGCTAAACCATGCAGAGGCTCATTCATCCCCTTAGAAAACCACAAAGCCCTTTAGTGCGGTGTATCCACCAACTCTAACCCGAACCTTGTCAGTTGGTTGAACTTGTTTACATACTCCTTTATCATCAAATTTCCTTGTTTGAATGCTAAGAGCCTCTCCATCTGAATGCTTCTCTCAAAATGGGAAATAAATCTCATTTTGAACCTCTATCTAAAATCTTCCCATGTTTCCACCGGACGTCCAGCTCGGGTAATTTCCCACTAAAATGAGGCTTCATCCTTTAACAGCCAAGCAGCTAATTGAATCTTTCTTCAGTCCTCCACTTCAAATATTACGATTAAGTCCTTGGTCTCCTTATGCCAATTACCAGCTTCTACGAATGTCTCGTTCCCATGGAATGGCCTTCCTGCCATAGCCTGGAAGTCCTTGCAGATCTTGGCAAAGTTTTCAGCTCTTAGAGGGGAAGGAGGAATGACTGGTACAGCTGGGGGAGGAACGTCTCTATGGCCTTCAGCCGATGCCGTGGCCTACAAATACCTACGGAACCATCAGGTTATTGTGACACCCTCTAGGATATTAGGGATGTTTTGTTCCCTAGACATGCTGAAAAAGGGAAAAGGAAGAAATTAAGATAAAGGACCGAAGGATACTACATATGGATTTTTGGGGAATGATTTTCAAAACAGACTTTTCTTTTGAAAATACTTTCTTTTATAACATTTTTGAAAATTGTTGACGTCAAAAGTTGGTTACTAGTGACGATCAACCCCCAATCGCGTGATCAACACACGAATAAAGATTAAAAATGCAATAAAAAGTAAAAGAGCGGGGAGCACACACAGAATTTTTATAGTGGTTCGGCAAAGACGATGCTTACGTCCACTTTATATATTATTTCTCTTTTTTTTGTTTACAAGTACAATGTTTTTTCTATTTGAAGAAGAGAAAGAAAATGACTGTCTTCCCTTCTTCTTTCTTTTAGAGAGATTGAAGTTGTGGAGAAGCGTAGAGATGAAAAGCTTGGAGAAAGTCGTCTGGCTAAAAGTCCCCCAAAAGTCCCCTTTCCTCCTTAAGCTTTGGGGTATTTATAGGTGGAGAATGCAGCTTGGGTTGTTGCGGTATGGTCCGAACATTTCGGGAAAGCATGGACACGTGGAATCCATCTATTGGCTTGAATTATGGCTGAAGGATTGATTCCACTGTTCATAAATAGTATCCTCGGAAGTTGTGGCTGACGTGGCATCCACGGAGAGGTTCATTAAAAGTAGAGCTTTATCCGTATTTGGTTTGACCGCCTTTATTGCCTTGAAAGTTGGGATATTACTTGGATTAGCTCTGCGGAAATCTTCCACGCTGGCCCGAGATAATCGGTCGACGAGTTCTTTCTGGAGGCGGAAAACTCGATCGTCCTGGTGAGCGATTCTTCCGGTAATGCACAGTCAATCTGACTGAGTTGGACTTGGGCCGATGTGCCATTGCTTTAGGTTGCGCCCCTACTGGGCCTCCTAAACCGTGACTTGCATATGATTTGCACGTTTGGACTTCGGTCCTGCTCGTTGAGACTCTTGCCAAAAAGAGGGTTAACACTTTGCCCCTCAAAATGCATCTTCATCGACAGAGGGAGGTGTGTTCTGAAATCCGAACCGAAGCACAAACGCTCGAACTGCTATGGTCACGCTGGACCATATTGAGGCCAGAAAACCGATGGTCCAATGTTGTATTAAGGCCGGAATCCCAACAACTATGCCAGGTCGTATTAAGGCCAGAAAACCTACAACCATCGGGAACTGTATTAAGGCCGAGATGATGATTGCCATTTGTACGAGAGCTGGTTCCTGCAAATGCAAAGCAAACTATCCTCGTTTTGGAGGAGGGCGATGGGTAGAGCATTTTATCCTACTTGACTTTAGAGGTTGGCGAGCATCAACCATGCTCGGCTTAGGGGAGAGGATAAACCATGGTCGGCTTAGAGAGGGCGAGTATTAACCATACTCGACTTAGGGGCGAGCATAAACCATGCTCGGCTTAGAGAGGGCGAGTATTAACCATACTCGGCTTATGGGCGAGCATAAACCATGCTCGTCTTAGAGAGGGCGAGTATTAACCATACTCGGCTTAGGGGCGAGCATAAACCATGCTCGGCTTAGGGAGGGCGAGTATTGACCATACTCGGCTTAGGGGAAAGCATAAACCGTGCTCGGCTTAGGGCAAGTGTTTCTTATGCTCGACTCATGCTAGGTTGGTTAGTTTAGCGATCTAGGCATGCTCGTGGTGTAAAGAAGAGAGAGAGTTGTCCACACTCGTATTTAGAAAATATGACCTCACTCACTTGAAGGAGTAGGTGTTTAAAATAGTGGTAGGCTTTCGCGCTGACCACACAAAACAGGGGGGCGATCATTATCCATGCTTGGGTTAAAGATTTCACAACATGATCTACTTTTACAAAAAGTAAAATTCATAACTGCTAAGCAACTAAAGAAAAGAAATTCTACGAGGACAGCGATTGATTACAGAGCATTCTCAAGAGCTAAAATCAAGGCGTCTTTGTTATTGAAAGAAATAAATCGAAAGAAAAGATAAAAAATCTAATTAATGATAATGTCACGAGTGCTAGTCTCAGGGTCCTTTCCGTTTCTAGGAGCTCGCGGACCAGCCTGAGGAGCTTGAGCAGAGGGTCGCGGAGGCATGGCCGGGGCGCGATCTTTGACATATTCATTGAGTTCCCTTTTCTGACTCGTCCTTCGATGAGATCGCGCAGATGTCGGCAATCATTTGTATTACGTCCAGCTACGTTGTGGAATATACAATGCTTGCCAGAATCGAGTTCCATCCGAGTCGATTCTCGTCGAGGTGGTCTTGGAGTAGGCAAGGACTCGCGTATATCAAGGTAGATATCGAGCAAAGAAGAATTGAGCTCGGTATATCGATCATATTTGTTTTCATTTCGAGGTCGCATATTGCGTTCATCCTTTTTCAGGGCCTTTCCTCCTCCTTTATTCTGGCCATTGCCGTTGAGTGGACCTTGTTGTTTTGCTACTAAAACTTCAAGGCTCTCCATTTCAAGGATGGCATCCTCTTATCGGAGGAATCTCTCAGCCTCGGAGTAAAAATCATCTATATCTTTGGGGGGGTCTCTGGTTAAGGAGTTTGAGAATTCTGATCTCTTTTGAACTCCTGCAATGGCTGCCATCAGCACCATCGATGGTTCGGGCCGACCGACAGATGCTACAGCTGCGTTGAATCTTTCGAGAAAGGATCTTAGCGTCTCTCCGTATCGCTGCTTGATGGTAGATAAAAACATGACACTTTTCGATTAAGAGATATGCACTCGAAACTATTCGATGAAGCGGGTGACCAATGTATTCCAGCTACTGATCGACTCCGTTGTTAGCTGCTGAAACCACATACCGGCTATATCTGTGAGAAAGAGAGGAAATCACTTAGCCATGAAGTTGTCGATGCACTAAGTACTTCCATATGTCGCATGTATCACATGAGGTGAATGGTCGGGTCAGTGCGACCGTTGTATGGCTCGATGGCTGGGAACCTAAAGTCTGAAGGATTTCGAGAATTTCTGATTTCTCTAGTGAAGGGGCTGCGATTGACATTTTCTATGTCTTGCTGCAAAGAGTTGCCTCGAGTGAAGCGTCAGACGATGCTTGCAAGTAGGCTTCCATCTCCGAGGAGTTGTTGCCATGAATTTAGTTCTGCATCATGAGAGGGTTCTGTATGAGAATCCGGCAAAAGCATGCTCGGAAGGGTGGCCGTTGGCTGGTCTCGACCTCCGAGATTTAAGTGAAGGTGTGAGGGAAGGTGAGATCTGGCGGGTGATTCTGGCAAGAATGGCCCCTCTTGAACCTGATGAGTCGTGGGTCGAGCCATGCCTGTAACAATGGGTCTGGGCTGATCTAGCATAGCATGTGATGTTTGGAGGCTAGGGTTTCCCCCGCTTGAAGCGAGGTTAGGAGGGTTTACGGTAGTGTTTTCTTCTGCTACGGTGAGGGTCGGCATGGTAGGCTGGCTTCCCTCGTTCGAAGGGAAGGTTACTTCAATTCTTGGTTGAAAATGAAGAGTGGTTAGACTAACCTGTGGCGAGATCCCGAGTTGTAATGGGAATGACATTGATTCTGAGGGACCCGGTGGTAGCTCGACCGATTCGACAGGTCGAGATGTTCCAAAGAGCGGAGGCGTATTTGCCAGACGACCTAGATCTTGATCGTCCATCTCCTAATGTTCTGTGGCCACAACCGCGCTGGTCGCTGGAAGCGATACTCCTGGCTGGGCTTGATTTGTTGGTGGGACCAAATCAGAATGAAATAAAGGTGTAGCCCGATCGGTGGCCTGATTTCGAGTAAATTGAGGGTCAGCTGTTGTTCCAATCTCGGCCTGTGGAGGAATTTATGTTGAAGCGTTCAACCCTGTTTCCAATCGACCGAGAAGGTGATCCATCAACTGCTGCTGTCGTTTGAGGACTTTACCCCGAGATGTCATATGGTCTCTGAGTTCGACCATGATTTTATCCATATCGTCCCGGGTAAGGAATCGAGACATGTCGTCATGAGAGGAAACTTCGTGGCTTACTTCTGCAGCATCGGTGTCGGCTGCATCGGCGTTTGCGGGACGAGAGGATGTTGCATCTTTCTTTCATTTGTTTGCCATGAACTGAGATAAGCAGTAGTTCGATGGTGATGTCGGTGCGCTACCCCTACCTGGCGCGCCAAAGTGTTGACGTCAAAAGTTGGTTACTAGTGACGATCAACCCCCAATCGTGTGATCAACACATGAATAAAGATTAAAAATGCAATAAAAAGTAAAAGAGCGGGGAGCACACACAGAATTTTTATAGTGGTTCGGCAAAGACGATGCCTACGTCCACTTTATATATTATTTCTCTTTTTTTAATTACCAGTACAATGTTTTTTCTGTTTGAAGAAGAGAAAGAAAATGACTGTCTCCCCTTCTTCTTTCTTTTAGAGAGATTGAAGTTATGGAGAAGCGTAGAGATGAAAAGCTTGGAGAAAGCCCTCTGGCCAAAAGTCCCCCAAAAGTCCTCTTTCCTCTTTAAGCTTAGGGGTATTTATAGGTGGAGAATGCAGCTTGGGTTGTTGCGGTATGGTCCGGCCATTTCGGGAAAGCCTGGACACGTGGAATCCATCTATTGGCTTGAACTGCGACTGAATGACTGATTCCACTATTCATAAATAGTATCCTCGGAAGTTGTGGCTGACGTGGCATCCAAGGAGAGGTTCATTAAAAGTAGAGCTTTATCCGTATATGGTTTGACCGCCTTTATTGCTTTGAAAGTCGGGATAATATTTGAACTAGCTCTGTAGAAATCTTCAACGCTGGCCCGAGATAATCGGTCGACGAGTTCTTTCTGGAGGCGGAAAACTCGGTCGTCCTGGTGAGCGATTCTTCCGGTAATGCACAGTCAATTTGACTGAGTTGGACTTGGGCCGATTTGCCATTGCTTTAGGTTGCGCCCCTGCTGGGCCTCCTGAAGCGTGACTTGCATATGATTTGTTCGTTTGGACTTCGGTCCTGCTCGTTGAGACTCTTGCCAAAAAGAGGGTTAACAAAAATAACTTCCAAAACTTTTATCTATTCTGGTAACCTTCAGCTCTGATACAAAGTGTGACACCCTATGTCCGTTAATGTCACTCACTAAGGGAATGCATTAAGTTTCATGAAGCGCTATAGGTAAACAGACATAGAATAATTACAAGATATAAATCATAATGCCATGGTCCATAGTACCGTAAGTCATAAAAACCATTACAATAAAACAACTTCTGTCTTGCATCGTCAGAGTACATAAGAATATGAAAAACATAATTCCCCAATTAAAAGAGTTAAGCCATAGTAGAGATAAGAACTTGATCCATACTTCAAAAGTAGCTCCTAGCAAGATTATATCTGAGCCCTACTAAGCCTGAGTGTTTCCTCCTTGAGAACCGGGGGTGAGGGAACGGAAGAAAGAAGGAGAAACAAAAGGGTCAGACATAAAGTCTAGCGAGTCTAGTTACTTTTAGCCAGTAAATAAATAAAAGTAACATGATAGGCATATAAGGTGGATAAAAGAGAGATAACAACATAAATGGTAGGTGTGACAAGGTAAGCAAGATAAGGTGTATGTGCCTTACTAATGATTACTCTGCACTATTACTAGCATAACTAAAATGAGATGATCCCTTCCACTATAAGTTGGTAGACTTAGGGCATACGTCCGAGAGTGTAACAGCCCGCTATTTTTAACGATTTAAATTCTGATTTATATTGAAATTTTATTTTTGAAAATATTCTATGGTTTTCATATCGAAAATTTGAAATTTGAAATGCGTACTATGAGATGTAGCAGCTGTGAAAATTTCATCGGAAAATTTGAATGTTTATCGATCGTGCATTTTTCAGTGCGAAGCTGCGCATATCAGTTCAAAAATTTAACGATTTTATAGTCTTTCCGAATGCAGTTCGGACAAACATGAAAAGTATTCTATTCGATGTCACGAATCCGACGGTAAATTTTGTTTCACGAAAATCGGACGTTTTGACCTCTGTTTAATTGTTTTTCTATCCGAATTTGACGTTAAAGGGGTCCGTAATGCATTTTTGAACGGAGCATTTGACACTGCAAATTATATACCGTTGTGTCTGCCGCGACGCGTTGATTTCCGCAATATATTCATTTGTCAGTTTCGGTGCTCGGTTCGCGCTGTAATTGCGAAAAACCTTGCATAGTTCATTTTTGAGACGGAGTCATTTGAGTTCGACGTGTCCCTATTCTGACCTTGCATATTTTTCTAGCCATTTTGGGTCTGTAAAACCCGTTCGTTTATTTTACTAAGCTACCCACTATCATTTTATTTATTCTCATGGCTTGGTGCGCCATGCACGTTCTCTTATTTCCAAAGTATGGAATGAAACACGTCCCTTTTGTATTCTACAACTCCTTCCAATTCTTTTGCTAGGAATGCTTACGTTTTAAATTAAAACCTCCTATATGTTCCTATTTTCACTCACTAATGCATGCATGGCCACTTCTACTTCCTGTACGTTTTCTATTTCCTATATGTTTATTTCCTTTTCTCACTTATTTATGTGTATACTTAGCATCCTATATGTTTATTTTATAATGGAATTATTGTTTCTTTTTAATTGTATAACCGTTCTTTTCTTTCTTTCTTTTTCAAAGTATCCGTTCAAACTCTTGTGATTATTTAAAAAGCCGTTTCGTGCTTTTCCCAATACCACTGCTTTATGAACGAACATAAATACAAAAAAAATCTATTTTAAATTTAAACTGTCGGTTACCAAACCCGTTCAAAACTTCGTCCCATTCCATCGCTTTGATCTATTCTTCCGCATACTTTAATTCCACCTACAGTACACGTTCTCCATCTTCTTTTTTAAACCGTTCTCCTTTCATCTGAAAAAAAGACCATAGTAAAAAGAATCTGTACCTCCGTTCTCGCAACCCTGAACCAATCCTTCCCACTACCCATCAGACAGCCAAACCGCGTCCCCTTCCAGCTGAACCCAACCAAGCCTAACGCTTCTCCAAAGCCTCCCCCTTGACCTCCTGTACCTCCTCTCCTCACCCTTCCAGCGCCCTTCCATTAGCCTTGACCCGAATAGTGCGCAACCACGCTGCTGAACCGGGTAGCTAAAATCACCTTGTCGTGGCCCTCTGCATGTGTGTGCGTTGAGTAATGGTGAATTTGTGTGTGTTTGTGTCGGTGCTATTGTGTGCGTGTGTGAGTATTTGCATGGGGTTGTATGCAGTGTGTTTGTATGTTATGTGGTGTGGGTGTGTTTTTATTTGTGTGTGTATGTACAGTGTCCATGTTAGTGGTGTGCGTTTGTATATGTATGTTTATTTGTGCGTGAGTTCTGATATGTTAAGTGGGTATGTTTTCATTGTGTATTTATAAATTATATATATATATATTGTTTTCGGTGTGAATGTATAGTTAGTGTGCATGTTTAACTGTGAATTATTATATACATACATATATATATATATATATATATATATATATATATATAAAGAGTTCATATATTTTATATTTTGGGTTTTGTTGTTTAAGGTGTGCGCCAAATTTTAAATTGTATGTATACATGTTATAAAATTATTTTGTGTATAGAAGTGTTGTGTTTAGTTGAGTTCAAAACCATTCCCGAAACCCAACAGCCAACCCAATCCATTGAAATTCCCTGGCCACCTCTCATAAAATAAAATATTGATTGATATAGAGATGAAGCCATTCTAAATCGCGCTTGGAAATCGTCGTCTCAATCAGTGTCAATCCATCTGCTGTTTCCAATTTGTACCACAAAAGGTGAGTTTATCTCACACCTGACTCGCATTTATTTCATGGATGTTAGATCAATAATGAACTGTTATATGAAATGTATAGGATTGCTGATAGAAATTGCTTGATTTGATATATATATGTATACACATTGCATATGTGACACGATATATTCATATGACACGTAGTTGCACTGATGATATATATGCTGTGAATTGTTGCTATGTGAAGTGTTGTTGTGATTGTTGATACCCCTAGATTAGGAAAAATCACTAAGGGTTGAAACGATACATTAGAATGGGGAAAAATCGTTATAGGTTGAAATGGTAGACCTGAACGATTTTTACTAAATTTGGGATTGCGGGTTGAAATGATAGGCCCGTAGAAATTTTATAAGTCGCGGATTGAAATGATAAATATCCGTATTACTTGACCATATGGTAGAAAACTATATACGGACACCGTTGGTCGTATTTTCGAAGTATTTTGATATTTGGAATTGGATTTTTAAATAATGTATTAAGATTTTATATATTTATATATATTTATGTTTATATTTTAAATATTTTAAACTTAAAATTTTTAAAATTTTTAATTGTATGTTTCAAAATGATTTTACAAGTTAATGTAGAATTAATGCTTATTTAAGTTTTACTTATAATTATTTATTTTAAACTATATAATGTAATTATACGAGTATTTTTAACTTTTATATAATTATAAATAATTATTTTAAACTTATTTTCTATATTATTTTAATCTTATATATATGTTTATAATCTATATTTTAATTAATTTTAGGATTTTATAAACACACACACATATATATATATATATATATATTTTCAAAGGTTATTTTTCTTTTACTTATATCTTATAAACTTTAATAATAATTGTCAAGATGGATAAGTTAGATTCACAATTTAAATTCGAAGTTTTAAAATGTAAATTATATAACGATATTTGAATAACAAACGAACTCATATTAAGCTATGAATTCAAATTGATATGAATTTTTGGTAGAGATGAATTGGGTTGAACTTATATGAGGTAAATTTGAATTGTGAAATTTATTCTAATTTAAATCTTTCGAATTTAAGAAGAGTGTATTTGAAATTAAAATTGATATGGAATGAATTAGATTTTAAGTAACAAAATGTGAATCTGAATATATAGATTTTATATATGGAATCGATAATATAATCGTACAGTTTGAATTAGAATATTTTGAAATCGTAAGAATGGTTTAAAATTTGTATGAACTATTTAAAATTGAAATATAGGTTTTCAACTTGACTTTATAGTAATGAATTTGAATTTTCGACTTGAGTTATAATGGGTCATGTTTTAGTTTAAACCGAGGCATAAGATTTCAATTTCGAATTGTATGACTTAAATTTCAATACACGATACGATTCATTAAATTGAAAATGTAAGCTTTTGGATTTGAATTGTCTATATTGATATCGAACTAAATGGTTGAATTTTATGAATCGGCTTGAGAGATTTTCTTATAAAGGTAAAAATCAAAAAATTCGAATTGTTCTGAACTTAGATTTTTGCGAATATAATCAAACCAAAGTATTCTCGTAGTTAAATATTTTTGTTTTGATTTAAACAATAACTGCGACCTTTAAGATATATTTTAGTGAAAAGCCATTTTGAATTGAAATCGTTATGTGAATATTTCCGAAATCGATGTGATTAAGCGATAAATGTGTTGTTTTCAAAATTGAATATATTCGAAGTTATATATTTAAATTTTGATTTCAAATTTGAATATGAAATTTCGTGTAAATTATTTATAAAGCGATTTATAAAATAATGACCACGTGTGAAAAATGTAAATGATTGGTTGTTAAAGAGACCGGGATCGGCTATTGTCATACTCTCTGCCAATACCGAAAACCACTTTAATAACTGTGTACGCGGTGGAGTTCCAAAATGAAGGGGATGATTTGGCAAACGACTCCATTTTATTTTATTTCATATTAATTACGAGACAATGACTACCTTGAGTCAGCTTGATGTAGCTAAAACAGGAGCTATGCAGGGACCAAGTGAGGTCATTCCTCTTATCGAGCAAACTTCTTCGATATTATTCTATTACTGTTGAGATTCGATTTGGGCCCTTTTGATTATGGGAGTGTGAATTGAGGTGGGCGGTAGTAGCTACTATGCGTTACCACCAGTTCGGCTCTGCAAACGGTGAATCAACCCTGGCATCCCTTGCGTGCCTTGTCACATGCCTTATACGAGCCCACTACGATTTTGTTTCGTACTGTTTTATATGGAGTGCCCTCTGATCAACCTCCAGTTTACGGAGGAATTACGGTATTGTATATACTATGGGAATATATAAATGGTGTAAGGGTAATTATGGTAATCCCTCTTACGCTATTTTAATATTTTACTTTACTGATAGACACTATTGTATATAGCGTGTTATACTATATAGTATTACTTTGACGGATCCTTAGAGGATGGTGATCCCAAACATCCTTTAAGTTACTGATTGCATTTCATCGAACATTGCATTTGAATTGATTTACTTCTATGAGAATGTTAGTCCTGATCCGAGTTGTTTTGTTTGCATTATTGCTCGGGTCAGATCGAGTTTCCAGTTTCGAGATTCACTCCTGGAGTTTGGAGCTTATATTGGATTTTTGCTCACCTATATTTACCTATTGATCAGTTGTTCCATTCATCCTGTTTATTGTCGTCTCTATTTCAAACTGTTATTATTTATTTATGTATCTGAAATCACTGTATTATACTTCTGCTGTATTATTTATGTAAACTCAGATGTATAATTTTATTTAGTAGCTTCATGAACTACTATTGTATTTTAAAATTTTCCGCTGTGAGATATTATATTGCTCTATATCTGTGTCTATGATCTGTGATTCTGTGATTTATTCTGTGTACCTCAGAAGCTAATAACAATCTGTTTTTTTTTGGACGTTTCGAGTTGATATGTTTTGTCGATTCGGCACGGTCAAAATGGCGGGTCGTTACAGTTGGTATCAGAGCTTTGGTTTATCAAAGCTTTAGCCTATGGGGTAAAAACTCATTAGAGATAGAGTAGTGATACCCTAGAATGAGTGGAATTGGTCGCAGAATACTTCTTTAGAGAGAGCGTATTTTGAAAGTATAAATAGTTTTAAAATGGTTTTAAATGTTTTAAACAAATATTTTCTGATATAAATTTTGTTAAATATTTAAATCTTTTTCTGAAATTTCCTCTTCATTTGAGTTCGTCTTCCTTCGTAGATCCTCTTTAATTAGGTTCTTTCGTTCGTTCAGCTTTTAACTCGGATTCTATAATTTATCCTTGTCCATTACATGTGGTATCAGAGCCAGGTTATTACATGTGGTTCTTTTATTAGGTTTTTTTAATGATTTGAAATATATAATTCGAAAATTTTGGTATATATTATGTTTAAATATAGAAAAGATGTTTTGAATAATTATTTGACGCTAAAATTGGCTTATCGAATACTTAGTGATTTGGTGTATACGCCTGATCAACGTATATGTTAAATCCTATACGTATTCGATAGATATAGAGTCACACTCTAGTCGCTTGAAAATGATTCTGGTGATGACCGCGGCATCATCGATATCTATTTTCGGGTTTCGAAAGTGGGATAGATATATACCGCTAATCAAGACGTTGAGTGAATACTTGAAACCAATTTAAATTGTTTGAAAATATTTTAACTTTGGATTTATCGATATTTCAAATTTGATATATACGTATGAGAATAAATATGAACCATTTGGTTTAAATTATTTTTTTATTATTATTTAATTACTATTTCCCCTACCTCGTTCCTTTCCAGGAACGAAAAGTTTTGAGTAGGGGAGAGTGTAACAGCCCGCCATTTTTAACGATTTAAATTCTGATTTATATCGAAATTTTATTTTTGAAAATATTCTATGGTTTTCATATCGAGAAATTGAAATGCGTACTGTGAGATGTAGTAGTTGTGAAAATTTCATCGAAAAATTTGAATGTTTATCGATCGTGCATTTTTCAGTGCGAAGCTGCGCATAACAGTTCAAAAATTTAACGATTTTATAGTCTTTCCGAATGCAGTTCGGACAAACATGAAAAGTATTCTATTCGATGTCACGAATCCGACGGTAAATTTTGTTTCATGAAAATCGGACGTTTTGACCTCTGTTTAACTGTTTTTCTATTCGAATTTGACGTTAAAGAGGTCCGTAATGCATTTTTGAACGGAGCATTCTGACACTGCAAATTATATACCGTTGTGTCCGCCGCGACGTGCTGATTTCCGCAATATATTCATTTGTCAGTTTCGGTGCTCGGTTCGCGCTGTAATTGCGAAAAACCTTGCACAGTTCATTTTTGAAACAGAGTCATTTGAGTTCGACGTGTCCCTATTCTGACCCTGCATATTTTTCTAGCCATTTTAGGTCTGCAAAACCCGTTCGTTTATTTTACTAAGCTACCCACTATCATTTTATTTATTCTTATGGCTTGGTGCACCATGCACGTTCTCTTATTTCCAAAGTATGGAATGAAACACGTCCCTTTTGTATTCTACAACTCCTTCCATTTCTTTTGCTAGGATTGCTTACGTTTTAAATTAAAACCTCCTATATGTTCCTATTTTCACTCACTAATGCATGCACGGCCACTTCTACTTCCTGTACGTTTTCTATTTCCTATATGCTTATTTCCTTTTCTCACCCATTTATATGTACACTTAGCATCCTATATGTTTATTTTATAATGGAATGATGGTTTCTTTTTAATTGTATAACCGTTCTTTTCTTTCTTTCTTTTTCAAAGTATCCGTTCAAACTCTTGTGATTATTTAAAATGCCGTTTCGTGCTTTTCCCAATACCACTGCTTTATGAACGAACATAAATTCAAAAAAAAAAAATCTATTTCAAATTTAAACTGTCGGTTACCAAACCCATTCAAAACTTCGTCCCATTCCATCGCTTTGAGCTATTCTTCCGCATACTAATTCCACCTACAGTACACATTCTCCATCTTCTTTTTTAAACCGTTCTCCTTTCATTTGAAAAAAAGACCATAGTAAAAAGAATCTATACCTCCGTTCTCGCAACCCTGAACCAATCCATCCCACTACCCATCAGACAGTCAAACCGCGTCCCCTTCCAGCTAAACCCAACCAAGTCTAACGCTTCTCCAAAGCCTCCGCCTTGACATCCTGTACCTCCTCTCCTCGCCCTTCCATTAGCCTTGATCCGAACAGTGCGCAACCACGCTGCTGAACCGGGTAGCTAAAATCACCTTGTCGTGACCCTCTACATGTGTGTGCGTTGAGTAATGGTGAATTTGTGTGTGTTTGTGTCGGTGTTATTGTGTGCGTGTGTGAGTATTCACATGGAGTTGTATGCAGTGTGTTTGTAAGTTATGTGGTGTGGGTGTGTTTTTATTTGTGTGTGTATGTACAGTGTCCATGTTAGTGGTGTGCGTTTGTATATGTATGTTGATTTGTGCGTGCGTTCTGATATGTTAAGTGGGTATGTTTTCATTGTGTATTTATAAATTATATATATATATATACACACATATATATTGTTTTCGGTGTGAATGTATAGTTAGTGTGCATGTTTAACTGTGAATTATTATATATATATATATAAAGAGTTCATATATTTTATATTTTGGGTTTTGTTGTTTAAGGTGTGTGCCAAATTTTAAATTGTATGTGTACATGTTATAAAATTATTTTGTGTATAAAAGTGTTGTGTTTAGTTGAGTTCAAAACCATTCCCGAAACCCAACAGCCAACCCGATCCATTGAAATTCCCTAGCCACCTCTCATAAATAAAATAAAATATTGATTGATATCGAGATGAAGCCATTCTAAATCACGCTTGGAGAACGTCGTCTCGATCAGTGTCAACCCATCTGTTGTTTCCAATCTGTACCACGAAAGGTGAGTTTATCTCACACCTGACTCGCATTTATTTCATGGATGTTAGATCAATAATGAACTGTTATATGAAATGTATAGGATTGCTGATAGAAATTGCTTGATTTGATATATATACACATTGCATATGTGACACGATATATTCATATGACATGTAGTTGCACTGATGATATATATGCTGTGAATTGTTGCTTTGTGAAGTGTTGTTGTGATTGTTGATACCCCTAGATTAGGAAAAATCACTAAGGGTTTAAATGATACATTAGAATGGGGAAAAATCATTATGGGTTGAAATGATAGACCTGAACGATTTTTACTAAATTTGGGATTGCGGGTTGAAATGATAGACCCGTAGAAATTTTATAAGTCGCGGATTGAAATGATAAATATCCGTATTACTTGACCATAGGGTAGAAAACTATATACGGACACCGTTGGTCGTATTTTCGAAGTATTTTGATAATTGGAATTGGATTTTTAAATAATGTGTTAAGATTTTATATATATATATATATATATGTTTATATTTTAAATATTTTAAACTTAAAATTTTTTAATTATATGTTTCAAAATGATTTTGCAAGTAAATGTAGATTTAATGCTTATTTAAGTTTTACTTATAATTATTTATTTTAAACTATATAATGTAATTATACAAGTATTTTTAACTTTAATATAATTATAAATAATTATTTTAAACTTATTTTCTATATTATTTTAATCTTATATATATGTTTATAATCTATATTTTAATTAATTTTAGGATTTTATAAACACACACATATATATATCTATTTTCAAAGGTTATTTTTCTTTTACTTATATCTTATAAACTTTAATAATAATTGTCAAGATGGATAAGTTAGATTCGCAATTTAAATTCGAAGTTTTAAAATGTAAATTATATAACGATATTTGAATAACAAATGAACTCATATTAGGCTATGAATTCAAATTGATATGAATTTTTGGTACAGATGAATTGGGTTGAACTTATATGAGATAAATTTGAATTGTGAAATTTATTCTAATTTAAATCTTTCGAATGTAAGAAGAATGTATTTGAAATTAAAATTGATATGGAATGAATTAGATTTTAAGTAACAAAATGTGAATCTGAATATATAGATTTTATATATGGAATCGATAGTATAATCGTACGGTTTGAATTAGAATATTTTGAAATCGTAAGAATGGTTTAAAATTTGTATGAACTGTTTAAAATTGAAATATAGGTTTTCAACTTGACTTTATAGTAATGAATTTGAATTTTCGACTTGAGTTATAATGGGTCATGTTTTAGTTTAAACCGAGGCATAAGATTTCAATTTCGAATTGTATGACTTAAATTTCAATACACGATACGATTCATTAAATTGAAAATGTAAGCTTTTGGATTTGAATTATCTATATTGATCTCGAACTAAATGGTTGAATTTTATGAATCGACTTGAGAGATTTTCTTATAAAGGTAAAAATCGTAAAATTTGATTTGTTCTGAACTTCGATTTTTGCGAATATAATCAAACCGAAGTATTCTCGAAGTTAAAAAATTTTGTTTTGATTTAAACAATAACTGCGACCTTTTAGATATGTTTTAGTGAAAGCCATTTTGAATTGAAATCGTTATGTGAATATTTTCGAAATCGATGTGATTAAGCGATAAATGTGTTGTTTTCAAAATTGAATATATTCGAAGTTATATATTTAAATTTTGATTTCAAATTTGAATATGAAATTTCATGTAAATTATTTATAAAGCGATTTATAAAATAATGACCACGGTGTGAAAAATGTAAACGATTGGTTGTTAAAGAGACCAGAATCGGCTATTGTCATACTCTCTGCCAATACCGAAAACCTTTTTAATAAATGTGTACGCGGTGGAGTTCCAGAATGAAGGGGATGATTTGGCGAACGACTCCATTTTATTTTATTTCATATTAATTACGAGACCCTGACTACCTTGAGTCAGCTTGATGTGACTAAAACAGGAGCTATGCACGGACCAAGTGAGGTCATTCCTCTTATCGAGCACACTTCTTCGATATTATTCTATTACTGTTGAGATTCGATTTGAGCCCTTTTGATTATGGGAGTGTGTATCGAGGTGGGCGGTAGTAGCTACTATGCGTTACCACCAGTTCGGCTCTACAAACGGTGAATCCACCCTGGCATCCCTTGCGTGCCTTGTCACATGCCTTATACGAGCCCACTACGATTTTGTTATGTACTGTTTCATATGGAGTGCCCTCTGATCAACCTCCAGTTTACGGAGGAATTACGGTATTGTATATACTATGGGAATATATAAACGGTGTAAGGGTAATTATGGTAATCCCGCTTACGCTATTTTGATATTTTAATTTACTGATAGACACTATTGTATATAGCGTATTATACTATATAGTATTAGTTCGACGGATCCTTAGAGGATGGTGATCCCAAACATCCATTAAGTTACTGATTGCATTTCATCGAACATTGCATTTGAATTGATTTACTTCTATGAAAATGTTAGTCCTGATCCAAGTTGTTTTGTTTGCGTTATTGCTCGGGTCAGATCGAGTTTATAGATTCACTCCTGGAGTTTGGAGCTTATATTGGATTTTTGCTCACCTATATCTACCTATTGATCAGTTGTTCCAGTCATCCTGTTTATTGTCGTCTCTATTTCAAACTGTTATTATTTATTTATGTATCTGAAATCACTGTATTAGACTTCCGCTGTATTATTTATGTAAACTCTGATGTAAAATTTTATTTAGTAGCTTCATGAACTACTATTATATTTTAAAATTTTCCGCTGTGAGATATTATATTGCTCTATATATGTGTCTATGATCTGTGATTCTGTGATTTATTCTGTGTACCTCAGAAGCTAATAACAATATGTTTTTTTGGACGTTTCGAGTTGATATGTTTTGTCGATTCAGCACGGTCAAAATGGCGGGTCGTTACAGTTGGTATCAGAGCTTTGGTTTATCAAAGCTTTAGCCTATGGGGTAAAAACTCATTAGAGATAGAGTAGTGATACCCTAGAATGAGTGGAATTGGTCGCAGAATACTTCTTTAGAGAGAGTGTATTTTGAAAGTATAAATAGTTTTAAAATGGTTTTAAATGTTTTAAACAAATATTTTCTGATATAAATTTTGTTAAATATTTAAATCTTTTTCTGAAATTTCCTCTTCATTTGAATCCGTCTTCCTTCGTAGATCCTCTTTAATTAGGTTCTTTCGTTCGTTCTGCTTTTAACTCGGATTCTATAATTTATCCTTGTCCATTACATGTGGTATCAGAGCCAGGTTATTACCTGTGGTTCTTTAATTAGGTTTTTTTTAATGATTTGTAATACATAATTCGAAATTTTTTGTATATATTATGTTTAAATATAGAAACGATGTTTTGAATAATTATTTGACGCCAAAATTGGCTTATCGAATACTTAGTGATTTGGTGTATACGTCTTATCAACGTATATGTTAAATCCTATACGTATTCGATAGATATAGAGTCACACTCTAGTATCTTGAAAATGATTCTGGTGATGACCGCGGCATCATCGATATCTATTTTCGGGTTTCGAAAGTGGGATAGATATATACCGCTAATCAAGACGTTGAGTGAATACTTGAAACCAATTTAAATTGTTTGAAAATATTTTTACTTTGGATTTATCGATATTTCAAATTTGATATATACGTATGAGAATAAATATGAACCATTTGATTTAAATTATTTTTTTTATATTATTTAATTACTATTTCCCCTGCCTCGCTCCTTTTCGGGGACGAAAAGTTTTGAGTAGGGGAGAGTGTAACAGCCCGTTATTTTTAACGATTTAAATTCTGATTTATATCGAAATTTTATTTTTGAAAATATTCTATGGTTTTCATATCGAGAATTTGAAATTTGAAATGCGTACTGTGAGATGTAGCAGTTGTGAAAATTTTGTCGGAAAATTTGAAAGTTTATCGATCGTGCATTTTTCAGTGCGAAGCTGCCCATAACAGTTCAAAAATTTAACGATTTTATAGTCTTTCCGACTGCAGTTCGGACAAACATGAAAAGTATTCTATTTGATGTCACGAATCCGACGGTAAATTTTGTTTCACAAAAATCGGACGTTTTAACCTCTGTTTAATTGTTTTTCTATCCGAATTTGACGTTAAAGGGGTCCGTAATGCATTTTTGAACGGAGCATTCTGACACTGCAAATTATATACCGTTGTGTCCGCCGCAACGCGCTGATTTCCGCAATATATTCATTTGTCAGTTTCGGTGCTCGGTTCGTGCTGTAATTGCGTAAAACCTTGCACAGTTCATTTTTGAAACGGAGTCATTTGAGTTCGACGTGTCCCTGTTCTAACCCTGCATATTTTACTAGCCATTTTGGGTCTGCAAAACCCGTTCGTTTATTTTACTAAGCTACCCACTATCATTTTATTTATTCTCATGGCTTGGTGCGCCATGCACGTTCTCTTATTTCCAAAGTATGGAATGAAACATGTCCCTTTTGTGTTCTACAACTCCTTCCGTTTCTTTTGCTAGGATTGCTTACGTTTTAAATTAAAACCTCCTATATGTTCCTATTTTCACTCACTAGTGCATGCATGGCCACTTCTACTTCCTGTATGTTTTCTATTTCCGATATGTTTATTTCCTTTTCTCACTCATTTATGTGTATACTTAGCATCCTATATGTTTATTTTATAATGGAATGATTGTTTCTTTTTAATTGTATAACCATTCTTTTCTTTCTTTCTTTTTCAAAGTATCCGTTCAAACTCTTGTGATTATTTAAAAAGTTGTTTCGTGCTTGTCCCAATACCACTGCTTTATGAACGAACATAAATTCAAAAAAAAAATCTATTTCAAATTTAAACTGTCGGTTACCAAACCCGTTCTAAACTTCGTCCCATTCCATCGCTTTGAGCTATTCTTCCGCATACTTTAATTCCACCTACAATATACATTCTCCATCTTCTTTTTAAACCGTTCTCCTTTCATCTAAAAAAAAGACCATAGTACAAAGAATCTGTACCTCCGTTCTCGCAACCCTGAACCAATCCATCCCACTACCCATCAGACAGCCAAACCGCGTCCCCTTCCAGCTGAACCCAACCAAGTCAAACGCTTCTCCAAAGCCTCCGCCTTGACCTCCTGTACCTCCTCTCCTTACCCTTCCATCGCCCTTCCATTAGCCTTGACCCGAACAGTGCGCAACCACGCTGCTGAACCGGGTAGCTAAAATCACCTTGTCGTGACCCTCTACATGTGTGTGCGTTGAGTAATGGTGAATTTGTGTGTGTTTGTGTCGGTGTTATTGTGTGCGTGTGTGAGTATTCACATGGAGTTGTATGCAGTGTGTTTGTATGTTATGTGGTGTGGGTGTGTTTTTATTTGTGTGTGTATGTACAGTGTCCATGTTAGTGGTGTGCGTTTGTATATGTATGTTGATTTGTGCGTGCGTTCTGATATGTTAAGTGGGTATGTTTTCATTATGTATTTATAAATTATATATATATACATATATATATATATAGTTTTCGGTGTGAATGTATAGTTAGTGTGCATGTTTAACTATGAATTATTATATATATATATAGAGTTCATATATTTTATATTTTGGGTTTTGTTGTTTAAGGTGTGCGCCAAATTTTAAATTGTATGTATACATGTTATAAAATTATTTTATGTATAAAAGTGTTGTGTTTAGTTGAGTTCAAAACCATTCCCGAAACCCAACAGCCAACCCGATCCATTGAAATTCCCTGGCCACCTCTCATAAAATAAAATAAAATATTGATTGATATCGAGATGAAGCCATTCTAAATCGCGCTTGGAAATCGTCGTCTCAATCAGTGTCAACCCATCTGTTGTTTCCAATCTGTACCACGAAAGGTGAGTTTATCTCACACCTGACTCGCATTTATTTCATGGATGTTAGATCAATAATGAACTGTTATATGAAATGTATAGGATTGCTGATAGAAATTGCTTGATTTGATATATATACACATTGCATATGTGACACGATATATTCATATGACACGTAGTTGCACTGATGATATATTTGCTGTGAATTGTTGCTATGTGAAGTGTTGTTGTGATTGTTGATACCCCTAGATTAGGAAAAATCACTAAGGGTTGAAATGATACATTAGAATGGGGAAAAATCTGTATGGGTTGAAATGATAGACCTGAACGTTTTTTACTAAATTTGGGATTGCGGGTTGAAATGATAGGCCCGTAGAAATTTTATAAGTCGTGGATTGAAATGATAAATATCCGTATTACTTGACCATAGGGTAGAAAACTGTATACGGACACCGTTGGTCGTATTTTCGAAGTATTTTGATTTTTGGAATTTGATTTTTAAATATTGTATTCCGATTTTATATATATATATATTATGTTTATATTTTAAATATTTTAAACTTAAAATTTTTAATTATATGTTTCAAAATGATTTTATAAGTAAATGTAGATTTAATGCTTATTTAAGTTTTACTTATAATTTATTTATTTTAAACTATATAATGTAATTATACAAGTATTTTTAACTTTTATATAATTAGAAATAATTATTTTAAACTTATTTTCTATATTATTTTAATCTTATATATATGTTTATAATCTATATTTTAATTAATTTTAGGATTTTATAAACATATATATATATATATCTATTTTCAAAGGTTATTTTTCTTTTACTTATATCTTATAAACTTCAATAATAATTGTCAAGATGGATAAGTTAGATTCGCAATTTAAATTCGAATTTTTGAAATGTAAATTTATATAACGATATTTGAATAACAAATGAACTCATATTAATCTATGAATTCAAATTGATATGAATTTTTGGTAGAGATGAATTGGGTTGAACTTATATGAGATAAATTTGAATTGAGAAATTTATTCTAATTTAAATCTTTCGAATTTAAGAAGAATGTATTTGAAATTAAAATTGATATGGAATGAATTAGATTATAAGTAACAAAATGTGAATCTGAATATATAGATTTTATATATGGAATCGATAGTATAATTGTACGGTTTGAATTAGAATATTTTGAAGTCGTAAGAATGGTTTAAAATTTGTATGAACTGTTTAAAATTGAAATATAGGTTTTCAACTTGACTTTATAGTAATGAATTTGAATTTTCGACTTGAGTTATAATGGGTCATGTTTTAGTTTAAACCGAGGCATAAGATTTCAATTTCGAATTGTATGACTTAAATTTCAATACATGATACGATTCATTAAATTGAAAATGTAAGCTTTTGGATTTGAATTGTCTATATTGATCTCGAACTAAATGGTTGAATTTTATGAATCGACTTGAGAGATTTTCTTATAAAGGTAAAAATCGAATTGTTCTGAACTTAGATTTTTGCGAATATAATCCAACCGAAGTATTCTCGAAGTTAATTATTTTTGTTTTGATTTAAACAATAACTGCGAACTTTAAGATATGTTTTAGTGAAAGCCATTTTGAATTGAAATCGTTATGTGAATATTTTCGAAATCGATGTGATTAAGCGATAAATGTGTTGTTTTCAAAATTGAATATATTCGAAGTTATATATTTAAATTTTGATTTCAAATTTGAATATGAAATTTCGTGAAAATTATTTATAAAGCAATTTATAAAATAATGAACACGGTGTGAAAAATGTAAACGATTGGTTGTTAAAGAGACCAGGATCGGCTATTGTCATACTCTCTGCCAATACCGAAAACCACTTTAATAACTGTGTACGCGGTGGAGTTCCAGAATGAAGGGGATGATTTGGCGAACGACTCCATTTTATTTTATTTCATATTAATTACGAGACTCTGACAACCTTGAGTCAGCTTGATGTGGCTAAAACAGGAGCTATGCACGGACCAAGTGAGGTCATTCCTCTTATCGAGCACACTTATTATTCTATTACTGTTGAGATTTGATTTGGGCCCTTTTGATTATGGGAGTATGTATCGAGGTGGGCGGTAGTAGCTACTATGCGTTACCACCAGTTCGGCTCTGCAAACGCTGAATCCACCCTAGCATCCCTTGCGTGCCTTGTCACATGCCTTATACGAGCCCACTACGATTTTGTTTTGTACTGTTTTATATGGAGTGCCCTCTGATCAACCTCCAGTTTACGTAGGAATTACGGTATTATATATACTATGGGAATATATAAACGGTGTAAGGGTAATTATGGTTATCCCGCTTATGCTATTTTGATATTTTATTTTACTGATAGACACTATTGTATATAGCGTATTATACTATATAGTATTAGTTTGACGGATCCTTAAAGGATGGTGATCCCAAACATCCTTTAAGTTACTGATTGCATTTCATCGAACATTGCATTTGAATTGATTTACTTCTATGAGAATGTTAGTCTTGATCCGAGTTGTTTTGTTTGCATTATTGCTCGGGTCAGATCGAGTTTCCAGTTTCGAGATTCACTCCTGGAGTTTGGAGCTTATATTGGATTTTTGCTCACCTATATCTACCTATTGATCAGTTGTTCCAGTCATCCTATTTATTGTCGTCTCTATTTCAAACTGTTATTATTTATTTATGTATCTGAAATCACTGTATTAGACTTCCGTTGTATTATTTATGTAAACTCTGATGTAAAATTTTATTTAGTAGCTTCATGAACTACTATTGTATTTTAAAATTTTCCGCTGTGAGATATTATATTGCTCTATATCTGTGTCTGTGATCTGTGATTCTGTGATTTATTCTTTTTACCTCAGAAGCTAATAACAATCTGTTTTTTTTTGGACGTTTCGAGTTGATTTGTTTTGTCGATTCGGCACGGTCAAAATGGCGGGTCGTTACAGTACCCTAACCACTACCCTAATCGATCGGCTCCCTACCCCGTAGATATCATGTGCTGGCCCCACAGTAGGAGGTATCACTTCCTAAGGTGGAAACCATTAAGGTGTGCACAACCATACCTACTGGTGTCACAGTCGTCTTATCCCCTTCTGCTCGGCTCATGCACACACATGGCCTGATCGGTTTGCGCCGCCCACACCATCCGTCTTGTTTGGATCTCTTATAATCAATCAGTAAGCGTGCCCCTTCTCCGCTTAGTATGGAGTTCTTTATTTGATACTAACCCCGAGTTACTGACTGAAATGGGTCCCACACAATATGATACAAGCTCTCCCCTTTGTATTGTATCCCTACTAGGTTTCTCACTGACTATGTATACCCTTAGGTGTCTTTAATTACATAGCCCTATGTCAGTTATGCTTACCCTAAAAGGGTGTCTTTAATTACATAAATTTATTATATTTTTCCACCGGTTATGTATACTACAAGGTGTCTTTACTTACATAACTTTATTGGGTTAAGTTCATGAGCCTATATGTAAATATTACCCACCCCCTCTAATTTACTTAACCCACCCACTACCCATCAAATTTTACTTAACCCTAACTTAAGTTCATAATCATAAAATCCTTATGGATTAAATTAGGTTAAGTAGCCCAATTCAATACCATGTCCAATTATGGTTATAATGGGCTAGACCTCCCACATTAGGCCTACAACGTGTGGATGTTGGATATGCCGGTCGGGTCCAGGCTGTCTTATTCTACATTTGGGCCTAACCTCGTGTCTTAGCCCGATTCGTATTTGCGCCCTTAGACATCTCACATTAGGTTCAGCATTATTGGCTGCTGGGTATGCCAGTCGGGTTCGGGCAGACTTCCGCCACTATTGCAACCTAACCTCGGGTCATAAGTGCAATTACAATTCCAAATTGTAATTATGAAATATTCCATTTTTATTCAAATCTACCTATGTCATTATAGGTGATTATTTCTATGTTTCCCGATTTGAATTAAATGTCCAATTTGTATAAATATTACATAATTATGCCAATTATAAATCTCTTTTCCCCGTTTCCTAGCTAACTTATTCACATGTATTTTGGCGGCATCTAGGCTATAAAGCAGCCTAGCCATAACAATGAAAAGGGAATATGACAAAGGCGATAGTTTCAACATATCTTGGCATAAACTAGCATGATAACAAGGTGAATGGATATGTAATTAACATCATCACAAGGTGGACATAAAACTGATAACTTGTGGCAATTACTACGATGTCAAAGCAATCATAATGAGATGTAAATTAACCCTTTAGATGTCCAACTATTTAGATCTAGCATAATTAGGGTGACATTGTAACATGTTAAGATCTAAAGGTGGATACACATGTGAAGTCTACAACATATCTAAATTGATCACAATATGACAAGTGAAAAGGGGATTTACATAAAGAACAAGATATAGCCAATGTTACAACTGTCCGATTTAATAGATGTACATTCACCACAATATAATTACAAATCAAGCTCCACATAGATAACATAATAGAATAACCACAATTATATTAGATCTGGGGAAATAGATCTATCATGACATAGTATAGGATTTAATACTAGCACAGAATCATGCTTTACAACATATCCAATTTCAGTCTTTCACAACCTACTTTTATATCTAAACCTAAAATCAATCTAGAAACTCGCAGCGTTAGGTTTAGAGAACTGAGAAAGAACGGATCTTGAGTTCTGAATTTGATTTGTAAAGTATGTTGTTATAGAAAACGGTTCTGTCTCAGTTTGTATCCCGGCAGCATATGGCTCTCAAAATTCCTAATGAAGAAATAGGAGATTTGAACACATATTTATAGCGGCAGAGCCCTTTGAAACTGACTGCCACCTCAGCCCTAGGGGTGTTGATACCCCTGTGGGTGGGTCGACCCGTAGGTTGACACCCCTTAAGGGGGTCGACCCCTAGGTCGACACCCCTCTAGGGGGGTCGACCCCCTAAAGCGGGAATTTTACCGCTCTGTAGAATTTTTCAAATTCGAACTATTCTGGATAAAATTCTGACTCATCTCTGACTCATGTGTATATATATAATTTTTCTACGCATATACAAACTTAAAACCCTCATAACTTCCTCATACGGTGTCCGTTTTACGCAAACCAAATGTCTATCTTGACCAGAATTACGAGACGAACGCAATTGTGTTGTCCGTTTCTTCTAATTCCAAATATTAAATTAATTATTATTTAATTTATCCTCTTTTAATGTCGGTAAAAATTCGGGGTGTTACATTAATCGCTTGGAAAGAATGAATGTGGCAATTAAGAATGAAATGCTTTATGGGTGCTATGGTTCATTCCAAAGCTATGGGTCGTAGTTACATTGTATTGGGTCATGGTTATGTTGTATCAATGGGTCTAAGTTATGTTGTATTGTTGGGTTTAAGTTATGTTGTATTGTTGTGTCGTTATGTTGGGTATTATTTATGTTGTTTTGTAGGCTCTTGGTTATGTTGTACTGGGTCGTAGTAATATGTTTTTATCGAATTGGATGAATGTGGTTCCTATGATGTATGTTGTTCTTGTAAAATTGTTTGGCTTATTTAAAATAGTTTTTAATGAGTTCAAAACCGAAGTAGCACACATGCGAGTTTTCAAACTCGCCTTCTCAACTCCCTAGACCAAAACAGATCTAAATTTGTAATTATGTTAGAAATATGGCTAAATATGTTATAAGTTTAAAGAACAAGGCTACACATGTGAATTTTCCTTTTATATGTGGTAATGGAAAGTGCTCATACACATTACTTTTCAAAGGTCAACTCTCTTTCGTTATTCGTTAGAGCAAAAACTGTGTCTTATAACTGCCTATTTCTATTTTTCTTTTTAATTGATAATCTGATGCAGAAACAAATGCCGATTCAAACCATTCATCTTATGATGCTCTTAAATTCATTTATGGGATACTGACCACATTCACTCCATCGGTACTTATGATTAACTCTTGAACACTATATTGATTACTCTCTCAGGAAAAACTAAATTTCATCGACTGAGACATAATTTCCTCAGCTTTTCATGTAATATCTATATCGTTTCTAGGCTGGCATGAAAATTATAGAGTCATGAATGGAAGTTTATAGGCATGGCTGGAAGCTTTCATATAAAACTGACACCATCGCTAAAGGCGGTTGGTTGGTTAGTAGCTCTTTTTATGAACCTAAGCAGAATTCTTCTAACTTATTAAAAGAAATAGATGTGATTTTGTTTAAGTATCAATAAACCTGGAAGCGTGTATGCTAATTGACATGAGTTATTTATTCTTAAGCCTTACTTTATAGGTGTAAGGCTCATGACTTTTACATGTTATGAATTTGTTCCCCATTCACTCAAAAAGTTCAAACTTAGTGTGCTCGGTACAATTGTAAACTATACAGGCCCAATAAATACCTTTCAATCATGGAAGGAAAAAGGTTAAAATTTTAAGTACAAATGCTCGAGCATGACTATAAATGAAAGATATGTGAAATGTAAAGATTACATAAGAGCAGCGTGATATATACAAGCCAAGTCCATCTTAATGATGAGTCTTTCTACACATTAGGCTGAGACAACATGGATGGGAAGGAAAGCAAAAGTTCTAGTAAAACAAATAATGTAAAATTAAAAATGATATCATGCTAAAGAGCTTTGTTAGTTGTTTCTTTACATTATTAAAACAATTATGAGCTACACTAATGGCAGTTTTTGTTCCGTAGGTAGGCCTTCTAGAATATTGGATTTGGTGGAATGGTAGGTGCTTTGCTTCCACATGGATGCCGATAGGTTATTTTGGTTTATTCCAGTTATCTACTCTACTACATGGATGCTGATAGAATTTATATGAAGTCAACATATACAAATATATGTACATATATATATATATATATATATATACATATATGTGTGTACATATATACATATACATATATATATATATATACATATATATATATATATATATATATTTGAAACAAGCTGATAACAGAACTTAAGCTCCCTCCTCAAGATGCTAATTTCAAGCTTTGACGTACTCTTGAAGTTATCAATGATCTGTCGTGGAATTTGCGGAAGCCTCTCAAGACTTCACTAATGGTTACACAAACCATTTTAGTGTCTTACTCGGAGTCCAGTTCCGAAAAACTTGATCTTGATGATTGATGTGAAACAGAACCTTGATCCAACTTGTCACAGTAATCTAAAAGAATATGGTAAAATTCTTTCTTTAGTCATTTTGTTGTTTGCATTAAAATTTATGCATGTATCAAGTAGGTAGACTTTGAATTAGTGCACTTGGCATGTTCATTAGATGGGAAGAAAACCATAGCACATTGTAAATCATGAACAACTAGGAAAAACTTGTCAGACTCCTCTTTGATGTTACGCAATAGTATGCTTATTTTAGATTGTGGAGAGGTGAGGCTCCATTTGGAAACGATTAATTTAACAGATAATATGTTCTCTACCATTAGCGTGGTGGATTTTTTTTTCTTTCGCAATGTGGATGAAGGAATATTTGATTAATTCATTCATGATGTCACCTAATGATATCTTAATCAGCAGTTATGAAAAGGTTTGCCTATTCTCTTACAGCTTGTTATATATGTTGCTTTGTGCTGGCAAAATTTGGAGTGCAGTTCTGTGGATAACTTGATAGTAATGTTAAATTTGTTGCATGCCTTAAAAACATAAAAGATATAATATTTATTGTGTTTTTGCCTGCTAAAAACAAGCGTTTTTTTGATGATTTCTACATGGAGATACAAGGAAGATTTTTTTTGAATTTCTTGAGTAACTTAGGAGTTAGGAACTCTTTGTTGTTTGAAGTTGAGTAGCGCACTTCACTAATACTCAATTCTTGGAAAGAACGTCTTCTGTTCTCAGCTCAAGAAGAAGGTAAAACAAATACAATATTTTCCTCTTCATTTTGACTACTTTTAATATTATTGTTATTTAATAAAGTAATATGATAACCTTGTAACAGTACAAATGTATGTAGTTTAAGTCTAACTTAATGGCATATATACATACATATACACACGCGCACACACACATATATATATATATATCAATTCGAGATCGTATATACATATAAATTATCAAGACTTGTTTGTAATTCTAACTGTTATCCATTATACTTGTGTACACGTAATTAACATTTCCAAAGTGAATAATAGCCGCATCAAAAACTATCGACAATTAAGCCATGAACAAGAGTATAATTATTATATATTATGATATTTTGTTCATACTAGTTATGTAACATACATACATATATATATATATATATATATATACATACATACGTACATATACACACACACACACATATATGTACATATACATACATATTTATATGTATATATATACATATTACATTATGTATACACACACACATATATGTATGTATATGAGGCAGGTTCAATGACACCCGAAAAATGGAGCACCCCAATAGCCTCCCTATTTTCTACGTCTCATTTACACTCTCTCTCCCTCCACCATTCTCTTTTCGTCCGCTATCTTATTTTAATATAAACAAGAGGTGGAAAACAGAGGGGCTAATGGGGTGCTCCATTTTGGGGGTGTCATAGAACGCTTACCCATATATATAAACACACACACATAAATATATATATATATATATATATATCAATTAAAGATCGTATATACACTTAAATTATCTGGACTTGTTTGTAAATTTAACCATTGACCATTATACTTGTGTACATGTAATTAACATTTCCAAAGTGACGAACAACCACATCAAAAAACTATCGGTAATTAAGCCATGAATAAGAGTATAACTATTATGATATTTTGCTCGTATTAGTTATGTAGTGTGTGTGTGTGTGTATGAGGCAAGATCAATGGCACCCCTATTTTCTAGCACTCCATTTGCACCTCATTTCTAGCCACTCGTTTATATTAGAATAATGTAGTGGAGTGAGAGAGAATTGGTGGAAGGGGAGAGAGGGGGAAACTTGTGGTGGAAATCAGGGGTTTTTGGGGTGTTGCACTGTTTGGCGTGTCATTGAATGCTCGCTTACACACACACATACACACACACACACACACACATATATATATATATATACACACGCAAGCAAATTATCACGACTTGTTTGTAAATCTAACTGTTGACCATTATACTTGTGCATAGGTAACTAACATTTCCAAAGTGAAGAAAAGTCGCATAAAAACTATCGGTAGTTAAGCCATGAACAAGAGTATAACTATTATGTATTATGATATTTTGTTTATATTAGTTATGCAAACTTGTTTGTAAATATTTGTGGTATATGGATTCATTTATTTTACCAAAATACTATTATTGAAATGATTGTGGATATTACACTTAATTATGCGATAAATGTGTTTTTCTAATTATTTGAATATGCTGGCTACTGATATTGGTTTGAAAATGATAATTGTGTGATTATTTATTTGTTTTAATGCATCTGTTATATATTAGTGATTATTGAAAACGATACAACCCATTAACTGTATGTTGTTGCGATTAGAATGTGTTGTACAACCATCAATAAGTTTTAGTAGCGATTCAAAAGTGCTATAGAAGAAATTGTAATTTACAAACAAAATATTATAGTAGAACAGAAAAAAGGCTACAGAATATAAAAAACAGGGTGTAAGTACCACTTTGGTTGCATTTTCAAGAAGTTGCCAAATTTTTTTTGAAGGGTTTCATAAACGCTACAATATGCTCATTTTTGGTAGCTTTTTCTGCAATGCAACTAAAACTTCCAGAATTTTAGTTGCATTTTATGTCGCAGCGTTTACCGAAACGCTACTATTAGATTTTGCAGCGTTTTTTCACCAAAGACCATTTATGGTGTAGTGTTAAAATACTTGGTTAGTGATTTAAACTCACTCCCACCATCTATTTTAATAACTTTGATATTACAATTGATCTATTTTTCAATATAAGTTATAAAATAAACAACTGCATTACATATTTCTAACTTTTGTTTTGAGCATGTATATCAAAGCATATCAAGAACATGCATCAACAATGGAAAGATAGTGCACATGCTCTGGGTATGAATTCAATTGTGCTGGAACTCACTGGTCAACAGTTAAAAGCCCCAATGGCATGTGATATATAGTTTCTGAATTACTGAATGGAAGTTCATGGCTTTTGCCAAGCTCACAGTGTGTGCAAGTGTGTTTAACATGTACATTATCAAAAGAAATGCCATTAATATTAAAACATTTTTTATAGTCTCAATGTTAGGATAACCCAATCTAAAATGCCAACATTCAAATTCATTTGTATCATTATTACAACTAACGTCTGCATTATTATACAAAATTTATTTACTCAAGGAATTTCCTGTCTTCAAGTTGCCAAATTTGTAAATGCCATCATGTAGATTAGTAAGCCCTTAGCTAAACAAAATTTAGGGTGAAACTCAAAGTACACATTATCGTCATTGGCAAACTTGGAAACAATTAATCGATTTTTGTTAATAGCGGAAACTCTAAGTAAACTGTTCAGTTTAAGTTGTCTCTTCCTAGATATAATACCCTTACCAATTTGAGTGACATTCGAAGTTTCAACATTACCCATATATATATATATATATATATATATTTCAGACCTGTGTAGCTTTTGCTTCCAACATTTAAATTCTAAAGATCGTTAGTGATATGATGAGTCGCACCTAAATCTAGGTACCATTCATCAAAATTATTCTCATCAAACCTGCTTGCATCATCACTGCTTGTATTTTGACCTTTGTTGTTATCAATGATGTTCCATCATTGACTGCTAACTATAACAAGTTTGCATGAGGCTCCTTTTGTCCTGAGTTGTTTTGGTTGGATTGTGGACCATTGAATTATGTGTTAAATCTAAAGTAACATTTACTAGCCATATGACCAAACTTCTTACATATTTGACATTTCACCATATTGTTGTTATTCCACCTGGCTCTTCCTCGACCTCTTTGAGGTTGGTATCCTTTCTGACTTTGATTATTCCATCTATTTAGATTGCCATTGTTCTTTTGTGGGGGTATATTTTTGCAGCAACGACATAGTTTGTAGAGTATTCACCTTGTGTTTCCTTTCTCTGATCTATTCTTCCTTTATGGGCAAGAAGTATAGATCGAACAAATTGCAAATTAGGTAATGCTTGATGTGTGGCAATGACAGTAGCTAAGGATTCATTTTCCTTATCTATACTATTGGTAATGAACAAGATTTGTTCACTGTCACTAATTTTATGCCCTACAACATTCAGTTTATCACAACGACTTTTTATTTTGTCCTGATAGTCTTTCATGCTCATATCATCATTTCTGGAGTTTTACAAATCTCTTGTGTATTTGAAGCAGAGTGAGAACTAAAGATTTTCTCGACTATCGACTATATTTCATAAGATGTGTTGCATCCAACAATTTGTGATAACAAATTTGAACTAATGGAAGATAAGAGCCTATCTTGTTTTTGGAACCTAATATGGTCAGGATTCATTATTATGTTTCCATCTTGATCAGTAATCATAACAGGATGAATAGTTACAGTTCCTTTGATGAACTCTTGAAGCCCATATCCTCTTAGGGCCATTTCAATTTGATATTTCCATAATATGTATTTGTCTTCATCCAATGAAGTGGTTATAACTTGGCTTTTTCACTGCACCATAATAGCCATTTCACAACGCTTATTTTTCTAATTACCAACACTTATTTGCGTTGTAGACTAATAACTATAATAAGCGTTGCTAAGCAAAAAATGTGTTGCCAAAAATGCAAATTTACAATCTTTTTATTGCTGACATATATATGCGTTGGCACATCAAATATTGTTGGACAAAAAGGTAAACGTGCATCCCTTTAGCCCTAGCCGCAATTCCCATCCTTCTCAATGCTAATCTATTTCTACAGCCATATAGAATAATGGTAGTCGACTCCAAGCAATTCTTACTCAGCCTTCGCTTTAAGCGACTCAGCCTCGAATTTGCATCTTGTCACTACCAAAATTAACTCCGAAGCAGACTGACGGTGAAGGGGTAATCGGAGGAACACAAGCACAGAAGAATTCTCCAAAAGAAAAAGCCAAACACTAAAGAGAACTCAAAAGCTATAGAATACCGATGAGGTCTATCCGGCAGGGGGTATCCGACAGGGTCTATGCAGTAGGGTCACTCCAGCAAGGGGTATCTGACTGGGTCTATTCAGTAGGGTCTACCTGGCATGGGGTTCTATAGGGAAAGGTTATATAAGTTAGAAACTAAGAAAGAGGGAGGCAAGAGCTCAGCTAATCTAAACCCATAAAGACGGAAGGGATGTCGGTATTAACCTGCTTAATATCGATATATCAGGAGGCAAAGGCATCAAGAATATCAAGCCAAAATTACATAGAGATTATCTGAAACCAACTTCCGAAACATCTACTAAATAAGCACCGAAAGGTCACATTGATTGATGACAGATAAATCACCGTAAGAAATCTTCCGGGCGACTAGGCCATACCCGAAAACTCCACCAGAAGGCAAAACCGGAACCCTAAATGGGATATCGGCTATCTGTGTTAATCTGCTGGGTACCGACACCGACAGGGGTTCTGAGCCGACAGTTACCTAAATACATCACAAGGGAAAGCTCCTCAAAGTATTCATAAGAAAACCGGAAGCCTACTCCTTGAAGCAACTACTGGGAGCACAAATGCATTCCGAAAGCCATTTACATCGACAAGCTCGTATCAATCTCGAAGAAGCCTCACCTGATCGGGATCCTCACTTCGGAAGCTATAATCAGCACCACTAAGTGGACGAAAGCTAAACATTCGAGACCAAGGAGAAAAGCGTCGACAGAGGCTTCTGCAAGCCTAATGCCCAACAACAAAGGTACCTCGAATTCTCTATAAATAAGATCCCAGGGGTCACATTTTGGGAGAATTTTTTTCTCATTCTGATTCTTGTATTCTTTTTCTCTAAAGTAAACCTTGATTCTTAGAATGATTTGGGGATTTCTTCCGTTCTACTCATGTATTCTAAATCAAAGATCAATAGAGTGTGAATCAATACTTAGAGTATTTCTTTATAGGATTGTTATATGATTTCTCAGTTATTGTTGCCACAATGTATTGTTTGGTTCCTACATGTACATGAGCCCACATCCAAGTCTTTCCGTAAGCCAAGTGAGATATTCCTCTTTCTACAAATTTAGACCCTTATGCAAGCCCAGTGCAGAAGCCCTATCTACAAACCGTTAGGTCATTCGCTAAGGGTTGCATTTAGGAATCCTTCATCCCAAGATAACTTTTGGTTCTTGAATCACTTAAGCATGATAGTAACTATTCTTTCGGATTCTAGACCTTAATATCTTGGAGAAAGCGAACTAACTCAAACTTGTGAAGACTAAACAACCTATTTTCACCCTAGGTCCACTTCCACAGACCTATCTTTGGTGTTGAAAAAAATTATTGTAAACATTTTGGTGCTAGAAGAAGGGATTGGACTAAGGCTTTGAAGAAGCAAAGTTATGGGTAAGAGGTCCCAACAAGAATCTTCTGAATCTCGAATTGATAAGTCAGAAATCACTGACCCAAGAGTGAGAGAAAACAAAGGCTGAGAGTGGAAGTCTTGCGGATAATGAAGCGGAAAAGGGAAATAGAACTATATGATTCTGACACTTGGCATAATAGCCTTTCCCACATAGGACAAACACTAATACCTCCTCCAAGTGGCTCTACATCAAAGGATATTAATATTTTCTCTCGCATAAGGAGAACTCTCCACAAGCAAATCAAAGGAATGGTGTTTGGAAAAAAATGGATGTTTTTGACCACTTCGTTAACGAATGGTCAGGAAGTATGACAACTCAATCTCAAAATATATTGGGAAGTAGAAACGAAAATATAGGTAAAATAAGAAAACTGGGTTGCAAAAGGGTTAAGTCTCGGCGGTTAGGAGAGAGGCTTACGCTAGGATTACCCAAGGGATACTACTTTACCACCTCGATGAAAAATATCTACTTCCTAACTAAACATGAACTCAATTATTGGTCGTTCACAAAGATAAAAAAATACGAAAGGAAATCAGGAAGACCCTACTGGCATTACCACATGATGAACAGACATGTAAATAACCTGTAACACCCCGTATGTTGAATAACTTGTTATAATATAAATCAGGGCAGAATTAAATTTTAAGATCTGAATCAGGGGAATCGGGCTATGCCATTGCGTTCGTCTCGGAAAAATACACGAAATAGAGTCCGAGTTTTCGAAAATCGGAGTCCGTATGACCCAGTTAAGGCCCGAAGAAGTTTTCAGAAATTTCAAATTTCGAAAAACAGATTTCAAAAGCAGAAATGGGGTAGGCGGGAAGATTCCCGCCCAGCAGCAGGTCGACCCCGTGTCGACTGGGGAGTCGACACACAGGGGGGTGTGTCGACCCTGTGTGTCGACTGTAGTGTCGACACCCCTGTCGACACAGGTGGCCGAGCCATTTTGGCCTGGGTGCACTGATTTGGGGTTTGGGCTGTGTTTGGTGGCTTGTGACGAGATCTGATGGCTCTAAACTATCCTAGGGTTAATCCTATGGCCTAAAACACTTAACTAATCTATAAATACACCCTAAGACTACCCTGATCCATACTAAAAATAGATACAATGTCATCATGCCGTCAAAATGCAACTTGAAGGAGCCTCCATCAATGTTTAGAAGAAGATAGCCTCTCAAATCAACTTCTAATCAACTGTAGCAACTTAATCTTCTTCATAGGAGTGCTAATCAACAAGTTGTGAGTTTCAATGCCTTTAGCAAGCAATTGCTAAACTAATTATGATAGGATATAATGAGGTTATGGTTATGTATGTGGATCAATGCAAGTTTTGTTATCATATGCTATGTGTTCATGATGTTAGTTATGCAAGTTTTATGCTATATGTTCATGATGCTAGTTATGCAAGTTGTATGCTATATGTTCATGATGCAAGTTATGCAAGTTTGATGCTATGTGCCCATGAAGCTAGTTATGCAAGTTGGGTGTAATTTATGCTATATGTTCATGATGCTAGTTATGCAAATCACTATGATAAACATTGATCCATTATGACACCATGTTATGCAAGTTTGGTGTTTGATTATATGCAAGTTAACATATGACATGTTATGCAAGTTTGGTGTTTGATTATATGCAAGTTCATATGCAACATGTTATGCAAGTTTGGTGTTTGATTATATTCAAGTAACATGAGCAAGTTTACACCTTTGTATGATATGCATACATATGCAAGTTAACCCCCTTTATATGTCATACATACATATGCAAGTTTAACCCTTTGTATGACATAAGTAACTTATGCAAGTTACCCTCTTTATGACATATGTGATTCATGCAAGTTTGGGTTGATTATTTATGCTAGTTGGGTTTGATGCTATGGTCATATATGCATGTTGACACCTTTAAAACCCATGTTGATGCTAATGTTATGCAAGTTGAACCCATTGTGCTTGTGGTGAATCTTCCCTTTTAAGTATGTCATGTCAACGTATTACGTGGGGAATGATGGGGTTAATATTCATGTTAATAAAATGGTGTGAAGTTGGTATGATTATGCATACCATAAAGTGGATGGGCATAATTGAGTCAATTATGTACATCGTTAAATTTGTAATTAATTAGGAATAATTAATACAAATTATGGGGTGATTAATTAGGTGTAATTAATCTACTAAGACACGAGGTTGGACCCTTTTGTAGCATAAGACTGCCCGGAACCGACCGGCAAATCCAGCAACTACAAATGATTGGCCCAATGTGAGAGGTCTTAGGCATAAACTAAATACGTGACAAGTGTAAAGACACGAGGTTAGACTCTGTTATGGCGTAAGGCTGCCCGGAACCGACCTGCAAATCCAGCTGCCATAAAAGACAGTCTAATGTGAGAGGTCTTTACAAGGTTACGTCCTTAATCAATTAAGAAACACTTAACCAGATAAGCATGTAGTGGGGCATGAGGGGTTAAGTGGGTGCCTTGGGTGGCATGTGGAGATTAAGTAAGTGCCTTGGGTGGCATGTGGAAATCTAGTGGGTTGCCTTGGGTGGCAATAGAAAATACGATTAGAAGACTTAACCAAGTGGAAACATGTAATTAAACATGATTAAAGGGTTAAGTGGGATGCACTAGAAAAAGGGACAAGCTTAGGTGGGTAGCTTGTGGGGGGCCATTTCAACCAGTAACCCATATGTATCTTATTGGGCTCGACCCATGTCGAGGACGGGACATGCGTACTGGGCTTGACTATAAGAGGCCAAAACGGGTTAGCGGTGGCAACGCAAGTCCAATGGGTTTCATATGCGTGTGTGGGCCCGGGCTGGTAGGTAAGACGTTGTTGCATCGTGTAGGTATAAGCCGTGCACCGTTGGTTGTATCGGGTTGCCACTTTGGGGAGTGATACACCCCACTGTGGGGCCAGCACGGGTATCTACGTTAGGTAGCCGATCGCTTGGGGAGTAGTGGGTACACCTAGTGGAGATACGGGCAGACGGCACCTATGTGGTCAGCTAGGGGTACACGAAACTACTAGTTAAATTTTCTAAGTCCTTGGGTGGGATCAACCTTTAAGTTAGGAATGACTGGTGTGGTGAAGTGTAGTAATTACCCTTGGGTGGGTAGATGCGTCTTTACCGTTATCTTAGTTCATCCTAAGTCTAGTTGGCTACTTAGTGTAGTCATTTATCCCCAGTCATTACCGTACCAAGTTTATATCATACCCTAATTACTTTAATGATTGTATTGTTAAAGTTATAGGACTCACTCAGACTTATGTCTGACCCCGTTGTTTTCATCTTTTTCCCATCCCTCAGGTTCTCAGAGTAGGCCTAGCACTAGTGGGCTTTGATCAGATTTCTTTATCTATCCTTTGGAGCTTGGACCGTTGATGTAAAGCCCAGCTTATCTTTTCTATTATGGCTATTAGTTATGTAGTGGGATTATGTACTTATGTTTTTATCAGGATGGATATTTAGTACTTGACTCTTGTTTTATGGTTTTGTAACCAAACATGTTTACCTTCTGCTGCAATGAAATGATGTCTTAGTTAACAAGTATTATTTATATCTGTCTTGTTGTAATTTTTCTGTTCTATATTCACTTAAAATACTCCACCGAAGTTAAGGCATTCCCATAGCGAGTGACCTTAGCGGGCGTGGGGTGTTACACGTGGTATCAGACCTGAAGGTTACCAGAACAGATAAATTTTTAGAAAAATTATTTTTTGGAAGAAGTATTTTCAAAAACATGTCTTTTAAGAGAAATTTTTTTGAAAGAAAAGCATAATCCCCAATAGCCATATCTTTATCTTTCGAATTCTCCGTTTTGAATCTTTCCTTTTTCGTTTCAGCATGGCTGAAGATCTTAACTTTCCGGAGGGTGTAGCGATACCAGTATGGTATAGGAGATTGATGGAGGCTAGGGCCACCGCTGCGGGTCCAGCAAATGTTCCCCCACCACCAGTTGCCCCCGATCTTCCTCCCCCTCCTCCTCCTCACGCGGATACTTTTGCTAAGACTTGCAAGGAATTTAAGGCTATGGGAGGGAAACCTTTTCAAGGGTCGGAAACTTTTGTGGAAGCTAGGGATTGGCTTAAGGATGTGGAAGGGTTGATAGATATCTTTGAGATGGAAGAAGGAAAGAAAGTCAAGTTAGTTGCTTGGTTAATGAAGGGAGAGGCCTCGTTCTGGTGGGAGGTCACTAATGGAGAGCGCCCTGTTGATTCTTGGGCGGATTTCAGACAAAGGTTTGTGGCAATGTTTCTCTCAAGGGCGGAGGAAAACTTGTATATGGAAAGGTTCTTGACTCTAAAGCAAGGAAACCTATCAGTGAAGGAATATGTCAACAAGTTTAATCAATTGGCAAGATTTGGCATAGACATGGTGAATACACCGGAGAAGAAGGCTTTGAGGTTCGTTAAAGGCTTGAATGAACCGATGCATGGATTGGCTATGACTCACATCCCTATGGGGGCCACCTTTGAGAAGCTAGTAGATATGGCACTCATGCATGAGGAAGAGAAGGGTCCCAATGCTAATAAGGCACCCGAGAAGAAAGGAGATCAGAAGAGACCTCAACAGCAACAGCAAAACAAGGGTGGGAAAGGCAACGGTGGCAAGGGAAATAAGAAGTGCTTCAATTGTGGGACACCAGGCCACCTAAGCAAAGATTGTCGGAAGAAGAAGAAGACTGGTTGCTTCCACTGTGGCGAAGCAGGGCATCTAGTGAAAGACTGCCCTAAGAAGGGGCAAAGGACGGGATCTACCTCAGGAGGACAGGTGCAAGCTCTTATGGCACCAGGTCAGGCAAGGGGGCAAGTTCAGGCTCTCGCGGTTCCACCGATTCAGGAAAGAGGTAGAACTATTTCCGTTGAAAGTCTGGTTTTTCTGTTTGATCATCCTGTCCGTACTTTGTTTTACTCTGGCGCATCGCATTCGTTTATCTCATCATCATTAGTTGAGTCACTGCACTTAGACACCAGTCTAGTAGATGATCCCTTGGTTGTTTCAAACCCAATTGGGGGCTCCACTTATTTGTCCATGATATGTTTGGGTTTGAAGATTTCTATACTTAGCGTTGAGTTTAGATGTGATGCTTTTGTTTTGGGCTTCACGGGCTATGGGTTAATTTTGGGCATGGACTGGTTATCCAGTAATGGTGCCGTTCTTGATTGCGAAAGGAGAGTTGTTAGGCTCATGACCCGCTTGGGTAACACTCTTGAGATCTCTTGTAATCCCATGGATTCTGTTATGCTAAGTTATCTTGAATCGCTTGACGCTTCGGTCGAGAGTTTGCGATCTGTTAGAGTGGTCCGGGAATACTCGGATGTGTTTGAGGAGGTGAAGGGTTTACCTCCGAAGCGGGAGATCGACTTCCGAATATATCTGGTAGACAATGCTAAGCCAGTATCTTTGTCAGTGCGCCACATGGCTCCTCGTGAGAGGAGGGAACTCCATAAGCAAGTAGGGGAGTTGCTTGAGAAGGGGTTCATAAGACGAAGTATATCGGAGTGGGGTGCTCCAGTAGTTTTTGCCACGAAGGCGGATGGGTCCCTCAGACTTTGTGTAGACTATAGAGAACTCAACAAGCTCACAAAGAAGAATAGACACCCATTGCCGAGGATTGACGATCTCTTTGATCAGTTGGTTGGCGCCTCAGTGTTTTCGCAGTTGGACTTAGCCACGGGGTTTCATCAGTTGAGAGTGGCTGAGGATAGTATAGAGAAGACTGCCTTTAGGACTTCGGATGGTTTCTATGAGTGGCTTGTGATGCCATTTGGTTTGACGAACGCCCCCGCATACTTTGTTGATTTAATGAGTAGGGTGTTCAGGGAGTACCTTAATAAGTTCGTGGTGGTCTTTGTGGATGATATCTTAGTCTTTTCTAAGAGTGAAGAAGAGCATGCCCTACATCTTAGGGAAGTGTTGGAGACTCTTCGAGCGCATAGCCTTAAGGCTAAATTCTCTAAATGTCACTTTTGGAGGAAGGAAGTGCGGTTCTTAGGGCACGTGGTCTCTAAGGAAGGGATAGCTGTGGATCCCGCGAAGGTAGTGTCCATCCAAGATTGGAAGGTTCCGAGGAATGCTATCGAGGTGAGAAGTTTCTTGGGGTTGGCTGGCTACTATAGAAAGTTTATCAAGGACTTCGCGAAGATATCAGCCCCATTAACTCGCTTGACGAAGAAGAATCTAATCTTCACATGGGACGTAGATTGTGATGATGCGTTCCAACGGTTAAAGAGAGCTTTAACCACAGCTCCAGTCTTAGTGTTGCCAGATGGGAGTAAGCCATTTGTTGTTTATACCGATGCTTGTGGGACAGGACTAGGCGCAGTCTTAATGCAAGAAGGAAGGGTAATAGCCTATGGTGGAAGGCAGTTGAGAGCGCATGAGAAAAATTACCCTACACATGACCTAGATTTGGCCGCTATTGTTTTTGCGCTTAAGTCTTGGAGCCATTATCTTCTTGGCGAGAGGTTCGAATTGTTCACTGACCACAAATCATTGAAGTACTTGTTTTCTTAGAAGGATTTGAACTTAAGGCAACAAAGGTGGATGGAGTTCTTAGCATCCTATGATTTCGAGATAGCGTATACCCCTGGCAAGGGTAACGTGGTGGCGGACGCCTCAAGCAGAAAAAGGTTGTCCTTGAGTCCATTGTTCGTGGAACGACGAAGCTTGGAATTTATCTCGATGTTTGATTTTAGACCTTCCGTTGACTTTGTACCCGATTTGCTAGCATCCTTAGATGTCAGACCTACTCTTTTGGGACGGATTGGCGAGGCACAGCGGGACGACCCACAGTTGGTTGAGTTGGTAGAGAGGCTCATAACGGGGAGTCGTCCAGCCATTTGAGTAGGTACACCCTAGAAGATAGGGGGTGGTTGCGTAGAGACGGTAGACTTTGTGTACCGCAAGATGAGGGTTTGAGGAAGGCTATACTTGATGATGCACATCGTTCGAAAATGACCATTCATCCCGGTGGGGACAAGATGTACCAAGACATGAAGCGAGTTTTCTTTTGGGCCGGTATGAAGAAAGATGTGGCCGAGCATGTCGCTAGATGCTTGGTGTGCCAACAAGTGAAAGCGGAGCAAAAGAAACTCGGTGGGTTGCTTCACCCATTGGATGTTCCGCAATGGAAGTGGGATACCGTCTCGATGGATTTTATCGATGGATTACCGAGATCAAGGAAGGGTAATACAGGAATTTGGGTTGTGGTAGATAGACTTACTAAGAGCGCCCATTTTATACCCGTGAAGAGTAAGAGGACTGCTCCATGGCTAGCTTCAGTTTACCTTCGAGAGATAGTTCGGTTGCATGGTGTACCTTCTAGCATAGTGAGCGATCGAGATCCTATCTTCACTAGCGAGTTTTGGAAGAGTTTGCAAGAGGCGGTAGGGACTCAGTTGTGTTTGAGCACCGCATATCATCCTCAGACGGACGGCCAGACCGAGAGGGTGAACCGTATTCTAGAAGACCTTTTGAGGCTATGTATCTTGGATTTTGGAGGTACATGGGAAGAGCATCTTCCATTGGTAGAGTTCGCGTATAATAACAGCTTTCAGTCTAGTATTGGTATGGCTCCTTTCAAAGCTCTTTATGGAAGGCCTTGTCGATCACCTATATGTTGGTGTGAATCTACGGATAAGATCTTGCTTGGGCCTGATATGGTTAGAGAGACTTCGAAAAAGATTGATTTGATTCGAAGAAGGATGAAAGCGGCGCAAGACAGACAGAAATCTTACGCGGATAAGAGGAGGACGGATCTTGAGTTTGATGTTGGGGACATGGTCTTTGTTAAAGTATCTCCATTACGGAATGTTGTTCGCTTTGGGTCCGTTGGGAAGTTAGCACCAAGGTTTGTAGGGTCGTTTCCTATTAAGGAAAGGATTGGACAGATGGCATATAAAGTGGATTTACCCGAGAGACTTAGTGGTGTACATGACGTATTCCATGTGTCACATTTGAGGAAGTGCCTACATGAGACCGCAGAGGTGGTAGAGCCGAGCTTGCTTAGAGAAGTGGAGGTAGAGCGTGATGCGACGATTCGACGAGCTCCTACCCGCATCCTTGGGTCAGAGATTAGGAAGTTGAGAAACAGAGAGGTTCGACTAGTCAAAGTGCAATGGGGAGAGGATGAGAGCAATGCTACTTGGGAGACAGAAGCGAAGATGCGTTCACTGTACCCATTCCTTTTTGAGGGGATGTCTTTTAACTTCTCCTTTAACATTTGTCTAGTACTTATCTTATCTTTAGTATGTCCTCTCGTTAGTACCTTTGACCTGTAGATAGGGTAAACCTATGGTTGAAGCATGTGTTTGAGACATTTTATGATTGATGGATGCGTGTGGATGCAAGTGGTTGCTAGTGGTTGCTCGTGGATGCATATACACACACTTTAGACACTAGATCGGCTCAGTCACTTCATATTGCATATTGCATATAATTGTGTGTAGGTAGCTATATTAATGGATGTATAATGGTTGTGTTATCATATGGATGATGCATTTTGGTGTATGGTTGTGCACACATGTAGAAATAGTATGTGTAGATAGGGTCCTTTCGCATACATATTGGATGCATGGCACTATCATGGTTTGCATTAAGGAGGTCAACTGAATCAGTAGACCGCCTGATTTTGCATTATACAGGGAACATATACACACACTTTTTGCATATGTTCATACGTCATTAGAAATTTTAAGGACAATGGATGCCAGTGTTTGATGGTTTAGTAGATGGTTGTTTGGTTGGTAGGATACGTTCTTCTTGACATAGAGATTTCGGGGACGAAATCCTTTAAGTAGGGGAATATGTAACACCCCGTACGTTGAATAACTTGTTATAATATAAATCAGGGCAGAATTAATTTTTAAGATCTGAATCAGGGGAAACGGGCTATGCCATTGCGTTCGTCTCGGAAAAATACGCGAAATAGAGTCCGAGTTTTCGAAAACCGGAGTCCGTATGACCCAGTTAAGGCCCGAAGAAGTTTTCAGAAAATTCAAATTTCGAAAAACAGATTTCAAAAGCAGAAATGGGGTAGGTGGGAAGATTCCCGCCCAGCAGCAGGTCGACCCCGTGTCGACTGGGGAGTCGACACACAGGGGGGGTGTCGACTGTAGTGTCGACACCCCTATCGACACAGGTGGCTGAGCCATTTTGGCCTGGGTGCACTGATTTGGGGTTTGGGCTGTGTTTGGTGGCTTGTGACGAGATCTGATGGCTCTAAACTATCCTAGGGTTAATCCTATGGCCTAAAACACTTAACTAATCTATAAATACACCCTAAGACTACCCTAATCCATACTAAAAATAGATACAACGTCATCATGCCGTCAAAATGCAACTTGAAGGAGCCTCCATCAATGTTTAGAAGAAGATAGCCTCTCAAATCAACTTCTAATCAACTCTAGCAACTTAATCTTCTTCATAGGAGTTCTAATCAACAAGTTGTGAGTTTCTATGCCTTTAGCAAGCAATTGCTAAACTAATTATGATAGGATATAATGAGGTTATGGTTATGTATGTGAATCAACGCAAGTTATGTTATCATATGCTATGTGTTCATGATGTTAGTTATGCAAGTTTTATGCTATATGTTCATGATGTTAGTTATGCAAGTTGTATGCTATATGTTCATGATGCAAGTTATGCAAGTTTGATGCTATGTGCCCATGAAGCTAGTTATGCAAGTTGGGTGTAATTTATGCTATATGTTCATGATGCTAGTTATGCAAATCACTATGATAAACATTGATCCATTATGACACCATGTTATGCAAGATTGGTGTTTGATTATATGCAAGTTAACATATGACATGTTATGCAAGTTTGGTGTTTGATTATATGCAAGTTCATATGCAACATGTTATGCAAGTTTGGTGTTTGATTATATGCAAGTAACATGTGCAAGTTTACACCTTTGTATGATATGCATACATATGCAAGTTAACCCCCTTTATATGTCATACATACATATGCAAGTTTACCCCTTTGTATGACATAAGTAACTTATGCAAGTTACCCTCTTTATGACATATGTGATTCATGCAAGTTTGGGTTGATTATTTATGCTAGTTGGGTTTGATGCTATGGTCATATATGCATGTTGACACCTTTAAAACCCATGTTGATGCTAATGTTATGCAAGTTGAACCCATTGTGTTTGTGGTGAATCTTCCCTTTTAAGTATGTCATGTCAACGTATTACGTGGGGAATGATGGGGTTAATCTTCATGTTAATAAAATGGTGTGAAGTTGGTATGGTTATGCATACCATAAAGTGGATGGGCATAATTGAGTCAATTATGTACATCGTTAAATTTGTAATTAATTAGGAATAATTAATACAAATTATGGGGGTGATTAATTAGTTGTAATTAATCGACTAAGACACGAGGTTGGACCCTTTTGTAGCATAAGACTGCCCGGAACCGACCGGCAAATCCAGCGGCTACAAATGATTGGCCCAATGTGAGAGGTCTTAGGCATAAACTAAATACGTGACAAGTGTAAAGACACGAGGTTAGACTCTGTTATGGTGTAAGGCTGCCCGGAACCGACCGGAAAATCCAGCTGCCATAAAAGACAGTCTAATGTGAGAGGTCTTTACAAGGTTACGTCCTTAATCAATTAAGAAACACTTAACCAGATAAGCATGTAGTGGGGCATGAGGGGTTAAGTGGGTGCCTTGGGTGGCATGTGGAGATTAAGTAAGTGCCTTGGGTGGCATGTGGAAATCTAGTGGGTTGCCTTAGGTGGCAATAGAAAATATGATTAGAAGACTTAACCAAGTGGAAACATGTAATTAAACATGATTAAAGGGTTAAGTGGGATGCACTAGAAAAAGGGACAAGCTTAGGTGGGTAGCTTGTGGGGGCCCATTTCAACCAGCAACCCATATGTATCTTATTGGGCTCGACCCATGTCGAGGACGGGACACGCGTACTGGGCTTGACTATAAGAGGCCAAAACGAGTTAGCGGTGGCAACGCATGTCCAACGGGTTTCATATGCGTGTGTGGGCCCGGGCTGGTAGGTAAGACGTTGTTGCATCGTGTAGGTATAAGCCGTGCACCGTTGGTTGTATCGGGTTGCCACTTTGGGGAGTGATACACCCCACTGTGGGGCCAGCACGGGTATCTACGTTAGGTAGCCGATCGCTTGGGGAGTAGTGGGTACACCTAGTGGAGATACGGGCAGACGGCACCTATGTAGTCAGCTAGGGGTACACGAAACTACTAGTTAAATTTTCTAAGTCCTTGGGTGGGATCAACCTTTAAGTTAGGAATGACTGGTGTGGTGAAGTGTAGTAATTACCCTTGGGTGGGTAGATGCGTCTTTACCGTTATCTTAGTTCATCCTATGTCTAGTTGGCTACTTAGTGTAGTCATTTATCCCCAGTCATTACCGTACCAAGTTTATATCATACCCTAATTACTTTAATGATTGTATTGTTAAAGTTATAGGACTCACTCAGACTTATGTCTGACCCCGTTGTTTTCATCTTTTTCCCAACCCTCAGGTTCTCAGAATGGGCTTAGCACTAGTGGGCTTTGATCAGATTTCTTTATCAATCCTTTGGAGCTTGGACCGTTGATGTAAAGCCCAGCTTATCTTTTCTATTATGGCTATTAGTTATGTAGTGGGATTATGTACTTATGTTTTTATCAGGATGGATATTTAGTACTTGACTCTTGTTTTATGGTTTTGTAACCAAACATGTTTACCTTCTGCTGCAATGAAATGATGTCTTAGTTAACAAGTATTATTTATATCTGTCTTGTTGTAATTTTTCTGTTCTATATTCACTTAAAATACTCCACCGAAGTTAAGGCATTCCCATAGTGAGTGACCTTAGCGGGCGTGGGGTGTTACACTAACCACCGCAGGATCCTTGAGGAAATGGTCATCAAATTCATCAACCAAGGCCAACTACACGAGTTTATAAAAAGATCAGATCAAATTAAATAAAACTCCTTAGGGAAAGGATTATCAAACACAACCAAGGGTACAGAAAATCCTCCTTTCAAAGCTTAAAGAAACACAAGATGGGTCAAACCGCAAATGGATCGAATCCCTTTTCATCGCCAAATTGGTCAGGGAAAGGAATCCCTCGGAAGGGGGGTGGTGTGTTAGTCTTTTTCCATGCCCGAATTAGAGAGGGCTAGGTTAATGCATCAAAAGCATAAGCCTTCGTTTCACACCAAAAATGGTCGTGGCAGATCATCTAAAATTAAAACGCCCTGCCTTTTCTCGTAGAAGAGTGTGCCCGGCCTCTGCTATGAACTAAGCACGTCCTACCTTTACTCATAGAAGAGCACATCCTACCTCTGCTCACAGAAGAGCACGCTCTACCTCTGCCTTGGTTCCGCGTTACCCGCAAAAGGGAACGCCAACCCCTATCATCTCCTATGATGGTCAGGATAGGGCACCCCTTGAAGGGGGTGGTGTGTAAGCCTCTATCAGTACCTACGATGGTCGATATTGAGCATCAAAAGTGTAAACCTTAATTTGTGTCTACAATAGCGCAGTCTAAATTTCCAAGACCTTATCATCGCCTATGATGGTCAGGATAAGGCGCCTCCTGAAGGGAGGTCGGATAAGTCCTTGGGCCCTGCTTATGGATAAGCTAGCCAAGCGCACCGGATGCACATGCTCAGTGACCAACAAAGCACATACATCCACTTCTTTGACATCAAAATCCCAGAGAGTGGCTCAAGAAGCACGTACAACCTCTGCTTCACAAGTTAAATCCAAGGGGGATACCAAAACATTAATGCTAGGAGTGGATTTCTGGTACTCAATCTCTAATTACCTGAACAAGGGTTGGTCCGGGTCTTCTATATTAATACCCGAATCTAGGTCGATTCGGTTCTCAACGATGACCAGAAGAGGATTTCCAGTCTCCTAATTTAATAACCCGAATGTGGGTTAGATCAGAAATTCAAAAATACCGGAAGTAGAATGCCAGTCCTATCTTAATACCGAATCTGGTTTGATTCGACTTTCAGCCAAGGCCGAAAGCGGGTTTCTGTCTTGATACCCAAGCCTGGGTTGATTCAAGCACAAACCACGACCGGTTGGGAAGTTCTAGTCTCATCACCAGTATCAAGTCTAGATCGATTCAAAATCTTAAATCTAAACAAGAAGGAGCTGTTTAACCATCTCGATAGTTCGAATATGACTGGAGTTACACTTCCATTATTATTAAGGATAAACTCATGGCCTTCCACTTGCTCAGGGAAGCGTCTTTAACTTATATGTTCATCAATTTATTGTCCAAGCGTGTCAAATATTTTCATTAACACAAAAAACACAAGTAGCACTGCGGTCATTTCGTATCTCTCGTACCTCGACACTTAACCCAACTGAGAGCGAGTGGCGCTTTACGAAGGCCTATAAGGAAAATCTCTAACAAAGTGTGCCGAATATATGCACCATGTCATGGTAAAGCTATAAGAAAGGAAAAACGTTTACGCCAAAATGTGTTATCACGGGTTAAGTAATACTATCATAGATCCTTTTTCTATTCATAAGCACCATCACTATAAAATATTACATGGGACAGGTGATATACCAAGTACTTCACATATTACATAATTATTTACAAAAAGATTGTAAAATAAACGCATCTCCAGAAGAGAGAATACCCATACCCTAATACTAGAACTTTCATAAGAGCATAACCTAGTTTTCAATAAAAGCACCGTTACAAGTATTTATCATGAGCAGCAGAGTAAGGAAGTAACCAACCTCACTTTGTCTAGGATGTCAGCAGTAAGGTCAAGTGAGGAATGAAAGGGAACTTCGAATTCGCCAGGTGTATGAATCAGAGGACACTTACAATAGTCCCACTTTCCAGCAGGCGGGCTATCATAACCACGAAGCAACCTCGACTGATATGTATGAACCTCTCTTAAAAATTGGCCCTCGTTCTCACTAAGGAAATCAAGGCAAATCTGGGGAAAATAAGTATAAACTTCCTCAAGATCTCTTAAGAAGCAATATCGTGCCAAGAAAGAAGGCTTAATAAGAGGAAATTTCTCCTGATAGTCTCTCTTCAACTTAACGTAATCTTCTAAGAAGGCCCTAGAGAGTAAATACGAGGCAGAAGACAAGTTCCGAAGAAAAATGTCAAAGGAAATTAGAGAACGGATAAATTATTGTATTATCAACCAAACAAGTACATTCATCACAGATATTACTTTTGCTCATACGAGACCGATTTCTTAAAGGTCTCAGTTACAAATCAATGCTTGTTAAATTTAAGTTTATCTAAAGGCAACTTTCTAGAAGTGGAAGTAACTTGGGGAAGGTTCCAGCATTCGCTCGGGTGTAGATCCACGCCACTTCATATAGGCACCTTTTGTGAAGACGTCTAAGTGGGCCCCCGCTATGATCACCTAAAAAAGGAGAAATCTATGGTTTCATATCTACGATAAATTTGATACAAAAAGTTAACTAATGTATCTCCGTCTTCGATTAACATCCAAAACAAAGTCACAAGCTCGAAATTTTCTTTTAAGAGCCTTTCACATCACAACCGGGCCATTCGCTGCCTAAGAGCCACTTCTTTCTCTTTAAAAAGCAGTAACTTCATAGCATTCGTATCAAGGAAATGATATGTAACACCCTGTATTTTCTATGAACATTAATGTAACAAATTAAAGTATACTTAATTTTTAACAGAAGAACTAAGGGAAACGGGTTGGGCCATTTCGTTCGTCTCGGAATTCTGCTTGAGATAGAGTCCTAGTTTGCATAAATCGGACTCCGTATGAAGAAGTTATGGCCTTCAGAAGTTTCAGGATTTAAATAAATTAAAACACCTTAAGTTCGGAAATTCAAATTTGAAATTCAAATCACACACCCGGGCTGGGCGGGAAATTTCCCGCCCAGGACCCAGGTCGACCAGGGGGTCGACCTGGGGGTCGACCTCCTCCCTTTTCCAAATCCGTGGACAGATTCGTTTTTCTGCATTTAGACGCCCGTTTTGACCAGATTCATTGCTCCAAAGCTATTTAAACACCCCCAAACCTCGCTTTCTCTCCACACAACTTCATTTTTCCAATGCTCTACCCTAATTCATATCAAAATAAATCAAAGACGGGGTTATGCTGCTCGAGTAGAATCAAGTTAGAATTTAAGATGAGATTCGTAGGCTAATTCAATGACTTCAACAACTATTTCTAGGAATCAAATCAAATCTAAATTAGAAGAACAAATAGTCTACTTCAAGGGAGAGCTATTCAGTTTCAGAATACTGATCCTAGAATTCAAGACCCTTCTGTAATTTGTAAGTTCACGTTACTTTCAGAAATAAAAGTTAATTGTGATTCTAACATTGTATTAAATCTGGATGCCTGTCTTTCTATATCCTTTGGATCTATCTCATTGATAATATTATGTATGTTCTTCGTCTCTTCTTTCCTTCTTCCCTTTTTGTTTTATAGCCACGCTACTGCGAGCCTGAGCCAGATCTCATAAGAGATGAACGTACGTTGGAAATAAAATTGGGCATAATAGAGTTGTAACTGATTTGAGGACATAACACATGTTGTATTCAAAACATAAAGTGTATCTAAGACTTGGGATTTGAGGCATAAAGTATTGGACATATGACTTGATATTTGAGGCATACAGTATTGGACATATGACTTGGGATTTGGGGCGTAAATTGAACTGTAAATATAAGGCATAGTACATGTTGTGGTCTAAGATCTAAATTTGGGATATATATATATATGATAGTTTATGATTTGGAAGAAGAAGATTAGGGTGTATATATGTGATATGTGATAGTTTATGAACTCCTAAATCTAATTGTGATATGTGATAAAATGGATATGGGAATATGCATAATGTAAGCTATCCTTTCATTGAAATCTGCTCTTGAGTATATATCTTTGGGAATCATTTTTGACTATGAAACTGGTCCAATCATATCTATCCTTGTTGTATATCGGAATTGTAATCCTTTTTAAGTTCATGATATAATTCTTATCATATCTATATGCCTGCGATGTATTCCTTGCAAAACTTGTCTTTTTAGTACATCAAGTTTATTGGACCAGAAGTTCTTATCATCATATGACTATGCCTATTCTTACGATGTTCCATCTTGCTTCTCCCCTTATATTATGAATCTTGAGTTGGATCTCGAAATACGTACGTTATGAATGCGGGGGAAATTGGGTATAACATGAAATTGACATTATTTGGCATAATTTGGAACATGTAATATGACATAACTGTTAAGATGCAATTTGGGGTAATTTGACATGAATTATGGAATATGTTATTTGACATATTGAACCTAGAATTGGCATGAGCGACAAAGTATGAAGTTGGCATAAAAATCAAGTTTAGGGCAAAATTGTTATTGTTGCGAATTTGGGGTGACCTGAGCATTAAACCTAGATTGGGCGTAAAATGTAACATGACTAGTTTTGGTGAATTTGGTAATTAGCATGAAAAATCTTGATTTAGGTATACATGGAGAATGTGTAAATTAAAGATGAACATGCCTAACCCGAGGTTAGATTGAGTTGTGGTATAAAACTGTCCGTAACTGCCCGACACATCCAGTATCCACAACAACGCCTATCTAATGTGAGAGGTTAGTGCATCATGCCCAAGAAAAACCCGAGGTTAGATTGAGTTGTGGTGTAAAACTGCCAGGAATCGCCCGGCACATCTAGTAACCTCAACAACACATATCTAATGTGAGAGGTTGGTGCATTAATAAATCAATTAATGCTAATGAACAAGATGAATGACTAAGGTTAAGTTCATAGGAACACTTAACCAATATAAGATAAATGACCAGGGTTAAGTTAATAGGAAACACTTAACCAGTATAGCATGATGAATGGTAGGGTTAAGTAATAAGAAACACTTAACCAATATAACTTGATTTGTGGTAGGGTTAAGTTGACACAAGAAGGCAACACTTAACCAAAGTAACATGACAAGTAGGTGGGTTAAGTTAACTGAACTGATTGATGACACTTAACCAATACAACATGATAAACATGTGGGGTTACGTTAACAAGAAAACACTTAACCAATATAATTTGATGAACGAACGGGGTTAACTTAACCAACATGAAACGATGAAAAAGTGGGTTAAGTTAACATGAATGGACAACACTTAACCAATATGACATAATGTGCAGGAGGGTTAAGTACATATCGGGTTGGTGGGTAATATTAGTAAATATAGGCCCACAACTTAACCGTTAAATAAACGTGCTTGAATCGATGGAAGTGTTAAGTACATCTCATGTAGGTGTGTAATATTAGTACATATTGGCGCACAAACTTAAGCGTTAAATAAACACGCTTGAATCGGTGAGAGGGTTAAGTACATCTCGTGTAGGTGGGTAATATTAGTACATATAGATCCAAAAACTTAACCATTAAGTAAACATGCTAGAATCAGTGGGAGGGTTGAGTACATCTCGAGTAGGTGGGTAATATTTGTATATATAGGCCCACAAACTTAACCAGCAGGAAACCATAGTAACGAGGACCCATTTCAGCAGTAGCCAACATAGATGTATCGTGGTACCCTGAAACTAGGTAGGGTGGGGCATGATAAATGGGCTGATTATAAACGGTCAAAACAGCGGCAGGGGGTACGTTAGTGTAGGTTCCGACGGTTTATGGACATGCACGTACTCTGGAGTGGGAAAAAGCAGGTACTGAGTACCTGTAGTTATACACTGTGCATCTTGAATCATGTCGGTTCGCCATCATAAGAATTGATACACCTTATGGTGGGACTAGCACAGGTTATCTACATGCAAGAGAGGGCCGATTGACACAGACACAAGAGAAATGAATACAAGTATGGAGCCGATCGATGGGTTAGTAAGGGTACACCTAACATGTTCATGGCAATTAGGTGGATTGTGGTGGAATCCTCATGATAGATGTACAATTGAAGGCTACCACAATTGTGGGGATTGAGATCACGTTATCATAATATCATTTTATACAGATTACTAGTTGGGACACTAGTTAGATGGTGCAGAGATAGATATAGAAATCATAATAAACAAGTAGTAGCGAAGCAGAGAAAGAGTAGAAGCACATTCAGTTTATCTTGCCTTATCATACCTTATACTTATCATATGTTATCATGTTATCCTTGCTCTCACGGTATTGTCTTATATATAGTTTATTCATGTCATGATTCTTTTGCATGTTTATATGTTGAAAGTCACTGGACTTACCCGACTTATGTCTGACCTAGTTTTTTTTCGCCTCTTTTCTTCCGTTCCCCCCCTCTAGGTTCGCAGGGAGGAAATATTACCACTTAGCTCAGTTTTCTTTCCAAGCTCGAAGATAGTCGATGTATTGCTTTGGACTCTCTCTTCCACTGCTATGGCTGGTTCATGTTTTTTTTTTGGGGAATATCATTGTTGTTTTTATGCTTCTTTTATACTTGGACGTTTTTGAATCAAGACAGAAGTTCTATGTATTACTTCTAAGTATGATTGAGATAACTGTTGTAAAAGCTTGACTGAATTAAGTTGTTAATAAAACGAAATTATTTTTCCGCTGCTTTATTTGTCTGTCTTTTTATTTATCTGCATCTTTTACCTATAATGCTCCACCGAAGTTAAGGCATTCCCTTTGCGAGTGACCTTAACAGAGGTGGAGTGTTTCACTTGGTATAAGAGCCGAAGGTTACTGGATCAGATAAAAGATTTGAAAAATTATTTCAAAAACGGATTTAAAAGAAGCATTTTCAAAAGAAAGGTTATGTTTAAAGGCATATTCCCAAAAAGCCATATGCACTATCTTTTTGATCCTTTGTTTGAATACTTGTTTCCTTCTTTCCTAAGTCTCTGGGGCTCCTGCCTTTCTGGGAGGTAACCTTATTGCGGCATGGTTCCGTAGGCTTGATGAGACTACGACACATGTCAAAGGGCGGAGAATTGCCCAACTTCCATCGATAGCCGTTGTAGTTTCACCTACGGCTAATTTTCTTTCGAGCTTTGTAGGATTTTCCGTGCAATGGAGGCAGCTTTCAAGAGACCTGTCAACAAGTTACACAAGGATGGAAAAGATGAGACTGAGGGAGTTTTTCTAAGGAGCACAACCCAAAGATGAAGAACTCATGGATATAGACTTGGTTCACAAAGGAGGGGAGGAAAGAATAGTAAAACCTAAAACAAGAGGAAGTATCTTTATTATGGTATAATGGGTCATATGATTAAGGACAGGTGCAAGAACAAAGAACAGGATTTTCAGGACGGCAAGTGCATGCTCTCACCACCAGTGTACCTGAGAGAGAGGTAGTAAGTTTCTGTTGAAAGAGTTTAGTTTTTCCTTTTTGATCATCCTGTTAGTACTCTTTTTGATTTTAGCGCTTCACATTCGTTTATATCTGCTTCCATAGTTGAGTCTCTGCACCTTAGTACTTGTATAGTAGAAGATCCCATTATTGACTCAAATCCAATTTGTGGTTCGGCTCATTTATCTTTGGTTTGTAAGGATTTGAGATACTTATGTTTTTTGTTTCATGGGCTATGGGTTGATTCTAGGCATGGATTGGTTAGCTAGTAATTATGAAAGGAGGGTAGTTTGACTTTCGACTTGCCTCGGGAATACCCTCGAAATTTCATGCGATCCTAAGGGATCAGTTTTAGCTACCTAGAATCACTTTATGTATTTATCGACGATTTTCAATCCGTTGGAGTAGTCCATGAGTACGCGGATGTTTTGATTAGGTTAGGGGTTTTCCCCCTAAAACTCGAGACAGACTTCCTCATATATCTAGTTGATAATACAAAGCCTGTTATGCAATCAACGATAGTTTTGGAGCAAGATTGGCGAGGATAGCCAAAGTCGGTTAAGTGCTCAATTGTTTGGTTGTTTTGCTAGTATCATCTCACATAGATCGTAGAAATTCGGAGGAGGTCTTCCTTGGGTGCTTGTCTGATATTGGTTTAGGCCTTTGAGGCTTGTACTTGAGGGATGTCGAGTTCGACTAGGATGGTTTGCGTGAGAGATATCGACCCATAGACATGATGGATAAGCTAAGTAAAAGAGAGACCTCTAATCATCTTAGTATATACACATGGTATCATAGTTAACATCTGTTTATCTTGAAAAGATAGTTCGAATACATTGGATACCCTCTAGCATAGTAAGTGATCCAGGTCCTATCTTTACTAGTGGGTTTTGGAAATGGAGGTCAAGAAGCTTCACAATCGTAAAGTTAAATTAATTAAGGTACAGTGGAGTGAGGCTCAAGAAGATGCGACTTAGAAGACTAGATACGCGCATCATACCCTTTTTGAGGGTATATCCTTGATTCCTCTTTTTCTGTAAAGTTATTTGCATGCTAGTCTTTATCTTTTAAGTATATCCTCTCGGTCTTATTCCCGATCCTTAGATAGAAGCCAATGGATGTAAATATGTGTTTAAGACATGTTATGTTTGGTGGATGCAAGTGGTTGCAAGTGTTTGCTAGTGGTTGCTCGTGGATGCATATACATACATTAGGCACTAGATCGGCTCAGTCACTTTCATATTGCATATGCATATAAATGTATTTGTATATGGATTGAAACTTGATGTGGCACCATATGGATGTTGCATATGGATGAGTGAATATGCACACATATAGCATTTACATGATTAGGGATATTTGCATACACGTTGGACGCATGACGCTCTCATGGTTCGCATTAAGGAGGTCAACCGAATCAGTAGACCGCCTGATTTTGCATTAGATAAGAAACATATACACACATTATGCATATGTTCATACGGTATTAGAAACATTTTAAGGTCAATGGATGCCTGTGATTGAATGGTTGAGTAGATGGACGTTGGATGTTAGGATATGCATTCTTCTCAACTTGAAGATTTCGGGGACGAAATCCTTTAAGGAGGGGAGAATGTAACACCCCGTATTTTCTATGAACATTAATGTAATAAATTAAAGTATACTTAATTTTTAAGAGAATAATTAAGGGAAACGGGTTGCGCCATTGCGTTCGTCTCGGAATTCTGCTTGAGATAAAGTCCGAGTTTGCGTAAATCGGACTCCGTATGAAGAAGTTTTGGCCTTTAGAAGTTTCAGGATTTAAATAAATTAAAACAGCTCAAGTCCAGAAATTCAAATTCGAAATTCAAAACACACCCAGGCTGAGTGGGAAATTTCCCGCCTAGGACCCAGGTCGACCTGGGTAGAATAGGTCGACCTTGGGGTCGACCTCCACCCTTTTCCAGATCCGTGGACAGATTCGTTTTTCTGCATTTAGACACCCGTTCTGACTAGATTCGTTGCTCCTAATCTATTTAAACAACCCACCGTTCTGACTAGATTCGTTGCTCCTAATCTATTTAAACAACCCCAAACCTCACTTTCTCTCCACACTTCATTTTGCCTATGTTGTACCCTAATTCATATCAAAATAAATCAAAGACGGGGTTATGCTGCTCGAGTAGAATCAAGTTAGAATTCAAAATGAGATTCGTAGGCTAATTCAACGACTTCAACAACTATTTCTAAGAATCAAATCAAATCTAAATTAGAATAACAAATAGTCTACTTTAAGCGAGAGCTATTCAGTTTCAGAATACAGATCTCAGAATTCAAGACCCTTCTATAATTTGTAAGTTCACGTTACTTTCAGAAATAAAAGTTAATTGTGATTCTGACATTATAATAAATCTGGATGCCTGTCTTTCTATATCCTTTGGATCTATCTCATTGATAATATTATGTCTGTTCTTTGTCTCTTATTTCCTTCTTCCCTTTTTGTTTTATAGCCAGGCTACTGCGAGTCTGAGCCAGATCTCATAAGAGATGAACGTACGTTGAAAATAAAATTGGGCATAATAGAGTTGTAACGATTTGAGGACATAACACATGTTGTATTCAAAACATAAAGTGTATCGAACATATGACTTGGGATTTGAGGCATAAAGTATTGGACATATGACTTGAGATTTGAGGCATAAAGTATTGGACATATGTCTTGAGATTTGAGGCATAAAGTATTGGACATATGACTTGGGATTTGGGGCGTAAATTGAACTGTAAATATAAGTCATAGTAGATGTTGTGGTCTAAGATCTAAAATTGGGATATATATATATATATATATGATAGTTTATGATTTGGAAGAAGAAGATTAGGGTGTATAGTGATGTATGGCTTAGGCATGAAAACAAGATTTGCCTTTGTTTTGTAAGTCAGTTACTTTTTTTTTAGATTTGAACACCTAAATCTAATTGTGATATGTGATAAAATGGATATGGGAATATGCCTGATGTAAGCTATCCTTTCATTGAAATCTGCTCTTCAGTATATATCTTTGGGAATCATTTTTGACTATGAAACTGGTCCAATCATATCTATCCTTGTTGTATATCGGAATTGTAATCCTTTTTAAGTTCATGATATAATTCTTATCATATCTATATGCCTGCGATGTATTCCTTGCAAAACTTGTCTTTTTAGTACATCAAGTTTATTGGACCAGTAGTTCTTATCATCATATGACTATGCCTATTCTTATGATGTTCCATCTTGCTTCTCCCCTTATATTATGAATCTTGAGTTGAATATCGAAATACGTGCGTTATGAATGCGGGGGAAATTGGGTATAACATGAAATTGACATTATTTGGCATAATTTGGAACATGTAATATGGCATAACTATTAAGATGCAATTTGGGGGTAATTTGACATGAATTATGGAATATGTAATTTGACATATTGAACCTAGAATTGGCATGAGCGACAAAGTATGAAGTTGGCATATAAATCAAGTTTAGGGCAAAATTGTTATTGTTGCGAATTTGGGGTAACTTGAGCATTAAATCTAGATTGGGTGTAAAATGTAACATGACTAGTTTTGGTGAATTTGGTAATTAGCATGAAAAATCTAGATCTGGGAATACATGGTGAATGTGTAAATTAAAGATGAACATGCCTAACCCGAGGTTGGATTGAGTTGTGATGTAAAACTGCCCGGAACCACCAGGCACATCCAGTAACCATAAAAACACCTATTTAATGTGAGAGGTTAGTGCATCATGCCCAAGAAAAACCCGAGGTTAGATTGAGTTGTGGTGTAAAACTGCCCGGAATCGCCCGACACATCCAGTAATTGCAACAACACATATCTAATGTGAGAGGTTGGTGCACTAATAAATCAATTAATGCTAGTGAACAAGATGAATGACTAAGGTTAAGTTCATAAGAACACTTAACCAATATAAGATAAATGACTAGGGTTAAGTTAATAGGAAACACTTAACCAGTATAGCATGATGAATGGTAGGGTTAAGTAATAAGAAACACTTAACCAACATAACTTGATTTGTGGTAGGGTTAAGTTGACACAAGAAGGCAACACTTAACCAAAGTAACATGACAAGTAGGTGGGTTAAGTTAACTGAACTGATTGATGACACTTAACCAATACAACATGATAAACATGTGGGGTTAAGTTAACAAGAAAACACTTAACCAATATAATTTGATGAACGAACGGGGTTAACTTAACCAACATGAAACGATGAAAATGTGGGTTAAGTTAACATGAATGGACAACACATAACCAATATGACATAATGTGCGGGAGGGTTAAGTACATATCGGGTCGGTTGGTAATATTAGTAAATATAGGCCCACAACTTAACCGTTGAATAAACATGCTTGAATCGATGTAAGGGTTTAGTACATCTCATGTAGGTGGGTAATATTAGTACATAGAGGTCCACAAACTTAACCGTTAAATAAACATGCTTGAATCGATGGGAGGGTTAAGTACATCTCATGTAGGTGGGTAATATTAGTACATATAGGCCCACAAACTTAACCGTTAAGTAAACATACTAGAATCGGTGGGAGGGTTGATTACATCTCGCATAGGTGGGTAATATTTGTATATATAGGCCCATAAACTTAACCAGCAGGAAACCCTAGTAAAGGGGACCCATTTCAGCAGTAACCCACATAGATGTATCATGGTACCCTGAAACTAGGCAGGGTGGGGCACGATTACTGGGCTGATTATAAGCGGTCAAAACAGTGGCAGGGGGTACGTCAGTGTAGGTTCTGACGGTTTATGGGCGGGCACGTACTCCGGAGTGGGAAAAAGCAGGCACTGAGTACCAGAAGTTATACACTGTGCATCTTGAATCGTGTCGGGTCGCCATCATAAGGATTGATACACCTTATGGTGGGACTAGCACAGGGTATCTACACGCAAGAGAGGGTCGATTGACACAGACATAAGAGAAATGAATACTAGTAGGGAGCTGATCGATAGGGTAGTAATGGTACACCTAACATGTTCATGCCAATTAGGCAGATTGAGGTGGAATTCTCACGATAGATGTACACCTGAAGGCTACCACAATTGCGGGGATTGGGATCACATTATCATATTATCATTTTATACAGATTACTAATTGGGACACTAGTTAGGTGGTGCAGATATAGATATAGAAATCATAATAACCAAGTAGTAGAGAAGCAGAGAAAGAGTAGAAGCGCATTCAGTTTATCTTGCCTTATCATACCTTATATTTATCCTATGTTATCATGTTATCCTTGTTCTCATGGTATTGTCTTATTCAGTTTATTCATGTCATGGTGCTTTTGCCTGTTTATATGCTAAAAGTCACTAGACTTACCAGACTTATGTCTGACCTGGTTTTGTTTCGCCTCTTTTCTTCCATTCCCCCCCTCCCCCACCCCCCAGGTTCATAGGGAGGAAATGTTATCACTTAGCTCAGTTTTCTTTCCAAGCTCAAAGATAGTCGATGTATTGCTTTGGACTCTCTCTTCCACTGCTATGGATGGTTCATGTTCTTTTTGGGGAATATCATTGTTGTTTTTATGCTTCTTTTATACTTGGAAGTTTTTGAATCAAGACAGAAGTTCTATGTATTACTTTTAAGTATGATTGAGATAATTGTTGTAAAAGCTAGACTAGATTAAGTTGTTAATAAAATGACTTTATTTTTCCGCTGCTTTATTTGTCTATCTTGTAATTTATCCGCATCTTTTACCTATAATGCTCCACCGAAGTTAAGGCATTCCCTTTGCGAGTGACCTTAACGAAGGCGGGATGTTTCATGATATTTGTGGGACAGCACGTTATACTCGTTTGTCTGTTTGTCCAGTTCCCTAGTGAGGCAAATCGCTTCCAATCAAGTCTTTCTAAGAATGGAACTCCTAGAACTCAACCGTTTTCCTCTCGTCTAGACGAAAAGGATTATTGGTTGATTGTCAAAGAAAAAGAAAAAGAATCCACTTATAAGAGAAGATGTCATACCTCAGAAGTAGGAATAGAAACTTGTGAATTTTCAGTAGAAAGGGAACCCGGGGAATTCGAGGCTTTCCCAATCCTCCGTGCTTCCGGAAGGTCAGAGGGGCCAATTGAGATATGGTCTTCTTCAATGGATTAAGTACCTTTTCTATATGCTTTTTCTAAAGTATCAAAAGCCGAAAAAGTACCACCGACACCCATAGTTTTATCGCCTCTTTCTTCCTCTTTACCCATAGTAACATTGATACGCTTGGATTTGTCATCATTGGAACGAACAGCCGGCGGCATCATCACAAGGTCTCCATCGGTACACAACTCCTCGAGGGGAACATCTTCAATAAACAAAAGTTCAGATACGTCAATCTTCCACCTCGTAGAAACTTCTTCTTTCTTTCTCATACAAGATATCTTGGACATAAACCTTTCCACTAAGGACGGGTCAAGAGAAGAAAAGTTTAAATCCGAACATTTATCCATGTTATCTGCATAAATAAGGAGGAAAGCATCTTCAAAGGAGTTAACCATGTTTTCGTCCAAAGTGGTCTGAAGAAAGCAGGAAATTCTCCATTTAGCGTCACTGACTACACTAGAAAACCTGGCCAGCAAAGCTTTCTTCTTACCATGTTCGATCTTGAGGGAACCATTCTGTAATGGCCTAGATTTTTGTAATTTAATTTAACATTTAAATATGGTTTTAAATATTTTTTTGGAATTTAAAATAATTGATTTTAATGGTCTTCAATATTTTATTAATAAATAACTAAATAATAATATAATTTCGAAATAGTCGGAATTGGTTGAAATTGCAATATTTTATGAATTGGATAATATGGAAATATTTAATTGAGCTAGAATTGAAATATATTAACGTATTCATTTATTAAACGTTGTTAGAACGTTTAATTTATAATTTAATTATAAAACGAACTGCAGTGGCGTGGTAGTTCGTAATATTATGTTTTGAACTTAAAATGGTTGTACAAAATCCAATATAAGTCAGATTTCTTTGAAATAAGAAACTCTGAATCTATTTGATAATATTTTTCTAATAGAAGAGAAAATTCGAGTTTTCATTTTTTTTTTATGTCCAAATCAAATTTTCAAATAGGCGCTATGGAATTCGTTTATTAATTATAATGTTTATTTATATAATTTAAAGGTTTTTTAAATTTATTGAATATTGATTTGGTTTAGAATCGACCCAGGGTATTTTATTTTAAAAATGCATGAAATTCTGTTTAGATATGTCCGATTATAATATTTTATAATTATATTGAGGTATTTTAAATTTGATTTATTTTAATTTAATTTGGACCCTTAAAAGGGACTTTATTTAGACGACCTCCGTTTTCAACGAAACAAATTTTATCGAGTCTGCAATAGCTAATTATTGCTGGATTTCGAGTTTTGCATCAATTGAAGTACTGTGTGACCACAACAAAATTAAATTCAAATAAATCGACCGTTGGGAGGTGAACGAGCATCGTTTATGCAAACGGACTCGAAATTCAATGAAACAAGTTTCATTTGGATCGTAACGTCAAATTATACCAGCGACTCATTTTCATCACGAACGGAGTTTGTCTGTGTGCACGGTAATCAATAAACATTGTATAGAAATAGCGATAAGTGTGAACAAATATTATAAGTCACCTCATAAAATATCGTTAGTCTTTATCAACAAAAATCTTTAGTCGCATCAAAAATAATTAAAAGAAATCTCTCTGTTAGTCCTTGCCGTGACATTCGCAGAATCGCACATGAACATGTATGGATTGCTAATTCATCCCCCTTCTATTTGTATTGGAATTAATCGTTTCCTCCTTCCCTAAAACAAAAGCACAGTAAAGCTGAAAACATATTTTTCTTCGTCTTCCTCTTGTTCCTTTTATTCCAGTAAGACCAAAATGAACCTTTTCGTTCTATTTGTCTGAAAAACACGAAAGCAAAGCTAACCAAGGCAAGACTGTCCTCCTTTCTTTCAACACGTAAATTCTTCAACCAAGCTTTAAACCTTTGGACACGTCCTTCTCTAGTTGAAAAAAGTAGACAACAATGAGGGTTTCGATCTATTCGCTGGCAGCAGGGTTCACTCAAGATCTGGGTATCTTCTTATATAGTGAAGTTTTCGTGCGGAATGGGTAAACAATGAGTCGACAGAAGGTGGAGAGGTCGCGGTCGAACTTCAGAGCAAAGTTTGGTGGGGTCAACGTGCAGCAGTCGGCAGTGGAGTTTGGCAAACATAATGAAGGAAAGTTTGGCAGAAAAAGGACTTGTGTGAAGGCTTTGGGCGTGACTTGGTCAAGGAGGTCACTGGTGATCAGCGGTGTCGATCTCGTGATGGTAGAAATGTTTGTGGTGTTGGCGTAAGTTTTGGGGTGAGAGAGTTGGAGGTCGCGACGTAGGAAATAATGGCAGAGGAGTAGTCATGTTTGTGGCTAGCGGGGGTTAGAAACTGGAAGAGAAGAGATTAGGTAAGCTAAAGAAGTGAGTGGGAAATCGCTGGTGCTAAAGTTTGCATGGGCTGAGTATTATTGGTCAATGACAGGTTTATAGGTAAGTAAGGTAATTAAGAAAGTAGAAAATAATAATTAAATTAGTTAACTGTACTGTTTTAGAATTAAACTCAATATTGGAATGATCATATCTCGTTCATACGATCACAAAATTCAGCGAAACCAATCACATTTGAATCGCTGTGAAAAATGCTACATTGTTGTGCTGATTCGGAAAGCAGCAGAAGCAACCATAATTTTGTATAATTTTAAATGCTTGTTAGGCAAAGCATTAAAAAGAATTATTTCGAGCCCTTAAAGTAAAGGTTTGTTACAGGCTCTACGTATCCATTTCTCTCTTTATATAGATAAGGCACCCCCTTAACTTAAAGTATTTCTTTGCAATTATCTTGGCATAGATTGAGGGTCAGTTCTTGCTGAAGTGCCGGTTCTTCGACAGATTCCTTGGCATTTACCGTGCACGAACGAGTTTTCGTTAAAATTATATGAATAACGCGATCAGCTGTTAAAAATGGTTAGTTAACTTTCACACTTTTATGGAATCCTATGATGTGATTAAATTCATATAATTAAAGTTAATTGTTGATAATTGGTCTATTGGATGCTGTGGATGCCTACGGTTGATTAATTGGTTTACGTTAATGATATTATCGGCGGTCTGAATTTAAACTATATGTTGTTATAAAATGTATTATGAACTGTGATGAAGGGAAGAACAGGTTGGAGGGATCCAACCAGATTCCTCAAATATTTTGTATTTTGTTTTATTTGATACTATTTATATATGAACTGATTGAACCCCTATGATATTGAAAACCTATTTGGATGTTGACGTTGAATTTAAATTGTTGTGGTTGGAATCAATATACGATATTGATTGAAGGATTGGCGGCAAATGACCTAGAATCCACTTTTTTTAAAACATTGATTTGCCGTTAAGGCGGATTAACGAAGTTAAGTTATAAATTTTATTTAGTAACTTAAGCAGGGTTTTAATTATATTTTATACATTATAATGAAGTTTTAAAATAAAACAATGTTTTGTAAATAGTTTTTTATAAAAATATTATGAATGGTATTATGATAAGTATTCAACGTTTAAATCAGTTTTATAAGTAAGTGAACTTGTAATTAACCGAGGGGTTATTATTTTAAAATAATTATTTTTAAGTACATAATTAAGCTGTATTATTAGATTAATTTTATTAATCTAATAAGAAGGGGAAATTGAAATCGGTTAATGAATTAACTAATGGTTTAAGTTGACTAGTCAACTGTTTGATTATGAGTAATTGTTTGAAATCAATAAGGTTTCGTAAATATAATTTATCTTTTAATAAACAATGTTTAAAGTTAATAATGTGATTGGTTATTCAATTTCAAAGGTGGTTAACCAAACTGTTTTAGTCAATGAAGATGTAAGCTGTTTTACTTCAGTAAATAATGAGGTTAATTATATTTGAAGTGATTTCTTCTTAAATGAAATTACTTAAGAAAATATCGAGTAGGTAATAAGATTGATCAATATTGAAAGGGATTTATGAAGAGATCGAATAATATAAATGAGTTTATAAATGGAGAGTGAGCTATTGCAAGAAGCTTAAAATAAATATATTTTTTAAACTAGAGTTGGGATAAAGAAAGGTTTTTTTCAAAATAAAAAGGAAATTGCTTATCGGTTTAGGTAAAGGAGTGTTAAAATGGATTTTTATTATAAAATTCAAAATCTAGTTTTTATAACATAATGTAAATCATTTTGGGAAAGGTATTAATAAATGGATTTTCATAATCCAAGTTATAAATGGGATGGTATAACAAGATTTTAAGAGATATACTCAACAGACGATTTAAGTAAAATGGTTATAACCGAGACTTTTCAATGTAAAGGTGTGGTTTATGAAAACCATGTTTTTATAATAAATGAGACATAATAGATATGTTTTCGTTTTCAAGTTACAACTATTATCTACTCTAAGATAAGAATGTTGTTGATCAAGGTTTGAGAGGTAAACAAAATACCCCAACATGAACGATTTCACTATTATTGAGGAATGATATTAGTTTGTAATGAGTAAAGGACGTTAAGGTTAGTTTATTATTCCATAAGAATATTAATGCAGCATTAGCGAAATTTCGAAATAGAAATAACATTTTTTTGGTTTTAAATTAAATAATTTGACATTTTCGGCCTGTATAAGAATCAGTAATTGGTTTTATACTATTAAGTTTTGATATATATCGAGATATTCAATTTTATGGAACACTAAGGCATTGCTTAGAATGCAAGGCTATATTTTTAAATAAAGGAATTGGAAGAGTTTATGGGAATGTGACAATAAATTCAAGGAGAAATAAAAAGGAGATTGGTGAGGGCGTATATTCATAAAAATAAAGAAAATAGTTTTATGGAGATTAGTAAGTGAAATGGATTTTAAATCGATGAAATGATTTTGAAGATCGATAAGGAGTTTTAATGAATGATAAGGACCTAAGCTGCCAATGTACTTGACAATACTAATTTGAGTTGATAGTTTAAACACCGACTATCAATGAAATATTATTGGACCTTTTTGACGTGTTGTTTTCGAAGAGAACTGGATGGGAAATAGACCCAAAACCACTTTGAATCAACGTTTCGTACGAAACTAATCTACATGGATAAAGATGGAGCATTGAAGACCATGGATCTTCATAAAACGGAAGAACTACTTAAAATCTCTAGCTTATCCCTAGAGATATACTGTGGTTCTGTCATGATTGAAATCTGTGGATTGCATGGACTTCTCGCTGCTAATATATAGGGTGATTCCTAGGATGTGGTAGGACGGTTCATCCCGTTCCTCGATGACTTGTATAGAAGAATGTCTGAAATAGTATTTCCTGAAACTCGCATACGTTGATTTTTTACAAATTACCAAGTTTGGTGGCGGAGAATTCTCTTGCTTAACACTAACAGTATATTTGTGGACATTAATTAGTGATTTGACAGATCTGACGATGTGGCATTCAAAGTAAATGATGACTAGGTATTCTAAAAAGATAAACGTGACCTCAAGCCTCACAACTGGGAAAGATAGAAATCGGATAGGCAGCATGGCTAGGTTGGTCATTACCAAGTAGGGTATATTGTCACCAATCTAGAGAAAATCATTATTTGTTCTTCTTTCGCTTTTGTATCTCCTAGGAGTTACGGTGGTCGCGACAAAAAGCCGTAAGGGTGACAACATATTCGGTACACTCAAGTTAAATGAGTGGTCGGTCATGTGTGGCCGGTTTGCAAGATGTTCTTGTTAAACCCCAGTGTTAACCTCTAGAGTACACTAATTGGAAGGTGGTCCCATACCTTGCCATAGTTGGAATCCATTCTTCAATAAGCGCCTTGCATTTTTGTTTTTATAATGAATATGTAGAGCGTGAGATGCAAGCGTTCTGCTAGATGGTTATTAATTTATGGTTTGATAGACACTATTATAATGTCACTGGATTTTGATATATCAAAAAAAATTGGGTTATAGTATGGCAAAAGCCGCCTGTGTTTTTGTGTGGGCTGGTCTTACTGTTCTTCTTTTCTTTCAAAAAGTATTTTCAAAGTTAAGCAAGTTTTTTGTATTATGAATTTATCACTGAAAGTATTCCAGACCGATCCGGGTGAATTTTGCTATGCTTCAAATGTGCTCGGGTCAGACTGAGTATATTATCAGGCCAGTATCGCTTGGAGTTTAAGAAGAGAAGTTGAAATTGAGATGTATTCCTTATATTTACTGGTACTAGTTTGTTCTACGGTGTGTATTGATTGATTTGAATGTATACTCTGATGTTGTAATCATATATATATATATATATATATATAGTTCTTTTGTATAAAGTTTTTGATATATTATATTTTGTTCATTCTGTTGTGAGACTCTGATCTTCTTATTCTTCTATTCTAATATTTCTTTCTTCTCTCACCCTCTAAGTTCTTTCTATTAATGATCTGGAATTTGATATTTAGGTTTTTGGCAAGTAATACAGAGTTATGTATTATTATCGAACGAGCGTCGATTTTTCCGGGTCGTTACAGTTGGTATCAGAGCCAGGTTTAGTGATAATGTTGTGGCATAACTCAATAGAGATTGGGCTAGCAATACTCTAAATCGAGTTTGAGTATACGTATGAGAGCATGTATTCGTAATTTGATATAAAAAAAATTTTTAATTATTTTCGCAATATATTTTATAAAGAATGTAAATTTAGTTTTCTCATAATATTTTTAGTGTTGATTACTATTAGAATTCAATATAATTATGGACTTGGAATTTCCTATATTAAAAGCGTAAATAAGAACACTTAACTTGTGAACCATATAAGTTAAATCTAAACCTAGGAATTTAAAATTTGATATAAGATCAGAAACTTGTCTTGAGTTGGAAAATAGAAATAAGTGCAAGTAATGAATCCAAATAAAATGATTTGGATTGAATGGTTGAAATTGATTGTTTGTTTATGAAGCAAACTTAATTGGAGCCACTCTTGAATAAATGAATTAAAACTTACTGAAATAAATTCAAATGATGAACCTGAATGGAATACAATGAACAAATTTATGCATTAAAATAGAATGTTTAAGAAATCATTAAATGAAATTCATGTGAGTTGAATTGTATGTAATACATGTTTGGAATGGATGACTTGAATGGTTGAATTTATATGGATGTGTATGGAGCTAGTGAATTCCATATGAGTTGAGAACAGGTACAAGAGCTAATATTGCTTGAGTTATGAAGATGATTAGATCCAGTTTGATTAGAGCTAAATAATAATTGAGCAAGCTCGAGTATAATTTATCGCATAATAACGCTCGCAAAAAGGTACGCCTACGCAAAATATAAATTTTTGGCTTTGATTTGGTTTTATTAATTTGGGTTTTGAATTGGATTTTTCTGACTGTGTGGGTTGATAGATTTATTTTTGTTCCTGCAATATTGCAGAAGTCCTTCTGTACAGGGGAGACTCTACCAAATATTTTCCAAAATTTAAAGTGTTAGAAAATTTTTAGATCATTTTGGAATTTTCGGAATGATTTTTTCTATATAAATTAATGGGTTTTTTTAATTAAAACTAATTAGTTTGGTTTAAAAACTGGAAGTGGAATTTTTAGTTAGTTGGATTTTTGAAAAATATACTGGGTTTGCAGTATTTTTCTTACCTCAGTAAATTCGGGGACGAAATTCTTTTAAGGGGGAAGGAATGTAATGGCCCCGAGTTTTGTAGTTTAATTAAATATTTAAATATGGTTTTGAATATTGTTTTGGAATTTAAAATAATTGATTTTAATGGTCTTTAATATTTTATTAATAAATAATAAAATAATAATATAATTTCGAAATAGTCGGAATTGGTTGAGTTTGCAATATTTTATGAATTGGCCAATATGGAAATATTTAATTGAGCTAGAATTGAATTATGTTAACGTATTCGTTTGTTAAACGATGTTTGAACGCTTAGTTCACATTTTAATTATAAAACAAACTACAACGGCGTGGTAGTTCGTAAGATTACGTTTTGAACTTTAAACGGTTGTATAAGGTCCAATATAAGTCAGATTTATTTGAAATAAGAAACGTCCGAATCTATTAGATAAAAAATTTCTTATGGAAGAAAAAAATTATGTTTGCATGTTGTAGATTTTGTTTTATGTCTAAATCAAATTTTCAAATAGTCGTTATGGAATTCGTTTATTAATTTATTGTTTAATTATATAGTTTAAAGGGTTTTTAAATTTATTGAATATTGATTTGGTTTAGAATTCAAGCCGAGGTATTTTATTTTAAAAATACATGAAATTCTGTTCATGTATGTCTGATTATAATATTTTATTATTATATTGAGGTATTTTAAATTTGATTTATTTTAATATAATTTGGACCCTTAAAAGGGGACTATATTCAAACGGCCTCTGTTTTCAAAGAAACAAATTTTATTGAGTCCGCGATAGCTAATTATTACTAGAATCCGAGTTTCGCATCAATTGGAGTTACAGTGTGACCATAGCAAAATTAAATGCAATAAATCGACCGTTGGGAGAGGAATGAGTGCCATTTTGCAAACGAACTCGGAATTCGACGAAACAAGTTTCAATTGGATCGTAACGTCAAATTATACCATGTGACTCATTTTCGATGCAAACGGAGTTTGTATGTGAGCACGGTAATCAATAACCATTGTATATAAATAGCGATAGGTATGAATAAATATCGTTAGTCACCTCATAAAATATCGCAAGTCGTAAATCTTTAGTCACATCAAAATTAATAAAAGAAATCTCTGTATCGGTCCTTGCCGTGACATTCGCGCATGAACATGTCTGGATTGCTAATTCATCCCCTTTCTATTTATAATGGAATTAATTTTTTCCTCCTTCCCCAAAAGAAAAGCACAGTAAAACTGAAAACATATTTTCTTTATCTGCCTCTTATTCCAGTAATCCCAAAATGAACCTTTTCGTTCTTTTTGTCTGAAAAACATGAAAGCAAAGCTAACCAAAGCGAAACTGAACTCCTTTCTTTCAACAAATAAATTCATCTACCAAGCTTTAAACCTCTGGGCATGTCCGTCTCTAGTTGACCGAAAGTAGACAACAATAAGGGTTTCGATTCATTCGCTGGCAATAGGGTTCACGCGAGATCTGGGTATCTCCGTATTTGGTGAAGTTTTCGGGCGAAATGGGTTAACATTGGGGTCAGCAGAAGGAGGAGAGGTCGCGGTCGAACTCAGGAGAAAAATTTGGTAGGGTCAACATGCAACAATCGGCGTTGGAGTTTGGCAAACATAGTGAAGGAAAGTTGGATGTAACTTGGTCAAGGAGGTCACCGATGAACGACGGTGTCGAGCTCGTGATGGCGGAAATGTTTGTGGTGTTGGCGTGAGTGTTGAGGTGAGTGAGTTGGAGGTCACGGCATGGGAAATGTTGGTATTGGAGAAGTGATTGTAGCTAGCGGGGGTTAGAAACTTGGAAGAGAGGAAAATAGTTAAGGTAAAGAAGAGAGTGGGAAGCCGATGGTGCCAGAGTTTGCATGGGCTGAATGGCATTTTCGAAAGGTAAAAAGAAAAAAAAGAAAAAAACACAAAGGAGCAGCTCGGGGAAGAAGACAAAGGGTGCACGATAAAATCAGGGAACAAGATTAAAGTGGGGAGGCGCGCGGGCTATGAAAAGGTTACAGGGCTTGGGCCTTATTAGTTTATATATATATATATACATAATAATAGAAATAGGAACTGGAAAATGAAACAGCAGGTTACAAGGGAAGAAGATGGTTACGTTGAAATTGTTGATGATGTGGTAAGAAGCAGTTGTATACGAGGAATTGGGAGATGGATTATAACGGTACTTAGCAAGATAAATCGCGTGGTTAACGGTAATGTTGGTGAAGATATAATCAAGGTAGTAGTGAGTTTACCAGAGTTGAGAAAGAAAGGGATGTGAGGATGTTGATCGTGCGAGACCGCCTTACTATTGGTTAATGACAGGTTTAAAGGTAACCAAGGTAATTAAGATAAGTAATTAATAATAATTAAATTAGTTAAGTATATTGTTTTAGAATTAAATTCAATATTGGAATGATCATATCTCGTTCATACGATCGCAGAATTCAGCGAAACAATTCACGTTGGAGTCGCGGTGAAAATGCTACATTGTTGTGCTGATTCGAAAAGGAGCAGAAGCAATCGGAATTTCATATAATTTTAAATGCATATTTAACATTATACGAACAACGCGAATCGTCAACTGTTAAAAATGGTGAGTTAACTCTCACACTTTTCGGGATTCATATGATGTGATTAAATTCATATAATTAAAATTAGTTGTTGATAATTAGTTGATTAGATGCTTATGATTGATTGGATGGTTGACGTTAATTATATTATCGTCAGTTTGAATTTAAATTAAATGCTGTTATAAAATGTATTATGAATTGTGATGCAGGGAAGAACAGGTTGGAGGGATCCAATCGAATTCCTCAAATATTTTGTATTCTGTTTTATTTGATTTTATTTATATATGAACTGATTGAACCCCCGTGATATTGAAAACCTGTTTGGATGTTGACGTTGAATTTAAATTTAGCGTTTCTGTGATTGGAATCAATAAATGGTATTGATTGAGGAATTGGCACCAAATGGCCTAGAATCCACTTTTTGTTAAAATGTTGATTTGCCGTTAAGGCGAATTAAAGAAGTTAAGTTATAAAATTTATTTTGTAACTTAAGCAGGGTTTTAATTATATTTTATACATTATAATCAAGTTTTAAAATAAAACCGATATTTATAAATAGTTTTTTTATAAAAATATTATGAATGGTTTTATGATAAGAATTCGACATTTAAATCAATTTTATAAGTAAGTGAAGCTGTAATTAATCAAGGGGTTAATATTTTAAAATAATTATTTTTAAGTAAATAATTAAGCAGTATTATTGGGTTAATTTTATTAATCTAATAAGAAGGGGAAATTGAATTCGACTAACGAATTAACCAATGGTTCAAGTTGACTAAGTCAATTGTTTGATCATGAGTAATGAATAATTGTTTAAAATCAATCAGATTCCGTAAATATAATTTATCTATTAATAAACAATGTTTAAAGTTAATAATATGATTGATTATTTAATTTCAAAGATGATTAACCACACTGTTTTAGTAAATGAAGATGTAAATTGTTTTACTTTAGTAAATAATGAGGTTAATTATATTTGAAGTGATTTCTTCTTAAATGAAATTACTTAAGAAGATTCGAGTGGGTACTAAGATTGGTTAATTTTGAAAGGGATTTATGTAGACATTGAATAATATAAATGAGTTTATAAAAGGAGAGTGAGCTAATGCGATAAGCTTAAAATAAATATTTTGTTTAAACTCGAGTTGGAAAAAAAGGAAAGGATTTTTTCTTCAAAATAAAAAGCAAATTGCTTATCGGTTTGGGTAAAGGAGTGTCAAAATGGATTTTTATTATAAAATCTAAAATTTAGTTTTTATAACATATTGTAAATCGTTTTGGGAAACGCATTAATAAATGGATTTTTATAATCCAAGTTATAAATGGGATGGTATAACAAGATTTGAAGCGATATACCCAACAAACAATGTAAGTAAAACTGTATAATTAACAGATACTTTTCAACGTAAAGGTATGGTTTATAAAAACCATGTTTTTATAATAAATGAGATGTAGTATATATGTTTTAGTTGTTGATCAAGGTCTGAGAGGTAAATAAAATACCCCAACTTGAATGACTTCACTATTATTGAGGATGATATTAGTTTGTAATGAGTAAAGGACGTTAAGGTTAGTTTATTATTCCATAAGAATATTAATGCAACATTATTGCGAGATTTTGAAATAGAAATAATATTGTTTGGTTTTAATGTAAATAATTTGACATTTTTTGGCCTGCATAAGAATCAGTAATTTGTTTTATACCATTAAGTTTTGATATATATCGAGATTTCCAAATTTATGGAATACTAAGGCGTTGTTAAGAATGCAAGGAAATATTTCAAAATAAAGGAAACAAAAGAGTTTATGGGAATGTGATAATAAATTTAAGTAAGGAGAAATAAAAAGGTGATTGGTGAGGGCGTATATTCATAAGAATTAAGAAAATAGTTTTATCGAGATAAGTGAAATCGATTTTAAATCGATGAAATGATTTAAAGATCGATAAGGAGTTTTAATGAATGACAAGGACCGGAGCTGTCAATGTACTTGACCATACTAGTTTGAGTTGATAGTTTAAACATCGACTATCAATAAAATATTATTGGACCTTTTTGACATTTTGTTTTCGAAGAGAATGAGATGGGAACTAGACCCAAAACTACTTCGAATCAATGTTGCGTATGAAACTAATCTACATGGATAAAGATGAAGCAATGAAGACCATGGATCTTCATAAATCTCTAACTGATCCCTAAAGATATATTGTGGTTCTGTCGTGATTGAAATCCGTGGATTTCAAGGACTTCTCGCTACTGATCTATTGGGTGATTCCTAGGATGCGGTGAGAGGGTGCCTTCGGTTCATCCTTTTCCTAGATAACTTGTATGGACAAATGTCTGACATGGTATTTCCTGAAACTCGAATACATTTATTTTTACAAATATACCAAGTTTGGTGGCAGAGAAATACTCTTTCTTAACACTAAGAGTATATTTGTGGGCGTCATTTAGTGATTTGACGGATCTAACGATGTGGCATTTAAAGTAAATGATGGCTAGGTGTTCTAAAAAGATAGTCGTGACCTCAAGCCTCATAACCGCGAAATGACAGAAATCGGGAAGGCATCATGGGTAGGTGGGTCATTCCCAAGCAGGGTATATTGTCACCAATCTAGAAAAAATCTTTATTTGTTCTTCTTTCGCTTCTGTATCTCCCGGGAATTACGGTGGTCGCAACAATAAGCCGTAAGGGTGACAATATATTTGATACACTCAAGTTAAATGAGTGGTCGGTCATGTGTGGCCGGGTTGCAAGATGTTCTTATTGAACCCCAGTGTATACCCTCTAGAGTACACTGATAGGAAGGTGATCTGATACCTTGTCATAGTTGGAATCCATTCTCCAATAAGCACCTTGCAGTTTTTGATTCTATAATAAACATGTTGATCGTGAGATGCAAGCGTTCTGCTAGATGGTTATTTATTTGTGGTTTGATGGACACTGTTATAATATCACTGGATTTTGATATATCAAAAACGTTTTGGGTTATAGTAAGGTAAAAACTGTCTGTATTCATGTTTGGGCTAGTCTTACAAATCCTTTTCTTTCAAAAAGGAATTTCAAAGTTAAGAAAATTGTTTGTATTATGAATTATCACTGAAAGTACTCCAGACTGATCCGGGTGAATTTTTCTTTGCTTCAAATGTGCTCGGTTAGATCGAGTATATTACCAGGTTAGGTATCGCTTGGAGTTTCAGAAGAGGAGCTGAAGTCGAGACATATTCCACATATTTACTAGTACTAGTTTATTCGCGGTGTGTATTGATTGATGTGAATGTATACTCTGATGTTGTAATCATATATTTGTAGTTATTTTGTATAAAGTATTTGATATATTATATTTTGTCCATTCCGTTGTGAGACTCTGATCTTCCTATTCTTTTATTCTAATATTTCTTTCTTTCTTCTCTCGCCCTCTAACTTCTTTCTAGTAATGATCTGAAATTTGATACTTGGGTATTTGGCAAGTAATACAGAGTTATGTATTATTGTCGAAAATTCGAGCGTGTAATTTTCCGGGTCGTTACAAATTCTCTTTTCTCAGAAAGGAACTCAGATCATGGAAGGAAGAACAACGAGAATCGAGCAGGCCGATATCCTCTTTAGATCACTCCAGGCTCCTCTTCAAAGCATTATTTTCTTCAACCGGGGCCAAGTAGGATTCTTTTCCCTTGGCAATAGAACTCCTAGCTTCTGATAAAGCATGCTCCAACCATCTTTGCTCCATAGCTAGACCCTCTTTCTCAAGAACCATAGCATCTATTCCCTTCTTCAAAGTCATGTTCTCTCTTTTAAGCCTTAACAGCTTAGAACTAGGATCTGGAGTATTGTCTTGCATCACAAACCACAGATTGATAGCCTATAAAGGACATAATAGGCAGGAACAAAATACTTAAAGAGAGATAAGAAAATAGGGAAGAGGACAACAGAATACCATAAGTAGTTGCTCGACCAAGGCTTGAAAGCTTCGGGGGGAATCAAATGAGAAGTCGACACTGGGAAAAGCTGAAAAGGCAAAGTAACCCTCCAAAGGAGAGGAATTAATTGTGTCCTTTCCATAAGGAAGGATGGCGTCAACACCTGAAATCCCGAAATCCTAGAGGATAGCATTAACTTGCTCTTGAGACGAAATCAAAGAATGCTTCTCAACAATGCTAACTTTCCTAGAGGTAGAGAGATCGTTTGGCAGAGGGTCGTTCCTATCAGGTTTGAAGGCAATGTGCTTCTTTCCCATAATACCAGCTATGATCTATTAAATTTTACGCAATAAGGTGAGATCAATATCCGAAAGGGTATGAACTTTATTATTCTCCTCAAAACCCATCGGTTGTAGGATATTTTGTTTTATAATGCCACCACAAAAAGATGAAAGCAAAGTGAAAACGCTATTTTAAGCTATCAAATTTGGAGTTGTTCGTCTGAAACTGGTAACAAAGAAAATAAAAACATGAATGGCCTACCGATATGATTATTTAAATAGTTGATACTTCCTTGAGATAATTTTTTCTGGAAATGGTAAAGAAAATAAAGGAGTCAATAAGAAGGGAGTATACATACTGGAGGAGAAAGATAGCAGATCCGCTTAAAGGTTTAACTTGGAAAGTCGAAAACACCCCTTCACTAAGGGGAGGCAAGTGTTAGTACCAAAATTAACTCCGAAATAGGTTAACGGTGAAGGGGTAAACGGAGGAACACAAGAACAGAAGAATTCTCCAAAAGCAAAAGCCAAACACTAGAGATAACTCAAAAGCTATAGAATACCAACAGGGTCTATCCAGCAGAGGTTATTCGATAGGGCCTATTCGGTAGGGGGTTCTATGGCGAAAAATCATCTAAGTCAGAAGTAAGAAAGAGGGAGGCAAGAGCTCCGCTAATCTAAACCCAGAAAGACGGAAGGGTTGTCGGTATTAATCTACTTAATACCGATACATCAGGAGGCGAAGGCGTCAAGAATATCATGCTAAAAGTGTTGGAGAATGGAGATGACAACAACCTTATTTCAATATTAATTGATTATAAAATATATACTAACACTTTTGTCTAGATTATATATATACACACACACACATACATATGCAGGATATATATGCTGGAATTATATAATGAAGACTGTACAGTTTAAAGATATTAGAGATTCCGAGTTCAGAGAAATTTCAAGACTCGTGAGTATTCAAGATTTCAAGAGTTCAAGACTAATATAGTTAAAGAGTCTAGATTATGTAAGACTCTAAATAGCACTCCAGGTTCAAATTCAAATTCAAATTTTCAAATTCTGATTTCAAATTCTATCTTCAATCCACTCCATTTTATTTCCTATCTTTTCTATTTTCCTTTCTTAATGTACTTTAAATTTCAATGTTAAGTTTTATTTATAATTTTACACTTTATATTTATATATAGTTTTCAATATTTTTATACTTTATATTTATATATAGTTTTCAACCTTACAATTTTATAAATATGTTTATATAGTTTATATTTATGTTTTCCTATGATTTCCTACTTTACAATATTAATTTATAACACTATATTTTAATTCAAGAATTTCTAGAATCATATTTATATCAAAATACTTGAAAAATGCTCAAAAATTAAATTTACATTGAGCATATGTCGACATATATAAAACTCTATGTCGACATATAAATGTCATTTTTTCAATTTTGAAAAGAAGTGTCTTTTCACTAATTGTGACGGTACTGAAGCGTTGCAACCTTTCACGCGCTATAAAAATGCCTTGAATTCGAATTTTAATCATCTCTTCTTCTTCATCATCGATCTCTTTCATTATACCATTTTTCTTTTCATTTTTATGATTTCTACTCTTATACTCTGCCGAATTCAATTCTGTTTTCACCAGTCTACTTCTCTCTACACTCTCTACTCATTGCTCTCTGAATCAAGTGCTAATGAAGAGTTATAGGGTTGTTTGTAATTATTTGGATTGAGTAAAGTAATCGGTGGTATCCTTTGTAGCCTTGAAATCAAGGATGGGTAATCGGTGGTATCCCTTGTAGCCATGAAACAAGGAGGTTGTAATTAACTATTGATATAGTAATAAAACTCTGTGCAATCCATTGTTGCATGGGAATGGAAGTAGGAGCAATCCGAACCAGTATAAAATCTAGTATGTTCTTTCTTTTCTGCATTTTTATTTCTGTTTATTTTGCATCTGTGTTTGATTCTGCATCTGTGATTGTTTCTATGGTATGTGATTCTTATAATTTATCAAATATGTTTTAGATTTTGTTTGAATTCTCAAAAACACTATTCACCCCCTCTAGTGTTTGTTTTGCCTTAACGATCATTTCCTAATAATTGGTATTGAAGCAAGTTCTTTCAAAAAGTTCATAATCTGTTTTTTGAAAATTTTTAAATGGCAAATTTTGGAATTTTTGTTAACGCTAGTGTTAATTCATGAATTGTATTAATGTTTGAAGAGTCTGCATATAATGATGATCAAAAGGCATGTGATTTATTGAAATATTGCTTAATTCAGGAAAAGATGTGTTTTACGACTTTTGAAAATTCAAAAGTTGAAAAGATGGGTAAAGTGGCTTTTGGAAATTCAAATTCTGAAAAGGTTGCAGTTGGAAATTAAAATCTCGAACTGGTGTGCTATATGGTTGTTGAGAATTCAAATTCTACAAAGCAATTGGTGGAAATGAAAAGGGCAAATGGATACTGGATAGTGGCCGTTCGAGACGTATGACGGGAAATCCATAACTACTTAATAATCTTAAACATGAGACAGTGGAATGGTGAACTTCGGAGATAACTCCAAAGGATACATTATTGGAATCGATAATGTCGGTAATTCTAAAACTCCTACTATTTCTGATGTTTTATTAGTTAGGAATTTGAAACACAACTTGCTTAGTATAAGTCAATTTTGCGACAAGGGTGATAAAATAAAATTCGAAAGAATAAATGTTTTATAGAAGATAGGAATTCAAAAGTTATATTTGATGGAGACAAAAAGAAATATATATATATATATATATATATTGAGTATGAAAATCTCCAGCGATAACCTATGTCTTGTGGCCAATACAAGTGACCCCTGGATTTGGCATAAGAGATTTGGTCATATAAATTTCAAACACATTTCTAGGATCTCTAAACTAGATTAAGTTAGAGGATTATACAAAATGAAAATTAGAGTCAATAACTTATGCGACGCTTGCCAATTCGGAAAAGTAAAGAAAAGTTCATTTAAACCAAAAGAAGAAATCACTACATCAAGGCCATTAGATTTAATACATATGGATTTATTTGATCCATCTCAGGTTCAATCGATAAACCAAAATAGATATGTTTACGTAATAGTCGACGATTTTTCTAGATTTACTTGGACTTTGTTTCTTAAAATAAAAATGATGCTTTTGATCAATTTATATTTTTTTCTAAAAGAATTAAAAATTTATTATCACTAAAAATTAAAACAATACGTAGTGAACATGGCAGAGAATTCGAAAATGAAAATTTTAAAAAATATCGTAATAAAAAAGGAATAACCCGTAATTTTTCAATACCGAGAACCCCTCAACAAAACGAAGTAGTTAAGCGTAAAAATAGAACGATACAAGAATATGCAAGAACTATATTATCTAATAGTAATTTAACAAGGAATTTTTGGGCTGAGGCAGTAGCAGCAACTTGTTATATTATAAATAGAATTTCAATTAGACCTTTAACCCATTAATCTCCATATGAACTTTTCTATAATGAGAAACCAAAAGTATCATATTTTAAAATATTTGGAAGTAAATGTTTTATACTAAATACAAAAGATAATTTAGACAAGTTTGACTCGAAATCTGATAAAGGAATATTTATTGGATATTCGAAAAGAAGTAGGACATATAAAGTTTTTAATACTCGAACCAATACCATAGAAGAAACATTAAACATAACTTTCGACGAAAACTACAAAAGTATAACTCAATACAATGAAGATAATTGTGAAAATGAGATTAATGAAATATATCATGAAGATAATCAACCAAATAAAAGAATTAGATTACTTAGAGACCATCCTATAAAAAATATATTAAGAGATATTGAATCCATTGTGAGAACTCGCAATCAATTAAATAATATGAGTAATACTGCATTTATTTCAACTATTGAACCTAGAAATCCAAAGGAAGCTTCTTCTGGTGATTCATGGATACTTGCTATGCAAGAAGAACAGAGTCAATTTACTAGGAATGAAGTATGGGAGCTTGTTCCTAGACCAAAGGATAAAACTATAATTGGAACCAAATTGGTCTATAAAAATAAAATGAATGAACATGGTGAGGTAGTAAGAAATAAGGCACAACTAGTAGCATAAGGTTATACTCAAGAAGGAATAGATTACGATGAAACTTTTGCCCCCGTAGCAAGACTAGAAGCTATTAAGATTTTACTAGCTTTTGAAAACCATAATAATTTCATATTATATCAAATGGATGTCAAAAGTGCTTTTCGAAATGGATTTGTCAGGAAAGACATATATATAGAGAAACCATCTCTATTTGAAGATAAAAATTACCCAATCATGTATATAAGTTAAAGAAAGCGTTATATGGATTAAAACATGCTCCTAGGGATTGGTATGATAGATTAAGAAATTATTTGTTACAATCAAACATTGAAATAGGATAGTTAGATAATATTTCTTTTATCAAGAAGAATAACAAAGATGTACAACTAGTACAAATATATGTTGACGATATGATTTTCAGATCGACAAACGATAAGATGAATAAAGAATTTTCAGAAATTATGACTAAAGAATTTGAAATGAGCCATATGGGAGAACTATCATTCCTTTTAGGACTGCAAATTCGATAGTTAAAGAATGGAATATTTGTTAACAAAGAAAAATACGCAAGAGATCTAATAATCTAACAACAAAAAATGGAAGACCAACACCTATGGCGACTAATATAGCATTAAGCAAAGAAGATACACCTAAAGATGTAGATCAAAAATTATATAGAGGAATAATAGGATCATTATTATATATAACTGCGAGTAAAATAGATATAATGCATAGTGTATGTCTCTGTGCAAGATATCAATCGCAACCTAAGGAAAACATTTAAAAAGCCGTAAAATGTATTCTAAGATATATAAAGCATATATCAAATTTTGGATTGTTTTCCCCTAAGGATGATTCATTCAAATTAGTATCTTATTGTGACGCTGACTACACATGATGTAAATCCAATCCTAAAAGTACCAGTGGAACATTTCACTTCTTAGGACATTCACTAGTCTCGTGGTTCAGTAAAAAGCAAAATACTGTATCCTTGTCAATAACTGGAGCAAAATATATCTCTACTACTTTGGCTTTTTCACAAGTAATATATATGCCACAAACTCTAAATGATTTTGGATTATAAATAAATAAATCTCTGATATATTACGATAATACAAGTGCTATAAATATTTCAAAGAATCCAACTCATCATTCTAGAACTAAACATATCGATGTAAGACATCAATTTCTAAGAGATAATGTAAGTAAAGAGAAAATTCCACTTGAATTTATAGAAACAGATAAACAAATAGCAAATATTTACAAAGCTATTAAACGAAGCAATACTCACTAAATTTAGAAGAGAATAGGCATATGTTCATTAAGTGAGTTAGAATAATTAAATATACTATATTATATAAATAATAACATAAGAAATTAGAAAAATAAAATTTAAAACTGAAGTATGTCGACACAAAAATTTTCATATGTCGACATGTAACTGCGAATTTTTTTAATTTAATTCCCATCAAAAGTTAGTTATTTTAATTATTTAAACCTTCTACTTCGAATTTTCTTCTTCATTTTCATTTCTCTTCTCTGTAAAAACTCTAAATTAAAATATACAATGGCCTCCACTAATCTAAACACCCAAATCAACTCCGATTCGCACGCTGGACCATCAGAGGGTCCATTTCAACGATCAGTGCTCTCTCATGTCATCAAAGTTAAAGAAAAAATGGAGTGTGCTCTGCAAATGATGGCTGAGATACAAGTACTCCAGATTAGAATGAGTCAGAAGTAGAATAGGAAAGGGAAAGTAATAAGAAGCCTCTTAAAGTTTATAATGGATAACGAGGCTAATACAATTATCATTAATGATGATAATCATACCATGGAAGAGGAGGAAGAACCGGAGGAAGAACCAGAAGAAGAATCAGAAGAGGAAGAAGAAATTATGGAGGAGGAAGAACATCAAAAGACTCAACCAACAATTATGGAAGAAGATGATATGGTTGAATGTGTAGGAGAGGTCTTATATGACCAAAATGGGAATGTGATTGAAAGGAATGGAGAATTTTGTCTCCATTATCCAAATTGCCTAATACACAAATCTTCCATTGTCAAAAATAACTAGTATTTAAGGTTTTCTTCGATTTTCGTTCCTTCGCGTTCTAATGATGTATTGTATTTGTATAAATTCATGTATTTGTACAAATTTAAGTTTAAATACAATAATTGTTTATGTTTATAAGTTAAGGATTAAAATTAGTTATAACTTTATAAAAAAAAGTAATATGGATGTAAGATTAAGGGGGAGTACAAGAATTATTAAACGGAATATTTCACTTAGGGGAAGGGTTCTACTTTGAATTAGTTTCGGGTTAAGGGATAATATCATTAGTTACTTAATGTCTTATAGATTTTTATTTAGATAGTTATACGATTTAGGGGGAGTAGCTTTAGAATTTCTTTTTGATAATGCCAATGGGGGAGAAATTATAAAATTTAGAGACATAGTTGATAGGATTCTTATAGACGGGGGAGTATTAGAAGGATCATAATCAACAGGTATATAAAGGTATGATATTTTATAAACTAAGGTTGTCATCATCAAAAAGGCGGAGATTGTTGGAGAATGCAGTTTTGATGACAACAACCTTATTTCAATATTAATTGATTATAAAATACATACTAACACTTTTGTCTAGAATACACACACACACATATATATTCAAGATTTATATACAAGAATTATATATTAAAGACTGTATAGTTTAAAGATACTGGAGATTCAGAGTTCATAGAAATTTCAAGACTCATGAGTGTTCAAGATTTCAAGAGTTCAAGACTAATATAGTTATAGAGTCTAGATTATATATGACTCTAAATAGCACTCCGGGTTCAAACTCAAATTCTGATTTTCAAATTTTGTTTTCAAATTCTATCTTCAATACTCTCCATTTTATTTTCTATCTTTTCTATTTTCCTTTCTTTTCTATTTTCATTTCTTTTCTATTTTCCTTTCTTACATTACTTTTGATTTCAATGTTAAGTCTTATTAATATTTTTACACTTTATATTTATATATAGTTTTCAATATTTTTATACTTTATATTTATATACACTTTTCATCCATATAATTTTATAATTATGTTTATATAATTTATATTTATGTTTTCATATGATTTCCTACTTTACAATATTAATTTATAATAGTATATTTTAATGCAAGAATTTTCAAAATCATATTTATATCAAAACACTTGAAAAATGCTTAAAAATTAAATTTACACTGAGCATATGTTGACATGTATAAAACTCTATGTCAACATATAACTGTCATTTTTTCAATTTTGGAAGTAAGTGTCTTTTCGCTAATTGTGACAGTTTTGAAGCGTTGCAACCTTTCACAGACTATAAAAAGGGCTTGAATTCGAATTTTTAATCACTTCTTCTTCTCCGTCATCAATCTCTTTTATTACACCATTTATCTTTATTATTTTTATGATTTCTACACCTATACTCTGCCAAATTCAATTCTATTTTCCCCAATCTTCTTCTCTCTGCAATCTCTACTCATTACTCTCTGAATCAAGTGCTAGAGAAGAGTTGTAGGGCTGTTTGTAATTGTTTGGGTTGAGTAAAGTAATCAATGATATCCTTTGTAGCCGTGAAATCAAGGATAGGTAATCGATGGTATCCCTTTTAGCCGTGAAATCAATGATGGGTAATCTGTGGTATCCCTTGTAGCCGTGAAATCAAGGAGGTTGTAATTGACTATTGATATAGTAATAAAACTCTACGCAATCTAGCGTCGCGTGGGACTGGACGTAGGAGCAATCCGAACCAGTATAAAATCTGGTGTGTTCTTTCCTTTTCTGCATTTTTTTGTTTATTTTGCATCTTTGTTTGATTATGCAACTGTGATTGTTTCTGTGGTATTTGATTCCTATAGTTTATCACATATATTTTATACTTTGTTTGAATTCTCAAAAACAATATTCACCCCTCCTCCAGTGTTTGTTTTGCCTTAACGATCCATTCCGCAATTCCTAACAAAAAGTACATAGAGATTTTTCGGAACCAGCTTCCGAAACATATACTACATAAACACCCAAAGGTTACACTGATAGTTGATAGACAAATCACCGGAAGCTACCTTCCGGAAGACCAGGCTATAGCAGGAGGCTCCACCGGAAGGCAAAACAAGAACCCTAAAGGAGATACCGACAATCCACACTAATTTGCTCGGTATCAACACCGACAGGGGTATCAAACCGACAGTTATCTACATACATCACAAAGGCAAGCTCCTCAAAGTATTCATAAGAAAACCGGAAGCTTACACCCGGAAGCTACTATTAGGAGCACAAATGCCTTTCGAAAGCCATTTACATCGACAAGCTCATATCAACCTCGAAGAAGCCTCAACTAATCGGGACACTCACTCCGGAAGCTATAATCAGCACGACAAAGGCGGCAGGAAGCTAAACATTCGAGACCAAGGAGAAAAGCGCCGACAGAGGCTTCTCAAGCCCAATGGCCCAACAACAAAAGGGGCCCTGAATTCTCTATAAATAAGACTCTAGAGGTCACATTTTAGAATGATTTTTTTCTCATTCTGGTTCTTGTATTCTTTTTCTCTAGAGTAAACCCTAATTCTTAGATCGATTTGGAGATTTCTTCTGTTCTATTCATGTATTCTAAATGAAAGATCAATAAATTGTGAATTAATGTTTAGAGCATTTCTTTATGGGATTGTTATATGATTTCTCAGCTATTGTTACCGCAATGTACTGTTTTCTTCCTACATGTATATGAGCCTATATCCAAGTCTTTCCGTAAGCCAAGTGATATACTCCTCTTTCTACAAATGTAGACCATTCTGCAAGCTTAGTGTAGATATTCAACATCACTGAAGTGCAGTTCCTCTACTTTGTTAAAGCACATCCTTGGATACCAAACTTGATGATTTTAGTTATATTATTCAAGTTTTTGTTTTTGTGGAGCGTTAATCAGGGGATTAATTGATTGATTGATTTCCCAAGTTTGGAATTGTCAACGAATAGGTCAAGTGCCATTTCCTTGCATTAGTGGGTCTCCGCTAGAAGCTGGATGTAATCTAATTAACTTTAAATGACTTTTGCATTGATTACTGCCAAAAGAAGTTGCATTGGATCTTTAATGCAATTGATCATATAACTTTAAAATATTTCTAACAGGTTGAAATCTCACAATAGAGTCAGTGCATGTTGGTTATTCTTTTTTGCTTTGACTTTGAAATTCAAAGTCAACATAATGTTTTATTTAAACTTTGCACTATAGCAACACTTCTTCCAAGTTGCAGATATATAATGTTATAATAATTTTTAAGATATCCAACGCTTTGTTTATGTGAACTTTTAGTTTATGTGAAGAATGATATTATTAAGAGGTAACAGTAGAGAGGCTCAAAGCGGTTTGAGTGTGAAAAATTGTTTTAGATAAAGGAAAAAGGGTTCCATTACAATATCTGGTAATATTATGTTAAAATTATGGAAACAGGTTGCTTTTGAATGTGATACCATGTTGGAAATAAATTAAAATTGCATTAAATGAAATCATATATTGCATATGTTAGTTGCAATATATATTTCCTGATTTGCTTATTTGGTTATATTTGGTAATGTATTATTGTGATCTTATCTAGAATTTTCTTTCAATTAGAAAGAGCATATATAAAAGAAGCATCTTTTGTAATCAATCAAGCAATTGAAAAGAAAAAAAAGTAATAAAATTTCTCTTCCCCAAAAACTTCTTCATCTCTTCCTCTCAAATATTTTCTACAAACTGGTATCAAAGCTATAAAATATTTTCTACAAATTGACATCAGAGCTTCTTAAAATATTTCATTAAATTGGTATCAGAGCCTTGTTCAATTAAAATAAACAACTCTTTATTTGTTCCTTTTGTACCTCAATTAACCAAAGAAAATTATGGTAAATAGAGTGTTCAAATGAAAGTTCTTCTTGGATCTCAAGAAGTATGGGAGATTGTTGAAAGCGGGTATACCGAAGTTGAAGATAAGGAAAAATTAACACAAGAGAAAGAAAAGAAGATTGTTGATGAAGATCAAGAAGAAGACGATAGCGAGAGCAACGACGCAAAAGAGAAAAAAGAGAAGAAAAAAGGGAAAGAAATAAAGGACAAAAATGAAGAAAATGGAGATGAAGGCAAAGAGGCAGAGAAGAAAAAGAGAAGAAAAAACAAAAGGAAAAGAAAAGAAAACAAGAAGATTATGAAATTGCAGATAATGATGCAAAGGAGAAGAGAGAAGGGAAAGAAAAGAAGGATAAGCACAAAAAGGATGAACATGAAAAAGTGAAGGACGAAGAAGAAAAAAGGGAAAAAGCAAAAGAGATAAAAATGAAGAAGGCGATGTTAAGGAGAAGAAATAGAAGAATGGAGCGAAAGACAAGGACAAGAACGAAAAGAAGAGTAAAAAGGAGAAAGTAAAAAAGAACAAAGAAGAGAGATTTAAGGATAAAGAACTAAAGGACAAAGGTAAGAAGGAAAATAAAGACGACGATACTGTGGAAGAAGAAAAGAGTGAAAAAGAGGAAGTAAAAAAGAACAAAGAAGAGAGAGTTAAGGACAAAGAACCAAAGGACAAAAGTAAGAAGAAAAATAAAAATGAGAAAGAGGAAGATGCTTTGGAAGAAGAAAATAAAGTTGCAGTTAAATATCTTAATTCAATTTCAAATAACAACAAGTTTGCTTATTTATCTCATATGACTAACGACTTTATTTTTGAGTCAACAATTTTTGGAAAATTTAAGATGCTTGAAACTTGGAAAATATATGAAGAAAGTTCAAATGTGTGGATCAAAGTTTACAACAATGAAAGCGTTCGAATGTCAAAAAATTTATGTCTGGAGAATAATGGAAGATATGATAAAAGCAAAATGAAGACTCATGAATTTTCTTTGAAGATCTCAACAATGGATAAAAAAGTAAATGCAATAATCATATCATTCTTTTTCTTGCTAAAGCACGTAAGGTATAAAGGAATCAAAATCGAGATATTGCGAACAAGTGATCAGATAACTGATATTTTGACAAAGGCACGAAGCGGACAAGTCTTCCAAAGAAGTACGGTAAATTTAGGAATAAGAAGCAAGTTTAATTTAGGGGAGACATTGTTGGAAATAAATTAAAATTGCATTAAATGAAATCATATATTGCACAGGTTAATTGCAATATATATTTCCTGACTTGCTTATTTGGTTATATTTGATAATGTATTATTGTGATCTTATCTAGAATTTTCTTTCAATTAGAAAAAGCATGTATAAAAGAAACATCTTTTGTAATCAATCAAGCAATTGAAGAGAAAAAAACCAATAAAATTTGTGTTTTCCAAAAACTTCTTCATCTCTTCCTTTCAAATATTTTCTACAAACTGGTATCAAAGTTTTAAAATATTTTCTACAAATTTACATCTGAGCTTCTTAAAATATTTCATCATACCACAAGTGCAAATTAACTCAGATAGAGAATGCAATAATGGAAATTTACAGTCTAGGCTCGGGGCCCACAACTCAAAGTAGTAATGCAAATTGCTATTGGGGATTCCCAAATGAAGAATTAAGATTATACGAGTCAAAAAGGATGGCAGAGCAAAATGATTCTACTTACAAAGTCTAAAGGCTCAAATGTCAGGAAAAAACTTCGGTTTGGTCTTGGATCTGAAGATGAATGTAATTTGCAGTTAGAAGTATAAATATGGGTAGAAACATGAAACTGGTCCTTCACTAGATTATTGTTAGGTTAAGGTTATGTATTGTTTTTCGCTAATGCTGTTTACCCCAAGGAAAAAGCACCCGAAATACCCGAAACACAATCCAGCGGCTGTTTTTCAAATCAGTATTTTAATCCAATGAGCTACCGTGAATTGCGGACACCCGAACCTATTTCGTTTCGGGTACTGTAGCACTTTCCATTGTTTTTTCTTAGTTTCTGGCATCTTTTGGTTCAGTTTTGAGTTAAAAAGCATGCAACTAGTAAGCTATTTTTATTCGACCTTCATCTACATGCATAAATCTTATTCAATATTTTTTTTAACATTTTTTCCATTTGTTTGTTGAAACAGGAGGCAACATCAAATGAAACCTTCTACGAGGTTGAAAAGTGCAAAAATTTTCAAAAATTCCTTTAAACGAAGCCAGTCGGTGAAAACAAAATGGACCTCTCAAAAGTATTTTTTTTTTTTTTTTTTTTTGAAAGAGGTATTTTCTATGTCTACTATTGATGCACAATATTGTATATATTTGAGTGCTTTTCACTACTTACACGTACATATCCAATGTCGTATGTTCATATTATCCATCCCCAATGGCTACTGTTGCTCCTTTTTATATGTGTACAAGACGTGAATATTGCACTGTCAATTGTTGGATTACTGGTAATCATCATCGACTTGTCCTGCAGTCTGTCCTTAACCATTATTCCTGTTTCAGACACATAAATTTTTGTTAACATCTTCAAACCTAATTTTCCTTTTTTTTCCACCATCTTCAACCTTTCTTTGCTTGCTGAACAACTTGCAAGTATCAATGTGAAGGTATATGTATCTTACTACATATCTTAAATTACATGCAGTGTTTCTTCCAAAAAAAAGTTATAGGTAGTGCACACACATGTATACATATAGATATATATACATATACATATACTGATAAACACATTTGGTGAATTTTAAAGCATATGTAGAGTAATTTTTAGGTTGAAAAAATGAATACATTTTGGTGTACAATAACAATCAAAACTATGGAACCATGATACCATTATGCATTTTGAACATGCATAATACAACCATCTCTAGCTTAACATCAGAAAATTTTATCATATATAGTGATTATTAGAGTGTATGGTTCGTGTGATGTATTACTATTTTACGTTACAACTTACACTCAGTCAAATGGTGCACCCACTAGCGGGCTATATTTATCCAAGCCCAAGCCCATCAGTATTTGTATTTAAACCCATGTACATCACTTTGTTTTATTCATTCAAGCATAATACAATTACATTCAATATTCTTATATGGTATCAGAGCGATTATATTGCCTAACAGCAAAATCTGATCCAAACCTTCAGCGATTCAACCTGACGAGATTGATTTAATATCAATCATCATCATTAGGTGAGTGCCATCCTTGCACAGCTGATCATTGATCATCTGCACCGGTTGCAACTGCCACCTTCAGCCTCATCGTTTTTCATCACCGCTGTGCCATCCAAAATTACTGAATACAAGAATAAATTCTTGTATTCAAGTAACCTGGTTTCATAGCTTGGATCTTGGAGCAGTTCTTGACTGCATCCTTTCACTGTGCCATCCATAACTCACCAAACGCAAGAAACAAGTTCTTGCATCTATGCAATCAGGTTGCACAAGTGACCATTCTAACTGATCCCATCTGGTTTCATCACAACCCTTTCACAGATCATGACTGGACCTTCAATTCCACCACCAACTTCGACCTCACCATCATCTGTGTCAAAAATAGGTCAATCAACAATTGATCTGACTCAAGAATCTATCAAATCCATAATAAAGCCACAAAGCCAACTTATCTCAATACAACTCGATGAATCAAATTTCTTGCTCTGTAAGCTGCAAATTGAAGCTGCAGCAAAAGGATATGGGCTTGAAGAGCACCTGTATGGAACAAAGACAATCCCAGGAAAATACACACGAGATGCTGATGACAAACTTGTATCAAATCTAGAATTTGTTACTTACCAGAGACAAGATAATTTGATAAGCTCCTGGATTATGTCATCAGTTGGAGCAAATTTGCTACCACAACTGATAGGTTGCAATTCCTCACATGAAATCTGGTCAACATTGCAAAGAATCTTCACCTCTCAATCGTCTGCAAGGATCCTGCATTAGAAGAGGCAACTTCAAAGTATAAAAAAGGAGAACTTAACAATGAATGACTACTTGATGAAAGTAAAGAACTTGTGTGATCAACTGGCTTGTACCGGTCAAAAAATTCCAGAAAATGAGCAAGTTCTCTATATTGTAAGTGGTCTTGACGAGGAGTACGAGGCGGTTGTGGAATTCATAACATCAATAGAGTCAACACCCTCTCTACACAGTGTTCACTCAATGCTGTTAAGTCATGAGGGAAGACTCCAACAAAAGAAGGAAGTGAACACAGAAGTAAATTTGACTACCAGTAAATTCAAAAATCAAGAACAAGGAAATAGCTTAAGAAATCAGTCAAACACATACCAGAGAGGTGGACAACCTGGAAGAGGAAGATCTGGCAGAGGCAACAACAAAAATCGACCAAAATGTCAGATCTGTGATAAAGTTGGGCATACTGCCAACAGATGCTACTTCAGATTCAACAATAGTGTCAACACAGGTCAAAATGCTAACAACAATTGATACAACCCTGCAGCAAATATGGTTAATACTCAAAGTGATAACAAAACCTCTCAACAAATTGGAAGTGAGATTGCTAGCATGTCAAATGTTCAGGATGATGCATGGTATCCAGATTCTGGTGCCACAAATCATGTAACCAATAATCTAAGCAATCTAAATCTTGGCAACAGGGAATATAGAGGTAAACAATCTTTATCTATGGGTAATGGCAACACTGCCTACATCACACACACTGGTCACACTAGTATTAGGGGTACTAGACAAATATTCTTGAATAATCTCTTAAGGGTACCCAACATAAGAAAGAATCTTATAAGTGTGTCTCAGTGTGCTAAAGATAACAATGTCTCATATGAATTTTACCCAAATAATTGCTTGGTTAGAGACCTTCTAACCAAGAACATCATTTTGCAGGGTAATGAACAAAATGGCCTTTACAAGTTTCATGTTGACCCAAGAAATAGTTCTGATTCTAAACAAGTTTATGGATGTAATGTGACAGAACTGAAAAATGAAATCAGTAAGAAATTTGATATATGGCATTGTAAGCTAGGTCATCCTAGCATGAAGATTGTGAAACAAGTCCTACATAATAGTAATATTGCAATCAGTATTCCTGAAAATTATTTCTGTTCATACTGTCAACTAGGTAAAAGCCACAAACTTATGTTTCAGAATTCTGAAACTGTTTATAACAAACCTCTTGAACTAGTTGCAGTGGATTTATGGGGTCCTGCCCCAGTGAACACTGATTACAAATATAACTATTACATATCCTTTATTGATGCCTATTCTAGACATGTCTGGATTTATTTTATGAAATCAAAATCTAAGACTCACAGTGCAGTTATAAAATTCATCACAAATGCTGAAAATCAACTAGACAACAAAGTCAAGATGATTCAAACTGATGGAGGTAAAGAATTTTTAACCCTAAAAGAATTCTTTATCAAAAAAGGGATCAGTCATAGATTAACATGTCCCCACACTTCTAAACAAAATGGGCTTGTAGAAAGAAAGCATAGACACATAGTTGAGACTGGGCTAACACTGCTGGCACAAGCATCACTGCCACTCAAATTCTGGCCTGATGCTTTTGCTACAGCAGTGTATCTTATAAACAGACTACCAACTAAAGTTCTCAATTTTAAAAGTCCTATTGAAGTTATCAGTAATACTAAACCAAAGTATGATGATCTAAAAGTGTTTGGATGTCTATGCTTTCCTTACATAAGACCCTATAACTCACACAAGCTTGATTACAGATCAGCACCATGTACTTTTCTAGGTTATGCAACTAACTACAAAGGCTATAAGTGTCTAGACAATAATGGAAGAATTTACATATCTAGACATGTTACTTTCAATGAAAGTGTATTTCCTTTCAGCAATGAAAAGTATAGAACAACAAAGAAGGTACACAATCCAAAAGTGTCAATACCTGTCATACCTGATCTATGTGTTAAAACTATTCCTGTTTATAAGCAAAGCAGTTCACTGCCAAATCAAGCAAATATAGAGGACACAAGTCCCCAACATACACCAGTCAGAGAAGTTTCTACACAGGGGTCAACTGAATCACCTGAAAACTCCACTAAAGACTCTCACAGAAGTGTCAGTGACACTAATCAAGGGGATATCAGATCACAGGATGATGACCAGAATAAAGAAGACACTGCCACTCAAGTTCAAAACAGACATCACATGACCACAAGAGGCAAAAGTGGTATCTTCAAACCAAAAGTGTTCTACACTGAAGGATCCCTTGATGAACCATACACTTATCATCAGGCAAAGCAAAATGATAAGTGGGTGTATGCCATGCAAGAGGAATATAATGCACTCATGAATAATAACACATGGACTCTAGTACCATGTCCTAAGAACAAAAACATTATAGGATGTAAATGGACTTATAGGATTAAAAGAAATTCTGATGGCTCCATATCAAAATATAAGGCAAGGCTGGTGGCTAAAGGGTACTCACAACAGTTTGGAATAGACTTTAAAGAAACTTTTTCACCTGTTGTGAAACCCACCACCATAAGAGTCATATTAACTATTGCCTTACATAACAATTGGGCCATCAAGCAACTAGATGTAAATAATGCATTTCTGAATGGTGTTTTACAGGAAGAAGTTTATATGAATTAGCCTGAAGGATTTACAATGCAGGGAAAGGAGAACTATGTATGCAAACTCAAGAAAGCTATCTATGGTCTCAAACAGGCACCACGAGTTTGGTTTGACAAACTCAAGTCAACCCTATCAAATTTGGGTTACAATCCAACAAAGGATGACAGCTCCCTCTTTACTAAATTCTCTAATAATACTGTCACCTATATACTTATTTATGTTGATGATTTTTTAATTACAGGTAACAATAGTAAAGAGATTCAAGTGGTCACAAAACAATTAGACGAAGAATTCTCAATCAAAGATCTGGGGGAATTGTCATACTTTCTTGGAATTGAGGTTATCAGAAGTCACAATGGTGAAATACAACTGAATCAAAGAAAATATATCAAGGACATTCTCACAAGATCTAACATGGACAAAGCAAATCCACTACCAACTCCTATGGTCAGCATCATACAAATCAGCAGAGATAAAGGTGAATCCATTGACAATGAAAGACAGTACAGAAGCATAGTGGGAGCCCCACAATATGTCACTATTACAAAACCTGATATCACTTTTAGTGTAAACAAGGTCAGTCAACACATGCACAAGCCCTTAAGTGATCATTGGATAGCGGTGAAAAGGATACTAAGGTATCTCAAAGGAACTAATGATTTATGTCTAAGCATGAAGCACAACAAAAATTTAAGCCTAACAGGATATGCAGACTAAGATTGGGCCAATGATAAAGATGACAGGAAATCAACATCAGGTTACTGCATATTTCTAGGTAACTATCCTATATCGTGGTGCGCAAAAAAACAGTCAACTGTATCAAGATCCAGTACTAAAGCTGAATACAGGAGCATTGCTAGCACTACAGCTGAACTAATGTGGATTCAATCCCTATTAGGAGAACTCAAAGTCAAAATCAGTGGAAATCCTACAATCTGGTGTGATAATTTAAGTGCTATAGCTATCTCTGCAAATCCAATTCTACACTCAAGAACAAAACACATGGAATTGGACATTTATTTCGTGCGTGAACAAGTATTGAAAGGGAAAATCACAATTAATCACGTACCTTCCACTTACCAAGTAGCTGACATTCTGACGAAGCCCCTATCAAGCCAAACTTCATAAAGCATAGGGAAAGCTTACACATCTGCAAATCCGTGCTCAAATCTGACACCAGCAACAACGAGGAAGAATCCAAAGCTTGTACAAGGCGCAAAGATCACCAAGGCTTTGAAGCTCAGCAAAACCAAGAAAGAAGAGGCAACGTCAGCTCAACAACTTCAAATCAGACTGAAATTGATAAAATCAGACTGATTCTTCAGCGCAAAAGCTCAAACACTTCATCAGAGAAGAAAGTTGAAGCTGATCCCTCAACAAAACTGAAGAATCATATGAATTTCTGAGGAAATCGCCAATTCGAGCTGCCATTTTTTTCGTTTTGAGCAAACCCTAGCTTGTGAGTTGGGTTTGAGGGGGCGTATTAGAGTGTATGGTTCGTGTGATGTATTACTATTTTACGTTACAACTTACACTCAGTCAAATGGTGCGACGCACCCACTAGCGGGCTGTATTTATCCAAGCCCAAGCCCATCAGTATTTGTATTTAAACCCATGTACATCACTTTGTTTTATTCATTCAAGCATAATACAATTACATTCAATATTCTTATAGTGGTCACTGTAAATTTACAAAGGGGACAATAGTGGCACAAATTGTTTGAAAATTACTTCATACACTTCGACTTGTATCTACTGATGAAGTTGTAGAAGTGGAAAGAACTGATTTGTTGGATATTATATAGGTGAAACTGTGTGTAAAACGCTTTATAAGGTTCTTTAATCAACCATTGTTTGATATCATATCAATCAATCATTTTATACACTGCTTATAAAATTATTTGGTTGTTATACAATCACGAAACATGCTTTTGCAGACTGAAATAGCATGATATGGTGTTCTATTCATAGATGAAGTATACTGGCTGATGCTACTATTTGATATTGGTATGTATTTTGGTCGTGAAGCTTTGGAAGAAATTATGCCAGTAGTGGATACAAGGGTATGTAGTGATAATACTTGCTGGGTACACCAACGAGTGGGCTGGTTGAAGGTGTTGATGCAAACATACATTAACTGAATGATTAGTTTGTACTGGTAAAAGTTAACACTGCCTGAATGATTAGCAGGCATGATCAGCCACATGGTAGCAGGCTTTGTTTTTGTTTGTGTTTCAGGGGTGTGGCGAGTAGGGCATAGGCATGGGCATGCAAATTTGGAAAGATACTGGACAAAAGCACCTCCATGAATTGTTAGTGGTTGTTATAATCACCTGTTAATGTCTATAATAGACTCGTAAGGTAGGCTTTTCCCAGGAGCTACACATTTCAAGTAAGTGAGACAAATAAGTAGAATTGGTTACATTATTTTAAGAACACACCATGAACCAAATTTTCTCCAGCTTCTTTGCTAAGTAAAACTATTTAAGACGATGGCGACTTGATTATGCAGGCCCTGCTATTTCTTTAAACTATGGTCAACAAGAATGGAGTATTTATGCTGGACACACTTGCAAAGGTGTATTTCTTTACATTTCTGCTATTTCTACTTTCTAAACATTTGCGAAGGATCTATTTCCTAAATTGACTGATAATTCTGTCCAAACTGAGTTGCACAACTTGTTTGCAAACTGATTTTATGCATGCAAAGGATCTATTTCCTAAATTGACTGATAATTATGTCCAAACTGGGTTGTGCAACTCAGTTGCGCAACTCATTTGCAAACTGATTTTACGCAACTCAGTTTGCAAACTAGTTTTATGCAACTCAGTTTTGCACTATGTTGCGCAACTTTGTTTGTCGAACTGAGTTTGCAAGTCAGTTTGCAACTTAATTTGCAGCTCGGTTTGAATTTGGATGTTGAACTAGTGCATAATTTCTTTAAGTATTGATGTCTCGACTTTAACTAATAAGTTCAAATCATTGTGATATTGAATGCATGTAGGTACTTCTGGAAGAAAAGAGAAGATTGGAGGGTAGTTGTAGTGGCAATGATGAAGATCTTGAATTTCAGATGAAGGATTCGTTGTATGGCCTGAGTTTCGCATTTGGCATTTGTAGAATTTTGTTTATGTATTGAATTTAGCAACTTAATTATGAATTGAATTTAGCAACTTAATTGCGATTTTATGTCTGTTGTTAGCTAATATTCTATGTGGTTACTTGATTATGAATGCTGTTTGTTGATATTTATTGAGTTATACTTTTAAAATTGAGAATAATATTAGTTTTGGATTTATATTAAATATCTTCCATATTATAATCATGTTTGTTATTACTTGTCATTTTAGCAACATTAATTGACTATTAATGTTATTAGTTGTTCATAAGAAAATATGCGTACGCTTATAAGTGCTGCGAAAGAAAATCTACTAACGCTTATGAGCGTTGCGAAAGTAAATCTATCAATGTTTAAACATTGCGAAGGAAGAAATACCAACACTTATAAGCATTGCGAAGGAAGAAATACCAACACTTATAAGCATTGCGAAGGAAAATCCACCAAGGCTTATAAGTGTTGCAAAGGAAAATCTGCCAACGCTTATAAGCGTTGGAAGAGAAAATCTAGCGACGCTTATATGTGTTGGAAATAAATTGCCACTCCCTCATAGCAACACTAATAAGTGTTGCTGAAATTATTTACGACATTTACACTCGTTGGGAATCACCTACTTTGGTGTAGTGTTTGGTTTGATCGGGTGGGAAATAATTGTTGATGCTCCATTGCTTGTGCTTTCAAATAAGGCAGATATTATTTCTTCATTATCTTGAACCATGATAGGTCAAGAATGGTATAAGATGTAGGAGTATGATCAGGAACAATTCAAGAAGACAATTCTTGAAAGAATAAGGCGTGGCAATTCCAGCAGACTGCAGCTTATTCAGTATTCGATGAGAGATCCAAGAAGAAAGCAAAAACAGCAGTGGAGGATGACGCAAGGACTAAAATCGCTGACGTTATAGCCACAGATAATGCTTGGTAAGACAATGTTAGCTTTGCAGCCGCTACAACTCCACCCTTGGTCAAAATGATGGTGAGATCAGAGATAATGCAGCCAGCAAGGGAAAGGTGATGACTGACTGATCTTTGCTAGGTAAAAGCCATGACTTGAGGTTTGATAGTGTTTTCTGCCACGTGCTGATAGGGTAGTGAGACTTGTCTAAGTATAGTCCCCTATTTGGTAATCTGGCCTGAGTATGATCCATACTCATTTGGAAAGGGAATCGAGTTTGATTTGCTAGGTAAAAGCCATACCTGAGGGTCGAGTATAAACATATCCGAGTAGCATTTGAGTTAACTTGGCAAGAGAGTTAGGTCTTCCAGGCATCGACCATACCTGGGAACTTAGTGTCGAGCATCAACCATGCTCGGGATGCGATCTTTCAAGGAGATTGAGTATAAGCCATACTCGAGATTTAGTAATGTTTACTTGTCAAGTCCTGACAAGGTTTGGTTCAAGTATTATCAATACTCGTATTTAAAGTGAGCGAGGTTTGTCCCATCTTGACAAGTAAAGTATTAGTGTCGGTATTAACCATACCTTAGAGTCGAGCATAAGCCATGCTCGGTTTGGGAGAAAGTTAGGCTCGACACATCCTGACGAGTAAGCCATATGTTTAGGTATTAGACATACCTTAGGGACAAGCATAAACCATGCTCTATTTTGGGTTGAGGGTTTTGTCATGTCCAGGCAAAGTACTTAGGTTCGTCAAACATAATCCATGTTCGAGAAATAAAGTTTATTGCTGCTAAAAACTATTACAAAAACCGAAACAAATCCCAATGGGTTTATAGTCGAATGCAGAGCATGCCTTGAGATTAAATCCAAACCCCGTACGTGTGTATTTCAACATAACCACATTATTTAAAAATAATATGAATACATTTCTTACATCCTAAGAAATGGGGTGTATCCGCAATGATCTAAACAAGATCAATTGAAGATGATGTCGCGGTTGTTAGGCTCGGGGTTCTTCTCCTTTCAAGAAGAATAGGGACCGTACTGAGGAGTTTGGGAAGGTAGTTGTGGCGGTGTGGATGTTGTAGATTTTTTGACGTACTCGGGTAGCTCTTCACGTCTAACCCTTTCTTCCATGAGATCATGCAAGTATCTGCTGTCATCGGTGCCATAACCTGCCATGTCATGGAACATGCAGTGCTTTCCTGCGCGTTCTCTTTGGGTCGGCTTCCTTCTAGGAGGCTTTGGAAAAGGAAGAGATCCTCACACATTGAGATATATTTCCAACAATGAGGAATTGAGCTTGGTGTAGTTATCATACTTGGGCTCTCTCCAGACTGGCACTTTTCTATCATTCTTTTCTTAGATCTCCCCTTACCATTGTTTTGGACAATGGTGGACGGTCCTCCATCACTTGTATCAAGTACCTCAAGTTTTCCATCTCGATATCGGCATCTTCTTGTTGGAGGAATCGGTCCGCTTAAGAGTAGAAATCTCTACTGTCTTCGGGAAGTTCTCTTTGAAGTGAGATTTTGAAGCATGTTCGATCCAAAACTCCAGCCACGACAGCCATAAGCACTAACGATCGTTCTGGTTAATCGACCGATGCTACATCCGTGTTGATTCTCTCTAAGAGGGAGCATAGGGTCTCAATGGACCTCTGCCTAATGGATGTGAGGAACATGACGCTCATCGTTCGAGAAATGTGAACTCTGAAATGTTCAATAAAGCGAGTGACCAACATATTCCAGTTATTGATCGATTCAGTTGTTAGATGACGGAATCACATGGCGGCAACATCAGTTAGGAAAAGAGGGACGCACTTTGCTACGACATTGACCGATGTTGATAATACTTCCATATGGCGCATGTATCGCATGAGATGTATGGTCGGGTCGGTCCTGTCATTATAGTGCTCCAAGATCAGAAGCTTGAAGTCAAGAGGTTTTGGGAATTCCTAATTTCCCATGTGAATGGACTGCGATGGACGTTACCCACATCCTGCTGAGAAGTAGTGCCTTTAGTGAATTACTTAATGATGCTAGCGTTCTGATTTCCATCCCCAAGAAGTAGTTGCCAAGAATCCAATTCAGCACCATGGACATTGGTGAGAATCTCGTTACGGTGTGGAAGCATGTTATGAGTTCTTGGGGCCAGTTCGATGCGGTACACGAGTGATAGGTGGAGGTGGTCCCCAGTCTCTGGTGTTGGTTCGGGATTGACTATGACCCATCAGTCGGCATGTGAGTTGGGCCGAACCATGTCCATATTGGTAGGATTGGACCACTTTTGGGTGAGCGTTATCAGCTCGGGTTCGGCATTGCCCCTACCTAGTGTGATATTATAGTGATTTACAGTGGTTTTTCCCTCCATTCTGTTAGGAACTGTATGGTAGAGTGGTATTGAAGGGACGGAGGGTTGTTGCCCCCAACCCTGCTTGGATTGTCATGTTAGAAAGGCTAAGTGGTTAACACATAAGTCTGGTTTGCAGTAAGTTATCGGATCAAGCCATAGGTTGCAACAAATGAGACTCCGGTCGATCCGAAGGTTGCATCGGTCGATCAGACCTAGGATTCGGTCGATTAGGTAGTGAAGTTGAACCGGGTGGAGGTAGAGCGATAGACCAATCTGGGGCATGGATTTCATTAGCTTGAAGGTTACTTGTTGCCCCAGCTTCGCTTGATGTAGGAACTAAGAAGAGATGTTGGGTTGCTCGGCCTTCCTTCCATCCGAGAAAAGAAGTTGTCGATCATTTCCTGTTGTTTTTCGAGGAGTCGATCCTGGTGTGCCATCTGAGCATTTTGTTTGGCTAGAACTCCAACCATCCGTCCCTAGTCTAGTATCGGGACGGTTCTTCATGAGATGAAGCCTCCAGGCTAGCATCCGTTATTGCTGCGTCTGCTGCACCAACGACTTGAGCATGGGAAGATGTTGTCCTCCTTCCTCTTTACCATTATATCTTCAGCGAGCAGCTATCAAATCCTCGAGCTCTGGGATTGTCGAGGGAGGTCGAAGGTTAAAAGTCCCTCCTTCTGGCGCGCCAAAGGTTGACGTCAAAAGTTGGCCTAGTGACGGTCAAACCTCAAAGTGTATAAACCACACACAATCACAATCACAGAATGCAAGAAAGTAAATAAAGACAGGGAGCGCAAACACAACTTTTATAGTGGTTCGGCTTCAATGAAACCTACATCCACTTCATAATATTTGTTTATATTATCAATTACATGTTACAGTTGTTTTAATTGAAAGAAAGTATAGAAAGACGTGGTTTATACACAAAATACTTATGTTATATTTGAGGTGTACGGCAGGCTATTTCTGGAGTACCTCATGAGCTTTTGTGTAGACAATCCAAGATGCTTTCCATTTTTGGAAATGATGTATTTATAGGCGAGAGACCGAGCCGATTGGACTGCTACATTGCCGTCATACGGTCCGGGCTCAGCTACGTGTTGCTTGATCCAGAAAAGTAATTGTAGGAGAAGAGACCCGGTCTCCTGCTGAAGGACGGTTCTCCTCGAGAATTGTGGCATACGTGCTGGTGTATGAAAAGTAGCGCTGGTCAAAAGCTAATTGACTCTGTAGCCTTGGGAATCTGACTTCGTCTTTTAGCATATACTTCGGCCTGATATTTTGCATCCGATATTCCACACGTGATCCGATCTTTCAGGGGTGACTCGATTGATCAGATGAATTGAGTTCGGAAGTTCATGCCAAATAAGAGGGAGGATAATTTGACTGCTGAGAGATTGGTTCGGGTCGAACCATAGTCGACTGATCCACAATGAGATCTGTATCCAAGAATGAGTCTCTATCTTGAGTTATAACGGTTTTTTCCAAAGCTGATTAATGGTTTTTAAATCAGTAAGTACGCCAAGCAACATACACGTCATCTCATAAACACCACCCACCTACTTTCCTCCAGTACAACAACCGTCGTCTTCCTCATTGAAAATGAAAGCAAAATTGAAATCTTTCCCAGTATGAATCAACAAGCATCTTAAACATATGAATTGAAGAGGAAGAAGTGATTGCAGTAACACCCTCAAAGGTACCCCCACCAAAGATCCATCTGAGAATGAAGTTGTCAACTGGCGTGGACGCTCGGTCAACAAGCTTATGATGTAAAGTAACAGATTCATCCTGACCTTGTTCACGAACACCACGATCTTCGCCATGACAATATTTTGAATCTCCAACTTAAATCTCCATTTAATCCTCTGATTTGGACCCATCATCAGCATCCACTGGCTTTTCATTGTTTTGAGCTTCATGGGCTTCAACTGCTTCAGAGTTATTTCTTTCACTATCCATCTGATCAATGCAGTCACCATTTATTTCATTTCCACCTGATATATCCATTCGATCTAGACCTATCAAAATATGACCCTACCCATTCACCCAATCCATTTTACCATAATTACAACCATGTTGGGTCAACCCATTTATAATTTTTTATTAAATGGGTCATAAAAGGGTTGATCCATTTTTAAAAGGGTTGCAAATGGGTAACACACTTACCTATTTAACTCTGCCTACATACAGAGTAACTATTTTTTCGTTAAAAGTACAGTACTTTCTTCATACTGCCATGGAACCGGATGAGACTGATAAATTCCCATCTAAATTACGGACAGTGTGAAACACTCAGACATTTTGGTCTATGACCAAACACTATAGTTCTCCAAGAGGACTACCAGTTGTACTTAGAAAATAACAGGCTAAATTCTCATATTTGAACTCTGCCTACATACAAAGTTGCTATTTTTTTGTAAAAACTGCAGTAATTTCTTTATACCGCCCCAGAACTGGATGAGACTTCGAGCGATAGAATCCCACCTAAATTACAGACATTGTGAAACACTCGGACGTTTTTCCTATGACCGAACACTGTAGTAATCTAAGGGGATTGCCAGTTGTACTTAGAAAATAACAGGCTAAATTCACATATTTGAACTCTGCCTACATACAGAGTCGCTATTTGTTTCTTGTAAAAACTACAGTAATTTCTTCATACTTCCCTCAGTTGTACTTAGAAAATAACAGGCTAAATTCATATACTTGAACTCTGCCTACATATAGAGTCGCTATTTGTTTTTGTAAAAACTACAGTAATTTCTTCATACTTCCCTGGAATCAGATGAGACTTCGACCGATAGATTCTCATCTAAATTAGGATAGTGTGAAACACTCAGACGTTTTGCTCTGGGACCGAACACTGTAGTTCTCCATGGGGACTGCCAGAGTTACTTAGAAAATAACAAGCTAAATTCCCATATTTAAACTAAGCCTACATACAGAGTCACTATTTTTTTGGTAAAAACTGCAGTAATTTCTTTATACTTCCCCAAAACTGGATGAGATTTCGACCGATAGATTCTGACCTAAATTATGTACAATGTGAAACACTCGGACGTTTTTCCCTAAGACCGAGCATTGTAGTTCTCCAAGGGGACTGCCAGTTGTACTTAGAAATTAACAGGCTATATTCCTATATTTGAACTCTGCCTACATATAGAGTCGCTATTTTTTTTGGAAAAACTACCATAATTTCTTCATACTGTCTTTGAACCAGACGAGAGTACGACTAATAGATTCCCACCTAAATTACAAATAGTATGGAACGCTAAGATATTTCATCATATGAACGAACATTATAGCTCTCCAAGGTAGTTAACGTATATACTTAGAAAATAACAGACTAATTCTCATAATTGTATATAAAAATAGCATACTATACATTTAGATGGGTCAAATGGGTAACCCACTTAGTAGGTGGGTTGGGTTAGATAAATTTTGTATTGAGTGGGTCAAAATAAATAGGTTGTAAATGGGTTGGATCAAATTTTGGTTAACCCTCATACGACCGTAAATGACCCATTTGACACCTCTAATTCGATCTACAGCACCAGAGGTTTGCACATCTGTGTTAGCCACAACTATACCTTTATTTACTTCATTAGCCTGTATATCAAACGGATATTTATTTGATGTATCACTAATCTTGTAAAGTTCTGGACTTATTAAACCTCTATGAATTTTCTTGCCTATTAAAAGATGATCTTGTACTTAATTCTACTGATACTTGAGATTGAAGTTGTTGCAAAAAAATTAATATACACTTGAAAGTTGTGGCATAATATAATATCACACATAGAGCGTTGGGCTAGAAAGTTCACTCCGGTTAAAAATAAATGTGAACTTTATCATTAATAGGATTCAAACATATGATCTTATTTGGATATAATGTCCATTTTTGGAAAGTTTGTAGTTTGACTAAAAATGTGTTTGCATGTTCCAGTTATTAATAATGAAGATTAATATTTCGTCTCTAGACATTTTGTCTTTAATTTATACTTAAGACCATTTTAAGACAAATAATACTGTCTTTGAAAACAAGTCTCTAAATAAATAGAGACAGCAAACATTTGTGTTTAAAATACTAAAGACCTCACTAGCGGTCCCAAGACTATCTCCTGGTTAGGAACTTGTTAAAGACAATTTTATCAGTCCCTTGTATAACAATGGATACCAAATTTAGCATTCCAAATCAGTTGCTAGTGTAGTTGTTTTATAAAGCCATTGAAGACATCAAATGCAACATTACTTCAATTTCACTAGTATCTAATGAGAAAACAAGACATGATACATAACTCAACATAGAAATAGATAATTGACAAATTTTAGATGCATCTAGAGAAAGAAACAACAGATTGCCATTTGCTAGAAAATATTACCTAATATTAAAATTACACATGAAATAACAGAAAAGAAAACATGTTTTAGTTGTACACATCAAGAAGCCATGGACCAGTCATGAATAAAATAAAAGTTACAGAAAATAGCGAATAGAAGTGTAAAAGCAAGGACAAACAAAATTGTTAGAAATAATGAATCTTTCATTGTTTATTCTAGCCTTTAAGGATAATTAGCACATTTAGTTATAATTTATCTTGGTTTTATGTCGTTCTTTATTTTTCACATTTAGGTTTGTGTATTGCCTTTATAACTTCCGTTGGATAATAAACGATGTAATTTTTTGAGCTTTCATTTCTATTTATATAGTTTTTCAATAATTGGTATCAGGGCTATAAGGCTAACCCTTAGTAGAGTCGATCTTGGTGTTTCATTTTTCCGGCGGCGGTAACCACTATTTAAGGCTATCGTCCGTCAGATCAGTTGCCATCAAAATGTTTGTTTTTCAGTTTCAGTCACAGTAAACGTATCATTGAATCAAAGAATATCAATAATTTGGTTTTTATTGGTTTTATTGATGTTGTCAAAGATGATTGATGTAAAGCATGGATCAGCTATGTATGCCCGTGAAGTGTTTGATTGAGTTATATTTGACAATAGTGTGTTTCTATGTCAGAATCTAAAAGAGTTGTGTGTGTTCGAGGTTTGATGTAGTTATTTGTCTTTGAGGGTCGAGAGCCACCACCTTGCATCTCGCCGTCTGTGTTGGTTGCACATGTTGTCCGAAATGACGGAGATGAATGGAGTGGCTTGAAGTGCTGCTTTGAAGGCTGTAGGTTGGAGTTGGTGATTTGCAATAATGAAGGGGATTACATGCAACCGGAATGGGTTGGATATGAAGATGGTTAAGTGGTGGTGGTTTTTTATTTAGATGGTGGAGAAGACAGTGATGAAGGCTGATAGTGATTCAGATTAGGTGTTTCAAGTAGTGTACAATTTTTTGGGGTTTTAAAGTGTGTTGATGTTATGATGGTTGAGCTTGGGTGATTGACGATCTTCAGTTGAATGAACTTGTTGTGGTCGAAGTTGTGATTGGAATAGAAAGTAAGGTGTGATGTTTTATCTGATTTGGGTATGCCGGAGGGTGCCGTAGAAAATGGTGAATTGAAGGGAGTGAATGCTTGGTTATTACGTGATTTGGTAATGGGGAATGTGATGGAGTGAGGCCGAACAGGGAACAAAATTATTTAGGGATGCACAACAATGTAAAATATTCACAATTGGTGATTTTGATTTAGGCGAACGGTGACTTCCTGATTTGGAAGGTGTGGTATTTTTTCAAAGTTGATGGTGGAGCGCTCGACTTTTTCGGGTATTGTTTGCTTGCCATGGGTAAAGTGGTGAAGATGGTTTTTGTAAATTGGGCTGCTATTTGAAGTGAAAGGTGATTGCTTGTTGGATGTTTGTAGCGGTTCGATGTTGATCAACGAATGATGAAGCTGAAAGGAATTTGGGTTGAGGAGAGTACAAAAATAAAGTGACAAGACTTTTGCCCAGTGACGATCGGTTTTTTTTACCAGTTCGAAGTGTTGATTTGAGGAGGGCGCTTGCTGGCTTCAAATTGGGTTCGGGTAGAAGTTCAATAAATTCTAAAGGGCAAAGCGCTTGTACTGGCGGTAAAAATGAGCATTGTGAGTTGATGGCAGTTCGTAGTGGTTCAAGAGCGATCAGGTCAGTTTGTGGCGATTTGTATTTGGCGGCCGATTTTTGGAGGAAATGATACTGTAGTTAGAATGAATTCATGTTGCAAGTTGGGATGGTTAACAATTAGGAAGTGGGAGGAAGTGAGTGGCGGTGATGGAGGCTTGCAGTAGTTTCAGGGTGACTAGGTGGAGATTGGTTCAGATTTTGAATGAGGAAGGTGATGTGTTTGAGGAAGTTAGTGTCAAATTATTGGTGGTAGAGAATAAGTGATGGCAGGGAGTTGAAAGTTAAATGAGGCAGTGATATGGTTGCGAATTGCGATGATGGATATGGTCGGTGATGGTTGAAACTGGAGAAGTGTATGACAGAGGTAAAGGCCCCGGGTAGATGCTATGGGATCACTGATTTAAGTATGAGTAGAGATTATAAGAAGGTGGAGTTTATCAGAGGTATTTTGGAGTTTTGGTATGATGAGAGGAGACGGTGCATTGATACAGTAATGGTAGTTTGTGTTTCCAGAGGAGAGGTTTTGAAAAAGGAAAAGTTGTTATTATTGAAGTGAAGTGGTTCTGTGATGGTAGTGTTGATATGAAGTAGAAGACAACGATGAGTAGCACGTCGCTTATAGGGTTTGACATTTTTGAAGCGCTGGAGAACTGTTTGATGATATGCCTAAGAGACGATGGACATGCATACATGCGAAGTAGTTGAGTGAAAAAACTTGGTTTTTTGTCATCCAACAAGTAATAAGGAAGAAGAGCTGCGGTTCTCACTTGTTGGGGGATGACATATACAAGAGAAGACCCGAATGAAGAAGTCAATGGATCCTTATGAGGAAACCAAAAGTATTTGTTGATGGTTAAAGTACCAATCAACGTAAAACAGTTGAACATGCCCAACCAGATAGGGTTGATGGTCGTGATCGAATTCGTCTGTGCAAGACGATAAAGAAATTGAGAAGCACAGTTCATTGTTTTGTAAACTGTATGTTAGCACATCTAGCTTAAGGGAAGATACTAGAAATAATGACTTTCGTTGTTTGTCCTAGTTATCAGGGATAATTAGCATATTTAGCTGTAGTTTGTCTTGGTTTTATGCTGTTCTTTATTTCCATGTTTAGATTTGTGTATTATCTTTATAACTTCCATTGGATAATAAACAGTGTAATTTTTGGAGTTTTCATTTCTATTTCTATAATCCTCAACAAAAATTCCCAATATATAATGCTTAGTAATGTGATCAGGCTAATTCTTCTGTGCCCAACCTCACTGTCCTCATGTGTGCCCACCAATCAAATCTCTTCATTTCCTTATTTTGCATTTAGGTCCTCGGACAATTAAATGGTTTAACTGCAAAAAGCGGAAATCATGGGGCTGTGATTGGTTGGAGACACCGGGCACATAAAGTTTCGGTACAAAACAATTGGTGCGGTAATGTGATATACTGAGAAGCTGGAAAGTAGGAGACACCCACACATCATCTTCATCTGGAGATCAAAATTATGTAAGAAGATTAAATGATTTTAAACTATAGTGCATGCTCATTAAATTCACACAAACAAAAGATACAAAAATGAAGGAAACAGAGAATGATTAATTGCTGACAAATTAAGCCCCCTCTTCTATAGTGATGGGACCATAAATTCGTCAACTGATTCAGAGGTAAAAGTTGTTTCTTTGCTATCTTTTTCCTTAACTTTCCTAATGAATTCCAGTGTGCTTTCTATTGTTTCCAAAAATTTCTTGAGATCTGCGAAAGAAGGCAAAATGCAGAAGATTAGCTCTTAATGTAATATCATAAACTTTTTACAATTCAGTAACTCACATGTGCTTGTTTATATTATGCATAGATCTCCATGCAGAAAAAACATGTGCAATTCGGTCATTTGTTAACAAGAAAGTTGATAATATTAAAGTAAAAATATTTAACCAACTACATTGTAAATGCTTCACAATGCTACCACATAGCAGTTTTTTAGTCGCTACCAAGCGGCACTGAATCACCAATAGATCTAAGTAGTCATAAGATAACATCATGTATGTTAATCACTTATTACCGTCGTGCTTTAGGAAGAGTTCATTATATTGGTTTAGCTCATTACAAGATAAACCTTGCAGATGAGGTTTTCAAGCATAAGGGAAGCCATATTACTAAAATATGAGTTCTGGAAAAGTATAACTAATTATGTAGTAGCATTGTTATCCGCACAAGATAAATTATTATAGTACAACCTTTTTACACAATTTCAGTTTTTGAGGAACATAAAGAACCAACAACATGTCAATCCAAAAATAGCTTATTTGTATAGGGTCATAAATTAGTACTTTGATTTCAACTTTATTTATGATACTTGCAACTAATGAACAAAATTTCAACTTTCTGAAGTGCAATGGAGTTCAATTGAATAATAGATTGTATATCTAATAACAAATAGATATTACTGAAAACAGAAACTAATGTATGAAATTACATTTATTCTAAAATATTTTTCAAAACAAAATATTAATTCCCTGAATTTGAATTAAAAAAAATAAAGTTTTTCCAAAATGTTCATTTGACACAATAACATCAATGCATACAATCTCACACACAGCACATTCTTTTTTTATCACAAGCTCACATATATCAATAAAAACAATCGATTCCTTTCTCTCTTTTGTACAGAAAAAATGTTCAAATTCTAGCCTTCATTACCAAAGGGGCAGAGCTGAACAGAACCCATGTCATAAGAATGGTGTAAGCTGTAAAAGCAAAATATTAAAAGATTCACATAGTAATGGAGCAAAAATCATGAAGCACAGTCCTAATATTGAGCCTTTGCCTCTCAACCAAAACACGCCTGAGTGGAACATCAAGCAATTCATCCATAACCCTGGTCAAAACTCCCATCCCACCAATGTTTCTATCATAGCAATCGGAAGCTCTCCCTTCTCTGTAACACAGTTTTACCCAATCTACCAAATCAATTACGCCCACCTGACAGTAAATGATGTCGCCGGCGCTTCTTCCGGTAATAAGCTCCATTGGTATGACCCAAAATGCGTATAAGTCCGATAAATGAAGGGGGAGTTTGGCCGATTCTGCAATTTCCAATGCTATGTAGCCAAGCGCTCCTAGGTTCTGAAGCAGCTCTGATATGCCACTTGTACAGGAGAAGGTAGTGGAGCCCGTGGTCAGTTAGGCAGGCTGATTGGATTGAGCCTGTGAGGATTTTGTTTGTCGGCTTTAGGTTGCAGGAAGGTAGGAATATTTGTTGGTGAAGATGGTGCAGGCATTAGGTGATTTCGAGTCTTCGACTGATATCGTTAGCCTTTGTTTGACCGATAGGGGATGTTCCGTTTGTTTAGATTCATGAAGATAAAAAGTCTAAATTTCTCCGTCCACATAATAAAAAAAAATCAACCTTTATTGCTTTCTTGAGCCCCAGTAATAGCATCTCTAAGGAACTATATTTGGATCTCTAAGAAAGTACATTCTCCAACAAGTTTATCTGGTGAACGTACAGCTAATTTAATGGGTTGCTCAAACGCTTGAAGATCAGGAAAAAGAGGTGAAGAAGATGATGCAAAAACAGAGAAAGTTTTCCTATTGTTTTGATCAGTAAATTCATGTTCTACTATCTCAGTTAATGGCTCTTCTTTACCAAGCAACGATCCAGAAGTAGAACTTAGCAATAAACCACTGGAAAAGCTGTCAGATGTTGGCTTACAGTCAACTTTGGTAGATATTAACTCATCAGGGGAGACAGCTTCCGAATTGAGCATCTTTATTATTAGTAGTTGTGTCTTTGAATTTGTAGCTATTCAGTAAAGTCAAAAATCAAATCGCCATCGACCTAACAAATGCAAAATTTATAAAAATTACTGATGCTAATAATCAGTACTTACAGCTAAATCAACATAACCAGTGCAAAACAACATAGAACTAGCAGCATATCATAATCAGCGCAAAACAGTTGAGTAGGACAATGAATTATATCCTGAAGCTGGTACTATAATTCGAGCTTAAGTTATGTTCATAACGTTGTTGTGTACAAAGTATACATATTACTTTTTGAAGATTAAATAATTGAAACTAATCAAGAAAAAATTCAGCTTCAAGACTTCAGTTATTTTTGATAAATGAATTTAGTTGTCGAACTAAACCACTATAAAATAGTTCTATGAGTTCATATAGGCAAAATATATCATTACTTATCTCTATGCCTCTTTGGCTTCCTATTAAAGAAAATTGATGCGAAACAGTGAATATGTTGCAAAAGTAAGTTAAAACCTGTCTTTAGAAATATCTGCAGCAAAAGGCAATGTAAAAAGCATCACACTTCGACAACTCAGAAAAGAAAAACCAGTATACAGAAAAACGTCTTATAACCCCTGTTCGTATAAATCAAACGTCAAATATTTAGAGAAACCAAAACAATAAACTGGAAATCAAATCAAATCAACTAACCTGAATCAAATCAAATGAAATCGGCTTATATTTTACCAGAAAATAAAATATTTAGAGAAATACAAAAGTGGAAACGCTTGGGCTTGTGCAGCTACATTGTTTACCAGTTTCGGAGCTAAAAACATCAAAAAAGGTGTTTGAACGTAGAACTCTCATGTGTTTCAAAATTATTTATTTAGTGTAGTGAAATATGGAATAACATAATACAACTTGCCTATGAATACTCACTTCTGCTTTTGTACCCAACAGTTGAAGGCTTGAACGTCAATATTGAGTCATATGCATAATTTTAAGACAGTTCCTTTCAATCATTTGTCGAACAACATATTTTTAATGGTGTTATATTTAAATATACGTATGCAATAAAGACTTAATAATTACAAAACATAGAATCGTCAAATTTATTAACTTATTTACAATTGTGATCTTCTAAGTGTGTGTAATATTTCTACTACTAGAGTGCACGACATACATGTAATAAACTTAAGTTATCAGAATCCTCATGTTGGTATATGTGATTTTCTGCACAATATATCAGTAACATAGGAAACAAAATGAATAAACAGGGGAAAATAAATAAATGACAGATCAATTAAGTTATGTAAGCAGGTAGAGATTGCAAATATGATAGTAACATAGGTTAATTAACTTATGTAAATGTTTGCAGGGTGTTCTCGTCATGTAAACTACCTCAAAAAGGTCACACTATGTGGGAGAACTCTCGTAATAGGAAAGTAAACTACTTATTTATGCATAAAATTTAACTGGGTATTAACAGCCAGTTTAGATGTTCGTTCCTCGTAAATTAATGGCATGATATCTGAGATTCAAACCATAAATTAAAATGTATTTCAAGCATCTATTCTATTACTTATACTGGAAAACCACAGCCTTAACTTAACACCACATGTCGCATTCAAAATGTTAAAAACATTAAAAAGCAAATGAGAATAAGCATGAAGCGGTTTATCCTTCTCCAATCCCTTTCCAAAAACCAAAATCGTACCCGACAAATTTTATGATTTCAAGATTTCTACCCAAATCGATCGGATCGTTCCCAAACACGTAATTTTCATCCACAAAACCAACGACCATCGTGATTCCATACCCGGCGATTTTCGATATTCCCCATGTGTGATTTTACTGATGTACCCTGACATCTTCTGGGTCTTACACATTTCAAGCTTGGTAAGTTCTGTTACTTTATTTCTAATCTTAAGTTCCCAAATAATTTGGTTTTACATTCACACGTCTAATTTTATTTATTTTGTTCCTCAACTGCGTGTGACAGATCTACACTTTGATGGTTCAATGGCTTCACCAAATGTACACTCTTCAATTTATTCTCTCAAGTGAGTTCTTATCAGTTTTTGGTTTACATTCCCAGTTCTGTACTTCGACGTTTTGTTGATGCTTACAGCTCTTTTGTTTGATGACTATGTATACAGTTTATAACTACGAGTTATCTGAAATTTAATTCCCATGGATGATTGTAACACCAGTAGATGATCTCTACTTAAATTACATTACGTGAATTTTCAAACAATTAGCGTTTCGCAAGTCGACATAACAAGTTCACAATTGGAGGGGGAAAAAAAAAAAAAAACAGTCGACAAGAAATGATTTTAGACAAGGCTGAATGGATATATTGTCTACTACCGGCCTATTATGATGAAAAAATTGAAACGCTTTGTTATCTAACCATGATACACTTAACATAGTTTCCTGTTATTTGTTTTTGATGTATGTGACTGAAAATATGTCTTTTTCAGCATGCAAATAGATAAACAGTATACCCACTCATTGGATATGATCATATGACCTACGTACATGAAGTCAAGAGGAAGGAATTCTGAAACAAGATCGTAGACAAACCGAACAAAAAACACAGTACGCCCACCTGGTCCACAGATTTTTCATATCACTATCTGAAAACATAAACACACACAAACCAAAAAAAAGTGAGACAAAAGTCAGTGCATTATGCCTTTCTCTACTTTTTTTTTTTTTTTACGGAAATCAAATAGGATGGTATTGTGCACTACACAGCTGACAGTTCTGAACTCCTGGTAAGGTAATTAATTGTTGCCACTTTCCCTCTGTACTTATTTGCACTTAGTTTTGTCCAATTGAATTTTTGTTAGCCACTGTTTTTAATGTGAATATCGTACCAATGGGTTTTACTCCGTTATTATTTCCTTTAAATACTTAAAATTTATTATTTGTTGTTTGTCCGACTTCATCCTTAGTTTTGTTCTACTAATTTTTATTACACCCTGTTTTTAGATTCAGTTTCATTAAAACGGCCTTTTTAAATCATTATTATTTTCAACCATTTTTAATAGGGTTTCTTTGACAATGTCCAGCATCCTGTCTTATTATATATTCCTTTTGCTTCACTAGGAGGTGACGGTTATTTGTTACTACATCTAATATCCAATCTCCTAAAAAATTCAAATGGTTTAAATTCATGAAATCCTAACTAAAGGAATCAACCCTGATGTTACTTCCAAAACCGTGTTCCCATTTCCTTCAATTTTATCAAAATGTTCTCAGTTAAGTCCATCTCTTTTCTAACTGCTACTTTTTTTAATGTAAGATGCATGATGCTTTTGATGGTGGATTCATCAACATTGTTACTCGCTTGCAACATACAGTGAAATTGGAGTCACATGGTTTACGTTCCTTGAATTTCTGGATTTAACTGATGCATAATTCTAAATTTTATTGGGTTATGTTCATTGCTTGTCATTTTGAATCAGAAATTTTCATCAAACCTAACATTAGTTTCCATAATGAATTTCGTGCTATGACATTGTGAATGTATGCAAGTTTATATAAATATTTATTATTGACAGTTATGAAATTATACTATTATTATTTTGCTTCATGTTGCGAGATGGAAATACACCCTATATAGATATGGAATAAATATTTCAATTACCTAAATATATGGTTTGCAAATAATTTAGTTATCTTCTTTCATGCATTAACAAATAAACCCAAATGATTCAAATTGGCAGCGTGTCTGGTTAGCAAATAAGCCCAAATGATTCAAATTGGCAGCGTGTCTGGTTAGCAAATAAACCCAAATGATTCAAATTGGCAGCGTGTCTGGTTAGCAAATAAACCCAAATGATTCAAATTGGCAGCGTGTCTGGTTATGAAGAGTAAATCAGACATGGTAAAGGAGTAGGTAATGTTGACAACACTATGTCTGTTTATCAACCATGAAAATGAATGCTAAAATTGTAGATTGTGGGTCTAACCACTTAAGTGATAACTCTTCTACGTGATTTTAATTTATTATTCACTTCATAAAAAATGATTTTTTTTTTATAGTGCTAAGTATTAATATTTTAAACTACTTTACATATACTATTTAGTGGCTAACTGTCATTATATAACTTTTATTTTTACAGCTGATGTGCGTTTTTTACACGTCATCTACTTGTATTCTCCTCATTGTATACAACGTTAACCTTGAACTTAGCATCTAACATTTTTATCCGTGACTATTTGAAATCGTAACTTAGTTTTCCCTTCTGTTTACTACACCTAAGCGATTTTCAATTTATAGTTATTGGTTAACAAGAACTAAATTCATTTATACGTATTGGCAGAGCCGGCTCGGAGGGTAGGCTGAGTAGGCGGCTGCCTACGGCAACCCCTCCGGCGGAGCAACCACCGGACTGGTGGTGGCAGTGATCAGCAGCCCAAAAAAAATTATATCAAATAAAAGCTGCTACACTCTCTTCACAAAGAACATTGTAGGTGGGTTAGTTGGTGCTTCATCTTATTTAACACAAGGTTTAGAGTTCAAATCTTGAAAGCTACAATTTTTGCCTACGGCAACCCGAATTTTTTTAAATTCTGGAGTCGGCTCTGTGTATTGGCGCTTAGCCGCTTACATGTATTTGAAGTCAGAATTTCTTTACCTTTAAGCCATGTCAGTGTGCTAATGGTCATTTGTCACACCCTTTACATTTTCACTGTCTGTTCTTATTTTCTTCCAATTGGTAATAGTCAATTAATAACCTATTAGTACCCACTCTGCAATTAAATGATGTGTGGTTGTAACTGAATTAAGCACATACAACTAGATTTAGGGATACAAGAATTAAGCTATCTGTAGACAAATAATGCTCTGCTATTGTTATTGTTGTCAACACGTATGTTTCTAAGATTATCGTTGTTTTTTATATTTACAATGGATAACATTTCATAATTTGTACATTTTCAATGCTTATATTTCGTTTTTGACACAATATGCGCTACCCTCATTGGGTACATAATTTGGAATTTGCTTTAACTCATAATAATTTTTTCTTATGCAATTAATCCTATGATTTGTTAACGTGCTATATTATTCCACTGTTTTCTGCGTCTTCTTATGTTGCCAGTAGAACTACACACATAAAAAAACATTGTGGTTCAATGACTTATGATGCACATGTTGTGTACAATTTACGAAGTGCTATATATATTAAATATGATTTCTCACATTAATTTATGTTCCATTTTTTCTAAATCTACAGATTTTGTGTGTGTGTGTATAGACACACACACACACACGCATATGTGTGTTAGTATGTGCACGTGTGCGCGGATGCTTGAACCCTTGCATGAAAAATGTTTAAAAGCATGAAATTTTATGTACTCTTCGTGTTGTTTGTGTGGTTGGAAAACAATTCTTTCTTTCATTATGTATGATCAAGAGTGTTTGACAAAATTGTCGAACAAATAACAGTTGAACATTTAGTTGGAAAGTAATGTTTATTTAGTACGAAATATCTAAAGGATGTTAGTATAAGTGGATTAAAGTAACGATTATCTATTACTCCAATAGGAAAGCAAAAAACCAATATTTTGCTTTGTTGACACGTGCCCTCTCAAAAACCGTGCTATTGGCCTTTTTGAATTTCGAATAGAACAAAGACGGTTCGTTTTTACCACATTTTTTTCCTAGATTTGTCATTCACTCCTCTGTCCAATTCAATTCGTTTCTATCGCTTTTTGTAACCAATCTTTATGGTTAGAAATCTAACGACGCCCTTCACAATAAGTCATCCATTATCGACTTCAACTGAAACCTAGATCTTCTATGAAGACGGTAGTAGTAATGATTGACGGAGATGCCTCCTTCTACATGGGCGCTTTCATACCTTCTTATACTAAAAATTCCCCTCTTCGTAAGAAAACTAGGTTACAAAAGAAATCCCTTTATTTCAGCAAATTTGCTAGATCGACCGACTGCAGAATCGGTGAAATGATGAGGGAGTAATCTGGACTGTTAAATGGTATAGCACCCTCCTGATATCCACCCTCCACGTGCATTAAATCTATTTTCCTTCTACTATCCACCTGCCACGTGCAATTCGGATATTCTGACAGCTTCATTCCCGGTTGCTGCAGCAAGTTCCTTATTTCAGTAATCTAGCAAATCGGAGGTGGCTCCTTCTCTATGGGCGATTTCATTTCCCATCTTCGTTAGAAACAGCGTTCCAAAAGAAATCGGCTTATTTCAGTACTCCAACAAATCGGCTGCCTTTCTACTGTAGCAACTTCCTCTACTCCCCTAATCTCCGGTGCAAATTTGTAGTTTTTTCCCATCTACCGCCTATATATGGTCGTCAGTCTACATTCCTCTATCCTCTCAACCTCGCAGTTCTTATTTTATTCAAGTCTGTCGGTTCTCCTTGCAGTTATCAATATTTGAGGTATTACTATTTCTGATCTCCATTGTTGGTAATTTATGTTTTATTTCAGGAATCTTATTATCTGTTCAAGTTTAATTTAATGTTCAATGTTATTTTTAGGCTTTACGCTCACGCTCTAATAACCTACTAGGCATATATAACCTAATTGTGCACAAGACTGTTGATTTTTTGGTCGGTAGATACCCATTCTTAAATTTTGAATGTTTGTAATGTATTGTTCCTTATTAGCGGACAGTTTTTACCACTTTATGTTCCAAGAGATTTCATATGATCAGGTTATACATTTCTTGCTATGTCATATGATAAATTGCTTCCCATATCAACCAATAAATTGCTTCAAAATATGCGTATTTCTTTTGATTACTATAAGCTTGAAAATGTAAGGCTATATGAGTATTTATTAATCACCATTCCAAGTTGTAAATTATTATCATTTTTGGACAAAAAATTGAATCTATTTCATCCAATTATTATCATGAGGTACATGTGTTTTATTAAACCATCATTCCCCCCCCCCCCCCCCCCAAAAAAAAAAAAAAAAAAAAAAAAAAAGGTATATGTGTATTATTAAAACATCATTCCCAAAAAAAAAAAAAAAGAGATACGTTTAAGCATTAAAACAGGTTACACAATATTTTGTGTATTGAAAAGGGGTTTTAGCCTCAAAGACAAAATGAACAAAGAATTATTTCATAAGGACAAGGGGGCAAAATTTTATTCATAAGGACAAATTTTAATATAAAGAGAGGAATTCAGGGGTCCACTATAATTCCTACCTTTATACTAAAATTTGTCCTTATAGACAAAATTTTAACCCCCTGTCCTTATGGAACAATTTATTGTTCATTTTGTCCTTTAAGGTATTTTTCTGCATTGAAAATATCTATTACACATCATTCGAGTAGTTGTTATCTCTAATTTTGTTCCTCTTCTTTTGTTTAACTGCCTTCTCCAATATCATTCACAACCATGCAGATCCCATTTTGAACAAATCCACGATATTCAGGATAACCATCGCCACACCATCATTAAATCATGTTGCGGTTGGTTCTCAGATTCATTTCTTTCTTCCGGTATGTTAAATTTAGTTTCTAACTGATTAATTTTTTTATACTGCTAAAATTTTGAACCATTTGATTTAATATGGAAAAAAGTTGGCTTTTTATTCCCAATTTATTTGATATTAACCACGTTGCATGCATTTATATATTTTAGCTTCAACTGTCTTGCAATGATCTTGCATTTGCATTGTGGTTCCACTCAATCCTACACGATTTTGTGCATGTAAATTGTTTTGTTGTATTAACTCATTCATGTCAATTAGTGTAGTGAATAAGATGGACTTATCTAGTTTGAAAAACAACATCTCCATCGGATTTCCTAATCCTGAATGGATATTAGGATATCATTATAACCAGGAGAAGCACCACTTTTGATATAGGTAATTTACCTTTTTGCTGCTTAAATATTTTACTTTCGTAACTCTTAAGTTCTATACAAATGTGTTTTCTATAATGTAGCATGAAGTTGAATATCAACAAAAGTACAATGTTTGATGTACATATTTTGCATCTCCAATTCTTAAAATTGGAATAGAAGCGACGAATGTGCATCATGTTAATCATCAGATCAACAATTTTTGTTGAAAGAGTACTTCTTGTAAATGGACATTTTTGAATTTTAGTGGATTCATGGTTATGAAACGGCAGGCAAGGGCCATTTCTTATGTCTGCCTGTACACGATAATTGTAACAATTAGGTTATAGCCCTCCCAAGCCTTACCATATAACCAAGTCGGCAAACATACTATTTGAACTATTACAACAACGTAAGCCATATAATTTCAATTGCTAATACATTTCTTTCTTCCGGTATGTTAAATTTAATTTCTAACTGATTAATTTTTTTGCACTGCTAAAGTTTTGAACTATTTGATTTAATATGGAAAAAAGTTGGCTTTTTATTCCCATTTGATTTGATATTAACCATGTTGCATGCATTTATATATTTTAGCTTCAACTGTCTTGCAACGATCTTGCATTTGCATTGTGGTTCCACTCAATCCTACACGATTTTGTGCATGTAAATTGTTTTGTTGTATTAACTCATTCATGTTGATTAGTGTAGTGAATAAGATGGACTTATTTAGTTTGAAAAACAACATTTCCATCGGATTTCCTAATCCTGAATGGATATTATGATATCATTATAACCAGGAGAAGCACCACTTTTGATATAGGTAGTTTACCTTTTTGCTGCTTAAATATTCAACTTTCGTAACTCTTAAGTTCTATACAAATATATTTTCTATAATGTAGCATGAAGTTGAATATCAACAAAAGTACTATGTTTGATGTACATATTTTGCCTCTCCAATTCCTAAAATTGGAATAGAAGCGACGATGTGCACCATGTTAATCATCAAATCAATAATTTTTGTTGAAAGAGTACTTCATGTAAATGTACATTTTTGAATTTGAGTGGATTCATGGTTATGAAACGGTAGGCAAGGTCCATTTCTTATGTCTGCCTGTACACAATAATTGTAACAATTAGGTAATACCATATAACCAAGTCGGCAAACATACTATTTGAACTATTACAACAACGTAAGCCATATAATTTCAATTGCTAATTCAAACTTTTTTTTTTTTTTTACATTGTAGAAGTAACAGAATCATTAGATTAGGTATACCATGAAAAATATGGCAGCACCTGAACTTTCAAAAATATCTTCTTTAAATTAGTGATTGTATGGACTGAAAATATTACATCATGTATCAACATATAAAAGATATGCCAAATAATAGTTTTTGTTAATTGTACAAAGATAATGATATACACTGTGCGGGTTATAAATGTAGAGATGACTGAATTTGAATCATTTTCAAAATTCCAACGACTTTAAGTCATAATTAAATATGAGTCAATGGGTTAATGGTTCATGTTCGTTTACAAAACTAAACTCTAGGTGTCTCCTGAACAGACTCTTTAACAAAATATTATTTCTTTCCGATATTCTTTGAGTTATATATGGCTCAACATTGTTACTAAATTTTGATATTTCATGTACTGCATGATATCTCTATGTTTTTTATGAGCCAGATACTCCAAATGAAAGTTTGATTCACGAGCATTGTGGATTTAGTTTTGAGTGGGTTAATATGAAGTTTGGTTTTGTTATTTTCCCATTTCCAGGCATAACGATATCGGTCTTAGTCCATTGAACATTATTAGCATAATATCTTTTTTTTTTTTTTCTGTTATTTTTTCTATGAGTGTTGTTTCTCATTTTGTTTAGCGTCTCAAGCATCATCTACGATAATCTACCAGAATGTTTTAATACCCTTCTAAATTACTTTACGGCAACGTATGATTTCTATTTTCTATTTGTGAGCGTAACTTTCAATGTTCAAATGTAGGGTAAATTTGATGTGTACTCCACTGGTTTCAACCATGTCTTCAGTTACTTTCATGATTCAAATCATGTTTCACAAAATAATGCACTGCTATTTTCCTAGAACATATGCTGAAAATCTTTGATTACTATTCTACCCACAGCATATTTCCATCATTATAATCATCTCTAATGCATTGAAGTTGTCATCATTACAGATACCATATCAGCGAGTTCAAAATTTTGATGTTTTTTCTTACTATTGTTTCATAATTTAATATTTAAATCAAATGAAATCCTTTATCCAGCAGGTCTGATTAATTTAGTGTCTCACTGGTGCTTACCAATTCCTGCTATATTGAAGCTGTTTGAACCCTGGCCTCCGTTGGAGTTCAAGCGATCTATAGAGAAGGGAAGGCCACTACCATATACAGGATTCACACAATTTGTGAGTCACTTTGCTGAACCGAGTGATCCAGAATTCGCTCCTATTTTAAAGTGGGAAACACCGATGGAAAGAAAAGCTCGAATTCATAAAACTAAACTTGACAATGGGGCCTCCAAAGCAGCTGAAGAGCTGGAGAAATGTGATCCATATAAAGATCCAAACACAGCTGGAGACCCTTACAAGACACTTTTTGTTGCCAGACTTAATTATGAGACAACTGAAAATAAGATCAGAAGGGAGTTTGAAGCTTACGGGCCACTCAAAAGGGTAAGTGCAACTTAATTCATGTTGTAAGATTGACTGTATCTCCTGGCTGGGTAAGAATATCTCATCTAGGTAATTTGGTATGATAAACAAGTCAAACAAATAAACATGCTATAAACTTAAATTCAAATTTTGTGAATCTAAACCTGAATAGTTCTTCTCTGTCTATAAATTTATGTTTTCTACTACGCTAGCAGTGTATGTATATGACTAGCCGTCAACATCTATGTGGTCAACAGAGATTTACAATGATGTACGTTTATTTATTTGTGTATATCATGTTTCAGTTTTTTTTACTAGCATTATAATATATGCACATCAATATGGAAACATAGATTGTTTAACTCAAAATGTGCTTACTGATGTTAAGTCATTGCATGTCTAACTCGATGGATAAAGTTTTAGCTAATGGTCACTCTAATATAAAGATAATGAGGAATAACAAACTTATTACCCTGATTTGAATTACATCTATTAAAGGGGATACTTCCATCCTATCAACCAATTTTGTACATCTACAATTTTTCAAGCAAAAGAATACGTATTTGACTTTGGTTTTAGTTGAAAATTGTTTTCACTGCTTATGCATATATTTATCATTAGATTTTAATAATACTAATTTTAATTTTATCCCATCATGTTTCTACTGTGCTCGCACAATTTTTTCCATACTGAGCAAACATGACTTCACCTCCCATTCACTTACGGTTAGTCTATTTATAGTTGTTTTAATGCCGACTTATTATTGTTATAAATTTATAGTGCATTCATACAAACCTTTTTGATCCGTACACATCTCAGGTTAACAACCAACAACAGAGAAAAGATTGGTAGGAAACGAGTGGAACATGCCAGATTCAGAGATGAGAAGTCTGACAATGACGATTCCATTAACATCAAACATTGTAATACAACCGCTACTGTTTACAGAAACTAAATAAAAACGAGGATAAGACGTACATGTACCTTTACGCACACATAATGTAGTTACGAACATGTACACATTATATTTCTGAATTTATGTATATTTGTTATTGTGCTACCAAGATTGCCTACTGGTTACAGAAACTAAATAAAAAAACGGTATGATGCAGCGAGGGATTTCAGTAACAATGCACTGCAGTTAATAAATGATGCATTTGCCCAGTTATTGCCACAATTATTGTGTTTAATAGCTAGAACATTTACACTTACGGACTGTATATCGATTGATCGATTGTGCAATAATGCTAGATATATATTATAAGTTGCACGGGTATGCCAATAGGATGGGTATCATATTGAAACCTTCAGCATATTAAAGAAGGATCCTAATTTCTAGGGTGTTCAAATGTTTTGGTCATGTATAATTAGTTGAGATAAGGCTGCAAATATTGTGGATTGTTATATAAAAAAACAAAATAAGATCGAGAGATGTAGTTTATGGAAATCATTGTGAGATGATAATGCATTTCTATTTCCAAGTGAAGAAAATTAGCTATGATAATAATAGATAGTGTTAGCAATTAAAATGCATTAAATTCATATAATATAATTTCCAACTTAATAAAAAAATAAATACATATCTTTTATTGCTTTAAAATATACATAACATAAACTATAATTTAAAAAAACATGGGTGGATAGTTTTGAATGTAGATTTCTTCATATTCATATTGTATTTGTGTTTTTGAATATTGAATATTGAATATTTACTCGCTTTTAATTGCATAGATTATCTTTTCTAGATTTCCATCAATAATCTTATCATCATGTCAATTCTCCGCATTTGGTGAGAATGCCTTTAGAATACATTAAGTTGAGAGGGGAGTGGATTTCATCAAGTGGAAATTAGGGAGGCATCCTTACTTTAAAATTTAATTGAAAGCGGCTCCCTGTGCAACTTTATATGTAAATCGGGTCCATATATTGCTGTAGCATCATACTTCTGTGTTTTTTTGCGTCGTGGTATAAAAAAAATTATAAGATTGTAAATATTCGTAGAAACATTCTGTAAAAAAAAAAAAAAAAAATGAAATATCAACAATTATTCACACAGTGCAATGCATATATTAAAAGAATGAAGAATAGTTGCAACAACGTCTGTAATAATTATATATAATTGCAGACATATCTGTAACTTTTTTATAGTATAGTGTACATGTGCAAAAGTTGTAGATCTCTGCAAATTTTGCAAATTGTTGCATCTTTTTCAGCAATTTAGTAAAGATGAAAAATATTTCATTTGTATGCAATTTTAATAATTTTTCTGCAATACTTCGATGTTTAAACAAGTGTAGGCTTTGAATTTAAAATTTTAAAGCAAATTAGCAAAAAATTGCATAAAAACCTGCAGGTTTTTGAAATAATTGTTGCGATATCTTTAATTTTACGAAAATTTGCTGAAATTCGCTATTACGTGAATATTTTTGTTTTTTTTTTAAATCATTTTTTTCATTTTTCATGCATGAATTGGAGGATGATTACGTGTTGAATTAAATCTCGAAGTTCGACAAATTTTTACATTTTTGGGTGATTTTCGAAAAACAGGGACCTAATTTGTAAAAAAAATAGACATGGAGTTCTTTTTTTTTTTTGTATTTTGAAATTTAAATTGGACCTGATCCACTGTCCTAAAAGTTTACTGCAAGCTAGATTAAATAAAAAGTTCAGTCATTGAAAGTCCTTAGATAATACAAACATACGAAGAGGGGTAGGCCGCGAAGCTAGAAAATAAGCACCAGGCTTGAGAGGGCGTTTGGAGTCAACCTAAGGTAAAATGCATATACATATTATTGAAATTAATTTCTTTTCATGCATTTTCGTGTATGATGTTTAGTACTGTATATTTTTGGAAACAGACTGTCTTTTAATTATGCAAACTTAGATGTTAACTTAGTTATGTTTGTTGCAAGATAGCTTAACTTAAAGCATATGACATTATAATGAATGCCTCTTTTCTGAAACGATTCTGACCTTCATTCTCAAAAAGTGTTATATATCACTTTAAAAAATGGTTGGCTTGCCAAAAAAAAGTATATACAAAGCGTTCACCAGGCATATGCACAAACCATTACATGCTGCCTATTCACTCAACCGAAAAAAGAAAAATCTAATAAGAAATCAAAAGGCCTGAAAACAACCCACTTTACATCTTCAACTACTTAAGGAGCGCAACAATGATCAAACTAGAAATGGGGACTACAGTCTGTCATCCCCATTCCAATTTTAGATTTGAGTACAAGAAAGTGCAAAAAGGCGACAACAGACTAAGAATATAGATAAATGGAAAACTATGGACACTACAACAAGCGATATCCACCTTTAACTTCTCTACAACAAGCAAAACCATCAACAGCTTCAGCTAGCTTCTCACATAACCCAATCCCAAAATGGATATGAATACTGCTCAACAAAGTCATAATCGAGCACAAGAATGAAGCTCCGAACTTCCCAAATAATCACTTGAATTATGGTTAATTTTGAGAATAAAATGATGAAGAATGCTTTTAAAATAAATAAAAAAACAAATGATAATATTTGATGTAATGGATCTTATATTGTTATGATTATTCTTTATAAATCAAAGCATTTCATGTGCATATCCTTGCCATGCGTGCATTTGGTTTTCAATATACTGTCCTGTCCACAGGATACATCCAAGGATACTGAAGGGTAATTCCACCACGAATAAGATTCGTATAACTGTTCTAAACGTAATTCCAAATTTTATTATATTAGCAAAAGAATAGTGAACATAATATGGTAATAATGGATTTAAAACAGTAGTAGGCATATTTAAAAAATGAGTTTGCTTAATTTTATAGAATTTGATTAATCGATGGAGGTCATTTTCATAACCTTCATGCTTGCAAATCAAACTTAACCGAAATTAAATGTTGAAGATCCTACATCATTGATAGACATAAAGGACAACCTTCTATTCTGGATGACATTATTAAATTGGTAAGAAGATAGTTTCAAGAAGTTTTAAAAGTCCAAACATCTATGTTTCTAAATTTGCAGTAGAATCTTTTTTCATACTTTTTATACCTCAGTTTTCAATTATTTTCTTTATAAACTATTCACTTAGATCCTACACTATTGCATGCAATATATCTAACTATGCAATGCAATATATCCATTTTCAAATCAAATATATCCTTCAATAAAATCTTTAAGATGGATTGTTATATGTTTTTGTCAAACATTTTCATTTTTTACATCTAGACATCAACCATTTCCAAAAGAAATGGTACTAACAAACCTGCTATGAATCATGAACTCTTTTAAGCATTTTGAAAATAAAATTCAAGTGAAATTTAACATGATGCATTTATAATTTATGATGATTATGACAAAGCCTATGGCATACTCATATCATTGTCGTTTTTTAATCTTTTGCACAAAAGGATGTGATATTCTTTTAATATCTATAGATTGTATTTAATCTGCGAACTACTATATTATTTTTTGCTTTGATAAATACAAAATAAGCAAATAGGAACTATAATCATTAGTCTAAACCATCAAATTAACATCTTTACCATAAATAAGGCAAAATTATTCCAACACAATATGTTAAAATCGAGATTACTCACTGGATTGAGATAACCAAAAGAATAAAAATATAAATTTTAACCACATTTGCATACCTTAACAACACTCACCTGCCCGTTGCGTAGCACTGGTCTCGCACTAGTCATAATTAAATACCGAAACCGTTAAAAATAAATATTTAACGGCGCTAATTACAAAACCTACATGCTTGAAGGCACTAATTATGTGTAATAGTCACAGAAAGCACATAATTCTAGTACTACTATTTATAAGATTTTCAAGAGGTATGTCACATTTGAATAACCAATTTTACCAATGCTTTAAAGTCTATAAGCCCATTTTTGAAAGATAGTGCTAGATTCTTATTATTTAAAAAAAAATAGTCAAAATACATTGGTAAATGATAATTAGAGTCTACAATATTCTAATCAGGTATGGAAATTTATTCATATTAGCTTATTTTAAGAGGAAAAAAAACTTGGAAACTTATTTAGTCATCTGTTGTTGACCAGCTTTTTGGTAAAAAGTCATCTCAACCCGAAGTCGAAGCTTGCTACCAGATATTGGCACATTCCAAACTTTAAAAGATGATTTTCACCTTAGGTCGACCGACCATGGGTCGACCGAAGCTACGTCACAGCAAGTAAAGGCTCACCCTCCGAAGTCGGCATTCTACAAAAGACAAAAGGCAAATCGACCGACCAAGTCATCAACCGATCGACCGACCTACTCCTGACAGATCGGATAGAGCTGCAATATTGGAACAGAAGAATCCAGTAAAAATTATCTTCTACAGTACCGGATCAACATAACTATCAGAACGATTTACCTGCTATCAAACGAAGTTCTATTCCCAAGGCTGAAGCAACAGATAAGTTTTGACCAGTACTTCTTTTTATATGCCAAATATCAAATTCCACGTATGCCGCATATTTCGAGGAAGAACTATTCATGAACAGTGTATCGGGTCCTGCAGCTATAGCTATTCAGCAGGATGTAGCTACACGTGTTAAAGCCCAAAAAAGATGTGTCACTCCCCATGCAAATTTGGCCCACTAGCTCGCCTATAAATACAACTGCCCCCCAGAAATGGAACGACAAGCTGAAATCGGCTACTCAAAGCTTATATTCGGCATCCCAAAATAGCATATCATATACTCTAAGTACAATACAAGGATTTTGTGCTTAGATCTCTTCTTTCTCCACTTTCTTCCACTGAAAAATCACTGTAACCTGTAAGCGACAGTATAAACAAAGATTATATGTGGATGTAGGCTTAGATCATTTCGAACCACAATAAAATATTGTCTCCCTTATTTATTTACTTTTTGCTCGCATTTATGTGATTGTTCTCATGTGTGTCCAACACATGTTGGGGGTTGATCGTCACTAGACCAACTTTTGACATCAAAACTTTGGCGTGCTAAGTAAGGGGGCACGGATATACCTACGACCTTCGACTTCTCTTGACTAAGCAATGACAAAACGGAAGAACGATTCAGCACCTTCTCATGATCAATCTCGACCTGCCGATGCAGCAGGAACAACAACAACGGAGAGAAACTAGGAGGCTTCCTCCTATGGATACCCGTCCCAATACCTCACTAGGGACGAGATGGATAAAGTTTTGGCTGAGTTCATGATTCAAATGGCACACTGAGGTGAACTTCTCAAACATCAACATGAAGTGATGAACAACTTCATCGCTCGGATGGAAAAGGGACCTCACATTCCAGTATCATTTCCTGCACCGTCGAAGTTGGGGCAACAACTGATCTTCGGTCTATAGAGACCCAAGTCCCAGATATGTCCACACCTTTGCTTCCTCCTGGTTCCACATCACAACTCGTTCGGCTAAATCTAATTCCAACGTTGCTAGTAACTACTGGAGCTCAGGTAGCTGCAGATTCGCAGGTCGATCGAGGTCAAGTTCCGGACCAGTCGACCATTTTGCCTCCGGTCTAAGGTTCGACTCAACTCCCTGGACAAACAGCTCCTGAACTAGTGCAACATTTGGGTTGGCCAGAATCAGGAATGTTGCAACATCCAGTTCGACTCAACGTCAGATTGCAAACCCATCTTATGCAGTCTCTCCCACAGCCTTCCCAGGTTGCCGATCCAGACCAAGCTGGGGGCAGCAACCCTCCGTGCCACCAAGATCACTCTACCGTATCGATCATCAACGTGACAGAGAGAAACGCTACTGTAAATCGTTCTAATATTGCTCCGGGCGGGGGCAATACCGAGCCCCGGATGGATACCACTCACCTGGACAGATCCCTTCCAATCGGAGCAGATATGGTTCGGTCCAACATTAACCAAGCAAACTTTAGCTGCATCTGAACCAAGTCCTGAGGCTATGATACACACTCACTCAACTCTCGAAGGTCGAACCCAGTCGAACTCAAGACCCCAGGACATGCTTCCACCCGGTCCTAGTACTGGGATTCTCACCCATATCCCCAATACAGAATTGGATTTGTGGCAACAACTTCTTGGGGACGGGAGTCAAATTGCAAGCATGATCAAACACTTCACCCAAGGCACCTCTTCTCAACATGATGTGAATAACATTCATCACAGTCCATTCACACAGAAGATCAGAAATTCCAGAAATCCACCAGACTTCAAGCTTTCGACCCTGAAGCCCTACAACGACAGGACCGACCCGATCATTCATCTCATGCGATACATGTGTTACATGGAAGTACTGTCAGCGTCAAGGAATGTTAGGGCCAAGCGCTTCCCTCTCTTTCTCACTGACATAGCTGGCATGTGGTTCCGACAGTTAACAACTGAATTAATCAACAGCTGGAATATGTTGGCCACCTGCTTCATCGAGCAGTTCAGAGTTTACATGTCCTAACCAAAAAGCGTTGTATTCCTTACATCCATCAAGCAGAGGTCCGGAGAGACCCTACCACTACAAGAAAACAGGCTATTTCCGACGGCTGAAAAACGTCGGCGGCCGTCGAAAGCCGTCGGAAGCCGTCGGAAATAGCCGTCGCTAATAACGGTGTCGAAAATCAAAGTTTCCGACGGCTATCGACGCAGCTCGTCGTTCGTATTTCCAACGGCTACCGACACAGCCGTCGGAAACCGTCGCAAATTCGTGTACGTGTTAGCCGTCGGAAGCCGTCGGTAGCCGTCGGAAATACTGCATTTTTTTGTGTTTCAGCTGCTATTTAGGCTTCCAACTACACTTCTCACATAAACCACTATCTCAAACTAGCAACTAAACATCATCCAATACATTGATTTAAGAATCAAATTTATTCTATTTGAATTGATCAATGCAACAACTAGACGAATATAGTACTCAGATTAGAACGAAATTAAAATATCAAACTATCAAACACAGTGGTCAAACTCATCTGAACTCATTTGAGAATTGTGCACATGCCATGGCAATAAAAGATAAACTGTAGGGACGAGATTGTATTTACCATCTTGATGTGCCTAGGTATAGATGTTCAAACTTGTAAAATAAATAGAATTTGTGTGACAAATTTACCTCTTCCTTGGTATAGATATAACATTCAGCACCCAATACTGAAAATAAAATAAAATAAAACGTATGTGGCTTTTACAAATTTACCTCTTCCTTGTTTCCCCACCTATATAGCTGACACAGTATCCATTTGGAGTGATTGCCTCAATGGTTGCATCATACCTACACGTTCAGGTTGGACATGTATATTAGAAAATTATAATGCAACATATCATTCTTATATGAGGGCATTACAAAATTAAATAAAAGCATATTTTCGGTATAAATTCTTCGACAAAATTAACATGCTACAAGCGAATTCATATTTCAATAAGAAAAACTTACAGTGTCAGGCGGTGTCAAACTATTGTGTTTCTTATGTGACTGCGCCACCATCCCGACCTGAACATTGTTTTACGGCAGCTAAGAGCTCTTCAGTAAGTGCAATGGTCTGCATTTTGCATACATCGCCTAATCAGTTATATATACAATTATACCTAATCATCAGTTCGTGCAATCGAAATATGAGTTTCAAACTTACAGATTCAACACGGACACAACGCATCATGAATTTTCATGCACGTAAGGGAACATATTAGACCTACAAAATAATTAAAATAAAGGGTGATGGGAATCTTTATAAAGCCAAGATGTACATACTACATTATTGTTTGTATCAAACATCCCCAAAGTTTTTTTTCCACTTTACCTAGTATAATAGGTACATTCATCACATCTTAATGGCTATATAGAGCTATGACTTTTGTTAAAAGCATCATGAGGTCGTAAGACAGACTTCAACACTTAAAAAAATTGAACTTCAAAATAAGTAAAACATGGAGAATTAGACAGCCAAATTGTTTTATAAACATGACCACAATTTATACTAATTTATTCCATAGTAGTTAAGGCGCGCGCCTAGGCGCGCCTAGGCGCGCCTAAGGCGCAGGCGCAGGTCCTGCGCCTTCCTGGTAGCTGAGGCGCAGCCTCTAACGGAGGCGCAAGAAAGGCGCGCCTTTGGAGCCTTTTTCTGAGGCTCCGGGGCGCAGAAAGGCGCGCCTCAAATTGATTTAGGGTTTTCAACCAGGTCGACATCGAACTCGACATCGAAAAAAGGAAAAAAAAACTGTCGCTGCTTTAGGGTTTGCAAAATCGAACTCGACATTGAATTTGAGCAAGGTCGACATCCAATTCGACTTAGGATTTCGCTTTAGGGTTTGCAAAATCGAACTCGACATTGAATTTGAGCAAGGTCGACATCCAATTCGACTTAGGGTTTCAACCATTTTGTTCGATTGATCATTTTTCTGCAGTTTTTGGTTTTTGTTTTACAGCAGTTCTTTTTTTTTTTTTTATATGCAGCAGAGTTTTTTTTTTTTAATATATGCAGCAGGTTTTTTTGGTTTTGCAGCATTTTTTTGTTTTTAAAATATATGCAGCAGTGTTATATATATATATATATATATATATATATATATATATATATGCAGCAGTTTTTTTTTGCAACTGTTTTTTTTATTTTGCAGCAGTTTTTTATGGTTTAAAAATATATATATGCTGTATATATATGTATATGTATATATATATATGTATATGTATATATATATATATATGCAGCAGTTTTTTTTTTTTTTGCAACTGTTTTTTTTTGCAGCAGTTTTTTATGTTTTAAATATATATATATATATGCTGCAGGATTTTATTTTTTAAATATATGCAGTGCGCCTTTTTTTAAAAGTCCCACAAAAAAGCCCAAGGCTCAAAAAAGCCCAAGGCTCAAGCCGTGCGCCTTTTTGCGCCTTAGCGCCTTAACTACTATGATTTATTCTCATAATTATATACTCAATGACCAAATAAAAATTCATTTCAAAGAAGTGAACAAAATATAGAAAAAATGCGCACATAGTAGGATGTTATAACTCACTACAACGCTATTGGAATCAATAGATAACCCTAATTTTCTAATTTAGCCAAATATAGGTTTAGGTAAAAACTTAATTTTTATGAAAAAAAAGATAGTATACCTCAAATTACTTGCTCTAGAGGTCTGAATTGAAGCCGGGGAGGTTTCTACACGAAGAAATCAGTGTATGGAGGCAAAAAAATCGAATTTGGGGGTAATAGGGTTTAAAACCCGTATGCTGAAAAAATAGGAGTAAAATAAATGGGGAAGGAAGAGTTCGGGTGGCTGTTTATCACGATAATTTCCGACGGCTTCCGACGGCCGCCGACGGCCCGTCTAAAGCCGTCGCAAATAACCTGTTTTCTTGTAGTGTACGCTCCTTCTTGAAAAGATTCAACGCATCCATAGCATCAGTCGATCGAACCGAGCCATCGATGGTACTTATGGCCGCCATAGCTAGTGTTTAGAGCCAGTCGGAATTCAGGATCTCTTTAACCAGAGACCCCCCAAGAACATTGAAGATTTCTACGCCGAAGCTGATAGATTCCTCCAACAAGAGGATGCTAGCATCGAGATGAAAAGCTTCGTGGTACTTGCTACCAAGGACGAAGGTCCAGCCAATACCACCAGCCAGAACAAAGGAAAAGAAAAAGCCTCGGAAAAGAACGATCGGAATGTACAATCCCGAAGAGAAAATAAGTACGATCAATACACCAAACTAAACTCCTCCCTGCTAGACATCTACCTTGACGTACAAGAATCTCTACCTTTCCCTAGCTGACCCAAAAAGAACTCAAATATGGAAAGCATTGCATGTATCATGACATGGCAGGTCACAACACTAATGAATGTAGGCATTTGTGCTATCTCATCGAGGGAAGGGTTAGACGTGAAGAGCTACCCGAGTATATTAAAAAATATGTACCAGCCTCGAAGCCATAATCTTCTGCCCAACCTCCTCAGGTCGATCCTTGAACTCCTCAAAATGGAAAGGACCTTAAGCCCAGCAATCACGGCATCATCATTAACTAATTTGGATAAAACCGTTGTAAATACACTTCGTTTCTTAGGATATAAGAAATGTACTTTTATTTTTTGAATAATACGGTTATGTTGAAGTATACACGTACGGGGTTAGGATTTAATCCATAGGTGTGCTTTGGATTCAACCATAAACCTATTAGTATTCATTTAAATTTATGTAATCGCTCCTTAGCAGCAATAAACCTTCTTTCTCGAACATGAGTTATGTTTGATCGACTCAAGTATCTTGTCAGAATTTAGCAGGATCCTCAATCTAAGCCGAGCATGATTAATGCTTGCCAGCCCAAGAATGGTCAGTGCTAGCCACCATCTCTAAACTGAGCGTGGTCAACGCTTGCCACCATGCCTACACCACTTTCGTAAGCCGAGCATGGTTAATGTTCGCCAACCCTTTAAACTGGGCATGGTTAATGCTGGCTAACTCTTTAAATCGAGTATGGTTAATGCTCGCCATTCTCTTTAAGCCGGTATGGTCAATACTCGCCAATCTCTTTAAACCGAGTATGGTTAATACTCGTCACCATTTTTTAGCCGAGTATGGTTAATACTTACCAACTTTACAAAACCGAGTATATACTCGTTCTCACTATAAGAGTCACAAGCACAGCTGATGCTCAAACTCTAAACCTTCCCGGGTATGGTTCATACTCCCCTTTACAAAAGTCGAGCATGGTTTATGCTCGCCTCCCTTAGATATTTCAGGTCTAGATTATACCCCCCCCCCCCCCTAAATTATAAATTGAGTACGATTTATACTCGACCTCCGGGTATGGTTTATATCCCACTCTATAAAACCGAGCATAGTTCAATCTCGTACTCCAGTTCCTTGCAAGTATCATTCAAATTGGCGGGATCCCAGTTCTTCTGCTTTTACCATGATCAACTCATAGTGGTCGAATTATTTTTGGCATTCGCAAGTTTTCGGCTTTACTAGGGTCCTCAATGGATTGCCGGGTTTTTTGGCCTTAATACAATCCCATGCGGACGTCTGACTTCTGGCCTTAATACAATCATTAAGGACCGTCGGTTTTTTGGCCTTAATATGGTTTGGCACAACCAAGGTTTCCTAGGCTTCTACCATCCAATATTCTCTAGAAGATCCATAACCCATCTCCTTTCCTCAAGAAGATATGTTCTGGGGGGCAACGTGTTAACCGGTTTTTTGGTAAAAAGTCGTCCCAACCCGAAGTCAAAGCTTGCTACCAGATATCGGCACATTCCAGACCTTAAGGGATGGATTTCACCTTAGATCGACCGACCATGGGTCGACCCGAAGCTACATCACAGCAACAGCAAGTAAAGGCTCATCCTCCGAAGTCGATATTCTTCAAAAGACAAAAGGCAAGTCGATCGATCAAGTCATCAACCGATCGACCCACCTACTCCTGAAAGATCGGATCGAGCTGGAATATCAGAACAGAAGTATCCAGTAAAAATTATCTCCTATAGTACCAGATCAGCATAACTATCAGAACGAGTTATCCGCTATCAAACGAAGTTCTATTCCCAAGGCTGAAGCAACGGATAAGCTTTGACCAACACTTCTTTATATACGCCAAATATCAAATTCCACGTATGCCGCATATTTCGAGGAAGAACTGTTCATGAGCAGTGTACCGGCTCCTGCCGCATACAGCTATTCAGCAGGATCGAGCTACAAGTGTTAAATCCCAAAAAAGAAGTGTGTCGTGCCGCATGCAAATTTAGCCCACTAGCTTGTCTATAAATACAACTATCCCCGAAAATGAAACGACAAGATGAAATCAACTACTCAAAGCTTATATTCGGCATCCCAAAATACCATATCATATACTCTAAGTATGCTATTATATACTCTAAGTACAGCACAAGGATTTTGTGCTTGTATCTCTTCTTTCTCTACTTTCTTCCACTGAAAAATCACTGTAACTTGTAATCGATAGTATAAACAAATATTATAAGTGGACGTAGACTTAGATCAAGCCAAACCACCATAAAATATTGTGTCTCCCTTGCTTATTTACTTTTCTTGCATTTCTGTGATTGTTCTCATGTGTGTCCAGCAAACGTTGAGGGCTGATCGTCACTAGACCAACTTTTGACGTCAACATCTATAAAAATAACGGATGTGCGTACGTAAATATAGAAGAACTCGTGTGCATCTAAAACACAACGATCTTAAACTTCAACATTATTAGTGACTTTGCAAAGAACATTGATGAAATTATGTATGATTTGGTTGTATTATTTGCAAACTCCACTATCCATTATCATGGTACCATCATGTCTGTATATGTGATTTTCTGCACAATACATTAATAACAAGGGGAGAAAATGAATAAACAGAGGAAAATGAACGAATGATGGATCAATTATGTTAGCGAGCGGAGAGAGAGCATGAATACGATAGTAACATAGCTCAGTTAGCATAGATAATTGTTTGCAGGGTTAGCATAGATAACTGTTTGCAGGGTGCTCACAACTTGTAAAATAACTCAAAAAGGTCACACCGAATGGGGGGACTTTCCTGATATAAAAGTAAATTATTTATCTATGCATTAAATTTAACTGTTCTAGGTTAGATGTTCGTAAATTAATGGCATGGTACTTAAGTCTCACACCTCAAATTAATATGTGTTTCAAGCAACACAATCAAATATTATAAACAAACTTTTAAAGGCACTAATTGCAAAATCTACATATTTAAATGTGTTAATTACGTATAACATAACATAGAGTTGGAATTAATGCTACTATTGCTCATACTTTCAAGAAAAATATCGCATTTTATTATTTGTTAACATGATACCATATAGGTTTCTTATTCTTTGGCTAAGCTAAGTCCCCACTGTTCTATACCAAAAGGTAATAACAGTAACCCAGATTAATTTAATGAATACTTCATCAGTAACTTAATTATATGGTAAGTAGCCATTGGGAAATGGTAATAAATATCCAACTTCTAGAAATCGGTGTATGCTGACTACTTTATTGCATTGCTTAATTTACCAAAAGACTGTATCTTTGAAAATTATTATAATTTATACTACATAAAAACTATAAATTTTGAAATGGCTAATGCTTGATAATTTTGGAAGCTAAAAGATTTGATATCTCAAAGTTAGAACAGATATAAGAACTACATATTCAGAATACAGTATAAGTAAAATTCATACAGATTTAAAAGATTTTCTATAATATAAGTGGAACAAAAAAGGTGGTGCCTGGCGCAACGATAAGGTTACCCGGCTAATAATCTGGAGCGCACAGGTTCGAGTCTCGGCCTCTTCACATATGTGAGGGAAAGGCTTTGGCACTTATCGACCACCCCCAGAGCCCGGAAAGCCGTGATAATAGTACCAGGACGGGAGACTGACCTGGGAAGTCCTCTCGTGCTTGAGTACGGGAGCCTTTGGCACTGGGTATTCACCTTTATAAGTGGAACCAAAAAGAATATGATAAACCAAAGTATTATATTTATATCTGTTGATATATCTATTGTCGATGAATACGATAATTATCAGATATCCATTCATGTATGGGGCTGGAGGAATTTAATTTTTAAAAATAATATTATATAGGGATGAGGATAAGGCATTGTCTGCATCAGCTACTGTTGACTAAAAATAGTTTTGGCAGCAGTTAGAGTTGATCCTTGCAGTGACTGGTTTGTCCCAAAAATGTAAAGAGCAAAGTGATGCATAATCATCATAATTTCATTGATTTTCACAAATATTACGATTACGTGGTTAATTACCCGATCATGTCAACTGATAAATTACATGATATTAGATTAATGGAGACGAAAATCAAGGCAATATTTGCCTTCCCTGGAATCCAATCAATGTACAAAACACGGAAATATAAATTAAACCACCCATCAGAAATATCACAACTTTAATTGGTTAGCTTGTGAGAAACAAAGCCGACTTCTACATCCTACAATTACTGCTGCATTTGTAGATTGGTCTACAACCACGACTATTGTACCAAGAATGTTTTAATAGAAAAAAAAAATGAGCCACACAATTTAATTAAAGAAACTATAACTAAACAAAGTCTTATATTATTTTCTTCTTATCTGAAGCATAGGCTATAAAATCTAATATATTTCAATGAAACTAATAATAATGTATCATATGCAATCATTATTGTAAAAAAAATCTTTATAGTTCACCTTCTACTCGATGGACCATTTCATCCAAATTCAGGAACAAAATCCTTAGAACCGCTGAAATCCAGAATGTTTCTGTTCACCGCTTGAAATGGGAGAATTAATATGTGAAGTAAATCATCAAACCTACCAGATTCTTCCATGTGCTCACATTCTTTACTCAAATTTGATGATAACAGATGTTCGTACAGGGTCTTATCATTACAGCTTGTGCTCCTAATCCAAGGCATGCCTTCAAACACATAGTAATCGTATACAGACTTATTGGCATTAATCTAGCCGAGCTAGGTTCAGTATTTGTGGTAGAACTGAAAATGTCTTCAATCGATGATGGATAGAAAGATCAGCGTCCCCATGAGATCGGGTCTGCCTTGAGATTTCGTTGTTGGAGAGGAATTGGGTTACCGATGGGGTGAAACGGAGATTCAGCGTTTAGAATAGAATAGAGAGGAACAGGAAGAGCGAATAAAAGAATAGAAAAAAACGAAAATGCTATGGTACCCAAAAAAACAACAACAACAACAACGGATATCCCGCGGTTCCACTTAAAATACGCAATATACCCCTTTCGATTTCTTGAATTGCACCGTTTTGTCATTTTACCCGGTTTTACACCCAAAGTAAAGTAGCAAAGTGCTTAAAAAAACACTTGAGTGTCAAAATACAACTGCATGCTTTATGGCTGTAAAAATTAGACTCGAGGAGAAGCGAAGAAAAGCGAATCAAAAAGAAGGAAAAGGCAACAAGCTGCAACTTTTGAGTTCTAAACTTGCTCAAATGGTTTCTACGTCTCGAAATAAAATTCAGTAATAACACAATAGTATACATGTGAAAAAACGTTGAGGTACAAGTCGAAGAATTAAAAAATAATTTTTTGTGAATTTTGGTGCATTGATTTTTAAATCAGACGGTTCAGTCTTAGTCTATAACATGGTTGGATGAGATTCAATCAACTAATGTTACAAGATCTCTTAACTCCCCTACAAATAAGATCATAGACCTAACCATTCATTCATACACAAATCTTCTTCCTTTTGTGTTCATTTATCCTGAAGCAGAACCAAAACCTAAATATTTTATGAGAGGTTTTTAAAATAAACCTAAAAGTTGAATCTGGGAAGACGAAGGACTACAGCTATGGACGATAGATGAGTGTTAGTAATTATTCATATTTTAAAGTAACTAAAATAATATGGTTTTCAATGTTGTAGTTTTATAGTTTTTCTTTCCGTTTTAAGTAATTTTTCTGTAAGTTTATTTTCGGTCTATTTCTTTACAGTTCTTTTATTTTCTATGGTTATTTACTGTTTTTCTACGATTCATTTTACATTTGTTTTTAATTATTGTTAGGTCTGTAAATGTTAATGTTAGAAAGTAAATTTAATCCTCTTTTTGTTGTAAAAAGAGATAAAAATTAGTGTGAAATTTACGGAGATGGATTAAATAATTAAATACTAAATTTACAAAAAGTAGTTGTAAAACTGGTAGATCCATAATAAAAAGAAATTAGACTGAAATAGGCAAACCTTGTATATTTAAATGTAAATTATGAAACGCGTTATAATTAAAACGAAAGGAAGATGAAAAAAAACTTATTATGATATTAAAAATTGTTTTGAGAAGTTAAAATATCATAATAAAATGAATGGAAAAAGGAATTAAACCTATTATGATATTATAGACTTCCATCGATAAAAGTAGGATATCATAAAGGCTCAGGTTAAGAACTGAGGAAATAGGCTGTAGGCACAGTGGATAAAGTCAATAATAAAACTTCGACCATGGATTAAGTTAATAAATAAAAACCCATATCAGGGACTGGATTAATAAATTGAACTCAGATCAAGTACTAAGAAAGAAGGAATACAATTAGAATATTGGTTTTTAGGTACTTGTAAACGTTGGAAAATTGAGTTTAACGACAACAACCTTATTTCATCATCATTATTAGTTGATTATAAAATATATACTAACAAATCTATTTGGAATACACACACACACACACACATATATATATATATATATATATATGCAGGGTTTGTATACATAACTTAAATACTGAAGACTGTACATTTATAGAGTTTTAAGAGATTTAGGATTCAGAAGAGATTCATGACTCATGAGTAATCAAGATATCAGGGTTACAAGGGTTCAAGAAAAATATAGTAATAAAGTCTAGTTTATATGTAGGGCTGTCAATGGATATCCGAAAAATCCGAAATCCGTCCGCATCCGCATCCAAAAAACGGATAAATATCCGATATCCGGGAAAGCGGATGCGGATGCGGATATAGGCATATCCGCATCCGAAAATTATTCATCCGCTTTTTTCTCACGATATAGCTTAAGTTACGTGTATTTTAGCATAACTAAATATAATAACTTATTGTTTTGCAAAATTAAAAGTCTACTAAATGCATGTTAATTGCTCAAAATTATATATTATCATCATATTTGTTTATTTTTAGCACTTTAGTAATTAATTAGGTTGAAAAAGCTTAATATTAAGCCAAAAAAATTCAATAATGTTCACTGATTTATTGATCGTTGGCGGAGCGGATAATTATCCGATACCATCAGTATCCGCGGATGCAGATATCCGATATCCGAAAATGGTTCCGGATGCGGATACGGATATGGCACTATCCAAATCCGAAAGTATCCGTTGACAGCCCTATTTATATGTAAGACTCTGAATAGCACTCCAGGTTCAAATTCTGTTTTTCAAATTTTGATTTTTTAATTTCAAATTCTGTTTTCAAAATTCGAATCTTGATTTCAAAGTATTTTTCAAAATGATTTCAAACTATTATCTTACTTATGATTTCAAGCATATATGTTTATAAAGTTTTAAATATACATATAAATGTTATATAGTTTTATAGTTTTAAACCTTATAACTTTATAAATATGTATACACAATATATTATTATAATTTCATATGATTTTACACTTTAGAATATTTATTACTATTACTAAGTTTTGACTCAAGAATTTACAAAATAGTATATATGTTCAAATACTTGAAAAATAGTTTTAAAAAATCAAAATATAAGGCATATGTCGACATACAACTATCATTTTTTTTCAATTTTCAAAGGAAGTGTCTTGTAACTATTTGTAACATTTCTAAAACGTTGCACCCATTAAGACATTATAAATAGGGGTTGATTTCGAATTTTCTCATCATTATTCTTCTCCATCTTCACCCCTTTTCATACCACCATTAAAATACATCATTTCCTTGATTTTTACACTTACATTTTGCTGATTTTTACTCAAATTATATAAAATTTCATCTCTTCTCAATCTTTATCTACTGCTATCAATTTGGAAGTGCTATCGAAGAGTTATATAGCTATTATAATCATTTGGGAATTATTTGGGAAAGGTTGTGTTCCTTGTAGCCCTCAAATCAAGGAAAGAGAGCGGTGCTAACCTTATAGCCGTGAAACCAAGGGTGGTGGAATCTGTGTTAACCTTGTAGCCGTGAAATTAAGGGTGTTGTAATCTAGTGTTGTGTGGCACTGGACGTTGAAGTAATCCAAACCAGTATAAAATCCGGTGTGGTGTTTCTTTTTCTGCATTTCATATTTACTTATATCTAGGTCTGTGTTTGATTATGTGTTTGTGATCACCTCTGGTCTGTGATTCATATAGTACATCATTCAAGTTTAAGATTTTCATAAATTCCTCAATAAAACTATTCAGCCCCCTCTAGTGTATGTTTTGCCATAAGATCCCATTCCACATTCCCTAACAATTGGTATCAGAGCATAGGTTTTCAAAAAGTTCACAATCTGATTTTTGGAAATATTAAATGGAAAATTTTGAAATGATTTATAACACTAGTTTCAATTCAAGCATTGCATCAATGTTCAAAGAGGCTGCATTCAATTATGTTAAAGATTCAAATGATCTAATGAATTGCTCTCAAGTGCAGGAAAAGATGTATTATATGGCTATTGGAAATTCAAACTCTGAAAAGATGGGTTATATGGATCTTGAAAATTCAAATTTTGAATAAGTGTGCTATATGGCTGTTGAGAATTCAAGTTCTGATGGACAAATGGTAGAAATCAAAAGGGACAAATGAATATTGGATAGTGGTTGTTCAAGGCATATAACGGGAAATCTTGAATTATTGGATAATCTAGTATATGAGGATGGAGGAATGATCAACTTCAGAGATAACTCTAAAGGATATATTGTTGGCATCGGTAATGTCGGTAATTCTGAAACTCCTACTATTTCTGATGTTTTATTAGTTAGGAATCCAAAACATAATTTACTAAATATAAGATACTTTGTGATAACTGCTATAAAATGAACTTTGAAAAGGATAAATGCTTTATAGAAGACAGAAATTCAAAAATAATATTTGAAGGAGATAGAAAGAAAAATATTTATATATTAAGTATGAAAATCTCCAACGATAATTTATGTCTTATGGCCAATACAAATGACCCTTGAATCTGGCATAAGAGATTCGGTCATATAAATTTCAAACACATATCTAGAATTTCAAAGTTAGATTCAATTAGGGATTACCCAAAATGAAATTTATAGTAAATAAGTTATGCGACGCTAGTCAGTTCGAAAAATTGAAAAGTTGTTCATTTAAACCAAAAGAGGAAATTACAACCTCGCACTAGAGTTAATTTACATGGATCTATTCGGTCCATTCCAAACTCAATTAATAAATCACAATAGATATGTTTATGTAATAATCGACAATTTTCTATATTTGCTTGGACTTTGTTCATTAAAAATAAAAGTAATGCCTTTGATCAATTAGAAACATTTGCTAAAAGAATTCAAAATTTGTTATCTTTAATAATCAAAACAATACGTGGTGACCACGGTGGAGAATTCGAAAATGAAAATTTTGAAAAAAAATTGTAATAAAAAGGGAATAAACCATAAATTTTCTTTTCCTAGAACCTCTAAAAAAAGGAGTAGTTGAACGCAAAAATAGATCAATTCAAAAGTGTGCAAGAACTATGTTATTTGATAGTAATTTACTAAAGAAATTTTGGGCTGAGGCAGTTGCAACAGCATATTATATCTGAAATAGGATTTCAATAAGACCCTTAACTCATAAAACACCATATGAACTTTTGTATAATTAGAAACCAAAAGTATCATATTTTAAAATATTTGGAAGTAAATATTTTATTCTTAATATTGAAGAAAATTTAGATAAATTTGACTCGAAATCAGATAAAGGAATATTTATTGGATATTCAAAGAGAAGTAAGGCATATAGAGTTTCTAACTTAAGAACTAATACCATTGAAGAAACATTAAACATATCCTTTGATGAAAAATATAAAAATAACAAAACATAACGAAGATGATAGTGAAAATGAGATAGATGAAACAAATAATGAGATTAACCAAATAAACGAATTAGATTACTAAGAGATCACCCTGTAAAAAACATCTTGGGAGATATTGAATCTTTTGTTAGGACTCGAAACCAGTTAAATAATATGAGTAATTAAGTGTTGATTTCAACTATTGAACCTAAGAACCCAAAGGAAGCATCATCCGATGATTCATGGATCCTTGCTATGCAAGAAGAATTGAATCAATTCACTAGGAATGAAGTATGAGAACTTGTCCTAGACTAGAGATTAAAACTATAATTGGAACTAAATGGGTTTATAAAAATAAATAAACGAACACAGTGAGGTCGTAAGAAATAAGGCACGATTAGCAGCACAAGGTTATACTCAAGAAAAGGGAGTAAATTATGATGAAACGTTTGCCCCCTAGCAAGATTAGAAGCAATCAGGGTACTATTAGCCTTTGCTAATCATAATAATTTCAAATTATATCAAATGGATGTTAAAAGTGCTTTTCTAAACAGATATGTTAAAGAAGATGTATATGTAGAGCAACCACCTCTTTTTGAAGACGAAAAATCACCAAATCATGTATATAAATTAAAGAAAGCATTATATGGATGAAAAAAGACTCCTAGAGCTTGGTATGATATATTAAGAAATTATTTATTACAATCTAACTTCGAAATTGGTAAAATAGATAATACACTTATTATTAAAAGAAATAATAATGATATACAATTAGTACACATATTTGTTGATGATATAATCTTCTGATCAACAAATACCAAAATGAGTAAAGAATTTTCAGATATTATGACCCAAGAATTTGATATGAGTCATATGGGAGAACTAACGTTCTTCTTAGGCTTACAAATTCGTTAATTAAAGAATGGAATATTTATTAATCAAGAAAAATATGCAAGAGATTTAATTAATAAATATAATTTAACAATAACTAATAGGAGACCAACACCAATGGCAACTATTATAGCCTTATGTAAAGATGATACGTCAAAAGACGTTGATCAAAAATTATATAGAGTTATGATAGGATAATTATTATATATAACCGCTAGTAGACCAGATATAATGCATAGTGTACGTCTCAGTACAAGATATCGATCGCAACCTAAGAAAACACATTTGAAAGTTGTAAAACGTATTATCTGATAATACGTAAAACATACGTTAGATTTTGGATTATTTTATCCTAAGAATGATTCATTTGTTTCAATTTCTTATTGTGACGTTGATTACGCAGGATGTAAATCCGATCGTAAAAACACTAGTGGAACATGTCATTTCTTAGGACATTCACTAGTTTCTTGGTTTAGTAAAAAAGAAAAATACAGTGTCTTTGTCAACAAATGAAGCAGAACATATATCGGCGGCTTTGGCTTGTTCACGAGTAATATATATGCAACAAACTTTAAAATATTTTGGATTAAATGTAAATAAATCACCAATTAACTACTATAATACAAACGTTATAAACATATCTAAAAATCCAACTCATCATTCAAGAATTAAACACATTGATATACGACATCATTTTCTAAGAGATAACGTAAGTAAAGAGAAATTTTCACTCGAATTTATTGAAATAGAAAAACAATAGCAGATATATTAACAAAGCCATTAAAAGAAGCAACATTCACTAAATTTAGAAGAGAATTAGGTATTTGTTCATTAAGCGAATTAGAGTAATTAAATACACTAATATATTATAAAATACAACAAAAATCAGAAAAATAAAAATTTAAATACACATGTCGACATACATTTTTTGAAATGCCGACATATAACTGCCAGATTTTTAAAAATTAATTCCCACCAAAAGGTAGTTACAACATCTATTTAATCTTTCTATTTCTATTTGTCTTCTTCATTCTCTCATTACATTCCTGGAAAAAATCAAAACTAAAATAAACAATGACCTCCATTAACTATAATAATCAAATCAATCCTAAGTCGTCCATCGGACCATTCGAAGGCCCATTTCAACACTCTACTCTCGCTCATGTGATGAAATTAAAAGGAAAAATGGAGAATGTACTACAAATGCTCGCTGAAATCGAAGTGTTACAAATTAGGATGAATGAAGAGCATGTGAAACAAGGAAAAATCATGCGAAATTTACAAAAATTTGTTATGGATAATCACACTAATCCGATTATCATCAAAGATGATATCCAATAGTGAAAGAGGAAGAAATGGTAGAAGAGGAGAAACAAGAAGAGGCATAAAATGAAGGCATGGAGGAGGAGGATCAAGCCATATGCGTTGGCGAGGTTTGTTTCGATCAAGAAGGGAATGTAATTGAGAAAAGCGGGGAATTCTGTCTCCATTATCCGCATTGCCCAATTCACAAATCCCCAATAGTTAAGAATAATTAAACATTTATGCTTTCTCGCTTATTCGTTAATGCGATGTAATACATACAATCCGTGTATTCGTAGGTGTTTGTATATTATGTTGAATGTTTTCTTTGTATGGTTAATTTAATGATCATATTTATGCTTTTCTTAGTATAGATATAAAAATATAGAATAATTCTTATAACATAATATAATAGTGTAATCTTAAGTTAGACATACATATATACAGGCATGGATGTAAGGGAAGTTATGTATACTAGTATAGAATTAAGTATTATAACTTTAAAATCAATAAATATATATTGGATAATTTATTATGGTATAAATTTAGTGGGAGTATATTTAGAATTTATTTTTGCTAATGACAAAGGGGGAGAAATTATAAAATAAGAATTAGCTAGGCTTAGTTTAAGGGGGAGTATATAGGGTTCATGGTGAAAGGGGGAGTAATAGAAGGACCAGATCAATAAGTATCAACAGGTATGAATGTTTTATAAATCAAGGTTGTCATCATCAAAAGGGGAGATTGTTGGAGAATGGAGTTTTAATGACAACAATCTTATTTCAATTATCATTGTTAATTGATTACATAATATATACTAATATTTCTATCTAGAATATATATACATATATATGCACGGTTTGTATACAAGACTTAAATACTGAAGACTGTACGGTTTTAGAGTTTCAAAAGATTCAGGATTCAGAAGAGATTCAAGACTCATGAGTAATCAAGTTATCAAGATTTCAAGAGTTCAAGAAAAATATAGTAATAGAGACTAGTTTATATGTAAGACTCTGAATAGCACTTCAGGTTCAAATTCTGATTTTCAAATTCGGATTTTCGAACATCAAATTCTATTTTCAAAACTCAAATCCTGATTTCAAATTATTTTTCTAAATGAATTCAAACTATTATCTTACTTATGATTTCAAACATATATGTTTATAAAGTTTTAAATATATATAAGTTTACATATAGTTTTATATCACTACAACAAATAAGACTTTTTACAGCGTTTAAAAAGTGCCATAAAAAGTATTAACAGCGTTTTTAGATACGCTGTGTATCAACATGCAGTTAAAAGTCAGAACCATACAATAGCAGTTATCAAACGCTGGGAAAAGAATTGTCCAACGGCGTTCCTTTTGTGCTATTAATACCTTTCACAACGTTTAGTTTGATTTTTTTTACAGCGTTTATTTTTTGTTGTGATATTTATTTACAGCATTTATGACTTGTTGTAACTATTTATATGTCAAATTTTGAATAAACCATTTACGGCATTTTAGAAATGCCATTGAAAAATCACCATGAAAATTTTCAATAACATTTTAAAAACGCCGTAAAAAGCCCAAAATCAATCTTAGTATTTTTACGGTTGTTAAAATCAACATATTATATCAATACCACATTTTATAATCAATGCATCATATTAATAACACATTTTATATTGATCACACAATTCATAGCCAACAAGTAAAATTATATAATCAAAATATGCAATATTCTTACATCAAACATACACAATATTTCATAAAATAGTAGTGAGACATCAAACATACACATATACAATGTAGTAGCGATCAAAAATAGTAATTCATACATTCTTACAGTCCAAAATATAGTCTTAGCAGCAAAAATAACTTCAATCCATAACTAATCGCACCAATGGTTTCCATTAGCATCGTCTAGCTATCTGTAAAGCAAAATTCAAAAATTTCATTATTGTTAGTATATTAAGAAGCAAAGTTAATCACCCAAAACAATAAGTAGCTTCTAAAATGCATGAGAACATGCCATTTATTCACTTATAAATACTCTCCCTAATTAGATGCAATACAAATAATACACGCACATTAAATACATATTCACTGCTTACTGAGCTTAAATTTTCACTCTATTTTTTTTATGTATAAAGGAACTGGTCTGAAGGACAAGGGTGGTGTTACACCGCATACAAAGTAAGCCAGCCCCTTGCTCGACTTAACTCTGGTCAGGTGGTCAAAAAGGTGGCTAACATGTGTTGCTGCATACAATAGGAGGAGCACATGGCAGTTGTATTGTTGGTAGGTAGCAGCCAACATGGTGAACTTTTATAAAAAGTGGTTAAACTTTATTATCTTTATTATTTTTACAAACTTAATTTATTTTCAAACCTTAATTAAATTTTATTCATTTTATTATTTTTATAAACTTACGTATTTTCTATAAAACTTAGTTAACTTCTATAAAAATTAGTTAATTTAAAATTAGGATAGTTTTTATAAAATTATTTCATTTTTATAAAACTTAGATAACTTTGTTAAATTTTTATAAATTTATTTAATATTCCTCAATATTTAGATAATTATTTAATCTATACAAAACTTATTTATTGTATTCAATTTTTATACACCTTAGTTAATATTGATAAATTTACTTAAGTTTTCAAAAAAATTAGTCAATTTTAGAAAATTATTTAACTTTGATCAAACTTGGTTAACTTTTATGCAAATTACTTGAACCTTATAAAGTTCGTTATTTTTATAAACTTATATTATTTTTCAAACCTTAATTTAATTTTATAAACATTGTTATTTTTCGTAAACTTGCTTAATTTCTATAGAGCTTATTTAACTTTTACAAAACACATTACTTTTTATAAATTAGATTAATTTATATAAAATTATTTAATTTCTATAAAAATTAGATAATTAAATTTTTATTAGTTTTATTACTTTTTATAACTTTATTTACTATTCCTAAAATTTGTTAATATTTAAATAATTATTTAATTTGTTGCAAACTTTTTTTATCTTATTTAAAATTTTATACAATTTATTTCATTTTATAAATTGTTAAAGTTTTCTAAAACTTGGTTACATCTTACAAACTTAATTAATTTTTTCAAATGTTTATAAAAACTAATTAATTTTTATTACCTTCGTTATCTTTATAAACTTACAATATTTTCAAATCTTAACTAAATTTTATAAACTTCGGTCATTTTTTCTAAACTTAATTTCCATAAAACTTTGTTAGTTTTCATATAATAAATTAATTTTTATACTTAGTTATTTTTTGACAAATTTACTTAATTTTGTATACTTAATTATCTATGTGTGCACATGCGTATGTATATATGTGTATGTGTGTGTGTGTGTGTGTGTGTGTGTGTTTGTGAATGTGTAAGAATACACACATTTATGTGATATGACACAGAAAACTAAGATGGAGAAACTAAGTTTCACATACCTTCGCTGCCACTAAAACTGTACAAAACAACCTTCAATTTTTGCTCACCTCCAACTAATAGTGCACTAGTCAATAAACCCACTATTTTGCCTCTTTATACACTCCAAATCCAACTATTCTCATCACCTGAACTGAAACCAAACACTCCAAGTTTAACTCAATTTGAAATAAGAAAAACATTCAATGAAGTATCATTTGGCTGAAACTGTTAAATTGAACAAAGACAATAAAGAAACTAACATGCTAAAGTGGTCAACTGTTGACATAAAAATTATTATTTTTTCTCCTTTTCCCCCAAAATGTATACAGATAACTACAACTAAACTATTAACATGTACCTAATACCAACAACTTTCTTGAAATCAGATTCAAGAGCACGGACCATATACTTGTGAAAATTGAATTTTGGGTACCCCTGCAATGTGTCTAACACAGAGAAAATATTCAGTAAAAAGAAGTCAACTTGAGCAATGACAAGGGTGAAAAAATTGATGAACACTTTATATAACTAATCTGCCTACCATGATGAAGCCAAGTCTCATGGTGATGTAGTCTGATTCTGTCACAGACCCATAAAACTGTTTCACAAAGGAATGCTGAAGTAATGGACAAACTATTAGACTTACAATACTTAGTATACTCTGTTAACTGAAAAAAATCCTACATAGTATATAAACTCACAATCCAACTTGTTATAACTGAATCTGCCGAATCCCTCGAATCGGTTTTGGATGAATGGTAACTTGTCTACAGACTAAAACTGACCAGTGACTGAAGAAAAAATCATAGCGTGAAAACAACATAAACTTAAAAAATTATTAAGAATTTACAAGTTTCTTAAAATTAGGGGTGAGCACATTCGGCTAGAATCAAATTAAGTGACCAAAGTGGTTCAACCAATTAGCAGGCCCAGCTCTAGGCACGGACCACCCGGTGGCCTAGACCATCAATATTTACGGTCCTTTCAATCCACCGTATCTATAATTATGTTAAATAAAGGTAAATGTAACCTAGTGGTGTATGTAAGCAATGTTTGTCTGGCTCCTATGCTTTGGCATTTTCTGGAAAAAATTTCTCCCTCATTTTCCCATTGTCCTTTATTACCTTGCCATAAAATTTATTTACATAGGGCCTCAAACTATAATAACAGGCTATGTTGGTTCCGTTTGGTTATGAAACTATATCGGTTTGAATTCGGTTTGCAAATTCTGTTTGCAAATTAGGTTTGCAAATTCCACTTTATTTATACTTTAGGTATCAAATACCAAAGCTTGTTAAAATACAAGATACACGAAAGAAACACGACATAAAAGGGATAAAACAATAATTTCTTACCATTTTGTCAATCCACATTAAAGAACTAAGCTGATTATTCAGGATACAGACAACAGCATCAATTGGGTTCATGCAATCAGTTGCATTAAAGTCGCCACGCTGACAATGGCATTTGTAAGATTGACAGCCAAAGAAAAATCCTGTACAACTTTCTATGAAATAATTTTACCTATTTTGCATTTACAGTTTCAATGATCGTTTTAATTTGCTCTCCCATCTTTTTTAGCTCGCTCTCTATAAATTCTGCTTGTTCATACCTGAAAGTTTAGGGGAGGAAAGTGATTAGAGGGATTATGACATAATCAACTCTGCAAAAACAAAAAGTTACATATCTCACACTCGTTCAGGTAAAATTTGTTGAGACTGATAACTCTTCTAAGAGAAAAAAACAGACTATTTGAAAAAACCTATGACTTCACATAAATATTTTGGCTAATAATTCCGCACATCTTAACTCCCTTGGTCATTGCTAGATAAATTTAATCAAATTTGCAATTCTAGTTTAAAATGGCTGGATAGGATACAAAAATATTGTATACCACTTCTTCTTTGATAGAAAGGTTTGCTACATTTTTGATAGAAAAGAATATATAGCATGCAAGACTGCAAGTTGAATTTTAAGAATTTTTAGCAATGCTGCAGGTTGAATTTGTTTTTGTGTCATTTTCTTGTTTGTTGTTACAAAAACATGCAGCATACCACACATTGAACAAGACATATGCTGATATGTGCCAAACTGAAACAAAAAAAAAACTAACTATAACAAAGGAAGAATATTTACCTATCATCATTTTCGCATGGACATAAATTATAAACCTCCTCGCCTTATGTGCACTGAAATAATTTGTATCGGGCTCTGGCTGCTCTTCAAATTGATTTAAAGCATGGTTGCTCTGGACATATGTAAGATCTGCCGATTTAAAGAAAAACTAAATTTGCAGGAAGTGGACATCTCATGACACGTTAGAGATGATCCATGCACATTAGAAGTCCCACCATGCTTCATCTTTTAATTACAAATGAACTATAGAAGAAATAACAAATAAAAAATTCAACTTTGTAGGCTTTAACATCAATTAATTAAAACAATTTTAGCAGTTAAAATAATGTCACAAAAAAAAATGAAGATCTAAGATTGTACTTTTATTACTGAGAAATTGCACCGGCAAGATGGTCAGCATTTATGAGAATTCAAATATAAAATCACTAAGTGAGTTCAAACTATATAATAAATGAATCATGTATAGCAAGTTGACCTGATACATCAAACCAAAGAAATAAGTAACCTATTGTAACACCAAATGTTCGTTAACGTCATTCGCAAAGGGAATACATTAACTTCCATGAAGCATTATAAGTAAACAGAACAGAATATTACAAGACAGATACGTAAAGTAGTACTTGAAAATTTTATAACTTTATTACAGCAGAAACAGAAATAAGTTTGGTTACATCCTTCAAAATCACAATACCAAAACACAAGTACACAAAGTATCAGTCTTATACAAAATCCTTCAAAATGCATAATTTTTAAAACCATAATCCCCAATATAAACTGCCATAAGAAGGTAGAGTCAAAGCTAAGCAATACTTCAAGCACTTCAAGAAGAGAGAATATGAATCAAGCTACTGTGTTTCCACCCCGACCACCTTGGGGAGGGGGGGGGGAACGGAAAGAAAAAGAGACGAAAACAAACGAGGTCAGACATAAAGTCTGGCTAGTCCAGTAACTTTCAGCATATAAACAGATAGTAGTATCATGACATGTAAATAAAGCTGGATGCACTACAACAAAAATAGGCTTTTATAACGTTTGAAAAATGCTATTATATCCTAATATAGCGTTTCAAAGAACGCCATGTAATGACATGCTATGGTAGACCTTATACTTTAAATAGCACATACAAAAATGCTATGAAAAACCAATTTTGTATAGCGTTTTTGTTTGCTATCAAAGAAAAACGCTATAAAATGTACTATCAAATACTTGCTTTCTATAGCGTTTATGTGTAAGATTTTATAGTGTTTTGTTTGTACATTGTATAGCGTTTACTATGATATTTCTATAGCGTTTATTTAGTTTTACTATTGCATTCCAGTGTTTGTTTCCATAGCGTTTTTGAAACGCTATTGCCTATATTTTTAATTATATTTCTTATTTTGGTTGTTCCAACCTTTTTTCATGTATAAATGCACATCTAAACATTTATCATGTGCATGTAAATAAAACAAATTTTCACAAACAACAATTATATAAATTATTGTATAATATTTCATGCATATCATTCAAACAATTTAATATTTCATGCATATTATTTTATCAACTCTTTCATACCCACACATAATATGTCATACATTTTTATATCAACAAGTTACTTACAAAATAGACAAACAATATATCTAATCTTGCTTCTCTTCTGATATTTTCTCCTTAACATCAACGATAGTGGCACTGTTAATGCCAAGTAAATAGTCAAAATGTTAGTAATTGACTAATTGTTATATCATATAATGACAAAGTAAAATAAACACATAAAAACAAGAAATATAAGGTTATGAAGAACTAATCATTTATTTCATAATGGAATTCCTATAAAGGACAGAAAATGTTCATAGCAAGCAAGATAAATCGACATTAAATTGAAATGGTTATCGAGTCTTACAAGTTATGTATGGGTTTATGCTCCAGATAAGCGGTAATATCAAAAATTGCCATTGGGGATTGGCGCATATTTGCTCAAATTGCTCCGGATTATATTAAACACTTCAACACAATATGAGTTCAAAGACATTTTTCCCTTGGAGTTATTCTTTGGTTCGTATATTTTTGCTTGAAACCATGTCAAATAGACAAGATTTCGTGCTCTAACAAAAAATAAAAATATTCTCAAAAGTACAGATTTCCAGTGCTTTGGCTTTGGATTACAGAACTGTTACATTTCAAATTTATTATTTTGTTCCAAAAAAGAAAAGAAACGAGTGAAATCAAAACACACATGCACATGAACATCCAAAAGAGAAAATAAATAAATGGTTTAAGAAATGAAAATGGCTATCCAAACTAATCATGAAATACTTGTATGTTGCTGCCAACCATATTATATATCTATTTATTGGGCTTGCCTTTGATATAATATTTGGAGTTCAGATAGTTTTTGACGTAACTGTTGAAGCCTAGATTGTTTTTTCTATAGTATTTGGGAACAGAGGCGGATGCTTTCATGAGGTAATTGATTGCCTAACAGATTACTGACCTTGCATTTGCATTTTGCTTTCCCATGCGTTTTCCAAACTCTATCATGCTCCATGATAGCACTGTTATTGTGTAGGCCAATGGGAATCCAAACTCAATCATGCTCCATGATAGCACTGTTATCATGCTCCAGATAGGACAAAATATATTAGCATTCTTTAAAGAAACAAATTTATAGCTATCACATATCAGTAGGTATTGCATATATATTTAAAAAAAACAATTAGTATGTTACTGCCATCAACCCCTCATCAACCAGTAATACGCACCTGCATTCCTCAAAGAAATCCAAACTCATGCACACTACCTAAACCTGCTCCTCCCTTCATCCAAAAAGCTCGAACACCACTCACCATTATTACTATCCATACTACCCCCCCCCCCCCCCCAATCACTTCAAGCTGCACTTCCACCTCGCAACTAAACATAAAATATCAAGCCTACCTAAACCAGACAACCAAAACCACACACCATTCTTCACTTATTCAACCTGCAAGTTCATCTCCTCTGCCAAGTTCACAAATCACTGCATACCATCCTTCCTTTGCAGTAAAACTCCTTTCTCCTGCTTCACATTTTTCAGACAAATCCACTAACATATTGCAAATACAATTCCATCAACATCACATCGTTATACCACATAGCAACCCCATATTTTCACTTCGCCATCATCAACAAGCTACCTCGAACATCCATCCGCCAACAGAGCAATAGTTTAAAACCAGCACAAGCTACCCCAAACATCCATCTGCCAACAGAACAACAGTTCAATGCCAGCACAAGCTCCACCATTCTAAATCAACAATTAACCTATCTTCACAACCACAACATCACCACACTTCAATCTACCTACTCATCTCCTACGACCAAAAATCTCATCCTACCACAAAAAGCACACATCCTACTTCCTCATCAGTAAATTAATTCAACCGAACTTCAACTACATCATAACTCCTCAATTCACTAAACTACAAGACTTCATCACAATTTCATTTGCTTAATAATTCTCTCTTCCTTGTCAAGTCTCAACAACCTCCTTCACCACTACATTGATCAACGACCATCCACGACTCCACCACATTGATCATCACAACCTTTCCCTCCTTTTAATCACAGCCTATTCACAAAAATGGTCATCAATGGTGAATTAGTTAGAAAAATAAAATTCTGGATTTAAATTTAGCAATTGTGCACATACATATTATTAGTAAGATACAAACATGGCACAAACTGTAGATTCAACCTTATCTTAGACAAGTTGAAATATTACAGAGCTTCCTTTATATCTGTTTTTGCATGAAAGAGTACGTTGCCAAAGAATTCAAGGAAATTTACACTAAAGAAACAAATAAGTATGCAACCTTAGAAAGGTAGAAGACACCCACTGCACACTATAAGCAAGTAGACATCTATTCAGAAAATTAGCAGGCAAAATTAAAATATTATGAATATGACAACAGTTCGTAAAATTGTGTGTATAATGATCTCCTTGGTCTCATTTGTTGAAGTAACTTGCAAAAATATGCACATCATCACAAACTTAGCATGCAGCAAATAGCCAGTTATCTTGGGTACACACGCACACGCGCGCGCGCGCACACACACACACACATATATAGTGAAAAGGGGAACGAATATTTGTGCAACATTTTTAATATAATTGTATAGGAAGCAAACTTAAATGCTGGGCCAATTCTTGATAAGTACTAATTTTTATGAGTATAATGGGACAACTGGTCAGGCAGAGGTGGTGCCATTAATATTTAGCACATGTAACTATTAGCCAGCCCCATCTCTCAACCAAATAACTTCATGCTCTTAATATGTTGCATTGAATTGAACTTATGTTTGGCTCATGACATCATGCATGTGAGAAGCAGGTGTGATGATTGGAATATATAAATAAATGAAAGTATGTCATATAGCCACAAGTACCGAGTAAGGTTATGTATGTGGGTATAGCATCCTACACTCAATTGAAATGAATGGTATGGATAAATCAATATATTATTAGTTGAGTATGGATTTGAGAACAATATGAATCTTGTTAAATGTCCGTTTTATTTCATCTTAACCAAATTTGTTATCTTCACCACCACACAACTCAAATCAACTGTCACTGCACAACATCGCCATCTCCAACCACATGCTCCTCTCATCACACATAATCCAATTCTGCTTGAAAACTGTCACTGCTTAACCATCACCAACTCCCATGCATTTAGAATATGTTTGTAAGTTCAACTAAAGATGAAACCTAATGCATTTAGAATATGCTAACAAATTTTGAAATGACCTTATATTTGTTCATAAGCTTTATTTAATGCACTATTATATTTTTTAATGTTACCATGATTATATTTTTAAATATATTTGCATTATGGACAGTGTTAGCAATGTCAAAAAAATAAATTTAATAAAATATTGAATCAAGTGACATATAAAGAAGCTATGGCTTATTTATAAAGTTTTTTATGGCTAAATACAAATGCATAACCTGCAGCAAGTAAATAACGCTATTTGCAAAATTAACAGATAAATGAAATTGAATAAACTAAAAGGAGTGAAGGACCTTAAGAAGCAAGTATATGCATACATTAGGCAGTATATGCATACATAGGGCAGTTGCATCAGTTAATAAAGTAAATGGGCATCAATTTACATGCAATAAGTTAATTGTCAGTATACTACGCAATAAAGTTAATTAAAAGAAAATAGGGTAAAATGAGCAAGTATCTGCCGGTCTTAAAAAAACTACCATTAATTTGGTACCATCAACAACAATAATAAATATTATTCATGAAATAATTAAATAACATACGAATCAGATGTATCTAATTAGATGTATCTTTACAAAAGATGTTTCAAGTTTCCAATGCATTAGACGACAGTAATGCATTTTAAGAACAATTTTGTGATTAATTTAACCGCTGTTCAAACCTGAAGATAGAAACGAATTTAAAAGCATTTAATGCATGAGCTGTGCATGTAAATGTTATCTGGACAATAAGTTATTTTGCTTAAATTTCTCTTTATTATGTCTCAGCGATTCGTTTTCATTATGTTGGAAAACAATGGCTGAGTCGCGGACTAGGTCGCTTTCTTGAAGACGATTCGGCGATTTGGTCAGAGGTGCAAACCAATTCGTTCCTTCGCCGCCGCCTCTAGGATAAAATAGCCTCTAAAATAGTAACTGATTTGCTTGCACAAACAAATCAGTGCAGATTTGCACTTTTGGGAAAAATACTGCTCGAAATTTCTTAGAAGTTTCAATGGCGGTTGAGAAGAAGAGAATATAAAATTCGGTGTTTTTCTCGTCTCAGATAAAATAGTATATATAGAACGAGAATTAGGTTTTGGGAGAAAATATCGGATCTGCTAAAATTTCGGGGGGGATTAATATTTTACCGTTGCAAAACTTTTCCGTTGCAGAATAAATATCGGTGCGCAAAATAATTTTTCCATAAAAAAAAACGGTTCGAAAACAACTAAGTTTTATGGTCCAAAAATATAAGTGCCTACACCACAAAGCCCAAGCCCAAGCCCGAGCCCGAGCCGAACCGAACCGAACCGGGCCGGGCCGGGTCGAGTCGAGTCGGTCGGTCGCGCGCGCGTGTGTGGCGGTCATGATGCATGGTCTCCCTCCTCACAACAATGCATGTATTGGGAGCCCAAGGCCCCAACATGACTTCTTAGAAACAAGTATAAATCCTTGCCTCTTCCCTATAATCCCATGATGTGGGACTACTCAAACATAGGAGCCATTCATACACTTATTCAATCATTTTTAATAATTCACATAATGTTTGTAAAACATTTCCAACAATCCCCCACTTGAATTTTTAAAAATATTTTCGAGCAGTTTCTTAAAAACATAAGATTGTGCATAAACAAAGGTGTCCAAGGACTTGAACCTTTGCATAGTGAGTAAGATTCAGTTTTTACTAGAGTGACACGTAGTCTTGAACTCTATTCCTGACATCAAACCACACACAACCTTTTCTATAGTGCAATCAGATAAGCCTGTGCATTTATGGCCCTGCACGTCTATCCCAGTTTAGTGAATGCTCCAGAAGTTTTGCCCAAACTCCATAGGAAACGGCCACATTTCCACATTCACAAAGGTGAGTCTATCAAGAGCACTCCTGAAGGTAGGTACTCCACTCTAAATAGAGTATAGATCTCATTAAGAGTTTCTATTAACTCATCCTCTAATCACTTCAGGAATACATGCTTCTTGGTTTATTAAATAGCATGTTCAACTCATATCACTACACAACTTGTTATTACCCATTGAACCTAGTTCTTGGGATCTCCAGTCATTTAGGTCGGGTTACCATTGTGCGTGACTCAACAATCTAAGGGCAATAGTCCCATTCTTTTAGATGAGTTACGGACTTTCTCTCTGGACAGTCCTTTCATCAAAGGATCTGCCAAATTTTCCTCACTACGTACGTAATCCACTCTAACGGTACCTGTGGAAAGTAGTTCTCTAACAGTGCTGTGCTTACGACGTATTTGTCGTCTCTTACCGTTATAGTAACGGTTCTGAACTTTTGCAATAGTCGCGGTACTATCGCAATGTATCAACACTGCTGGTATCGGTTTTTCCCATAAGGGAATCTCAGCTAGCAGATTTCTCAAATATTCTGCCTCTTCACTAGCTGTAGCTAGTGCTATCATCTCAGACTCCATAGTAGACTGAGCCAAAATAGTCTGTTTCTTGGATTTCCAAGAAACAGCTCCTCCAGCGATGCTAAATATGTAGCCACTGGTCGCTTTAGAATCATCAGATAAGGTATTCCAGTCTGCATCAGAATATCCTTCAAGTACAGCTGGAAACCTTTCATAATGTAATCCAAGGTTCATGGTTCGTTTAAGGTATCTCATTACCCTTTCAATAGCTTGCCAGTGCTCTATACTAGGTCTACTGGTAAACCTGCACAATAATCCCACGACATAGGCAATGTCGGGTCTAGTACAATCAGTGGCATACCGAAGGCTGCCAATGATGCTCGCATAATCAGACTGTCTTACACCTTCACCAGTGTTCTTAAATAACTTTACACTGTGATCATATGGTGTACTTGCAGGTTTACAGTCAAAGTAATTATATTTCTTTAGTATCTTCTCAATGTAATGAGATTGATCCAAAGAAATTCCCTTTTCTGACCTAGTAATCTTAATACCAAGGATTACACTCGCTTCACCTAGATCTTTCATATCAAAATTGACACTTAATAAGGATTTGACTGAGTTTATGGCATGAATATTTGACCCAAAAATGAGTAGGTCATCTACATAAAGGCATATAATAGTGCAAATGTTATTCTCAGATTTATAATAAATGCATTTGTCACTTTCATTAACTTTAAACCATTTGAAATGATTAAGTTATCCAATTTTTCATGCCATTGTTTAGGTGCTTGTTTTAAACCATATAATGATTTATCCAATTTACATACTTTATGTTCTTGACCATGTACTATAAATCCTTCAGGCTGGTCCATATAAATTTCTTCGTCTAATTCACCGTTCAAAAAGGCAGTTTTAACATCCATTTGGTGTATTAGTAAATTATGAATGGAAGCAAGTGAGATTAATACCCGAATGGATGTTATTCTAGTTACAGGCGAAAAAGTGTCAAAGAAGTCTATATTTTCCTTTTGTTTAAAACCTTTAGCTACTAGTCGTGCTTTATATTTATCTATAGTGCCATCAGGTTTTAATTTCTTTTTAAGTACCCATTTACAGCCTATAGTCTTACAACCAGGGGGTAAATCTACCAAGTGCCAAGTCTTATTGGATTCTAAAGAATCCATCTCATCGTTTATAGCCTCTTGCCAGAGATCGGCATCTAAAGAGGATAAGGCTTCTTGGAGGTTTATAGGATCCTCCTCAATAGTAAAAGCACAAAAATCTGAACCAAAGTCTTTTATGGTTCTTGCTCTTTTACTTCTTCTAGGTTCAGCTTCAGAATTTTCATTAAGTTCTGTTCTAATAGGCATATTCGAAGTGCCCCCACTATTCCTTAATTTGAAAGGAAATTTAGTTTCATAAAAATCGGCGTCATTTGATTCAACTATATTATGTGCATTAAGGTCATAAAATCTAGATGCTTTGCTATTAATAGCATAGCCTATAAATGCACATTCATATGCTCTACTTGCCAATTTTATTCTCTTATTGTCTGGAATGCGAACATATGCTAAACAACCCCAAGTTCTAAAGTATGAGACATTGGGTTTATGATTCTTTAAAATTTCATAAGGTGAAATTTTATTCGTAGATCTAGGGATTCTATTCAGAACGTAGCATACAGTCAATAAAATATCCCCCCACCAATGTTTTGCTGCACCAGAATTTAATAATATGGCAACTACTAGCTCGGTAAAGGTCCTATTTTTCCTTTCTGCTTTACCGTTCATTTCAGGTGAGTAGGGTGCAGTTCTCTCATGTACTATACCATGTTGTTTATAGAAATCCAGAATAGAATTAGATTCATATTCTGTTCCTCTATCACTACGAAGTCTCTTAATTTTTCTATTTGCTTGATTCTCAATCTCAGTTTTGAATGTTTTAAACATGTCAAAAGCATCACTTTTATTTTTCATAAGATATACATATGTGAAATCAGAGCAGTCATCAATAAAAGTGATAAAATAACGATGTCCCTGTCTAGTTAAAGTGCCATCAAGTTCACATATGTCAGAATGAATCAAGTCTAAGGGTTCAGAAACTCTATCAACAGATTTGTGAGGTTTCTTTGTGATTTTAGCTTGTGTACAGAATTCACATTTATCAGATTCAGATTCTGTCATTTTAGGTATCATATCTAGGGTGCTCATGTTACGAATAATTCGATTATTAACATGACATAATCTAGAATGCCAGATATTAAAATCACACAACATGTAAGCAGAAGTAGTCACTTTATTAGATTCAACATTCAGTTTAAACATACCCTCACAAGCATAACCCTTTCCCACAAAAGTTCCCTTATAAGTAAGAGTGTACAAATCAGCCCTAATAACTTGAGTGAAACCAGCCTTATTAAGGAGGAAGCCAGAGACCAGATTCTTTCTTATCTCTGGAGTGTGCATAACATCTTTCAGAATTACGGTTTTTCCAGAAGTGAACTTGAGTTCCACGTTTCCAATCCCCGCAACTGTAGTGGTGAGAGAGTCTCCCAACAGCACTTTCTGATTTTCAGCAGCCATGTATGTAGAGAACATGCCACGATCATAGCAGACATGGCGAGAAGCACCAGTGTCTACCCACCAACCCTCTGATCCACCAACAAGGTGAATCTCAGTAATCATAGCCGTAAGAGGCTCCTCGGTCAGGTTAGCCTGCGGTGCAGAGCTTGGCCTGTTCCGGCACTTTCGTGCCATATGCCCTGGTTTTCCACAGTTGTAACAAAGAAACAACTATCCAGAGTCATTCTTTTGGGATGGTTTCTGCTGTCCTTTTAGGTTTCCTTGCGGATTCTCATTCTGTTTGTTGCGCCTGTTCTGATTCTTAAAAGATTTCTGATTTGGTTTCAGAACAGCGGGAGTGGTCTTCTTAGTACTGTTGTTATTCACAATCAGCACCTCTTCTTTCTGATCCTGCTTGCGTGCCTCCTCCTCAATACGGAGGCGTGTAATCAAGCTTTCTAAGGAAAATTCCTTAGTCTTATGTCGCAAGACATTCTTAAAATCTTTCCAGCCTGGGGGTAATTTGTCAATGATAACAGCAATTTGAAATTGTTCGTCCAAGACCATACCTTCGGAGATGATCTCATGAGCTATTTTCTGCAGCTCATGAGACTGCATCTCTACCAATCTATCATCAGTCATGTGATACTTTAGATAGCGGCTCACAGCATATTTCTTTGCCCCTGCCTCCTCTGTATCATATTTCTTCTTCAGTGCTTCCCAGATCTCCTTTGCTGTCTTTTCATCTGAATTATAATAATCATACAGATCATCGCTCAGTCCGTTCAGTATGAAATTCTTGCATAAGTAATCCTGTTCAGTCCAGGTCTGCAGTTGCTTTGACTGTTCAGTCCATGATGCCATCTTTGCTGCATTAGTCTCGTCAGGCTTGTCTGGTAGCTGCGGTTTTTCAGCAGTCAGAGCAACCACCACCTTCCTGATCATGAGGAAGAACTCCATCTTCTGACGCCAGCGCTTGAAATGCAAACCTTCGAACTTGAAAGGAGCAGCAATCACCAGAGGGCCGTGAAAAGCAGAGGGAGGAGCAGAATCGTCCATGGTTGAGTTCGAGGCCATTGTTTCAGTTCGTCTTCAAATTGTTGGAAAACAATGGCTGAGTCGCGGACTAGGTCGCTTTCTTGAAGACGATTCGGCGATTTGGTCAGAGGTGCAAACCAATTCGTTCCTTCGCCGCCGCCTCTAGGATAAAACAGCCTCTAAAATAGTAACTGATTTGCTTGCACAAACAAATCAGTGCAGATTTGCACTTTCGGGAAAAATACTGCTCGAAATTTCTTAGAAGTTTCAATGGCGGCTGAGAAGAAGAGAATATAAAATTCGGTGTTTTTCTCGTCTCAGATAAAATAGTATATATAGAACGAGAATTAGGTTTTGGGAGAAAATATCGGATCTGCTAAAATTTCGGGGGGGATTAATATTTTACCATTGCAAAACTTTTCCGTTGCAGAATAAATATCGGTGCGCAAAATAATTTTTCCATAAAAAAAAACGGTTCGAAAACAACTAAGTTTTATGGTCCAAAAATATAAGTGCCTACACCACAAAGCCCAAGCCCAAGCCCGAGCCCGAGCCCGAGCCCGAGCCGAACCGAACCGAACCGGGCCGGGCCGGGCCGGGTCGAGCCGAGTCGGTCGGTCGCGCGCGCGTGGTTGGTGGTCATGATGCATGGTCTCCCTCCTCACAACAATGCATGTATTGGGAGCCCAAGGCCCCAACATGACTTCTTAGAAACAAGTATAAATCCTTGCCTCTTCCCTATAATCCCATGATGTGGGACTACTCAAACATAGGAGCCATTCATACACTTATTCAATCATTTTTAATAATTCACATAATGTTTGTTAAACATTTCCAACACATTATATTTCATAATAGTACTAGTAAAATAGAACCAAGAATGAAGAACGATTAGAGCTGAAACTTGATGACAACTATTCAGAGTCTCATACATTGCCTTTATCCTATTATCTTTCATCCCAGTTATCAAAAATTGATATCCATCACTCTTTTCATCAATACGGTAATAATCCATAATGTGAAAGCTACTCCAACTACTGCTACAACAACGCAATCCAATTTCCATGGCTACTTCTTTAGTGTCAGCCGTAAGTAATGAATTTGCAAAGATCAGTATGCCACTATTTGTGCATCCACGTGCATGTTCAATGTTCTTGTAGCAACCCACTTTTGAAGATAGATGAGAATAAACAGCAATTGAATAGTAGCTCTGATTATTATTTGACCTGACATTTGTTGTCTACCTTTCATTATGTGTATGGTCAACTAAATAGCTTCTTAAAAATACAATAATTCCAAGCACCTCTAACTGTAAGTAAATAAGAATTACTGTTAGCATTACATGTACTATGAGTGGTAAATTTCTCTATGTATGTAAAATGAAGTCAATAGTGTGGTTCGTAAATAGTGTGGTTTGCCTATATTGATATTAGCTTGTGATGAATGATATTTGTTTGATTTCTAACATACTAGATTTTTCAATAGTAACAATAGAGTAGGACTACAAAATATATGGTCTTCATATGCTTGATTCATTCTACTGCTTTTGAATTTAATCGTAAATTTAAAATATAGCCAAGTGATTCAGGCAATTCCACCATAATTAAACAACGCTATCTATTTTCTTCTTTATTATTTGTAGATCTAAAAAAGTTGGAGACTGATGGAATATTTTTGTCTTCAACCACTAGTGTCAACCTAAAGTAATCAATGCCATGTTACACCTTGAAATACAAAGGTGCCTAAATTCAGATGAATCCTAGAAGCAAACAGAATGAAATGATAGATAACATCGAAATTAATAGACTCTACAAAACAAAATTTCAAATAAAAAAAAACAAGCAAACAATAAACAAAATTAAAAGACTCAATATAAATCTCGGATTAACCACTGATCTCAATTAACTCTATCAAATCCAGTTAACTCCACCATCTAGTAAACATTCCTAGCAAATGTAAATTAAATATTAGTGGGCATTGGTTGTTTTTCCAAGGGTATTTCAAGATGGTGGAGCACCAAAAAATAAGCAAAAAAAGGATTGTGTTGGACAGTAACAATCCGCCAAACTCAGAGAGTAACACAATTATATGAAATTCCCGTAAATCATGCATGATTTATTAAAATTGTTAAGCATCACTGGGATCGCACACAAAAGTTACTGATATTACTTTAAAAAACAAATAATTAGGCATGGCTGCTTTATATTATAGAAACCACTATCTATTTCTATCATGATATTTGAAAAATAAAATAATAAACTTAAAGATGGTTTACCCTTTCACTAACTTTTGAATTAGATTTTTAAAACATAAAAATAATAAGAGCGCAGATGGAATTAGAAGAGAGTCGTCCATTACTCCTCCTATGATGTCATCTTTCTAGCTTGACTTCCATACAACTAAATTCACACCGATTGATCGATTAATCAAACAAAAATGAACTAGTTAGACCTACATGCCTGAAGACAGCGGCAGAAGAGACTGAAGATTGACAGTCGGGCAATCCCCAAAAAATGGCTTTATATTGGTTTTCGTCTTTCCCAAAAATCATTGGTGTCGACTATCTTAGTTATTATACTATTAAAGTCACCGAAAATTATAAACAAAGCACCATTAGCTCGGGCATTTAGACAAAAAAATTTGGATGTATTTCTAAAACAGCCAAAAAAAAACATCACTTCTGAATCAAGGAAACGATTAAAAATCCCAATTTAAGTTAATTTTGAAGTTGAAAAGTCGGTATCAAATGAAACAAAACAAACGTGGGAAATTGTCACTTCTGTACTTCGTCCCATTGATCAGTTTATTCTTGTAGTTCTAAAATCTGAGGTGGCTTTTTTCATACAAACATGATATTGAGATTCGAATTATAGAAAAAATTCATTATATGCATCCTCATGCCAAAATGTTTCTAGCTAAAGATGATAATACAAAGTCGTTCAACGGAGTAGAACATAACTCTTAGTAGTTCACATATGAATTTTCTGTTTATAATTTGTTTCCATTAAGAACATAAACAAATAAAGGGTGGAAGATGGTTTCATTGACCATATGGAACTTCAAAACTAATATTACAACTGTTATATTTAAAAGAGGTCATTCATTGCTCCTGTTATAATGGATTTAACCTAAAAAATTTCTATTTAATCGATTTTTTTACTCTGTTGAGTTGTTATATAAATAGGGAAGTACAATTTGTTCAAGAAAATCAATTCCTCCTGTGTCATATGTCCTTTTAGAAATATCATCTGAAAAATCAACATCTAGTAATAAATTTTGGGCTTTGGTTACAAGAAATGAGTGGTGAAAGCAGCTTTTCTTAACCACTAAGCCAAATCAAGAAAGCAAATAACCTAAAAAAAAATTGCAGGTAAAAAACTGAATTTAAAATATGTCCGCCTAAAGTTTTGACATCTATAAACCAGTGACTACCATTGCAATATTTTACATTCTACTAATAGTCGACATATACGATTGGATTAGATAGCAAAAGAATAATACATCAGTCTATTTATCAATTTACTAGTAGCAAAAATATACTGTTCATGCACAACTTTGAAAAACGTTGGGTAACATTCGACTTATTTAAACACCCCCCCACCCCGTGCCTCCCCCCCCAAAAAAAAGCAACGAATTGTATTCATTTATCATTAGAATCGGAATGCTTCTATTATAAATTACTACCAAAATGATTAAAATGTTTTAAGGAAATAACACGCAGATAGAAGATTTATATTATTTTTTGTCTGCACATCATCTTTATTGTCACTGGAATGGACAAATTATATTCAAGTGCTATAGTATGATTAACAGAATCACCAATTATGACCTGTTAAATGAATGGTATGCAGCTGCATGAATGCGATCTATTTAATGAATATAAATGCATCAAAATATGAAATCAAAAATATTATACACATGCTTAACAAGGTTGAAAAAGCACATTCAGATCTGATGCATAAATTTGCTCACATTGTTGGCAAGTTATAGTATGGCATTTTGAATAGAACAAGGATGGATCTGTTTGCTTGTGACACCAACTCAAAAACAAACCAAACTGAGAAAAATGCTGCACTATCATAACAATTTTGATAATAGTTTATAGATACTATTTACAGTTGTTCATATTTCATATAAAATGCCCAACTTCCTAAGTTCCTAATTTTCTGCTTCACTTACATTTCAGCTTCATAATCACCTTAGACTGTACATGAAGAGCATTCTTTAGTTACCATTTAACAAGTTTATATATAACTATATATATATAATTAGAGTATCTAGACATTTCAATAATAATAAAAGTAAGTGAATAATATATGTAGTAGGGATATAGCTATTTAAGAGTTAGAATGGCCAAGTTCACGTAGACATCAGACAAATTGACTTAGAAGTTGATTTTTTGAAATAGTCTATTATTGAAGGGATAATCAAATAATGTCAACCATCATGCTAAGCATCAGTGTACATAAAGAAAATGCAATAAATAAGGGAGTTAATTTGTGCATGAAATTGCACTGTTGAACTACGTTACTTCAATATTATAAAAGCAATGATAAAAATATTCAAATTCCAAAACTGGAATATCTTTTGGCATGCGGAGATACGTATGTAGACATAGACTAATTTCCAAGGTTCAAGATTCCGGTTTCAAGTATCGTTCCGGGCGGTTGAAAATTTTAAAATTTTGGTTTGGTTCTGGATATTCCGATGATTCAGCTTTAATTTTGGTTTCAGATTTTGACATTTTTGAAACAACTTTTTGTATACATGGATGAAAGAAAACACTACAAACTTATATTCAACATAGAAAAGAAAGTTTGACTTTAAAATAACATTACGTTCAAATCAATAGAGCCCAAACTACTTAGATTAAAGTAAAATTCAACTATATTAATAACTAGCACGGATCATTTTAAAACCAATCCAAAGCTTGCTTTTTTCTAAAGCCTAAAATATGTTGTCTTCAACATGCAACCCGTACTCTTCTTTTACGAAATCCAACCGATATTCTCTAAACCAAAATCAAACCATCACTTTTTAAATCAAAATCAATGCCTCGCTTCTTCAATCAAGACCAAAGTTGCAATCAAAATCGCAGCCTCGTTAGAAATAGATTCAGTTACAGGTCATGTACAGCTGAATAAAATTTTAACTAAACTCACATGAAATTAACGGTATGGATGCTTGAACTAGTCCCAATTGACTGATATTAGCAGCTCTATTTAATTAAAGTTGAAACTTGCACACCTTTGAATCTTAATTAGCTGGATGAGACATACATCAGATCGGTTTTTTTAGACAAAATAGGCCACTTTATAGCAATGATACCCTAAAAGTTTATACTAAGACAACAAACTAATTACATATACATCTTAAAAAAATCTTGAGTAAGGTGATATATTGGTTCGAAAAAAAAAATCTTTTTCTGGCTAAATACAAATATATAACCTGCAGGGTGCAAGTAACGCCATCTGCAAATATCGATAAATAAATAAACTGAAATAAAAGGAGTGGGAGACCTTAAGAATCCTTGGTAATCATTTCAAGGGAACATAAATAAACTTAACAAAGAGCTTAACTAAAATGAAAGAAGTGACTAATACATATTCCTTTGCTGGGCTCCCCTTAGAACATTGCCGATGGATGGTGACTAAACAAAGCACCACATATTAAATTATGTTTTCTAGGATAAAAGATCTCGTATTTCTACTACTTTCGTCTCCAAAATTAAAAAGATCCAATCTCGGATCTAAGGAGAACAAGGATGGAATTAGTACATCGTAGACGACCATCTCAAATTGACGAACTGACCATTGATGACAACGGTGGTTTGGCGATTAATGATTTTGGACGACATTGGGTTAGGGATTTTGCAAGTTAGGTTTTTGGTGTTTTTTTTTTAATTGAAGAAGTGAAGGAATAGTTTTCCGCAGTGAGTGACAGGGCATAAGAAATTAAAGTCTATATGCGCTTTTTTGGATTCCCACACAAAAGAAATTTGTCTCCTGCCTTTTTCCACGAATAGCGTTTAGCTCACAAAATTTCCTTCCCCTGGCGTTCAAATCCGAAAAAGTACATAGCGTTAGAAAAGGGACTGGCCGAAACGCTAAGTACTCTTGCTATCAAAAGACCATCATATTGTAGTGATGAGAGATTACAGCAATAGGAGTAGCAGGTACGCTTAAGTTAAATAGAAGAAACATAATGATATAGACCAAGATATGCTTCTTGCATATACCTTACTTCTCTGCACTAATACGTAGTATAACAGGATTAGGTGTTACCCTAATGTCTAAACTGAAACGGAAACAGAAACAGAATAATCTCTACAGAAACAGAATGCTAGTAATGGGCCTTTACCACCCCAACAGAGACAGAAGGTACAGAAACAGAATGCAAATAATAGGCCTTTACCACCCCAACTAATGGGCCTTTACCACCCCAACAGAGACAGAAGGTACAGAAACAGAATGCTAATAATGAGCCTTTACAACCCCAACTAATGGGCCTTTACCACGCCAACTAGCCTTTACCACCCCAACAGAGACAGACGGTATGCCAATAGAAACAGACAGAACTAGGTGTACCCTGAATTCTACCCCAAGCGATCGGCACCCTAATACATAAATACCATGTGTCGGCCCCACAGAAGGGTGTATCATTCCCTAAAGTGGCAACCTATAGACACAGACCTATTTACAGATGTCAGGGTGTCTTACATCCTCAGAGCAGACTGGATCCATGCATGCACATGACCCGGTTGGAATGCGCCATCAACACCCCTCGCCATTATCAGAGTGAACCTCTTACAATTAGTTCAGTAAGCATGCCCGGACCCCTCCTAGTGTTAGGTCATAGTTTTGATACCAGAAAAGGGTTACTGACTAATATGGGTCCCACACAACAGATGACACAAGTAATTACCCCCTCCTAACCTTGTGTCCCAGACTAATAGATTTCAGATTAACTTGCTTACAGATTTCAGATGTACAAAGTTCAGATTAACTAGTTCTCAGATCAGACATACAGGTTAACAAGTTTTTAGACTAACGTATCAGATATACAGATTAACAGACTTATAGATTGTTTCACCTAACCTTGTATTGGGCCTACTGATTTACGAAAAGGGTTTATTAGATTCATCCGCCCAGTTGATTAAACCTTATCCACCCAACACATTTTAGGCATCATATTTATCCTATATTTGCATTAATTAATTACTAATGCACAGACCTCTCACATTAGGTCGGTAGCTTGTGGCCGCTGGATGTGTCGGGCGGTTCCGGGCGGACTTCTGCCGCAAGCCAGACCTAACCTCATGTCTAAGCATCTTTTAGTTATGCCTACGACCTCTCACATTAGACTGGCAGTTTGCGGTTATTTGTTAAGCCGGTTGGGTCCGGGCAGGCTTCTACCGCAAACAGAGTCTAACCTCGTATCTCAGCATTCTTATCCTTAGCTAAAGTATTCATTCATAGATTATGCCAATATCAGACTAATTATGCCAATTCAACAAATTAAACTTCTTTGCAAGTTACAGCAGATTATTCAAAGTTCTATTAACTTGTTTTGCTTAATTTTAGATCAAGCTTACTGGTTTTCATATCCCAAATTACCGTATTCAGTTTTAACAGATTTAGCAGATTAGGCAATTTAACAGATTTAATCATCCCTTAAAATTCCATTGACGTGCCTCGCCTAATCATAAAATTAAGTCTAATTTTACATGCCCAAATTATGGTATAATTCACAATATAAGATATGCCCCCAAATTTTAGTTAAATTTACACAGTACAGAATATTCTCTAAAAATCCCAAATCATGATATACAAACACGAATTATGCCAAATTATAGCCTTTGATTTCAGCGTATGCCTAATATCCAAAATCCCCATTTAGGCGTATTCACATTTAATAGTTATCCTATTATAATATAGATCTTTGCAGCTAAGCCATATACACAATAATTCTCCTTCTTCCAAATCACAGACTATCATATATAGTATGCCCAGATCTAGATCTTAAAGTACAATATATGTCATTTTCTCAAATCAGTCATAAATCAGTCCTGTCTAAATATGCATCATTCACTATTTTTCCCGAATTTAGCGTTCGTGCATCAATCTCTTATGAGATTTGGCTCAGGCTCGTGGTAGCCTGGCTATAGAACAGAAGGAATGAAGAGATAGTTACTATAATATTAATAAGATAGATCTACACAGAAAAACAGATCAGATAAACAAGAATATGCATAATCTCAAATTCAGATTTATAACGATGTCAAGATCATAATTAAATTTCATATCTGAAAATAACTGTAGTCACCTTGGTTGGATTCTAAAAGAAAAAGGGTTGTAGTTGTTCTCTTTTAATCCTATTCAGATTGGAAGAAGAAGAAGCACTAGTTCTAGCTTAAGTTTCAGCAGAGTAGAGATGCCATTGATTTATTTTAATTAGAATTGAGCCAGAATAGCGTTACAATGGTTTGGTGTAGAGAAAAAGTGGGGTTTGGGGGTGTTTAAATTGCATAGGGATCAACGAATCTGATCAGAACGGGCGTCCAAATGCAGAAAAACGAACAGGTCCTCGTATCTGGAAATAGGTGGAGGTCGACCCCCTGGTCGACCTATGTGACCCAGATCGACCCCCAGGTCGACCTGGGTCCCAGGCGGGAAATTTCCCGTCCAGCCCGGGTGTGTGATTTGAATTTCAAACTTAAATCTGAGCTGTTTTAATTTATTTAAATTTCTGAAACTTCTGAGGGCCATAACTTTTTCATACGGAGTCCGATTTACGCAAGCTCGAACTCTATCTCAAGCAGAATTCCGAGATGAACGCAATGGCGTAACCCGTTTCCCTTAATTCTTCTTTTAAAAATTAAGTATACTTTGTTTTGTTACTTTTATGTTCACAGAAAATACGGGGTGTTACATTCTCCCCTCCTTAAAGGATTTCGTACCCGAAATCTTCAAGTTAAGAAGAATGTGTCCTACCATCCAATCACACATCTACTCAACCATCATCCACAAGCATCCATTGTCCTTAGAAATCTTCTAATGTTGTATGAACATATGCAAAAGTGTGTGTATATGTCTCTTATCTAATGCAAAGATCAGGCGGTCTATTGATTCAGTTGACCTCCTCAATGCGAATTATGTTAGTGCTATGAGTCCAATTATGTATGCAAGAAATCCTATTTGATACACATCATTTCAATATGAGTGCATAACCATTCATCCAAATGCAACATCCATGTGATGAGTCAATCATTTTGCGTCCACAAAAATTGAAAAATGCGCACACATCCACATGCAGTATGAGTGTGCTTTTGAGCCGATCTAGTGCCTAATGCGTGTATATGCATCCACGAGCAACCACTAGCAACCACTTGCATCCACTTGCAACCATCAAACATAACATGTCTCAAACACATGCTTACACCCATTAGTTTCTACCTAAAGGTCGAAGACTCGATCGATAGGATACAGCCGAGTGATAGAAGCAAGTACAATTAAAGCAAAAGTTCTGTTCCCATTAGACATCGGTTAAGAGAATAAATCTCTAAGTATCAACCCCGAAGACCGAAATCAACATCAGATTGACACTCAGAGAATTACTCCCATTAAACAATGTCAAAACTGGAAATCTATTTCACTCTTCGAGTAAAAACCCCTATCCTTTTTCAGAAATATTCAGATACTTACAGACTACTGGTACAGTTCAGATTATCAAAACCCAAAATATATGCGCTATAGTTAGCTTAACGCCCAACACAGATACCCCTATCTTATCACAAACAGATGATTCGTAACCCTTATGGGGTTTGAGACTATAGCGGAATCAGAAACAAGACTAGTATTAAAGTGCAGGGCCTCAATTACAGAATCAAAATGCCAGAAAAAAGAGTTTTAACTCAATAATCAGATAAGGAAATTAAACCTTCAACAGAAATTTTCCTATCTCTATCCTATCCACCTACCACGTGAGCATTCACCTGCCCTTCAGAAGTAGGTCCTGTCCTCTGCCCTTGCCCTTGTTTCTTCGGGCAGTCCCTAGTGAAGTGTCCCATCTCACCACAGTTGAAGCATGTGCCCTCCTCTTTCGGAAATCTTTGTTCAGATGAGTAAAGCTTCCACAAGTAAAGCGCTTTTTCTCTTTCTTATATTCAGACTTTTCGTCCTTCTTTTGTGTTTCCTTCTTGGACCACACTTTCTTGTTTTGTGGTCCTTCGAGCTTTTCCTCTTTTTTCTCGCTTTTGGCTTCCTCTTCATGCATCAATGCCATGTCAAACAATTTCTCGAAGGTATCCCCCATAGGAATGTGGGTCATAACCAACCCGTGTACCGACTCATTCAAACATTTAACGAATCTTAGAGCCTTCTTTTCAGGTGTGTTCACCAAGTCTAAGCCGAATCTCGCCAACTGATTGAACTTGCAAACGTACTCCATTACTGATAAATTCTCCTGCTTCAACGCCAAGAACCTCTCCATGTGTATATTCTCTTCTGCTCATGAGACAAATTTCATCACGAACCTATGCCTGAAATCCATCGATGTCACCACTGGACGTCTCCATTCGTGACCTCCCCCAAAACGAGGCTTCGTCCTTCATTAACCAAGCAGCTAATTGGACCTTCCTTCCGTCTTCTATCTCAAAGATACCAAACAAATCTTCCACCTCCTTAAGCCAGTTTCGAGCTTCAACAGATGTCTTTGACCCGTGAAAAGGTTTCCCACCTATTGCCCGAAAGTCTTTGCATACCTCAGAAAAAGTACCAACGCGGGAAGGGGGAGAAGCGGCTGCAGCTGGGGGAGGAGGAACGTCTGTTGGGCCTGCGGCGGTGGCCCTAGCCTCTAGATACCTTGTAAACTAGGTTGGTATCGGTATGCCCTCGGGTATCTCGGGTACCCCATACATGCTGAAAAGAAAAAGGAAGAGATTCAAAACGGAGAATCGAAAAACAGACATATGGCTTTCGGGGATTATGTTTTTCAAAATGAACTTTACTTTTGAAAATACTTCCTTTTTAAAACCTTTTTGAAAATAGATTTCAAATTTTTTTTATCAAATATGGTAACCTTCAGCTCCGATACCAAGTGTAACACCCCATGTCTGTTAATGTCATTCGCAAAGGGAATGCATTAACTTCCATGAAGCATTATAAGTAAACATAACATAATATTACAAGATAGATACGTAAAGTAGTACTTGAAAATTTTATAACTTTATTACAGCAGAAACAGAAATAAGTTTGGTTACACCCTTCAAAATCACAATACCAAAACCCAAGTACACAAAGTATCAGTCTTATACCAAAATCCTTCAGAATGCATAATTTTTAAAATCATAATCACCAGCATAAACTGCCATAAGAAGGTAGAGTCAAAGCCAAGCAATACTTCAAGCACTTCAAGAAGAGAGAATATCACTACAACAAAAAGGGACTCTGATAGCGTTTGAAAAACACTATTGTATCCTATCATAGCGTTTCAGAGAACGTCGTGGAACGACATGCTACGTTAGACCTTCAATTTAAAACAGCAAAAACTAAAACGCTATGAAAAATAATCATCCTATAGCACTTTATCTGCATATGTTATAGCGTTTATTTGTATATTCCCATAGCGTTTGTTAGTTTAATTGAATAACATTCCATATATTTTTCTATAGCGTTTCTCACAATTAATTTCCATAGCGTTTTTGATTCAACAGTGTTTCTAAAACGCTATAATATTATATATTAATTTATAAATTTTATTTATTGACATTTTAGCTGTTCATACATAAAATATATATCTACTCATTTCTTATACACATATAAATATAACATATTTTCACAAATAACAAATATGTAAATTACATCATAGTATTTCATATATATCATTCATGCAACTTTTTACATATTCAAACTTAGTATTTCATACATACCATTCAGACAACTATTCATATATCCATATTTAATATTCCATATCGAACTTTTTATGTCGAAATATAATGTGTCATACATACTTACACTAAACTGTTTACAAATCAGTTAAACAATTGATTTAATCTTTGCTTTGCTTCAAATATTTTCTCCCTGAAGCAACATTGGTCCTGTTAATTATTAAAAAAAAAACAGTAAAAAATTGTAATTGTTATGTCATATATTCACAAAATAAAAGGTCCTAAAGGAAGAGAAGCCATACATACGTTAGAGCCAGCATAATCTCCAAGTCGCACCATTACTGAGATGAGCACTCTTGCTAATCCCAAGCCACATGAAATAAAGTTATGATGAGTGCATCTCGGCACAGATCTATATGAACTATAAGAACTAAAAATAGAACGTGATGCCATCCTAACCACAAAAAGAAACCACATTGTACAAATTAGATACTCACATGAATTTTCAACTGAGAAGTATCCAAAACCCTCAAACGAGAATCAGAACCAAGCAAATCACCCATTGACTTATCCCCACCAAATCTATACACAAAAAAAAACAAATCCATATGATAATATCATCTCAAATCAATGGAAACCCTTCATTCACCGTAACAACCGAGCAAAAAACTAGCACTAAGAAAAAATCTTTTTGACTTATCCTCTCACATTCTACAAAACCAGATCCCATGTGACCACATCCATCTCTCGTTTTAACCACCTTCATATCAAATTTAAATTTTACCATCAATCCCCACAACAACTTCACAATCATGAAAACAACCTTAAGAAAGTTACAACCATCAGCTTCAACATAATAAGGAACTGCATCCTTAGAAAACCCATTACTGACAAATCAGAACCCACCCTACTTGAATTCAATTCCAAATCTGTTTCTCCTCGAATAAACAACGATGCATAATCCAAAACTTTAACCCCACAAACAATTCTGACATCAAACAATGGACTTCACACCAACCAAAAGTAGAATAATCTGACCGCTTGCTTCCATAAAAACCAACAACTTTAATCTCCTTTTAACCACGAACTCACTACAGGACATTGAAGTCATGGTAAACTGTGCATGTTTACTAGTACAATATGCACAGTCAAGTTGTTAAAAAACGAACAGAATGTTCCCATACTTTCAAAAAATAATACAATGCGCTAATCCAAATAGAATGGCGGACTCAATATAATTAATGTCTGACGCAATGAAAGGTATCGTCTCAGGTCGTCCTCCAGATTCAGATCGGAGGAAGGATAAGGAGCCCGCACACGAGATCAATTCCGGAGTATCAACGATTTTATCTTCTCTTGGAGGAGACGTAGGTAGGGTTTTAGAAGTGGGTGGCCCATCCAACTGGGATGGTCAGAGATGTAACGGGGATCACGCATCCCAAAATCCTGCTCTAGCGAGTCGTTCATCTAGGGTAACGGGTTTGGGGGGAGCGGATGCTCGAACTAAATCCTTTAACCCGCTGATCCATCGTGGTTATAACAGATCCACTTAGTTTGGTAGACAAAAGAGGCAGTATAACACGGAATTTGGAACGGGATTGCCTCAGTCTTGGAAACAGGCTGCTACAGGTGGTATTGGACAAATTCGTGACGAATTTGTAGTGTTGGATTACATAGAACCTAAAATTGTAAACGACAAAAAAAGGCATGTGTGTCTGAAATGGCAGCTTATAGATCGGTGGATAAATGGAAGAATTCTATTGTTTTTTATGTGTACGGGGTTAGACCATATCATGTTCATCTGAAAAAAAATATCGAGCGCACATGGAAACCATCAGGAAATTTTCAGTTGCTCTCTAGAGAGAATGGTTTTTTTATTATAAGATTTGATAATAGTTCCGACTGTGAAAACATTTTAAAAGGAGGCCCTTATTTGTTTGACAACATAATTATTATTTTAAAAAAGTGGAACATGGGTCTACAATTTAAAAAGGACCTTTTATCGACGATGCCTATATGGATTAAATTGACAAATCTCGAGTTAGAGCTGTGGGACAGAGAGGCTTTAAGTGTTATTGCTAGCATGCTAGGCAAACCGATAAAAATGGACAAGATTACCGCTGATGAATCAAGAGTTGCTTTTGCAAAAATTATAGTGGAGATGGAGGCGTCTACTGATTTTCCATCCGAGGTGGAAGTGGAATTACATACAGGTGAAGAACTGAAAGTTCAAGTAGAATACATGTATAAACCGTTACGGTGTAACACGTGCAAGGTGTTTGGACACTCGACGAACCAATGTAAATCCAGAATGGCCGAAGTATGGGTTCAAAAAAAACATGGTGAAATGAATAACCAACCTGACCCTTCTATTCAAGAGGAGACGATTGGTGCAAACGTTGGGCAAGATCACGTTATTAATATAAATGATAATGGAGCAGAAAATGAAAATGTGATCGGTGATGCAACACAAAATTTCGGATCACTGTCCAACCTCATGAGGAATTTAGACAGGCAATATAATAGAATGGTAAAATCTGAAACAGTGAGTAATGGTCTAAACACAGTTACAATGAACGACGCATCATACAATTTAGACCATCAACCGACTAATGAAGGGACAAATCAGGAAACTAATGTGTTTGGACATAACATATCTAATATAGATTTGGCACAAAACAAGTTTAGTGCTTTCGAGGCCATTGCCGAAGAGGATGCTTTGAATACAGGGGAAAATCAGATGAATGATGCTGCTACAGTATCTGGCACTACTGCTGATGTAGTTGACAGCAATACGGATAACCAGTCTGAAAGTAACGTTGATGAATGGGCTGATATAGACGAGGAAGAGGCGTATTTGCTTAACACTGATGATCCGAACCCCAATGCGCCTGCAAAGGAAATCGATGTGAGTAATAATGTCGAGGTAACAAGAAATTTATAGATGAAATTGACAGTATTAGTAAAAATAATAAAAAGAAAAGCTTTACAAAACAAATTGCTCCTCCTAAAGTTGCGACAAGGAGCCAAAGCAAAATAAAATGAATGTGATTGCTTGGAATGTTAGGGGTTTGAACACTCCAAACAAACAGTTTGAAGTGATCATATTTCTAACTAAATTAAGGCCTTCTTTCGTCGGCCTCTTGGAAAATAAATTGGATGACAATATGATGGAAAAATTTCAGCTTAAATTTCATAAAAATTGGAAATTTCTCAATAACAATGACTGTAATTGTAAAGGGAGAATTTTTGTTGCTTGGGATTCGAACATATGGTCTGTTTGTGTGTTAACCAGTAAATCGTATCAACATATGTCGATTATCGCTACGAATACGGGGGGTTTGAGATGCCATATAACTTTTATATATGATAGCAATTTCTTGTTAGACAGGGAAAAATTATGGGTAGATATTGCTAATGAGGCAAAGCTTATTGATAATTCATGGTTCGTCATTGGGGATTTCAACAATATTTTATCGGCTACGGAGAAGAAAGGAGGATCTACTGTTCCTTTTCGACAAATATCGGGGTTCATTAACTGTATTGCAGAGGCAGGGTTAATGGATATTCCTATTAAGGGATTCAAATATACCTGGAGAAGAAAGGGCCTAGCGACTAAACTGGACAGAATGCTGTGCAATGATAAATTCCTAGATATTTTCCCGGAATTGACTGTTTTCGGTGAAGCGAATCCAGTTAGCGATCATATCCCTATATGTGTTCAGTTCAGTCCTAAAGTAAACAGGAAAAGGAATATTCCTTTTAAATACGTCAACACTTGGCATGAACTTGATGGCTACTGGGACTGTTTCTGCTGGGCTAAGGAACAGATGGATTCTTTACAATAGCAAGGATCAAAGATGTATATTTTTCAGATGTTCTTGAGGTGTTATAAATTCAATTTGAAGCTATGGAACAGTTGTAATTGGGAAAATAAAATTAATTCCAGGAGAATGGAAGAGGATTATAATAGGTATTTAAAGGAAATTGATGAGAATCCCACGAACGAGTTTTTGTTTGGAGAGTTTGAAAATGCATACAAAAACTGGAAATTTCATTGCAACTTAGAATATAGAAACTCTAGGCAAAAAGCAAAGATTTCATGGCTTACTGATGGTGATACATGCTCAAAATTTTTTCATGCAAAAGTGTCTTTGAGGAGACATGTTAATAATTGGGGTAACATTATTCTTGCTAATGGGCAGCTTTTACATGATTCTGATAAGATTGAAGAGGAGGCTCTAAGGTATTTTTCGAACATCTTTTTTTCTGACAGCCCACAAACAACAAGTTTTCCTCATATAAATTGTAAGATCAGAATAAACGACAGAGGAAGAGAACACCTTATGACTAATGTTTCTATGGATGAAGTGCATCGGGCGGTTTTCTCTATTCCAGATGATAAAAGCCCAGGTCCTGATGGTTTCACTGCAAAGTTTTTCAAGATTCATAGGGATGATTTAAAGTATTATCTCATTGACCTAGTCCAAGAAGTTTTCAGATCGGGAAAGTTGGCTAAAGGTATAAATCATACTTTCATCACTCTTATCCCCAAAGTTGACAAACCATTGAATATTGCAGACTATAGGCCTATCTCGTGTTGCAACATGATTTATAAAATTGTTTCTAAGGTGGTGTGCAATAGAATTAAGCCTTATTTAATGCATCTTATATCTGATAACCAATCTGCTTTTATCCCTGGGAGATATATAGCAGAAAATGTTCTACTTGCACATGAACAAATAAGACATTTTAAGGGAGAGGGTATCGGTAACATGTGTATTAAGATTGATCTACAAAAAGCCTATGATATGGTTAATAGGGGATTTGTATGTCATATGATGAAAATGATGGGTTTCCCTTCCAGGCTTATTAGAGTTGTTAAAACTTGTATCAACACGCCTACTTTTTCTATCCTATTGTGAGGGAGTCCAATTGGTTTTATACACAGCAACAGAGGGTTGAGACAAGGTGACCCCCTATCCCCATATCTTTTTTGTATGGTGATGGAATATTTTTCAATTTTGATGCAGAAGGCGAGTGTAATGGATTTGATCCCTCCTATTTTTAAAACTGAGCCTCACATTAATCATTTACTATACGCTGATGACTTAATGATATTCTCTAAATCTAAGATGAAGAGTGCAATTGAAATATACAAGATTTTAGAAAGTATGAAAGATTTGGCAGGTTTACGAGTTAACGGACTGAAATCGAAGATATTTTTTAGTAAATCCGTGAATGTAAAAAGGGAAATTTTGGATAAGTTGAATATGAAAGAAGGGGACCTGCCTATTAAATATCTTGGCGTTCCTCTTTCTAATAATTATTTACACTTCTCCGATTGCGGTGAGCTGATTGATAAAATCAGGAGAAGGATGGATAGCTGGGATTGTAGGCTTCTTTCTATGGCGGGGAGAATCGAATTAATTAAATCAGTAATTACTCCTATGGTCATGCATTGGTTTCTTATCTATCAACTTCCCGCAGCGACAATTGGTAAAATTAACAAAATTTGTGCTAATTTTGTTTGGGCCGGAAAGAGTCATAGAATTGCATGGGATACTTTATGTAGTCCTAAGACTGAAGGCGGAGTGGGGCTAAGGAAATTTGATGATTTAAAATCTGCTGCTGCGTTAAAATTGATTTGGCACTTTGTGGATAGAGACAGCATGTGGAAAAATTGGATGAAAATAGATATTGGAAGGAGAATAATTTTTGGGTTATGCAGGTGGACACTAACAGCTCATGCACATGGAAATCTATGCTACGACATAGGGCGTTGGGGCTGAAATGTATTAATAGAGGCATAGCTAATGGTCATGATACGATGTTGTGGTTTGATCCATGGATAAATAATGAAATTCTGGTAAACTTGTTAGGATGGGACTGTTCGAGTATTTGCGGGGGAGAGAATCTGAAAGTTGATTGTCTCATTCAGAACGGTGCATTCAATTCCAACCAATTAACTATTTCTAGAATGGTAGCAGATAAAATTAATGAAGTTCAAATCAACTCAAACTTTGAATCAGATTACTGGAGTTGGAATAACAGTAAGGAGGGGTTTTCTTTTAAATCGGCTTGGGACATTTCAAGGACTCAAAAACCTGAAATCGACTGGTGTTCTATCACTTGGAATTATATTAATAGTCCGAAAATGTCGATTTGCATGTACAAAGCTATAATGGATAGACTATCAACTAAGGATCATCTTATTAACTGGGGATACGATGTAAACCCTATTTGCGTTTTATGTAAGAACAGTGCTGAAACAAGGAATCACCTGTTTTTTGAATGTTCTTATTCCTCTTATTTGTGGGCAAAATGCAAGCTTAAGATGAATGATCCTCCTACAGTAGCTCGTCCGTTCTGCCTGAATGAAGAATTGGAGTTTTTGAAATCCAAATACTCTACAGCAGACGTCGCCAGAGACCTTGCCTTCTGCAGTATCGTCACCATAGTTTACCACATCTGGGCAGAAAGAAACGCTCGCACTCACGGAAATGGAGAGATGGACAAATTCAAAAGGTGGGATTTTATAGAATTGGAAGTACGATACCTGATGGCTAAATCGAGATTGAAGAACTTAACTTGGCATCGAAAGCTGCTGAAGAACTGGGGCATTGAATACTTGGATAATGGTTAATTTCAGAAGCGCCGCCATTGATGCTTGATTTTAGGGTTCACTGTTAGTTTAACCGGCTTCTTTCCATCAATGAACGAGATCCGTTTGATTATCTGGAGGGTTTACTTTTTTGGCTTCACATGCGGACACGAGTTTATCTCTTTTTATTTGGGCCTTGTATGTTTTTGGGCCTACAATTTTTATGTTGCTTGCTTTTATTTCTGGGCTTTTAGAGCAAGTAAGGTAATGATGTTTGCTTGACTCTGTACTTTTGTACATTTTATTGATTCGTTGTCAATAAAGCGCCGCACTCTTTTTTCCTGTCTTGTACTCACGCTGAGTACTAGTACAGGTTTTTAACGAGGCGGTTTACCCAGTTTCAAAAAAAAAAAAGCCTATCACCTCGAAAACAACATAACTTCCCTTGGTAGGCTGCCTCCGACCAACATCACCCATAATAGAATTTATCACTTTCGCATCCTTCTTCTTTTTATCCACGACAATCGAAAAAAAATTCAAAATGCATTCCCTCTTCAATAAAAAGAACACTGAATTATCCTTCACCCCAGACACTTCACCCTCCCTCATTAATACTAGTGTGAACATAATCAACCACATCATCATCCTACACAGAAGCAAGAGCTTTGAAATAGTATGATACGGATATACAAAAATAAGAATTCGGAAGCTTTCTAGATGTAAAACGATTCTTAACCATAGAAAAATCACTACTTTGAAACCTGAAATCCATCATCAGCAGAATCCAAATTCTTATTCAAACCCATCAACTTACTAAGGCTTGAAGAGTGCGGAGCGTTGTCCAAATTCAAAACAAAGGGATCACTCAACATACAATTCATGGCTAAGATTTGGTAAGGAGCCACTGAAATATCATTGAACAACACAGGGAGTAAGAGACTTCCATTTGCCAACATGGAAGAATCATAACCATTCTGACCCAAATATTCATTTCCAAACTCATCATTGACAATGTTAAAAGACACAATATTATTTCAGGAGTTCTTACCAGAATCTTAACCAGAGGATCAGCACTAAAGAGAACAACAGAATTTAGAACACTAAAGTGACATAGAATTTCATCAAATATCTTTAAACCCTTATCCTTCTCTTTAGAAATATTGGCCAAAATATCAAGCAAAAAATAATAACCATGTTCCTTGTGATCAAAGGCTTTGGTAATTGCGGAAAGATCAGATTACTCCTTCGATTTAAGAACTTTGTGTGATCAAACATAATTGTTGAATTCAATGCATCAAAGCACTAAAGCAATTTGTCCAGCAGGTAAATGCCCTTCTCCAACTCAAAAGAAACACAATCCAGAATGATATTCCTTAGTGCGAGGAACTACAAATAAAAAAGGAACACATGCCTTTTTAATGACACTTAATCCTAAAAGGAAACACATACCTTTTTAATGTGGTTGATGGAATTTACCTTTCTTCGTCGATGGTAATGCCACTGGTGGCATAAAATATGTCTTCTTCAATGTGGTTAATGGAATTTTATCTCCTTCGGCTGATGACGATGCTATTGGTGGCATAAAAAATTTGTTTCGCAATATGGATGATGGAAGTTTATCTGCTAAACGATTAGCTGGTGGTGGTGGTGCTACTGCTGGTAGTAGAAATCTTACGTTCTGTGATATTGCTGCTGCATATGGTCAAAAATACCAGTTTTCTTGATTTGAAAATTAAATATAAAATTATTTGAAAGAAATGTACATAATAACAGCAATATATTGAATGCTCTTTACTGCAACTAGAAAAATAAAGGTCTATAAGTTAATAATAATAGTATGCAAATGGTTTGAAATAAAGTTTACTACTGGCGCGTTGAACACAAAGTCTACCAGATTTCTTATCCACAATATACTTTTGTATACAATCAGAGAAACAAGGCATAGCCAATGCTTGCTGAATTACCACGTTGATCAAGCATACCAAAATTATTATATACTTTTCCATTGTTATATTTCTTACCAATATGATATCCAACTTATCAACAAGACAACCAAATTTATAGGAAAAGATTTAGAGGCATTGTATTTGACGTCGTCTTCGCTTACAGGAATGATTTGTCATTCGTGTATAGTGCATAGGCTAAATGTTGATAATATAGATTATGAAAATGAAATATTGCGGTATTGTTAAGTTAATTTTGGACTTTATTCTTGCTTAGGATTCTAGCAACAAGGATTTGTCCGGCACAAATATCCTAGACGCGTTGGTTAAATTTGTGATTCTTGTAAGTAATTGCCTAGATTTTTTTTTCACATATTTATTTTACGGTGAAGCGCCATATGTAACCTGTTATACATGATATATTTAACCGGATCCATTAGACAGCTTATTTGACTTTGGGTAGGGATTGTTAGTGAGATGTTGAGTTTACAGGGGCTTATTTTAGTGAACAATTATTTACAATTCACGTGAGATACATACATGTTATGGTAACTACAACACATAATATTAAAGTGCACATTACTTTGTTGATAGTACGAACTAAGAGTGTGATAAATAAATTGTCAGACTATGATAATAATACTAAAATAAATGAAATATGTAACTAGTAGAGATGAGTTGTTGCTGCTAGGTTATGTATGCAAGTAGCAGATTAACTTGATGTAGGTAAGCTTTTACTGCACCAAAATGTAGACATACCACATCGGTTAGTCATAATTCACCTTCAGTTATTTTATTTACTGCTCTGTATTCAACGCACAGTCCATGTTACATGAACATGACATATTGCGTGTTTTCTGAACAATTGGTTATAATCCACTCCCAGCATGTTAATATAAATTGTAAATGCAAGTCAATCTTTGATTGCATGACGACCTAGCTCGATCTGAACACGTGTGTGTGTGTGTGTGTGTGTATTGAGGCACGAAATAAGCTACTTAAATATCACAATCTTAATATGAAACATTAATAAAATTTCACTGACCAAATAAAGATGGATAGTTATACCCCTCTTGTCGGTAGTATATTATTACCGCAAACTTCATAATCATGAAAGGGATGTCAATTATTCATTACAACTAATTTCAAACTTATAAAATAACCAAGAACAATTTGTTTTTCTTAAAAAAAGGAATAAGAAAGTTTTAACATAAAACATAATGGATAGAGTTCACACCTCTTTAAGATTGCAAGGCTTAACAACCCAAACTTCTCATTTTCCTGCTATCGGCAAATAAATCTATAGTTATGCCATGTTTCTTTTGCTGCACAAACTACAAGAACAAATATGGAAGGTCCATGTGAACTTACATGATTAAGAAGAGAACGAGTGACCACAACAGTACTCTAGCTGTTTGCCAAATAAACAAACAAAAAGAAGTTAGTTCAAGAAACAGGAGCTAATAACTTCATCACAAAAATAAAAAAGATTAAACTCCAAATGTACTAGCTAAAAAATTTCTTCTCAATTTTCATACAATTATGCAACATTCAAATGAAATCAAAATCAACACATAACAATTCCAAATAATAAATATCATTATCATATTTAGAGAAAAACTCGTACTTGGAATGAATCATCTATACATTAATTCGCTTTATAATTGATTGGATCATAGGTTTCAATAACCATAATTATGACATTTTAGTCAACTTCACAGAAGAATCTAACTAGAGTCAAAGAAGATAAAATAGTTATTTGGTCATTTGTCTAATTTACATTATAAAAGTTTTACCAATAGGTATTTGGTTCTTGCAAATTAAAAAAACCAATTTTCAAAATATTTTCAAATTGTGCTTGAAAGGTACCTTCAAAATAAAGTAAAGTAATTGTATCGTCAGACTATATACTATATAAGTTGAGTTTAGATTTTATATAAGTTTTATTTGTATTTTTGAAATCTGAGACTATCATATATAACATACAAAAGAAAATAAACAAATTTATAAACTAGTTATCCAAAGCACGTGGTCCTAGCTTTATGCTTGCCACATTCTTTTGTAATCAAGCCACAGCCCTACGCATTCTTTTTTTTGTCCTGCAACTCAATTCATATTGCTTTGATGCTCACCCATCAGCATTCAAGACTGGAACTTATTCTCTCTGGGTCCATGCAGCTTCATACTTGCTCAGCTTTCCGCTTCAACTTCGACCCCCGTGCATTCTTATACTTGCTTCTGTGGAACATTTTAGTTCAGCTGTGGTTCTCTAACACATGGCTTTTGCAGTGCCGTGTTACTTGTTAATGCTGTATACCTTAGTTGCTCGGTCATGCCACACCGGCCTTGGTAGCGTTCTCCCATCTGTTTCTGTATCATGCCTTGAAGTTCCGCATAATTGATTTCCTACAACTGCTTTTGGCAACTAGCACTCAATCGATGGCTTCCTTTGCCAGGCTCACCCTACCCTTTCTTTCGCTTGTATCATCATGGTGCTACAACCCGGCATCCATGCCAAATTTCTTTTGCATATAAGGTTCATGCATCTTCAGCCTACTTTTGCTATTCTTATTGCAACTACTACTCTTTTACCTTACAGGATAGTCTGCCTTACCAGTTCCTGACATGCCAGGTCGTTCACTCTTTCTTTTTCAAGCAACTGATATGATTGCACAGCCTGTTCCACATTTGTAGCACACACGTGAAAATGCTTTAGCATCGTTTTTTTTTCCTGTGCATAATGTAAATATATTAATTTGTTCGTGCGTTCACATTAGATGATCACCTAAGTGGAGATCTTATATACTTTTTCCAATCCTATCTAGCTTTGTAATGTCTCCCACCACACTTGTGGTTTTTAATTATCATTTATATAAAATTATGAATGCTTTCCATAATTAGAGGATATATTTTACAAAAGCAAAACAAAAAGCGTGCAATTAAGAACGGGGGTCGAAGTAGGGATGAGACATAGGTCTCAGGTTCGAGGGCCACCTCTGCCAATTTCTAGGGGTGACTACCTAGGTAGTGTGAAGGCATTGAAAAATCGGGGTATATCACTACCCGTGGGGTTTACTAAGAACGACAAGCAATGTTTGAGTGAAGTCTTAGGTTCCACATGTAAAAAAATAAGGCGTGCAATTAAGAAAAAATGCAAGAAAAATTCTTTCTTAAACTAAAAGAAAAATTAATAGTATGAAAAAGAGGTACAGAAAACTAAAATTTTAAAAATGCAAATAACAGACAATCAATGTAAACCGCCTAATAAAACATATACCATTTAATATGGAAGTCCAATATCTAGTATTAGTTTTTAGTTAATAAAACTTATGCTAATATCATGTGTAGCCTATAAACATAAAGAGAACTAAGTTTTAGCCTCTTCACTCCAGCTTGCAACCTGAGCAATGCGTTTTCATCCATCAGACCATTCTAATAATTAATTCTCATACTCTTGGATTTAAGCCAAGAAACAAATCTGTGATTCCAAAAACCAATGCTTTATATGAAAATGCATTGTTTCAAGAAAAGAATGAAGTGCTTACTAATTCAGAGTATATTTAGTACTTAAAACCCAAATAAATTAATAAAAAATTTCACATATTTTGTAAATAAACTTTAGTACTTCAAAAAAAGTTGATACGCTACAATAAAACAATCACCTAAAAATATAAATCAAATGAACAGCAAGGGTACCAAAGCAAATAAGGACAAGATTAACGTATACAGTAATAAGCTTGACTCTACTTATGGCATGAAATTATCCGACAAGGATATGATGTCAAATTAACAAGGCACTTCCAAAGAAGCCAATTTAGTACTGTAATCATATGTTAGTTCTGACATCTTGTGCAATTATAAGAGTACGCACAAACTTACACATAAATATACATACTATACACATTCCCTTTTCGTGTTCTCCTTTTTTCATAAAATATATTAAAATAAAGTAGTTACATAGGCAAAACATGGGTTGTATATATAATTGCTTTCAAGCTATACATGGACTGGCAAGATTGCATTTATCATTGGCCACGATTCATTGTGACATGTTCTTGATGATTTCGAAAAAAGGAAAGAAAAAAAATCAATAGCGGCACACATGTAGAACCTAATCATATTACATAAAAAATCAAATTTCAAATGACATTAAAATACCACTTCTATTTTTAAAGTTTTGTTGGGTAGAAGTGGAGTTTTACTGAAAACTGGATGGATCATGCGTGAATTTCTACTAAAAACTATAGATGTTCTAACTAAATTTTTGACATTTTAGTTGTTTATTTGAAATTTTAGAAAAATATATGACTAGCAAACAATAAATGCCATTATTCTTATACATAAACACACACACCCCCCTACCCATACATGCATGCTGGCCAAAAAGAATTCAAAATTTAACCCTACGACTATTACTGAAAACTTGTTTATTATACAACTCTATTCAAATATTCGATTCAGACATAGTATCAACTAAGATACTACTATTTACATAACCAAGTAGACTGCAACATTCAATTCAAAGAAATCTAAAGTCAAATAACTTCTTTATACAAAATAAAGATAACTATTTTTTCCCCAAATTGTCGAAAGCAGAATATTTCTTGCATTTTTAAGCAAATTATTTAATTAAGATGCTATAGTCAAATGCTTTGGCATGGTATATAAACTATTCTATAATAAGTTGTTTTATTAGTAAAATCATTACTTTCTATAGAACTTAACATGCTATATCTCTTTGTTTTGAGCTGCCCTATCTCAAGTCTTATGTTGGTTCACCACCGGTATGACAAGTACTTTTTTTTAGTTTGGCAATCTCAAGCCTCAAGGTATTTACTTCATTTCAGTTTGGCAAACTCAAGCTGTAAACTAGTCGACTAGCGAAAACATATTTGTTTGAATTTTTATTAGCTTACCCTATCAACTTTTCAAGGAAATAAAAAATAAAAAGTGGAAAAAGATGCACATCAGGCATACAATGTTGAATCACCTCAGGCATGCAAAAGTAGACAATCAGAACAAACAAAACAGAAAAAAGGAGGTATTTATTACTTATGAGCAAAAACAATAACTTATCACTGCACTCGCCACCAATAAAATAGTTACTTATAAACATATGGATACCACAGATTATTTACCTTGTGTTTGATGTTTCTTTAATTTGGTCTTCCTTCACCAAGTGCAACCAAGTGTTCAGGTACCAAAATATAAACTATGATTTGTAACTAGAATATGCAAACCTATGCAAGTGTTGAAGTCAGAGTGACACGGCATTGAAATAGTATCTTAAACATAACAAAATGCAAAGCAATCTCACAGTTGTTTTGGTGATTAGATATCTTAGCAAATCCATGCACACCAGCTTCATCTTCATTTGAATTGTCCTCTCATTTCTCCTCATGCTACCTGCAAAATGTATAACATTTATCAAACATGTATGTTAAACACATGACAACTTATGACACATTTAGCAGTAAAACCTCCAATGCCAAAACTTTAAATTTAACACCACTTGGTAATGGATGAAGATGACTTTATAATGCCAAACTAGTTACTCTAATAATCTATCCACCAAACGGACAACTCTTAGCATGATGGAGTTGGTTAATTTTACATGCACACACATTGCATCATTAATATGTCAAATTTTGGTAATCCATACCGACGCGGTCTAATTCAGTCCGCTCCCATTGACTCTAATAGAATGCATTTGACTTGGTTAGCAATTCCAATGGCACTTAAACAAACTACCATAATAATTCAATAACAACATCTAATTCATAACAAAAGCATTTACATAATTAACAGAAATGTAGATAATTTATACTATCATTTGATATTTAATAATCAACATGATTAATTAGCAGATCCATACATGTATAAATTGACCAAAATAGCAAAACAAATGTCCAGTAAAAATTTGTTCAAATTAATTATACCTGAACGGGGTTCTGTTCCACTAACATGCATTAGTTATAAATCTTAATTACGAAACACTGTAATTAAACACAATCCAATATAATTTACATTTGAATTATACTACCACAACAAGCCAAACGGTTACATAGGTTCATTTTACGTGTTAATATGAATGCAAAGCTGAAAGCTGCATATCAGTCGGATTTTGGATGAATTGATTATGATTTTTCAAAGTTTTTAAGGTTCAAAAAAAAAATTCTATCACCATGCTAAGGCCTGCTACAAAAACTAAAACAAACACTTCATCTTTTATTGGTTACTGATGCAAGCATATCCCAAGTTAAACATATTTTTTCTCTCTTTTAGTTTAGATTAAAGCCATGTCACATATTACTAAATACTTTATTTTTATAAACCCACACGTATGGGCCAAGGAATTCTGCATCTTTTATTAGAGTAAAAAGGCAAATCTACTAGGTTCACAATGATATTAGCCAAGCTTCACACAACAGCTGAAGCAGTTGTAGAAAGAGCATAGATAGTAGTAAACAAATTAAGCATCATGAGCAATGAAAAAAAATGTTGTAGTACTTCTCACGACAACCCAAATTAGAGAGGCATGGATCTAGGTATCTAGGGTGTTGAAATGGCGGCTGGGTTTAGCGATTGGGATTGAATGTTGTTGACAGAGGTTAGGGTTTCACGATTCTTGTTGATGATAGTCGTAAAGGGTATTGCAATTTAATCGATTGCTGACAATTTAGGGATTTGGAATCAATTACTGTTTTCTGGAGGGAGACGATGGAAAGAAGATTGTTTTCTTAAAGGGACAACGAAGCGAATAGGGATTTTATTTTTTTCCCTGCAAATAATTCAATTGCCGCCTTTCCATTGAATATCGTTTAAGTACACGTGTATGTTAGCGTTGGAAACCTTGAATTGTGCGGTGTCGGAAGAGAAAATGTGGAAACGCTAAGTCCGAGTGCTATTGAATACCCAGTTTGTTGTAGTGTATGCATCAAGCTCTTGTGTTTCCACCCTGAGCACCTGGGGGGGGGGGATGGAAAGAAAAAGAGGCGAAAACAAATGAGGTCATACATAAAGTCTGGCGAGTCAGATAACTTTCAGCATATAAACAGATAGTAGTATCATGACATGTAAATAAAGCTGGATGAGATATTACAACAACAGGAGTAGCAGGTATGCTTAAGTTAAATAGAAGAAACAGAATGATATAGACCAAGATATGCTTCTTACCTATATCTTACTTCCCTGCACTAATACTTAGTATAACAGTATTAGGTGTTACCCTAATGTCCAAACTAAAACAGAAACGGAAACAGAATAATCTTTACAGAAATAGAATGCTAGTAATGGGCCTTTACCACCCCAATAGAGACAGAAGGTACAGAAACAAAATGCTAATAATGGAACTTTACCACCCCAACTAATGGGCCTTTAGCACCCCAACAAAGACAGAAGGTACAGAAACAGAATGTTAATAATGGGCCTTTACCACCCCAACTAATGGGCCTTTACCACCCCAACTAATGGGCCTTAGCACCCCAACAGAGACAGAAGGTATACCAGCAGAAATAGACAAAACTAGGTGTACCCTAAATTCTACCCCAAGCGATCGACTCCCTAATACATAAATACCCTATGACGACCCCACAAAAGGGTGTATCATTCCCTAAAGTGGCAACCTATAGACACAGACCTATTTACAGATGTCACGGTGTCTTACATCCTCAGAGCAAACCGGATCCATGCACGCACAATACCCGGTTGGAATGCGCCATCAACACCCCTCGCCATTATCAGAGTGAACTTCTTACAATTAGTTCCGTAAGCGTGCCCGAACCCCTCCTAGTGTTGGGCCATAGTTTTGATACCAGAAAAGGGTTACTGTTAGATCCAAAATTGGCTCTAACACCCAAACGAGTAATGATTCTACTGAAATGAAATCGAAAAACGGAGAAAACACAAAATTTATAGTGGTTCGGCGTTAAATAGCCTACGTCCACTTTCTACTCTTTGAATTGACGTCCTGAATACAAATACAACAACGACTTTCACTCAATTCTCACTTATACAATACATTGATTCACTCAATTTCCTTCACAATATGATAAAGATGATTGTAATCTGAATAAGTTGATGAAATTCGGATAGCAAAGGAGTTTGAGTTCTGAAAATGTCAAAAGATCCCTTGAAATGAGCCTTGGAGGTGTATTTATATGTGGAAAATGCCTCTGAAGTAGCTTCGGGTCGGGTACACGTGGCCTCCATCCCATTATTGTCGGGTTCGGATGGAATATGGTGGCAATAGCGCATCAAATTAGTGGCAAACATGAGGAGAACGTGGGTATAACCGCTCCGGGTCTTGAGGAAACACGGGCTATAACCGCTGCTACTTCAATTCTCTGGGCTCGGATCAAAAGTATTACAAATTAGGGGAGCGGATCGGGGTTACCTGAACCAATCCAATTTGGCCTGCGCTCCTTCCTTCTCTGCTCTGCGCTGTGCTGTGTCTGCCAAGGAAATCCGATCCGACTTGACTAAAGAACATTATTCATTCTTTTTATCTTTTAATCTTTATGTAGCTTAGTTCACAAAGTAGGCTAACATTTTTCCCCATCAAAAGACCCTTCTATTGAAGATGGAGCGTGCTTTGACATTATTTGCTCACTAGTCTCTGAATTTGAACTATTGAATAGTCGCGTCCATTCATTCATTGGGACACGTTGTTTCATGAAGTCATGTATCTTGTTGCCTATAAATACACCAAAAAGTTCACAGATTCCCTTCTTCGTTCCAAACAGTTTTGAGAACTTTGAATTTTTTCCAGCAACTCCTCCAGGTAAGATCTTCATTTATTTTTATTTTCCTTTAAATTCATTTCGTATGCCAAGTCAGTGTGCGTGATTCTATCTTGGTTCGGTCTCCGATCCGAACGGCTTCTCTCACACTTCATTATCATTGAACGAATGGGCTAAATTCTCGTATGGGCCAGTACTCCAGTCCAATAGGGATGACATGTTAGGAATATTAAGAGCCGTTCCAGCTCTATATAAGTTCACTTTCCGTCCCCTTCCTCCTTTCTTCCACCGTCACCGTCTTCTAATTTTTGCAAAAGAGAAAAAACCCTAAGTTCTGAAAAATCAAAGTTTTCTTCGATTCTCGAAATAATCATATAGGTAGGTTGCAAAACTCCATTCAATTCCCTTTTAATCGATTTCGATTCAAGTTTGTGGGTAATTTGGATGATTTGAGTACGGATCTTAACTAGTCTTAACGCCATGACCCTCTCTCCTCGCCCTCGCCACCGTTGTTAATGGCCTTATCGCCATCTCGAGGTAATAACGGAGGGGATTTATGAGTTAAGGTTAAACGCATCAGCAAATAAGTGCTTGGCTTTGATTCAGTTTTGGGCATGAGATTGGATTCGATGTTGGTTAAGGAAGAAAGAAGATGAAGAAGTAGAAGAAGAGGGAAAAGTCTGGGATAGGTTCGGGTGAAGAGGTATAAGAGTCTTTATAGGTGCCCGATCCGAACCCCAAAATATGTACATCTGAACCGAACTAAAACCATCCAATTCAATGTATAAGAAATGTCTGATTGCTCAATCAATGCTTGCCTTGTGTAACAACCCGTATTTCGATAACGTGATTAAGACGAGAATCAAGGAAGAATTTAATTTTAAATTCTGAATCAAGTTAAACGGGCTATGCCATTGCGTTCGTCTCGGAAAAATACGCGAAATAGAGTCCGAGTTTTCGAAAATCGGAGTCCGTATGACCCGATTAAGGCCCAACGAAGTTTTCAGAAAATTTCTAAGTAAAAACAGATTTCAAATTCAAATTTGAATTTGGAAAATTAGGCCAGTTGGGCCAGGCGGGAAAAGTTCCCGCCACAGTACCCAAGTCGACAGCCCTGTCGACTTGGGAGTCGACTTGGTCTGACCAAGTCGACAGCCTTGTCGACTGGGCTGTCGACCTGGCTCAGACGAGCAGTCTTGCCTGGTGCACCTGTTTCTATCTTGGCTAGGTTTTTGGGCCTGGTTTGAAATCTGACGGTTCAGGTTGGTCCTAGGGTTAATCTAAGGGTCCTAACTAGCCTAATCTTCTATAAATACACCCCTAACCTACCCCTAAACCCTCATTATTCACTCATGTAACTAAACTATGGCCAAATTTCTACTCTCATGGCCTCCACTCAACTATCCTAGCCTCCACTTCATTTCTATGAGAGGTTTCATGATCATGAGAGTATTAGAGAGTCCCTATGTTAGTATGAGAGCCTCTCAAGTTGATTTCAAGGCAAAAGTTTTGGTCTTTGTTCATAAAGATGGTGTTTTTGTTGATTTGGAGTGTTCATCTTTGGGCTTTTGGGTGATGGCATGCATAAGCTTCATCATATAAGCTTTAGTTTAATCGATTTAGGCCTTCATAGCAATGTAAGCCCTTCCCTACTCTTAGATATTAACTATGAAGTTAAATGTTCATGTTGCAAGTTTGGGTTTGATCATTGAGAATGATGCATGCTATCATGTTATGCAAGTTTATGAAGTCATTATCTTGATCTTATGAGCTAAAAGCCACAACCTTTATGTTGAAATGTTGCATTATGCAACATGAGAACCTTCATAATCTTTATGTCAACTTGCATATGAAGTCATAACCCTTATATGATGATATATGCGAGTTTCTAGTCATCATTCCATGTCTTTTGTCACCATGATTCGCTTATGTGCCAAGTTTGGGTTTATGCATGTTTTGAGGCTTAAGAATGTAACATGCAAGCTAATTTTGCCACCATGATTAACTTGTGGCTTAATATCCATTTTTGTCATGCCTTTGTCAAGTCTCTTCTTTTAGTCCATTACGTTGTTGTGAACATATATGCGAGTTTAAAAGCGTTGGGGTCACATTATGAGGAAAACATAATGACATGAACATGATTTGGGTAAATGGGTATAAACATGACAACATGTAACATTAAATATGACATGTGTTTATACTTGAAAACATGACTTGAAATATAACATGGAAGTTGACATGTAAGTATGCATAAAAACATAAGCTTGGGAATTTACCTATTAAGTTAGGTCTACCCTTTGGGAATTTACCTATTAAGTTAGGTCTACCCAAATGCTTGAAAAACTTGTAACATGTCTTGGAAACATGATGAACATGACACTTAGATAATATAAGTGTGGCCAACTCGAGGTTGGGTTGAGTTTGCAACGTAAAACTACCCGGAACCGACCGGCCTAACTAGTAGTTGCAAACAATAGGACCCAATGTGAGAAGTTGGTCATGTTGTGCTTGAACCCGAGGTTAGACCAAGTTGTGGTGTAAAGCTACCCGGAACCGACCGGCTTAACTAGTAACCACAACAAAGTCTAATGTGAGAGGTTGGGGTGCATTAAGTAATTAATGTCACATGATAGGGTTAAGTTAATTTGATTAATGACTCTTAACCAAATATGACATGGATAAATGGGTTAAGTAAATTGGTTAGGCTAATGATACTTAACAAAACATGACAAGGTTGGGTAGGTTAAGTGATTTGATTTGCCTAATGACGCTTAACCATTTTTATACGACTAGTGGACGGGGATTAAGTTAACCAACACTTAATCAATCCAACATGATAATTTGGCAAGGTTAAGTAAGTTTTCTTAATGACACTTAACCATACAAGATGATTAGGGGATGGGGTTAAGTAATTTACACTTAACTAATCCGACATGGTAATTAGATGGGGTTAAGTAATTTACACTTAACTAATCCGACATGGTAATTAGATGGGGTTAAGTAATTTACACTTAACTAATCTAAACACGGTAATTCGATGGGGTTAAGTTAAACACTTAACCAATTTAAACTTGGTAATTCAATGAGGTTAAGTAACCAATACTCAACCAACTTAACGTGATAATTTAATGGGGTTAAGCAACTTATACTTAACCAATTATACATGATGATTTGATGAGGTTAAGTAACCTACACTTAACCAATCTAATACGCGGACCTGACAAGGTTAAGTCGCAAGACCTTTTTAGAATATACTTAACCAATCCGACTCGATAATTTGATGGGATTAAGATAATCTATGCTTAATCAATCTAGCAAGATAATCCGATAGGGTTAAGGTAAACTAGTACTTGACCAATTTGACCTGATAGGATTAAGTCATGAGCCTCTGGGTACACTTAACCAACTTGTAGGGCTAAGTCTTAAACTTAAATACTTAGCCAATCTTGACGTGATTCGTGGGCGGGTTAAGGCATGGACTTGAATGATAACACTTAACCCAATAAGACAAACCCTAGTTAGAGGAACTAGGTAGAAAATCGTGGTTAATCAAGGATAACGGGAAAGGAAGCTAAGTGGTAAACCTTAGTTAAGGGTAACTAAGTAATAATTCTTAGCTAAGGGCATAGGACTATTTCACAAAACGATGAGTAACCTGATACGGTAGGTCATCGCTTAGTATACGAGGGGGAGCAAGTTATCTGACTTGGATAAAAGCTCCAGCGCACTGGGTGCCGAAGTGGAAGCTTCGGGGGACGTGAGGATATTCTTGGGATCCCTCTGTGGGCTGCCAGGTAATTATACTAGGCCCATGAGAGGTTAAGGTCTGCGTTAGAAGGACCAAGAGTATGCCTTGGTTGCTATGCGAGCGACCTAAAGACTGGGATGGATTAGCGTGGAGTCGACGATTCTTGTTTTTGCCCTGGATAGCGCATCGCCGACTACCTACCGTCTTTAGTCAATCGTGTACGTGCGGAAAGGCAGGGAACCCCCAACAGACCATGTGCTTGCTATCGAGTCATGGGTGAGGTTGGCCCGTAGGAAAGTGGGCTATAGTGGGGCCGTGGAGTGGTTCTTATACATGATTTTTCTTGGATTGCCTTTCAGTAGTTGAGGGAGGGGTCACGTGGGACCATAGCCACGGGTACAAAAACAGACCTTGATATCTGCATCGGCAGACGATTTAAAGCTCCCGACTGAGTTCCCTATTTCTTGATTTGCCCTGGCACGGAACTCGGATGGCACATTGAGGAACATGTGCATCTAGACATGGAAAACGATTCACGGTACATACGTGGGATCAAGGGCGCGGTTGACGGGTGGCGTAATCCCTAGTGGTCCTAGGTGGCCAAGACCCAAACCGAGACACGAAAACGTTCATTAGGTAGCATAATCCCTAGCGGTCCTAGGTGGCATAAATCCTAAGTGGACGCGCGATAGTTCATGGTAGGGAAACACAACTAGATCAAGGGTTGCAGTCCAAAACAACTTCAAGGATAAACCGTTTACATGGGAAAGCCCGTACAGCCTACGGCAAAGGACTGAACTTATACATGGAAAGAAACATATGAGTTGAGTAACCTATATATGCGGCATATTAGGTTGACATGGACCATTACACGACTTTTGAGTAAGGGTCATTCATGGTTAACACATGACGCGGGTTGGGATACTAGTACAAGAGGTGCAGAGCGGATATACAGGATAGATGCCATGGGACGTTATACGCGATAGATATCTTGGGATATTATACTTGATAGAAACCTGGCAATGTGATACCTTGTTTTATCTTGACATCGTAGTTTATCACGACACCCTAGTTTATCTGAGTTCAGTAGTTCATCCTGTTATTTTGATTTAATTGACCTATCTTGTATCATGCTTATGTTCATCTCAGTTTCTCATGACAGTTAACTTTACTAGTTTTTATGCTAATAGTAGATAGGGCTTACTCAGTCTTTTTGACTGACCTGTTTTGTTTCGTCTCTTTTCTTCCGTTTCCCCCCCAGGTTACAGGGAGGAAACACTGCTGTTTAGTTCGGACTTCTTCTGCTTGAAGGTCATCATGGATGGCTTGGACTTTTCCTGGCTATAGCTACTTTACTATTTTTATTTGGGGAATAATTTATGAAAAAGTCTTTATGCTTCTTTACTATTGCAAGATAGGTTTTGATGTACTCTGATGTAAAAGGCTTTAGACCTTATGTATTCATGTTTATGAAAGTTCGATTTTACTTCCGCTATTTTATATGTTCTGTCTTGTGATATTTCTGTGCATGTTTACCAATAATGCCCCTCTAAAGCTAGTGCATTCCTTTGCGAGTGACCCTAGCGGAGGTGGGGTGTTACATTTGGTATCAGAGCAGAAGGTTACCAGACTGGGCAAAAGTTTTTAAAACCTTCTGAAAACTATTTGGAAAACCGTTTATAAAGAAGCATTTTTCAAGAAAAGTTTGTTTTAAAAAGGCTATTCCCCAAAGTCCATTAGCATTATCCTTGTTTCCTTAATTGAATCCCTGTTCCTTTCTTTCCCCCATCTGTAGTCACAGTTGTTTTAACTGCGACTAGTCTTTTCTATCTACGAAAGTGCTTTCCATGCGATGGAGGTGGTTCTCGAGAGACCAGTGGCCGCGTTATAAGAAAGGATAGTGAGAAAGAGAATAAAGGATACGAGTTTAAGGATGAACAACTTGTTGGTATGGCTTAGTCCTCAAAGGAGGGAGAAAGATGAACAATGAAACCCATGACGAGAGAGTACCTTTGGCATGGTGAAACGGGGCGGATAGTTAAGTATCATGGGACAAGGACAAGATCATCGGGAGTGCAGTAGTATGCCCTCATGTCTAGGGTACCTCGGAAGGAGGGTAACGATCTTGTTAAAGGTTTAGCTTTTCTTCTCTATCATCCTGTTAGGACTTTGGTTTGATCATCATATCATTTAAGTCTGCTTTGATAGTTGAGTCTCTGCACCTTAAGTACTAGCGTAATAGAGAATCCCATTTTTGTCTCAAGTCCTGGGGAGAATCGGTCCACTTATTCATGACTAGTTTTGGATTTGAGAATGACATGCCTCGATTACGGATGGATTCTGAGGATAAAGTGGTCACCCAATAAGGGGTGCCATTCTCGGTTTTGGAAAGAGGGTAGTTAGACTCTCGACTCATCTTGGTGATACCCTCGAAGTCTCGTGTAACCCTTTTGGGTTCTGTCATGGTTAGTTACCTAGAATCTCTTGATGCGTTTATCGGGAATCTCTGATCCGTTCGAATAGAATTCGCCGCTAAGGCGGATGGTTCGTTTCGATTATGCATGAGTTATGGGAATCACCCTAGTAAGAACTCTGGGCAAAATGGATTGGCATTGGAAAACGAGATCCAGAATTCACTAGTGAATTTTGGGAGAGCTTGCATGAGTACGCAGATATGTTTGAGCCAAGCGTACTAGGGAAAGGATAAGTGAAACGAGAGGCGACAGTGAAATGAGTTCCAGCTCATGTTATGGAAACAGGAAATAAGAAGCTACGAAATCGCGAAGTTAAAGGACGGTCAAGGCACAATGGAATTAAGCTCAAGGAGATACGACATTGAAGGTCAAAGACTAGATACGCGCATGATACCTCTTTTTGGGAGTATATCCTTGATCCCTGTTTTCTATAGAGCTTACTTGTAGGCTATCTTTTGTGGACATCCTCTTGGTCCTATTTTCTGTTACAAACCCCATAAGGAGTTTGTCTTGTTTATCTCCTCGACCCTGTTTCAGGGAATCCTAGGTAGAACCCTATGGATGTAAACATGTATTTGAAACATGTTATGATTGATATGGTTGCAAGTGGTTGCTCGTGGATGCGCGAATATGCATTAGACACTAGCTCGACTCGGTCACATTTCATATTGCATATGCACGAGTATTTATACTTGTTTATGGATGAAATTGAATGTGTTATCATGCGGTTGTTGCATATGGATGAATGATTGTGCACGCATATAGTATCTATATGACTAGGACTATTTGCATACATGTTGGATTCATGGCACTATACATATTTTTGCATTAGAAAGATTATTCAGGCCTGATCATTAGCATTAGCTAAGGAACATGTACACACACGTTTTGCATATATTCATATAGCATTAGAAATCATCTAAGGACAATGATTGCTTGTGGATGATGTTTTGAGTAGATGGATGATGGATGGTAGGATATGTTCTTCCTAACTTGGAGATTTCGGGGACGAAATCCTAAAAGGTGGGGAGAATGTAACAACCCGTATTTCGAAAACGTGATTAAGACGAGAATCAAGGCAGAATTTAATTTTAAATTCTGAATCAAGTTAAACGGGCTATGCCATTGCGTTCGTCTCGGAAAAATACGCGAAATAGAGTCCGAGTTTTCGAAAATCGGAGTCCGTATGACCCGATTAAGGCCCAACGAAGTTTTCAGAAAATTTCTAAGTAAAAACAGATTTCAAATTCAAATTTGAATTTGGAAAATTGGGCCAGTTGGGCCAGGTGGGAAAAGTTCCCGCCACAATACCCAAGTCGACAGCCCTGTCGACTTGGGAGTCGACTTGGTCTGACCAAGTCGACAGCCCTATCGACTGGGCTGTCGACCTGGCTCAGACGAGCAGTCTTGCCTGGTGCACCTGTTTCTATCTTGGCTAGGTTTTTGGGCCTGGTTTGAAATCTGACGGTTCAGGTTGGTCCTAGGGTTAATCTAAGGGTCCTAACTAGCCTAATCTTCTATAAATACACCCCTAACCTACCCCTAAACCCTCATTATTCACTCATGTAACTAAACTATGGCCAAATTTCTACTCTCATGGCCTCCACTCAACTATCCTAGCCTCCACTTCATTTCTATGAGAGGTTTCATGATCATGTGAGTATTAGAGAGTCCCTATGTTAGTATGAGAGCCTCTCAAGTTGATTTCAAGGCAAAAGTTTTGGTCTTTGTTCATAAAGATGGTGTTTTTGTTGATTTGGAGTGTTCATCTTTGGGCTTTTGGATGATGGCATGCATAAGCTTCATCATATAAGCTTTAGTTTAATCGATTTAGGCCTTCATAGCAATGTAAGCCCTTCCCTACTCTTAGATATTAACTATGAAGTTAAATGTTCATGTTGCAAGTTTGGGTTTGATCATTGAGAATGATGCATGCTATCATGTTATGCAAGTTTATGAAGTCATTATCTTGATCTTATGAGCTAAAAGCCACAACCTTTATGTTGAAATGTTGCATTATGCAACATGAGAACCTTCATAATCTTTATGTCAACTTGCATATGAAGTCATAACCCTTATATGATGATATATGCGAGTTTCTAGTCATCATTCCATGTCTTTTGTCACCATGATTCGCTTATGTGCCAAGTTTGGGTTTATGCATGTTTTGAGGCTTAAGATGTAACATGCAAGCTAATTTTGCCACCATGATTAACTTGTGGCTTAATATCCATTTTTGTCATGCCTTTGTCAAGTCTCTTCTTTTAGTCCATTACGTTGTTGTGAACATATATGCGAGTTTAAAAGCGTTGGGGTCACATTATGAGGAAAACATAATGACATGAACATGATTTGGGTAAATGGGTATAAACATGACAACATGTAACGTTAAATATGACATGTGTTTATACTTGAAAACATGACTTGAAATATAACATGGAAGTTGACATGTAAGTATGCATTAAAACATAAGCTTGGGAATTTACCTATTAAGTTAGGTCTACCCTTTGGGAATTTACCTATTAAGTTAGGTCTACCCAAATGCTTGAAAAACTTGTAACATGTCTTGGAAACATGATGAACATGACACTTAGATAATATAAGTGTGGCCAACTCGAGGTTGGGTTGAGTTTGCAACGTAAAACTACCCGGAACCGACCGGCCTAACTAGTAGTTGCAAACAATAGGACCCAATGTGAGAAGTTGGTCATGTTGTGCTTGAACCCGAGGTTAGACCAAGTTGTGGTGTAAAGCTACCCGGAACCGACCGGCTTAACTAGTAACCACAACAAAGTCTAATGTGAGAGGTTGGGGTGCATTAAGTAATTAATGCCACATGATAGGGTTAAGTTAATTTGATTAATGACTCTTAACCAAATATGACATGGATAAATGGGTTAAGTAAATTGGTTAGGCTAATGATACTTAACAAAACATGACAAGGTTGGGTAGGTTAAGTGATTTGATTTGCCTAATGACGCTTAACCATTTTTATACGACTAGTGGACGGGGATTAAGTTAACCAACACTTAATCAATCCAACATGATAATTTGGCAAGGTTAAGTAAGTTTTCTTAATGACACTTAACCATACAAGATGATTAGGGGATGGGGTTAAGTAATTTACACTTAACTAATCCGACATGGTAATTAGATGGGGTTAAGTAATTTACACTTAACTAATCCGACATGGTAATTAGATGGGGTTAAGTAATTTACACTTAACTAATCTAAACACGGTAATTCGATGGGGTTAAGTTAAACACTTAACCAATTTAAACTTGGTAATTCAATGAGGTTAAGTAACCAATACTCAACCAACTTAACGTGATAATTTAATGGGGTTAAGCAACTTATACTTAACCAATTATACATGATGATTTGATGAGGTTAAGTAACCTACACTTAACCAATCTAATACGCGGACCTGACAAGGTTAAGTCGCAAGACCTTTTTAGAATATACTTAACCAATCCGACTCGATAATTTGATGGGATTAAGATAATCTATGCTTAATCAATCTAGCAAGATAATCCGATAGGGTTAAGGTAAACTAGTACTTGACCAATTTGACCTGATAGGGTTAAGTCATGAGCCTCTGGGTACACTTAACCAACTTGTAGGGCTAAGTCTTAAACTTAAATACTTAGCCAATCTTGACGTGATTCGTGGGCGGGTTAAGGCATGGACTTGAATGATAACACTTAACCCAATAAGACAAACCCTAGTTAGAGGAACTAGGTAGAAAATCGTGGTTAATCAAGGATAACGGGAAAGGAAGCTAGTAAACCTTAGTTAAGGGTAACTAAGTAATAATTCTTAGCCAAGGACATAGGACTAATTCACAAAACGATGAGTAACCTGATACGGTAGGTCATCGCTTAGTATACGAGGGGGAGCAAGATATCTGACTTGGATAAAAGCTCCAGCGCACTGGGTGCCGAAGTGGAAGCTTCGGGGGACGTGAGGATATTCTTGGGATCCCTCTGTGGGCTGCCAGGTAATTATACTAGGCCCATGAGAGGTTAAGGTCTGCGTTAGAAGGACCAAGAGTATGCCTTGGTTGCTATGCGAGCGACCTAAAGACTGGGATGGATTAGCGTGGAGTCGACGATTCTTGTTTTTGCCCTGGATAGCGCATCGCCGACTACCTACCATCTTTAGTCAATCGTGTACGTGCGGAAAGGCAGGGAACCCCCAACAGACCATGTGCTTGCTACCGAGTCATGGGTGAGGTTGGCCCGTAGGAAAGTGGGCTATAGTGGGGCCGTGGAGTGGTTCTTATACATGATTTTTCTTGGATTGCCTTTCAGTAGTTGAGGGAGGGGTCACGTGGGACCATAGCCACGGGTACAAAAACAGACCTTGATATCTGCATCGGCAGACGATTTAAAGCTCCCGACCGAGTTCCGTATTTCTTGATTTGCCCTGGCACGGAACTCGGATGGCACATTGAGGAACATGTGCATCTAGACATGGAAAACGATTCACGGTACATACGTGGGATCAAGGGCGTGGTTGACGGGTAGCGTAATCCCTAGTGGTCCTAGGTGGCCAAGACCCAAACTGAGACACGAAAACGTTCATTAGGTAGCATAATCCCTAGCGGTCCTAGGTGGCATAAATCCTAAGTGGACGCGCGATAGTTCATGGTAGGGAAACACAACTAGATCAAGGGTTGCAGTCCAAAACAACTTCAAGGATAAACCGTTTACATGGGAAAGCCCGTACAGCCTACGGCAAAGGACTGAACTTATACATGGAAAGAAACATATGAGTTGAGTAACCTATATATGCGGCATATTAGGTTGACATGGACCATTACACGACTTTTGAGTAAGGGTCATTCATGGTTAACACATGACGCGGGTTGGGATACTAGTACAAGAGGTGCAGAGCGGATATACAGGATAGATGCCATGGGACGTTATACGCGATAGATATCTTGGGATATTATACTTGATAGAAACCTGGCAATGTGATACCTTGTTTTATCTTGACATCATAGTTTATCACGACACCCTAGTTTATCTGAGTTCAGTAGTTCATCCTATTATTTTGATTTAATTGACCTATCTTGTATCATGCTTATGTTCATCTCAATTTCTCATGACAGTTAACTTTACTAGTTTTTATGCTAATAGTAGATAGGGCTTACTCAGTCTTTTTGACTGACCCGTTTTGTTTCGCCTCTTTTCTTCCGTTTCCCCCCCAGGTTACAGGGAGGAAACACTGCTGTTTAGTTCGGACTTCTTCTGCTTGAAGGTCATCATGGATGGCTTGGACTTTTCCTGGCTATGGCTACTTTACTATTTTTATTTGGGGAATAATTTATGAAAAAGTCTTTATGCTTCTTTACTATTGCAAGACAGGTTTTGATGTACTTTGATGTAAAAGGCTTTAGACCTTATGTATTCATGTTTATGAAAATTCGATTTTACTTCCGCTATTTTATATGTTCTGTCTTGTGATATTTCTGTGCATGTTTACCAATAATGCCCCTCTAAAGCTAGTGCATTCCTTTGCGAGTGACCCTAGCGGAGGCGGGGTGTTACACCTTGACTTACAACTTAATGAATAGTTAGGATAGTGCCTTATGAACATGAGAAAATATTTAAGACTATTCTGAACATTACCGTTTCGCCAAACCTTTATATTATGCTCTTATGTGTTTACTTTGCATCGTTTACACACATAGCACACACTTTAGTTCACACATGTGAACGGGGTGATACGGGCTATTTTACTCTAACTTATGTTATTGCTTCTTCAGTAGTTTAGCGACCATGGCAGAGGGACGTTCATCTTGGTTAGCAGAAAAGAGAGAAGTTGCAGAAATTTCCGAGAAACTTACTCTTGATGACATATCCTCTCCCTCAGACCCTGAATGGGATGATGAGGGCCCAGATTATGAAGTGGAAGCACACAATAGTGAAATATCTTCTGATAGTGAAGTTTCTCTTGGTGATGAAGAGGAAGGAAGAATAGGAGATGATCGTGCTTCCGATGAGTTTGAAACTGCAACTATATTGGAGCTACCCAAAGATTCTGTTGAGTCGACGATCGATGATGACAGACTCGTTCGAATATGTCTAAAGCATGGAATATTAAAAAGAGATACCCTGGTGCCATCGAAAACAGATCGCCCCCACAATCCACTGGAAGGATTTAGGGCAATTACCCGATTGATATGTCCGGTTGGGGCTATTCCACCCTTTCTGCCTTTTGTCGTCGATTTTCTGAGATAGATGCGGATTGCCCCCATGCAATTACATCCCAACTCTTATGCTTATTTATACACCTTGTGTATAGCATACAAAGAAGTTTTAGGTATAGAGCCTGCCTTCAATGACGTCCACTTTTTTTATAATTTCAAGCATCGGACTCAAGAAACTCTCTCCTTCTCATATTTTGAATCAGTCTCGAAAAGGAAAATTATTACTGTTCCATTTAGCAGCAAGGCTGGCAATTCTAAATTTGAATGGTTTTATATCAGACAGCAGCCGGGGTGTGCCAGGAGATGGACCAAATCAAGTAAAGCACTGACTTTTTAGATTTCAATTTTAAATGCTCATGCCAACACATTAATTTGCTTTCTTTTTCATTCGCAGTTGATAACCCAAAGTAAATATTGGATCAATTATAATTTGATCGTTTGCATCAGCTTCTCAATGGCGATCAAAAGTTCCTAACCATCGACGAAGTTCTTGAGGATGAGTATCTCCATCATCACGGGTTACTATCTATTACCCGTAGTATAGGTCATGGGATGGGTCCATATATGTACATACCTCCGGTCGACATTATTCCTGAGACGGGCGAGGGCTCGAAAGGTCCAACAATACCCCTTCGGACTTCACCTTCTCCATCCTCAGCTCAGGATGATGAGTTAGCCAACATAGCTGAAAGGAACAGAGAAGGGTATACTGTCCCTGATGACGCTATTTCTCCTGAGAAGTCAACATCCCTTAAAGAGCTGCCAATAGACGCTTCTCAAGGAGATGCTCCTACTACCGACGATTCCACATTTAAGGGTTTAGGAAATCTTCCCATGCCCGAAACTATCTATACTTCAGAGGACTTTGGCACGAATTCTTTAACCTTCACTTCTTTAGAGGAGACTACTCCCGTGAAGGCCAAAGAGCCTGCTCATGCTAGTCTGGCTTCAGACTCGGGTTTGTTGGGGGGAACACCACTTAGGATGCACATAACACATTAGCACCGCACGTCACAACACCCATGTCTTATGTGAGCATTGATTCTAAACTCCACTGATATTGTTGTGCAGGTACAATGTCTCGCCCTTACTATGATGTTAGGAAAATTCATCGTAGCATATCTAGACCTCCTTCCAACACCGAGCATGATCGCTGTGAGAGCCGGGGTAGAGATGACAGAAGGCCTCATGATTCTCATCGACCACACACCTCACACTTTCGTTCTCCTGTCCGGTCGGATCCAGACAGGTATAAGAGCCACCAGAGTCATCGTGGGGAAGACACATCACAATCCAAAGATCGAACTTCTCCACAAGACAAATACAATCGAGAAAAAAGTCCACCGAAACACACCGATTTACGAGACAAACACAAAGCTTCTGAGAAGTGATCTGGAAAAGGCGATGCAGCCATCGTCCCTACTAAGAGACAACACATTGAGTTATCATACTGCAAATCCTCACCACTGGATGCTGATTCCAAAACTAAACTAGCATATTTGGAGAAGAAGTTTCCAGATCACTACTTTGAGAATCTAACTTTCTTACCCGCACTTGAGCCTATTTCCTCAAAGTGGGCAGATGAGGCTAAGGCAAAGATTGACGTAGTTGAGAAACAATACTCAGAGATGTACAAGTATTCATGCAATCTCTCCAGAATCATTCGGGCTTTAATTACAGACGTTGATGCAATGAAGAAGGCTGCAGATTCCAATGAGAATATTTTGAAAAATCTGGAGAAGAACTTGGAAGATACACAGGCTCAACTTGTCATTGCTCAATGAGATGCCAAAAACTTCAAACAGCAATTTAAGGAATTACAAAAGCGTTATCATGATTTGCTGGAATCTCATAGTCAAGAACGTTTGGAGTTGAAGAAACAAGCGGAAGATGCTAAGTCAAACAGTGTCAAAATGCAACTGGCTTACAATATTCTTGAGCAAGAAAAGGCCGAGTTAGCGAGGAAGAATGCCGAGCTGGAGAAATGAAATGCTGAATTGGAGTCCAAGTTAATGGAAGCCGAGACTAGGGATGCCTTAGCTGAGGGGAATGTGGATAGCGCTATTAAGTCTGCTGAAGAAACTCATAAACAACTATCAGAGGCTCAAGAAGAATTGCACGGTTTTGGCGAACTAATGATTGAGTTCTTTGCACACATAATTCGTCGCCGAAACATCTCTTGGATCGAAGACTATCCGGCTACCTTAGTTCACGTGTGGATTCAAATCATCGAATGAGAAAAGGAGGAACTTAAGGTAGACTTCGTTGATGAAGACAAGCTCATGGAGAAGTATCTGAGAGATGATGAACCTGCACGTCTTGCCGAGGGGCGTCGCCTTATTGTTGTTGCCATGGAGGAGGAGAAAGGGATGGCCAAACAAAAGAATATCCCTGAAGTTGGTTCTTCTTCTGCTACTGCCGAAGCTACTGGAGTCGAGGGATATTATCCCGAGAATCCGGGAATTCCTAGAGCATCTCTTTTATCTCCTATACCCGAATCAGCATCAGAGACGGTAGCCGCCCCAATTGAGAAGTCATCAGAAGGTATTTACACCTTTTCACCCCAATTCGTCAAGACGGTCTCCACCTTTCATCTCATCATTGGGCAATCGATCGAGGATCCTTTATTTTCTCCTGGGTTGATAACCATTGTTTCTCTTTCTGTAGGTGCTGAATCAGCCGAGAAGACTGATGAGCCTCGGGGAACCACCATTGGGGAAGAATCCGTGAAAAAGGCTTAGGGAGGACAGGATAAGCCTACCATCATCGAATCCGGAGGGGGAGCTGAACCGCCTAAGGCCGACACTTCTCATGATGACGAAATGATAGATGCTTTGAAACACGACGATGGTAATGAGGGGCATGAAGAAGATCCTGATGTTGTTATAACTGGGGATTCGAAAAATGCCGATGACATGACTTTGGCTGAAATGAAAGCCGAACAAGACAAGCGCATGCAGCTGAAAGTCGAGGACTTAAACCCCGAAAGCCTTAAGCCCCTTGCAGTGGTGGATCCTGGATCGGGGTTAGTTGTTAATCTTTCAACTAGGTCAATTACAGAAGAGCTTGCTAAAAAATATTCTCTTGATTCCAGTGTTCCGACTCCTAGGAAGAAATCTATCAATTCTGGTACTTCAACTACAGAGAAGAAGAGGCCAAAGCGTCTCATGTCTGATGCTGAAAAAGAAGCTAGAATTGCTCTTAAGGCTGCCAAAAAATCCAAGTCTGCTCCAAAGCCCAAGTGATAATGCGCTTTGTTTTATTTTATTTTGATATTCCACTAGTCCGCTATTATTATAGTGAGTGCCGCCCTCGCATCTTTTACTTGGTCTACCTGTATAAACTCACATGTTTGTGAATAAAGTGGTTAGTTCCCTGCAATGTCTGATATTCGTAAATTTAACATTTAGGTAAAAATGCAAATGAATAGCATGTCATACCACAGTTATATCACTACAAGAAAAATACCCTATTGCAACTAGCTATTTGCTACAGGCCTCAGATGTCAGTTGCAATAAATGATATTTAGCAACAGACCTTTCGTAGCTGTTGCAATAGATTAGATTTTGCAACAGGCTTTTCCTTCCTGTTGCGAAAAGCATATTTTTCGCAATAGCGCTTTCATGCCTGTTGCGAAAACATACTTTTAGCAACTGTCTTTCCATAACAGTTGCAACAAACATATTATTTGCAACTGGCTTCCAAGTTTGTTGCAAAAAGTAATATTTAATAATTATAGTTGACATTTACATTTGATATTTAAAAGATAATAATTAATAAATTGAATTGGCTATTAAATAATTAATATTTAAAAGATTTAATAATTAGTAATTGAAAAATTAGTAACTAATAATTATAATTTAGTTAAAATTAGTTGTAATAAATTTTATAATTAGTATATTAATAATTATTTAATAACTAAAAAATATTTAATAAATTATTATGATAACTACTAATAGTAAGTAAACTATTGTAAGTATTTATTAATTACATCTAATGATCAACGAGTATAATTAATAACTGGAAAATATAATTAATATTATATTATATAGTAGTTACTATTAGTATTTAATGTTAAATAACTACTGTATATTATATAAACTCAATTTAATAGTTAATAATTATGAAATTTTTAATAATAAGAGTTTCAAATTAACTTAATTCAAAAATTATTAACAATTTTAGTTAATTGAAGTTAAATTAATAATTAGTAATTAATATTCATAAAATTCGAAAAATAAAACGATACACATCTTAAAGTAATCTCAAATTCTATGTATTATATAAACTCCATAAAATATAAAAATATAAAAATATCAAAAATAAGAAAACTTATGTAGACGCAAATTACTGCAACTCATGTATTCAGTAATTGTTTTCTCTTCGTCGTACGCATTTCAAATTTTTACTGTATTATACTTTTCGCATGTTTCTGCTGTCGTTACCATCCTAAAAATTGGCTCCAACCCTTAATTTTTTTGGCTCCATCGTGAAAATTTTGAACGTTAAATAGAAAGTGATGATGTTTCCAGAACCAGTCAATGGGGACTGTTCTCCTTCCACCGCTTTCATCTTTTCAGATCTAAAAAATTCGTCCATCCACCGCTAATTCCAGGGCACCAGCCCAGATTCGATTGTCTACAAAAAAAATTCACAATCCACACAAAACACGATCACGACGATGAAATAAAAACCGCAGATAGAGAAAGGAATCGGCGAGCAAACGATAATCCACCACCAAACGGAGAGATTCAAATCACATGGAAAGACAGGCATAGCACCGTAGTTTCAGCGTTTCAGTCTCAGGTATAGCCAGCTGGTACTTTCAGTTCCAAAATCCCCAACCGATCTTCCTGATAATTCAAAATCGCCAAGCTTTTCTACTGTGACTTCGAGGCTATTCGATGATTGGGTAAGAATTTTATTTTTCTTGAGATAATGGCGAATCGAACTGGGCGTTTTAGGCCTGCAAATATGCGACTTGGGTTGATTTTCGTTTAGTAACATCCCTGTTAATGGATATTTAAGCTATTAAGAAGACTTTGGGGTTTACCAAGTTATCAATGGTTAGTACGAAGCAGTTTTATGGATTATAGTAGAATCATTCAAACTGTCTTTTTTTGCAAACATGTATGTTATGGTTTGAGAAGCAGTTTGGATAATTTACAGATAATCCCAATTTCACATGGATTCCTATATTAACTTCTACTCAAGTTTTCAACGATTTGAAAACTGTTAGTTTGAGCTGGTAATTTCTTTTGATAATTCATGTGCTTCGCCGTCAAATCATGAAACCCCTATTTTTGGATTTTTTTTTGTTTAGGTACGATCATCGGACAACTTTGATTAACTATATGTTTCTTTTAGGAGAAGGGTTTAATGAATTCTATGTGCAAAGTTAATTGATTTTGACTTTAGTGGAATCGAATTTATTATGGATTTTAAATTTGGTGTTCTGTTTTGCTTGAGCAATTATGATCTCTGCTATGACATTACTCTCTCAATTGCAATTCTAGTTTTCACTCAGATTAACAGTTCATTTATTCTCCCCTGGCAGCAAAAAATTCAATTTAGTTCTTATTGGACAATGTGAGAGTCTGTGTTTAGATCACTTTGGGAACTCAAGTGATGGGCGCTATATGTTCATTTCTGTATTTGGATGATTGTGGAGAATCAACCCATTCAGATGCTTCGTCAGATAGGCATTGTATCCGTTTCAGATCCTTGGCTCAACAATTTATTCACCTGGTATGATTTCCAAAATTTCAGTTTTAACCAAGATTGGAGATGTTAGAACTGATGTTAAAATTTTGCATCTTTTAACAAATTGATAATCGAACTCTTGATTTATGAGGTACTCACCTTTTTTTGAAGCTTCCAGCTACCGATGTATACTAGATATTCCAAATTAATTTATATGTTATGTTTCATTATATACATAAATAGCCTTAGTTTACACATCGAAAAGTAAAGTATAATCATCCATCTCCTTAAATGTATTTGTCATCTTATAATACCAATATGTGTTACCTTGAATGGATAATGTCCAACAGTCAATTTCCATTTGTTGCTTTACAAACTAAGCTCCTGAACTATGGGCGTTATGGTTTCTATCAAATTGTTCATTAGAAATGTTCACAATTTCTCTTTGTTGTCGGCAACATGAACTTCTAATCAGCTGCTCAATTTACACAGTTTCCTTGTTTATATCATTAAATAGTATGTTAGTTAATTTCATTTATTTTACTTCATTTTTGTACATGCATAGGAAGAGAAGAAACACGAACAGACCCTTTACTTGGCCCAGAGGTAGATTCTTCTACATCATCTGAAGACACTTCTATATCTGATTTCCAGTCTCCGCCAGCACCTTTGCCTTACGATGATCCAAGGTGCTATCGTTATCGGCATAAATGTGACATGTCAAGCCAACCGCACAGGGAAAGTGAACAATTAGAGTTAGCAATGATGATATAACTCAAAAAATGAGCGCTAGTCAGCAATGCAGTGGATCTAGTTATGAAGAAAAATCCAACTTTGTTAAAATACTCTATTCAAAAAAAATGTGTCGTGTGAGAGAAGAAATTGTTGTATATGAACGATGTATGAAAATTATAGAAATTTTTGTTGTAATTGTTTGTATTATTAAAACTTTGTTGAAATAAAATTTTTATTTGTTTATTTCATTTTGTGATATACATCGTTACTAAAACGAATACATTTAATATGTAATATCTATAAGCTGTAATAATTTTTTTTAACAATTTATGAATCTATTGCAACGGGCATACACTGTTGCAAAATGATTTGTTGCAACAACAAAAATCTGTTGCAAAAAAGTATACCACAACATCTTGTTGCAACAGGCAGAAAATGTTGCAGACTCTTAGCAACTTCGGCTATACCAACAGGCGCAGGCCTGTTGCAATAGGTCTATTGCAACAGATATCGCCTGTTGCGAAAAGTGTTTTTTGTTGTAGTGTATAATAAAGTCATTATTAAGGGGAACATGTGTACATATATATGCCCTCAACCAATCCTGGATAACTGATTAAGACTCATTCAAGATTGATTAAATTCAAAATTCAGCTGCCCCCGATTCTCTGACGGGGACATATTCTTTTCGTCAGTGATGCTTATTCTTTTTTGCATCTTTGTACTCTCCTGTCTCATAACCAGGTTAGAGTATTACTGAGGCGGTCTCTTATCAGGGTGCACCGTCACGCCTCAAGGGACGTCGTCTTCCCGTCCTTTATACTCTCTCTTGTTTCATGAGAGTTAGTGTTAGGAATGTCGTCTTCCTATTCTTTGCATCTTATCATGCAAACGGTCATTTGTTTACTCCTGCACATAGGTTATCTCTAATTTTTGAAATTTAATTTAATGTTTTGTGTTTCATTGTCATGATAGAATAATGGCTGAAGATAAAAATAATGTAGGAAAATAAATGACACACGATATTTTTATAGTGGTTCAGCTAAGTCGTAGCCTACATCCACTTCATAATCCTTTGTTCATATAAAAAACTTTTTAAGGCAAGTCGTGCCTTTTTACATAGCTTATAAAAACAAAAAGGAAGATATTTCATATTTAGCTCAGGTATCATCGCAAGTGCTGAGCGTTCCAAGCTCTGGGAATCTCTTCACCATCCACGATCGTTAGCTTGAATGCTCCTGTATCAAACTTCCGTTGGATGGTGTATGGCCCTTCCCATTTTGGACCCAATTGGGTTGAAGGCGGGAAGACTCGTTTCAATACTAAGTCTCCTGGTTCAAAGGTTTTGAAGCGAACTTTTCGGTCATAATAACGTGCTACTTGATGTCGATGTCTTGAGGCACGCAAGTCTGCTTCGTCTCTCTTTTCTTAAACCATATCAAGATACACTAGGAGGAGTGTTCTATTTGTCATCGGGTCATAGTATGCGACTCGATGAGAAGGGACTTCCAATTCTACCGGGATCACTACTTCTGACCTAAAGGAAAGTGAATAGGGAGTATGGTCAGTGGCCGTCTTAAAGGTTGTCCTGTAGGGCCACAAATCTAGTGGCAACTCATTTACCCACTTGGATTTGGCCCGCTCCAACCGTTTCTTGAGAATAGATCTAATGACTTTGTTTATTGCTTCGACCTGGCCATTGAATTGCGGGTGAGCTACAGCAGTGTACCGTTTATCAATCTTGTACTTCTGGCAGAAGTTTCTGAATTCGACGCTGTCAAACTGTGTCCCATTATCAGTTACGATGGTCTTCGGTATCCCAAATCGACATATAATGTTTCTGACCACAAAACTGATCGCCTTTCTTGTCGTGATCGTTGTTAAAGGTTCAGTTTCCACCCATTTCGTGAAATAGTCCACGGCGACGATCATGTTCTTTGCTCCCCCTCTGGCAATAGGTAACACTCCAATAATATCAATCCCCCACATGGAAAATGGCCATGGGCTTACCATCGACTTGAGCTGAGTCAGAAGTGCTCTGGGAATCTTGGCAAATCTTTGACATCTATCGCAGCGTCGTGAATAATCAGTCGCGTCTTTATTCACGGTAGGCCAAAAATATCCATACTGTAATACTTTCTTTGCTAAGGTTTGGTCCCCGGTGTGGTCCCCACACTCACCTTCATGTACTTCTTGCAGTACACGTTTGATGTCGTCGTGTGTGATACACCGTAGTAAGGGCATTGAAAACCCCTGGCGATAAAGGATGTCGTCCTGTAAAACGTATCTTGCAGCCTTACGTCTTATAGCTCGTCTTTTGCTCTTCTTCAATGGAAGGGTTCCATTCTTGAGAAAATTCTTGATCGGTGTTATCCATGATTCTCTCTCTGGATCAACTTCCAAGGCTAGATCCACTTCCATAAGGTTGAAACTCAGTGATTCCAAAGCCTCTATCGAAACCATTTCAGTTTCTTTGGGATTATCAGAACTTGCTAGCTTTCACAACCGATCAGCTTTCTAATTTTCTGTTCTTGGAATATGCGCTATGCTGTAATGCTCCAAACTACCCAGCAACTCCTTTACCTTTTTGAGATAAGTAACGAGTCGAGGCCCTTTAGCATTAAATTCCTCCGGAACCTGACATACAACTATCTTGGAATCGCAACATATATCCAGTGTCTTCACCCCCAGTTCTTTAGTGAGTTTCAGCCAGGCAATCAGGGCTTCATACTCGGTATTGTTTTTGGTAGAAGCAAACTCTAATCGCAATGCATAGTAAATAGATCGTCCTTCAGGAGTTATTAAAACAACTCCGGTGCCGAACCTTTGATCATTTTTGGCTCCGTCCGTATATAGCTTCCACTGACTAAGCTCTAATTCTTGGTCTAAAGTAACCGCCTTGTCACCCACCGTTTCCTCTTCGGGAATTGTGAATTCGGCTATAAAGTCGGCCAGTGCCTGCCCCCTTATTGATTTCCATGGCAGGAAATTTAAATCAAATTGACTCAGCTTGATGTTCCATTTAAGTAACCGCCCTGATGCTTCGGGTTTTTGCAACACTTGTCTTAAAGGTTGATCGGTGTATACAACTATCGGGTGAGCCTGAAAGTAATGACGAAGTTTGCGGGAAGCAATCAGGAGGCTATAAGCAACTTTTTCTATCTTCGGATAATTACGTTCTGCAGCAGCTACCTTCTTGCTCACGTAGTATACAAGCCTCTGAACTTTATCCTCTTCACGTACCAATGTTGTACTGACGGCATAAGATGATACCGCTAGGTAGACAAACAAATCCTCATGTTCCACGAGTTTTGACAATATTGGAGGCTTATCTAATAAGTCTAACAAATTTTGGAAAGCCTGCACACAGTTAGGGGTCCACTTAAAATTTCGTTTTCCTCGTTTTATTAGATCGAAGAAAGGTATGCACTTATCTGTGGCTTTGGAGATAAACCTGCTCAATGCAGCAACTTTTCCAGCTAGGCTTTGAACATCCTTCATCTTTTGTGGTTCTTCAATATTCCTTATTGCTGCTATTTGACTAGGATTTATGTCAATTCCTCGAGAACTCACGATAAACCCAAGGAATTTTCCAAATGCGACCCCAAATGAGCATTTTAGGGGGTTTAACTTCATTCCATACCTTCGAAGAATATCAAACATTTTTGCTAAGTCCCTTGTATGGTCGGAAGATTATTTAGATTTCACAAGCATCTCATCCGTGTAAACCTCCATGGTTTTCTCGATTTGATTATAGAACATGTGGTTGACCAAACGCTGGTACGTGGCTCCTGCATTCTTTAATCCAAATGGCATTACCACATAAAAATATAACCCCAAGTCTGTGATGAAACTTGTATGCTCCTGATCTGGTATGTGCATGGGAATTTGATTGCACCCCGAATAGGCATCCATAAAGGATAAAAGCTCGTGTCCAGCCGTCGAGTCTACTAGCTGATCAATTCTGGGAAGAGGAAAGTTATCCTTCGGGCAAGCCTTGTTCAAATCAGAGAAGTCGATACATGTACACCACTTCCTATTAGATTTTTTGACCAGGACAGGATTTGATATCTAGTCGAGATATTTCGAATCCTTAATGAATCCATTATCCTTCAATTTCTCTACCTCTTCTTTCAAAGCTACTGACCGCTCTGGGCCTAACATCCGTCTTTTCTGTTTGACTGGTGGATGCTTTGGATTAATGCATAAAGAGTGGCTCATAATGGCAAGCAAAATCTCACACATGTTAGCGTGAGTCCAGGAAAACACATTCAAATTTGCCCTTAAGAAATCAGCCAACTCTTTCACTCAAACTGGATCTAGTTGCGAGCCAATCTTTAGTACTTTTGTCGAATCTGTCTCATCAATAGGTATATTTATTGTTATCTCGTTGGGATTCGCCTTTATATCCTCGGGTTCTCTATCCTCTCTTGCATCTAAATCCTCAAGCACATCTAAGGGTGACTCTCTTGGGGCTGGACCCCTTAATTGCTATGCGGAGTTTTCCTTTAAAGGGGGAGAATCATCCTTAGTTTCTATATTCAACCCCTTCATTAGCATCTTTAACTCCATCATGTAACAAGCTCGTCCCGTAGCTTGGTCACCTCTCATCACCCCAATTCCTGCGTCAGTCGGAAATTTAAGCAGCAAGCACCAAGGTGCAATACATGCCCTAAACTCGGCAAGGGCCAGTCGGCCTAGGAAAGCATTGTAGGGTGACTCTACATCCAAAATTACAAATGGTAGGATCCTCACTCTCTGGCGATCTCCCTGTCCTAATGTTACTGGTAATTCTACATAGCCCATCGGAGCCGTCGACGCTCCATTGAAGCCACGTATCCATCCTTCGCAGGGCTTTAGATTTTTTGCTTCGAGTCTCATTTGTTCAAAAGCTTTCTTGAAGAGGATATTGACTGAGCTCCCATTGTCTACCAAAACTTTATGGACTAAAGCAGGGTCGATAGTCGTGGTAATTACCCGTGGATCTTCAGTTGGGATTGAACTCCGGAATCATCTCTACTACGAAATATGACGTCCTCTGACATCGTCTTTTGTTGTTTTACTGGAGTAATGTCTTCGAGGTTACTGCTTTCTCCTACCTCAAAGTGCTTGGCGTCATTAACGTACTGATCCATCGCTTTGAAACTATGACTAGCTAGGTGAGGTCCACCTATAATGGTATTGATAACGATCCCCTTACCTTTCTGCTGGGCAGTGGGTTTCGAAGTAGGCTGGTTTTGGTTCGGGGCAGGTCCCCCTTGCCCCCTGTCCCTTGGGGAAACCTTATACTCGTCTAACTTCCCTTCCTATAGCAATCTTTTAACTATATCTCTCAAATGATGGCATTCGTTGGTGAAATGACCGTGGGTTCCGTGGAACAAACAAAACTTTCCCGTTGCGATCTCTTTTTCAGTGGAGTCTCTGGGTGGTGGTTTTTTGTATTGCAATATGTTGTATGTGTCCAAATAAATGTTTTCCAAGGTATCATTCAATGGCGAATAGTTTTCGAAAGTTTGGAATCGAGGTCTTTTGCTGGAATTGTTCCCTTGGTTCCTACTCCTCCTATTGTTGTTTCCATTCTTGTTGCTGTTACCTCCGTTCTGGTTGCCGATGTTCACTTCAACCTTCCCTGAACTGTCACCAGATTGTTTCACAACAACATTACTTTTGACACCTTCCCTCGGGGCCCCTGCGGACGCTCTCTTCCTATTTGCATGTTCTTCTTCTCGCCTTAAGCGAATATTAGCTTTTTCATAAAACAATTCTGTAGTAGGGGCGGTTTCCCAGATAGATAATCCCCAAATTCAGTGTCTGGGTCAACTCCTTCTATTAAAGCCCTCAGAATAGTGGGTTCATGAGGGTCACTAACTTCGGTGATGGCCAGGTTGAAGCGGTTCAAATATGATTTCAGAGATTCGCCCGGAGCCTGTTTAATCCTTGACAACTCTACGACGCTTTTGGATTTGCGGGCGTGAAGTCGAAACTGGCTCATAAAGCACTCACTTAATTCTGTGAAGTTTGACACTGATTATGGAGGGAGTCGGGTGAACCACATTAATGTCATGTCTTCTAGGTAAATTGGAAAGGCCTTGCAATTTACAGCATCTGGGGCTGTTGCGGCATTCATGAACCATGCGTACCTCATCAGATGTTGTCCGAGCTCCGTTCTCCCTGAATATCGATCCATTTGTGGCAAGTTGAATCACCGAGGGAACTGGAAATCCAATATATCATCTGTGAAGGGGGTATGACTTCGCTCAGTGCCCCAGTCCTCATTAGTGTATCGTCGGCTTTCGGACATAATCTGGCGCACCATCGCCCATACATCGACATTTGTTAATGTCTCCATAGGTTCTCTAGGTCTGATATTCGGATTAGCCCTGGGTTCCTGACTAGGGGATAACCTCCTGTTTCTAGCGGTGGTTACTCTACATTGCTCCCTGCGCTCCCGTTCGATCTCAGGAGGAAGGGCTGAAGAAGTTGCCCTTGTGTAGGATTAGTAATGTTAGGATCCCTGGGTAAAACGTGGGATCCACGCATGGTCAACAACATAGGCTCTTTCAAGCTCGGGTCATCAGGCCCTAACACACGAGCACAGTCCTCGCGGGATCCTAAAGATCCAAAAGTTAACTGATCAAAATTCTGAGGTCACTCAAGCGGCCTCCTTTCATGAGGATGTGCCTCATCTGAAGAAGATGAATAATCTGCCTCAAGGCGATGTGTTGGGGAAGGTGTCTTTTGCCACCGGAGCTCCTTGAGTTCCCTACTCATGGTGAGCATGTTCTCCTGCATGCGAAGACTATCACGTTTATGGGCTTCCAATGTCTCCTTAGTACTCTGGAGCATTTCAAGAAAGCATGAAAAATCTCCTTGTCTGACAGGTGCAGATGGGTCAGGCTGATCATTGGTCATAGCGGCTGGAATCGGAGCATTGGCAGGAGCTCGGGTAGAAGTTCCAGCTTCACTTTGATTCAGGTCGGATTGGAGCACAGTGATACGGCCGGACCGGTTCGGATGTGGAGAGTGGGTGGCTTCAACATCGCTGGATCGGATCGGGGTCATCGGTTCGGATCGGTCCTTCCTGACCGGAGCGACCTGCTCCAGAATCTTGACCACGCGACCTCGTCACGACCATTGTTTGCTGATCTTCATTCACTTCATTCTCTCGATTACTTTGGATTTCTTTGCCTTTTCCTTTGCCCATAATTTCCAATACTTCAATAATTAACCAACAGGTACTTTAAGATGTCAAAAATGGAGGATTAACTTCTTTGAACTTTGAAGGTCCAAATAGTAGAATGATAATCCCAAAAAGCGGAGAATTCAAAAAATTCTCAGTGAAAGCACCAAAATGTTAGATCCAAAATTGGCTCTAACAACCAAACAAGTAATGATTCTGCTGAAATGAAATCGAAAAACGGAGAAAACACACAATTTATGGTGGTTCGGCGTAAAATAGCCAACTTCCACTTTCTACTCTTTGAATTGATGTCTTGAATACAAATACAACAACGATTTTCACTCAATTCTCACTTATACAATACATTTATTCACTTAATTTCCTTCACAATATGATTTAAAAGATGATTGTAATCTAAATAAGTTGATGAAATTCGGATAGCAAAGGAGTTTGAGTCCTGAAAATGCCAAAAGATCCTTTGAAATGAGCCTTAGAGGTGTATTTATGGGTGGAAAATGCCTCTGAAGTGGCTTCGGGTCGGGTACGCGTGGCCTCCGTCCCATTATTATCGGGTTCGGGTGGAATATGGTGGCAACGTCGCATCAGATTAGTGGCGAACGTGGGGAGAACGTGAGTATAACCGCTCTGGGTCTTGAGGAAACACGGGCTGTAACCGCTGCTACTTCAATTCTCTAGGTTCGGATCGGAAGTATTACAAATTAGAGGAGCGGATTTGGGTTACTGAACCGATCCGATTTGGCCTGCGCTCCTTCCTTCTCTGCTCTGCATTGTGCTGTCTCTACCAAGGAAATCCGATCCGATCCGGTCTGACTTGACTAAAGAACATTCTTCATTCTTTTTATCTTTTAATCTTTGTGTAGCCTAGTTCACAAAGTAGGCTAACAACTACTGACTAATATGGGTCCTACACAGCAGATGACACAAGTAATTACCCCTCTTAACCTTGTGTCCCCAGACTAACAGATTTCAGATTAACTTGCTTACGATTTCAGATGTACAAAGTTCAGATTAACTAGTTCTCAGATCAAACATACAGGTAAACAGGTTTTTAGACTAACGGATCAGATATACAGATTAATAGACTTACAGATTGTTTCACCTAACCTTGTATTGGGTCTACAGATTTACCAAACGGGTTTATTAGATTCATCTGCCCAGCTGATTAAACCTTAACCACCCAACATGTTTTAGGAATCATATTTATCCTAGATTTGCATTAATTAATTACTAATGCACAGACCTCTTACATTAGATCAGTAGCTTGTTGCCGCTGGATGTGCCAGGCGGTTCCGGGCAGACATCTGCCGCGAGCCAGACCTAACCTCGTGTCTAAGCATCTTTTAGTTATGCCTATGACCTCTCACATTAGACCGACAGTTTGCGGTTGCTGGTTAAGCCGGTTGGGTCCGGGTAGGCTTCTACCGCAAACAAAGTCTAACCTCGTGTCTCAGCATTCTTATCCTTAGCTAAAGTATTCATTCACAGATTATGCCAAGGTCAGACTAATTATGTCAATTTAACAAATTAAACTTCTTTACAAGTTACAACAGATTATTCAAAGTTCTATTAACTTGTTTTGCTTAATTTTAGATCAAGCCTACCGGTTTTCATATCCCAAATTACCGTATTCAGTTTCAACATAGCAGATTAGGCAATTTAACAGATTTAATCATCCCTTAAAATTCCATTGATGTGCCTCGCCTAATCATAAAATTAAGTCTAATTTTACATGCCCAAATTATGGTATAATTCACAATATAAGATATGCCCTAAATTTTAGTTAAATTTACACAGTACAGAATATTCTCTAAAAACCCCAAATCATGATATACAAACACGAATTATGCCAAATTATAGCCTTTGATTTCAGCGTATGCCTAATATCCAAAATCCCCATTTAGGCGTATTCACATTTAATAGTTATCTTATTATAATATAGATCTTTACGCCTAAATCATATACACAGTAATTCTCCATCTTCCAAATCACAGACTATCATATATAGTATGCCCAGATTTAGATCTTAAATTACAACATATGTCCATTTCTCAAATCAGTCATAAATCAGTCATGTCTAATTTTGAATCATTCACTATTTTTCCCAAATTTAGCGTTCATGCATCAATCTCTTATGAGATTTGGCTCAGGTTCGTGGTAGCCTGGTTACAGAACAGAAGGAAGGAAGAGATACAGAATAGTTACTATGATATTAATAAGATATATCTACATAGAAAAACAGATCTGATAAACAAGAATATGCATAATCTCAAATTCAAATTTATAACCATGTCAAGATCATAATTAAATTTCATATCTGAAAATAACAGTACTCTCCTTGGTTGAATTCTAAAAGAAAAAGGGTTGTAGTTGTTCTCTTTTAATCCTATTCAAATTGGAAGAAGAAGAAGCACTAGTTCTAGCTTAGGTTTCAGCAGAGTAGAGACGCCATTGATTTATTTTAATTAGAATTGAGGCAGCATAGCGTTACAATGGTTTGTTGTGGAGAGAAATTGGGATTTGCGGGTGTTTAAGTAGCATAGGGATCAACGAATCTGGTCATAACAGGCATCCAAATGCAGAAAAATGAACCAGTCCTCGGATTTGGAAATAGGGGGAGGTCGACCCCCTGGTCGACCTATGTGACCCAGGTCGACCTCCTGATCGACCTGGGCCCTAAACGGCAAATTTCCCGCCCAACCCGGGTATGTGATTTGAATTTCAAACTTAAATATGAGCTGTTTTAATTTATTTAAATTCCTGAAACTTCTGAGGGCCATAACTTCCTCATATAGAGTCCGATTTACGCAAACTCGGACTCTATCTCAAGCAGAATTCTGAGACGATCGTAATGGGACAACCCGTTTCCCTTAATTCTTCTTTTAAAAATTAAGTATACTTTGTTTTGTTACTTTTCTGTTCACAGAAAATACGGGGTGTTACACCTATAGTGCAAGTGGGTTACGTTTGGAAACTATGGTGTAAATTCTTCAAACTTAGGCCTCTTTCATCTTAAAAGCTTCCTGATAACTTGTAGTTTATTTATTTATAGATAAGACGGACAAAAAGACACATATACAAGGCTTGAGTTTACCAACTTCATTTCTGCAATCCACAAAAACACCAAAAATTGTGTTTTTTTATATTTATAATGACAGTATTTCAAATCCTCTTATCTTATACATTATTATTATATTAGCTAGCGCACTTCAACTTATATACATACACGGTGCCTTTCAACAACCCTGCGACATAAAAAGAGCACAATACTTCTTTTTTTCATGTAATTTGTGCAAGAATATATATAGATATGAATTTATCCTTCATCACGGTATTTATGAAGTGATAGTTCGCAAAAATACATGTTGGGATAGCCATGTGACAACATAAGAACAAATAAATATGAAAACTAACTTCAAATTTGTAGGATAAAATATGAAGAGAGAAAAAACTGAGTAAGCCTTGCATGATGTAGCCGCAAGTTATTAGCACCCTTAGCATGTTGTAAATTTTCTATTGGAAAAACCTGAGCTTCTACCCTGTTATAGAACTACTAAAACTACTGACTTAGAGGAAACCTGGCATGCCCAAGAGTTGCGACAGAAACCTGAACTTCATTTAAAATAACTATTCATTTAAAAATTTCGTAGTCATAAGCTACACAATTCTAAAAACAAAGTAAACAAATTCAATTCTGAATAGACACTATATGTTGCCTAAGAACAATCAGAACGACTAAGGCATGCAGGAAAATTGAACATCTTTCTACATGCATGCTGGTCAACATTACCATTATAATGTGTTATGTCATCTTTTTATATGTAGACAAACTTTGTGTCAATATTTTACATATGTACAAAAAAACATTTATTTGTAGAACCCTTGAACTACACAACATAAGTTTAAGCACAGCTGTACGTTGTCGCAATATGCCTCTTTTATAAGGACTGTAATATTCTTACAAAATGTAAAAGCTAGCAATCACGTACATTAAATTCTAAAGCCAAATTCCAATCAATGGTATAGAAAATCAATTGTGCAATGGTGGTTAATTTTATCAAATGCACTTGCAGTAACAGTTATAATGATTTATCGATTATTTAAATGTTTAAACTTTTCAATGAAGTCCACATAAGTCATACAATGGATAATAAATATGGAATACCCTAGCACTTAACTTTAAAATATCCTAGTTTTGCTCACGTATTATGAAAATTTTGATGTTCTCAAGCATAAATTCTTTAGTATATACTCCATGTTTGATAATTTATTGTAAGAAAATTGGTTTCTATTTTAAAGCACGAACATGTAAAGACACTTACAGAACCTTAAGCAGTATAAACTCCAACGTGATATCCAATTTTTGCCCTGTCCCACTTAGTCGGATACCACCATACAAATAACAACGATGAGACCTTATAAATATTATTGATGAATTGAATAAAAAATAACACTAAACACTAAATGAAAATGGAAAGAAAAAATTGAGAAATTAGACATGTCAGCATAAGGGTGAAAACTAGGTTGAAATTAGTAAAATTACTTTAAATATGGATCAACCCTATCAAACAATTTCAAGTTTCTCAAGTTTACTGATAGGTTGTGTCAGGAAAAGCAGTACATAGTATACATGTAAAAGGTGCAAAGAAATAGCTTCATCTAGAACTTTGGAAAATCAAGCCTGATACCCAATCGCTCACTTATTACACTGCTAAATGTGTGTGTGTGCACACAAACACACACTCATATATATCATCACAAAGCTTATAGCATGGCTTCAATTTTTAACATGGGATAAGATTTTTATTTCATGCGGCCATGCTTAATTGCAACTATTAAAATGTGCAATGTCTTCGTAGTTTCGAGTGTAATGTATGGTGTAAACAAACATATACCAATAGGTATTCACAGAATATCTTTACTGATAGTTGGAACAGAAACACAAATTTTCAGTCTGATCGCGAAGTTCAAAAAACCATTACGTGCAAACAAAGAATCAAAAGTTCGAATCGTACAAGAAGAAATTTTGAAATGCAGATAAGTACACAAGTTCAAAGCTTAGTTCCAACAAACAAGTTATAAAATTTTAATTTATTTGTCCAAGATTAAAAAAATTAAGTTTTAAATTTTATAAGAATATTATATATGCACATGCATTTCCATAACATCTTGCAATATACAAGTAAATTGTCTTTGATTTATATGTATTTGATGTGTTGGAAACTTGGAATACCGAATCATATCACAACAATTCAAGCAATGTATGGAATATAGGTTCTCAAACAGGTAAAATAACAAAAAGTTCATACGAAAATGACCCTGACAATAGCATCAACAGGCGACTCAGGCAAAAAATGGATGGAAGATTTGAGCCAGGTTGCCTATCTAAAAATAATTAAATTTCTAAAACATATAGCAGAATTTAGGAAGTATAAAGGACTATTTTTACCTACAACTCGGGTGTGATTTATGATGCTGACCATCCCACTTTTCATATTTGCCAACGTTATGCAGTTAGAAGTCCCATATGTCTCACTTATCAGTGCCTCTAACGGAAAAAATTACTTTAATCAAAGTGATAAAGTTTTAAATACTTAGAACGATGTTATTATACAAAGAATTCAGTAAGACCATACTGTAGAAAGGTCAACTATCTTTAGCTGCTTTGGCAGACTTATAATGATCTTCTTCAAGGAAAAATGAAGGAGTACTACACCTTTTTTACTAAAATCCCCATGTTCTACGAGAACAATATGGTCAACCCATTATTCAACACATTAATATAAGCCAATAAGGCTAGTTTATGCAGTTCCATGGGTAAACAACATAAATATTTGCGTCTCTAATAGCAATCGCATCTGCATGGATAATAAGACCAAAATTTTTGCTGAATATAATTTTGAATAAATCACAGCGCGGAAAGTAGACATGCATGGCCAAATAGGATTTCGTTAAGGTACATAGTAGCACTTTCTTGCAATTGATTATCAAAACTTTACCTTCAATTATTCACCTTTGCAACATATTATAGCTAAGGAAAAGTTCCGTTTACTTGACTTCACCAAATTTTCAGTCAGTCGTCATTACAATTGATTATCTAATGAAGTTCACCTCATGGAAATCCAAAAATCGGAATATGTGAATCGAAATCAAAAAACAAAATAAACCTAAAATTGATGAATCAGATGAAGACCGAAAGAAGGAAATTACGGATCTACCTGAAGTGTGAATACATAACTAGGGCAGTGATGATCAACTCCACCGTAGAAAAAATTGAAAAACAAGCGAAAATTGAGGGAAACTGTAGCTGAAAGAGAATAATGAGGAAGTACGGTTTTGATAGAAGAGGGAAACTGAAAATTTTGGTAAAGTAAAATAACGATGAGGCGGCAAATAATAAAGATATTGACAGATAAGCATTCTTAGCGATTGACACAAATTGTACTCTGAAACAACAAAGGTTTACTGCATTTGACCTTTAAACGCTGAAAATGTATGCAGTCAAAAGTAAGTTTTGTTGTAGTGATAGTTTTAAACCTTATAACTTTATAAATATGTATATGTAATATATAATTATGATTTCATATGATTTTACATTTTATAATATTTATTTATATTACTAAGTTTTGATTCAGTAAATTCTAGAATAGTATATATGTTTAAACACTTGAAAAATAGTTCTAAAAATCAAAATATAAGGTATATGTCGACATACATAATTCCTATGTCAACATACAACTGTCATTTTTTCAATTTTCAAAGGAAGTGTCTTTTCACTATTTGTAATGTTTCTGAAACGTTGCAAGCATTGAGACATTACAAATAGGGGCTGATTTCAAAAAAAATCATCATTCTTCTCCTCTATCTTCACCCCTTTTCATACAATCTTAAAATACATCATATTCTTGATTTCTACACTTATACTTTGCCGATTTCTACTCAAATTATATAAAACTTCATCTCTTCTCAATCTCTATCTACTACTATCAATTTGGAAGTATTATTGAAGAGTTATAGGGTTGTTGTAATCATTTGAGAATTATTTGGGAAAGGGTGTGCTCTTTTTAGCCTTGAAATCAAGGAAAGGAAGCAGTGTTAACCTTGTAGTCATGAAATCAAGGGTAGTGGAATTAGATATTGATAACAATAAAATTTTGCGCAATCCAGCGTTGCGTGGGACTGGACGTTGTAGTAATCTGAGCCAGTATAAAATCGAGTGTGTTCTTTCCTTTTCTGCATTTTATATATACTTATATCTGTGTTTCTGTTTTATTCTGTGTTTGTGATCATCTCGGGTGTGCGCGATTTATATAGTAGATCATTTAAGTTTAAGATTTTCACAAATTCCTCATAAACTGTATTCAACCCCCTCTAGTGTTTGTTTTGCCTTAAGATCCGCATTACCTAATAGTAAAATTTTCCATTCAGGTCAAGGACGGATGATCTAAGATCTAGGATTGAGACTGTAACATGTTATGATATTTATTGTACAACTGGGCCGATAGTTAGGGATCTTGATGGTCACTAAGCATGCAGAATCGATTGGGGACTACTCCGTCCATACGCCAAATTATGTCCACTGCAGGAAAAAAAAGATTTTTACAATGGTTTAAATTTTTTGTTATACCACTTTAACAACATTTAATCTCATATTTTAATATCCATAGCTGCAAAAAATTAACCTTTTACAACTCCAGTTTAATGTTGCATAAAGCATTGTAGATTTAACATTTAAAACATTTTTCAATCATGATAGAAGCCACATAAGTTAATTCAAAATCTTTGCACAATGTATTTTTAATATTGTAAAATTATACTATTAAAACACATATAAATCATGGTAGAAGCTCTTTCTACAATAATTATGCAGTATCGTATTACCATTATCAATAACAACTTTATCTATAATTTTGCAACAGTCAACAGCAGTGATATATTCATATACATATCTACAACATAATGACCACTAGCATTAACAGTACCTTATTTAATTATATATAAACATTACAATCAAAATAAAAAAAAAGTTCATATAACATCACATATATTACTATTCTTCAAACAGGTAAGGTCAAAAATTGATTATTCAAACTAAAATTACAAATATATGGTGCAATACAAGTTTTTGATTAACTCAAATTGTAAGAAATGCCCATTTAAAATGGTAAACAACATGTACATATTAGATATTGGTTAGAAGGCTTCGCCAGATTAAGATCCAATAGAGAGTCTTTATTATATGCCATTCTTTCAGTTCTTTCTCTTACTGAGCCTCATTGTTACCGAACCATAAATGCACTCATAGAGCACTTCCACTTCTTGTCATTGTTCTACGTCATGAAATATGAACACACATCCTAAAATAATATTTTTTAAATTAGATTTGATTCCATATCACAAACCTATCTAATATTAGAATAATTTTGTATTTTTTAGCTCAACAATTTGTTTCTTGTGTTTTAAGGTGCCGCGTTAAATAAATCTGCCTATCCAAAACTGAATAAATGTTAAATTATATTAATTACCACTAGGAATTTGAAATCTTAATTAAATGAGATCCTATAAGACTTGCTTTAACAGTCCAAATTGAAGCACTTTTTTTTACTTGATTTATAACACTAATTAAAATTAATAGGTACTGCCTGTTACTAATACTCTCTCTCACTTAGTTTATACTACTTTTGAGGTTTAATATACTTGACAACATTTTTTATGTTTCATGCAGCAAAAATTCTAAGAGGAAAAAATTGGGATGAGCTACAAAAACACAAAAAATTATTGAAAATGCTCAAGTCTTGCACTTGGTTTAAGTCCGTAACATCTCTTAAAAAACATTTGCAATAAACTTATCAACATTTTCAAAGGATTTTTACCATGGACAAATTACAATGAAATTTCATCTTCCTCATACTGATTCGTCAACTTGCATTTACCTCTAGCAAACAATCTAGCTAATCCCATTCCTGCAGAATTTAACAATCTAACATGCATATTTGATTTCGAAAAGAGAATAATCTAATTAATTAAAAACCTAAATTACGATCATTTCACATTTGGCGTACCAGAGAAATTCTTATTGTCCTGAGAAGAAGGATGAGAGAATAATTATTATGAAGCTTTTCCAGATTTAGACATTTTTACAAAAATTGATAAAATTACGACAATCTATGTAACAACAAGCATATTTACCGATAATATATTTAGGTATTTTATTTAAATATAACGTCGTTGATCTTTAATTGAGTGTGGATCCAAAAAGTCACATTTTGCATATGGAAGAATTTGGACTCAAAACCACTTCCATTGAGTTCAAAATGTCATTTTTGACTTTTAAAACTATAAACATCGATACCTTTTGAGTTGGACAAATTTGGTCCTTTTTATGGGTTGTATGATCAAAATATCACTTTTTATATATGGATGAACTTGAATTCGAAACCACTTCCATTGAATTCAAAATGTCATTTATGACATCAAAAAAGTGTAAGCATCGAATATTCTGAGATTCGAAATTTTGGCACTATAATGACCCATATTTTTATGGATAATAAATACTTAATTTAATTATTTAAATAGTGATATAGAGGTTTAAATAGTTGTTTAATTAAATTATATTATATATTTAATTAATAAAATTTATAGAATAATTTATTCAATTTCGAAATAATCGGGATTAAGTTGAATTGACAATATTATGTGCATTGGACAATTTAAAATATATATTTTAGTTTAGAGTTGAACTATAATGAAGAATTTATTTATATAACGATGTTGAACGTATAATTTATATTATAATTGTAATCGAGCTCGAAATGGCGCGGCAGTTCGTAATTTGGCGATTCAAACTTTAATTGAATATACAAAATCCGTTTTAAATCGGATTTTTGTGAAACAAGAAATGTTAGGAGCTGGTAAAGTACATTTTTCTAATGGAAGAGAAAAATCGGGATTTCATCTGATAGATTTAATTTATGTCCAAATCAAATTTCAAAATAGTCGCTATGGAATTCCTTTATAATTTATAACGATTTATCTATATTATAAAGGGATTTTTAATATAAATTGAATATCGATTTAATCTGGCATTTTTAAATGTCGAGTTATAAATCCCGATATATTTACCTTGGAGCTGTATGATATATATTGTGAAGATGTACGATAATATTTATTTATTAATATCTAATTTAATTATTTTTAAATATATTTAATATTTAAAATGGTTTATTTAAAGCTTTAAAAATAGCTAATTTGGCAAACGAACTTCGTTTTCGACGAAACTAACTTTGCTGGATCCGGAATATTAAATTATTGTTAGATTTCAATTTTCGTGATTTTTGGAGTTAGTGTATGGCCGTACGGATTTTTAATGTGAAAAATAGTCAGTATTTTGACGGTTAAAAATACGTTGTGTGAGCGAACGAAGTCGGAATTCGATGAAACTAGTTCCGTTGGGTCCGTAATGTCAAACTCTAGTTGTATGTCCATTTTCATGATTTTTAGATGTTGTATGTGATCATAGGAATTTTAAATGATGAATATTAATAGCGGTAGCTTATTATATTTAAATTTATTGAATATTAAAATATTTGAAATATACTATAAATACCCCTTAACTATTCCTAAATCCTATTCTCTTTATTCTCTGGTCAAAATAAATGCGCCGCCTCAGCTGAAACAAAAAGAACATGAAGTATCCACTTCAAAAATAAAAAAGATACCCAAGCAAAATCTATAAATCATGATAAACATGTATTCGGATTCGTGGAGAGTTCCTCTTCATGTATATGTACATTTTAGTGAAGTCGATGTTATTTTGGGTCACTGCTTTTCAATTGTAGCAGCTAGGTTTTGTTGTCGAAGAGGCTACAGGCATTATGAGGAAAAATGGTGGGTGGCGTTGGCTTTGTGGAGGTGAGGCGCACCTCGTGTGTGATTTTGGTCGGGTTTGGTGTCTAGAGATGTTGATCAGGCACTGACCAGACGCAAAAACTCTTGGGGAACGGGATGACTTACATTGGTGCGAGGAGTATGATTTTGGGTATGAGTAGCGAGCTAAACCGAAGAGGAGAATTTCTGTGATTTTCTTTTTATTTTTAAACAAATGGAGAGGGAGGATGGAGCTTGAAATGTTCGTTGATGACATGGAGTTATACAGGGAGTTGCGGGTTGAAATTGGGGAGATGGTGAAGGCACGGAACTCGCAAAATTATCTATGAAGGGAAGAAGGATCGTAAGTTATTAACGTGATTAATGGAGGAGTTTGGTACGAAGGAAACAAGCGAGTTTCCATAAGGAGGATACGAGTTTACTCACTGATCGATTGGAGAAGAAAGGAGAGGTCCGGGTTTTTTTAAGGATGCTGGTTGGGTTCTGAAACGGGGTAGTTGGGCCGACATATGAAGGTGAAGCCCATATATCATAATTAATTTAGTTTAAATTAAATCTAATGATGTATAATAACTTGTAAATTAAATATCTCGGTCATACTATATAAGAATTTTGAACGGTTAGATTCGTCGGAATCGTACGGACGATGGCTACTCAATGGAGCTGACTAGGGGTGAATTGGAGCTCATTACAATTAATAGCGAAATAAATTGTCTGTTTGAATCAACCGACAGTTATCGTTATTTAACGATGACCGTCCAATGTGAGTAAATCTCACTAACCCTATACAGTTTATATTTTTATAAATATAATTAAGTATTGAAAAATGATGATTGATAGTTGTGTGTTGATTGTGTGGTTGATTTGCTGATGTATTGGCTGAAATTATAGATAACGATATATATATATATATATATATATATATATATCGTTAATCAAATATTGTTTCTATTTATCAGAATATTTCATATTGAAATGAAATCGATGTTATTTATATTGTTTGACATCTGTGGATGCAGGGAAATAGGTTGAGGGACCCAACTGGATTCCTCAATATTTATAATACTATTTGTTTTCATATATTGTGATGTATGATGTGATATATAATCTGTGATTGATTATGATGACACTGGTCATGTTGTTTGGTATTTTAAATACCATATGATATACTAGAATGTAAAAAGGAAATTTTCAAAGTGAATATTGAAAATGACATATTTATATAAAATGAAAAGGGATTTTTATAAAAGAATTTGCATAAAATGAATAGAATTGTATGATTTATATAAAATGAATAGAATTATATAAAAGGATTAGTATAGCATAAATAGAATTATATAAAGGGAATTAAAAATGAGATTTAAGTGTTGGAAATAAAAAGGAGATTTGTATGAATAACTCTGCAAATAAAAATATAAACAAAAATTTGGATATTTTGTTTTAAATACGAAATCAAACGGTTGATTATATATAGACATGTTATTCACATTTCTATGTGAAACATTAGATTAAAGTAAATATTTTGAAAATAAAATATTATAAAGGAATTTGTGGGTTGAATTGGGAATTTAAATGGAATTACTGAAATTAGAAACTGACTGGAAACTAGTTGAGTTGAATGGCTTTCTAGGTATTGATCTGATGTTGGTTTCGGCCTTCGGGGTTTATACCTGGAAAGTTGTTCTCTTATTAGTTTACAGTTAGAGACTGATAGAGGTGGGAAGATATTGATGCGTGAATCAGAAATGGAAACGATTTCCAAAGTTAATAACGTATATTTTCTAATTTTAGAAAATAAGGAATTTATGAATATATGGAAGCGATAAATGGGAAATTGGGAAATGAAATGATGATTGATCGGTAAGATTTCCATTTGGGAATACGACCGTTGTTTGCACACATGTTTTTCTTTGATAGTAAAATCACTGACTATCAAAGTTTTTGACTATTTTTCCGTTGTCAATACTGAGGGACCGAGATCAGATATATTATCTAAAAACCACTCCGTATGGCATTAGCGTTGTGAATCAAATATGATGAAGATAATTGAAGACGGAGTTATGCAAGGGATGTCTTGTTTACAAAATAGTGCCTTTGGTTTGTCCATTCCCATGACATTTTATATGCAAGAATGTTTGACAGAGGATATCTAATGGACCGGTAAGTTGATCTCTTCAAATGTAGTTACGTTTGGTGGTGGCGAAATTTGTTTCTCTTAGTTGTATACCCATGGTATGTTTGGAAAAATCAATTTGTGATTTGATGGGTATGATAATGAGACATTCAAAGTGAATGAAGATGTGATTTATAAAAGGATACACTATGGCCTCTAGCCTTACAACCGAGAATGGTATAAAATCGGGTAGGTCGCACGACTAAGTGGTTAGCTTCTAATTAGGGTGTATTGTCACCTGATCTAGGGAAATTCCATTTACTTCTATAATCTATTTCGATGCTGTCCCTTTTGGGAAATGGTTGCTGATCCCAACCGTTGGTGATAATACATTCGGTACAATCAAGCGAAATGAGTGACCGATCATGTTTAGCCTAGGTTGCAAGATGTTCTTGTTGAACCCGGTGTATTCCTCTCTAGAGATACACCATCGGAAGGTGGTCCCATACCTTGCCAGTTGGAATCCATTAACCAATAAGCGCTCGCGGTTTTTGATTATATATTATGTATGTGGAACATAAGATGAAAGCGTTCTGCTAGATGATTATTATATTCTGGTTGATAGACATTATTATAATATCAAATGAGTTTGATATAAAGATTATTGTTCCTTTCAAAAGGTTTTTGAATGTTGGACCAAGTGTTTTGAATTCTCATAAGGGAAAAATTCGTTCCGTTACACATCGTAGTCTTATGAGATGTCGTTTAATTGCTCAAACTGTTTTAAATTATTTTACTCACACTAGTCCCATGACTGACCAGGATTTTATTTTGTTTTGTCTTCCCTAAACTCTTGTGTGCCCAAATTTTGTATGAGCAGTCAAATAGTAAGGATTTTATAGATATACTTGGAGAACTTGGATAAAGAGGCTTCAGGAATATATAGCTATTGTTTATTTCCGTTGTGTTGTAAGTGTTATACTCTGATAATGTTATTGTATACATATACTGATTTTATTTCAAAGATATGTTATCTATTATATGTTGTTCGTTCCGCTGTGAGATTCGTGTTACTCTGATATTGTATGTTCTTCTTATTTTATTCTAAGTTTCTATCTTGTCTATTCTCACCCTCTAATTTCTTTCATTATCTATCTGGTATTTCCGATGCTTGGATAGTCGACATTGAGTCTATGTCGATAACCAGTATCGCGAAAACCCGGGTCGTTACAGTGGTATCAAAGCTGAAGGTTAAGTAATTACCTTGGCTCTGTGGCATGACTCAGTAGAGACGGGGTTAGTAATATCCTAGATTGAGTCTGAGTGTATATATACGAGTGAATGTATTTGTATATTTTATAAAAATTGTTTTATACTGTGGAGAATTATTGGTTGAGTTGTTTATGAGTCCTAATCGATTAGTTATATCCACTGTATCTGTAGGGCTTTATAAACACTTGAATACGATGGACCGATACAGTATGGTTTGAAAAGAGGGTAAATGAAATAATTTTTACCCCAAATTATATTTTGATATAAAAGATTTATATGGAATTGTAATAAACCGGAAAATCAAAACCAACTTAAAAATTTTATTTTAGCAATTTTAATGAATTTTGAATATTTAAAATGAATTAATTAAAATAATATCGACGAGAAATTTATTCTAACAGAATTAGAACGTATATATTTATATAAATCGAAGTTAGAATATAAATATATATATTTTAATTATAAAAGGAATTGAAAATGGCGCGGTAGTTTGAAAATTCGATTTCAAATTTCAAATGAATATACATGAATCAAAATAAACTGAATTTTAGTGAAACCAAAAATATTTGAATCTATTTGAAAATATCTTTCTAACAAGTCCTAAAAATTGAAATTTCATAGCGAGAATAAAAAGTTATGTCCAGTTGAAAATTCAGAATAGTCGCTATGGAATATAGCCCTTAAAAATAGCGATTTTGCGAACGACCTCCGTTTTCGACAAAACCACTTTTGTTGGATCCGGGATGTAAAATTATTGCAAGATTCCAATTTTCATAATTTTTAGGATCGATATGTGAGCGTGGCATAAGAAAACGTGTTTGAACGGTTTAAGTCAATTTGGATCGACCAGAAAATGGCCGTTTTTCAAACGATCTCAAAATTTAACGAAATTAGTTTTATTAGGACCGTATCATCAAAACATAGCCAGATTTATTTTTCTGGAATTTTTGGAGTTAATATGTGGCCCCAGTAAATTGAAACTACGTTCAAATTCAATATATAGATTTATATTTGATTTTGATGGAAACTAATCGAAACGGTCGAAATGGCTTATGGGACATATTCCATTGAGTTCGGAATGGGGGTAATTAGTTACGGATGATAGTCGGTGAGTATCGTATGGAGGCCGAACTAAAAAACTACTTTTTGGAGACAAATTAAAATAAATATATATTTAATTATGTACTCTCACCTCCCTCTCTCTGGATTCTCTCTCCCCGTTCAAAGAACTAAAAAAATAGAAGAATGGAGGATTGCAGCAGCCATCACCGCCTCCTTCAAGGCCACCGCAGTCGCGCCCAGGCTGCCGGCGATGAGGCGCAACACCCCCTCCTCATGCTCTCTCTCCTCTCTCATGAGCCACCTTTCTCCGATTTGAAACCCTAGCACCCAATAAACCTACCGCCAACAGCCACGACCGCCACCTCTCCAACCTCTAGCGCCGCATCCCCTAGCCCCGTCAGACCCAGTGCCGCCTACCACGCCACCATCTCCGGCCAGTGAACCTCCAACCACCAAAATCCGAAATTTGTGAGTTTTTCTTCTTTTTAAATTCTTCAATTGATCATTTTTGTCTATAAAAAGTTAGAATCTTTATTTAGAAAAGGTTACGATTTTTATTTATAAAAGATATGATTTTTAACGAAAGAAAATTGTGACTTTTACAAATAAAAATGTGATTTTTATACGTATAACATTAGAGTAAAAATACAATTTTTGTTTGTAGACACGAGTTATAAAAATGAGATTTTTATTTTAAATAAAGATAAGATTATTTTATTTTATTTTATTTGAAATAAAAATGAGATTTTTATTCGAAATAAAAATATAATCTTTATTATATAGAAGATATAAAAATATGATTTTTATTTATGTAAAGTAGTAAAAATATCATTTTTATTATCTAGGAAGCAAAGTAAAAAATAGGATTTTTTTATGTATGAAAGGTAAATAAAAATACGATTTTTATTATGAAGTTAGCGAAGTAGAAATATGATTTTTATTATTTGAATGGTTAAATAAAAATGTGATTTTTAAAATAAACATCACATTAAAAATGCGATTTTTGCTATGAACAGCGGGAAAAGATCGCATTGTTATTTCAGGCAAATCCGAATGGTTCAGAAATTCAGAAATGAAACGGTGGAGTGGAACCCAAAGGTGAGAACTTCTCACTTTAATTTTATTTGTTAGTTAAAATATATACTAGGACGCAGACGGTGCTTAGAAGCACCCGGCACCCGTCTTCCACAGACCATGGACGACTGGTTTGTTTATTTGATTGTATCGTGAAAATTGATTGTGTGTTGTGGAATGGAATAAATATTTTATAGTTAAAAATATAATTTTTAACGTCTATATGAATAAAATAAATATTCATTTACAAATCAAATGATTTGTTTATGTACACACATTTGACGGATATTGATTGGTACGATAAATTTTACAAATCGCCCAACTGCACAAATAAATCTGTGTTTGTCATTTGAAAACCCCACACGGGCATTGAGATGATATTGGACATACACTAATCCGAATATGTAGTTGTACGTCAATCGATTGGTTGATAGGCTGTTATAAGCGTTGATTATTTATATTTAACGCTTATACAGTTGTGTAATGCACTCTGGATGATGGTTGACTGTGTTTGATTATTGTTGTGTACATGTGTGTATGAAATCCATATAAAACAAATTATATGGTAATTGACCGTGTCTGATTCCAGTTCAAAAAGAAAGAATATTTTAAAATAACGATTATTTTAAAGTTACGAATATTTTAAAATAATATTCAGTAAAAGATCAAAATCTGATTTTGATGTCCGATTTGTGATGGACATGAATATATTTAAATATATAAAGCCGTGTTGATTTGATATGCGCCATTTTGACGTGAATGATATTTATATCGATTTTATTCATTTCTATAATGAATATCGAAAAGGAAATGATTTCGAAATATAATGTTTTGAAAATACAATCATTTATATATCAATGTTATGGAATATTCAATTTTGATTTGAAATTAAATATGAAGTTGAAATCGTTTTGAAAACAAATTTAAAACGATTTATAAAATACGTTTTAAATGGAAATCGACGAATATATATATTATATATATAATGGCCGGAAAAGAACGCGCCGCGGTAGTTCGTGACTTTCGACCATTGACTTCGAACGAATATTAAGGGAAATTCGACCGTCGGATTCTCCTAAAACCAGAACCGTTGGGCTCATATCGAAAAGAGCTTTTCAAAGAATACAAGAGATTGGAAATCTAACAGTTGTATTTGGAATTATGTCCAAATCAAATTTGAAAAAGGTCGCTGTAAGTGCAGTTCGATGACCGTTTATGAAAATTGACTGTACGGGCCTTGATAAAATTATTAAAAATATCAATAATTTGTGTAAAATCATAATAAATGATTTGGAAAGAGTTAGAATGAAAAATTCCATATTTGAAAAGATAAAAATATATTTTTATTGAGATGAACTAATTATGAACTAGAATTATAATCCAATATTTTTAAACAAATAAATTGGATTTGAAATGGTTTTAAAAATAACCAGAATTTCCAATATATGAATTGGAATGGATTTGAATTGAAATTATCTTCGGAATATTTTGATATTGGATTCCGTGATTATATGGACATTGTAGAGGAATTTGGAAGATATATATATCGTTATTCCAATACGATATTTGTTGATTTCAGAATTTGATATTGAATATAAGCCGATATATTTTCTATTCAGAGCCTTATATTTAATATCAAATGGATTTTTGGGTTTATCGTGAACGATGTTTTAAATAATACTTGTTCTTTAACCCGATAATAAATGGAACGTGAATTGGGTTTTTTGTGAACTGTGTTTTTAACACATTCTTTCTTTAACCCGATTTACAGTGAAATGTGAATTGGAATTTATAAATCTTTTTATTAAGATTTAACAGGAATTTTCCAAAGTAAAGTTTTCCAATTTAATATATTAAATTGGAATTGAATGGAATTCGATTTGATAATAATCGAAGTGAACTTCTATGGAGGAAAACTGCTAATATATATGGAATTTAAAAGGCTTTGCCATTATTCCATTTATATTATTAGTCGGATACCGAAATTGATATTGATTATATATTGATTTGTTTTTCTGTGAAGATTCCACAATTAATGGAATGTGATTTGGGTTTATCGTGAACTGTGTTTTAAATGACATTAGTTTTTTAACCCAGTTAAAGGCAGAATTACATGTCTGTCATTGTATTTTGAACTATATGGTTGATCTCTGCTAAATATATATCTGTTTGGTGGCGGAGAATATATTCTCTTGCTTAATACCCTTCTCCGGGACGTACGAGCTCAGAGATTATATATCGGCAGAAATGAATAGTACGGTGTAGATTGTCGATGGGACATATTTGTGTTTCCAAAGTTAAATAATCATTAATATTGATTTTTGGGAAGAATAAAACTAAGTGAGGTTTTAATGAATCTTTAATTAGATAGAAATGTGAATTAACAATTTAAATTATCAAATTTGGAAAAGGATCGAGAATGGAGTATCACCAGTTTTGCTCCTAGCGATAGTTAAATCTTTAATTGGATTTGAATGGGAAATGGTAAAATTTTTTACCAATAACACCGTGATGTTAGATATGGAGTATGTCCAGTTTTGCTCCATGGGATGAATAGGTTGGGATTGGGAAATTAAACAAAGGATTACTTCGGTAAGGTGCACAAATCCCGACTAGTTTGGAAAACCTTAATATGGTTTGAATTGATATCCAAAAGAAGATAAGAATAAATTTTAAAGAATTTATCATTGATAAAATTAATGGGAAAAAATCCCTAAAGATGTGAATATTTAAATAAAAGAATATTCAGAATTGGAATGAGGCGTATGTTGTGTTTTATAGCACTTGTTTACTATATACGCGAGTTATTCAAAAAGGCCGGATTTATACCCATTCTGAATAATTGATTCGACGATATGTCGACGATGAAGAAGGTGGTTGAAGACCAGAGGTTTTCACATCGTTTGGATGATTACTGATGTTTTGATTGGGCTGTACACCCAATAAGTGGTGATCTTCCAGGCGTACTTTGAGATCGACGGATATGCGAGGGCCTCTCTCCTGTATTGGACATATGAGATGAGAAATAAGGTGCCTTCGGTTTCGTTCAGACCCAGAATGAACTTGTAAATGGATGTGTGTCTGACGTTGCATTTTATTCTGTGTTGATTGATTTCAATTAGATATATATCTGTTTGGCAGCGGAGAATTTATTCTCTTGCTTAACGCCTTTCTCTGATACGTACGAGCTCAGAGGTTATATATCGATAAATATCAGTCGCATGGCATGAATTGCCTGTGTGGCATGAGGAGCTGCAGTGATCAAGACTTTTGTTGAAAAGCAGAGTCTTTTGGTTGATGATCAAAGCGCTAATTTAATATAGTGTTGCTTTGTGTATAGCGTTAATTCGCGAGCCTCACACCTCGGTATGAGTTAAAAACGGGATAAGGGACCCAGGGAGAACATGATGTTTCTTTCTACCTATGGGTGGTACCAACGTTTAACTAGCCCTGACATCGTTGTTATGTTTTTACCTATGTGGTTGTTGGATTGCGAGGCGCCTCAGATATATCGGCTGCTGCGGGAGCTGATGGATATAGGTCCTATAGGACTGGGAAACGTGTGTCCAAGAATTGCTAATCCACTAACGTAAGTGTGGACCGACCCTAGAGGATCCAAGGGTCTACTGTGGGAGATCCTGAGGCATTTGCTAGAGTGTCTCGAATCGGCGAGGAGTACATTCCTTGCCTCGACTCATGACGGAAATCCAATTTCCAATACGTGACATTTCGGTTGATTGTAGAGCCTAGTATTGGCGACATGATGGATGGTACCCATGTCGCCTATGATTGATACATTTTTAATTGAAGTTGTTTTATACACTTTACATTATAATAGTATCATAATGATTTGTTTTAAATGTACCAAGCTTGTTTGGCTATTATGAGGGAAAGCCCTATCCTCCGGCTTGCATTGCGTTGTGTGATGGGACCTGGGTCTTATAATAGCTTCATTTTTCCAAAAAGCATTACACTGTTTGATATATGCACTGGCATTCTTGTGAGGAAACCCGTTCTGTGTTATAGAGCGTGGTCCCTTGATTTACTTTATTTTTAAAGTAAATATTTACTAAATGTTTTAGTTCTTACACGAGTCACATGACTGACCTGGAGTTTATTGTTTAAACCTAAACTTTGAGTGCCCCTGTTTTCCACGCGGGCGGCTAGTAGTTGGGTTTTTGCAAATTTATATTCACAGGATCCCGGTTTATAGCTGAAATGATATTCGGAAAGCTCTGTATCCGTTTATCTCTTTCAGTTGTGTTTTGTATTATTTTCCGTTGCATTGTCATTTGTAAATCTCTGATATTTATCAAAAGTATATTATTTGTTCATACTCAGTATATTCTTGTACTCTGATGCAAATTGTTGTTATAAGCGATGAAATGTTCTTCTGTTTGTGTCCCGATGTGGCTTGTTCTCAATTCAATCCACGCTTTCCTTCACGGGGAAGTTCGGGTCATTTCAATTGGTATCAGATCTTTGGTTTATAAAGCTCGAGAACAAGGCACATTAGAACCAAATGAAAGAATTCATCAGAGATTGGGTTAGCAATATCTAATGAGAATTACTCGTTAGAGATAGGATCAGTAGTATCCTAGAACGAGTCAAAAGAGTGTTATTTTAATTCAAAATGAAAACGAACTTTGTTTTTAAAATTTAAACCATTTTATGCGTATTTGAATATTTATTTTAAATTGATTTGGACAATTCAATATACAAAGATTTTGCATATACGCCTTGCAAACGTATATTCGAAGTTTTAGTATACTGGATAGATATAGAATCACCGTCTAGTCACCCGGAGATGATCCTGGTGATTAATGCATTTCATCAATATCTATGTTCGAGTTTTGAAAGTGAGATATCCATATATTTCCAACTGATTGGTATGAGAACCAAAACTAGATAGGATTTATTGTTGTGATTTGTCATCAAAAATATGATTTTTGGATATATATTAAAGTTATGCATTTGAAAAACTAATCAACTAATTGATTGCTGATTGTGTTGTTTGATTATTGGTTAGATTTATTAAATTTTGAACCATTAGCCAGATCGAATCAAAATGTTGAATTGTATTTAAAATTGTTTGGAATTGCATGCATATACATGCATATATATTGAACAGGTCATAGCAGGGAAGCTAAGCAGAGGAACAAAATTGTACGCCCAACAAATAGGTACTTGTTTACTAATTTCTTGGGTTTGGATGATTTTATGAGCCGATTGGCTAGCTGCTGGGCTTTTTCTTTTTGAGATGAAAGGGCCTGTATGGCGGTTTGGGGATCTTCCTGGTGCTCCCCGTACAAAGGAAGTTATGGTGAATTTTTCGAATATTTAGGGTGTTAGCCAAATTTTTTGAAGAATTGGAAAATTCATAGAAACTGAAAATTCGAAGAATGAAAGCCAAACTGTAAGTTGAATTGATTAGTTAAACAACTTTCAGCTCCGTTCCTTTTCGGGGATGAAAATATTTTAAGTGCGGGAGATTGTAGCAACCCGAAAAATCAGAACCAATTTAAAATTTTTATTTTAGCAATTTTATTGAATTTTGAATATTTAAAATGAATTATTTTAAATAATATTGACGAGAAATTTATTTTGAATAGAATTAGAACATATGTATTTATATAAATCGAAGTTAGAATATAAATATATATTTTAATTATAAAAGGAATTGAAAATGGCGCGGTAGTTTGAAAATTTGATTTCAAATTTCAAATGAATGTACAGGATTCAAAATAAACCGGATTTTAGTAAAATAAAAAATATTTGAATCTATTTGACAATATCTTTCCAACGAATCAGAAAAATTGAAATTTCATAGCGGTAATAAAAAGTTATGTCCAGTTGAAAATTCAGAATAATCGCTATGGAAATATAGCCCTTAAAAAATGGAGATTTTGCAAACGACCTCCGTTTTCGACAAAACGAATTTTGTTGGACCCGGGATGTCAAATTATTGCTAGATTCCAATTTTCATAATTTTTGGGATCAATAAGTGAGCGTGGCATAAGAAAATGTGTTTGAATGGTTTTAGTCAATTTGGATCGACTATAAAATGGTCATTTTTCAGACGGTCTCCAAATTCGACGAAATTAGTTTTGTTAGGACCATATTGTGTTAACATTGCCAGATTTATTTTTTTTGGAATTTTTGGAGTCGGTATGTGGCCCTAGTAAATTGAAACATGCGTTCAAATTCAGTATATAGATTTATATTTTAATTTTGATGGAAACTGATCGAAACGGTCGAAATTGCTTACGGGACATATCCCATTGCATTCGGAATGGGGGTAATTAGTTATAAACAATAGTCGGTGGGTTTCGTTTGGAGGTCGAAATAAAAAGCTACTTTTTGGAGATAAATTTAAATATATATATATATATATATATAATTATATACCCTCACCTCCCTATCTCTGGATTCTCTCTCCTCGTTCAAAGAATTAAAAAAAAGAGAAGAATGGAGGATCGCAGTAGCCGTCGCCGCCTCCTCCAAGGCTGCCGCCGTCGAGCCCAGGCTGCCTCCGGTCAGGCGCAACACCCCCTCCTCCTACTCTCTCTCTCCTCTCTCACGAGCCCCCCCTTCTCTGATTTGAAACCCTAACACCCAATAAACCCTCCGCCAACACCCATAGCCACGGCCGCCACCTCTCTGGCCTCTAGCGCAGCATCCCCTAGCCCCGTCAGACCCAGCGCCGCCTACCCCACCACCATCTCCGGCCAGTGAACCTCCAACCACGAAAATCCGAAATTTGTGAGTTTTTCTTCTTTTTAAATTCTTCGATTGATCATTTTTGTCTATAAAAAGTTAGAACCTTTATTTCGAAAAGGTTACGATTTTTATTTATAAAAGATATGATTTTTAATGAAAGAAAAATGAGATTTTTATACGTATAACATTAGTGTAAAAATACGTTTTTTATTTGTAGACACGAGTTATAAAAACGAGATTTTTATGTTAAATAAAGATAAGATTTTTTTATTTTATTTTAAATAAAAAAGAGATTTTTATTTGAAATAAAAATATAATCTTTATTATATAGAAGATATAAAAATATGAATTTTATTTATGTAGAGTAGTAAAAATATGATTTTTATTATCTAGGAAGCGAAGTAAAAACAGGATTTTTTTTATGTATGAAAGGTAAATAAAAATACGATTTTTATTATAAAGTTAGCGAAGTGAAAATACGATTACTGCGGTTTGAATGGTTAAATGAAAATTAGATTTTTAAAATGAACATCACATTAAAAATGCGATTTTTGCTATGAACAGCGGGAAAAGATCGCATTGGAATTTCGGGCAAATCCGAACGGTTCAGAAATGAAAAGGTAGAGTGGAACCCAAAGGTGAGAACTTCTCACTTTAATTTTATTTGCTAGTTAAAATATATAGTAGGATGCAGACGGTGCTTAGTAGCACCCGACACCCGTCGTCCACAGACCATGGACGACTTGTTTGTTTGATTGTGTCATGAAAATTGATTGTGTGTTGTGGAATGGAATAAATATTTTGCAGTTAAAAATATAATTTTTAGCGTGTATATGAATAAAATAAATATTCATTTACAAATCAAACGATTTGTTTATGTACACACATTTGACGGATATTGATTGGGACGATAAATTTTACAAATCGCCCAACATCACAAATAAGTCTATATTTGTTGTTTGAAAACCCCACACGGGTATTGGAATGATATTGGACATACGCTAATCCGAATATGTAGTTGTATGCCAATCGATTGGTTGATAGGCTGTTATAAGCATTGATTATTTATATTTAACGCTTATAAAGTTGTGTAATGCACTCTGGATGATGGTTGACTATGTTTGATTACTGTTGTGTACATGTGTGTATGAAATCCATATAAATCAAATTATATGATAATTGACTATGTCTGATTCCAGTTCAGAAAGAACGAATTTTTTAAAATAACAATTATTTTCAAATAACGAATATTTTAAAATAATATTCAGTAAAAGATGAAAATCTGATTTTGATGTCCGATTTGGGATGGACACGAATATATTTAAATATATAAAGCTGTGTTGATTTGATATGCGCCATTTTGACGTAACGATATTTATATCGATTTTATTCATTTCTATAATGAATATCGAAAAGGAAATGATTTCGAAATATAATGTTTTGAAAATACTATCATTTATATATCGATGATATGGAATATTCAATTTTGATTTGAAATTGAATATGAAGTTGAAATCATTTTGAAAACGAATTTAAAACAATTTATAAAATACGTTTTAAATGGAAATTGACGAAATATATAATATATATATATATATATATATATATATATAATGGCCTGAATTGAACGCGCCGCGCCGCGGTAGTTCCTGAATTTCGACCATTGAATTCGAACGGACATTACGGGAGATCCGACCATCGGATTCTCCTAAAACCGGAACTGTTGGGTTCGTATCGAAAAGAGCTTTTCAACGAATACAAACGATTGGAAATCTAACGGTTGAATTTGGAATTATGTCCAAATCAAATTTGAAAAAGGTCGCTGTAAATGCAATTCGATGACTGTTTATGGAAATCAACTGTACGGGCCTTGATAAAATTATTAAAAATATCAATAATCCGTGTAAAATCATAATAAATGATTTGGAAAGAATTGGGATGAAAAATTCCATATTCGAAAAGATAAAAATATATTTTTATCGAAATGAAATAGAATTATAACCTAATATTTTTAAATAAATAAATTGGATTTGAAATGGTTTTTAAAAATAACCAAAATTTCCAATATATGAATTGAAATGGATTTGAATCGAAATGGATTTGAATCGAAATTTTCTTTGGAATATTTTGATAATGGATTTCGTGATTATACGGACATTGTGGAGGAATTTGGAAGATATATATATCGTTATTCCAGTACGATATTTGTTGATTTCAGAATTTGATATTGAATATAAGTCGATATATTTTCTATTCAGAGCCTTGTATTTAATATCAAATGGATTTGTGGATTTATCGTGAACGGTGTTTTAAATAACACTTATTCTTTAACCCGATAATAAATGGACCGTGAATTGGGTTTATTGTGAACTATGTTTTTAACGACATTCGTTCTTTAACCCGATTTACAGTGAAATGTGATTTGGAATTTATAAATCTTTTTATTAAGATATAACAGAAATTTTCCAAAGTAAAGTTTTCCAATTTAATATATTAAATTGGAATTGAATGGAATTCGATTTGATAATAATCGAAGTGAACTTCTGTGGAGGAAGACTGCTAATATATATGGAATTTAAAAGGCTTTTCCGTTATTCCATTTATATTATTAGTCGGATACTGAAATTGATATCGATTATATATTGATTTTTTTCTGTGAAGATTCCATAATTAATGGAATGTGATTTGGCTTTATCGTGAACTGTGTTTTAAATGACATTAGTTCTTTAACCTGGTTAAAGGCAGGATTACATGTCTGTCACTGTATTTCGAACTGTACGGTTGATCTATGCTAAATATATATTTGTTTGGTGGCGGAGAATTTATTCTCTTGTTTAACACCCTTCTCTGAGACGTACGAGCTCGGAGGTTATATAACGGCAGAAATCAATAATACGGTGTAGATTGTCGATGCGACATGTTTGTGTTTCCAAAGTTAAATATTCATTAATATTGATTTTTGGGAAGATTAAAACTAAGTGGGGTTTTAATGAATCTTTAATTTGATTGAAATATGAATTGATAATGTAAATTATCAAATCTGGAAAAGGATCGAGAATGGAGTATCACCAGTTTTGCACCTATTGATAGTTAAATCTTTAATTGGATTTGAACGGGAAATGTTAATTAATTTTACCAATAACACTGTGGTGTTAGACATGGAGTATGTCCAGTTTTGCTCCATGGGATGAATAGGTTGGGATTGGGAAATCAAACAAAGGATTACTTCGGTAAGGTGCGCTAATCTCGACTAGTTTGGAAAACCTTAATATGGTTTGAATTGATATCCAGAAGAAGATTAAAGAATAAATTTTAAAGAATTTATCTTGGATAAAATTAATGGGAACAAATCCCTAAAAATGTGAATATTTAAATAAAAGAATATTCAGAATTGGAATGAGGCGTATGTTGTGTTTTATAGCACTTGTTTATTATATACGTGAGTTATTCAGAAAGGCCGGGTTTATACCCATTCTGAATAACTGATTCGACGATATGTTGACGATGAAGCCGGTGGTTGAAGACCGGAGGTGTTCACATCGTTTGGATGATTATTGATGTCTTGATTGGGCTGTACACCCAAGACGAGGTAATAAGTGGTGATCGTCTAGACGTACTTGGAGATCGACGGATATGCGAGAGCCTATCTCCTGTATTGGACATATGGGACAAGGAATAAGGAACATCCGGTTTCATTCAAACCCAGAACGAACTTGTAAATGGATGTGTGTCTGACATTGGATTTTATTCTGTGTTGACTGATTTCTATTAAATATATATCTATTTGGCGGTGGAGAATTTATTCTCTTGCTTAACGCTCTTCTCTGAGACGTACCAGCTCAGAGGTTACATATCGATAGATATCAGTCGCATCGCATGAATTTCCTGTGTGGCACGCGGAGATGCAGTGATCAAGGCTTTTGTTTAAAAGCAGAGTCTTGTGGTTAATGATCAAAGCACAACTTTAATATAGCGCCGCTTTGTGTATAGCGTTAATTCGCGAGCCTCACACCTCGGTATGAGTTAAAAACGGGATAAGGGACCCAAGGAGAACATGACGTTTCTTTCTAGCTATGGGTGGTGTTAGTGTTTTACTAGCCCTGACGTCGTTGTTATATTTTTACCTATGTGATTGTTGGATTGCGAGGTGCCTCAGATATATCGGCTACTGCGGGAGCTGATGGATATAAGCCCTATGGGACCGGGAAACGTGTGTTCAGGAATTGCCAATCCACTAACGTAAGTGTGGTCCGGCCTTGGAGGATCCAGGGGTCTACTGCTGGAGATGCTGAGGCATTTGCTAGAGTGTCTTGAATCGGCGTGGAGTACATCCCTTGCCTTGACTCATGATGGAAATCCAATTTCCAATACGTGACATTTCGGTTTTGATTGTAGAGCCTAGTATTGGCGACATGATAGATGGTACTCGTGTCGCCTATGATTGATACATTTATATTTGAAGTTGTTTTATACACTGTACATTATAATAGTATCAAAATGATTTGTTTTAAGCGTACCAACATGTTTGGTTATTATAAGGGAAAACCCTATCCTTCGGCTTGCGGTGCATTGTATGGTGGGACCTGGGTCTTATAATAGCTTCATTTTTCCAAAAAGCATTGCACTATTTGTTATATGCACAGTTATTCTTGGAAGAAAACCCATTCCGTGTTATACGGCGTGGTCTCTTGATTTACTTTATTTTTAAAGTAAAGATTTAATAACTGTTTTAGTTCCCACACCAGTCACATGACTGACCTGGAGTTTATTGTTTTAACCTAAACTCTGGGTGCCCCTGTTTTCCACACGGGCAGTTAGTAGTCCGGTTTTTGCAAATTTATATTCACAGGACCCTGGTTTACAGCTGGAATGATATTCGGAAAGCTCTGTATCCGTTTATCTCTTTCATATGTGTTTTGTATTATTTTCCGCTGCGTTGTAATTTGTAGATCTCTGATATTTATCGAATGTATATTATTTGTTCATACTCTGTATATTCTTGTATTCTGATGTAAATTGTTGTAATAAGCAATGAAATGTACTTCTGTTTGTGTCCTGATGTGGCTTGTTCTCAAATCAATCTGGGCTTCCCTTCACGGGAAAGTTCGGGTCATTTCAGAAATGATTATAATATATTGGATATTGGTTGTTATTATAATCGGGTAAGATTATGAATTAAATGGTTATGTAAATAACCAATCAGAATTTATATAAGCGTAGTATATGGAATCAGATGAATTAAATCTGAAATTTAAATCAGAATTGAAATTATAACTCTGGAAAGTTGGAAAGGTGTTTGTAAATGAATTTAGATTAAATATATGAGAATTTTAAAATCCTAGGAGATTTTAAATTGTTTTTCAAGCATTGTGAAGGATATTTTTAACTGATTTCAAAATGGAAGTGTTTAAAAATGGTTGCGGAAAGTGATATAGTATTGAACTCACTTTGATTGCTGGAAAATAATTCCGATGATGAAGTCGACCATCATCGGTATTCATTTTTGAGTTATAAGTGATGGATTACTACCAAAAATATTTATTTTGAATTGTTTTGAAGAAAACAAGTTGTTTGATTCCGAAAGGAAATATTTGATTTCTTAAAAGGATAAGTTGTTTATAACTCCCAGGAAGAGACTGTGAATTAAAAACAAATTTAAATAGAAATTTGTGAAAGTAAATAAGAATTTAAGTCAGTGGAGTGGAAATTGAATGGGATATATAAATGGAACTTAATGAGGTTAAGTAGGTTGAATTGATGAGTTAGGAGTTTGGAATGGAATTTGGCTTGTATATGCAAATAACTAGTTGAGGATAAATTGATCGGAGTTTAATTGAAATGACTTTGGTACATGCTGAGTTGATAGCAGATTAAAAGTGGTAGAGTTGAATGCCCGACAAAAAGGTACACGTTCACTACTAGAAAAGTAGGCATATTCGACACTAATATGTGTGCGTTGCATGAAAAGTGTGGCGATCTTCTGCAACAATATTCATATGTTGTTGCATTAGATGTGAATGCACTTTTGCGGTTGGAATCCTAGTGTTATGACGTGCAATACCAGTTAACAGCGATGGGTTACACCAATTAAAAGTACAGCTCATCAATCCATGCCATCATAAAAGTAAAATCACAACCGTCGATCCATGTTGATCAATCCATGCTATGCTTCCTCTATTTCCAGCTAAGATTTTCATTTATGCGGTACTTCTTTTTCATTTTTTTCAATCCAGATCCATACTATCTTTTTCATTTTGCGACTAATCACTCCGAAATAAATAATAATGTTATAAAAAAGGGGAAAAAATGGTGTCTTCTGGTATCCGACTATCTTCCGGAAATGCGATCACTGATTTCTGAAGTGGAAACTCCCAAGCGACTTCTTCAATTAATATCCACCAATTAATCCGCTACATCTAATTCCACTTCTCCAAAGTTCTCCAGACCAATATTCTTTAATTTGGGCTAATGTTGACTCAGATCCGCATCTGAAAGGTAATTATTTGATCATAAATTTCATGATTTGGAATTAGTATTCAAAGATACTTCCTTGGGTTTACATCAATTTAAAGTGATTTAGATTCGAGCATCAATTGTTATTTGGATTTGGAGATGAAACTTGATTACAATAAAATTAGGTGTTGTAAATTCTTCAGCCAACGTTGATTTATAAATTAATTTAAATAGGTTGGATCGGTTTCTTTGCTGTTGGGATTAAGATATTGCTTTAGGATAGGGTGGTAGATTATGTTTTAAAAGCATCAAAGTCTATTGTAAACGTTTCTTTCGATTTTTTTTCTTCTGGAAAATCAGTAACTTTATATGGTTACTACAAGTTAGATGATACTCTACATATAGAAAAGTTCAAATTAGATGATACTTTACATGTAGAAAAGTTCAAATCAAATGAAAAAAATGTAGCAAGAACGCGGATTAGTCTTGCAACCAATGTAACTGCATATGAAGGAAGTGTTATGGCGTAAGAAATCTGTGTTACTTACATTTTTTCCTTGACTCAGTAACAGTTTTTGCTGAGATATTAATGAGGTAGAAATTGTATAATGCGATAAGTTTTTTTACTATATATAAAATTATTGTCACTCTATCAATTACTGGTCAGTAATATCACCTTCATTACTGTCATATTAATGAGATAGAAATTGTGTAATGCGATAAGTTTGTTTATTGTGTCTTTGAGATTGATTTGCTGATTAGAGCGAAATCTCTGGATATACATCGTTACTGTCATATGTTATTACCTGTTACTTCCTTGTTTGAAAATTGATGATAGTCCTTTTTGAGAGTCTGGGTCTCTTAAGATCTTGTTGTTTCCATCCATTCTTGTTCCAATACACTGTAATATAGTCTTATTTATTTGTAACGTCAAGATGTTGGGTTTAGATCCCTCGACATGGAAGGAAAAAGTGAGTTTGTATAAGAGACTTGGATGGTCTGATGAAAATGTTGCTCCTGCATTCATTGGATATCCATGGTGCATGTTTGCATCAGAAAAGAAGATAAAATAGGTAATGGATTTTTTTTGTTCGTAAAAGGCAGTGTGAGCCATCTTATTTGGTAGAAATTCCAATGCTTTTTAGTTACAGTTTGGAGAAGAGGATCATGCTGTTTTGAATAAATGTTATGTAGACATGAAAAGCTATATTTAACTTGTTGTTTTGAATAGTATTGATGCACATGAAACATCTTCTGCATACGCAGACCATATACTCATGCACTAGGAAATGCTGACAAAGCAAAAACAAGACCAGTTCCTCATCTGCTTCCGACATCTGCATCATGTTTACATCTTGTCGGGTTCTCTCATGTACCAACAAATGATTTGTTCAAAATTATATAATCAATAGAAAAGTTCCCTTCCTGTCTAGACGTTCTTCTGCCAAAAACAAGATTGTATGAGTATGTAAGTCCACTTACTAAGTCATGCTTGTATCTACTATATATATATATATATATATATATATATGTGTGTGTGTGTGTGTGTGTGTGTGTGTGTGTGTGTGTGTGTGTGTGTGTATGTATATATTCAAGTGTTTATGCATGCAGTTTAATCAGCTGTGTCGAGTTAATCCAAGAGTTTGTTGATCATTTCTTAACCTGAGCATCCATCTTAACATAGAGGAGTATGTGTTTCTATTGTTAATTTTGTGGTTGATGCAAGTATAGGAAATGGATCCCATGTGGCAGTTTAACACAGAGTATGGGATGTTGGAAGATGTCAACAGAATACTGGATTTATTCATATATTATATGCTGATTGCATGATATATTCTGTTTGGTATTCTTATATCAATGCGAGTTACCTTCTGTTTTCTGGCGCATTATGTCATATGCTTACATTATTGTTCAGATATGCTGTGAACACTGGTGAGGTAGTTGTTGCGGTCTCTACACTGGAACTATCAAGAGTATGCAGTATCATCAGTTCTTTGAGGCGTAAGGGGTACGTAATTACCCTTTTTATGTGAAAATTGAAAAATTCATATGCTTGTGTATTTTGTGAAAGATCAAGCATTACTGTTATCTTTACTACTATTTTAGCAAGGAATCCTGTTAATTCAGGGTTCCTTTAATTGCAGGATGTAGAACTTCCGTCTTAGGGTCATTTTTTGGATGTGTGACAGGAAAAGCACAATGGAAAACACCCTCGCATCCTATGATTGCTTCATCAAAGCTACCCTCTTCTAGTAGCTCTGCTCTCGTTAAATGAAGCCTCTCTTTTGCTCCATTTGATCCCGTAGATGCCCAATTTTCCTATAATCTCCGGTACAATTCTTCCAAAAAAATGTAGCCGTATTTGTTAGACCCAAAGCTGCTCTTGAAACCATCGAGAGCCATACAGTGCTGTCTAGCGAAGGATTTGGAAACATTCGTGAGATCAAATTTACACCAAGTTCCATATTATTTTCGATGATTTGAATGTAATGATATGTAAAATATTTTTAGATGATTTGAATGTAATGATGAAGGTTTTGGACGGATTTATTCTATGCACAAAACTGGTATTGCAGAATTTTTAATTAAATCGTTTTATTTGCTTTCTTTTAATGCAGCATTTGTCGTCTTCTGCTGTTGCATTTACTATTTTTTCTAATGTTGCATTTCAAAATAATAGTGTTGCATTACATAATGCAGCGGTGTTGCATTAAATAAATTTTTATTAATTCCACATGGCATGTGGTCCCCATAACTCATGTGGCATGTGACACGTAGGCAGCTGACGTGGAGAGCTGATGTGGCATGTGACATGTGGGCATCTTACATGGAACCTGACGTGGCCCTCAGTATCATGACCTGGAAGCCATGCTCTGGCTTTTGCTTAAGGCAATGATGTATGTTGGTGCATTACATCCGTATACTGTTGCAATAGGGTTATAATACAACACGTTCTTTCCGTGGCAGTAGATAGGCAAAAGCGTTGTCTTAGATGGCTAATGCAATGGCCGCGGATGCCACGCCCTTCTGGTGTTGCCTATTTGAAAAAATGGCCTATGGCAATGCTTTTTTGATCTATGGCCACAGAAAAATAGTGTCGAATATGCCCAATTTTGTAGTAATGGTTTATATTTTAATTGGGTATGAGATTTTGATGAGCCGAATTGGCAAGCCGCTTGGCTATTTGATTTTCTTTTGGATTGGAGAAGGCCCAGAGAGGCGAGTTGTGGTTGTACCGATTGATCAGTACAAGGGAAGTGCTGGCGAATTTTTTTGGAAATTTAAGGTGTTAGAAAATTTTCATAAGTCAAAATGAATTAATTAATAATTTATTTGAAATCAATTGGTTCAATTGAATTCGAAGTTAATAAGTAAACAAATAATTTTACCGAGTTAATAGGGTGTGTTTTCTACCTTAGCAATTTGAGGACGAAATTATTTTAAGGGGGAAAGAATGTAACGACCCGTATTTTTACGGATAATAATTAATTAATTTAATTATTTAAATAGTGATATAGAGATTTAAATAGTTGTTTAATTAAATTATATTAAATATTTAATTAATATAATTTATAGAATAGTATATTTAATTCTGAAATAATCGGGATTAAGTTGAATTGAAAATATTGTGTGCATTGGACAATTCAAAATATATATTTCAGTTTAGAGTTGAATTATAATGACGAATTTATTTATATAATGATGTTGAATGTATAATTTATATTATAATTATAATCGAGCTCGAAATGGCGCGGCAATTCGTAATTTGGCGATTCAAACTTTAATTGCATATACAGAATCCGTTTTAAATCGGATTTCTATGAAACAAGAAACGTTAGGAGCTGGTGAAGTATATTTTTCTAATGGAAGAGAAAAATCGGGATTTCGTCAGGTAGATTTAAATTTATGTCCAAATAAAATTTTCAAATAGTCCCTATGGAATTCCATTATAATTTATAACGATTTATTTATATTATAAAAGGATTTTTAATATAAATTGAATATCGATTTAAACTGGGATTTTTAAATGTCGAGTTATAAATACCGATATATTTATCTTGGAGCTGTATGATACATATTGTGAAGATGTACGATAATATTTATTTATTAATATTTAAATAAATTAGTTTTAAATATATTTAATATTTAAAATGGTTTATTTAGAGCTTTAAAAATAACCAATTTTGCAAACGAACTCCGTTTTTGATGAAATTAGTTTTGTTGGATCTGGAATATTAAACTATTGTTAGATTTTATTTTTTGTGATTTTTGGAGTGTGACGACCCCAAACCCTGATAAGACGGTGGTAAGGGTAATCTTTGGAATATAACACATAAACAGATAAAAGCAGAACAGAATAAATAAATGCACCAGCTAATGTACAATAGAATACACTAAATAAACATAGTCATCAGAATTACATAGTATATAGGATCATACTTAGTACAAATACAGTTCAGTTATACATAAATGTCTACAGCGGAAAACAAAACATAATATGTACAACAGGAGCTGAACAACATAAAAAGAGATAAATGATAGAATCTATCTTCGGCTCCAACTATCCAGAAAGAGCCTGCTGAAACCTGAATACAAGGCTACCCGTGTAGAAAAAGGGGCACCTGAGTTTGCAAGTTAAACAAACTACGAGTCAGTCATGGAACTGGTATGAGAAATCTACTTAACATATTCTACAATATGGCTAATCATAGGACCACGCCACTTTCGCGGAACGGGTTTACTCCATTGGATTGCCAGTGCTTTAAAACAAGTAAATCTTTTAAACATCGCAATGCCTTTTATAAAAACGAAGCCATTATAAGACTCAGTTCCCATCACACAATGCAACACAAACCGGAGGATAGAGTTTTATCTTATAATGGCCAAAATATGCTTGATACGAGCCAAACAAATCATTTGATATTATTGCTAGTGTATATATGTTTCAAAAACAATTCCAATCATAACTATCAATCATAGACGGCATGGGTACCATATATCATGTCGCCATATATATATATATATATATATATATATATATATATATATATATATATATACAATCAAAACCGCACGGTGTCGTATTTAGAAATTGGATTTCCGCCATGAACCAAGGCAAAAGATAGTCCTTACCGAATTCGAGACATTCTAGTCTACCATGTCTCAGGATCAGAGCTCGAGTGACCCTTAGGAGCCACAGGGCCGGTCCACCGATGTGGATTAAAATGCCTGAACACTGCGTTTCCCCGCCCTTTGGGGCGTAAATGAGTCATATGACTCCATCGGCTCCACATAGTCACCGATATATCCGAGGCGCCTTTTATATATTTTTAAATTTCTAAAATACTCCTTATCTCCTACAAACTCCAATCCAAACCCAACGACTGTCATCCTTAGCTAAATACCCCCATTCCGAACACAATGGGATATGTTTCATAGGCCCATTCGACTGTTTCAGTTAATTTTTCTTCAAATTAAAATATAAAACATTCAATATTTGATTTGAACATACATTTCAATTTACCGGGGCCACATACTGATTCTAAAAATTTCAGAAAAATAAATCTAGCTATGTTTTGACGATACAGTCCCAACAAAACTATTTTCGTCGAATTCTGAGACCGTTTGAAAAATGGTCATTTTCTGGTCGATCCAATTTAACTATAATTGACCAAACACATTTTTCTTCGCCACGCTCACACATTAACTTCAAAAATTATGAAATTTGAAACCTAGCAATAATTTGACATCCCGGATCCAACAAAAGTGGTTTCGTCGAATTCTAAGGTCATTTGCAAAATGTCTATTTTCAAGGGCGATATATTCTCTCTAGCGACCTTTCTGAAAATTCATTTGGCCATAACTTTTGGTTCACGCTATGAAACTTTGATTTTTCAGATTCGTTAAAAACATATTCACTAACAGATTTAAATATTTTTGGTTTCACTAAAATTCGTTTTATTTTGCACCCGGTACAGTCAGTCAATGTTTGAATTCAAATTTTGAAACTGCCGCGCCATTTCAGGCCTTGTTTATAATTCAAAATAATTATATTTATTTTCAAACATGATTCAAACATACTTTTCGTCATTATTATTTAAAATAATTTATTTTAAATATTAAAAATACACTAAAATAGCTAAATTAAAAATTTTGAACTGGCTCAGATTTTCCGGGTTGTTACATGGAGTCATTGCATGATCGTACGGATTTTTAATGTGAAAAACAGTCAGTATTCTAATGGTTAAAAATACGCCATGTGAGCGAACAAAATCGGAATTCAACGAAACCAGTTTCGTTGGGTCCGTAATGTAAAACTCTTGTTGTATGTCCATTTTCATGATTTTTAGATATTGTATGTGATCATAGGAATTTTAAATGATGAATATTAATAGCAGTAGCTTATTATATTGAAATTTATTGAACATTAAAATATTTGAAATATACTATAAAACCCCTTAACTATTCCTAAACCCTATTCTCTTTATTCTGTGGTAAAAATAAATGCGCCGCCTTAGCTGAAACAAAAAGAATGCGAAGCATCCGCTTCAAAAATAAAAAAGAAATCCAAACAAACTATAAACCATGATATACATGTATTCGGATTCGTGGAGTGTTCCTCTTCACGTATATGTACATTTCAATGAAGTCGATGTTATTTTGGGTCGCTGATTTTCAATTGCAGCAGCTAGGGTTTGTTGTCGGAGAGGCTATAAGCGTTAGGAGGAAAAATGGTGGGTAGCGCTGGCTTTGTGGAGGTGAGGCGCACCTTATGCATGATTTTGGTGGGGCTTGGTGTCTAGGGATGCCGATCAGGCACTGACTAGACGCGGAAACTCCTAGGGAACGGGATGACATAGATTGGTGCGAGGAGTATGATTTTGGGTATGAGTAGCGAGCTAAACCAAAGAGGATAATTTCTATTATTTTTGTTTGATTTTTAAACAAATGGAGAGGGAGGATGGGGCTTGAAATGTTCGGTGATGGTATGGAGTCATACAAGGAGTTGCGGGTTGAAATTGGGGAGATGGTGAAGGCACAGAACTCGCGGATTTATCTATGAAGGGAAGAAGGATCGTAAGTTATTAACGTGATTAATGGAGGAGTATGGCATGAAGGAAACAAGCGGGTTTTCATAAGGAGGAGGATATGGGTTTACTCACTGATCGATTGGAGAAGAAAGGAGAGGTCCGGGTTTTTTTAAGGATGCGGGCTGGATTCTGAAACGGGGTAGTTGGGCTGACATATGAAGGTGAAGCCCATATATCATAATTAATTTAGTTTAAATTAAATCTAATGTTGAATAATAACTTGTAAATTAAATATCTCGGCCGTACTATATCAGAATCTTGAACGGTCAGATCCATTGGAATCGTACGGACGACGGGTACGCTATGGAGCTGGCTAGGAATGAATTGGAGCTCATTACAATTTATTGAGAAATAAATTGTCTATTTGAATCGACAGTTATCATTATTTAACGATGACCGTCCAATGTAAATCTCACTAACTCTGTGCAGTTTATATTTTTATAAATATAATCTAGTATTGACAAATGATGATTGATTGTTGTGTGTTGATTATGTGGTTGAATTGCTGATGTATTGGTTGAAATTATAGATAACGATATATATATAAATCGTTAATAAAATATTGATTCTGTTTATTAGAATATTTCATATTGAAATGAAATCGATGTTATTTATATTGTTTAACATCTGTGAATGCAGGGAAACAGGTTGGAGGGATCCAACTAGATTCCTCAATATTTATAATACTGTTTGTTTTCATATATTCTGATGTATAGCGTTATATATAATCGGCAATTGATTATGATGACACTTGTCATGTTATTTGGTATTTTAAATACCATACGAGATACTGGAATGTAAAAAGGAAATTTTCAAAGTGAATATTGAAAATGACATATTTATATAAAATGAAAAGGGTTTATATAAAAGGATTTGTATAAAATGAATAGAATTATATAAAAGGATTTATATAAAATTAATAGAACTATGTAAAAGGATTAGTATAGAATAAATAGAATTATATAAAGGGAATCGTAAATGAGATTTAAGTGTTAGAAATAAAAAAGGAGATTTGTATGTATAACTCTGCAAATAAAAATATAAATAGAATTTGGATATTTGGTTTTAAATACGAAATAAAACTGTTGATTATATATAGACATGTTATTCACATTCTATGTGAAAAATTTGATTAAAATAAATATTTTGAAAATAAAAATATTATAAAGGAATTTGGGGTTTGAATTCGGAATTTAAATGGAATTACTGAAATTAGAAACTGACTGGAAATTAGTTGAGTTGAATGGCATTCTGCGTATCGATCTGATGTTGGTTTCGGCCTTCGGGGTTTATACTTGGGAAGTTGTTCTCTTATTAGTTTACAGTTAGAGACTGATAGAGGTGGGAAGATATTGATGCGTGAATCAGAAATGAAAACGATTTCCAAAGTTAATAACGTATATTTTCTAATTTTAGAAAATAAGGAATTTATGAATATATGGAAGCGATAAATGGGAAATTGGGAAATGAAATGATGATTGATCGGTAAGATTTTCATTTGGGAATACGACCGTTGTTTGCACACATGTTTTTCTTTGACAGTTAAATCACTGACTATCAAAGTTTTTGGCTATTTTTCCGTTGTCAATATGGAGAGACCGGGATCAGATATATTATCTGAAAACCACTTCATATGGCATTAGCGTTGCAAATCAAATATGATGAAGATAATTGAAGGCGGAGTTATGCAAGGGCTGTCCTGTTTACAGAATAGTGCCTTCCGTTTGTCCAGTCCCAGAACAACTTATATGGAAGAATGTCTGACAGATGATATCTAATGGATAACGCAAGTTGATCTCTTCAAAAGTAGTTATGTTTGGTGGCGGAGAAATTCGTTTCTCTTAGCTGTATACCCGTGGTATGTTTGGAGAAATCAATTTGTGATTTGACGGGTATGACAATATGACATTCAAAGTGAATGAAGATGCGATTTATAAAAGGATACGTTGTGGCCTCTAGCCTCACAACGAAGAATGGTATAAAAACGGGTAGGTCGCATGGCTAAGTGGTCAGCTGCCAATTAGGGTGTATTGTCACCTGATCTAGAGAAATTCCATTTACTTTTATAATCTATTTCGATGTTGTCCCTTTTGCGAAACAGTTACCGATACCAACCGTTGGTGACAATACATTCGGTACACTCAAGCGAAGTGAGTGGCCGGTCATGTTTAGCCTGGGTTGCAAGATGTTCTTGTTGAACCCAGTGTATTCCTCCCTAGAGATACACTGTCGGAAGGTGGTCCCATTCCTTGCCAGTTGGAATCCATTAACCAATAAGCGCCCGCGGTTTTTGATTATATATTATGTATGTGAAACGTGAGATGAAAACTTTCTGCTAGATGATTATTATATTGTGGTTGATAGACATTATTATAATATCAAATGAGTTTGATACAATGATTATCGTTTCTTTCAAAAGGTTTTTGAATGTTGGACCAAGTGTTTTGAATTCTCACAAGGGAAAAACCCATTCCGTTATACGGCGTGGTCTTATGAGATATCGTTTAATTGCTCAAAATGTTTTAAATTGTTTTACTTACACTAGTCCCATGACTGACTCGGAGTTTATTTTGTTTTGTTTTCCCTAAACTCTTGGGTGCCCAAATTTTGTACGAGCCATAAAGTAGTCAGGATTTTACAGATATACTTGGAGAACTTGGAGCAGGAGGCTTCAAGAATATATAGCTATTGTTTATTTCCATTGTGTTGTAAGTGTTATACTCTGATAATGTTACTGTATACATATACTGATTTTATTTCAAAGATATGTTATTTATTATATGTTGTTCGTTCCGCTGTGAGATTCGTGTTACTCTGATATTGTATGTTCTTCTTCTATTCTAAGTTTTTATCTATTCTCACCCTCTAATTTCTTTCATTAACTATCTGGTATTTCTGATGCTTGGATAGTCGACATTGAGTCTATGTCGATAACCAGGATCGCGAAAAACCGGGTCGTTACAGGCACCTTGGTTGGGGATTGGTTTGCCAACCTTACCCACTCACCTAAGAGCTCCATCAGCCCTCTTCTCTTCATTAACTCAAAACACTTCATCAAAAATAGAAAATGGGGAGAGGAAAGTGAAATTAAAATTCCTAAACCTAGTTAATTCTTGGGGCTCCAATTCTTGTTGAAATCAAGTGCAAACCATGTATAGAAACTTGGGTAAGCCTCCTCTTCATCTTCTGTAACTCAACTCCTCTTTAATTTCTGAAATTTTCTAAACCTAATTCGTAGGAAATTCATTTATATGAGCTTAGGTTTGAGATTAACAAACAATTTTGGAAGAGAGATTGATTTTGCAAAGCTTTGGATTGAGTTCTTGATTCTAGCGAGCAAAGGTGAGTTCTTTATGAGCTCACATCTATGCCACAAGCCATTGGCTTGTAAAAGTGCAACTTAATGTTCATTTGAGTTTGCATATGCTAGTGAATTGGGTATGCTAGTGTAACTTAGACGATTTCATGTATTTATGTTTCATCGAAATGAAAATTATGATTAGGATTTTCCATATAATATAATTCATATGCTACGAGTTGATTTGGTGATCTTGTAGATCTCCGTTGTCGCCTCAGTAAAGTCTTAAGTATTCACAAGTCACTTGAATCGCTTTTGCATGATTTGGTTTGGAATTTTGTTGACTTTTGAACTTATAACATTACAAATCTTATGTATGAGTGCTTATGCATGTGAGTTTTGTGTTATGATTTGCTTCGGTGAGTTATAGAAGCCTCATTTGCATGTATACAATAATATAGGCCTTCAGGCATTTGTCGCGATCACTTTGAGCTTGTTATCATGGCAATATTATGCTCAGGCTCAGGTTCAGACGTCTGAATATTTTAGGTCAGACGTCTGACCAGCTTCAAATAATTATAAAAACAAACAGATAGCAATTCAGAAGTCTGAATTTTTAATTCAGAAGTCTGAATTTTCCAATTCAGAAGTTTGAATCCAAGACAGAGACATATGTCTCTGGAAACCCAGTTTAGACGTGTGAATTTATATTTCAGACGTCTAAATCCAGTTTTTGGAAGTTGACCAGTGGAGACCACGGTCAACATTTTAGGTCCATTTGAGCTCATTCCCGACAAAGTTTCGGCCCATTTCGACTTCGTTTGTGACTTTTCAGTTTCCCTAGTTCGTAGATTTCTGCATTTCGATTTGATGGACTTTCGATATATTCGTGGTGAACGAAATTATAATCGATAGTCGTGAGATCATGTTTACGTTATTCAAACATGAATTCTTAGTTCGGTCGTCAATTCTATCGCTATTACATGAGATTTTCCACTTCGAAATTATATGAAAAGCATTTTAAAATTATTAGTAGATACTAATGTTTTACTAAATGGTTTCAAATTCTACTTCATTATATGAAGTTATTTTCCAAATTTTTTTACTATCTACTAGCATATGATTTCATAAACCTTCTTCTCGTTTGTATGAGAAATCTAATTAAACGCCTTAGTAATAACAAGGACTATGACCCCTTGTGTTTGCTTTGATGGTTAGTTCGTGGATTCGTTCGATTGAACACCGTGGCAATGATCGTTCATATCTCTAGTGGAATATACAACTTGTTCATAAATATTCAAGTAGAGAAAACTGTTATGGGACATGTAGCTCAACTCTTATATTTACTAGCTTAGCCTAGTTTACACTATACTTGATCAATTTTGATCATCATGAGGAATTTCGGTTCATTCGCCCATACCGATGATCTTTGGATCATTTTGAGGAACTTCGGTTCATTTGAGTTTTTATCGATTTGAGTTACCTATTTCATGTGGACTTGATGGGAAACATCATTTCTCATAAATGTTCTTTTGTTGATATCATGTTATCTATTCCATGTGGACTCGATAAGAGACATCATTTCCCATGAATATTCTTTTGTTGAGATCGTGTTATCTATTTCATGTGGACTTGATGGGAGACATCATTTCTCATGAATATTCTTTTGTTGAGATTGTGTTATCAATTTTATGTGGACTTGACATCATTTCTTATGAATATTCTTTTATTAAGATCGTGTTATCTATTTCATGTAAATTTGATGTGTGACATCATTTCTCATGAATATCCATGTGTTGTTATTGTATTTTCTATTTCATGTAGACTTGATGGGTGATATTATTTCTCATGAATAACTATATTTTTAGAGTGTGATAATCTTTTGTAGCACTAATATTTCGATAAGAGTTATAAACATTTTTCCGAGCCTTCATATTCTTCGTGTGAACATCGTTGTTTCCGCATATATGTCATTTTTTATTCATATCTCTGATTCTATTTCAGTTTATTATGATGAGTACAACTAGACTGGTCCGTTTATTGTTTGTTCTTATAAATAATACTCGGGTCGGACCGAGTATTACAGGTGCATATATTGGACTTCTAGCGGGGACCATTCTTGGTTTTTGCTATCTACATTCGTGTTGTAGTTATTGATTTTGATAGGTAGATGAGACATGATATCTTTTTTCTTTCGGTTAGATTATGTGCCTATTCTTTTGATGTATAGTGGATCGACTGTGGTCACTATCTTTGTATTTATACTCATGTGTTTTATTCATATCTTTTCCGCTTTAGTGATATGAATATCTTTGTTTAACTTTGATTTTATTATTATGTATTTTATATTGATTCTGAATTAAATATAGCCAGTGTAGTAGATTTGAACTTGAATTGGATTTGTTGGGTTTCCTCATGAGATTTAAAAAGTTAGACTATATTATCCGACATATTAAACACTCGTTCAAAGCTAATATACAGATGGTCGCTCCTCAACAGCCTTATTCTTTGGGTTAGTTGACAATGTTGCTTGTAAAGGCCTTGGCTAACGCGAGTATAAAGGCCGGGCGTTACATTCTGTAATATATACATAAGAATGGATGGTTAAATAAACTAATATTTAAGTAAATAATAAAACGAGCATTACGGTACATGCTCCGCATGTGATCATTACACACGCTTCTTGCATGAATTGTATTATACAAATTGATTACGTTTAAAATTTCAAAACAAATTGATTTATACTGTCAAGTCATATTTGTTATATTGAAATCATATGTAGTTGATATGAATTTTCATTTTTAAGCTACAGTATCGATTTTTCTGTTTGTTTTGATTTTTAGTTGTATTACTAATTAAAAAAGAACAGACTTGTAAAAATGTTCACTTGACAGATCTTTAAGCGACATTAATGGTTGATAATATTTGTAAAGAAGCGATTGGAATTTATAAAGAAAATTTATTTGGTAAATCTTATTTTTTATTGTTATAAACTAACATTTTCGGTGGTTTATGATGATAAAAAAAGCGAATTACTAAAAAATATTATAATTAACATTACAGATATTGGTAGATTTATCTAGAAAGACGTTATATTTAAACAATTATACTCTAAATAAGTAGAATCAAAAATTAAATTTGAATACGTCGAGGAAGTAATTGTAGGGAGTCTTTATCTTTTAGTTTATTGGGGAAATAACATGAAATAACAATTTTACATTTAAAAACTTATACACAGGGGTATTTTGGAAAGTTCATAGGTCAAAACAAAAATTTACGATTTCAAGGCAACTATTAATAAAGACATAAAATAACATTTCTTATAGTTCATGCTAATAAAAAAAGCGCAAGTTACTAAAATGTTTATGATTATTATTAAAGATATAAGCAGATTTATCTAGTAAGATCTCACATTTAAACAATTAAGATCTAAATAATTAGAATCAACATTTAAATTTGAATACGTCGTGAAAGTACTTATTGGAAGATTTTATCTTTTAGTTTATAGGGAGAATAACGTGAAATAACAATTTTATATTAAAAACTTATATACATTGGTATTTTGGAATGTCCATGGTCGGGCAAAAAATTTACGTTTTCAAGACAACTAGTTATTAATAAAGATACTAAAATGCAACTGACTATGTATAATTACAACTAACGAGCTAATGCAAAGACATAACAAATCCTAAGTAACTTATATACATATGCGCTATAGTTGTTACGTAAGTTGAATCAAAATCCTTCTTATTTTTTGGTTTGAGATTTCAACGATAGTAATCCATAACCAAAGAAAGATGTAGTAACTTGTAGGAATTTTAATTTTATTTATCTAATACTGATTCTGAAATTGGAGCAGCTATTGAAGCCCAAATATTATTCTTTCTTACAAAATTTTATTTAAAAGGTAATACCTAATTTTTAAACCTTATTAATATACAACAAATAAAACACTATACCCCAAACCATGACAGACAAAGAGGGGAGAGAGAATTATATAACATCATGTAAAACTATACGAAAACATAAACCACAAATGTAGGAATAAATCAACAGAAATCATAGATTAAAAGAACTAAGTAACTTAGTATATGAGAATTTAAGATTTTGTTTCAGATGTACAAGAAAATCAATGTAAAATAGTAAAGTAAAATGGAAGATGTACATAAATGGATAGATGAATTAGGAGATGATACAAAATTTAGAAGATGAAAGGGTACCGTTATATGGAAATAAATAATAATAACATAAATAATATAATTATTTGGGAAGATTAGCTACGATTATAAAATTTAGAAAAAAAAAGTTGAATTAAATTAGAATTTTCAATAAAAGTAAAATCATAATTCTGGTCTATAATGGAATGGATGGAGTAGAAATTAACTTGTAGCCTAAAAAAGGAAGACTAGGTAAATTAGGGAAGAATATTTAACATAAGAAGAGGAGGCTTTATTCTTGGAAATAAAGGGAAACAGTAACACGTTCACTACAAACCTATTACGTAATAGTAAAGCAGAAGACTTTCATGCTTTATTAACAATTCTAGGAATTCTTGCACTCTTTAATTATTTAATATATTTTATTTTCAAATCCCAACAGTTTATGAGTATTAAAATTATTAGAAAGGTTTACCAATTCTCTCCCCTATCATATTATATTTTATAAATATATACGATTATTTATATAATTCTCTCACTTTTCGTATTATACTACATTCAAGCCCCTGTATTTACGTTAATTAAGTGATTTGAAATTTTAAAAAGAATTTGATTAACTAGTAATAAGTCTTTAGTCAATAAATAGTCCTAAAAATGGAAATTCTGTGTATTGTGCTCTGTGCTTGTATCGATAAGAAATTATAAAATTAATATTTCTTTATGTTTACATAACTCAAAATATGCATAAACTACATACAAAATTAGTGTTTCGTATTACCGTATAATCAATTTTATATAGCCACTTTGACTGGAAATTAATATTTTATTAGAAACAAAGACATACACAAATTCTTTTTATAAGGTTGAATTTTCTTTACAAGGTTGGTATTACATTACCGATACAAACATATATAGTTTTTTCGTCATTAAGGCACATGATCTTTTTAAAATAAGTAAATGAAATGGGTTTTGTATTATTAGCAAAATTTATTTTCTTAAGAATGAAATTAAATTAATAAAAAAAAGATGAATATTGTATTTTGTAATTTTAAAAACAATGTGTGTTTTTAGTTAAATACCTTGTGTTAACTTTCAGTTATGCGTATTCGTAATTTATGTTTATTGTTAAAAGATAACATACAGAATTTTGATTGGAAAATTTTGTCTATATGCGACAGACATTAATTACTTATAGAAAAGCTTTTATTATAAATTAAAATTATTGAGATATGAGATAATGGTTTGAAAATCCAAGGAACTTTAGGCAATTGAAACTACAATATGTTATGTAACGCTTCCTTTAATCAACCTTTTTTGTGTCTTCGATAAATATTGTGTCAAGGCGATAATATAATATGCCAGTTGATATTAACAGCAAGAATGTTAAAAACATAAAAATATATCCATTAGCATATACTCATTTCTAGGCATTTTTATCATTTCCTCAAGTAATATTTAACAAGTAATATTTATATTCTACCCATATATCATTAATGTTCAAAAAATATACTAAAATCTAAATGTTAAACTCAAAATGTATGTATACAAAATTTTACATATTGAAATTTTAAAAAAGATTAATTTTAAAATTAATTAAAAAGAAACTATCTTCACTTATTTTCTTAACAAACATTAACAACTAAAATAATGATTCGACATCTAACTCATTATTATCTATAAAAACAACAATTTAGATTACTACATAAACCTTAAAAAAAATAAAAAAAAACATAATTCTCTTAACAAATTAATCATATATTGTATAATAAATAAAATTTCTATAAATTAATTTTCTAAATCACACCATACCACGTCCAACCTACGCGTTATTTACTAGCATTTGTAACTATGCCACATGACAAAGTGTAGAGAACTCATAAGGACAAAACTAAAATTGAAGGTAAAAAAACAGGATTCAGGGCTAAGTATAGTATAGATGCTGCAAGCATATTGTTTTGCATTGAACAAACGATCTCCATCCAGACAAAAGTTCCATCAACAAAAATACTAAAACCTAACAAGGACAAAATTGAAAACCTAAAAAATCTGCTAGGTTTAGCCGAAAATAATCCACTGTACCCAAACTCCACTGTCCCCCTGTATCCAACCAATAAACACCCCCGGTTTTCACATTTTGCAGTTAAGTCATTTTTTTATCTTCGACTTAATTACAAAATTGTGAAAATCAGATGTTTTGATTGGATGGAGACAGAGATATAGGGAAATTTGGGGACAGAGAATTTGGTCTCAGGTTTAGCAGGTGAAATAGGGTTCAAGATTCGTTAATTCAAGACGCTTTCAGTTCATTTATGATACACTAGCTGTTGACAATCCATAAACCAAAAAGATATAATCAAAATCACGGTTTTCAAGTTGTATCGTGTTTGCTTTATGTGCCACACACAATAGCAAACTAAAACGTGTACACCAAATGCACCAAATAAGCACATCAATTCCATGACAAGCCCAAAATGTTAAGACAACAACGTGCCCATTAGATGGAACCTGGGAAAGGATGGATCTCATAATTGCAAGCACAGAAATAATATCAAGCAGCAGCAGCAGCAGCAGACATAAGATACGTATACAGTGAAAGCCAACAGTTCTATGAAAGGGATTATCTTCAAGAAACCTCCAAGAGGTACATAATGTATTTGCAGACAAGAAGCGAACATTTCATAATAGTGTAATGATGTTACAACTCCAGCACATAATCGCTGACTTGCAAGCAGTAGATTGACCAATAAATGCAATGAACATATTAGATCAGAAATTGAGGGAAAAGGAAGAAAAAAGAAGAGAATGCACACACCATAAGTACTTCAATGAAAAGCAAATTACAAAGAGTAAAAAACATCCTATAAACGGAGAACAGCAGCACATGCGAGCACACAGTCCTAACATTGTGTATATTTGACACTTAATAATAGTTCCAATATAAACAAAAAATAGTACTAAAAAACAGTTTTAAAGCATCACCTTGACCACACTCAGAAGAACCAATTCGAGTTGTTCTGGTTGAGCTCCCCCATACCACCATGCATATTGAAAGATGATCCAAATCTGAAATCTGCATTCATGTTGCTTTGTTGAGCAGCAAATGAAGGGTCAATCGGACTCATAACTTCATTGAAAGCCAAAAATTGCTGCTGCATTGAACTATTAACATCCTCGAACATATTGTTACCACCGATTCCGAGCACTTGACCGAAGCCATTCTTGGTTTCTTCCCCCACAAACTTAGCTTGACTCATGATACCTGAACTCTGCTGCTCGATTATTTTCGTTGTGGGTCTGCAAGAGTTCATGCTATTATCGTACAGACTCATCAGCTCATCGATCGATCTCTGATCGTCCAATGGATTTCCTACATTAGATGCATTTGACATATTTACCAAGCTACCCATCTGAGGAACAGGTTTGGGCTGCACAGCAAAAGGCATGGAGAAAACAGAAGGCTTGTTGTCCTCTTTGACCAAAAAAGTTGGCTGAGGATTTTTCTGGTACTTGCACTGAAACTGATGGTTGTTCCTTTCACTTCTATCAAGAAACCCTAACTGGGAACATTCAGAATTCGCACAGTTGTAGACACGCTGACTGCTCGCTGCATCAGCTGCTGCTCTTTTCTTAATGAACTCAATATCGTTCTCCTCCTTCAGCCTGAACTGCTGCTTCATTTCAGTAACATCGTCTTCGCACTTGCCATCATCCATGCCTTCTACATCGTACTCGCTGCAGCTGCTGCTGAACACAGACCCGATAGCTGGACCCATGGAGGAAGGCGGGACTGCATCCGGGTGCAGTTCGTGTTCGTGCTTCAAAACGGCAAGCCAGATTGCACTCTCCTTAGCAGTCATCTTGTCCTGAAGGCACTTAGACTGCCTTACAAGCCTTCGTATCTTCTCTATGTCAGGAGACATGTGTTTGATCACAGCCGTTAAAACCGCCACCTTCCAGGCCTTCTTAAGGTCATGAGGCTTCTTGTAGGGCGGGGGCTTTTGGTCTTTAGGAAACCCCAATTGGGCCCACCATTCCTCCCCTCCAGTGGGCCACCACGGAGGGGGTACCCCTTTCTCCAAAGGGAACCGTCTCTGGGGTGGGTTGCAATGCTGCATCAAGGAAGACAGAAGCGACCCCAGGGTGGTGTCCTGCAATTCCTGCAAAGAGTGAGGGCTTATCGGGCCAGATGTCAACTCGTCAGGTTGGCACTGTATCCCATTGTCGGACTTGTATTTGGCTATCGCAGCAGGCCCGTTACGATCGAAACGGACCTTCTCCTTCCACCAGCCTCTAAGGTTATCAGATGCACCGCTAACGGGTTTGCCCTTTTCGGGTATGATACCGTAAACAAACCCTTGTGCTTTGCATACTTCCATCATTTTAAGCATGTATTTTAGGATTCCATCCTGAGCTCTTGACATCTTCTTCCTTCGAGCTTGCTCTTGAGATTGACGTTGTTTTATAGCATCGATCTCATTTGTCTTTGTTTGTTGATTCTGTTGTTGATGTTGTTGCTGCTGCTGTTCTTTTAGACGTTTTAGTCTTAAGCGGTCACGCCACATGCGTCTTTCAAGTTCTTCGACATCTAAATCATCATCACTGTCTTCTTCATCGGGAAGGGTATCATCGTAATTTGAAGGGATTGGTTCGGATGATTCTACATGGATGGATGAAAAATCAGGAATGAAGGCGGTGGCTTTGTCAAAGCAGTTGGGGTCAAAATGGAGATAACTGAAGTTTGGAGGGTAGTTCAAGCATTCCATTGCTAAACCGGCCATTGATTTCGAGTATTTGAGATTAGTAATTTTATGTTGCTTTGAATGATTTGTGCCTGCAATCTGAAAGGTGGAGAGAAGATTAGTGGCGTGGTGGACGAATATATAAGTGATGTTTATACTGTGAAAACAGCTTTAATTCCAAAAAAATTTGAACGTGTGAACACGATTATTACCATTAATAATAATTTGCATTTAAATGAGTTCAGACGGAAATTAATGCTATTAAATGAATTAAATACTAGCATATTTAACTGAACAAATTTTGTTCCGCATTTAATTCAGCGTAGCTTTAATCTGAAGGGATGTTTAAGGTGGCGTTTAAGTTGTAGAACTGCTTTAATAAATAATAATAGATGTAGTACATTTGATGTCAAGCTTTTTAGTATTAAGGTGAACAACCAAAACGTTCATAATACAAATCTTAGTATCACTTGAAAATAAAATTTAACAATTAATTTATATTACAAATTCAAAACATCTATCTACAAATAATATCAAAACTAAATATTACTGAAAATAGAATCTAACAATAAACTTCTTATAAAAATTCAAAACATATATTTGCAAATACTATCAAATCTTAGTACCACTTGAAAATATGATATAACAATAAGTGAAAAATAGAATAGGCACATGGACAATCTTTAAAAAAAAGAATTGAAATGAAGGACACAAAGTTCGTTTTTAGGCTAAAGGACAAACTTTAACAAATATTAGACCGAAGGACACTGCTAAATACAACCAGCATTTTGTACAGTGTAAAAATAAATATAATGCTAGTTGTAACTAGAATTTCGGTATAGTATAAAACTGAATATAATACTAGTTATAGTTAGCATTTCCTTCAGCATGTTTGTCTCCCAGTCTAATTTTTTTTGAAGTTTGTCTTTCAACCTAAAAATTAAATTCGATGTCCTTCAATCTAATTTTAAACTAATAAATGATTACAACACAAAAGTACGGTTAAATATTTCCACAAATCATATATTTTTGAATGTGCTGCTAAACACATACAATTTGCAGAAAAACAATTCACGTGCGAAATACGTACTGTAACGCTTGTTATTACCAATTTCCATTCAAATGAGTGTAGACGGAAATTAATTAAATTAATAGAATTAAATACTATAATTCCTTGTCCTTTCACTTCCGAAGGGAAATTTGTACTGTGAGAGCAGCTTTAATTTGAAACAATTAAACATGCGAAAAAAACTACTATTATTATTAATTTCTATTCAAATGAGTTCAGAAGGAAACTAATTCTACTAAATGAACTAAATACCTGTAAGTTTAATAGATCAAATTTAAGTCCGCGCAACTTTAAATCTGGAGGGAAAATTAATTCAAGTGAGTTTGACTGATAGCAAACTCAATTAAAGGGGGAAATCATTCAAAATATTAGCGATATATTGATAGCTCGATACAAAAAAAAAAAAAAAAAAAAGGGGGGGGGGGGGCGTACCATTATCAATAAATCTGATTTTTCTAATTTTATTTTACTTCGGATATGCAAAAAAAATTAGAAGGCTAATTGAGATGAGTCAACTTTATTAGTCTTTGAAATTAGTAAACAAATAAATAACAGAAAAGGTGGAATAGTTCACAAGCTACTAGAATTTATTTACATTATGCACTCGATGTACCTTGCAGTAACTAGAATTTCTGTTCAAAAAATGTAGCTATACCTATCTGTTTCAACAATTCAATTTGACAAGAATTAAAAGCTTGAACTTGATATATTTTTAAATAACTGATTGAATATAATCCATTATTGCTGACATGCTGTCCAAATAAATTTGATTAATTTTCCAAGGAAACTATCAAAACATTTTCATTAAACAACTACCCAAAAATATTTGAAATTTACAACTTTAACCCATTTTTAAATGGAATTACCGAACAAAAATGTTGAGGGGTTACGAAATTTAAAGGAAACAGTTAAAAAGAATATAAACCAATATCGGAAACCAACTTGCAAAATAAAAGGAATGCTAATTTCATGGACTTTTTTTTTAAACGTACATTTGGTATTGAGGACAGCATAATTTAGTTGTAATGATAAAAGATACAATGTACAGTAATTACTAACAATTAGATATAAAGATCTATATATGCATACTAGCGCTCTTAATGCCTATCTTATGTAAGGTGTAGTGTTAAGTGCACTGAATTTTACATTTCACAATACCACAAAACAGTATTAAAAATTAATCTATGATGCCCTTAGCATCATTCGTGGTAATGGTGCTAAGGGCAGACACCATGTTTTACACTGCCTAATACCACATTGTGGTACTAGAAAGCAGTAAATGATGATGCCCTTACCGCTAAACTATGTAAATGTACGATAAAATGTACCATCATTCTTCTAACAAAGTTGAACGGCTGATGAGTAATAACAAACTTGAACAATCGTAGCACTTAACTACTGAAACAGTGATGTTCGTCTAAAAAATTACTACCGATTCAACCAAAATATATTTTGTTTTAATCCAACAACTTCAGTTTCAATCAAATCCGACAACTACACGAATTCCAATCAAATACACAACCCAACCTTGATACCAGATCAAAATCCATGTCAAACGACTCATCATAATGGACATTCGCAAATTGTACATGCATTAGTCCATGCCTACCTCTATGATTGCCAAAGTCCATCTTTGTTTTCAGGTTGTGCTTGCTAATATAAGTAATTTTGGTTACGGCTGAGAATAAAAAAGAGAGAATTATCACTATATTGCTTGGGTATTATTTATATTTTATTCTATTTTTTTTCAAAAAGAGAAGAAAAAATTAAAATGGAAAAAAAATATGAAAAAAAGAGAAAAAGAGGAAAATAAAGAGGAAAAGAGGTAATAATTGAATTTGGGTGCTGATCTGAAAACCTGAACACACTGTAAATGCGAACCAAATGTTGATAAACATTTACGTCTTTCACTAACTACACTCGTAGGATCTACTAATGTTGATAAACCCATATTCTACCCTTTAAGGGGTAACCAAAGTGTTACACCACGTTAAAAAAAAAAAAAAAAAAAAAAAATAGACGTGAAGAGCAAGAAACTCTACAAATGCCTGAATATATGTTAAGAATATCTTTCCACTCCTAAAGATTATACCCTCAATCTATTGTTCTATATACACAAGTACTTTTTTTTTGCTTTTATACCAACGTGTTACTGGTATTGAAATTTTGCAGTTTGTTTCGTTGTCTCACACTTCCCATATGCTGCTTTTTGGTACCCCGTTGTGCGCTACCATGCTATATTTTTTTTAAAAGAATCCCGAAAGCCTATACAATGAAAAAGGAAAAAAGGAGATGCAACATTTTTTTTTTGGGTTATAACAAGAGTGGTACTTCATTCAAATAAAGAACTCATTTTGATACTGATATCTCGAGGATTAAAACTCGACAGTGTTATACCATTTTCCACTTGAGATAGTGGTTCTTGACCAAAGAGATTAAACTTTGGGAAAATGGAACAAATCAGAAATTCAAAATATTATTTATGGTGTAATTATTCTATGTTTGTGTGCATTGCTGAAAGTAGAAATGGTTTGGATAAGGAAAATGAAAGCTAAGAGGAAAATGTTAGAAAAGTCAATCACATAGATGAAGTAATATAAATATGTACTTAATTTCCTTTTCCTATGTAAAATTATCACACTTCCAAAAGTACTCTTCCCACTTTATTTTTCAAAACCATCTTTTACTTATCTCTCAATTGAGAATTCATTTGTTTAAGTTTAAATCGAAATACATAGGCAGCGATCTTTTTAAAACATGGACAGTTCACGTTGGCGTCCGCGTTTGACGCGTCATGCTAGGACCCCACCGAATTGCCTATTCAAAACAAACAGTGAAATTTTATCTGTTCGTGTCGCATCCGACGCCGCCGCGTCCGACGCGAATAGCTAAAATTCCAACCGTTCTCTCCCTTTCGCGTTACCCCTTTCGTAAAAAAGACGCATTATCCTTTTGCGAACTTGCCTCTTTCTCAGCCCTTTACGTTTTACCCCTTCAATTTGCCCATTTAGTTCAAAAACAAACACCTATATTGAATAGTTTTACCTTTAACTGAAATCCAGTTTAATAATTTTCAATCTAAATACGTAAAAAAAATGATATTAATTTTGCTTGAACAGATTAAAAAAAAAAAAAATCCAGGCAAAGTATATAATTACACTTTTTTTTTCTAACTCAATCAGACTATAGGATCATGAAAGCTCTAAAAAATTAACTCGAATCTATACTAGCAAGAAATATATTAATAGCCATATCATATCAGGTTTTGGGGGATCTAAACGAAAATAAATCAATGAATACTAAAATGAAGATTGAGACAGGTCCCCCATGATTATATTTTTTACTGAATCTTTCTTCTATTAGGTTGAGAATTTTAGGTTCTCAGGAATGAAGAGGGAGAAAAATGAAATAGTGAGTATTGGAAATATAGAGAAACATCTAAAGAAGTTATATAAATGTCAAATTGATAATTTTTCTTTATAATTAGCAATATACTACAAGGCTCAAAATATTAGTACCAAATCCTAACCGAAGATGATCTAGTAATTATGGTTCCATCGCATTATCCAAATCAACAATCCCGTGATTTCCTCCCATCCCACCACCCCATTTTTAGGCCCTGTAGCAACATTCTTATTCTTAAAAGGGGATAGTCCAAATTTTGATTCCCACTCTGATAAAATTTCCTAATTAAAATTAACTTTTTATCTGAAACCTAGACCAAATCATTTCCGTCTTTAACAATTCTCCAAAACACGAAAACAACAAATTCCGTTATTCAAATATATGCTTTTCAATGAAACATGTATCATCATGTTAATTTTTATATTATAATAACATCCGTGAAAATCACAATATTATGCTCAATTTAATGATTTTCATCCTGTAGTCGTAGCTAAAACGGGAGAAAAAGAAATCGTAGAAGGATTTGTATACATGCCAATTTTAGCGTTCAATTTACGCAGTAAAATCCAACAAGATGTTACAGTTTTCCTTAACCAACCCCTTGCTAAATAGTCATAATAGTTTGCAAAGCAGACTTTAAACACAGATATGCATAGATCAGAACAAGCTACGGTATCAACATAACGAACAACAATGTTACGATATTAATTGAAAGTTAATGACAAAAATGCAAATTGCCAAATCATAACACCGACCTGGGATAATAATAGGAAAAGCAGCTAATAATTGGATCTGGTCATTAATTAGAACATCAAGATAAATTATTATGAAAAAAGTAAGTCACAAACAAATTTCTAAAGTGGAATACTGGAAAACGAGCATAAAGATCTAAACTTAACTATTTTGAATTGAATCCAGTCGAAATCAGCTCATTTTGGGGGAAGTCGAGCTGATAAGTAATCATAGAGCAACGAGCAAAAGCCAAACTGAAAATTTGACAACCTCATGATCCCCAAATGATAAAAGAAAAAGTGCTAAAAAATCATTTGTAAGTATAAAAAAAGGAAGCTCACTTTTTCATTTGGTTGTTCTTCCTCTCGCCATTAATCACCAAAAAAAAAAGTCTGAAGAACGGAGAGATGGATGAGAGAGGAAAGAGGGGAAAGTCGAGTAAAAAGAGATATGAGATATGTAATACAGAAAGCGACCTTTTTATATGAACATACACCAAAAGTAAATAATGTACGCTAAAAACTTTTGGAAGATATATTGAGCAGTACTAGTTATTATTGGTTGGCAGGGCATATCCGTTTTGGTTTTATATTTATTTGAAAATGATAAGCAGTGTCGTGATTTAATTAATTCAGTTGGTTTTTTGTTTTTACCCCGTCTGTCTAGCGTATATTTTATGAGAGTGGAGAGCAGTAATAATATCACTTAAATACCAAAAAATATTGTACAGTAAGCATCGAGGTATACAGTCTATGATTAAAATAATGTTTGAATAGCAAAATGATATTTTTGACACAGAAACTATTTGCTTTTGTAAGAAAGAATTAGAAACTTCAAACAGACATTTTTTTTAAGCTCCATACACAAGGACGTTAGGAATAATCTATGGTACCACTCTTTTTTTTTAAATATGGTCAGTTCACGTTGGGATCTGCTGACACGTTGGGTGTGTACCCCACTGGTTTGTCTATTTAAATCGAACGATCAAATTTTATTCATTCCTGTTGCGTCTGAAGCAACCAACGCGGTGCTCGATTAGTCCGACGCAAATGGATAAAATTTTATCATTTCTTGTTCTTTCGCGTTGGTCTTTTCGTATATAGATCACATTTACTTTTAGCGAATTTGCCCCTCATGCAACACCTTCCATTTGCATTTTCCATTTGTCCATTTCAATTCAAAAAACGCACCCTATATTTGGAGACTCGATACTAAATATTTAGTATGTAGCATATGACGAAGATTGCTTATAATTCGACAATATGAATCATCATATATGTTATATATTATGTGTCGCTTATATGCTTGGTGTACTAAGAAAATATCAAATCTAAGGTAAAGTCGCTGAATGAAAGTAAAAAATGCATTTTCGAGTATTTATTGCTAACGAGTTTTTTCGTTAACAACCCAAATACATAGTGTGAAGCCAACTTGTTGAGGTCTTCTACTGGCTTAAAGCACAAATTTAGGTTCAAACTAAAGATTTGTCACAATGCAAATGATTAAGTCCAAAGTTCAATTTGAATTCATTTGGAGGCTTAGAATCGACCTGCCTAAAAGCCGAGTCATGTCGAAGCGAAAAATGTTCAGGTTTTAAAATGAATCAATTCAAATAGTCATGTTGTCATAAAAATCTCACGAGAGATGCAAATTCATTATTTATTGTTGTTGACGACAAAAGATGTCGTAAACACCCAAGATTTTTAATCACTTAAGAATCATAGTTTCGCATGGAAATATAAGTGCGAAAAACAGTAAATAACATAAGATATTTATAGTGGTTCGGTCCCGTGAGGAGCCTACGTCGACTTTGGAAGAGTTTGTGATATTTTATTGACAATAAAGAGTTACAAGCTTAGGACTATCTCATGACATTCTCTTACAAACATTTCTAAGTATTTTGAGGTCATAATTATCATATATGGATATGAGAAAAAGTCACTTTTGCCCTTCTTCTTCCTCAAAGCATGGATGTCATTAAAGAGGTCACTTGGAGCACTTAAGAGATGTCAGATCAACCAATTTCCAACCCCTTTTGAAGTGTGAGCTTGGAGGTATTTATAGTGGAGTGGTTACTGGTTAGATGGGAGTGGATAAGAGTAAGGGACCACAATAGTACATTTCGGACCCCAGATTGCAGGCCCCCAGAAACTCGGACCCCTCCTCTTGTGCCTTGGAAAACTTGTACCTTGTTCTAGGGGCACAAAATTCGTACCCCGTGGGGTACGTTGAAGTGTTTTGGGCAATGGTGGTTTCAGGCACGAGATTATGGGAAGACTAAGGGGTTCGACCGGGGGACTCGAGGATAGAGGGGTACGAGATTGTGAGTGTGGCCTAGTTTTGAGGAGTTGTGAGGCTCATGCTCGCATTACCTTCTACCAGCTTGTTTCCTTATCTTTTGGCGACATTTCGGGCTGTAATCTCACGCGATGTATTGAGTCGAGCGTGTCTTGTGTACTTTTGGGAATCGAACCAAAATGCCCGTTAACATTTGCCCCCCAAAGTACATCTTGTCTTGACATGATGTGCTTTGAGTTGGTAGAAATATTCTGTTGAGTCGTCGACTTTCCTATAAGCTCATGAAAATAAATGTTAGTGTTGACCCCGTTTACTTCGTAATCGTAAACGAGTCATCGTCGATGTGACGCCGTGTTTATGCTTACACGTATTTTATGTAACTTTGCGCGGCGTCACGGGAAGTAAGAAATGATAGGTAACGTATGCAGAGTGAATGGGAATGTGCACAAGGTCGTGTTTGTGAATGTTTGTTTATTACATATGCTATCTTGTATGCGTGCACATGTCCGCACACAAACGTGTGGTGTCGCGACGGTACATTGCGTAGCGTACGTGTGTGTTAACATATACATATATATATATATGTATATAAATATATGCATATTGTAACACCCCGCCTCCGCTAGGGTCACTCGCAAAGGAATGCACTAGCTTTAGAGGGGCATTATTGGTAAACATGCACAGAAATATCACAAGACAGAACATATATAAATAGCGGAAGTAAAATCAACCTTTCATAACATGAATAAATAAGGTCTGAAGCCTTTTACATCAGAGTACATCAAAACCTGTCTTGCAATAGTAAAGAAGCATAAAGACTTTTTAATAAATTATTCCCCAAGTAAAACAGTAAAGTAGCCATAGCCAAGAGAAGTCCAAGCCATCCATGATGACCTTCAAGCAGAAGAAGTCCGAACTAAACAGCATTGTTTCCTCCCTGAAACCTGGGGGGGAAACGGAAGAAAAGAGGCGAAACAAAACGGGTCAGTCAAAAGACTGGTAAGTCCTATCTACTTCCAGCATAAAAACAGATAAAAGTGACATGACATGCATAAACTGAAAGTAAACATGGTGATGATGACAAGATAGATACTAAGCCAGGATAATAGGATAAACTACCGTACCCAGATAAACCTAGGAGTCAAGATAAACTACGATGTCAGAGTAAAACAAGGTATTACATCGTCAGGTTTCATCAAGTATAACATCCCAAGGCGTTCCCCCAAATCTAACATTCCCGGGCTCTAACTGTATGCACTCTATGTCTACCATACTAGTATCTTTTCCCGTACATGCGTTAACCATGAATAACCCTTACTCAACAGTTCGTATAACGGCCCAGGTTAACCTAATGTAAGTCTCTCAACTCGTACGTTTTCCTTCCATGTATATGTTCAGTCCCTCGCCGTACACCGCACGGGCTTTCCCATGAGGTCCCACTTTAACGTAGTTCTATGACCCTTAAGGTCGTTTTGGACTGTCACCCCATCTTTAACTAAGGTCTTTCACATGAATCATTGTTTTTACAACTAGGACTTTCGCCACCTAGGACCGCTAGGGATTATGCTTACCTATCTCACGTTTTCGTATTTTGGTTTGGGTTCGACCACCTAGGGATACTAGGGATTACGCTAACCCTCAACCACGCCCTTTTTCCCACGCAATCATCGTCAATCGTTTTTCTATGACTGTATGCACATGTATCACTATGTGCCACCCGAGTCCTGTCACAGGGCTAATCAAGAAGTACAGGACTCGGTCGGGAGCTTTTAATCTATCTGCCGATGCAGATGCTAAGGTCTGCTTTTCTACACGTGGCTATGGTCCCACGAGACCCCTCCCTCAACTAGCGAAAGGCAACGCAAGAGAAAATCTTGTATGAGAACTACACTCCGGCCAGCCCACATCCTACGGCCTACCTCACCCATAATTAGATAGCAATTATGGTCTGTTGGGTGTTCCCTGCCTTTCCGTACGTACCCGCTTGACTCAAGATGGTAGATGATCGACGAACTTGCTATCTCGGGCACCTTATGTATTCGTCGACTCACTGCTATCCACCCCAGTCTTTAGGTCGCTCGCATAGCAACCAAGGCATATTCTTGGTTCTTCTACCGCAGACCTCAACCTCCCGTGAGCCTAGTATAATGACCTGGCAGCTCACGGAGGGATCCCAAGAATATCCTCACGTTCCCCGAAGCCGCTGCTTCGTTACCCAGTTCGTTGGAGCCTTTATCTAAATCAGATAGCCTGCTCCTACACGCATACTTAACCGTTGACCTAACGTATCGGGTTACTCATCTACCTAAGAAATGGTCCAAATTTCCTTGACTAAGAATTATTACTTAGTTCCCTTTAACTAAGGTTTACCACTTAGCCTTATTTCCATTACCCTTGTTAACTATGGTTATTCTCCTAATCCTCTGAATTAGGGTTTATCTAATGGGTTAAGTGTCACTTAAGTTCATAACTTAGCCCGTCTACCAACCATGTCAAAATTGGCTAAGTATCCAAGTCCAAGACTTAACCCTACAAACCATGTGTCAAGCTGGCTAAGTATATCAAACAAACCATAACTTTAACCTCGTCTAATTATCATTTTAGATTGGTTAATTATATAAATTAACTTGACCCTGTCAAATTACCGAGTCAAATCGGTCAAGCGTCATTAGGCGAATCAAGTTACCTTACCTACCCAAGCTTATTTATGTTTTGTTAAGTATCATTAGCCTAATCAAATTGCTTAACCCACCCGTCCATATCATATTTGGTCAAGCCTCATTAGTCAAATTACCTTAACCGTATTATGTGGCATTAATTATTTAATGCACCCCAACCTCTCACATTAGACTTTGTTGTGGTTACTAGTTAAGCCGGGCGGGTCCGGGTAGATTTACACCACAACTTGGTCTAACCTCGGGTTCAAGCACAACGTGACCAACTTCTCACATTGAGTCCTATTGTTTGCAACTACTAGTTAGGCCGGTTGGTTCCGGGTAGTTTTACGTTGCAAACTCAACCCAACCTCGAGTTGGCCACTTTCATGTTTAGTCTAGTATCATGTTCATAGTTAAGTTTTCAAGCAATTGGGTAGACCTAACTTAATAGGTAAATTCCCAATGGGTAGACCTAACTTAATAGGTAAATTCCCGAGCTTATGTTCTTATGTTTTCAAGTATTCGCATGTCATACTCAACGTCACATGTTGTCCCGTTATACCCCTTTTACCCAAATTATAGCTCGCCTATCATGTTCTCATGCAACTTCGAGTTACGTTTTTCATGCTATATTCACGCTTGTCCACCCTCAACCCAAATCATGTTCCAACGCATGAATGGACGAGTCACATCGCAAAGGTACTATGCTACACTATGACCCCAAACATGCATAGCATCATGAGGGTTTGGCCTAAGACATATGTAGGTTCCTAAAGGTTTGGCCACAAGCATGCATAACATGAAAACAAAGGGAATTGGCCCTAAGTATGCATAATGTCATAAAGGATTTAGCCACAAACTTGCATGTTAACACTAGGGGTTTAGGTTCATAAACATGCATAAGCCCCAAACTATAATCTTAGCCAATGTTTCTCAAGTAAAAATAGTTCCTAAAGGTTCATGCTAGCATTTCATACATAAAGATCCCAACTTGCAAGTTAAACTAGGTTATGCATAGCATGAGAGGCATGATTAAGTCACTCACATTATCTAAAACCATAAACATGAACACAAGAGGCAAGTTAAGGTTCACATAGGTTCGCATAATCATGTTTAGCCTCATTTTATCCCATGTCATTATCAAAACTACCGTTTCCATCTAAAAGTAGCTAGAACTTACTTAGTTAGGCCTAGGGAAAGAGGCATGAATCATCTTGGCTAAGAAAGGTGCCTCCTTTATTGAAGAATCGTCATGAAACTCGCATAGAAACGTTGATCTTCCTTCCTTTTGGCGTAGCTAGCTTGCACCACTTGATTTGAACTCGATTTGAGTGCTTAGGCTTTAGGAAAAGGGAATGGAGGCCATGATCACTTGGCATTTGGGCAGCACTTCGTGGAGAGGGTGAGTTATGAGGGTTTAGGGGGGGCTTAGGGGTGTTTTTATAGAGATTAGGAGTGTTTTTAGGCCATAGGATTAGATCTAGGATAGATTAGGACCATCAGATCTCGGAAGCTTCCAGAATCAGCCCAAGAGCAAGCCCAGGTGAGACAAGCAGGTGCACCAGGCAATTTAGCCCGACCACCCCCTGTCGACTGGCATGTCGACAGGGCTGTCGACTTGGTCTGGGCCCAAGTCGACAGGCCTGTCGACAGCCCTGTCGACATGGCCTAGGCGGGGAAAATTCCCGCCTAGCCCCAGATCTGGATTTTCAAACTGATTTCCGAATTCCAAATTTTCACTAATCTTCCATGGGCCTTTAACGGGCCATACGGACTCCGATTCTCGAAAACTCGGACTCTATTTCGCGTATTTTTCCGAGACGAACGTAATGGTGAATCCCGTTTACCTTAATTCTAGAAGTTTAAACAAAACATCTTTCATTTTCATGCTTTACTGGTTCATATACTTTGCGTATCATCGTATACGTATATAAATTTCTTACTTTTTAAAATGTAAACATACGGGGTGTCACACATATATTGTTTTAATTTTTAATTTTTTTATTGGAGGTATTCGTATCCACGTTTGGGATACGAGAATTTACGGTGGGGCATGAAATTTTGTGCCCCACTGGGGTATGAGAATTCGTGTTCCATCATGTAACTCGCAGTGTCAGTGGGTTTGGCCCTTTTCCTCTCTATAAATATGATCTCCCATCCCCACTCTCTCCCTTCTTGTTTTTATTTTTCTGCCTGCGATTTGGACACGGAATTCAGAACCCAAAAAAATTGAATCTGGAAGAGAAGGTAGGTTCGACTCCGGCCTTCTACGGACGTATCTCGACTCGAACTCGGCGATGGCCTCGTGCTCGCGTCAAGCCTCGTGCTTGGGGAAGGATAGGCTCAAGGGAGATTGGAACATAGGGAAGAGGTTTTTTGAGAGGTGGAATGAGGGGAGTCAAACCGCTGGGATGGACGAAGAGCGGGAGGTGCGATGGAGAGGGGCCGAAGCAGCAACGATGGGGTTCGCACCCCTTTCAGGGTCTGGAATCTCGTACCCTCTGTGAGTACGAAATCTAGAACCCCTAAAGGGTACGAAATTTCATACCCCCGCGGGTACGAGGCGCTTCGAACCCCAGTATGGTTCAAAGTTTCGTATCTGAAAGGGAAGTGCGAGATCCGTGGTTGGCTTGAGTGCTTCATTCCCCGTCTCCGCGCAACATTGTATTTCTTCGCACAACACTTTGGTTTTTCGACTCTCCTCTTCGGGATCTGCGTCGTTCTCACGACATCGTGCGATAGGGTCGGTGCATATGTGGATTGTCCCATAGTTGACAATCTTGCCTTGCATATAGGATTAGGGAATATATGTGGGTTGTGACTGAACTATCGAACTAGAGAACATGTCTTGATGATTCTAATCGTAATGTATGCATGGTTCGATGTGACCCCAGGAACGTCAGTCGATCACGACGACGGTTACAATCCTTGGGACTTGTGATCGTCGTTGTGTCCTGAGCTTTCAAACTATAAATTGTATTACTCTAACACTACACAGTACCGCATGCGCATGTTAGTTTGCACCGACACGAGGGGTGCAGGTTGTACAACTGCGATGTCTAACACTAGTATATTGGAAGTATAGCTACCAATGAAGACAAGGTCTATGACAGAGCAGACTTCGGAAGTTGAGGCTTCGTTGCATTCGTCATGCACATCCGATTCAACTAGCGATGTTAGCTCGAAATGCAGTGAGCTTGAGACTTCTAGAGAGTCCACCCTTCTCAAGCGGCAAGTTCACCGGAAGCGTCTGATCACAGGGCACAGCCGGAGGAACGACAAACGCTGGTCGGGCACAAGGAAGTAGAGCATGTAGATGTCGCAGAGGGAAGTACATTGGTGGCGCCACTGTTTCAAATCTCGCAAATATCGCCCGAGATCTCCTCCGAGATCTCGTTTTGGGCTCCTTCCGAAACGAAACAACAAATATCACTCTAAATCTCCTTTCGAATATATCGCCCGAGATATTGCAATATCGAACGATATATCGACCGAGACGAAGTACTGGAATATCGTCCGAGATCTTAATTTTTTTTGGTTAAAACTTAAATTTGTGCCTAAACTAGAAGTATAATTACAAAACTCAAATCTAGCCATATCAATCTTTTGTTATTTAACATTTTGCATGTTAATTGACTATATTGTATGTTCATATATGTTTTACAATGATTATGATTTTCATGTTCGTCTTTTTACATATATGTTACTTATGAAATTATGTATTTTATGGTCTATTTATGCTGAATTTTTTAATGTTTTGGATCCTTTTAATGTTTCCTGTCTAATAATATTCCTATTTTAAGCATATTACAATTTAGAGTATGAATGGTCTTTCGCAAAATAAAGAATAATAAAGTTATTTTGCGTTTTAAGTTTAAGTTACTATGTTTTTGATAGCATTCATAAAAATCATTTTGTTAAAACATCATTTTTAACATATCATGTACCCCGAGACTGTTCCAATATGAACTTTCAGACCCGAGATGAAAATCCGAAACGAACTCCCGAGTTAGACTCATCTCATCCGAGATCTCCACCGATACGAGACCGAGTCTATAAAATCCCCGAGACGAAACTCGACCGATATCCGAGATTCAAAACCATGGGTAGCGCCGGACATATAGCATACGCGATTATACTTGAGAATCCCGCGGATTCAGTGCCATCACTATGGATGCAACGGTGGTAAGGCGCATGGCATTTCGGTTCCGCATTCCCGAAGCAGATTTTCTCGTGCCCAATCAGGATGGTAGGGATCAAGCACCACCGAAGGGGTACACTGCTTGGAACATGTAGATGTGCGCTACTGGGTGCGTTCCCCTAGCTAACAGCTTTATTCGGGATGTGCTGCACTACTTTTGCCTTATGCCATCGCAGCTTCATCCGAATGCGTATTCCTCTCCCCCTCCTTTTAGGTACTTACATTCTCTATAGGGAGTATCTACAGCTAGAACTCACTGGAGAGGACATCTGGTATTTGTTTCATTTGAAGAGGTTAACTAACATCTCGTCGTTTCAATATTTCCTGGGAGCTTCGCCGAGAACAGTTCTTTATTGGGAAATGGTCTAATCTAATTGTATACAAGCACGACTGGTTCTTTGTGTGTTGTCCTCCTGGATTTGCAAGGAGATGGTTGGAAGGAAGTAAGCATTCTACTTTACTTTTATTGTGAAACTCACGGGTTTGACGACTTAAGTTTAACTTCGTTTTCGTATGATAGAAAACCCTAGCGCCTCGAGCCTTTGTTGGCTGTCCCCGCCGAGTCACGTTCCACCGCAAGTGCTCTGAAATAGGATTGACTCTGTTTTGCATGGTTACTTCCTGACGATCAAGCGATAATTACACCAGCTATCGCCAATAGTAGAAAGAAAGTGGAGACCGGGAAAGAAGCAGGTTCTCCAATTCGGAAAAGAAAGGCACACCTACTGAGCCTAAACCGCCAAAAGCAGAAAAGATTTAAGAGGAGATTGGAGGAGGCGAGATTGGAGACGAAGGGGCAGCTGTCGGGGACGAGGACCCGTCCAGTGCTCATGTTATGCCCATGACAAATAAGGCAAGGGTAGGAGCATCGACCAGGCCGCAGTCTCATGCAACTCCCTCTGAGACTGCCACCTCGCTCGAGGAAGAGGGATGATCTTAACAAACTTCTACTAGAAACGTTTTCCTAGCCTAGCACCACACATATGGAAGAACTAGCCTTACCTGTGGGGGGTAAAACACCTTCGGGCGGACTATCATCTAGTCTGTTAAGAGAAAACTTGGGATGCACATTGACATATATTGCAGGACAGAACATTTTTTTGTATGTATAAGGTGTTTTGAGTTTAAATCTTAAACTGTTTCTTTGGCTGGTGATATATCAAGAGGACAAGGAAGCCAAAGCTATGGGTATGGAATCGTCGACTGCCGAAAAACACTTTTCTTGATAGTTTCAGGAGAGATACTAGTTTGTTTGGTGACTCCCCACCTTCAATTGACTGTGGCAACGTACATCGTTATAGAGAACGACCCCGATGGTCCCCGACTCCCATACCTCCGATTCGGCCATCCGGGGCAGATTCCAGGTTTGACGTGGCGGGCTCTAGACATTCCTCGTTGACGAATCCCTTCCCTACTACAGCTTTGGCTCCTACCTATTCCCTAGAGGGAAAGAGTCGGAGTCCAGTCGCTAGAAGAAGGAATTGGTGAAGAAGAAAAAAGGATCTGGTGGTGCCTGAGACCCAGTAACTTTCCACTGAGGAGAGGAAAGCACTGCTAAAGCAAAAGTTCCCCCAACACTATTTTGATGAACTGGTGTTCCTTCCTGAGGAGGTATGGATGCAGGTGAGGGTTGCGTACTTCTAGGCCAAAGAGCTTACTAAGTACTCCTTGTACCTCTCGGACTTGATTAGAAAGAAGAATGTGAAATCCAGAGTCGAAGGCTGACTATTGATGTTGAGCGGACCACTGTCCGAAACTTAGAGAAAGAGATCGGTAAATCCGCTTCCTGTGATGTAACTATTCCTTTGTTCGCATTTGTACCCTCGAGTGCTAACTTTTTATCATTGTTGTCGCAGCAGAGTTGAAGGAGACGTATGAGAAGTTGAAGAAGGAGGCGGAGCATGCTGGTTCGACCTTCAAGGATACAGTGGCCTCACTAACAACCGAGAATACCATCCTTAAAAAGGACAAATTTGAGTTGGAGAAGGTGAATGCTAAGCCAGAGAAGGATAACAAAAGTGTATCCTAGCTTTAAACAGAGAATGAGACCCTGAGGAAGGAGAACGCAAGGTTAACGGCTGGGAACGAGGGGACTCTGAAACTTTAGGAGGAGGTTGCCAAGCTGAGGAGGCAGCTAGAGGTGGCTAAGAAGGATACGGAGGAGACTGAGGCTGGTAATAAGGATATATTGAGATTGGTGGATGGGTTGAAAGCTGAGCACTGGAGGGAAGTGGGGAGCATATCTGAAATATGTATGTCAAGGCATTAAAGTTTCGTGGAATCTCATGGGTTAGAGATTACCCTCGGGTGCTGGCCCAAACTTGGGATAGGTTAGTGCCATATGAGGCTTGGCTGCGTCAGGTGGATGTCAGAACTTTAAATGAGCAACAACTAATGATAGAGCTCCCGACTAACACGGAGCGTAATAAATTGGAAGAATGGAGGAGACTGCGGCAAGAATATGCGGAGAGGGAGAGGCTGGCTAAGCGTGTTGCCGAGATGGGAAAGTTTGTATCTACTGAGATCGCGGTAGTTGCGCAGACATTTGTTGAGGGAAGTTCCTATCAGCCACTAGTTCCAGCATCTGCCATAACTAGTTGTCCCACTGTCCCAGTTCATGCCTCAGCTGAGTATGATCTCGAGCATGCAGGATTAGCAGTGACTGGATCTACTCTGACCACTACAGCGAGCATATTCCTCATCATACTCGCACCATTTCTTTTAGGAGGTAAATTTTCATTACCGCGAATACCCGAAGATGATGTGATTATCGAGTTCATGGACTAAATAGTTATGTTTTTACCGTGCAGCCCCTTTTTTAAGTTGATGTTACTTCGGGCCTCGCCTCATGCTTCCCCCAAATAATTGAGCCTGGATTGGGACTATAAGGAATACGATTTGGAGAGGAAATCGGTCATGTGGATACCTTCTTATATGTTGAACTTGGGACGTCCCAAATTTATAAGGATCTTCTAGTGGAAGAAGAAGGTGCAGGCGGCCAAAGTATCCACGTAACGGGCCCAGTTGAGGCAAATGTACCGACAATGCCGACGATGGTGGAAGCCCAAAAGGCTTAGATGGTGGCCAAGTCTGAAGAGTTAGAGGAGAAGAGGAGGCAGGATGAGGCTACCTTCCAAGAGGCCCTAGTGAAGGCTAGACAGGATGCCTTAGAGAAAGATGTCGCTGTTGTGGCGAAGAAGAAAGCCGATGCCGAGGTAGAAAAAGAAAGAGTCGTCGAAGAGGCTAGGAAGAAGAAGGTGTCTGAAGAGGTTGAGAAGGAGAGAATCGCCGAGGAGGCTAGGAAGAAGAAAGCCGATGATGATGCTAACAAAAAGGCCAAAGCGACCTGGAAAAAGCTTCAGGAGGATGCAGCTGTGCAACTCGAGGCTAAAAAACTAGCTGATTGGAAGGCCGCTAAGGATACTAAGAAGAAGGCCGAGTCGGAGGCCAAGAAAGCTCTAGGATGAGGTGACGCTGTTATGGCCCTTAGTTCTAACATTGCTCTTAAGATATTGCAATCTATTGCCCCTGGGGATGTCACGGAGATCACAAGTAGCGAGGGCGATGGAGGAAAGCTCACCTCGGTAAGACACGAATGCTTTACTCCTATGAAGGACAAAAGAGGAAAAGGTGGAAGCGTTTAAGGAAGAAAGAGGTCCATCACTGGTGGTGACATGTCTAGCGCTGAATCTGTACATAAAAAGAAAAGAAGGAAGAAGGATGAGTAACATCAGTAATTGTAATAGATGTTACCGATATTTGGTTATGTAGACCGATAGTATACATGACTACGACCCTCACTTTTGGTCTTCTGGAGGCATGGTGTGGTTCTAATGTACATCCTGTTGCTAGAAAGAAAGATATTAGATATGCAGTTTTCTTTTGATATGTGAAAAGGAAATATCAATTAACTTTATCTATAATCGCATTTCATGTTAAGTGTTCGAATGTTCGTCTCATGTTTTCCAGCGTCTTGTACTTGCAAAAGCATACTTGTTGTTACACTCACAAAAATGCGAAAGATGATCCCACTCCGAGGGAGTCCCCTGCCGTGCAGAGATCTCGTGTTGGTTTCAGTCGTGGGTTTCCTTTGTTCAGGAATCACGAGGCTTGTGAAATCCAGACCAGGTACCTTCTCTCTTGTACTTCCTGGAGTTTGTTTGTCCTAAGTCGTCAGAAGGCGGGGACGTCACGATTCGTCCGATGTTGGATCTCCCATTATTCCTTCGGGTTTAGAGCGTGAGAGCATCGTTTATTCGCCAAAGGGTGCCCGGATCTGGACCCGGACCCGTTGCGTCGGGTGGTGGCCGATGGGCTGCCCCCAAGTCCAGGGACTTGGGAGTGAAACGATTTATACTCTGTTTCGTCGCTTGGTCGAGATTCGAGAGGAACCCGGATCCTGACTCGATGGGTCGAAAGGAGTCGCGGGAGTGGTCAGCATCACACTAGCTTGGCTGGTAGGCAGCCCCAAAGTCCGGGGACTTGGGAGCAGAGCGATTTATACTTGGTCTTTTTGCCCGTTCGAGACTCGAGTAGAGTTTTTTATACTCGGTTGTGTTACAGGTTCGGTACTCGAGAGGTGTTATTTATACTTAGTCTCCTCATTGGTTCGAGACTCGAGTGGCGGTGTAACACCCTGTATTTTTAAGATAATAAAATAAGAATAACTTAATTAAATATTCAAATCTCTAAACGAAGTAAGGTAACTTTCTAGATCCGATCTATTCAAATTCCTTCCTCTTTCTTTCCTTTCTCTTTGAATGAAAATAATAAATCCATGGTCGTTAGGTTGTGAATCCGATTAAGGGGAAAAACCATGGATGCTAAAACTGGATCAGATCCAGAATTGGGAAAGCGTACGAGGTGAGTGGGTTTAAGCTATAGCATTTTAGATAATAATATGTTATCATTTACCATTCCCCATTTTATATAATTGAATTTGCCAAAATAATTAAGAATTACTGTTATAACAAGTTGAGATGTTAATACGAATAATTCATTTGTTGAATCAGTTAAAGTGTTGGAATGATTACATGTTGAAAACAAACCTGTTAGAAAATGGGTAGTGACTACTATTGTTATAATCCCATGATTCACTTATGGTATATTATTGGGTAAATGGCATGTTTAACTTGTTGGAATTGAACAATTACCCGATTAAATATTTACATGCCAAAATAGAATTAAACACATGTTAAAAAGGACATACGACAAAATATAGGCATAATTTGATGACATGTAAATTGGATTACAGTAAACATATGAAAAGGACAGTATGCCTAAAAATTTACATGAAATAGGAATAATTGTTAAAGAACGAACATGCCTAGATTCATAACAATTTGACACTGGAACGCTCTTAGACACGAGGTTAGATTGCACTTGTGATAGAAGTCTGCCCGGAACCGCCCGACATATCTAGCATTCACAAGTGGTAAATCTAATGTGAGGGGTCTAAGTGCATAATTAAAACATGCAATGGTACTAAGATATGAGGTTAAGTCAACTTGTGGTAGAAGTCTGCCGGACCCACCCGACAAATACAATGTCCACAAGTGTAGGCTTAATGTGAGAGATCTAGTGCTTATATATATATATATAACAAGATATGAACAAATGGCAATGATGGTTATTAAATGTCTAACTCAGAAAATAAGAAAGGAAGGGATTAATTGGCTGAGTTAGTGTAATGCGAAAGAAAAGTGATGTATTTCCCTAAATGACCTACTTTTGAGAATGTGGTTGCAAGTAAGCCACAGTGACTAAAGTAAGAAAGAGGAAAGACTTACTTGCCACTACAAATTTAGATGGGAATACGTTATGAAAATAAATCACTGATTCCTTCTATAAATCAAAACGATTAGGGGCATGAAGTGTTTTCCTTAATAAAATAAGGAATAGATATTATAGTGAATGAAGAATAATGGATTACAACAGTAAATGGTTTAAACGAGGAATGATAATAACCTATTATAAATAAATAACATTAATGAAAATGTTGTATAATATGTAGACTTGTCGTAGGGACTAGTGAAGATTATAACTTAGGTTATAATAAACTAATACGGAAATGGGATAACTGGTGAAATGAGATAAGGGACACTTAATTGTAAAATTAAGTAATCAATAAATGGGGAAAAAACTAAAACCAGTTGAGAAAAGGGGGAAAATTTGTGAAACATAAGAAGTTGGACTTAATTATAAATTACGTAATCTGTAAATTTGGAAGTCTAAGACCCGCTGATAAGAATAATATGTTTTGACTTGTCCTAGGGACAAGAGGAAATTATAACATAGGATATAATAAATGGGTAGAGAAACTTATTAATGGGGCCTTAGTTAAGAGAGCTAAGTTAATAAGTAAACAACGATAAGTTGTAGTGACGATATAAATTGAATTTATTATTAAATGAGAAAGAATGAGGAAAACTTATGAAATAAGTTATATTTAATCATAAATAATGACTGACATGTTAATCAGAAAACATGTGAATTGAGATACACTTAATTACATATTAAGTAGAACATGTTATTGTAATGATGAAATCAAGCAAGAATATAAAAGAGATTGTGGATTACAAACCTCGGGCCATAATCGAGAGAATAACATGTTGTGGGCTTATTAATGAACTTAAATGGGTTAAGTTATATAACTGAAATTAATAAGCAAGAGGAGCTTGGTAACTTGATTGAGAACTCAATATGAATGAGAATAACCAAGTTAAATGGAAACCCAATGAGGTAATGCAAGCACGTAAAAGATTGTTTAGACATAGGGTCTAACAACATATTAAAGTGAGGCGCTTGGACCAGTCCGCACGCTTGAGGGTGAATAACCCAACGGGGTAGGTCATCATGGTATTATAAGTCACGAGGGGAGCGCACATTTATCTGATTATGCTGCAGGCTCTGAAGGACTAGAAGGGGAAGCACGCGGCTTCCTGAGATATGTAAGTTGCTCCTAGTAGTCCTCTGTGTGGTCGTAGATGTTTAGGCTGTGCTCGCAGAGGTTGGGTCAGCGCGTAATTACTAAGTTGGTGGGCCTTGACTGCAAAAGTAGCTATGCAGTCAGAATGCTGTGACGCGTTGACACCAGGGTGATTCGGCGGTCGCCTCAATGAGGAGGCGAAGGGTCACGACCAAAAATGATAGTAGATCATCGGATACCCATCATCGACAGCCTGTGGGATGCGAAAAGACTAGAGCTAAAACCAATAGACCATTCACCTTTCACTATCGGGGTACGGTGGTTGTGGGAAGACGCCAAATGGATGTTTAGATTTTTTTTTAGGGGCAGTCGTTTAGCTCTCGTAGTCTTTACTAGTTGATGGAGGGGACGAGGTGGGGCCATAGCCATCGTGAAAACAAACCCTAGGAATATCTGTATATAGAGGCTCTTAAAGACGGGCCTGTACAAATATGGAAAAGCTCCCGACCGAGTCCCGTGTTTCTTGTATCGCCCTGCCATGAAACTCCATGCACATTAGAGGACGTGCGGTTAAGGCGTCGAGCTACAAGTGACGATACGTACGTGGAACGGTCTAGATACATGCATGTCGGCCCTGGGTGGTGTATCGTAGACTTGAGGGCATTACTCCGGTACGAAATCTAATTCAATCGACGATGGCAGTCCGTATGCTTACGTAGCGTAGTAATGACAGATATGTGTGGAATGTAATATTGTTATGTAGAGATCTGTATGTCACTCCGGCATAGGATGAGGGATTGTGTTCATTTCTGTGGCATTATGGTGGAGACCATGCGAGTGGGATACCACGGGGTGTACTTTAGTATTGAGGGGTAGCTACATATATACTATATTAGGTTAATCCACTGGAAAGTAAATGGGTACGACGTGTGTGTAAGCCTTGAGTGTTGTTGACCCGAGTAACTTAATAAATATGAAAATATGATTGAACGGTATATGTAGGATTATCCAAAGTGTATAATTTAAATCCAATCATCAGAACTTGTATTCTGACCCCCTCCTCATAACATGCTAGCAGGTTAGGATTATGAAAGAGACATTATAGCTTTGGATACTGGTTAGGTAGTATTATTAATATGGTAAGGCTATACTTTGAGTATATTATATTTTATCCATTCCGCTATGAGATATTTTCTGAGCTCTGACATATTTTATGTCTTTGTCTTTTCTGCAGGATGCCAGAGCAAATCGATCCGAGTTTCGATAAATTGGAATTTTGAAAAAAAAAACAGTCTATCGGAATTCAGGTTATTACAAGCAGTGCCGGCTCCCATGCCCTGGGTGCCGAACCGACGCTATTTGTGTTTTTCCTCATTGTTGTTATGTTGATTGAGTGGTTGTTCCGGCTCCCGTGTTTGAGGTGCCGATCTAGTGTCTGTGTGTGCAAGCCAGTTGTGATGGTCAATCAAACATATCATGCAGTAAGTAAACATAGAGAGGACACAGAGAAATGAACATAATCTTTAATAATAACTTTGGCAGTAACAGCCTTTACAATTCCTTGAATTTAAAGAAAACAAAACATTGTTGGAAAGCAGAAAAACTGTACATTAAGTTATGTGAAGTAAAGACAGATATGTTTGCTATTCCATGCCCTTAGGAGCTTGGCTCCGTCTATGGTTGCTAGCTTGAAAGTCCCATCTTTGAGCTTCTATTGTATGATGTACGGACCTTCTAAGTGAGGACCGAAACCAGCCGGTGTGGGAAAGATCCGCTTCAGGATGAGGTTGCCGATATTGAAATCCTTGTGGCGGACTTTAGAGTTGAAGTATTAGGCTACTCGTTGACGCTAAGCGGCAGCTCCGAGCCTAGCCTCATTCCTTTTCTCCTCTATAAAATTGAGCGACTCCGGAAGTAAGTATTGATTGGTTTCCGGATCGTAATAGGTAAATCAATGAGATTGAAGCTTTAGCTCAATGGGGATGACGACTTCGGATCCATAGGCAAAGGCGAATGAACTATGACCAGTTGCTGACTCATGGGTGGTCCAGTAGGCCCATAGGGCCAGAGGGAGTTTGTTTGCCCATAAGCCTCCAGCCTTTTCCAGATGCTTCTTGATGATGGATTTAATTACTTTGTTAACATCCTCGATTTGCCCATTGGCCTGTGATGAGCCGTCGCCGAGAATCTCTTTTCGACGTTGTGCCGATGGCAGAAAGTATTGAATTCTACGCTCTCAAACACGATTCCATTGTTTGAGATGATTGCCTGGGGGACTCCATAGTGGGTGATGATATTGCAGACGACGAAGTTGATTACTTTCTTGGTGGTGATTGTAGCGAGGGCTTCATCTTCCGCCCATTTGGTGAAGTAATCAGCCGCGACGATGGCGTAACGCACCCTACCTCTGGCCATCGGAAGTGTCCCGACGATGTCTATTCCCCACATGGCGAACGATCAAGGGCTGACCATTTGCGTTAACTCGGTAGGCGGGCCTCCTGGAATCTTTAACACTGAAATTTGTCACACAGCGGGCATAGTTCGTGGCATCTTGATTGAGTGTGGGCCAGAAGTAGTCATGCATGATGGTTTTCTTGCTAGGATTTTCCCCCAGTGTGGTCACCGCACTTGCGTTCGTGTACATCTGTCAGTATGCCATTGGCATCGTCTTGGGCTATGCATCGGAGTAGTTGGACAGAGAAACATTTGTGGTAGAGAACTCCATCCAAATTGATGTAGAAAGATAGATGGCGAGTGAGCGCTCTTCTTTATTTGTAACTCCCCGGGAGGGTTCTGTAATGACCCGCATTGGCAAGGGTATTATGGGTAATTTATTTAATTATGTCAATGGTAGATTAGTGAATTTAATGATGGTGGAATTAAATAATGGTGAATATTTAATTAAAATAATAAATTAAAAATATATTTAATTCTGAAATAATCAGAATTGGCTGAAATGACGATATGGTGTGAACCGGATCATCTGTGATATTTCATTCAGCTTGGGATTTGAATTTGAACAACGAATATATTCAATCGTCGACAGTTGAACGTATAGTTTATTATATAATTATAAACGAGCTCGAATGGCGCTGTAGTTCGTAAATTGGCGATTCGAACTTCAACTGAATATACAGAAGCCGTTTTAAATCGGATTTCTGTGAAACAAGAAACGTGTGAAGCTGGTGGAGTATATCTTTCTAGTGAAAGAGAAAAATCGGGATTTCATTTTGCAGATTTTGATTTATGTCCAAATCAAATATTCAGAAAAACAGCGGTATATTCGTTCGTGGCCATAACAATTATTTCGAAATAACTAGATATCGTGTGTGAATTTAGACAAGGTTCTTTTGGGACATAGCGATAATTTAATGTTTAGAATTTTATGGTAATTTTTAATTAATTTAATAAGCAACTTTTTATTTGGAGTATTTGGCACCCTGTATCAACATTTCGGGGTTTCACAATATGAGTCCACCTACCGGTATTATTATATTTTTGGAACCGAGGCACATCTCTCGATATGACTATATACTTATTTCCGTCTGTAGCAGTCGGATATGAATGAAATTTTACGTATCACGGTACTAAAACTAGAACAAAAGTATATGTGTATAAATGCTCCACGCCTTTCTCTTTCTATCCACAAATTCTTTGTGACATTTACTAGACCACGTCCCCTCTATTCTCTACACCACCCATTGCTTACCAACTACGCTGTCGTCTCCTACATATGTAACAAACCAAGAATACTTTCGCCCTTTTCAAAACTTTCTCTCCTCACTTTGTTTCCGTGCTCCACGCTATGAAAAATATATATATATATATATATATATATAAAGGGGATCGAAATTTGGAAAATAAAAATCAAATCAATACTAAATGGAAAAATTCGGTCTTGGATTCTTTGAGTTCTTGGGTGGATTTCCTTGAAGTCTATAACAGCTTCCACTATTCGACGTCCGTGTCATCACTGTGTACTGAACCGCATTTGTCTAGGGTTGGTGAAATTGTTGGTTTTGGTGCATCGGTGTTGAATTAGAGTTCATATTCGGATTTATGGAGGAGGTTGACGCGTTGTGGCATGGTCCGGTGGAGTTCCGTTCAAAGGGACGTCGAGCGAACACTGCTGCTCGCAGTTTGTTGATGCTCGACGAAGGTATCGAGTAGGGTGAAAATGATGTAGGAGGAAGCGGAATACGAAGTGAAGAGTAATGGTATGGTTGGTTTTGGTTTTCGTGAATCACAAGGGAGGATGGATCGAAGTATAAGATGCTGTAATGGTGAAAAGGGGAGAGCGGAATTTTCCTGAGAGTCACGATGTTGTTGGTGAAGAAAGGAATATGGTGGTGGGCTATTTGTGTTGATGGGCCGGAAGAAAATGGGTAAAGACCATTTGTTTAAGTAATCTATGTTTTAATTATTTTAAAATGTATGTTTGCTTGTATAAATCATAACTTGGTCGTACGTGAACGAAATTCAGCGAAACGAGATCCGTTGGGACCATATGGACGGGAGCAACACAATGGAGATGACTGGGAGTAAATCCGAGCTCGTTACAATTTATGGCAAAATAAATTATCCGACTGAATCAAATAACGCAAACCGTTATTTAACGGTTAACGCGCAAATGTGAGTAAATCTCACTAACTCTGAACAGTTTATAATTTCATATTGTATTTTTAGAACTGTTAGATATTGGCTGGTTGACTGTGTGTTGACTGTTTGATTGAACTGCTAGTCAGTTAGTTGAATTTCTATATTGATTCTGTTTAACAGAATATATCATATAGAACTGAAAGTGATGTTATCTATATTGTTTAACATCTGTGATGCAGGGAAACAGGTTGGAGGAATCCAACTGGATTCCTCAACATTTATTTTACTGTTTTCATATATTGTGATATATGATGTGTTATATAATCTGTTATGGATTATGGGTGTTGGAATGATGTTGATCATTTTTATTCGATATTTTAAATATCATAAAAGACCCTGGGATGTAAAAAGAATTTATTTCAATGTATATTGAAATAAAGGAATTTTATAAAATCACAGGATTTTATAAAAGGAAATATTTATAAAACGAACACGGTTTTATAAAAGGGATATTTATTTAGAAAATAAATAGAAATAGAAAAGGAATATTTATTTAGAAAATAAATAGAAATAGAAAAGGAATATTTATTTAGAAAATAAATAGAAGTTATAAATAGGAAATATTTGTAACGGTAAGTAAACGTTATAAATAGGAATATTTGTAACGGTAAATAGAAGTTATAAATAGGAATATTTGTAACGGTAAATAGAAGTTATAAATAGGATATATTTGTAACAGTAAGTAAACGTTATAAAAAGGAAATAGTTGTAACGGAAAACGTAGTAAGTAAAAGAAGTTAATCGATGTTAGTTAATCGATTAGTGTTAAAGTAAAAAGAAGTTAATCGATGTTAGTTAATCGATTAGTGTTAAAGTAAAAAGAAGTTAATCGATGTTAGTTAATCGATTAGTGTTAAAGTAAAAAGAAGTTAATCGATGTTAGTTAATCGATTAGTGTTAAAGTAAAAAGAAGTTAATCGATGTTAGTTAATCGATTAGTGTTAAAGTTAAAAAGAAGTTAATCGATGTTAGTTAATCGATTAGTGTTAAAGTTAAAAAGAAGTTAATCGATGTTAGTTAATCGATTAGAGAATAAAGTTGAAAGGAGATAATCGATGTTAGTTTAATCGATTAGAATAGAAGCAAATGAGTAAATCGAATATAGTTATTCGAATAGAAAGTAAAAGGAATTATCGAATATAGTTTATTCGAAAAGAGTAAGTGAAATGAGTAAATAAATAGCGTTAGTCAAATAGTGTTAGTCCAATAGAGTTAATTGATAGGGGTTAGTCCAAAGGAGTTAAGTAAAAAGAGTCAATCGAATATAGCTATTCGAAGGAGGGTTAAGTAAGGAAGTTAGTAAATAGAATACAAAGTGAACTTTGCCCATTTCAAAGTTAGAAATGTTGTTCAGCTAAGGTCTGAGAGGTAGTTCTACCCCAACTTGATTGGCTTCGTTTTTAACCAAGGAATAGTTAATGTTCGGCAGTAAAGGAAATGGTTTGAGTTGGCATCGCGATGGTTTGTTTAAACATGTGTCTAAGTCCAAGGAAGAAGCTTTGGAAATGTTTTCCAAATAAGAAACCAGAAATGTTTTCTAATAAAGAAACAAAGAAATGGAAATGTTTTCCATTGTTAATAACGTATATTTTCCCAATTTAGAAAATAAGGAATATTAAACGTAGGGAAACAGGAAATAAGTAAATTAATGAAATAAAGAGATGAATGTTGAATGATGTTTGATTGATATAAATTTCCATTTGGAAATAATATCGTTGGTTGCACACTTGTTTTTATTCGATAGTTAAATCACAGACTATCGAAGTTTTGACCATTTTAACGTTGTTAATATGGATAGACCGGTTGGATTATTATCCAAAGAACCACTCTGTATTGGCGTAAGAGTTGCGAATCATATATGCCAAAGGAAATTGAAGACGGAGTTATGCAAGGGCTATCCTATTTACAGAATAGTGCCTTCGAATCATCCTGTTCCTGGATGACTTGTATGGACGGATGTCTGACAGAGTATTTCCAGACGATCACGTATATTGATTTCTCCAACCGTACCAAGAGTGGAAGCGAGGAAGGAAACTTCTTTTAGCTAACACATAATGTATTGTTGAGGACGTCAATCAGTGATTGGATGGATTTGATGATGTGACATTCAAAGTGAATCTGATGTGATGATAAAGCGTAGCTTCTAGCCTCATCATCCGATAAATGACAGAAATCGGGCAGGCAGCATGGCTAAGTCGGTCGCACCGAAGTAGGGTGTATAATCACCTGATCTAGAGTTTCATTTACTTCTAAAAATCTATTGTTGATGCTGTCCCATTCGGGAAACGGTTGCTGATCCCAACTGTTGGTGATATACATTCGATACACTCAAGCGAAATGAGTGGTCGGTCATGTGTGGCCGGGTTGCAAGATGTTCTTGTTGAACCCAGTGTATTCCTCTCTAGAGGTACACGAGCGATAGGTGATTCCATACCTTGTCATAGTTGGAAATCCATTACCCAATACGTGCTTGCGGTTTTGAGTTGTATACTATATATGTAGAACGTGAGATGAAAGCGTTTCTGCTAGATGATTATATATATACTGTGGTTGATAGACATTATTATAATATCAAAAGGGTTTTTGATATAAAGATATTTTGGATTCTCATAAGGGAAAAACCCGTTCCGTTATGCGGTGTGGTCTTATGAGATATCGTTTACCTGTTTCAACTGTTTTTAACTGTTTTACTCATACCAGTCCCATGACTGACCCGGAGTTTACTTTGTTGTTTTCCCTAAACTCTTGGGTGCCTAAATTTGTACGGGCAGTCAAGTAGTCGGGATTTACAGATATACTGGAAGAGCTTGGAGCAGGAGGCTTCAGGATCATATAGCTATAGTTATTTCCGCTGTGTTGTAAGTGCTGTACTTTGATAATGATATGTATATTCAAGTACTGATTTGTATTTCAAAGTTATGTTATGAAATATATTTATTCGTTCCGCTGTGAGATTCGTGTTACTCTGATGTTGTGTTCTTCTTCTTCTTCTATTCTAATTTTCTATCTTATCTTTCCTCACCCTCTAATTTCTTTCACTAATTACCAGGATTTTTCGATGGTTTGGTTATCGACATCGTGTTTATGTCGATAACCAAAGTCGCCGAAAATCCGGGTCGTTACAGTTGGTATCAGAGCTTAAGTTAAGAATTTCTTGGCTCTGTGGCGTGACTCGGTAGAGATAGGGTTAGTAATACCCTAGACTGAGATTGAGTGTATATATACGAGTGAACGTATTTGTTATTGATATAAAAATTTGTTTTATATTGTGGAGATTCATTGGTTGAGTCGTTTATGAGTTCTGGTCGATCAGTTTGATCCACTGTATCGGTAGGAGTTACTAAACACTTGAATACGATGAACCATCATGGTATGTTTTGAAAGAGGGTAAACGAATTAATTTTTCCCAAAGTATATTTTGATATATTGGATATATTGGTTGTTATTATAATCGAGTAAGATTATAAACTAAATGGTTATGTAAATAGCAATCAGAGTTCATATAAGTGAAATACGTGAAATCAGATGAGTTAAATCTGAAATTTAAACCAGAATTGAAGTTAAAACTCTGGGGAATTGGATAAGTGTTTGTAAATGGATTGGGATTAAAAATAAGGAAAATTTAAGATCCTGGGAGATTTTAAATTGTTTTACAAGCAGTGTGAATTATATTTTGAAATGAATTTCAAAGTGGAAATGTTTAGAAATGGTTTTATAGTATTGAACTCACTTCGATCACTGGAAAATAGATTCCGATGATGACAGCTGCATCATCAGTATTCATTTTCGAGTTGTAAGTGACGAATTACTACCAAGGATACTGTTTTGAAATTGTTTTGGGAAAGACAAGTTGTGTTGAATTTCAAAATGGGATTTAAAATATAGAATTTGAATTTTGAAATAGATTTATAATATTAACTTGTTTTAAAAGAAATAAAACGAGAAGTTCCTTTATAAACGAAGTTTATAAATAGTTCTTTTATAAACGAAGTTTATAAATAAAGTAAAAAGAATTATCATTGGATAATTCAGAAGAAAAAAAAATATACAAGTGTGAAATTGAAAGGAAAAACCTATTTTCCAAAGGTAGAAATATCGATTTCAAAGGGAATTGAAATCGAGACTTATTTAAAGGAATTTGAATAAAGGAAATTCAAAGAGGATTTGAATATAAAGAATTCAAAGGGGAATTGAATATAGAAATTCAAATGGAGTCTGAATATATGATACTCAATGGAAGTGATATAGAATTTGAATATAGAAGATTCAAATAGAATTGAAACGAAATTCAAATATAGAATTTGAATAAGAGAATTGAAATGGAATTTGAATATAGGAAATTCAAATAAAATTGAAATGGAATTCAATTAGTTGATAAACAAGTTAAACCTATATTTGAACATGTATATTCAAATAAAAAGGTGAAATGGGCAAACCAGTAATTTGAAAATCACTTAACGAAATAAGTTAAAACGATTGGATTAAGTTGGAATGAATTAGAAATGTAGGGATATATATGAGATAGGTATGGATAAGGTATGAAGGTATATAAATAGAATGCTCGACGAAAAGGTATGTATTTAATTCAAATATGAGATTTTATGCGCCGTATCGGCTAGCCGCTTGGTTTTTCTCTTTTTCTTTTGGATTGGTGGGGGCCATGGGAGGCTATTTGAAATATCCCGATGTTCCCGATACAAAGGAGGTTATGGCGAATTTTTCCGGGAATTTAAGGAGTTAGAATATTTTTAAGATAATTTGATAGTTAGAAATCAACGTATCGATTTATATAGAAGTCGATAAGGAAACGAACTTAGAAATAGAATAGTAAAATCAAAAAGGAAGACTAAAAATAAAATCTAGTAAGAATAGAAAGAGGAAGCGTATACGTGTTTAAAAGTGAATAAGTAGTTGTATGGTATTGATTATTCGAATAAGTAGTCATATCTGTTTTGACGTTATATATGTTATTCAGTCAAGGTCTGAGAGGTAGTTATACCCCAACTTGATTGATTTCATTATTAACAAATAAATAGTAAGATTTCAGGCTCGAAGATCAATGTTGAATAAGAGTTAGTTGAATATAGTATTTGGATTGTCGTAACGATGTTTTACACAACATCCGTTTTAACCCAAATGAAATGTAAGATTGGAAATAGAATATAGAATATTTCCTAAGTATAGAAATAAACGAGATCGGAAAAGAGATAAGTAATTGGAATATTTTCCAATTATAAATAGCATATATTTTCTAAAGTTTAGAAAATAAAGGAAGGCGATATTCGGAAATTTTTTCCAAATAACATAAAAAGCCAATATGGTTATTGAAAATATTTGGTTTACAAATATTGATAAAGAAATAGAAAAGTGATTTAACTAATGGAATATTGATTATGGGCTCAGTTGGATTTCAAAAAGGAAAAATTGATTTTTGAAAAAGTAATCTGTTTAAAAACTCCCAGGGAAAGACTGTTTGAATTAAAAACAAATTTAACAGAAATTTGTGAAAGCAAGTTTGAATTAAAGTAAAGCCAGTAAAGTGGTAACTGAAATTGAACTAGAATGATATCAAGACCAACTGGATTGTGAGATTCAAATTTGAAGTGTAATGTGATAATCAAGTTAAGAGTTGGGAATCGAGAAGAAACTCGAGTTGAAATGATATATGGCTCGGATATAAGCGGATGATTGTGTTGGGGGATTAAAGCAGATTGAAATTTGATTGGTATGACCCTTGTATCCGCTGAATTGATAACAGGTGGAAAGGATAAAATGATATGCCGACAAAAGGTACCAGTTTATATTTCTATTGGATATAAGATTTATGAGCCGAATTGGCAAGCCGCTTGGCTGTTTGGTTTTCTTTTGAGTTGGAGATGGCCCAGAGAGGCAAGTGGTGGTTTGACGTATTGACCAGTACAAAGGAGGTGCTGGCGAAATTTCCGAAGAGTTAAGGAGTTAGAAAATTTTCAGGATTTATGGTAATTTTCGTTGATAAGAATTAATTAATAATTTAATTGAAATTAAATTGGTTCAGTTGAAACTGAAGTTAAGAAGTGAACAAATATGTTCTAACCAGTCGATAGGGTCGTTCTCTACCTTTTAGCAATTTCGAGGACGAAATTATTTTAAGTGGGGAAGATTGTAATGACCCGCATTGGCAAGGGTATTATGGGTAATTTATTTAATTATGTCAATGGTAGATTAGTGAATTTAATGATGGTGGAATTAAATAATGGTGAATATTTCATTAAAATAATAAATTAAAAATATATTTAATTCTGAAATAATCAGAATTGGCTGAAATGACGATATGGTGTGAACCGGATCATCTGTGATATTTCATTCAGCTTGGGATTTGAATTTGAACAACGAATATATTCAATCGTCGACAGTTGAACGTATAGTTTATTATATAATTATAAACGAGCTCGAATGGCGCTGTAGTTCGTAAATTGGCGATTCGAACTTCAACTGAATATACAGAAGCCGTTTTAAATCGGATTTCTGTGAAACAAGAAACGTGTGAAGCTGGTGGAGTATATCTTTCTAGTGAAAGAGAAAAATCGGGATTTCATTTTGCAGATTTTGATTTATGTCCAAATCAAATATTCAGAAAAACAGCGGTATATTCGTTCGTGGCCATAACAATTATTTCGAAATAACTAGATATCGTGTGTGAATTTAGACAAGGTTCTTTTGGGACATAGCGATAATTTAATGTTTAGAATTTTATGGTAATTTTTAATTAATTTAATAAGCAACTTTTTATTTGGAGTATTTGGCACCCTGTATCAACATTTCGGGGTTTCACAATATGAGTCCACCTACCGGTATTATTATATTTTTGGAACCGAGGCACATCTCTCGATATGACCATATACTTATTTCCGTCTGTAGCAGTCGGATATGAATGAAATTTTACGTATCACGGTACTAAAACTAGAACAAAAGTATATGTGTATAAATGCTCCACGCCTTTCTCTTTCTATCCACAAATTCTTTGTGACATTTACTAGACCACGTCCCCTCTATTCTCTACACCACCCATTGCTTACCAACTACGCTGTCGTCTCCTACATATGTAACAAACCAAGAATACTTTCGCCCTTTTCAAAACTTTCTCTCCTCACTTTGTTTCCGTGCTCCACGCTATGAAAAAAAATATATATATATAAAGGGGATCGAAATTTGGAAAATAAAAATCAAATCAATACTAAATGGAAAAATTCGGTCTTGGATTCTTTGAGTTCTTGGGTGGATTTCCTTGAAGTCTATAACAGCTTCCACTATTCGACGTCCGTGTCATCACTGTGTACTGAACCGCATTTGTCTAGGGTTGGTGAAATTGTTGGTTTTGGTGCATCGGTGTTGAATTAGAGTTCATATTCGGATTTATGGAGGAGGTTGACGCGTTGTGGCATGGTCCGGTGGAGTTCCGTTCAGAGGGACGTCGAGCGAACACTGCTGCTCGCAGTTTGTTGATGCTCGACGAAGGTATCGAGTAGGGTGAAAATGATGTAGGAGGAAGCGGAATACGAAGTGAAGAGTAATGGTATGGTTGGTTTTGGTTTTCGTGAATCACAAGGGAGGATGGATCGAAGTATAAGATGCTGTAATGGTGAAAAGGGGAGAGCGGAATTTTCCTGAGAGTCACGATGTTGTTGGTGAAGAAAGGAATATGGTGGTGGGCTATTTGTATTGATGGGCCGGAAGAAAATGGGTAAAGCCCATTTGTTTAAGTAATCTATGTTTTAATTATTTTAGAATGTATGTTTGCTTGTATAAATCGTAACTTGGTCGTACGTGAACGAAATTCAGCGAAACGAGATCCGTTGGGACCATATGGACGGGAGCAACACAATGGAGATGACTGGGAGTAAATCCGAGCTCGTTACAATTTATGGCAAAATAAATTATCCGACTGAATCAAATAACGCAAACCATTATTTAACGGTTAACGCGCAAATGTGAGTAAATCTCACTAACTCTGAACAGTTTATAATTTCATATTGTATTTTTAGAACTGTTAGATATTGGCTAGTTGACTGTGTGTTGACTGTTTGATTGAACTGCTAGTCAGTTAGTTGAATTTCTATATTGATTCTGTTTAACAGAATATATCATATAGAACTGAAAGTGATGTTATCTATATTGTTTAACATCTGTGATGCAGGGAAACAGGTTGGAGGAATCCAACTGGATTCCTCAACATTTATTTTACTGTTTTCATATATTGTGATATATGATGTGTTATATAATCTGTTATGGATTATGGGTGTTGGAATGATGTTGATCATTTTTATTCGATATTTTAAATATCATAAAAGACCCTGGGATGTAAAAAGAATTTATTTCAATGTATATTGAAATAAAGGAATTTTATAAAATCACAGGATTTTATAAAAGGAAATATTTATAAAACGAACACGGTTTTATAAAAGGGATATTTATTTAGAAAATAAATAGAAATAGAAAAGGAATATTTATTTAGAAAATAAATAGAAATAGAAAAGGAATATTTATTTAGAAAATAAATAGAAGTTATAAATAGGAAATATTTGTAACGGTAAGTAAACGTTATAAATAGGAATATTTGTAACGGTAAATAGAAGTTATAAATAGGAATATTTGTAACGGTAAATAGAAGTTATAAATAGGATATATTTGTAACAGTAAGTAAACGTTATAAAAAGGAAATAGTTGTAACGGAAAACGTAGTAAGTAAAAGAAGTTAATCGATGTTAGTTAATCGATTAGTGTTAAAGTAAAAAGAAGTTAATCGATGTTAGTTAATCGATTAGTGTTAAAGTAAAAAGAAGTTAATCGATGTTAGTTAATCGATTAGTGTTAAAGTAAAAAGAAGTTAATCGATGTTAGTTAATCGATTAGTGTTAAAGTAAAAAGAAGTTAATCGATGTTAGTTAATCGATTAGTGTTAAAGTTAAAAAGAAGTTAATTGATGTTAGTTAATCGATTAGTGTTAAAGTTAAAAAGAAGTTAATCGATGTTAGTTAATCGATTAGAGAATAAAGTTGAAAGGAGATAATCGATGTTAGTTTAATCGATTAGAATAGAAGCAAATGAGTAAATCGAATATAGTTATTCGAATAGAAAGTAAAAGGAATTATCGAATATAGTTTATTCGAAAAGAGTAAGTGAAATGAGTAAATAAATAGCGTTAGTCAAATAGTGTTAGTCCAATAGAGTTAATTGATAGGGGTTAGTCCAAAGGAGTTAAGTAAAAAGAGTCAATCGAATATAGCTATTCGAAGGAGGGTTAAGTAAGGAAGTTAGTAAATGGAATACAAAGTGAACTTTGCCCATTTCAAAGTTAGAAATGTTGTTCAGCTAAGGTCTGAGAGGTAGTTCTACCCCAACTTGATTGGCTTCGTTTTTAACCAAGGAATAGTTAATGTTCGGCAGTAAAGGAAATGGTTTGAGTTGGCATCGCGATGGTTTGTTTAAACATGTGTCTAAGTCCAAGGAAGAAGCTTTGGAAATGTTTTCCAAATAAGAAACCAGAAATGTTTTCTAATAAAGAAACAAAGAAATGGAAATGTTTTCCATTGTTAATAACGTATATTTTCCCAATTTAGAAAATAAGGAATATTAAACGTAGGGAAACAGGAAATAAGTAAATTAATGAAATAAAGAGATGAATGTTGAATGATGTTTGATTGATATAAATTTCCATTTGGAAATAATATCGTTGGTTGCACACTTGTTTTTATTCGATAGTTAAATCACAGACTATCGAAGTTTTGACCATTTTAACGTTGTTAATATGGATAGACCGGTTGGATTATTATCCAAAGAACCACTCTGTATTGGCGTAAGAGTTGCGAATCATATATGCCAAAGGAAATTGAAGACGGAGTTATGCAAGGGCTATCCTGTTTACAGAATAGTGCCTTCGGATCATCCTGTTCCTGGATGACTTGTATGGACGGATGTCTGACAGAGTATTTCCAGACGATCACGTATATTGATTTCTCCAACCGTACCAAGAGTGGAAGCGAGGAAGGAAACTTCTTTTAGCTAACACATAATGTATTGTTGAGGACGTCAATCAGTGATTGGATGGATTTGATGATGTGACATTCAAAGTGAATCTGATGTGATGATAAAGCGTAGCTTCTAGCCTCATCATCCGGTAAATGACAGAAATCGGGCAGGCAGCATGGCTAAGTCGGTCGCACCGAAGTAGGGTGTATAATCACCTGATCTAGAGTTTCATTTACTTCTAAAAATCTATTGTTGATGCTGTCCCATTCGGGAAACGGTTGCTGATCCCAACTGTTGGTGATATACATTCGATACACTCAAGCGAAATGAGTGGTCGGTCATGTGTGGCCGGGTTGCAAGATGTTCTTGTTGAACCCAGTGTATTCCTCTCTAGAGGTACACGAGCGATAGGTGATTCCATACCTTGTCATAGTTGGAAATCCATTACCCAATACGTGCTTGCGGTTTTGAGTTGTATACTATATATGTAGAATGTGAGATGAAAGCGTTTCTGCTAGATGATTATATATATAATGTGGTTGATAGACATTATTATAATATCAAAAGGGTTTTTGATATAAAGATATTTTGGATTCTCATAAGGGAAAAACCCGTTCCGTTATGCGGTGTGGTCTTATGAGATATCGTTTACCTGTTTCAACTGTTTTTAACTGTTTTACTCATACCAGTCCCATGACTGACCCGGAGTTTACTTTGTTGTTTTCCCTAAACTCTTGGGTGCCTAAATTTGTACGGGCAGTCAAGTAGTCGGGATTTACAGATATACTGGAAGAGCTTGGAGCAGGAGGCTTCAGGATCATATAGCTATAGTTATTTCCGCTGTGTTGTAAGTGTTGTACTTTGATAATGATATGTATATTCAAGTACTGATTTGTATTTCAAAGTTATGTTATGAAATATATTTATTCGTTCCGCTGTGAGATTCGTGTTACTCTGATGTTGTGTTCTTCTTCTTCTTCTATTCTAATTTTCTATCTTATCTTTCCTCACCCTCTAATTTCTTTCACTAATTACCAGGATTTTTCGATGGTTTGGTTATCGACATCGTGTTTATGTCGATAACCAAAGTCGCCGAAAATCCGGGTCGTTACAGGTTCCATGTTGCAAATAGTTCTTAATTGGTATCATCTAAACTAAGGCTCGGTTCTGGTCTCCTTTTGCATTACCAAATCTATCTGCATCTGATCAATGCTCGGAGAGCCGAGTACTTTGATCGAGGAAAGTCCCGTAAGTTGCACAGCCCCGGAGCTTGCTAGTTTGCCTAGCGAGTCAGCGTTTTCATTCTATTCTCAGAGGATATGCATGATGATGTAGTGGTCGAAGTTAGAGAGCAGGTAGCGAATCTGAGCAAGGTAGGGAGGGAGCCGTGCTCTTTTGGCCTGGTATTCTCCCTGTACCTGATGCACGATGAGCTGTTAGTCGGAGTAATCTGGATAGCCTTGATGTTAAGTTCAATCGCGATTCTAAGTCCAGCGATCAAGGTGTAACACCCCATAATTTTATAATATTAAAATTGATAAATTAAAGAATACTTAATTTCTATAAGAAGAATTAAGGGAAACGGGTTACGCCATTGTGTTCATCTCAAAATTCTGCTTGAGATTGAGTCCGAGTTTGCGTAAAACAGATACAGTATGAAGAAGTTATGGAGCTTTGAAGATTTCAGTTTAAACCAGGATTAAAATAATAATTAAAATCAAGTTCGAAATTCAAATCAGTAAGAAGCAGAATGGGCGGGAATTATCCCGCTCTAGGGTGTCGACCCCCCTAGGGGAGTCGGCATACGTGTCGACCCCTCTATAGGGGTGTCGACATAGGTGTCGACCCTCCCTGTAGGGGTCGACCCCATCGGCTAGGTCTGGGCAGTGACGAATTTTGGAGAATTAGGGCTTATGTGGCGTTCTCTGATTGGCTTGGTGATGTTTTTTCCTGGTTTGGATGGTTTAGATGGATCCTAACCTAATCTAAAGGCCATAATTCACCTAACACACCTATATAAGCACACCTTGACCTAACCCTAATTTCATTAAACAAATCCATGGTGCCTCCTTGCTGCCATAACCTAAACTAGTCTTTCTTCTACACTAAAGTAAATCGGAATAGAGCATTCATATTGGAAGATAAGAATCAAATTCTACAACAACGATTTAGCTAGTCAAATTCAGAATACAGAATTAAGATCTATTTCCTCTTCTACCACTGTGAGTCCATGTTACTTTCACTTATAATTAATTACAAGTAATTGTGATAAGTTTGTGAATTTGACTATATGAACATGCCCTTAAGATGAATTATATCATGTTTGGTGAATTCTTATCTTTTAGATTCATACCTAAAGTTCATGTTCCATATGCTTTATTGGATTTATCTTATTGTTCTATGCTAGTTTATGTTCCAAATGCTAAATTAGATCTATCTTATTGTTCTATGCCAGTTTATATTCCATATGCTAATTGGATCTATCTTATTGTCCTATGTCAGTTTATGTTCCATATGCTAATTGGATCTATTTTGTTGCTCTATGCCAGTTCATATACCTAATTAGATCTATTTTATTGTTCTATGCCACTTCATACTTCTTATGCTTATTTTTATGCCAGTTTGATGTCATGGTTCTTTTCCCCTCTTCGCTTCTTTTCCTTTTTATGAGATTAGGCTAACTGCGAGCCTAACATATTATTATACGTATGAATGACGTGGGAACGTTGTGGGAAAAGTTTGGGGAAATTATTAAATAATGTGCAGTTGGGCATAAAAAGACTTGAAATCATGTAATTGATTTGGGGCATGAAATGGGTACAATTTGTTTACATGAGATTATGTACATAAATTTGGATTAAAATGATGAACATAATTTAGATTGGAAATTATGGGTATATATTATAATCCTAGATTTGAAATTGGGGACATGAATTGAGAAAGTGATAATGAACGCCTAAAACACGAGGTTAGATTTGAACTGCAGTATAAGACTGCCCAGAACCGCCCGACACATCTAACAACCGCAATTTTGTGATCTAATGTGAGAGGTCAAAGGCAGAAACTAGATACATAATAATGCAAAGACACGAGGTTAGATTCGTACTGCGGTATAAGATTGCCCGTAACCGCCCAGCATATCCAGCAACCGCAAGACGACAATCTAATGTGGGAGGTCTTGCAAGATTACGATTATAATGAATTAATAAACACTTAACCAAGATAAGACATGTAGTAAGACATGGGGGTTAAGTGGGTGACATGTGAAATATAATTTGAAGCACTTAACCATGGTGAAACATGTAATAAGATATGGAATAAGAAGGGGTTAGGTGGGAATTCCTAGTGGGGACCAAGCTTAGGAGGGAATCTTGTGTCAAGTGTGTGGACCCTTTTCAACCAATAATCCATTCTGTACCTTTGTGAGCTCAAGATAGATCGAAGATGGGACACGCTTACTGGGTTTGATTGTAAGAGGTCAATAAGGAGTTAGCGGTGGCAGCGCAAGTCCAACGGAGTCATGCGCATGCGTGGGTCCGGGCTGGTAGGTAAGATGTTGTTGCATCATGTAGGTATAAGCCGTGCATTTTTAGTAGTATCAGGTTGCCACTTTAGGGAGTGATACACCCTATTGTGGGACCATCACGGGCATCTACGAGTTAGGGAGCCGATCAAATAGGGAGGGTAGTGGGTACAACTAGTGGAGATAGGAGCAGGCAGCACCTACGACAGTAGCTAGGAGTACATGAAACTACCATTATTATTATTATTATTATTATTAGAAAGAGGGATCAACTTTCAGTATGGGACTAGTAATAGTGCGTTGTAATTAGCATTGGTGCGGTGTAGGAATTATCTTATAGTGATTAGAAGCGCAATCAACGTTATATCCTGTTGACCATGTCATACTTGCTTATGTTACACTCATTTCTTATATCCAATTTATGTCCTTATCCTGTTACTTTACTAATTATATAGTTAAAGTCACAGGATTCGCTAGACTTTATGTCTGACCTGTTTTGTTTCGCCTCTTTTCTTTCCTTCCCCCTCCCCTCCCAAGGTGCTCAGGGTGGGACTAGTGGAGCTTGACTTGGATTTGTTTCTTCTTAACGTACTTGGAAGTGCTGAAAGTAATGCTCAGCTTTATCTCTTTTCCATTATGGCTATTTGGAGTAGGATTATGATTTTACTTTTATGTACTCTGATAATAAGTTTGTTCAAGATGGATATTTATGTACTTGACTCTAGTATGTAGTTTTGATGTTGTAACCAAACATGTTTTGCTTTTCTGCTACAATGAATAAATTTTGAATTTTCTTAAGTACTATTTTATATATCTGTCGTGTGATATTCTGTTCTATACTCTTATAATACTCTATGAAAGTTTATGCTTTCCCTTAGTGAGTGACATTAATGGACGTGGAGTGTTACACGTGGTATCAGAGCTGAAGGTTACCAAATTAGATAAAAGTTTTTGAAAACTATTTTCAAAAAGGTTTTAAAAGGAAGTATTTTCAAAAGGAAAGTTTATTTTGGAAAACATAATCCCCAAAAGCCATATATCTATCTCTCGATTCTCTATTTTGAATCTCTTTTTCTTTCGTTTCAGCATGTCTGGGGATCTTAATCTTCCAGAGGGCGTACAGATATCGGGATGTTTCCGAAGGTATCTGGAGGCTAGGGCTACCGCCGTAGGCCCAGCAGACGTTCCTCCTCCCCCAGCTTCAGCCGCTCCTCCTCCACCTCCTCCTCCTCCTCGTGTAGACGCTTTTTCGAAGATATTCAAAGACTTCCGTTCGATGGGTGGGAAACCGCTTCATGGGACTGAGACGTTTATCGAGGCTAGAAATTGGCTCTAGGAAGTGGAGGACTTATTTGGTATCTTTGAGATAGACGATGGAAGGAAGGTTCAGCTACCTGCTTGGTTGATGAAGGATGAAGCTTCCTTTTGGTGGGAAGTAACTAATGGAGGGCATCCAGTGGAGACATGGATAGACTTTAGACGAAGGTTCGAGTTGAAATTTCTTTCACAGGCAGAGGAGAGTTTGTACATGGAGAGGTTCTTGGCTTTGAAACAAGGGAGTTTGTCTGTAAAGGAGTACGTCAACAAGTTTAACCAGTTAGCAAGATTTGGTATGGAATTAGTTAATACACCACATAAGAAGGCCTTGAGACTTGCCAAGGGTCTGAATGAACCATTGCACAGGTTTGCTATGTCCCACGTTCCTATGGGGGCTACTTTTGAGAAACTTGTTGACATGGCGTTGATGCATGAAGAGGAGAAAGGTGCTAATGTAGATATGGCACATGATAAGAAAGGGGATCCACAGAAGGCACAACAAAAGCAAAAGAAAGGGTGTTCTAATTGTGGAACACCATGCCACTTAAGCAAGGACTGTAGGAAGAAGAAGATGACAGGTTGCTTCAAGTGTGGTGAGGCAGGACATATGATTAAAGACTGCCCAAGGAGGCAAGGACAAGGGCAAGGACAGAGGAAAAGGTCTACTTCTGGAGGGCAGGTTCACGCTCTCATGGCACCTCCGCAAGAGAGAGGTAGAAACATTTCTGTTGAAAGTTTGATTTTCCTTTTTGATCATCCTGTTCAAACTTTGTTTGATTCTGGCGCTTCACATTCATTTAAATCTGCTTCGTTAGTTGAAACACTACACCTAGATACTAGTATAGTAGTGGATCCCATTGGTGTCTCAAATCCTAATGGGGGTACGTCTCTTCTTTCTGTGTCATGTCGGGGTTTGAGAATATTTTTTATGGCGCTGAGTTCGAATGCAACACTTATTTGCATGGCTTCACGGGCTATGGGCTGATTCTAGGAATGGATTGGTTAACCAGGTATGAAGCCATTCTCGATTGTGAAAAAGAGGGTAGTTAGACTGTTGACTAGTTTGGGTAATACTCTCGATATCTCATGCGATCCTAATGGTTCGGTTATGCTTAGCTACCTAGAATCTCTTGACACATCTATTGATGATTTGCAATCTGTTCGAGTAGTCCGTAAGTATGCAGATGTTTTTGAGGAGGTAAGGGGCTTACCTCCAAAACACAAGATAGATTTCCATATATACTTGGTGGACAATGCAAAGCCAGTTGCATTGCCTGTGCACCACATTGTTCTAAGAGAAAGGAGGGAGCTTAATAAACAAGTGAAAGAGTTTCTTCAGAAAAGGTTCATAAGGAGAAGTATCTCGGAGTGGGCTGCTCCAGTTGTTTTTTCTATGAAAGCTGATGGTTCACTTAGACTGTGTGTGGACTATAGGGAGCTAAATAAACTCATGAAGAAAAATAGATACCCATTGCTAAGGATAGATGATTTGTTCGATCAGTTGGTTAATGCTTCGGTTTTCTCGCAGTTGGAATTAGCTACAGGATTTCATCAGTTGAGGGTAGCTGAGGATAGTATAGATAAGACTGCTTTTAGGACTCCCGACGGTTTCATTGAATGGCTAGTCATACCTTTTGGTTTGACAAATGCACCCGCATATTTTGTAGACCTGATGAGTAGGGTGTTTAGGGAGTTTCTAAACAAGTTCGTGGTGGTCTTTGTGGATGATATTTTGATATTCTCTAGAGCGAGGAAGAGCATGCCCTACATCTTAGAGAAGTATTAGAGACCCTTCGAGCACATCAACTCAAAGCTAAGTTCTCCAAATGTCATTTTTGGAGGAAGGAAGTGAGGTACTTAGGGCACATGGTCTCTAAGGAAGGGATAGATGTGGACCCTACGAAGGTAGTGGAAATCCAAGATTGGAAGATTCCTAAGAATGCAACAGAAGTAAGAAGTTTTCTTGGTTTATCGGGCTATTACAAAAAGTTCATCAAAGACTTTGCTAAGATATCAGCCCCACTTACATGGTTGACGAAAAAGAATTTGACCTTTTCTTGGGATGTTGGCTGTGACGATGCTTTTCAACGTTTAAAGAGGGCATTGACGATAGCTCCAGTTTTAGTTTTGCCAGATGGCGTTCATAGTGTATACCGATGCTTGCGGGACAGGGCTTGGTGCAATTTTGATGCAAGAAGGAAGGGTGATATGCTATGGTGGAAGACAGTTGAAGGTCCATGAGAAGAATTACCCTATCCACGACTTGGAGTTAACGGCCATTGTTTTTGCGCTTAAGTCTTGGCGTCACTATTTTCTTGGAGAGAGGTTTGAGTTGTATACAGACCATAAGTCGCTTAAATACTTGTTCTCTCAAAAGGATCTAAACTTAGGCAACAGAAGTGGATGGAGTTCTTAGCATCCTACGATTTTGAGATTGCATATACCCCTGGCAAGGGTAACGTTGTAGCAGACGCCTTGAGTAGAAAGAAGTTGACTTTGAGTCCATTGTTTGTTGAGCGTCAGAGCTTAGAGTATATCTCTACCTTTGACTTTAGACCCTCTATTGATTATGTACCCGGTTTGTTGGCATCATTAGCGGTACGACCTACGCTTTTGGGACAGATAGGTGCGGCACAGCGAGAAGACCCACAGTTGATAGAGATAGTAGACCAGGTCATCAGAGGGGAGTCTTCGACCCATATTAGTAGGTATACCATCGATGACAAAGGTTAGTTGCGTAGGGATGAGAGACTTTGCGTACCTCGAGATGAGGGTTTGAGAAAGACAATCCTAGAAGAAGCACATCGTTCTAAGCTGATCATACATCCCGGTGGAGACAAGATGTATAGGGACATGAAACGAGTTTTCTTTTGGGCCGGAATGAAGAAGGATGTGGCTGAGTTCGTTTCTAGATGCTTAGTGTGCCAGCAAGTCAAGGCTGAGCAAAAGAAGCCTGGTGGTTTGCTTCACCCTTTAGAGGTTCCACAGTGGAAATGGGAAAGTGTTTACATGGATTTCGTCGATGGATTGCCAAGGTCAAGGAAGGGTAATACTTGGATTTGGGTAGTAGTGGATAGACTTACCAAAAGCGCCCATTTCATTCCCATTAAGAGTAAAAGAACAGCAGCATGGTTAGCATCTGTTTATCTCCGAGAGATAGTTCGTCTACACGGCATACCTTTTAGTATTGTGAGGGATTGAGATCCCATTTTCACTAGTGAGTTTTGGAAGATCTTGCAAGAGGCGGTAGGAATGCAATTGTGTTTGAGTACCGCTTATCACCCTCAAACGGACGGGCAGACAGAAAGAGTGAATCAGATTCTATAAGATCTTTTAAGGTTATGCATCTTGGACTTTGGAGGAACATAGGAGGAACATCTTACATCAGTAGAGTTCGCCTACAACAACAGCTATCGGACTAGTATTGGCATGGCACCTTTTGAAGCTCTATATGGAGGACCTTTCCGATCACCTACTTGTTGGTGGGAATCTACAAATAAGATTTTGCTTGGGCCTGAGATGATTAGGGAAACTTCAGAGAAGATAGACTTGATTCGAAGACGCATGAAGACGGCATAGGACCGGCAAAAGTCATATGCTGATAAGAGAAGGACCGATCTTGAATTCAGTGTTGGAGACATGGTCTTTATAAAAGTATCACCGTTGAGGAATGTAGTTTGTTTTGGGTCTGTAGGGAAATTGGCACCAAGGTTCATAGGGCCATTCCCTATTATAAAAAGAATTGGACAAATAGCCTGCAGAGTGAAGTTGCCTGAGAAGCTTAGTGGTGTTCATGATGTATTTCATGTGTCGCATTTGCAGAAGTGTTTACATGATACCGCGGAAGTAGTAGAGCCTAACATGCTTAGAGTAGTGGAAGTGGAGCGAGATGCCACGATTAGACGAGCTCCTACATGCATCCTTGGATCGGAGGTTAAGAAATAACGCAATGAGAGGTCAAGTTGGTTAAAGTCCAATGGGGAGAAGATCAAGGAGACGCGACTTGGGAGACCGGAGACAACATACGCGCGTCATACCCTTTTCTTTTTGAGGGTATGTTCTTAACTCTCCTTTTTCTACCGCTTTGTTTGTACTTGTTCTATCGTTTAGTGTATCCTCTTGATTATATCTTCGTTCTTTAGGTAGAAAATCTTATGGTTGTAAACATGTGTTTGAAACATGTTATGTGTAGAGGATGCAAGTGGTTGCTCGTGGATGCATTTACACACAATTTAGGCACTAAGATCGGCTCAGTCACTTTCATATTGCATATTGCATATATTTGTTTATTGATTGAAATTTGATGTGTTATCATGTGGATGTTGCATTTGAGTAAATGATTGTGCACTCATATAGAAGTTATATAGTGCATTAGGGATAATTGCATACATAATGGACGCATGGCACTATCATATTTTGCATTAAGGAGGTCAACTGAATCAGTAGACCGCCTGATCTTTGCATTAGATAAGGAACATATACACACACTTTTGCATATGTTCATATAGTATTAGAAATCTTTTAAGGACAATGGATGCTTGTGGATGATGGATGAGTAGATGGATGTTTGGATGGTAGGATACATTCTTCTTAACTTGAAGATTTCGAGGACAAATTCCTTTAAGGAGGGGAGAATGTAACACCCCGTAATATTATAATATTAAAATTGACAAATTAAAGAATACTTAATTTTTATAAGAAGAATTAAGGTAAATGGGTTACGCCATTGCGTTCGTCTCGGAATTCTTCTTGAGATAGAGTCCGAGTTTGTGTAAAATAGATACAGTATGAAGAAGTTATGGAGCTTAGAAGATTTTAGTTTAAACCAAGATTAAAATAATAATTAAAATCAAATTCGAAATTCAAATCAGCAAGAAGCGGGATGGGCGGGAATTATCCAGCTCTAAGGTGTAGACCCCCTAGGGGAGTCGACATAGGTCTCGACCCCCCTATAGGGGTGTCGACATAGGTGTCGAACCCCCCTAGGGGCCGACCCCATTGGCCAGATCTGGGCAGTGACGAATTTTGGAGAATTAGAGCTTATTTGGTTTTCTCTGATTGGCTAGGTAATGTGTTTTTCTGGTTTGGATGGTTTAGATGGATCCTTCCTAATCTAAAGGCCGTAATTCACCTAATACACCTATATAAACACACCTAGACCTAGCTCTAATTTCATTAAACAAATCCATGGCACCTCCATGTGGCCACAACCTAAACTAGCCTTTCTTCTACACTAAAGTAAATTGGAATAGAGTATTCATATTGGAAGATAAGAATCAAATTCTACAACAACGGTTTAGCTAATCAAATTCAGAATATAGAATTCAGATCTATTTTCTCTTCTACCACTATGAGTCCATGTTACATTCACTTATAATTCATTAAAAGTAATTGTGATAAGTTTGTGAATTTGATTATATGAATATGCCTGTAAGATGAATCATATCATATTTGGTGAATTCTTATCTTTTAGATTCATACCTAAAGTTCATGTTCCATATGCCTTATTGGATCTATCTTATTGTTCTATGCCAGTTTATGCTCCAAATGCTAAATTGGATCTATCTTATTGTTCTATGCCAGTTTATGTTCCAAATGCTAATTGGATCTATCTTATTGTCCTATGTCAGTTTATGTTCCATGTGATAATTAGATCTATTTTGTTACTCTATGCCAGTTCATATACCTATTAGATCTATTTTATTGTTAAATGCCAGTTCATACTTCTTATGCTTATTTTTATGCCTGTATGATGTCATGGTTCTCTTCCCCTCTTCTCTTCTTTTCCTTTTTACGAGATTAGGCTAACTGCGAGCCTAATATATTATTATAAGTACAAATGATGTGGGAATGTTGTGGGAAAAGTTTGGAGAAGTTATTGAATAATATGCAGTTGGGCATAAAAAGACTTGAAATCACGTAATTGATTTGGGGCACGAAATGGGTACACTTTGTTTACATGAGATTATGGACATAAATTTGGATTAAATTGATGAACATTGTTTAGACTGGAAATTATGGGTATATATTATAATCCAAGATTTGAAATTAGGGACATGAATTGAGAAAGTGATAATGAAAGAGTAAGATACGAGGTTAGATTCGAATTGCGGTATATCACTGCCCGGAACCACCCGACACATCCAACAACCGCAATTTTATGACCTAATGTGATAGGTCAAAGGCAGAAACTGGATATGTAATAATGCAAAGACACAAGGTCAGATTCGGATTGCGGTGTAAGACTGCCTGGAACCGCCTGGCGTATCCAGCAACCGCAAGACGACAATCTAATGTTGGAGGTCTTGCAAGATTATGGTTACAATGAATTAATAAACACTTAACCAAGATAAGACATGTAGTAAGACATGAGGGTTAAGTGGGTGACATGTGAAATATAATTTGAAGCATTTAACCATGGTGAAACATGTAAGAAGATATGGAAATAAGAAGGGGTTAAGTGGGAATTCCTAGTGGGGACCAAGCTTAGGAGGGAAGCTTGTGTCAAGTATGTGGACCCTTTTCAACCAGTAACCCATTCTGTATCTGTGTGAGCTCGAACCAGGCCGAGGACGGGACACGCTTACTGGGTTTGATTGTAAGAGGTCAATAAAGAGTTAGAGGTAGCAACGCAAGCCCAACGGAGTCATGTGCGTGCGTGGGTCCGGGCTGGTAGGTAAGACATTGTTGCATCATGTAGGTATATGCCATGCATTTTTAGTAGTATCGGGTTGCCACTTTAGGAAGTGATACACCCTATTGTGGGACCAACATGGGAATCTACGAGTTAGGGAGCCGATCGTATTGAGAGGGTAGTGGGTACAACAAGTGGAGATAGGAGAAGGAGACACCTATGACAGCAGCTAGGAGTACACAAAACTACCATTATAGTTATTATTATGATTAGTAAGAGGGATCAACTTTCAGTATGGGACTAATAATGGTGCGGTGTAATTAGCATTGGTGCGGTGTAGGAATTATCTTATAGTGATTAGAAGCGCAATCAACGTTATATCCTGTTCATCTTGTTCACTTTGTCATACTTGCTTATGTTACAGTCATTTCTTATATCTAGTTTATGTCCTTATCCTGTTACTTTACTAATTATATAGTTAAAGTCGCTGGACTCGCTAGACTTTATATCTGACCTGTTTTGTTTCGACTCTTTTCCTTCTTCCCCCCAAGGTGCTTAGGGTGGGACTAGTAGAGCTTGACTTGGATTTCTTTCTTCTTGAAGTAATTCGAAGTGTTGAAAGTAATGTTTAACTTTATCTCTTTTCCATTATGGCTATTTGGAGTAGGATTATGATTTTACTTTTATGTACTCTGATAATAAGTTTGTTCAAGATGGATATTTATGTACTTGACTCTATGTGGTTTTGATGTTGTAACCAAACATGTTTTGCTTTTCTGTTGCAATGAACAAATTTTGAATTTTCTTAAGTACTATTTTATATATCTATCTTGTGATATTCTGTTGTATACTCTTATAATACTCCATTAAAGTTAATGCATTCCCTTAGTGAGTGACATCAATGGACATGGTGTGTTACACAAGGCCTTATATTCTGCGTTGTTGTTAGTAGCAGGGAAGTCGACCTTTAAGGCATAGCAAATTGAGCGTTCCTCTGGGGTGATGAGCACGACTCCAATGCCAGAGCACTTATTATTGGAAGATCCATCCATGAACAGATTCCATTAAACGCCTGGAGTTTCGATGTTATCTGGAGGAGACTCCTCGGGGATGGTGAATTTCCACTATGAAATTGGCGAGAGCTTGTTCGAGGATGGCTCAGCGAGGGATGAATGTGATTTCGAACTGACTCGGCTTTATATTCCTCTTTAGTAGTCTCCTGGATGCCTCAGGTCGCTGTAGGTCCTGTTGTAGCGACTGGTTAGTATATAGTTTTATAAGGTGAGACTGAAAGTATGGTCGTAACTTTCGAGGAGATCAACAAGCAGTAGGCTAGTTTTTCAAGCTTTGGGTAGTTCTTTTCTGTCCCTGTTGATCTCTTGCTGATGTAGTAAACAGGTCTTTAGACAAGATCTTCAATGCGTACGAGCACTGAGCTGATTGCCTGCATGGAAAAAACATCGTGATCCACAGGTTTGGACAAGATAGGTGGTCGCTCTAAGCGATTCATAAGGTCCTTGAATGCGGCAACGCATTCTGAGGTCTATGCGAAGTGGCGCTACCCTTTTCAAAGCAAATCGAAAAAGGGAATGCATTTTCCAATGGCTTTGGAGATGAATCGACTTAAAGCGGCGACCTACTTGTTCAAACATTGAACATCTTTGATGCCTTGAGTGGCTTGAATGTCCCATATAGCTTTGATCTTGTCTGAATTGACTTCGATGGCTCAGGAATTGACAATGAAACCCAAAAAAATTCCCGATGCAACTCCAATAAAGCATTTAAAGGGATTGAGTTTCATGCCATACTAACGAAGAACACCGAACATTTGGAAGAGGTCATGGACGTGGTTGTCCGATATTTATGATTTTGCAAGCATATTGTCCATGTATACCTCCATGGATTTTTGGATCTGATCCTTAACAGTGAGATTGACTAGTCATTGATAAGTGGCTCCCACATTCTAAAGACCGAAGGGCGGCATGACGCGGTAGTAGTGGAGCCCAAGGTCGGTTATGAAAGAGGTGTGACCCTGTTCGGGAGATACATCGAAATTTGATTGTATCCTAAATAAGCGTCCATGAAGGACAAAAGCTAGTATCCGGCAGTAGAATAAACAAGCCAGTCGATCTTTGGAAGTGGGAAACTGTCTTTGGGACAAGCCTTGTTCAAGTAAGAGAAATCGATGCACGTTCGCCACCTTCCGTTTGCTTTATTGACCAAGATTGGGTTAAAGATCCATTCGGGGTACTCGTCTTCACAAATGAAATTATTATTTAGTACCCTATCTACCTCTTCCTTGAGTGCATATGATCTTTCGGTTCCTAGGAATCGACGTTTCAATTTGACCGGAGGTTGTAAGGGTCGAGAGCTAGCTTGTGACAAGAGATCGCGGGGTCGATGTCGTGCATATTGGAGTGGGTACAAAAAAACACGTCTGGGTTGGCCCTTAAGAATCCCACAAGATCCTCTTTTAATGCAGGGTAGAGTTGTGATCCAATTTTCAAGACCTTTGACGGGCCGTCGGGCCTGATCGGAACACCCATGGTTGGTTCGACTAGGATTACCCTTTTGAAGTCAGGCACTTCGTCGTCCCATGGATCGAGATCATCGGGAAGATAGAAGTGGCACCTGAGCCAAGGCACAAATGCCTTTGATTGCTATGTGGAGACGGTATCTGCGCAAGAAGGCGTAGGCATGGTCTTGCCTTTGTCCTTGTTGTGCGCGTTCTTCCATTCTATTATGTAACAATTTTGAGTTGTTTCTTGGTCGCCCTTGACTGTACCGATCCCATTTTCTATTGGGAACTTCATTAGGAGAGACCATATTGACATACAGACTCGGAACTCTATGAGGAAGGGACGTCCAAAGAAGACATTGTATGGAGAGATGACATCGATGACCACAAAGGTAAGGATCGGGACCCGGCTCCGATCCCTGTCTCCGAGTTCTACAGGTAGGTCAACCATGCCTACGAGGTGGTTAGAGGATTCCCTAAAGCCGTGGATCATGGAATGACAGGGTTTCAAGTCTTTGGTCTCTAACTTAATCTGGTTTTAGACCACTTTGAAGATGATGTTGATCGAGTTTCCTGAGTCGATCAACATTCTTCGGATGAAGGAAGGGCCGATTTGAACGGTGATCATGGGAGGGTCTGTGGTTGGGATCTCAATTCCCGTAGACTCTCTTTCGTAGAAGACAATGTCGTCCAACATAGTTTCTAAAGTTTAGCGGGGATTGACTCGTTCAGAGTTGGAGCAAGCTTCGTAGGTGGCATGCTTTATAGAACTTATGTACTCTTCCATTTTCTGGAAGCTTTTTTGTGTGGGGTAAGGCTTGCCATAGATGGTGTTAATCACAATACCCTGCCTTTGGTTGGACGGACCTGGAGCCGTATTGGCAGGTGCTGGTGGTGCGAGTGTTGTGGAGCCATGGCTGCTTCGGGAAGAGCAGGATCTTGAATGTACTGCTCCAAGCGTTTCTCAATTTCGATTGTGTCCCTAAGATGGCAACAATCATTAGTATTTTTTCCACACATGTTGTGGTATCGACAGTATCTGGCGGAGTTCTTTTGGTCAGTGGATTCCATAGTATTTGGCCTCTTATATCGGAGCTTATTACAGGTTTCCAAGTAGTTTTTCTTGATATCTTGATTTATTGGTGTGTAGATCGCGTAACTCTTGTAGCAACCTTGCTTCTTAGTATCTACTGGAACCTGGTTGTTGTTGCAACCACCTTTCCTGGCGCTATTCGGCTTCAGCTTATAGGGGACTGCTCCTTTATCTTTGTCTAGGGGTTCTCCAATCTATTTTCCCTTGTTATTGTCATCGACAGTGACGGCCTATGAGTTATTGGAATGGTTGGTCCGAGAGGCTCGATTACATCTTACTTCTTGTTGGCACAAGAATTGTCCGACCTTTTCGTAAAAATCATCAAGGCTCTTATGTTGCTTTCTGTCGATCTAGGCTCCAAATTCATAAGTGAGAAGGACATCTTTCGCAAGCTGGAAAAGTACGGTATGAGGCTCAGGGTCATCGACCTCGACGAGGGCGGTATTAAACTATGAGAGGTGGCTCCTGAGTGACTCCGCAGGTCCTTGCTAAAGGTTGGAGAGGGTGAGGGCATCTTTGGAGTTGGAAGGTTCATTTTGAATTGCTTGACCAATTTTGTGGCCAGTTGGCCGAAGTTGTTGACAGAAGGGAGCGGAAGGCTAGAGAACCAGAGTAAAGATGTGCTTGATAAGAAGACTAGGAAGCACTTGCATTTTACCGCGTCGATGGCCCGACTGGAGTCCGTTTGCCATTCATAGCGGTTTTGGAAGGCATAAGGATCAGTTGTGACATCATAGAAGGCCATATGTGGCATATTGAAGCGTGGGGGCCACTCGGCTTCTTGAACAATCCTAATGAAGGGATTACGCCTCAAGTGGGCTTCCCGTAAGTCTTTGGAGTTCCCTCGCATATCTCTCATGATCCTTCGGACAATGTCAGGGAGATATGCTAGATGCGGATCTTTCGGTGGAATTCATTGGTTTCGACAAACTTCGGGAGTTCTGTTCCATGGACGTCTTCTATGATGCACATACGGGTCATCCTCTTCCATGTCGTCGACATCGATGGTCTGGTTTTGGTATGGATGGAGAGGCTGAGCAGTTTTGTGTGTATCCTGATCCGGAGGTACATGGGCCTGTTGGGTTGTCGGAAGCGTAGGCCCCGGGTTCTGAGCGACGACAGTTGGGTTCTATCGAGGAGGTGGTCGGTTACTTGGACCCGGTTCATCATTGAAAATCAACTGGGAATGGTCACAGTATTGTGTTCCCTCACTGTAGGTGACGGTAGTTCGATCACCATTCCCATTTCTATTACTGTTGCCGTCGCCGTTAGAGCTGACGACAACGTTGTTGATGAGGCCGAACCTCCTTCCTTGATGTGGCCCCCTTGATTCGAAAGAAGACGTTTCCGAGATAGTATGCCGTGGTCGGGGTATTTTCTGAGCAAGCTGAAGTAGAGCAATGATGTGTTGACTTTCTTGGAGTTGGTGCATATGGTAGATGTTATTCTTCAACGCCTGATTGAGTCCAAGGGTTGTACTTTCGTACCTCTTATTAAGTGTGTGGATCTACGCTTGGGTTACGAGAGCTTCAGGGTCCATAGGAGGAAGGGTGTCGGTTTCGGCCGGGAAATCTGCCGGTTGAGTTTGCTGAAATGTTACCTCTTTGGCTGCAACAAAAGAGCCGATCATTACATTCTCTGGTAGCTTCGTAATCGTAAGCAGACTTGGTGATAGATTAGAGAAGGAACCTAAAGCGTGTCGGAGCCGAGACGGTGACAAAGAAGTGAATCTGAGTTCTCTCAATGAAAGCACTAGAATGTTGATGGCAAAATATGTCGTAAACACCCAATATTCTTAATTACTTAAGAAATATATTTTTGCATGGAAATATAAGTGCGAAAAGAAGTAAATAACGCAAGAGATATATAGTGGTTCAGTCCCGTGAGGGGCCTACCCTCCACTTTGGAAGAGTCACTAATTTTTTATTGACAATAAAGAGTTACAAGCTTAGGATTACCCCATGAAATCCTCTCACAAACATTTCTAAGTATTTTGTGTCATAATTTTCATATATGAATATTGGGAAAAGTCATTTTTTTCCCTTCTTATTCCTCGAAGCATGGATGTCATTAAAGAGGTCACTTGGAGCTCTTAAGAGATGTCAAATCAATCAATTTCCAACCCATTTGATGTGTGAGCTTGGGGTTATTTATAGTAGAGTGGTTAGTTTGGAGTAGGGGACCACAATAGTATATTTCGGACCCTAGAGTGCAGGCCTCTAAAAACTCAGACCCTCCTCTCGTGCCTTGGAAAACTTGTACCCCATTCTAGGGTTACGAATTTTGTACCCCGTGCGGTACGTTGAAGTGTGTTTGGTCAATGGTGGTTTCAAGCACGAGATTATGGGAAGGCAAAGGGGTTCGACTCGGGGGACTCGAGGATAGAGGGTACGATAGTGTGAGTGTGACCTAGTCTTGAGGTGTTGTGAGGCTCATACTCGCATGCCTTCTCTCAGCTTGTTTCCTTAGATTTTGGTCACACTTTTGGGCTATAATGTTACGCGATGTATTGAGTCAGCGTGTCTTGTGTACTTTTGGGAACTGAACCAAAAGGCCTGCTAACAGTTGTCCCATAATGCTAAGCAAATACAAAGATAAAATACAAGTGTTCACATTAAAATTGGCAATTTTCCCCGATTCACTTTAGGATTACAAGAAACTTTAAAAAGTTAAGAATGAGGAAGGAATATGTGACTCTTTGATGGCATCCCTCTGCTTCTATTTGTAGTTATAGGTCAGGCTTTGCCGGCTCCGTTGGCTTCGACCATATTGGGTTGTCTTCAACACGTAGCTTAAAGAAATATCCAATTTTAAGGATGCAGTTGCTGGTAGGTACGAGTATTTCTTCAGAAGCATGACAATCATGATAGTGAACAAGGAATATTGTGCATTTGGGATGAATAGAAATGAACGGCTCCCCTACCCAAGTGAGGTGATACACTGATCAATTTTTCTTTAACAAAACAGTCTTCAAATGTAAGATGGAAACACGGATTTGAAACATGATGAAGCGTAATATTTTCGAAACCTTTTTAGAGCAAAACATTTTATCAAGTTTCATGAAGTGAAACTGGTCTTCCATCTCTTTATGGATATGCATCCCTTCTTCCGGAATGAGGCGACATGATTATCAGTAATTTGAAGCAAAGCTCGTGCAAGCAAAACCACCCCATGATTCATTTTGAACACGGAGAGGCGAAGTATTCTTATGAATTAACGTGGGTACTAACTTCAAGAAAGCTAAACATCATCGTTCAAAGTAGAAGAAGCGACTCAATTTTTTTGAGAAAATTCGTGATGACATAGCATTCTCATCAGTTTGTAAGCAACATTCCATCTATGAAGGCGATGCCAATATAATGTAACACTGGTCAACCATTCAGTGTGATAAGTCCATCAATTTTCTAGTACATGTCAGCTGTCACTTTTCATCTCACCATTCATTTTCCATTGGAAGAATCTGAGTCACACATTGAAATTGGCGGTTCCTCTCCCCTTATTTCTCCTATAAATAGCGACATGATTAATGGTTCAACTTCTTTCACAAGTAAAAACCTTTAAATAGTTAAAATCATTAGAGTTTAAAACTTCTTTTTTCTCAAGCATTCAAACACAAAGTTTAGGTATGAAAATATCATATATAATTTTAACCAATTTATTTCTCAGTTTGACTATCAAAATCAAGAATTAAAGTTCTGATGATCTCACCCAGTTTTAGCAACTTTGTCTGACTTGGGACTTTGAACTTAACCGTTATTCTTTTTGGCTAAATCAGTTTAGAATGGTTAAGAAATTGATTCTTGTGCTTGAGAAATATATGATTTCGAATTTTTTTATAAGTAGTAATATGAAGAGCTATCTAATTTACGATAAGTTTTCATCCTAAGTTTTATTCAGCACGAATCTAACACTGAGTTATTCATGTTGGTATTCAATAAGAACTCGGAATATTGACGATAAATAGTTATTTAATTAGAGTCTCAAAAGTAAGAACTTTTGCAAATGATGGAATTTGACCATGAAACTTTAACCGATGCGTTCATCTCGGAATTCTGGTCAACTTTCAAGTTTGGAGTTTCGCGAACGAAGTCATATGAAAAAGTTATGGGCAAAAACGAATGGAAAATAAATAAAATAGAATAATATATATATACTGATATATAATTACCCATCCACCTCACTGCCAGGTCGACAAGGCGGTTGACCGAGGAGGTCGATCGCTGGCTACAACCTCTTGGTCGAGCTAGGCAGTATCGACTAGGGTTTTAAGCGTATAATATTACAAACGAATGGGCGGATGGTAATTAAATCGAATCCAATGGTTCTAGGTCATTTCACCCCTATAGATAGAGGGGGTAATGCCTTATTCTTTTTCCATATAAAACTACAGAGGCAGCGAAGCTCTGCCATTTTCCTCCTTCTCCAAACCTAATTCCTAAAATAAAAATATATTCATACATAACAAATCAAATCCAATTCATATGAAATTGAGAGGATAAGTAGATCAAATGGAAAAGAATGCAAATTTGCACTCCAAATCATATTCTTCCCCCATTTCCTATTTTCTTACATTTCAACAGATCTGGAATTTTCCCCTTTTTCCAGTTAAATTGTAGATTTATAAGAATTTGGGGATTGTTGGCCTAATGGGTTCGAAACTTTGATTTTGGAGGCTACGAGGAGAGTGGGAAATTTATGAATACAGTAATAATAACTTATTTATTTCGTTTGAAGTAAATCTATGTTTTTATGCATATTCCCTATCAGATATGTTTATTTAAGTATTGTGAATTTATTGATAATTATTAGATTTGAATATAAATATGGTTAAAACTTGTGAATTATAAGTTGTGGCTATATACAATGTAAATTGCAGGATTCTTAAACTTGTTCATACATGTTCCTACCGTTATGTCATGAAATATATTGCATATCACTGTGGATATGGACATCAGTCCCATTAAATACCATGTAAATGTAGTTACATTTCAGATCTCAAGTTCAATGTTGAAAAATAAAATATGTGAATTTGGGTAAAAAGATGAAATTGGTAAATTATGTTAATTTAGAAAGATATGATTGTTAAATTATGTGATTGTAATTATACCTATTTGTATACAATAATGTTGGGGTTTGGCTTAATTATTGTAAATATGCCATTTTCTTCTTTTTGAACAAAAGATGTCATTTTGAATTCACAAGAGGTATGACATAAAGATTTAAAAAAGAAAATTAGTGCAAACGTACGTATAACTATAAAAATAAATATTTCTATGTAGTTGTATCGATGATTATATATATATATATATATATATACATATAAACATATATGTATTCTTATGAATTTGAATTGTGTCTATTCCACATATTTGGCATAAGTTACAATAATTACTGCTAATGGTCATGGAAACCTTTTGGCAAGACTGAATGCAAAAAGGAATGTTTGGTTATTGATTAAACCAAATCATTTAAATAGAAATTAATAATAATAAAAAAAGATAACTATGTTGACCGTACGAGAACAAATAGATAAATATATACATATTATCGATCCAAATCAGCGCAAAACGGTAAAAGATATATATAGTATTGAATGTGTGAATGGTATTCATTTATGGAATCATATATGTAAATTGTATTCCATATTAAATGAATATATTTGTGGTGACCATTTGTAGCAATCAATATAATTAATTGCTATAAATATGATCGCGAATCAATAAATGATAATTGTAACCAATGTTGAATGCGAAAAGTGAAAATGATAGGATAATGGTTACAATTCCTAAAATTTATTTAGGATAAATGTTGTATACCACAATTAGGAAATTTGAATTGTTATCGCATTTATACACGAGGTTAAGATAACTTGTGGTATAAGGCTACTCGTAACAGACCGCGAATCCAGCAACCACAAGTACTAGCTTAGTGTGAGGGATCTAATGCGTTAATATAAATGTACTAAGGCACAAGGCTAAGTTCAACTTATGGTAGAAGCCTGCCCGGAACCGACCGACAAATCCAGCATCCACAAGTAGTAAACTTAATGTGAGAGGCCTGGTGCATAAATATATATATATATACATGTATAACAGGCAACATATAAATAAATAAAATTAGAAATGTCTGTTGGGGTAAAACAATTAAATATATTCGGTACTGATAAAATCGGGATATTCCATTGTAATTTATGTCTTAGGAAAAATTATAGCCGTTAGGATCATAAATGATCAATGGAAATTAAAGATAAATGGTTGCCTTAGGAAAATATGACCGTTGTGGTCATAAAGGAAAATAAACAAAGAAGGGAGAAGTAAATGGGTGTCATAAGGGGATTAATGGATATTGATTGTTGTTTAAATACTAAGTCCAATTAAGGAGGTAACCAAGTAAATATTCTAAGGTAAAGAGAATATAACCTTCCTTATTTGTATTAATGAATATATAACTTATAATTAAAAGGTGTTGGACTTCGTAGGTTAATAATGTAAAATATTATTAACCATATGAACCTGTTACGATAATGAATTATACATATAGTATTTCCGTGTAAAAGGACTAAAGGGAATAACTTAATAACTAGCCTACTTTATCCCAATAGGGAAAGGTGCTAAAGGCAAATGGGGTACGAATCCAATAAGCTTTGCGTATAGTCCGCTTCCTGGTTCCTAAGCGGCTAAGTGACTAGGGTTGAAGAGTCCACTTGGGAATAGGTATTTCAGTTTAAGGGTCTTAAATGGTAGGTGTGTATGGGCCTACCCAAACTTGGAAACTAAAACGTCAGATATGGCTACCTGTCCTATGAGAAGTAATAAGCGACCAAGGGGGTTATCTAATAAGGTCAGCTAGAAGGTATAGCGAACGATAAAATACCATCTCTCACCTTATGCGGGGAAAGGGTATATGCGTTAATGACAGAAGCCTTAACTAGTAGGACCCGTAGCTAGTGCCCTCTAGTTCATGTTAACGTTAAGTAAAGTATCGAGAAATAATAAGTGACCAATTGGTCCGCCTAGGGTCTTAAGCGATCAGGAAGAGTTCTCCCTATCTATCATTGATAGTGAGGCAATAAATGATGAAAGATAAGCGAATGAAAGTATATTAATATAGAAACTCTGTAATTAGGGGTCTAATCTTGATATAGTAACCAGCCAAGCTCTGGTATAAAGCTCCATGAATAAAAATGTCTATCTTGGTGTTATACTTTGGGAATACTACTGTGGGAAGAGTAAGTAACGTCGTGCGCAAGCATTTACTAGGTTGGGCTAGAATCATTAACCTGGTTAGGCATACATCATGGGTTGAACCAAATGGGATGCATCTATGTATTATAACATGTGTAGTAAATTTCTTCATTACCAAAACTTGTTGTTATGAGCCCCCTCCTCATTACAACCTCCCGGGTTTCCAAGAGAAAGTCGGGTTACCACTGGTGTTTAAGTTTGGATTTTGGTTCGCGTTCTCTCTCATGCTCGGTATTGGCAAAGTGACTTACTTTGAAAAAGGTAGTTACTTAAATTAATACTTGTTATCCTATTTTGTTCCCGTTGTGAGTTATCTTATTATGCTTTGATTACGCTCATGCTCTTTTATTGTGGGTACCAGATATACACGCTCCATGCTTGCATGTGTTTAAGTCTTTATTTTTATCGAAATTTGTGTGTAGAAAAGTGTTGGTGTTACATTTGGTATCAGAGTTTAGGTTAAATGGTCAGAGGAATTAGTTATATTAGGAATCGATGTAATTCGATTGTCTTTTCTGCTTTTCTTCATCTTTCTTACTTGACTTTAATTTATTTCGTCAATGAAATTAGTTAAGGGCCTAATTATATAAAATGGGCTTTGATTGACTAAGGGTTGAAATATGTTGAGTTCGGGTTTCTAGCCAATTCTGTCTTTCCCCACAGTACGTTGGCAACTTCGTCATAAAGAGCATGAGGAAAGCATATGGTGGATCCCGTTGATTTGAGTTTGGAGACTGGAAAAAAATCTAGCTACAACCTAGATAGTCATTATTCCTGGTTTTGTTTCGTTGGTAGTTCCAGTTAAGACCATTACCCAATCCAAAACGGGGAAAAAGCCAATGTTAATATGTTGTATCCATTTCGGAAATATAATTACGAAGTGTATCCATTTGTTGCTTCGTTAAAATTATGAATCTACCTTTGTTGAAACATTTAATTGAGTTCTTAGCCTTGTATCTCAGGAAATTTATTTTTTTAAAACTATTTGAGAAATAACAATAAATTTCAATGGTTTTGAAATACAGTTTTGGAAAATAGTTGTGAAGATATGGTTTAAAATTCTTAATCAACTAGTGTTTTAAAATTTTGGGGGGCCATTCGATAATTTTAATAAATATGGTCTGATTGATAGGAAAGAAGGAATTAGAAATAACAATGAATATACCACTAAAACCCAAAGAATATTAAATATCCATTCCTTGTGATTTTTAGTATCCATTTTCCTATATATTTTGGGTAATTTATTAAAAGTTATCAAAATTAATCTTAATTGCTTTGAGCTCCAATATTTTTGAACATGAAAAGGTTTACTTGTTTAAAATATAAACTGGATATAAATATTAATAATAAAATGGATTTATAAATACAAAACTGTTAATTTATAATAAGTTCCATCGTTGGAAAAGTTTTAAATTTTTCTTTAGGAAGGCTAAGAAAAATCCTTCATCTAGGTTGTTAGGGTATTTGATTTCGTGAATCGTCTGGTTGTTGTCAGCTAGGTAAGGGGAAAATACATTTTAATTCTATTATGGATTTCTAGTTGAATTATTTTTGGAATTCATTCATCCGTTATGTGGCCGCAACATTGTTGTTGAGACTATAAATCCTTGGGAGTTGGTTCGGAGTTTACTACGGACTTTAGATACTGCGGTGATGAGGACAATTATATTTTGGATCACATTGAATCTTAAAAGATGACACATGACGGTTAGTATTTTAATCCGGCCTAATAAGGTCAAGGTTCAATCTTTATCCAAACCCAATTAATAGCTGGCCGTTTAGTGTTATGCAAGATTGGTCAATTAGTTGATGAGCTTTGGTACAAGTTGGACGTAGGACTCAACCGTAAAAGTTGCAATCAAATTACCCCTTAACTTCTTCTTTCGTCCTTTCTTTCTCATCTGGCCGAACCATATCTCTATCCTTCTTCTCTTTCTTTGTTGCTGCCTCGTCTCCTCTTTTTTGCGCTTGTTTGCGCATTAGGTCTTGTCTTACTAATAATCCAAGATCTAATTTCTTCTCTTCGACCATTTCTTGGCCTATAATACCTAATTGACCTATCTGATCTTACTCATACCATGTATGTCTCACCCTTAGGGAGAGATCATTTGGTTGGGTTGGGATGAGAAAAAATGTGTCACCGCTATAGGGCTAAGAAAACTTGTCATGGCAGTTGGACTTGCACCGGTCCATTTCTCGAAATCTTAGAATAAGGTTGTTGTTTGTGTTGCATCCGCATTTGTTATACCTTATTAGAATAGGTTCTTTCAAATGTGATCGTCGTTTTGGAGATGAAGATTAAACTATTTTTGGATGCTTTTTCTGAGGAGGATCTTTATGAGAATTTTAAAGGCACCTGCGTTTTATAAAAACTTGTATAGTCTCTTGTTTGACCGGCTTTGGATATTTTACCGCAAATCTTTTTTTCTTGATGTCGATTTTTGTGTTTGGGAATCTATGTTTGAAATGCCCAGGTAGACGTGTGACCCATTTAACACATCGTTCTATAAATGGAAGTTAGGACTGGATTTGTCTCATGATGCAGAAATTAATACTTTGTTTGATCGGTGGCGTAACCATCACTTAGTGTCGTATCACATTCGGTTCAGCTTGTTCTTGTGTGTTATCTCATTTAGTTACATTTTGTAAATTTCACCTATCCATTTTGTCTTTTGACAATATTTGGTGGGTTTCCGTGAGAAGCAGTTTTGTGGTAGGTTTCCTTTCTCATCATAAATTCTCTCTTAGTAGAGATGGTGATGTGGGAACTTCCAACAACACCAGTAGTGTTTGAAACACGATATTGAGCATTTTTCTACCATGTTATGATTAATCAAAGGTCATAAAAATTGGGAAAAACTCTAGCCGTGGAGCAAGACATCTTGCTGTTTATATCCATTATTTTGGGAGTTTTGGTGTTGCTTTGTTGTTATCACTTTCCAGCATCGGGTTCTTGGTTGTGGCAATTGGTGCTTGTAACAGTTATGTTGTTTAAATCGCACGACTTAGGTTTATGAGACTTCTATGTTTGGATATGTTTATGTTATTCACGCATGCCTATTTAAATGAAATCTCATTTTCGTATTTAAACTAACAGTTGTCCTAGAGTTGGAAAGAATAAAATTTTGTGTTGGACAAATTTTAGAAAAGGACCGGTTTTGCGTTGTTTTCGTCATGGGTATATAAATAAATAAATCACCGTTCCTTGTTAAAGATAGAATTTATTTTGGCCTTTTTGTATGTGATTTCAGTTTTTGCATTTTTTGGCATGACCGATTTTCTTTTTCGCCAACATGTTACTTAAATCGTTTAAGTTTCGCAAATTACATTTTTGAATGTTTTTCGAAAACGTTATTTAAAAAAAAAAAAACTTTTTTATCGTTTTCTTATTTTTATAGGAAAGCGAAACGGTTTTGAAATGAAAATTTCAAAATAAACATGACTAGTTTTTAAGAGAAAATTTATTTTTGTGAAAAAATTTGATTTTCGGTCACATGAATAGCGTAAGGAAGATGTTTGGATGCTTTGTGTGCACGTTTTAGCAGTGCAATAGGACCGATGGTATGATTAAAACTTTAAAGATAACAAGGAAAATATTGTTTTAGCCTTGGAAACGCTATTTCCATAATAATAGTGCGCTCGAGCTATTAATTAACTCATTTTACGTTTTAAGCTTGTTTTAAGCCTCCTTTACAGTCTACATATGGAAAAAATTTGGAGTAATTTGGGTAACTGAGGTGAAATCTCCACTACAGAACGAGAAATGGAGTATTTGTAAGCGGAAAAAATGTTGAAGTTCTTCGCTTTGATTTCCTTTTTCCAGTTTGGGAGAAATTAAATAGGAAACAATTATATTGCGTGATGATTCAGATGGTAGGGTTTGGATGCAAAATTGGTTTCTTCACACTTTTATTCATGATTGTGCGAGGGTTATGGATGAAAAAGAATTTTCAAAATTTGCATTCATATAGAACTGTCAGTATATTTCGGATTTTTGCATCATGTTTTCAAAAGTGTTTTAAAAACCTCAATGCATACATATAGAGGTCCCGATTTAGAATCATCTTGCGTACATGTTTTATGGTTGAAATGTATTATGAACACCATGCACATATACACATGGTTGCAAAGTGGATGTACACAAGTTGATCATGTAGGATATGATAACTAGGTGTCAGAATTTTGGGATGAAATTCCTTTTAAGGGGGGAAGAATGTAACAACCCGGAATTTTGACGATAAATAGTTATTTATTTAGAGCCTCAAAAATAGGATTTTTTGCAAAATATGGAATTTGACCACGAAACTTTAACCTATGCGTTGATCGCAGAATTCTGGTAAACTTTCATGTTTGGAGTTTCGCGAACGGAGTTCATATGAAAAAGTTACAGACGAAATATGAAAACTGGCGAAAGATAAATAAAATAGAATATTATATATATATATATATGTAGTAATATATAATTACCCAACCACCTCACTGCCAGGTCAACCAAGCGGTCGACCGACGGTCGACCGCTTGTCGAGCTAGGCAGTGACGGCTAGGGTTTTAAGTGTATAGTATTTTAAACGAATAGGCGGATGTTAATTAAATTGAATCCAACGGTTCTAGGGCATTTCCACCCCTATAAATAGAAGAGTAATTCCTCGTTCTTTTTCCACATAAATCTGTATAGGTAGCGAAGCTTTTCCATTTTCCTCCTTTTCCAAACCTAATTTATAAAATAAATTAGGTTTCATACATGACAAATCAAATTCAATTCATCGGAAATTGAGATGATAAGAAGATCAAATGGAAAAGAATGCAAATTGACGCTCCAAATCATATTCTCCCCTCTTTTCCAGTTTTCTTACATTTCTACAGATTTGGAATTCCCCCCTTTCCAGTTAAATTGTTGATTTATAAGAATTTGGGGATTGTAGGTCTAAAGGTTTCAAAATTTTGATTTTGGAGGCTATGAGGTGAGCGGGAAATTTGCAAATAGTATTATTGTAACTTATCTATTTCATTTGAAGTAAAACTGTATTTTTATGCCTATTCCCTATCAGATTTGTTTATTTATGTATTGTGAATTTATAGACAACCATTAGATCTGATTATAAATGTGGTTAAAACTTGTGAATTATGAGTTGTGGCTATATACATTGTGAACTGTAGGATTCTTAAACTTGTTCATACATGTTCCTATAGTTATGTTATGAAATACGTTGTATATGTTGCATAGCACTATGAATCTGGACATCAGTCCCATTAAACACCATGTAGATGTAGTTATATTCTAGATCTTTAGTTCAGTGCTGAAAAATAAAATATGTGAATTTAGGTAAAAAGATGCAATTGATAAATTATGTGAATTTAGAAAGATATGATTGTTAAGTTATGTGATTGTAGTTATACCTATTTGTATTTAATATTGTTGGGTTTTGGCTTAATTATTGTAAATATGTCATTTTCTTCTTTTGAACAAAAATATGTCATTTTGAATTCACAAGAGGTATGGTAAAAAGATCTAAAAAGAAAAAGTGGTGCATACGTACGTATAAATATAAAAATAAATATATGTGCATAAATTGCATCTACTTTTCTAAACATATATATATATATATATATATATATATATATATAAACATATATATATATCTTGTGAATTTGAATTGTGTCTATTCCACAAATTTGGCATAAGTTGTAATAATTACCGCTAACAGTCTTTTTGGAAGATAGGAGACTTTTTGGCAAAATTGAATGCAAAAAGGAATGTTTGTTATTGATTAAACTAAACCATTTGAATAAAAATTAATAATAATATAAAAAAATAACTGCATTGATCGTACGAGAACATAAAAGATAAATATATACATATCATCTGTCCAAATCAGAGTAAAACGGTAAAAGATACATATAGTATTGAATGTTTGAATGGTATTCGTTTATGGAATCATATATGTAAATTGTACTTCCATGAATATATTTATGGTGACCATTTGTAGCAATCAATATAATCAATTGTTATAAATAGGACCGCAAATCAATAAATAACAATTGTAACCAATGTTGAATGGGGAAAGTGAAAATTATAGGATAATGGTTACGATTCCTAAAATTTATTTAGGATAAATGTTGTACACCATGATTAGGAAATTTGAATTATAACTGCATTTGGACACGAGGTTAAGCTCACTTGTGGTATAAGCCTGCCCAGAACCGATCAGCGAATCCAACAACCACAGGTAGTCAGCTTAATGTAAGGGATCTAATGCGTTAATATAAATGTACTAAGCACGAGGTTAAGTTCAACTTGTGGTAGAAGCAGGCCCGGAATCGACCGGCAAATCCAGCATCCAGAAGTCGTCAACTTAATGTTGGAGGCCCAGTCCACACACACACACACACACACATATATATATATATTTATAACAAGCAATAAATAAAATTAGAAATGTATGTTGGGGTACAACAATTAAATATATTCGGGACTGATCAAATAGGGATATTCCATTGTAATTAATGCCTTAGGAAAAATTATGGTCGTTAGGCTCATATATGACATTAATTGTAATCAATAGAAATTAAAGATAAATGGTTACCTTAGGAAAATATGACCATTATGATCATAAAGGGCAATAGACAAAGAAATGAGAAGTAAATGGGTGTCGTAAGGGGATTAATGGATATTGATTGTTGTTTAAATACTAAGTCCAATTAAGGAGGTAACCAAGTAAATATTATAGGGTAAAGAGAATATAACCTTCCTTATTTGTATTAATGAATATAGAACTTATAATTAAATAGAGTTGGACTTAGTAAGTTAATAATGTAAAATATTATTAACCGTATAATCCCATGATGATAATGAATTATAAGTATAATATTTCCATGTAGAGGGACTAAACGGGAATAACTTAATAACGTGGCCTGCTTTATCGCAATAGGGGAAGGTGCTAAAGGCAAATGGGGTACAGATCCAATAACCTTCGCGTATAGTCCGCTTCCTGGGTCCTAAGCGGCAAGTGACTAAGGTTGAAGAGTCCATCGGGGAATAGGTCTTTTAGTTTAAGGGTCTTAAATGGCAGGTTTGTGCGGGCTTATCCAAACTTGGAGACTAAAACATCAGATATGGCTACCTATCCTACAGGAAGTAACAAGCGACTAAGGGGGTTAACTAATAAGCTTAGCTAGAAGGTATAGCGAACGGTAAAATATCATCTCTCACCTTATGCGAGGCAAGGGTATATGCGTGAATGACGGAAGCCTTAGCTAGTAGGACCCGTAGCTAGTGCCTTCTAGTTCATGTTAACGTTAAGTAGAGTTTCGAGAAATAATAAGTGAACAATCGGTCCGCCTAGGGTCTTGAGTGATCAAGAAGAATCCACCCTATCTATCATTGACAGTGATGCAATAAATGATGAAATATTAGCGAATGAAAGTATATGAATATAGAAATTCTATAATTAGGGGTCTAATCTCGATATAGTAACCAGCCAAGCTCTGGTATAAAGGCTTCATGAATAAAAATGTCCTATCTTGCTGTTATACTTTGGGAATACTACTTTGGAAAGAGTAAGCAAATTCATGCGTAAACATTTACTAGGTTGGGCTAGAATCACTAACCTGGTTAGGCATACGTCTTAGGTGGAACCAAACAGGATACATCTATGTATTATAACCCGTGTTATAAATTTCTTAGTCACCATAACTTGTTGTTCTAACCTCCCTCCTCGTTACAACCTCCCAGGTTTCATAGAGAAGGTCTGGTTCTCACAGGTGTTTAAGTTTGGCTTTTGGTTCTCGTTCTCTCTGATCTTGGTATTGGCAAAGTGACTTACTTTGAAAAAGGTAGTTACTTGAATTAACACTTATTATCCTATTTTTTTGCTGTGAGTTATCTTATCGTACTCCGATTATTCTTATGATCCTTTATTGCAGGTTCCAGATATACACGCTCCATGCTTGGATGTGTTTAAGTTTCGATTTTTGTCGAAATTTGGGCATAGAAAAGTGTGGGATGTTACAAGGCCCATACGAAGCATTAACAATAGGTGGGTTCAAATAAGCATATCTCCTTCGAGTAGTGCTGATACTATTCATTTATCATGGCGAAGCACAACATATGTATTGACCGATTTCTTTGACCCTAATAAAGGAAATTGTTTTATGTCAACACCTATTATATCTGACCATGATGCGCCAATTATTCTAGAGCCCAAATACTGTGTCGAGTCTGTTGCAATCTAATTTAAGGGGATTAAACTTAGTGTGCCAATTTTAGTAAAACGTTGTTGCTTCGTTATACTAATTTTAGTAGGAACCTTGTATCATGTCGACATTGAAGGAACTGGACTAGTCCGCTGCGGAAGAAATTGGTGAATTTAAAAAAATTTACCATTTTGGATCATTAGTTGGGCCTGTGAAGCCTAATTTATTTAGAATATTTCTAAATTTATTTTTAAAAAATCATTTATTTTATTTAAATTAGTTAATGGTAAGTTTTAATTTCAAATTTATAGTGTATCAAATACACCTAACATTTTAGTTAATATGCAGGGAATGAAACCTTTTATTTTTTTCTCTAAAACAAGAATTAATAAAGAGTATTAATTACATTAAATGGAGAGAATCCTTTCGTTTCCCTCTTTAACGTAAACTGATTGATACGTTAATTGTCATTGATTAAAACATTTATGGCTTGAAAAATTAATGTGTTCATATGTATTTAAACTTTATAAATTGATTTACAACATAGGATGCATGTTTTAATCAACGACAATTAATGTATCTATCAATTCACATTAAAGAGAGAAAATGAAATGTAACAACTCACGCAGAATGGGTCTAAATTTCGGCCCAAAAGGCCAATAGAAACTTGGAATCATTCTAAATGAATCGTTGGTTCCTATAAGGAAATGGTACAACAGATACAACAGAGTATACTAAAGCGAAATCAGAATCTCATATAACAGAAGGGATAAAATATAATAACTTAAAATACATATACCTTTAATTAAAACCATCAGAAATGTTGGTTACAATAGGTCTCATGTAATAATAGGTACATCAACATTAATTATCCCTATATAATACTACTACCATAAATAATGCTTAATAGCTATGGATCCTCCATCATCAGGCTCCATCTCCAAGGTATCACAGATATAAGCGTTCCGACATACTATCTTGTTTATATGTTAAGAGGAGGGAGGTCAGAACATAAAATTTTTGGTGAATGAAAATCCTATAAGTTTCAGGGATAACTATCTCCTATATTTGATAGTACAAATTCTGCAAGATATGTCTAAGCAACATACACACAATACAAACTTATGAGGCAGATGTCCTAGAAGTCACTTAATATCCCAAAGCTAATAAAAGGGCGGACACTTCCTATATTCACTTAATACCATATTTATTTAGTATGGACATCCCTCTAATTGCTTAATACCCAATGGTGGACCTCAAGCTACTTAGGACCCCATTCTAACGTTAATTGTTATAAATGATAGCTCTCATGTAGAGAGAGAAATGGTAACGGCTACTTACTACCAGGATTTGGGTCAAGAAAACAACTTCTTTTAAGTAGAAACCCCCTGGCGAACCCTCTAATCGTTGTCTAGCTGTCCCAATGGTTGAACTCCTAGCCACTTAATACTTCCCTTAGATGGTGGTTCCTAAGACCATGTATACATAATTCGTCCCTAGATTAGCTCTCTCTAACCCCTAAATAAGAAGCAGACATTACTTTATTTAATATCTATTTAGAGTAAGATGGACCCAATGACCGTTTGAGACCTTTATTAGGGCGGGTCCAATGACTTCAGACTTTCTAAAGAATGAGCAGTAGAAGAGGCCTGATATCCTAACCTCTAACACTACAAGTATAAAGGACGTTTCCGATGGCTTAGAACGATCGTCGGCTGTCAGAAGCCGTCGAAAATAACTATCGCAAATTAAGGCATCGGGGAATGGAGTTTTCGACGGCTCTCAACACTGGCCATCATCTCTTTTTTCGATGACTATGAATGGCTAGCGATGGTTTTCGACCTGCATTTTTTTTATATTACACTGCTTTTTAGCCTTCCTACTACATTTCTCACATAAACCACTATTTCGGCAATATATAAACCTAGTATACCGGATATCAACCAAATATCAAAATCGAACCAATTTGAATTCAGCAAACCAAAAAAACACAAAATCAACATAAATTTCATCACCGAATCAAACCACACATGATAAAACACATAACTTTGTGCATACCACACATTCTACCATCAAATACCAATAAATACATCAAACCTACCATAAAACATTCAAGTCTACCATCATATAATATGTAAAGAAAACATCAAACCATACTGTCTAGTCAACCACCAAGTTATGCTGCATATTTTTTTTTAGCTCACGCTAAAGTCACTCATCACCAGAACCTGCAAAGCAAACTGAAGATGGAAAGCATCCATGCTGCTGCAGGAACTCGTTCATACACTGTTCCAGAATCTGTATCATCCCAATGGCCTAGCGGCGATTCTGGTCCTCAAGTTGCGCCATGCTAGACCTCAAGTCCTCGATCTCTACAAAGTCAATATCGGCTCTAGTCTGCCTACTCCGTCTCTAATTGCTAACACGTAATAATTATTTAATAATCTTTTGATCGTGTACAATTATATTAATTACCTATAACTCGTAAATGTTATTTTAATTCTAAAATAAAAATTAAATCATGGAAAAAATCGATTAATACTTGATTTCCAAATCCAAAACGCTTGTTCTGCGACGTTGTATCCATAATTGACTGGAATATAACGTCCTCCTCATCCGTCATGAGTAGCTCTCACCACGTATCATCTATAAGCTGCTAGCACTGCTCCATAAACTTTTCCTACATGACCAAATAAGAATGTAAATAAAATTAATATCATGATATCTTATTTCATTATAATTTGACAATTATTACAAATACTGCTACATAAAATGAATTATTCTTACATGGATCTTCCTAGATTTTTCATAGTGCCATATATATGAGACGGGCCCATTCGGATTTACATGCTCGATGACATGCGTACGAGTGAACACGTCCAAATATGAGACTGGACCCTTCCCTTCAGCCAACGGAATTTTATTATTACATATAATTATCATACATTCAAAATTATATAGCATATTTACTTTTTATAATTCGCATTTATAAATTTTACCAACTCCTACTGATACTACTGAAATGATTTTTGGATCCTCCTCGATGAGTGATTGGATTTATATTCCTATTTGCAGAGTTTCTTTCCGACTCTGCCTGTACATTCAAAACTTGTTACATTATTTATCGATCAATTTTTTTTATATAAAAAAGTTTAGTACGCTTACCTTCGCCTCAGCAGTATCCCAATATTTGAGTTGTCCTTCCTACACTCTCACCCCCATTTAGCTAGGCTTTTCCATTTTTTTGTCTATCGATGATATGAAATACTTATAATTTTTTCTCACCTTTTGAATTCAGTAGATTCGGGCCAGCAATATGTCGCCAGTCTATAAATCCAGCTTGGCCTATATTTCATGGTAAACAAACATTAAGCAGTAAAATATGTACAATATATCAGCAATAAAAAAATAAAAAGGAAAAATATGTAAAAGAACATACTTACAAAGACGTCCTACCAAATGCACTCTATGATGTGAGGCGGGATGATGTCCTACTTCGACCAACATGACAGCATCCTAGGCCTGTATGCTACTTTTGAAACATCTAGAACAACCTTTGAAGGTTGTAGGTCAAAAACTCTGTGTTAGATATGATATACATAAGTGTATAGTTAGTAAAAAAATTAACACACTGAATAAAGTTTACTTTTAACCCCTCGGCTTTAGGTACAAAGAAAACGACAGGACGATGTGACTGCTGCAATGGACCACAACTATTGCCTTTTGAAGAACGAGAAGAACGCCACCCTCTTGACAACATATGCATATAATTGTCACAAGCAGATTATTTTAAAAGAGAACAATAACATGATATTATAATATATTTTACGTTAACTAGCATTAATGATATAAACTGCTAAATAAATGACCTAAAAGGAAATTAAATTGTATATACCTGTATTAGATTGGGTCTCATATTTCGAGGACAAACATATACTACATCATTAATGATATAAACTGCTAAATAAATGACCTAAAAGGAAATTAAATTGTATATACCTGTATTAGATTGGGTCTCATATTTCGAGGACAAACATATATCACAAATATATTAAGAACATCATTTCGTGTCATGTATACTACATAACATGTTCATATGTCATACACGAACAATTAAATCAAATATAACATAATATTGTGTCATGTGAACGGTTTTATACAACATGGCATGATAATGTGTCATGTGTCGAATATTAAAAAAATCTTAATCAATACAACAATTCAATGACAATTCATGTAAATCAATTCAGTTAACACAAATATATTAGTCGTGAGTTTTTCTTACCTTTTTTGGCTAAGAGAAGATAAATATGCCAATAAATAAACATACAACATCATCTAAGGAAATTCAGAAGAAGAAAGAAATAGGGTTTGGCTTAGGAAGATGGTCTTAGATTTTTATGGAATTTTCCAAAACATAACCAAAACTTGATTTTTGAAACTGATTTTTGGATATGTTAAACATCGAACTTGAAAATGTGATCAAAAGTAATGTACTTGCAAATTATATTTTCTACATTTTAATATAAGTGGAAAATGGGTAGAGGACAAAGTTAGCAAATTTTTTAGCCAAAAGTATGGGAAGTTTTAAAATTGGGGAGAAGGACAAGTTATAGGGTAAAAGTGAAAATGGGAGTATACCCCATGAATTCCATTTTGCCAAAGTTTTGTCCTTCTCATCAATTTCAAAACTTTATACACTTGTGACGAAATTTTTTGGTAACTTTGTCCATTCAAAGAAATTCCTCATAAGTGGAAAAAATATGGATTTCGATTATTTGTTAGAAAAATAAATATGAAATAGCAAAGAGCATTTTTTCGACCTAAAGCCCTATGTCCGAAAACGGGTGTTAAAGAATTGCAATTTTTAATACAGTAAAGTTCCAAATTTGAAAAAGAGATTAAAATGAAAAAGAAGGCCAACTTTATTACACTGAATCTAAATAAAAATAAAACAGTTAATTTGGAGCTTATTAAAGGTCACAACCTCGACTAGTAGATGTATATTCTGAAGAAAAACAAAAGACTAATGCACTACAGCAAATTGACCGTATTACAACGATGGAAAACCGTGGTAAATTACTTTTTACAATGGTGACGTAACCGTCGTATATTAAGAAGTTGTACTAAACTAAAATCTTTTACAACTATTTTGCACCATTGCAACACAGTAGTGATTTCGTTTATTTTGCAACCGTTTTCCACCGTTGTAATAAACTTCACTGTTGTGACAACCGTAATTTCGACAGACTGATTTTTTTTCAAAATTTCAATCTATCAAAACTCAGATCAGTTTGCTTTGGTATCCTGCAGAAAAAACAAAGACATAAAACATGTCAGAGCTCAGAAATTATCTTACAGCGGAATAGATAAAATATAATGTAATCAAAATATAGCCTTACCGTATTAATAATGCTGCCCAACCAGTATCTAAGGCTATCATGTCCCTGCCACACATCCAACTTGCGAGTATGTTATGAGAGGGGGTCAGAACAAAAGTTCTGGTGACTGGATTTAAACTATACACTTTGGATAATCCTACATATACCGTTCAATCATATTTTCTTGTTTACTAGGTTACTTGGGTTATTAGCACTCAAGGCTTACACATACGTCGTACCCATTTACTTTGCAGTGGATTAACCTAATATAGTATATATGTAGCTACCCCCAATATTAAGGTACACCCCATGGTACCCCACTCGCATGGTCCCCACCGTAACATTGCCGAAATATACGCAGTCCCTCATCCTACGCCCTAGTGACGTACGGATCTCTATATAACAATGTTACATTTCACATATATCTGTCATTACTATGCTATGCAAACATACAGACTGCCACCTTTGTTCGAATCAGAATTCATACCGGAGTAATGCTTTCAAGTCTACGATACACCACCCAGAGCCGACATCCATGTATCTAGACTGTTCACTATATGTATCTTTAATTGTAGCGCGATGCCTTAATCGCACGTCCTCTAATGTGCACCGAGTTCTATGGCATGGCGATACCAGAAATATAGAACTCAGTCGGGAGCTTTTCCATACCTGTACAGGCCCGCCTTTAAGAGCCTCTGAATATAGATACCCCTAGGGTATGTTTTCACGGTGGCTATGGCCCTACCTCGGCCCCTCCCTCAACTAGTAAAGACTACAAGAGCTAAGAGACCGCCCTACTCAAACAATCTAAACATCCATGTGTCATCTCCCCTCAACCCCTTACCCTGATAGTGAAGGGTGAAATAGTATCTTGGGTTTAGCTCGAGTCTTTCCGCATCCCACTGGCTGCCGATAACGGGTATCTGATGGTCTACTATCCTTGTTGATCTAGGGATGTCAACGGATACTTTCGGATACAAATAGTGTCATATCTGTATCCATATCCGAAACATTTTCGGATATCGAATATCCGCATCCGCGGATACGGACGGATATCGGATAATTATCCGCTCTGCCAACGATCGATAAATCAATGAACACAAATGAATTTTTTTTGCTTAATATTAAGCTTTTTCAAACTAATTGATTACTAAAGTGCTAAAAATAAATTAATATGATGATAATATATAATTTTGATCAATTAATATGCGTTTAGTAGACTTTTAATTTTGCAAATTAATAAATAAGTATATTTAATTATGTTAAAATACACATAATTTAAGCTATAATTGGGAAAAAAACGGATGGATAATTTTCGGATGCGGATATGCCTATATCCACATCCGTATCCGCTTTACTACCAGGAGAACCTTACGTACCTCAGACAGCCGTGAGCTTTCCCTTCCAGTCCTTTGGATCCATCAGAACAATCAGATGAATGTGCACTCCCCTCATGCCTTGTAACACCTCGATGATCTACCCCGTTGGGTTACTCACCCTCAACCGTACGGACTGGTCTATGTGCCTTATGTTGTTAGACTATATGTCTAAACATTCTTTTACGCGCTTACCTCACCTCACTAGGTTTCCAGTTTACTTGGTTATTCCCATTCATACTGAATTCTTATTCAAATTACCAAGTTTCTCTTACTTATTAATTTCAGTCATACAACTTAATCCGTTTAAGTTTGTTAATAAGCCCACAACATGTTATTCTCTAGACTGTGGCCCAAGGTCTATAATCCACAATCTCTTTTATATTCTTGTTTGATTTCATCATTACAATAACATGTTTTACTTAATATGTAATTAAGTATATCCAATTCACATGTTTCTAATTAACATGTCACTTACCATTTATGATTAAATATAACTTATTTCATTTCATAAGTTTTCCTCATCCTTTCTCATTTAATCATAATTCCATTTTACATTGTCAATACAACTTATCGCTGTTTACTTATTAAATTAGTTCTACTAACTAAGTCCCGTTAATAAGTTTCTTTACCCATTTATTATAACTTATGTTATAATTACCTCTTGTCCCTAGGACAAGCCAAAACATTCTTATCAACAGGTTTCAGACTTCTAAGCTTACATATTACTTAATTTATAATTAAGTATAACTTCTTATATTTCATATATTTTCCCCCTTTCCTCAACTGGTTTCCAGCTTTCCCCTTTTCTGATCTCTTAATTTACAATTAAGTGTCCCTTATCTCATTTCACCAGTTATCCAATTTATTCATTAGTTGTTATGCATGTCTAAATTTTATCATTTCTACAAGTTATGCTTAACCTAAAAGGTGTCTTTAATTAAGTAACTTTATTATTTTTACCAGTTATATATACCACTAGGTGTCTTTATTTACATAACCTTATAGGGTTAAATTTGCAGGCCTATATGTAAATTTTACCCACCCCCTCAGATTTGCTTAGCCTACCCACCGTCCGACCAATTTTACTTGACCCTAACTTTGGTTCATATTCATACAATCCCTATGGATTAGCTTAGTTTAAGTAGTCCAATTCATTACTACGCCCATTTATGGTTTATAATGCCTTAGACCTCCCACATTAGGCCTACAACTTGTGGATGCTGGATATGCCGGTCGGGTCCGATCAGAATTCTTCCACAAGTTGGGCCTAACCTCATCTCATAGCTCAACTCGTATTTGCGCTTCTAGACCTCTCATGTTAGGTTCAACAATAGTGGTTGCTGGATATGCCGGTTGGGTCCGGGCATACTCCACCACTAATGGAACCTAACCTCATGTCATAAGTGCAATTACAATATCTAATTGTAATCCTAGGCATTCATTATTAATCAGTTATTGAAACCTATGCCTTTATAGGTGTTAATGCCCATTTACCGAATTGTATTTATGATGGATTATATGTCTAAATTCATATTAATCAAATTATGCTAATTCATATTTTATATATGACCCCATTTGTGCCCAAATCATTTTTCTATACTTATGATCCAATTTAAGTTCCTTAAACATAATTTGGTCGATTCCACAAACCCATATTTATCTATTCAATTCTATGTTAACATGAATCCATACAATCATATACTTACTCCAATTATTCCTTATATATAATTGGGACAAATTTACATGTAAACTTTTTAGCACTCCAACTAATCCAATATACGAATTTTTCCCACATCTTCAAATTAACATTATAACATATAAACATTCCAACATTTCAACTGATTTAATATATGAATTATTCATATTAACAATTTGACGTTATATCATGCTAATCATTCCTATATCATGCTAATCATTCCCACATGTCATTTACACCACTTTAATCATTATTAGCATACGTTTAGGCATCTTAACATGTCATATTCCAATTTGTCATAATGGGGAATGCTAAACGGTAATATACCATTATCCAAAATAATATTGTTTAAACCCACTCACCTCGTAAGCTTTCCAAACCCTGGATCTGGTCCAGATCTATTCTTCCATGATTTTACCCCTAATTGAATTCAGAACCTAATAATCATGGATTTACTATTTTTACTAAAAGAAAAAAGGAAAAGAAAGAGGAGGAAAAATTGAATGGATCGGATCTGGAACGTTACCTTGCTTCCATGATTCAATAATCTTATTTTATTAATGTTGATTCTATCTTCCAGATCTGGATTCATAATTCTCCTAGGCTAATATTTTAATTTTCAGAATAAATTTGAGAAGAGAGGGAGTTTGTGTAACGGCAGATCTTCGGCGTAGAAACCGAATTATGAGATTTTAGGGTTAGGTCTAGGGTTTAATTTATAGGAGTATGGAGCAACCAGGACCCTCAGATTTGCCCAAAAGCCATCTGAATCATCAAAATATCACAAAACCCTAATCTGCCAAAATCTACCGCAGGTGGGTTGTCGACCCGCCCTTGTGGGGGTCGACACTGGTGTCGACCCACCCATGAGGGGGTCGACCCACTTGGGGGGAAATCTGCCGCCTTCTGAAATTTTGAATTTTGAACCGATTTTCAAATTTCTGGACCCATTTTTGAGTTTCTAAACCTAATATATATATATATATATATATAGTTCTCGCGTGTATACAAACTTCGAACCTTAATAACTTCTTCATATGGTGTCCGATTTACGTAAAATAGATGTTGATTTTGAATCATGTGTCAACTCAGCATGCAACATGTGTCAATTCAACATGCAAGTGATCAACTCAACATGCAACATATGTCAACTCAGCATAGAAGTGATCAACTCAACATGCAACATGTGTCAACTCAGCAAAATGAATCATGCACAAAGCATGTAAAGCTTGGATAAATGGTCAATGAACATAGTGAATCGAATATACATGCAACAAGCATGATTCAGGAAGATACAAGCTAAGTGATCAAGCCAAAGTTCATACAACATATGGCAGCAGGATCTTGTGATCAAAGTCAGCAAAATGATTAAATCAAATGATCATCATATATAACCATGGTGGCACAGCCAACATGAGAAGCAAGGCAGCAGTTTGTGAAATTCAGTTTTCAAGTGTAAAGTGAAGTGGTCGAGCAAAGTGATTTAGTTGTGAAAACAGTTTACATGTCAGGCCAGATTTAAGTGAACCAGCATATGGCAATTGAAGGATTAAGTGTGCTAACATGGTCTACAAGGAAGCATCACAACATGTCAATCTAATTCATATATAGATGGTCAGGTTGACAAGCTGAAGTGATGTTGTGTGTCATCAACTCAGCATATACACACAGCAACCTATTCAAATCAAGTAGAGCAACAACATAAAAAAGGTGCTGCAATTTTCAAATCCAAGTATGGTTCTAGACAACTCGACATCCACGATCAAAACAGCAAAAATTCATGGATGGATCAAGTTTAGACAAGTCAGTAATCGTCAAAGTCACATTTCAGTTTTGGGAAATCTACATGCAGTTTTTATCTCAAATAGAATTGCAAACCATAGTTTACATGTTTGGTTCTAATTCATGCACACAACTCATGCTCAAACACAAATCAGTGAAGTTCAAGCCAGATTTCACAAGTATGGAAAGAAATGTATTTGCAAATTTTATTTGCATTCCAGAAATATGGGAAATTAAAATTCAATCAAAAAACATTTTGGTAAAGTGATTTTAAAACATTCCAGATATCAAGCAAGGCAAGAAATCATGCATTTTTTCTCAGAAACTATATTTGGTAAGTGTTAAACTTTGTAAATGAATTCAAACTTAGCAATAATGATTTCCAGAAATTCCAGTTTTTAATCACGGTGAATTTTGGGGCAAGATATCATTCCAATTTCCTGATTTATATCAATATATTCTACAATTCTTTTTCAAGCAAATCATTTTTAAATCAGAAAACAAAAGGCCACAATCAAGTCCAAAATTTCATCTAAATTCATCGAGGAAATCAAGGCAATAATCACGCAAGGCCATTTGTTTTTTTCTGGAATTAAAATTATTCAAAGTCGTGACTATCAAAAAGGGAATCCACGCAACAAATCGGGTGAAATCAAGCCAAGTCATTACACGTGAAATCAGAGAGTATTAGGGTTTCATTTACCCTATAATTACACCCATCATCACTGGCAAATCGATATCGAAACCACAAACAATTCAATTGAAAACCAGAGCATAATCAAATAATCAAAATTCAGAGAATACTCATAAGTTCATTTTTGAGTTTCGATCTTCAACAAATTCCCAAATCGAAGCGCTGAAAGCATTCAGCGATTCAAGAACATCATTGAATCAACTCCATCAACATTCAAGATATCGCGATTTGGTGGAATCAAGAAGAAACCCTAATTTCCAGTTCTTTTTTCTTCGCCGCCATTTTTAAGTGAAAGAGATCGCGCAAAACCAAATAGAAGTGGCCAGCCTACGTTACTCTTGGATAAGCAAAGTTTATTATAAAAGGGAAAAATTATTTCAGCTTAGTTTTAACGGGGTTTTTCTTTTTATTTGTTGTTGTAATGTTTTTCATTTGTAAACCATTCGAATAGCTTCTAGAGTATTCAAAATTCTAGGTAATCCAGTCAGGGTTTAGCTGGTAGTTTACTAGGGTCTGTAAAAACTAGGGTTACTGGCTACGGGGTTGTAGCTAGGGGAAATCTGATCAAGGGGATATAGATCAGTCTAGGGTTTTGAGCGTAGGATTAGAATAAGAGCGAGGGGTTCTCGAGTTTACATGGTCTTGTAAGCGGGATCTGTTCTATTACCTAGTAGAAACCTTAGGAATGCAATAGTAAGCAGGATTTTGCCGAAGCTGGGTATATTTTGTGTCATTTACCTTTATGCATTTATTTTTTGCTGCATTCTGTGATCTGATATTTTTAATATCTCGATTAATTTTCAATAAACCCTATTCACTCCCCTCTAGGGTTAACCTAGATCCAACAAGTGGTATCAGAGCTGGTATAAGGTAACAACATGATAGGGGCTTCTCGCTCTATGATCATGTGGCGAAGTATTGACTCTTACCCCTATATGCCCGTGGGTGGTTGTCCATGTCGAGAGAAAGGACGTGAAACCAGTGTCTGAGGTATCTTTATTGGCCATCGAGGCGGTTAAAATTCCTCGTAAATAGAGATGCCAATTGGTATCAGAGCAGGTATTTTCTGTTAACTCTAGAGAAATGGTGATCCCTAGTTGTCAGTCCATAGAGAGTCAGTCCAGTCATAGTTCAACTATTTTAAATGGTACATATTTTTTGAATTGGAAATTAGAAATGGAGTTATATTTAAAATCTGTTGATATTAAATGCTGGGATACTGTTATTAATGGATATGATATGGTTAGTAGAAATGATATTGGGTTTAATTCTCGTGTTATTTCTATTTTATATTCTTATATTGATGATGTACAATATAGCCTTATCTCCCATTGTCTAACTGCATAGGAAATCAGGAGCACTCTCAATACATTGTATGGACGAATGGAAGACAACTGCTCAAGACCCATAATTACCAGCTCAGATTCAGATGTGTGCTTAACTGAAGCTATTAATGATGATTCAGACGATGGAGATTTTACATATGAAGAATCGGTTTCTCTTTGTAGTAATTTAACCAAAACTGCCAACCGTCTCCAACGAAAAAATAAAATTTTAAAATCTAAAAATTCTGAGTAGCAATCCAAAAATAATGATTTGAAATTAAAAATTGAAAACTCCGACTATAAAGATTGTATGAATTTTAAAATTGATATAGCTTATCGTAATGAAAATTGTACAAAACTTGGGAACGAGATTTTGATTTTGAAAAGTCATGAAGATGAGCAAATCCATAAAAATAATGCTTTGCAAAAGGAGTTGGATAAAGTTAATTTCAAACATGAATCTTTTGAAAAGGAAAGTTTGACAAAAACTAAGACAATTTTCAAAGAGCTTGAAGCTGAAATTGAAAATTTCAAGAAATTTGAATCTGAAAGTCGAAAACATTTTGAATCTGAGATTGCTATGTCCCAAACCAAAATTAAATCTCTTAAAGTTGAAAATTTGGTTTTGAAAACTGATTTTGAAAAGAGTAAGATCACTAGAAACCATTGTTCAGATTTAATGAAAGAAAACAGTGACCTTAAATCTTAAATTCAACAACTTGAAACCACATTGGCTAAATTTTCAAACGTTGAAAAATCTTTATATATGTTGTTGAAAAATCAATTTTCATCGAGAAATAAAAGTGGACCAGGCTTTGGGAATATCAATCGTTTTGATATGCTGAATTCAAATGATTTTGAAAGCTCTTCAAATTGTTTTGGAAAAGATTGTATTAAAATTTTAAACTCTGGCAATTCAAAATATTTTTTGAATCATAAACGAAATAATTTTTTTTATAACAAACCATTAAATCATTCTTGGACCCCAAAAAGAAATAAAACGAATTGGTCTAAATTCAAACAGATTTGGGTCCCTAAAGGCACTTTTGTAAATTCTGATGGTTTGTTATACAAACAGGTTTGGGTACCAAAACGTACAAATATAACTGAGAGTGGTTTTACAAATTTTGTCACACCACTCGATCATTCAAAATGCTAGGTACCAGTGGAGGCCGAGGAACTACTGAGCAAAAAAAAAAAAAAAAAAAAAAATTGAAATCAAACTGGTCTATATTTTTGTACATCCACGGTTCCTTAGCCAAGTCTGTTTGAGTCAAAGATTCTGTTTACATCAATTTCAGGTATGATCTCTAAATTCATCTTTGTAAATATCCCTTGTTTTTATTTTCTTTGTTTATTCCTTCTTCTACCCCTTCTTTTTCTGTTTTTGATTTGACTATGCCATGTTATATTCTTTTATTATGGGCTTCCTTAAACTTCAAATTGCAGAATTCATATTTTTCTTGAAATTCGCTTCACTTAAATAGAACTCTGGTGTTTTAATCTTTTTCCAGATCTTGAATTTAAATTTGTAAATATCTGCAATTGTTTTGAAGTTTATTTTCTGTTTTTTGAATTCATAACAGTGTTGATGTATTCATGTCATATCTTGAACACTGTTAATTTGAATTCTAAATTTTTGAACATCTGAAAGTTTAATGGAATTTCACCCATCACTGCTATTTTGAGTTTCTTCTAATTCATTTTAGAATAGACTGAATTATATACTCGTTACAACACAATACTACTTCTCAGTTGTGTTAATTTCATTGATTTTCAGATTGTCTTGGATATTCTGCTAGGTCTTGAATCTTTGCTTACTTCATGAAATTCACTGTTAATCATGATCATCTGGTTTAGATTTTTATTTGTTTGAGATCATTTGAAATTTCTGATATTTTGAATCTCACACACCTTTTTGATCTGAAATTATTAATCTTGTGTGATTGATTCATTGTATCTCATGATTTACATTTGTTCAAGTGATTTTGAATGAACCATTATTTTTGTATCATGAATTATTACTCAATCTTGATGTAATTATTCTAAAAAATTTCTTTTGTGATTGTTAGAAAAATTTGTGAAAAATTCTTTTGAAAAATGGCCATTAAAACTCACTGCTATTTCATGATGATTTGATTTGAATATTTGTTTGTTTAAAATCATTTGAAATTATTGATTTATTGAATCTCACACATATCTTGAATCTGAAATTTACATACTAGTGTGATTGATTCACTAAATCTTGAGATTTTCATATTCCTCAAATGATTTCAAATAAATGGTATTTTTTATCTTAGGTCATGAATCATCATTTGTGACTGTTAGAAATACTTGTGAAAAATTCTCTTGACAAGTCTGCTTTGAAAATTGACTGTTGTGCTGCTCTAAGAAAAAGAATCGTTTTTGAAAATACTTTGGTGGCTGCTTGTTCTTGTAAAAATTCTTTGCTGCTCTGATTGATGGTTTGATATGATTGATTTAACTGCTTGGGCTTGGTAATTCTTCTTGAAAATTTTGTGTCAAGTGGCTAAATGGAAAAACAGTCTCTGAGATAACTGTGTAGCCACCAGTGTTGTATTAAATCCCCATTAGCAGAGACAACAAGTGATATCAAAAGTGCTTAAAAAATTTACTCACTTATCTGTCTGATCCTTTATATTTCTTTTACATCTTGTATAGATTCCACACATTTTTTGTCTTGTGTAAATCTCTCTAAATTCCTCTTGTAATTGATTTTCAATTTTAAAATTATTTACTGATTATTCATTCAGAAATTGAAATAAATATCCAAATTGAACTGTATTTATAATTCATCAAAATAATTATCAAACTTTGAAATTGTGATGAATTGTAACTGCAGTATATTTCACAACAAGAGGGGATTTTATTTAGATTCTCATGATGATTGAACATTTATTATAATATCTTTTAATTGGCAATTATTTCACGACCATCTCCTTTATCTATCATCATTCTGCCATCCATGATAATTTTATATTAATGTGGAGAGTTAATATGTTTTAAAATATTTTTGAATATACAGTGGAAATATTTGTGATAGGAATGGGACTATGTTATTTTTCCGAATTAGTGATAATTGAAAATTTTCAATGATCCCGGTACAGTTGAGCATATTTCATAATATGAGTAATTTAGAAATTTATTTCACAAACCATTTCTGTAACTACCACATTTCTATCATCCATTTTGGTTTTATATACTGAGGAGTTTTTCTTTTGGAGCTGAAAATGAAATGATAAATATAATTAATACATAAGTGTTTCTCTAACCTCATTTATAAATCCAAGCTCTGGTTATGCATGGTTATGAGATTACATATATTTAAGCTGCAACTGATCTCATTTAAAAATCCAAGATCTGGTTATGCGTGGTCAGTGTACTCTTAAATCAAAAGAAAACGAAAAGAAAATAATTTGCAATAAATAAATTTTTATATGAAATTCTCCTTGGTGTGTAAAAACCAGCCTATTAATCCATTTTATAATTTGTGAAATGTGTTAAAATCTTATGAAATATTATGATTTGTTGATTGATAGCTATTGAGATTTTATGATTGCGTCACTTAAATTGAACATATAATTATATTCCAAGTCCATCACTGCTTTTGTGCTTTATTTTTGAAAATCTTATTGGAAAATAATTGGAATTATTTGTTTTAAAACTCTCTCCATTCATATAAATTTCATCGTAAATCCGTCATTCTCTAAAATGTGAAATATGTCACTAGTTCTTAGTATATTATGATTTTTGTTTGGCTGATTGAGATTTATGATGACCGTTCTTCCTCTTATGCTGAAATTATATTTTTAGTCACTTTTCATCTATATTTTAAATTCTGAATCCTTTAATGATAACAAAAGGGGGAGAATGGATTGAGATTTTGATTTATGACTGAATATTCCTTAAATATTTTTAATGTTCAAAATTTCATTCAATTTTCTTTCGTTTCACTCGTGCACAATTATAGGGGGAGTTTCTGTTGTTAGGGAGCATTCAAATAAGGGGAGTTCAGTTCTTCACTATCAAATACTGGATTCAAAATCTTAATATTTGTTTTTCATCCTTAAAAGGGGGAGATTATTGTATATAACGGTGTTGTATACACAATTATGTGATTTTTGTTTGATGATAACAACCAAATATATTTTATTATTAAATGTGTTTGTTACTGTACTGGTAATCTACAACTCAGATGGGAACATAATATTTATATTTTAACAGAATACATCTGTACAGAAATTCAAATATTTACATAGTATTTTGTTTAAATATAATATTTTATTTCAATATTTAAACAGTATAGATTTACAACTCCACTATTTGTATATAATCACTGATATGCAATACAATCCAATCTTTTTCACTCATACAATGCTCCTCACTTAAAAAACACTCTGTCACTCAGTTTACAGACTCATATTCATATACAGACACATTTAGTGACATTCATTGACACCGTTCTTGTCTTCAATCTTCTGTCTTCTGTCCTTACAGCTCACACAGTCCAGTCATCATCTGCTTACCTATCGCATACAGAAACTCACACAGTACACTGCAATAGAAATAAAACTAAATACATGCAAATATAAATTTATTTTTAAATTTTATTTGCCTCAGAATTTCAGTGTGTTTCTCATCATCTTTCATGACTTGGTCTGAGATGTATATATTTCTAGTACCCACTGATCAGCCTCAACATACTACACTGATTTGCTTATCAGACTAGTAGCTGATTCTGAACAGCCACAACAGAGTGCAGCAGTCTGCTGGTAAATAATTTTCACATCCACGATATATGTATACAAACACTATTGTATATATATACATATATACAGATATGCAGGTGAATATGGTCATCAATACACATGGTCGAAGAGCATGAACTAAATCAAGAGGCCAAGTCAGCATGGATCAGGTCAAATGACATAAATGAATGACACAACATATACATGGAAACATGAAATGGTCAAGCTCAAGTGGACATAAATGTGTGTATATGGAATATGAAGACTTCCAGCATTGCTCAGTGCAAACTAAGCAGTAATAAGGCTCAAATATGTGATCAGTAGCTGATACAAGAGTTCACATATACACTATCATGCAATCAAAACAGATCAGACAAGTAATCAAGCAGCAAGAAGAATGCTAATAGCATGTACAAATAAGATTAACTTAACATGCAACATGTGTCAACTCAGCAAAATGAATCATGCACAGAGCATGCCAAGTTTGGATAAATGTTCAGTGAACATGGTGAATCAAATGTACATGCAGCAAGGATGATTCAGGAAGATACAAGCTAAGCGACCAAGCCAAAATTCACACAACATATGGCAGCAAGATGTTGTGATCAAAGTCAGCAAAATGATTAAATCAAATGATCAGCATATATAACCAATGTGGTGCGGCCAACATGAGAAGCAAGGCAGCAGTTTGTGAAATTCAATTTTTATGTGTAAAGTAAAGTGGTCGAGCATAGTGATTCAGTTGTGAAAACAGTTTACATGTCAGGCCAGACTTAACTGAACCAACATATGTCAAGTGAAGGATCAAGTGCGCTAACATTGTCTACAAGGAAGCATCACAACATGTCAATCTAATTCATATATACATGGTCATGTTAACAAGCTGAAGTGATGTTGTGTGTCATCAACTCAGCATATACACACAACAACCTATTCAAATCAAGTGGAGCAACAACATAGCAAGGGTTTTGCATTTTTCAAATCCAAGTATGGTTCAAGACATGTACATGAAGCAAGGCTCTACATACATGATCAAAACAGCAAAAACTCATGGATGGATCAAGTTCAAACAAGTCAGCAATTGTCAAAGTCACATTTCAGTTTTAGGAAATCTACATGTAGTTTTTATCTCAAATATAATTTCAAATCAGAGTTTACATGTTTGGTTCTAATTCATGCACACAACTCATGCTCAAACACAAATCAGTGAAGTTCAAGCCAGATTTCACAAGCATGGAAAGAAATGTATTGGCAAATTTTAATTGCATTCCAGAAATGTGGGCAATTAAAATTCAATCAAGAAACATTTTGGGAAAGTGTTTTTAAAACATTCCAGATATCAAGCAAGGCAATAAAACATGCATTTTTTCTCAGGAACTATATTGGGCAAGTGTTAAGCTTTGGAAATGAATTAAAACATGGTAACAATGATTTCCGTAAATTCCAGTTTTTAATCATGGTGAATTTTGGGGCAAGATATCATTCAAATTTCCAGATTTATATCAATAAATTATGTAATTCTTTTTCAAGCAAATTAGTTTTAAATTAGACAACAAAAGGCCACAGTCAAGTCCATAATTTCATCTAAATTCATCGAGGCAATCAAGGAAATAATCACCCAAGGCCATTTATTTTTTCCAGAATTAAAATCATTCAAAGCCATGACTATCAAAAGGGGAATTCACGCGACAAATCGGGTGAAATCAAACCAAGTCATTACATGTGAAATCAGAGAGTATTGGGGTTTCATTTACCCTATACTTACATCCATCATCACTGGAAAATCAATATCGAAACCATAAACAATTCAATTTAAAACCAGAGCATAATCAAATAACAAAAATTCAAAGAATACTCATAAGTTCATTTTTTTGTTTTGATCTTCAACAAATTCCCAAATCGGAGCACTGAAAGCATTCAGCGATTCAAGAGCATCACTGAGTCAATTCCATCAGCATTCAAGAAATCGCGATTTGGAGGAATCAAGAAGAAACCCTAATTTGCAGTTCTTTTTTTATCCGCCGCCATTTTAAGTGAAAGAGATCGAGCAAAACCAAATAGAAGTCGCCGGCCTACTTTCCTCTTGGCTAAGCCAAGTTTATTATAAAGGGAAGAAATTATTTTAGCCTAATTTTAAAGGGGGTTTTCTTTTTATTTGTTGCTGTATTGTTTTTCATTTGTAAACCATTTGGATAGTTTCTAGAGTCTGTAGAATTCTAGGTAATCCAGTTAGGTTTTAACTGGCAGTTTACTAGAGTTTGTAAAAACTAGGGTTACTAGATGTGGGATTGTAGCTAGGGGAAATCTGATCTAGGGGATATAGGTCAGTCTAGAGTTTTGAGCGTAGGATTTTAATAGGAGCAAGGGGTTCATGAGTTTACATGGTCTTGTAAGCGGGATCTGTTCTATTACCTAGTAGAAACCTTAGGAATGCAGCAGTAGGCAGGATTTTGCTGAAGCTAGGTATTTCTTGCGTCATTTGCCTTTCTGCATTTATTTTTAGCTGCATTCTATGATCTGATATTTTTAATATCTCGCTTAATTTTCAATAATTCCTATTCACCACCCTCTAGGGTTAATCTAGATCCAACAGTTTACGGGCCTATATGTAAATATTACCCACCCCTTAGATTTGCTTAGCCCATCCACTGTCCAACCAATTTTACTTAACCCTAACTTTTGTTCATATTCATACAATCCCTATGGTTCAGATTAGGTTAAGTAGTCCAATTCATTACCATGTCTATTTATAGTTTATAATGGGCTGGACCTCCCACAATTGACCTACAACTTGTGGATGCTGGATATGCTGTTCAGGTTTGGGCAAACTTCTTCTACAAGTTGAACCTAACCTCGTGTCATAGCCCGTCTCGTACTTGCTCACTTAGAACTCTCACATTAGATTCAACATTAGTGGTTGTTGGATATGCCGGTCGGGTATGGGCAGACTTCCACCACTAATACAACCTAACCTCGTGTCATATGTGCAATTATAATTTCTAATTGTAATCTTAGGCATTCATTATTAATCAATTATTTAAACCTATGCCTTTATAGGTGTTTGCCCGTTTACCCAATTTTATTCATGATGGATTATATGTCTAAATTCATATTATGCAAATTATGCCAATTCATATTTTTCATATGGTCCCATTTGCGCACAAATCATTTTTCTATACTTATGATCCAATTTAAGATCATTAAACATAATTTGGTCGATTCCCCAAACCCATATTTATTTATTTAATTCTATGTTAACATGAATCCATATAATCATATACTTACTCCAATTATTCCCTCTATATAATTGGGACAAATTTACATGTAAACTTTTTAGCACTCCAACTAATCCAATATATGAATTTTTCCCACATGTTAAATTAACATTATAACAAATAAACACTCCAACATTTCAAATGATTCAATATATATATTATTCATTTTAACAATTTGACGTTATTTCATGCTAATCATTCCCACATGTCATTTACACAACTTTAATCATTATTAGCATATGTTTAGGCATCTTAACATGTCATATTCGAATTTGTCATAATGGGGAATGCTAAACAGTAATATATCATTATCTAAAATAATATGGTTTAAATCCGCTCACCTCGTAAGCTTTCCAAATCTTGGATCTGGTCCAGATCTATTCTTCCATGAATTTTCCCCAAATTGAATTCAGAACCTAATAATCACGGATTTACTATTTTTACTAAAAGAGAAATGGGAAAAGAAAGAGGACGAAAAATTGAATGGATCGGATCTAGAACGTTATCTTGCTTTCGTGATTCAATAATATTTTTTATTAATGTTGATTCTCTCTTCCAGATCTGGATTCATAATTCTCCAAGGCTAATATTTTAGATTTCAAAATAAATTTGAGAAGAGAGAGAGAGATTGTGTGTGTAACAGCAGAGCTTCGGCGTAGAAACTGAATTATGAGATTTTAGAGTTAGGTCTAGGGTCTTATTTATAGTAGTATGGAGCAACCAGGACCCTCAGATTTTCCTAAGCGATCTAAATTGTCAAAATATCGAAAAACCCTAATCTTCCATAATCTACCGCAGGTGGGTAGACCCATCTTTGAGTGGGTCGACCCTGGTGTCGACCCACCCTATGGGGGTCGACCTACTTAGGCGGGAAATCTGCCGCGTTATGAAATTTTGAATTTTGAACCCGTTTTTGAATTTTCGAACCTAATATATATATATATATATTCTTCTATACATATATATATGTATATATATATATTCTTCTTGCGCATATACAAACTTTGAATCTTAATAACTTCTTTATATAGTGTCTGATTTACGCAAACCAGGTGTCGGTTTTGACCAGAATTTCAAGACAGACGCAATGGCACAATCCATTTTACTAAATTCTTAATATTTAATTAAGTTATTTGTATTTTATTATCTTACACTAAAAATACGGGGTGTTACAACTACAACTGTTTGTTACCGTTGTGACTTCTTAATTTTACAGTTCTTTCCAACTGTTGTTGTTACACCCCATAATTCTAAAGAATACTTAATTAAATATTGGGAATTATGTAAAATGGACTGCACCATTGCGTTCGTCTTGGAGTTCTGCTTAACATAGATGTCGAGTTTCGTAAAACGGACATCGTATGAGAAAGTTATTAAGCTCAGAAGTTTGTTTACGTATAAGAGAAATATATATATATATATATATATAAATCAATCCGATATTTTCAAAATTTAAATCAAACAGCGAAGCGAGGGAATCTGGATCGACCCATTATGGGGGTCGACCCATGACCTGATCGGGTCGACCCATGGTTCGACCTAAAGAGGGGTGGGTCGACTACTGCGAGATATGGTCATATTCTTTTCTATGAATCTGGACGTGAGGTTTGTCTGGGTTCTTGGCTTTAGGCTATATATAGGACCTCATTCCTATTATTTTTATACATCAAAAACAATGGAGACAAAGAGATGTTGCCCCAGCTTAGATCTAACTAGCCTATTTCTCTTCAACAACAACTTATATGCATACAAGAATTTCTTCTACACCTTCAGTTTAATTATTTCTTCTCTTTAGATCTAGTCTCTATGAGTACATGTTATTTTTAGACATAAACATTTAACAAGTAATCCTGACATGTTTATAAATCTGGATCAAAAATCTATGCCTACTAAGAATCTGATTAATACCTATCACATGTACACCAGATCTGCTATTCAATTCTCATAAGCTTATTTCTGCTATCACATGCCCATCTCTGTTACTATATGTTTATTTTATTTTATGCCTATTATGTTCTCCTTCCTCCATTCCCTTTTTATTTTTATAGATGTGCACTAACATAATTGGGTTAAATTGGGAATGAGCGGGAATGATAATTTGGGGGAATAACTTGACCTGTGACTGGGATTTGGGGGCATAATCTATGCTATAAAGTTTGACTAAAACTTGGGGAATATCTTGGATTGCGAATTATGACTTGTGGTTTAGGTCATATAAATCTACAAGCTTAATAATTGGATTAAGTGAAACACGTAATTAAACTGTAATACTTAGCCTGCTCAAATCTGTGGGGGTTATATGAACCTGATAAATTGTGTAGATGTTAAGTAAACCATTTTGGATCGGTGGGGGTTAAGTAATCTGTTAAATATATGGGGGTTATACGAACCCAATAAACTTAACATGTTTTATATGTTAGGGTTATGCGGGCCTGTTAAACTATTGGGCACAAACTATCAAAATCCTAGTAGTTGGGACACAAGCTTAGGGGGTGGCTTGTGTCATTTGTTGCGTGGGACTCGTATCAGTCAGTAACCCATTCTGGTATCATAGGGGGAACCCGAACTTGACAGAGGTCAGGGAACACTTACTGAGATGATTATAAGAGGTCCATATAGGTGGAGGTGTTCTGATGGCGCGTTCCAACGAAGTCATGTGTGTGCATGGCTCCGGCTTTCTCGGGAAAATAAGACACTGTAACACCAGTAAATTGGTCTATGTCTTTATCAGGGTTGCCACTTTAGGAAGTGATGCTACCTATCTACTCCGTTTTGGCTCTTTCTAGGGACTATGATTTTATATTACTGCACTCTGATGATTTTTGTACAAGGTAGATACTTTTATTTGATTAAGTTGATTTTCAGTATTTCAGACTAATGTTGTAACTAGATTTTGGACCATGTTGTTTTTTGTTTGAAAATAAAGTTTTAAATTTCCGCTACTATTTTATATGTCTGTCTTGTGAGATTCTGTTTATGTTTACCTATAATGCTTCACAGAACTTAGTGCATTCAGAGTGACATTAACGGACGTGGGGTGTCACATTAGGTATTGGAGCTGAAGGTTACAAGCTCGGATAAAAGGTTCTCAAATTTGCTTTCAATAGGTTTCAAAAAGAAAGTAATTTCAAAGGAAAGTCTTATTACTACCAAAATTAACCCCAAAAACGGACTGGTAGTGAAGGGGTATCGAAGGAACACAAGCATAGAAGAATCCTCCAAAAGCAAAAAATCCCAATAATAGAAAGAACCAAAAGTGGAAAAGAATGATATGAGAGCTGCATAAACCGGCACCTTCCAAGGAGAAATGAACTCAAAAGCCATAAAATACCGGCGTGGTCTACCCAGTAGGGTCCATCCGACCGGGTCAACTCAACAGGGAGATCCTATAGCGAAAGGTCATCTAAGTAAGAAGCTAGGAAAGAGAGAGGCAAGAGCTCCGCTAATTGAAACCCAAAAAGAGTTAAGGGATGTCAGTATTAACTTCCTTAATGCTGATACATCAAAAGGAAAAGGCGACGAGAGTATCAAGCCATTAGTGCATAAAGATTATTTGGAACTAGCTTGTAAAACAACTAGTGCATAAATACCGAAAGGTCACATTGACAGATAATAGACAAATCACTGGAGTCACCCACTTAAAGATCAGGCTATACTCAGAGACTCCACCGAAAGACAAACCGGATCCCTAAAAGGGATACAGGCTATCCGTACTTAGTACATACACCAAAAGTGGTTCCAAACAGACAGCTATCTACGTACACCATGATGGCAAGCTCCTCTAAGTATTCTAAGGAAACTGGAATCCTATATCCGAAAGCTTATGAACGAGAGTCTGCACCTAGGAGCCACAAGTCTTCACCTGGTAGCTACAACAGGACCCTCACTCCGAAAGCTATAGTCATTACTGCAAAGGTGGCCGGAAGTCAAATATCTGAGACCAAGGAGAAAAGCTGCCGACAGAGGCATCTGCAGGCCCAATACTCAAACAATAGAAGAGGCTCCGATATCTCAATAAATAAGACAACAGAGGTCACATTTTGGACGATGAAATCTTCACTTCTCAATCTTATTTATTCTTCGATGAGAAGCAAACCCTAATTTCCAAATCGGATTGGGGATATCTTCAATCCTTGTAATATATCCACGATTTATAAATGGAGAATTCCGAGACTTAAATATTATGTGTTTTGATAATCATGTTGTGCCAATTATGATGAAACAGGGAGTTAACTCTAACCTTTTGTAAGAAAGAGTTGTTCACGACACCTTCGTAAAGGAGGAAGGGCTTCGTGGAAACCCAATGCCTTCCCCCCTTTTTTTACATCGAGGGATGGAAGACTCTCATAATGAGCCTAATGGTACTTAACCCCGGAAAAGAGGTTTACTGTAAGTTAATGGCTTGATCACTGACGCAACCAAAGCCCTTCGGGCTGGCTTGATATGGAAGGATCATTTGAGTTAATAAGCATTGTAGTACCCTTACCTTTTGAATATCGAGAAGCATTAGCCTGTTTTTCATCTTATCATAATTTATATCATCTTATTCATGATCCAGAGTGTAACTGATTACGTAAGGCTTTAGTTATGCCAAAATAAATAAACCTTCTTTAAGGTACTTCAGAACTCCATAGTACTGTAAGTGTGGTATTCAACCCTTGAGGGAAGAATAACTAAGCTTTAGAATGGAGATTTTGATACCTAAAGAAAGGTGGATTTAGTTAAGGAGCGCTGATTCCTGAATTTCTTTCGTTAACTCTGGATCATGATTACATCAGATTTCCTGAATACATGTTCTATATAACTTATTCCGTATGTTGACGAAAAATATCATTAATATTTTGGCGCTAGAAGGAGGGCTTGAACCTCGGACCTTGTGGTCAATCTATCAAAAATTAATTTGGTAAACTAATTGCTCCATGGTAAGAAAGATGAAATCAAAAAGATTGGAAGAGCAAAATAAGGAACTGGCTCCTAATGCAACCCTTAAAGGAAACATGGATCTAACGCTTAATCTGAACAATAATGAAAAAGGAGCCACATCCAGCCCAATACAACCACCAAACCCAAATGCCATGGAAGATAATGTCGCAAAAATTATGGCTTTGGAAAAGCAACTCCAAGAGATGCAAGCTCAAATGAATGCTGCTCAAACGCAGATGCCTTTAAAACTCACAAATCTAGTCAAAGAGAGAAGAATGAATCTACAAAAAGAAAGGCTCCCATTCAACACTCCAAAGAAAAAGAGAAACTCAAAATGACTTCCTCTAAGAAGAAGAAGTCCCATTTGACAGGAATAGACCATCAAGGAAATCAATGTGAACAAGAACAATCTAGGAGTTCCACTTCCAAGGTTATGATCCTAAAAGAACAAACTATGACTACACGGAGGCTTATCTTAAAGGCATTGCTCAGAATACCATCAATGACTTGTTGGGAAGTAAGGGGAAGAGGACTCAAGATGGCAGGGTTAATGACAACGAAAGATTTGCTCCATTCATAGATGAAATTATGAACACTATGATACCATCTAGGGTGAAGGTTCCCAGCATCAAATATCTTGGAACAACTGACCCCAATGTTCATCTAATGGCTTTCGATAGCCATATAGATCTCTATAATGCTTCAGGAGCCGTCTGATATCGTCATATCCCAGCGACCCTTCTCGGAGCAGTAGCAAAGTGGTATCATCAATATATAGAAAACACCAATTATTTGTCGAAACAGTTCTCCTATGAATTTTCCGCATAGTTCTGCATCTACAAAGATCTGACAGTTGGTTACACAGTTGTTGACACCTAAAATTGCTATAACACCAAAAGAGAGACTTGTGTAGAGATTGAAAGGAAGATTAACAAATATAGGGAATGCAAAACAGAAAGAATCACACACAGATTTATAGTGGTTCGGTGTTAAAGAGCCTACGTCCACTTTATAAACTTTTATAGATCGTTCCAGCAGCTAATAAAATGTTTACAATGGTTGAACAAAAGAATTAAAATTATAAACAATTTCTGCTATTATTTTTCTTGTATCAAAGAATTGAAGATGGATCCCCTTTTTCTGAATTGAAAAGGAGTATTTATAAGTGACCCCGCATTTGATTTATCTTGAAGACGTGTTACCAAACCCCGAAGATTAGCCCCTGCTGAATAATTCGATCTTTCCCAAGGAACTGGTCCCTCCATTCCTCTATTGGCATGGTGCAGCCATCGATTTTTCTAATTTGAACCCCCTTCAAGTAGTAAATATCTGTCATGACTCGTTCCTGAGGTGAACTTTATGGACCGTCTTTGAATGTGTCATGGCTGGTTATGTTTATTAATTCCGAATTCCCTCTAGGCCATGCTTGGGAGAGAGCCTTGATACCGGGCTTTTATGGTTAGCCCTGGTCGAGTACTCCGATTGTGAATCCACCACTGTATCATGCTTTGATGGGCGACCCAAAAAGGCAATCAACACTTTGCTCCCCAAAGTATGGCGTGTTGGCAAATGGGGCATACTTTGTAATTCCAAGCCGTGAACAGACTCTTTTTTTTATGTGTTGAACTCCATGAGTCGCATCAACCCACTCCCTTAGTGAGCCTCGAAAGTCACCAAGAATCCATCTCGTCGACTGGCCCTCGTCTTATCGATTTCTTTACACGCCAGCTAGGTCTGGTCACATCAGCCGAATTCTAAGCGACACCTTCTTTGTTATAAAAGGAAAATCCCTTTTATCCATTTTCTTTTACATTTACTATTAGCCAGGACCGATTTACTGCTCTTTAGGAAGAAGGAGGACAATCGACATCTCCCTCGAAATTTTCTTTTTCAGGTAAAAATTAATTCCCCGTTTTTCTCGAAATATCGGAATATCATCATCTTTTTCTATGACATTCCTTTTTCTTCTCTTTTCATGATCTAAGGCTAGTTTGACCCACGACTAGACTCACCAGTGTCGGATCGCTGGAGTTAGCAGCGATACGGTGTATTATGGTGAATCTGATATCCCTGGAGAGGGGGCCAGCGGTACCAGTTCTGTTGATTTGACTGTACCTTGGATGCAAAGGGTTTTCCTGCATACTCTAAGGGCTTCGTGTAATGGGGTATTTTTGAACCCTAGGACACATGGAAGTGTTTGAGAAGGTGTTATGGAACCGCTAACCCACATATGGCTTGAATCGTGGCATCCATGTTTCATCTTTTCTGAAATTACTCAATACGGAGGTGATAACCCCCCTTATTTACCTTTGATTTCAGCTTGATAATCTCTCTGTGCATCCATGGTTAAGGCGCGTGATATCCATAAGCGAGGGTCGGGTGAAAGAGTGTCCTTCTCTATCAGGGTGGATAGCACTTCTGAATCATCAGATCAGTCGAGGCCTGCTTTCGACTGCGACCTCCAGGGTTTGTCGACCAATCAACAATCTATTCCTCCAGTATCAGTCGACCTGTCTGGGGCGATACCCATTCCCTTAGCACCTGACATGGTTCCAGGCGTTGAAATCTTGGATAACCCTCCAGATGCAGAAAAGTCTAAGATAACTCTTCAGCTGCTACAATTCCTAACGGCTAAGCATAATATTCCCTTTGATGACGTCCTTGTTCCTAAGAAAACTGATCGGCCTCACAGGCCTCCAAAAGGTTATATGGTGATCTCCCTTCCAATGTGCCACGTGGGGGCTATCCCCCCTTTCCACCCGTTTGTCATCAACTTTTTGTGTCGGATGAATCTAGCTCCAATGCAATTTTACCCTATTGTTTATGGCCTTCTGTTGTCCACTTATTATTTGTTTGTGAAATATCTGGGCTATCCTCCAACTTTTGATGATTTGGCTTTCCTTTTCTATTTTAAGCACAACGAGAGACATTCCCCTTCTTTGCTTTACTTTGAGCCTATCCGAGGTTGGAAGATCACTGAAAAAAATTCGAGCAAGGTAGGCGACCCAAAGCGAGACTGGTTTTGGATTAGAGAACAGCCAGGATGCACTCGATAATGGCTTCAGTGCAGTGAGTTTCTTGGTGAGTTGATACTTTTTCTATCAAAGCTTCCTATATTGATTCCTGCATTCCCCTTTTTTCATAGGGGGTGATCCTACAAGACCTGATGGAGAGGTGTTCCAGAAACTCTTCGAGCAATTAATCAGGCTGGACTGGAAGTTACGGCAGTTTTGCAAGTGTTTGATCGATGAGAACCTACATCAGTATGCCCTTCTTGATCAAAGTAGGTCGATCGGATCGTTGGAAGAAGGACTTGAATCATTAGCACCGAACTAGGAGAAGGAGCCCCCAGTCCAAAAAAGGTCGGGGAATGCACAAACGGTTCGATCAATTGGGGAGCCTTCTGCTCGTCTTTCACCTGGGAAGAAGTGGAAACTAGGCTCCAAAAAGCCTATTTTCAGGAGCCAAATTCGAAAATCTGAGCAACAAGAAAATGAGCATCAAAAAATTGGACATTGTCAGAGGGAAAAGATTCCCGCCAAGAGAGCCCCGATATCTATGCAGGAAGAATCCAATAAGGAGAATCTTACTGAAACTTGTTCGTGAGACTATGGAGGCAATGGAGATTCTTCTATGGCTCATGGTTCGTAGGAAGAGCATGGCGCGTCTCCCCTTCCTAGCTTAGAAACACTCCCAATGCCCGACATTATCCTTTCGCCATAGAGCCTAGGCCCGCATCAATTTTTTATAACCAATCCAAGGGGATGTTTCCCTAAAATGAACAAAGAGGCATCGGAGGTATGAGGTTCGTTACATACTACGACATTATATCTCTTGTGAGTTAAGAATTATCCATTGATTAAATATCACAAATTTTTTATCCTTTCTTCGCCCCCACTTTTTTAGAGAACATTGATGAAGAATTCTATAGATAACTGTTTGCTTCCCTTTCCACGGACGCAGAACTGGACAAACCCATTCTTTCCAATGCGGGAATAGGGAACGATGATAAAGGTAAAGATAATGAAAGGGAGAGTCGGCAGAAAACGCAAAGAGAGACGGGGATAGCGAGAAACAAAAGGAAGGAGAGAATAAGAGGAAAGAAAAGGAGATAGAGAGTGAAGGGAAGGAAGAACCGACCCGAGATAATAGCAAGCAGAGAGAAAAACGCTTGAGAAATCTTGGTCAAGCGTTAGGAGATAAGGACGAACCGGTAAAATTTTCTAAGAATAAGAAAGGAGATGGAACTTTGAAATCCAAGGAAGTGGAAGTGGCCGAACATTCTCGTGCCACACCAGATCGACCCAGAGCCTTGATCGAGCCTCACACCATTGATCGAATTCGAGAGTTGGAGCGAGATTTTTTTGATCTTGCCTTTTCAGGAATTAACCCTGCCTCCGAGCTACATCCATTATCACGCAGCTTCCATCATCGACTACACTACAACCTCGACTATGTTCTTTCTCAGTACGATGCAATGCGCGAGTATGCTGGACAGGTAGGTGGAGTATTAAGGGAAAAATTGACTGAGATCGTTAATTTGAAAAGGGATATGATAGCGGCAAGAAAACCTTTAGAATTCTTGAAAAGAAAATTAAAAATCAGGAGTCACAGGCAGTGGCCAACAAAGAGAGGCACGAGAGAGAAATCAAAGATCTGAACACCCGGGACCAACAGAAAAATCAAGAATTCAATTCGATGAGGGAGGAGATCTAGTCTTTGAAGAAGGACAGGGCTCGATTAGACCTTGAAGTGCAGGACCTTAAGACTGCCATTTACTCGTCCGAGCTGGCCCAGAGTCAGGCTGAAGAAAATGCGGCAGCAACGACTAAGTCTGCTGACAACATGTAACTTCAACATGGCCTCAACATGGAGGCTTTCAAGGCCGATCATGCCCAAGAAAAATCCAAACTACAGAGGGGGCATACTCGTCAGATTCTTTCATTCTTTGCAAGGTTCCTTCGTCGGAGGGATTTATCTCATATGCTAGAATACCCCAAACTATTGACCGATACGTGGAAAATAATCTTGTGGGAAGAGAGACTTGCGGCGAATGGACGGCCAGTGGACGAGATGCTTTTAATGTCCTAAATTCTGAATGAAAAGGAGCAAGCAATTGTGGTGGAGATGATGAGCCGAGAGAAGAAGCCAGCTAAGGCTGATCGTAATATGTCGGAGGGGAAGTCGATCTCGGAGGGAGATGTAAGAAGGAGTCAGTCCAAGATACATGTTTCTTGTACGCATGTGGTGGCTGAAAAGGGCTCATCATCTATATCTCGATCTAACCCAGTCAGGGTCGCAGTGCAAAAGTTAACCGGGCCCAATGCTAGAGGTAGGCCTTTTTACTAATCTTTATGTTTATTGGCCTTATCCTGATTCGTTTGTCCCTTGGGAAGGTACCTCGTCGGTGAGGAAGAAAGTGGAGGCAGATCCACTTGCTAGGGGGAAGGACAGCGCTGGGGGAGAAAGCACAGCCTTGAAAGAGGAAAGGATTATCATAGCTTTGCCAGAGGACGAGGATATCGAGGTGATCAAGGAATCCGAAAGAGAGGATCACCCATTCCCGACTGGGACCAAAGCCCAGGACGATAAAGGAATTTCTTCTGTCCCTGTGAACTCCACCAAACCGCCGGCTCCCATGCCAGCTCCCACGTCGGCTTCTTATTCATTCGGAAGTACACTTGGTGGGTCAAAGCGTATGTTGAACACCGAGGAAGCACTTGAGATGATCAGGCAGAAAGAGTTGGCAGAGATGATGGACCAAGGAATCATACCACCACCTTTTTAAAAAACTCCTTTGTTATGATGTCATGAAAACCTGCTAATTCAATAAATATTCATGTTGTTTATGTGCAAGAAATTCCATGTGATTTGCAATTTTATTAACCAAAGGTGACTTCGAATGCTACATAATCTTGGTGTATTCGTTCATCCCTTTACCCTGGTGTTAGGATAAGTTGTTCGGGTAGCAGGCACTCTAGTCATACTCGAATGGACCTCACCTTGATCAGGGGTTAGACATAGTCGAGTGAGAGTGCTTTCAGTCCTTTATACTCGTCCTTTAGTTGGTAAAGGTTAGAGTTTTTTTAAAAATTGAGCGTTCTTTTATCTGGGTGCACTATTCACGCTCTTTTATCGTTTCTCATCCTCAAGTCGTGAGGTTAAGAGTCAAAGTCCGACAATCAGTCAGTGAGTTCGGACGAGTGTCAATCTCATTTTGATTCGGTCAAAGTGGAAGCCAGAAAACAGGCCGATCGATTGGCCTATTCCTGAAATAATGTCCATCGGTATGGTCGGACACATATTCCTTCGATGGAGTTGGTCTACCTATCCCATTATAGCGTCAGGGGTACAAGCGATGGTTGATCAGATCTTAATCATTAAAGAAAATTTTGAAATCATTACAAAACAGAGCTAGAAAGGAGATTTTTATTCATACACTAATGCAACCAGCGAAAGAGTACTTATTACATAAAACAAACAAACTAGTGTAATTGCATTAGGGAATTCCTATGGTAGCCCCAATCAGGGCCGCCTTTCTGTACCCTGACCTACTATCCTATCGTGGGCCGATGTCTTTGGCGTCGCAAAGGGATAGTTCTGGCCGAGGCTTCTTTCGTAATTGCTATAATGTTTCCTTTATTCAAGGGGAAGAGGTCCTTTAGACGCTTGGTGACCATTATCCTGCAGTTCCTTCCATTTCTCCAAGTAACAGGCTCGTGCCGTTACTTGGTCTCCTCATATCGTCCCAATTCCGCTGTTAGTTGGGAACTTGAGGAGTCAGCACCAGGGGGAGATGCATGCCCTGAACACAGCTAGGGCGGGTCACCCCAAGAAAGCATTGTAATGGGAGTTAACACTCATCACAACAAACGGTAAGATTCGGACTCTCCTACGGTCTCCATCCCCTAGTTCCACAGATAGCTTAACCTGACCAACTGGCTTGGTGGAGGCTCCGTTGAGATAGCATATCTGTCCGTTATACGACTCTAAGTCTTTTAACTCTAATTTCATTTGGTCATAAGCCTATTTGAATAAGATGTTTACTGAGCTTCCGTTGTCAACCAGAACTTTTTGGACTGTCGCTGGACCAATGATGGCTGCTATTACCAGCGGGTCAACTGTTGGGATCTTCATACCAACTGACTCCCGGTCGCGCAAGACGATGTCATCATCAATTGCTCTCCCTTTCTTAATGGGAACTGAGGCCTCAATGGGTTTTGTTTCTTTATCATCGAGGTGTCTTGCAGAGTTGACATATCGCTCCATGGCCCTTATACTATGACCTGCGGGATGTGGTCCTCCAACAATAAAATTGATAACAATCCCCTTTCCTTTATCCAGAGGGGTGGCTCGAGGCGCGACCTGGTTGTGTCGAGGTGGCGAGGTTCCTTGCCCCTTGTCGCTTGAGGTTGTCTTATATTCGTCAAGCTTTCCTTCTCGAATCAGTTTCTCAACGATATCCCTGAGATGTCGGTGTTCGTTGGTCATATGGCCGTAGATGTCATGAAATAGGCAGTATTTCCTGGTCGCTCGCTCTTTCTCCGTGGAATTTCGTTGGAGCGACTTCTTGAATTGCATCGTGTTGCAAGTGCAAAGATAGATATTTTCCAGTGTGTCATTCAAGGTCGTGTAAGTATTAAATACTTGGAATCGGGGGCGTTTCCGAGCGCTCCCCCTCTGTCTCGAGTTCCCATTGGTCTCTTTCATCCCTTCGTTATTCCATTTGATGGGGTTTCTAACATTTGCTTCCGTCTTCCCTAAGTTATTCCTATGTGATCTAATCGCAGTGTCATTCTGGGGTGATGGGGTAGACACATTTTTTTGCCCACCCTCCTCTTCTAATTGTGCATCTTCTTGCCTCAGTCGAGCATGAGGCTTTTCATGAAAAGCTTCAATTATGGTCGGTGGCTTCCTAATCACATATTTTCCGAACTCTGTTCTTTGGTCAATGCCATCGACCATGGCCATCAGAACTGTTCCGTAATTGGGATTGCTGACTTTAGTGGCGGCTCGATTAAACCGGTCGAGGTAATTCCTCAGGGATTCACCTTTTCCTTGCTTAGCTGCTCAGAGAGACATAACTTGTTTTGACTTGGTAGCATGGAGGCGGAACTAAGTCAGAATTTTTTCACTCAGATCCTTAAAGCTGGGGACTGACCTCGCAGGCAAATGACAAACTACATGAGTGTTATTCCACTTAGAAAGATTGGTAAAGCCTTCCATTTAATAGTGTTAGGGGCCACCGCTGCCTCCATGTGCCAAGAGTAGCTCATTAGATTATGCTGTGGATCATAAGTTTCATCGTACTGATTCATCAGAGACATATTAAATCTCCTGGGGAACTCCGCTTGTAAAATGTTATCAGTGAATGGCGTATGACTTTAGCCGAGCCCCCAATCTTCATTCCTTTGCCCATGACTATCGTTCATAATTTGTCGTGCCATAGCAGCTAAATTTGGGGGGACGACCGTGTTTGGGTCGACTTCTTCAATAGGCGGACTTCTTTTGGCCCCTTCACCAAGAAGTGCCGTTCGGGCATTCCTCCTTCTCCTTCGGTTTTCCTGGTCAATCATGAGCTTCTAAGGAAGGTGAACGGGGGCGCGATCTCTTTGAGCAGCATTTTGATTCATAGGAGGGGATGACTCCCTATTTTGCGGGGCTAGAGGATCAATAATTTCTACCATGGCCCGATCAGCTTGCTCTTGATCGTATTCGTCAACCAGACTTTGATGTCCCTCGAGGCGAAGTTGACGGACATTATCGGCTCTTTCTAATGGGCAGCGAGACCAATGCGGTTCTCTGAATTCTCCTAATGAGGAGGAGCCTTCTGAAAAATGATCTAATTGAGGAGGTGGGGGTCGATGATCTCAAACCACTTGAGCTTGATTTCTAAATTCTTCCCATTGTTTCTTCATGCGAGTCATATCCCGTCGCATCACGACATTCACTTGAGCGTGGGATTTTAGGGCATCATTAGTTTCCTTATGTTGATCTACCATAGCCATAAACTCGTCTCGGGTGTCGAAAGCAGAAGATTGAGATGAGCCTTCCTCGGAAGGTAATGCAGGATGACCCAGAGCGATCTCAGGAACGGATGACCTGCCGGCCGCATCTGCAGATGTTCCCACTTACGGATTTTTCCCAGTTTTGCGGACTCTTTTTCCAGCCATTTCTAGGTTAACGTGGTAATAAAAGTGAGATTTTCATCTTGAACTTGGTGATCCGAAAGTAGAGATTAAAATGAAGATTAACAAATATAGGGAATGCAAAACAAAAAGAATCACACCTAGATTTATAGTGGTTCGGCGTTAAAGAGCCATGTCAACTTTATAAACTTTTATAGATCATTTCAGCAACTAATAAAATGTTTACAGTGGTAGAAAAAATAACTAAAATTATAAACAATTTCTGCTATTGTTTTTCTTGTATCAGAGAACTGAAGATGGATCCCCTTTTTCTGAATTGAAAAGGAGTATTTATAAGTGACCCCGCATTCGATTTATCTTGAAGACGTGTTACCGAACCCCGAAGATTAGCCTCTGCTGAATAATTCGATCTTTCCCACGGAACCGTCCCTCCATTCCCCTACTGGCACGGTGAAGCCATCGATTTTTATAATTTGAACCACCTTCAAGTAGTAAATATCTGTCATGACTTGTTCCTGAGGCAAACTTTATGGGCCGTCTTTGAATGTGTCATGGCTGGTTACGTTTATTCATTCTGAATTCCTTCTGGGCCACGCTTGGGAGAGAGCCTTGATACCAGGCTTTTATGGTTGGCCCTAGTCGAGTACTCCCGTTGTGAATCCACCACTGTATCATGCTTTGATGGGCGGCCCGAAAAGCCCATCAACAACAGTCATCGCTAACATCAAACAGAGGCAAGAGGAGTCTCCAGGAGCTTACATGAAAAGGTTCAACATCGAGGCATTAAAGGCCAGGGATATGAATGATCGTGACAAGTTGATAGCCGTGCATTTAGGGTTAACTGAAAATACTCCCTTCCGGAAAGAATTATACATTCATGGCTATAAAGACTTACAAGAATTTCGCTTCCAAGCTGACAAGTTTATTCACTTGGACGAATTATACTTCACAAAGAGGAAATTCAGACCTCGAGGGGAAGGAGGAAGGTCGAATTTCGGTTGAAAGCCCCTGGAGGGAAATCAAAAGAGATCAAGATGGGAAGATTCTAACACCAACTCGGTTGCTTTAAGCAAGCCCATCTCCTTTGTGTATGATGTTGCAAAAGAAAAGGGTTAATAACTTCCCCATCTCATTCAAGGTCAAGAATTGCCCTTAACCTTATTTCGGTGGTAAGTATTGAGAATTTCACAAGAACAACTGGGACAAGACTGTCGAGTGCAAGGGATTGGATGGGATTATTCAAAAGCTAATCTAAGAGGGACTTCTGAAAGAATTTGATTTAAACAAAAAAACAACTTCTCAGTATACAAATGGACAACAAAGGTTTCATCCAATGCAATAGATGCTACTATAGAAGAGGGAAACCTTGACTTGGTTCATCCATAAATCGAATCAATGTGATCCATGGAAGGCCACACCTTGCCGGAAATTGTCTGAGAGCCAGGAGTCAATACATGGAAGAGGCCATGGAGGGAATATTCTCAATTCGATAAGAACCATCATTGAAGAACGCACGTTATGCCCTCAAAACAAAAAACCTAGTGGTTTCTCCAGAGGAGATGAAGAAATGGTTCCGCAACCTACATAATGATTCTCTTATGATATCAGCGCAAATCGGACTCTCTGTTGTTTCCAAGATCCTTGTGTACACGGGGAGTGCCGTCAGTGTCATCTTTAAGCATGCTTTCCATCAAATGGGAATTTCTAAGAAGAAGCTGGAGCCATGCAGCGAACGATCTTCGACTTCAATAACAAAGGATCAACTCTTGTGGGGTAGATCAACCTTCTGGTTCAAGTTGGAATGTTTCCGCTCCATAGCACCTTTGAAACTCTTTTTGTTGCGATCGACCAACCATCCTAATACAACGCTTTCTATGGACAACCAGATTCGGAGGAGATGGACGCTTTCGTCTCTTCCAAGTACCTTATGTTACAGTTCTTAACCAAGCAGGGGTGGGGTACCATCAGAGGAGAACAATTTAGTTCTCACGAATTGTATTTCGCAACAATTGACAAATACAAAAGGGAGTGTTCTTCGTACCTTGATTCTTCTACTGTTTTTATACCTTCAGAAAAGGGATTCTTACATCCCACATTTGAAGCTAAGGTAAAAATTAATGAAGCTAACAAGCATACAAATGGTAGGTACACTTCTTTGAAAAGAAAAAGGAAGAGAGCCGATGATGTAAATTTACTGAAGAAGGAGAAATTGCCATGGATTTGGATTCTAGAAGGGATATTGAAAGAATGAAACAAATAAAAGATGTGGAAGAAGCAAATGTTGATTCAAAGTAGGCAAAAGTTTTCAATATAGGGAAAAGATGGACAGAGCCCCTAAAAAGCGACCTAATTTGGTTCTTGTAACTCAACAAAGATGTCTTTGCTTGGACCCATTCGGACATGGTTGGGATCATCCCTTCTTTTATGAGTCATGCCTTAAACATTGATCCTTCAGTATTCCCTGTTCAAAAAAAAAGACAATACAATAGAGATCGATCAGAGGCCTTAAAGGAGGAATTCAAAAGGTTAGAGACAAACGGGTTTATCCGAGAAGTTCTTTACCCAAAATGGTTACCCAACCCTGTGCTAGTAAATAAGTCCAATGGGAAGTGGGGAACATGTGTTGACTACACGGATTCAAACAAAGCTTGCCCAAAGGATTTCTTTCCCCTTCCATGGATAGACCAGTTGTTCGATGCAACAAGTGGTCATAAGATATTATCCCTTATGGATGCTTACTCGAGGTATAACCAAATTCCAATGTATAAACCCGACGAAGGGCATACAAACTTTATCACTGATTGGGGAACATTTTGCTATGAAGTAATTCCCTTTGGATTGAAAAACATGGGAGCAACATACCAAAGGCTAGTAAATAGAATGTTTCAAGAACAGATAGGCTACGACATGGAAGTATATGTGTATGATATGCTAGTAAAGTCCACCGAATCATAAAATCTTTTGAAGAACTTGAAAGAAATGTTCAGTGTCCTAAGAAGTTACCAAATGAAGTTAACCTGCAAAAGTGTTCTTTTGGAGTTCAATCTGGAAAGTTCCTTAGATATGCGGTAAGTGAGCAAGGGATTGAAGCTAGCCCTAACTAAATCCAAGCCATAAGAGACATGAAAGAACCTAGGATAAGCAAAGAAGTCATGGGCTTGAATGGAATGTTAGGAGCCCTAAGTAGGTTCATTTCCAAAGCCACTGAAAAATGCATTAACTTCTTCGATGTTATAAGGAAAAAGAAGAACTTCGAATGGAACAAAGAATGTAGAAAGGCCTTTTAAGAATTGAAAGTTTATATGGGAAATCCTCCAATTCTATCCAGTCCCTTGAAAGGAGAAGATCTATACCTATATAGGGTCATCTCAGAATATGTAGTAAACTCATTCCTTATAAGAGAAAGTAATGGGACTCCGCACCCATTTTACTACGTTAGCAGAAGGCTAAAGGATGTAGAAACCTGATACCCGGTAATGGAAAAACTAACATATTGCCAAGTTCTTACCCCACGAAAACTCAGAGGGTACTTCCATGCTCACCCCATTAATGTTTTAAGTAGCTTTCCGCTTAAACATGTGTTCAGTAAGCCAGAAACCTCAGGAAGGTTAGTCAAATGGGGAGTTGAACTTAGCCAATACGAGATTGAGTTTCATCCTCGAGCGGCAATTAATAGACAAACCCTCGTAGACTTCGTGAACGAGTGCACAAGCTTTATTATAGAACAATGGGTTAAATTTAATGCCTTAATAGCCAAATGGCAACCTTTTGTAGATGGAGCCTTAAGCGAACAGGGAGCAAGGGCAGGTTACATTATGATTACACCTAACATATAAAGCTTGAACTACGCCATGAAGTTATGATTCCCGGCAACTAACAACGTAACTGAATATGAGTCAATGATGATCGGTTTGAATTTGGCACTGCAGTTGAAGATACCTCAAATAGAAATCTTTAGTGATTCGCAACTAATGGTAAACCAAATAAAGCAAACCTACCAAACCAAGTATGCATGGCTAACCCTATATGTGAAGAGGATATTAAAATGCTTTCTCGGTTTGAGGATTTTTCAATTCACCAAATACCCCGCGGAGAGAATACTCAAGCGAATTTGCTAGCCAAATTAACCAGTTACTAAAGGGCCAGCGAAACCTGAGTAATTCCCGTGGGTAATCAAGAAAGACCTAGTATCGAGAATGAAGAATCGCAAATGAGGAAAGAATTATTAGCCCTAACTAGATCTCAAGCCTTGAGAAGGGGGATAATGGGAACAAAGAGGGAATATCCAATGTGGAACCTCCCTTAACGGAGACGAATTTCCATCATGGAAACAACTGGATGCTCCTATGGTAGATTACCTCCTAAATGGAACTTTACCCTTTAATAAGAAAGATGCAAGAAGGATAAAACATCAAGCTCATACATTTGTGATTATGGATAATATACTCTATAAAAAGGGACATTCACTTCCTTACTTAAGATGTGTAAGCTCCAAAGATGGGCTTAACCTATTAAGAGAGGCCCATGAAGGATTGTGTGGAGAACAATCCAATGGAATTAAGCTGGCCAAAAGGGTCATTCGACAAGGCTATTATTGGCCATAGATGGTTAATCAAGCAATTGAATATATCAAAAATTGTGAGAGGTGTCAAAGGTACTATAAGGTACCCTGGCTTCCCCCTAACAAGCTAACCACTGTCTCAAGCCCTTGGCCATTCGACGTATGGGGAATAGATCTAATCGGACCCTTATCAATCTCCAAAGGTGAATCTAAGTATGGTGTAGTAGCCATCGACTACTTCACCAAATGGGTGGAGGCAGAACCCCTTCCGACAATCACATCTAAAAAGGTGTTGAGATTCATAATAAAGAACATTGTTACTCGCTTTGGAATCCCCCACAAGATCATATCAGATAATGAAACTCAATTCGAGAGCGAAGAATTCACTCGGTTTTGTGAGAAAAATGGAATCATCAAAAGTTTTTCCTCGGTAGCCCATCCAAAGGCTAACGGAGTTGTCGAAGCTGCCAACAAAACCATAGAGACAATTCTTAAAAAGCGTCTAAACCAAGGCAAAGGAAATTGGGCCGAAGAGTTACCCTTAGTGCTTTGGGCATACAGAACTTCGGCCAAAACACCAATGGGATACACCCTTTTTTCCTTGACATATGGATGTGAAGCTATGCTTCTGGTTCAGATTGTAGTCCCATCGCATAGAGAACATATGCATTTAATCCCAATCAGGAGTTAAGAAAGGAATCCCTAGACATAATATGGGATTGAAATATGAGGCTGCAATCAGAACTGCTAAATATCAAAGGAGAATCACGAAATACTACAACATAAAGGTCAAGACTAGAACCTTCGCAAAAGGAGAACTAGTTTTACACGGAGTAACGACTTAGACAAAAAACCCAACGAATGGCCTGCTTGGTCCGTATTAGGAAGGACCCTTGATCGTCCATCAAGAAGTTATGCCCAGAACATACCAATTATGAAGACCCAATGGTGAACTCGTTCTAAGAACATGGAACTCAGAACACTTTAGATCATACTTCTCATTGATAAAAGAGTAAGAAGAAAGAAGCTTTCCTCCGAAAAATGATCACATAACTTAGGGCGCGGAAAGCCTTTCAAAAGCGTGAAGAAACCTAAAAGGGTTCAAGCCATAAAAGGATCGAATCCCTTCTCATTACCAAAATTGGCCAGGGCAGGGCATCCCCCGGAGGGGGTGGTGTTTTAGTCTTTCTCCATGCCCAAATCAGAGAGGCCTAGGTTAAAGCATCAAAAGTGTAAGCCTCCGTTTCACACCAGTTGCATCTAAAATTAGCACGCCCTGCCTCTACTCGTAGAAAAGTGTGCCCTGCCTCTTCTATGAACTAAGCTCGTCCTACCTCTACTCACAAAAGAGCACGTCCTACCTCTGCTTATGTTTCGCGTTACCCGCAGAAGGGAACACAAACCCTATCATCGCCTACGATGGTCAGGATAGGGAACCCCTCGGAGGGGGATGGTATGTAAGTCTCTATTAGTACCTATGATGGTCAGTATAGAGCATCAAAAAGGTAAGCCTTAATTCTGCATCTACGATGGTCCGGTTTAAGTTTCTAAGACCTTATCGTCACCTACGATGGTCAGGATAAGTCGCCTCTTGGAGGGAGGTCGGGTAAGTCCTTAGGCCTTACTTGTGGATAAGCTAGCCAAGCGCATCGGACGCACAGACCTAGAGAGTGGCCAACAAAGCATGTACATCCTCTGCTTTGACATCGAAAGCCCAGAGAGTGGATCAAGAAGCATATACAACCTCTGCTTCACAAATCAAATCCAAGGGAATACCAAAACATTAATATCGGAAGGGGATTCCTGGTCTTCAATCTTTAAGTACCTGAATAAGGGTTGGTTCGGGACTTCTATTAATACCGAAAGGGGATTTCCAATCTTTAATTACTCGAACAAGGGTTAGTTCTTGACTTCTATTAATAACTGAAGGGGATTTCTGATATTCAATCTTTAGAATATCCAAACAAGGACCGCTTTAAAGCTACTATCAAATCAAGAAATTGGTTATCAGCTTCCAATTTTTAACGATCGAGTAAAGACTATCGCAAAATATGGTACCTTGAAGGCTTCATTATTTAATCCCATGTTAAAAACAATCCACAAACGAATGGAAAAGAATCTAGAAGGAAAAGTTTGACTTGGAAAGTCGAAAACACCCCTTCACTAGGGTGGCAAATGTTACTACCAAAATTAACTCCTAAAACGGGTTGATAGTGAAGGGGTATCAGTGGAACACAAGCACAGAGAATCCTCCGAAAGAAAAAAGCCGAATAATAGAAACAACCAAAAGCGGGAAAGAATGATCCGAGAGTTACATAAACTGACACCTTCGTAAGAGAAAGGAACTAAAAAGCTATAGAATACCAACAGGGTCTATCTGGTAGGGCACATTCGATAGGGTCAACCCAGTAGGGAGATCCTATAGCAACAGGTCATCTAAGTCAGAAGCTAAGAAAGAGAGAGGCAAGAGCTCCTCTAATTGAAACCCGCAAAAATAGAAGGTCCACCGGTATTAACCTGCTTAATATCGATACATCCGAAGGTGTAGGCATCGAGAGTATCAAGCCAGAACTGCATAAAGATTATCCAAAACTAGCTTTTGAAACATCTAGTGCATAAATACTGAAAGGTCACATTGACAGATAACACACTAATCACCTGGAGTCATCCACCTGAAGATCAGGCTATACCTAGAGACTCCACTGGAAGACAAACTGGAACCCTAGACGGGATACAGGCTATCCATACTTAGTACAGACACCGACAGTGGTTCCAAACCGGCATCTATCTACATACACAATGATGGCAAGCTCCTCTAAGTATTCATGAAGAAACCATAAGCCTACATCTGGAAGCTTATGACCGAGAGTCTACACCCGGGAGCCACAACCGGGACCCTCACTCCAGAAGCTATAGTCATCACCGCAAAGGCCGCCAGAAGCTAAGTATACGAGACCAAGGAGAAAAGCGGCCGATAGAGGCATCTGCAGGCCAATAGCACAACAGAAGAAGGGGCCTCGATTTCTCTATAAATAAGGCCCCAGGGGTCACATTTTAGATGACAAATTCTTCACATCTCAATCTTATCTCTTCTTCTCAGAGAAGCAAACCCTAATTTTCAAATCGGATTGAGGATTTCTTCAATCCTTGTAATATATCTAGGATTTATAAATGGAGAAGTCCGAGACTTAAATATTCTTTGTTTTGATAATCATGTTATGCCAATTATGAGCAAACAGGGAGCTAACACTAACCTTTCGTATGAAAGAGTTGTTCACGGCACCTTCGTAAAGGAGGAAGGGCTTCGGGGAAACCCGAAGCCTTCCCACCTTTTTTTTTACATCGAGCGATGGCAGCGTGGATCAACCCTCTCATAATGAGCCTAATGCTACTTAACCCCAGAAAAGAGGTTAACTGCAAGTTTATGGCCTGATCACTGACGCAACCAAAGCCCTTCGGGCTGGCTCAATGTGGAAGGATCATTTGAGTTAATAAGCGTTGTAGTACCCTTACCTTCCGAATATCTTGAAGCATTAGCCTATTTTTCTTCTTATCACAATGTATATCATCTTATTCATGATCAAGAGAGTAACTGATTACATAAGGCCTTCGTTGTGCCAAATTAAATAAACCTTCTTTAAGGTACTTATGAACTCCATAGTACTACAAGTGTGATATTCACCCCTTGAGGGAAGAGTAACTAATCTTCAGAATGGAGATTTTTATAACTAATGAAAGGTGGATTTATTTTAGCAGTGCTGATTCCCGAATGTCTTTAATTAACTCTAGATCATGGTTACATCAGATTTCCTAAATACTTGTTCCATATAACTTATTCTGGATGTTGACGAAAAATATCATTAACAAGTATTTTTTTGAAAAACATATTCCCCAAAGCCGTATGAAATATCTTTCAATTCTCTGTTTGAATCACTTTTCCTTTTCTTTTCAGCTTGTCCAGGTAACAGAATATTCCCTAGAGTGTTCAGATACTGGCTTGGTTCCGTAAATATCTTTAGGTTACGGCACATACCAGAGGCCAAGCAAACATTCCTACCCCAGCTGCAATCGCTGTTCCTCTTCCTCCACGAGTGGATAATTTCTCCAAGATATGCAAGGATTTCTATGCTATGGGAGGAAAGCCATTTCGAGGAATTGAGACCTTTATGGAAGCACAGAATTGGCTTAAGGAGATGGAGGATTTGTTTGAGATATTTGAGGTTGATGACCGTTGGAAGATTCAATTGGCCGCTGAAGGATGAGGCTTCATTCGAGTGGGAAGCGACGCAAGCAGGGCGTCCATTTGAGACTTGGGATGATTTACGGTAGAGATTCGAGCTGAAATTTCTTTCTCAGGTAGAAGAGAGTATGCAAATGGGAAGGTTTCTGGCAGTTAATCAAGGAAGCATGTCTGTCAAAGAGTATGTTAATAAATTCAATCAGTTAGCGAGGTTTGGATTGGAGCTAGTGAATACCCTACACAAGAAAGCTTTAAGGTTTGTAAGAGGATTGAATGAACCCCTCCATTGATTGGCTTTGTCTCATATTCCGATGGGGGAAACTTTCGACAAGCTTGTTGACATGGCATTGATGCAAGAAGAAGATAAGGGAAAAAGAAAGATGCTAAGAATGATGAGATGCAAAACAAGAAAGTGCAGCCCAAGAAAGAACAACAACATCAAAAGAAAGGCAGAAAGAATGACAAAGCTCAAGGCAATGGGAAATGTCATGGTTGTATAATAGTGGGTCATTTGATCAAAGATAGCAGAAAAAGGAAGAATGCTTGTTTCCACTATGGTGAGGTCTGACACTATTCTAGGAGTGCCCGAAGAAGCAAGGGCAGAGCCAAAAGGCAGGATCTTCTGGAGGGCGGGTGCATGCTCTCGAGTACAGTGTACCGGACAAAGGTAGGAAAGTTTCTATTGAAGGTTTGATTTCTCTTTCCGATCATCCTGTTAGGACTATTATTGAATTCGGTGCTTGGCATTCTGTTATATCTGATTATGTGGTTGAGTCATTGCACCTTAGTGCTAGTATGGTTTCGAATCCTGTTGTTGCCTCAAACCCCACTGGGGGACGGCTCATCTGTTTATGATTTGTCGGGGTTTGAGGATATCTTTAATGGGCGTCGAGTTTGAGTGCGATACATATATGCTTAGTTTTACGGGATATTATTTGATTCTAGGGATGGATTGGCTAGCCATGTATGGTGCCACTCTGGACTGTGAGAGGAGGGTCGTTAGACTTTTGACTTGCCATAGGAGGACTCTTGGTATCTATTATGACCCAACAGGGTCTGTTATGATTAGTTTCCTAGAATTATATCGATGATTTGTTATCTATACCAGTTGTCTATGAGTACTCAGATGTTTTTGAGGAGGTTAGGGGCTTACATCCGAGGCGCGAGATTGATTTCCGAATATACTTGGTGGATAATGTGAAGCCAGTAGCATTACCTGTGCGCCACATGGCTCCTAAGGAAAGGATGGAACTCAGCAAGCAAGTAAGGGAGTGACTTGAGAAAGGGTTTATTAGGCGAAGCATATGTGAATAGGGTGCTCCAGTCGTCTTTGCAACTAAGGCGGATGGCTCGCTTCGCTTATGTGCGGATTACAGGGAGTTGAATAAGCTCACTTAAAAGAATAGGCACCCACTTCCAAGGATAGATGATCTGTTTGACCAACTTGTTGGTGCATCTGTTTTCTCTTAGTTAGACTTGGGCATGGGTTTTCATCAGTTGATGGTGGCCGAGGACATTATAGATAAGACCGCTTTCAGAACTCCATATGGATTCTTCGAGTGGCTATTCATGCCTTTTGGTTTGACGAATGCACCCGTGTATTTTGTAAATATTATGAGTAGGGTGTTTTGAGAGTTTCTGAATAAGTTCGTTGTGGTCTTTGCGGATGACATTATGATCTTCTCGAAAAGCGAGGAGGAGCATGCCCTACATTTAGGGGAGGTTTTAAAGACTCTCTGAGCGCACCAGCCTAAGGCAAAATTCTCCAAATGTCATTTTTGGAGAAAGGAAGTGAGATTTTTAGGGCATTGGTCTCCAAGGATGGGATAGAAGTGGGTCCCGCAAAAGTAGTTGCAGTTCAAGATTGGAAGATTCCAAAGAACACGACGGAGGTGACGAGTTTTCATCGTTTAGCGGGCTACTATAGGAAGTTTATTAAGGACTTCGCAAAGATATCAGCCCCACTCACTAGACTGTCAAAGAAAATTTTGACCTTTTCTTGGGATATTTATAGTGAGGATGCTTTTCAGCGACTGAATAGGGGTCTGACAACAACCCCGGTCCTGACTTTTCCTGATGGGACCAAAGTGTTCACAGTGTATGTCGATGCATTTGGTATAGAGTTTAGTGCCATCTTGATGCAAGAGGGAAAGGTAGTATGTTATGGTGGTAGACAGTTGAGAGTTCACGAGAAATACTACCCTACCCATGATTTAGAGTTGGCTGCTATAGCATCCGCGCTTCGTACCCTTTTCTTTTCAAGGATTTATTCTTAACTTCTTTTTCAAAGCTTTTATTAATACTTGCTTCTGTCATATAAGTATATCCTATCAATCGAATCTTCAACCTTTTGGTGGAAAACCAATGGGTGTAAACATGTGTTTGAGGCATGCTATGTTTGATGGATGCAAGTGAATGCAAGTGTTTGCTAATGGTTGCTCGTGCATGCATATACACACACATTAGGCACTAAATTGGCTCAATCACTTACATATTGCATATGGATGTGTATACATTTTAAATTTCATGGATGAAAATGGGTGTATTATAATGTGGATTTTGCATTTGGATGAATGGTTTTGCACATGTATAGAGCTTACATGATATACTAAGACTGTTTGCATATATGTTGGAATCATGGCACCAACATACATTGCATTAAGGAGGTCGATTGAATTAGTATACCGCCTGATCTTTTGCATTAGTATAGTGACATGTACACACACCTTTGCATATGTTCATATAAACATTAGAAATCTTTTAAGTACAATGGATGCCCATGATTGATGGATGAGTAGATGATTGATGGATATCAGGATATACATTCTTCTTAACTTGGAGATTCCGGGGACAAAATCGTATAAGTAGGGGAGAATTTAACACCCCGTAATTCTAAATAATATTTAACTAAATATTGGGTATTAAGTAAAATGAACCGCACCATTGCGTTCTTCTCGGAATTCTGCTTAAGACAGACTCCGAGTTTGTGTAAAATGGATGTTGTATGAGAAAGTTATTTAGCTTAGAAGTTTGTATACGTATAAGAGAAATATATATATATATATATATATATATATATATAAACAAATCTATTCATAATTTTCAAAATTTAAATCAAACAGCGAAACGGGGGGAATCTGGATCGACCCGTTAAGGGGTCGACCCATAACCTGACTAGGTCAACCCATGGGTCGACCCAGGGTAGGTGGGTCAACCCAGGGAGGTGTGAGTCGACCCCTGCGAGATCCGGGCTAATTCTTTTCTGTGAATTTGGACGTGAGGTTTGTTTGGGTTCGTTGGCTTAAGGCTATAGATAGGACCTCATTTCTATTGTTTATACACAAAAAACAATGGAGACAATGAGATGCTGCCCCAGCTTAGATTGAACTAGCCTATTTCTCTTCAACAACAGCTTATACACATACAAGAATTTCTTCTACAGCTTCAGCCTTATTATTCTCTGCTCTTAAGATCCAGTCTTTGTTAGTTCATGTTATTTTATATGTAAACATTTAAAAAGTAATCCTGGCATGTTTATAAATCTGGATCTAAAATCTTTGCATGTCAAGAAACAGATTTATACCCATTACATGTATACCCGATTTGCTATTCAATTCTTATATGCCTATTTTTTCTATCACATTCCCATCTCTGTGTCTATATGTTTACTTTATTTTATGCCTATTTTGCTCTCCTTCCTCCATTCCCTTTTTGTTTTAATAGCCATACTACCTTCGAGCTTAGGCCGATATCGCAGAAATATGCCCATGAACGAAATTGGCTTAAATTGGAAATGGTAATTTGGGGGCATAACTTGAACCATGACTGGGATTTGGGGGCATAAACTATACTGTAGATATTGACTCAAATTTAGGGCATATCTTGGATTCCGAATTATGACTTCTGGTTTGGGCGTTTAAATCTGTAGGCCTAATAATAAGATTAAGCGAAACACGTAATGATGCTACAATACTTAACCGATTCAAATCTGTGGGGGTTACATGAACCTGATAAATTGTGTAGGGGTTAAATAATCCTATTTGAATCAGTTGGGGTTAAGTAATCCTATATGAATCGGCTGAGGTTAAGTAAATTTGTTAAATCTGTGGGGGGTTATATGAACCCGATAAATTTAACCTGTTTTATATGTTGGGGTTATGAGGGCCTATTAAATTATTGGGCATAACCTGTCAAAATCCTATTTGTTAGGGACACAAGCCTGAGGGTGGCTTGTGTCATCTGATGCATGGGACCCATATCAATCAGTAACCCACTCTGGTATAATAGGGGGATCCCGAACAAGGTAGGGTTCAGTCCATGCTTACTGAGCTGATTATAAGAGGTTCATATGGGTGGAGGTGTTCTGATGGCGCATTCCAACGGAGTCTTATGCGTGCATGGGTCCGACTTGCTCGGGAAAATAAGACACTGTAACACCAGTAAATAGGTCTGTGTCTTTATAGGGGTTGCCACTTTAGGAAGTGATACATCCTACTGTGGGGCTGACATAGGGTATTTACGGGATTGGGAGCCAATCGATTGGGGGCAGTAATTATGGTACATCTAGTCTTGCCTGTTTAGGTTCCCGTGGTTTATGGTTGGCGTAACACGCGTTATTTCTGTTGGGGTACATGTTATTACTGTTTGGGGGGTAAAACCCATTACTAGAAGTACACCTAAGTCTACCATTTGTTTCTATTGGGATCGCATATGTTATACTAGTATTGGTGCAGAGAAAAGTATTTGAGAAGCGTAACCTATTCAGTTCATCCTCTCATCCAGTTTATATGTCTGTCATTATGCTATTACTTGTTTATATGCTAAAAGTAACTGGACTCGCCAGACTTTATGTCTGACCTGTTTCGTTTCCTTTTCTCTTTCTTCCTTCCCCCTCCCCCGAATTCTGAAGGTGGAAAAGCTCAAGCTTGATTAGGATTCTCTCTTCTGTTTCAGCTTGGATTTTGGATATTGCTTAGATGTACTGCTTTGACTACCTATCTACTCTGTTCTGGCTCTTTTTGGGACTATGATTTTATATTACTACACTATGATGATTTTAGTGCAAGGCAGATACTTTTACTTGATGTAGTTGGTTTTCAGTATTTCAAATTAATGTTGTAACTGAATTTTGGACAATGATGTTTTCTATTTGAAAATAAAGTTTTAAATTTCCGCTGCTATTTTATATGTCTATCTTGTGAGATTCTGTTTCCGTTTACCTATAATGCTTCACGGAACTTAATGCATTCTATTAAGAATGACATTAACAGACGTGGGGCGCTACAATTGCAATTATTATATTATAGTTGTAGTACATGCACAAATTATATACATATTACTAATAAAAGAATTCAGTCCAGAACATATTGTCTACAATGCTGAAGATCTCAAACTAACTTAAAACATAAACCAAACCAAACCAACAAATTAGTTTTTTCAAACTCTCATCATGTTTTTACATAATATGATGAATTGATAAATCATGCAGATAACTCAAGTACATAGACGGATAGTATAATAAGTAGCATAAGTTCAGAAAGCATCACATACGCATCAAATACATAATTTCTCAAAAGCATGCTAGTCCACGATGTCTATCTTATTAAAATCGTCCTCCATCTTTTGTTCAAAATCATGGTTCCGAACCAAGTTCGAAGGATTCAAACCGAATACCTTTCAAACTAAAGTTCAGACATCCTACAACTTGCCAATGGCCCTCTCAACTAGATCATGAAGTTTTCTTTTGAATGGAGATGCATACTAACTATCCTTATTTTCTACTTAATTTATTTTCCTTCTATACATGTTCAAAACTTCACTTTAAAATATAGTACAGACACCAACTTTGTACTAAAAAAACCAACCTCAAATTGTGACCCGTAAGCTCATAAATTCATTCAACAGATTTTGCATCCACAACCTTGTTAGAAACCTGATCATTGTCTGCTTCTGGCTTAACTGCCGAACTAGCAATATGCACACATAATCTTGAAACTAGCTCTGCAAGTTCATCTTTGGTTTGCTTACTTTATGCTACATGGTATATCAGGTCAATTAACTGAATTAATTTTGGACTCATAAATGCTTCATGAATATTACACGAGGGGTAAGAGATTGGTCTTCTTCTTTGTCGTAGAAGAAACTGCATGATTTCAATATTCCTTAAAAACAATGGAATGATGCGAAGAAAATACAAAGAAGAGGTTAAGCGACACTTGTTAAGAATCTTAATAAAACAATAAAAATGAAAATGTGACATTGGGAAAATAGACGAACCAAGCATAGAAGCTACACTACAATGTTTTATTGAACTGAAATAAATTTTAAACAGACACAGGTGACATAAAAAATGCCTTGATGTACCAGATAAAGCATACAAAACAAAAATTATGTGCAAAAATTCTTACTTTCATCATCAACATCTTTTTTCTCAGCATCCACAGCATTATCTCAGAGAATAAACTGAACACCTGGGATATATGTAAACAAATGAAAACTTCTTACATTTTGAAATTATATTTTAAAAATAATTGCATAACCGTGGTAAAAACAATTCGCAACTTCTTGAAATGGGTACAAGACAATATACAAGAAGTATTAACAAAAATTGAAAAAAAAAACGGATTTTGAGTGCATGTTTGCAAAAATAAAACGTTGAATTCTTACAAAATAAATAATCCTGCTATATTATGGGCATCTGATTCTAGCTTGATATTTAGCAACCCCACTTGTTCATTCAATATCAACCTTGTGGCATTTGTTATTATTTTACACTTAAATTTTTAATTCAATATCAAACCAATAGCACTTGTTCATTCAATATCAACCCTATAGACAGAGTGTTTCCCGTTCTTTCTCTACATAATAGTGTGTCTATGCCACAATTCCAAATTTTCCTTTATGACGTAAAAAACCCAAATATTATCTTACCTTAATCACAAACATAACCATATCAACTAGAGCATATTTTCACACTTTGATAGAAGTCCATAAAAATAGTGGAAAAATTAATAAGAAAATGCCTACCTCAATTGTAAATGGAAATTTGTTTTTTACTTAGTGATAGGATAATTTTCATCAAATATCATAATCTTTGAATTCGTTTCACAATATTTTAATTACTTTTCAACACTATGACCATGTTGACTCACCACAATAGAACATTATTTCCAGAATAGAATAAGATGAGTAATTGTAGTTATCATAATAAACCAATATGAAAATATTATAGGAAATATTCTTAAAGTATGTATAAGACGATAAAAAAAATTCAAAGATGTGTTTAGTAAAATTGATCTATCAAAGTTTACCCTCGAACTGTGATGAAAAATGATAAATCTATAACTCAAATAATAATATAGTCAGAAACCTAACTACTTAAACATGAAGATTCAAAAGAAAATCAAAGGAAAATCTTACTGAGTATTTGACGAGAGAATCGTAAAAGAAGCTAGGGTTGAACAATGTTCAAAGTCAAGTTTAAAAGGGTGTTGTTATTCAGACTCCATTTGGGATCCGATGATTCGACGAGCGTTCAGCCGACTTTTACCCTTAAATTCAACATAGGATTGAGGGGCAAAACACACACAAGGAGACAAATGAACATTGGGAGAGCGAGGGTTTTCTAAGGCGGCGGTTCAAGATAGAGAGTTGGGCCATTTTAATTTATATTTTGACTTGGTCTCCTGGGCTTTGGGTTTCGCTGAAATCCTGCTTGTGAAGGAAAGGTAAAAAATTTAGAACATACTGAAAGCGGACCTATGAAAGGGAACGAAAAATTTAGAGTTCATTGGCGCTGGATACACTTCATTTTGTTGTTTTAAGTCTTGTCTTTATAACTAAAAGGCAGTTTATTACATTAAACATCAAACAAAGGCTTAAATCTAGACTAGTTAAGAGATACATTTGGATACACAAATAGTTCCACATCCTTACCTATATCTGGTTCACTTTCCAATATCGGTTACTCATATTTACTTAAGTTAAGAATATAAAGGAACATTATTTAATCTTTCGATAATTAATAAATTAAGAAAAACCTTGAATCAACACAAAACCATTTTAGTACTTACAATTATAAACAATCAAAAAATTAAAATTATGATAATACAAAAACTTTTGTACAAACAATATTCATTTATGCACATACACAGTGGATGAATCAGAATCTTCATTGCAGACCGAGTGCGCAAGCGGGTGCGGAGCATCACTGGTCCACACGCTTGATGATGATGTTCACTGGCCTTGGCTTTTGTTGTTTTACTGTTATGTTTAATGCTATGTAATGTTAATTATGATGTATGGTTCCTTTTTGTATGGCCGTATGTAGTGATGGCCTGTTTTGGTTGTATATATGTTCTACATACACGCACTGCTACTTTATGTTACTTGATGGATGCTATATATTTTAGGCGTGAATCATGTTGATTCACTACCTTTTCCTTCAAAAAAAATTTATGCACATACACAGTGGATGAATCAGAATCTTCATTTATTTGTTTAAATTTATTACTATTTTATTTGGTATTATGTTTTAATTCTTAATTAGTATTTAGTTGTTATTACTTAATAACAAATTATTACTTACAAGTATTTGGTAGTGAATTATTTATAAATTATTAATTGAATAAATGATTAATTTTTATTTATTTGTTTATTATTTCTTATTAATTACTAAATATTATTCACTAGTTAATTGTTATTTATTAATTATTAAATATGCATCTATCACAATAGGGAACAAAGAAAATTTGTAAAAGGCATCTTTTACAACTGGCAAAATGAAAGAGTTGTTGAAAAGAAGTTTATTACAACTTAAAGAAAACATTTGTAATAAACCTTTATTACAATTGTCATTTTGTGACCGTTGTAAAAGTGCAGTTGTAATATGGTACTTTTATTGTAGTGATGGATTTTGGGTATTATGGTTAAAGCTTTAGTGATGCATGCTACAGCGATTTAGCTGAAAAGGGAGAAAGGGTTGGAAGTTAGTAGTGGTGGCCATATGTGATGGTGGAGGTGATTAAGGTAGCGGCCAACAGGGAGGAGGATAGAGGTTAAATTAGGGTTAAGACTAGGAAAGAAATTTTTGATTTAGGGTTTTCAAATTTGAGAGTAAGAGGAAAAATATTTGTAGAGAAAATAACAGATAAAATGAGGAGATAAGGAAAAAGGAAAAAAAAAGAAAAGAGAATAATAATAATAGAAATTTAGATTACATAGAAATTATATCCATAGACAAAAAAGGGAATAATTTACAGAGAAAAAGGTGTAATGATAAAGAAAAGCTTTGGCAAATGAATATTGAGAAGTTTGAGAAAATATATGTACTTTTATCTCCCTAGAAGTCTTTTGAAATTAAAACGTAAACTATGACGAGGCATGATGTGGAGGTTGTTAAAACTTCCTTAAGAAACTTGAGATAATACAAAAAGGATTTAGAGAAGAACAAAAGAAAACACACATGAACACCATAAGTTTTGTGCATTATTAAAATGTAAATCGCAAATTCTAAGCGTTAGAGGCCCAATTTTAATGAAATGAAAATGGGTAAACGTCTTAAAATTTGGTTAGTATTTAAAACAAAACCAAATTTTCAATTAAATTTCGAACTTTGACCAAATTTAACAAAAAATTGGTTTTTAGAAAAATTATCTTCTTGTTGAATTCAGTTAATCATACTACTCAAAATAACAAGTTTATTAATTAAATTTAAATTTCTTAACTTTTACTTAAATTTATTTAAAAAAAATTGTGATCCATTATGACAAAGTTGAAAGTCCAAAATAATATATTTACAATATAAACAAAATGTAGTACTAGCCATCTCTTTATGAGCTTCTGCATTGCATGAAAAGTAAGCTTTTACATATCCCCGTTAATTTGTCAAGTTATGACATAAAAGATCCCATCCATATTTTTAGAGTTTGGTTTGAAGTTTTTGGCACTCAATTCACTCCTAAACTAGAGATTATCTTTTAAGGAATATTAATAAAGACATATAATAGGGAGCTTCCCACCAGGTGTCATTGAAAATCATGTGTTGTTCAATCCTTTATATTTCGACAGTTTATGGAAGTTGGTAACATCGTAGATTCACGACCATATATGCAAGGCATAAGGGAAGTTGAAAAATAAGTATTTTTTTCATTTTAGAGGGACGACTACTGAGAATGAAAGTGCATCACACATGATCAAGAATTCGCGAAGTTTAACTATGTTAGTATCCTATTGGACATGATATTCCAAACAAGGAAGCTATCTTTCATTCCATTGATTTTCTAAATTAATAAGTGCCATGTAAAAGCACTTTGATTTCCAAGAAATAGTTAATATAAAAGAGTGACATGAATAATAGGCTTTCGAGTAAACAATTGAAGGTGATGCAAGCTTGGTTTTAAATGCACAAATGTAATCTGATTCAAAATGAGAAGAAGCACAAGGGATTGACTTTTTACTTGTTTTCGATTTAATTTCGTAAGTTTATGATTTTTTATTGAAATATATAATTATATTTATTCATGATTAGGTTTCCCTCCATATATTTACTCATACAAATAATTTATTTTTCAATTTGTTCCACATTAACCAACTTTAACAGCTATACATTTATATTTAAACCATCGCAACAACTGAAAATATATCTTGTTGGTAGTAAATGCCTATGAATGCAAATTGATCATAATCTTTGAATTTATTTAACTTTTATATTCAAACTTTGTATTTTTTGTATTTATCTTATAAACTTTGAAAATAATGTTTTCGTTTTAATTAATAATTATTTGAGTCTATTATGATACATATACATACATTTTTACTTAAAATTTTGAGCGTATATGTATGCGTTAACGACATTTTACGTCAACACCGGAGATAGGACAAAGAAAATGGACCTAAGGATAAAATGGAATTATTTAGTTCCCACAAGCTTGAGTTAGTTCACCGTTTCCTAGGTATCAAGGTTTAGAGCTCGAAGATTACTTACTCTTCCCTCAATGGGTGAGTATCATGCTTACGGGATTCAACAATCGACAGTTACCTTGGGGTAAGGATTCCCTAAGCGCAATACAAGTTAAGAAGATAAATTACTTATAGAAGGATATTTTGGAAATCTTGGAAAAAGACCCATGGCTTGCGCATAAGGCATTTGTTACGGAGAAGGCATACTGAAATAGGCTAAAGAGGAAATAAGTTAAATCATAGAAAATATGCTAAATGTCGATCCACTCTTTATTTCTCATTGATTTGAGTACATTGTGTTACCAAGGAAATCCCCAAATCGATTAAGAAATTTGTGTTTACTCTATAAGAAATGAGTATTAGATCGAGGAATAAGAAAATTCCTCTAAAATGTGACCCTTGGGTTCTTATTTATAAACAAATCGAGACCCCTCCTGTCATTGGTTCAACGGTAACTCTTTTAGGATTCGATAGCTGAATGCCGACCGCTTCTCATCTTCCGGTTCCTGTTACCTTGGCTTTGGCCGCCTTTCCTAAATTTTTATCAGATATAACCTGATCTTTGATGTGTACTGTAAACCGACCTTTTGGTCCGTTTGCCAAAAATACGTAAGACACGCTTTACTCAATGCATAGCATGGAGCTAAAACAAAGAGGGACGCTCAGAAGCGAAAGAGACAGGACCAAGAAGGAACTGCGCCACTCAGAACCTCGTGGCCCTCACGAACCGTTTCCAAGTCAAGGCTTCAAAACCCAAAGGAATCTGCGGTCTACATGCACCTCTCAAAGTGAACTTCACACCCAGTAGGTTCGAAATTATGAACCCGGCCCCGGGTTCATAATTTCGAACCCAGCAGGTGTGAAATTATGAACCCAACCCCGGGTTTGAAATTTCGAACCTAGCAGGTTCGAAATTATGAACCCAGCCCCGGGTTCCAAATTATGAACCCAGCCTGGGTTCATGATTTCGAACCCAGTAGGTTTGAAATTATGAACCCATCCTCGGGTTCATAATTTCAAACCCAACAGGCTCGAAATTAAGAAACCAGCCCCGGGTTCAAAATTATGAACCCCATAGGTTCGAAATTATGAACCCAGCCTCGGGTCCGAAATTATGAACCCGGCAGTTCCGAAATTATGAATCCAGCCCCGGGTTCGAAATTATGAACCCAACTGGTCCGAAATTATGAACTCAGCCCCGTGTTAAAAATTATGAACCCAGTAGGTTCGAAATTATGAACCCAACCTAGGGTTCAAAATTATGAACCCAACTGGTTCAAAATTATGAACCCAACCCTAGGTTCAAAATTCTGATGTGCGCAGGCGGTGGGTTCGAAATTTTTGCATGTGGTCCCTACTTCTACCTAATCCTACCTACTCCCACTCCTATAAATAGCCCATGGCTTCACACTTCAAAGGGATTGGATCTTCTTCACTTGAGACCTTCCTAGAGCTTCATGAGCCTCATTAATGGCATTTCCTACTTGAGGAAGAAGGAGAATTAATATTCTTTTCCCAAATACCTAGCATATGGACATTGTAAAAGTGAATACACTGAGCATAGCTCTACCTTGTAAGTCTCGAGTGATTAATAAAAGTTCAACATACTTCCAAAGTGGACGTAGGCCTAATCCGCGGCCGAACCACTATAAACACTCATGTCATTTACCGCTTTCTCTTACCTAGTCTTGCGACCAAATTAACTATTCCAAGTAATAGGAATCTTTGGTGTTTACGAAATTTTTTGCCTTCAACATTTGGTTCTTTCACTGAGAATTGAACTCAAGATTTGCGTCTTTCTTCCACGTTATCATCTCGACTTCGACGAGCTTAAGGTCCCTTGCTCAACCAGCTGTCAAATCTTCTTACGATGGTAAATAAGTCAAATAACGCAATGGTCGGCTCTTGAGCCGCACCCGAGGCTGGTACCTCCCAAGCACCTAAACCAACGGACGTCCCGGCCACTAACGAAACCGTCCCTCCTATTGTGGACCCCGAAGAGCTCGCAACACAAGCTCAAATCCGCGCGCATAATCAAAGATATGAGAACACAGTGGTCGAGCTTAACCAAGCATTGAAGAATAACATTGACCTTATGCGACAACTTCAAGAAAGTCAGTGTGCCGTCACTCGACTTCAACTAACTCGGAACAATTCTCGACCTCGACCAACTGTATCAGAAACTTCATCTTCCGAATCAAGGGGACGGCATCAAAGAAGGAGGTTTAGTCTCATTAACAACATCGTCGTTCACACCAACGCTCTCAACAACGGCAACGACAATGGCCACGACAACGATAATGTGAATGACAACGACGACCGAACTACAGTCACATATAGCAAGGGGGCACTGTACCGAGACCGCTCTCGCCTGATTATCGACGATGGACCAGATCCTACAAACTAACCTCTTCCTTGACACAAATCGATGGTCGCTAATCAGGGTGATGGGCCAGCTATTCTAACGGCCCACGCTCCTCTAGAACAAGTCTGCATTACCCCACTCCACCTCACTGTCCACACCAAGACCCAATCATAGATGTCGAGGACATAGAGGAAGACGATCCGGACATCCATCATAAAAGGCGACCTCGCAACAGGACCCCGGAACCTCGCCAAAACCCATGGTCCCAATGGAGGATCCCCATCAAACTTACCTTCCTGATGGTCCGAAGAATAATGAGGGAAATGCAAGGGAACGTGCATGATTCATGGAAAGCGCACATTAGGAGCAACCCCTTCACAAGAAGAGAGAAAGAAGCTGAATGGCCGCAACACTTCAGCATGCCACAGATGCCGCTCTACGATGGCACCATAGATCCCAATGCCTTCCTAAATCGATATGAATGACAAATGGACCCGAGCCGAGGCAAAGATCCGGTCAAATGCAAGTGCTTTCCAGTCTTCTTATCGTAAATCTCTCTACTTTTGTTTTCTTACCTCCCACATGATTCCATTGACAACTTCGACCAGTTAGCGACACAGTTGCTCAAACAATTCAGGATGCAAATTCCAACTCCAAAGCGTGCCCTCACATTGTCCAACTTATACCAAGGACTCGCCGAGTCCCTCAAAAGCTATCTCTCCCGGTTCAGTTTCGCCCTCGCTGAGGTCGAGGACCCAGTTACTTGCACCGTACTATTCCAGCTAGCAAAAGGCATACTTCCCGCTTCCGAATTTGGTGCCTCGATTGATCGGAAGTAGCCAAAAAGACTCAACATTTTCCATGAGAAGGCTAGGAAATACTTATGTCAAGAAGAAGTGAGACGTAGCCGACTCCCCAAGGCCGGTCTTTCCAACAATCTACATGCGAATACCATAAATGACAGCATTAAAGGGAAACAGATAGAAAAGCTCTTTGATAAGGATAAAGGGGCAAGACCCTACGAACAAAGGCCGAATGGTGGTAGGCACGACAGCCGCAACAACGGCCAGGTTCCTAGGAACCAAGAAGCCCGGATTTCACCGGACATGCGAGATCTACACCCCCGCTAAATGAAGACTTGGAAACAATCTACTAGGAAACGTGCAACGCGCTTCAATACAAGAAGCTATACAATAGGGAATCCACTAATCATGAGAAGAATACCGCCAAGTACTGTCAATACCATGACATGTACGGGCATAATACTAATAATTTCCATCAATTCAAAGACGTAATCGAAAAGCTTGTCCGCGAGAAGCACCTTGAGAAGTACATCCAAAGTGCATCATGAATCTCACCGGCATTAAGCAGAATTCCTGTAAAACCAAATGCTTACCCCGTTGGCTACAATTGACGCTGGTACCTCTCGACAGTCCCGAGCAGCACAGGACCCGCTGGAAACGGATCTCCTTCCACTTGTGGCGCCCAAAGCTCCTACGACTCGTGCACTGATTCGCATGCTTAATGAGAAATATGAAAATGCAGCTCTCGCGCTAGGCGTTGAAGATTAACATCAACCTTATGCGTCGACTTCAAGAAAGTCGACACATCGTCATTCTATTTCAGCTTGCTCAGAACTGCGCCCGCTCGCAGCACACCGCGTTAGGAATTTGTCCTTTTAAAGCTAGGGGACTACATCGAGGAAGATTGTTAAGCCTCATTAAAAACATCACCTCCGCTCCAACACTCATATGGCGACAGCATCGACAACAGAAATGAGATGATGATCGAACCATAATCACATACGACCAAGGAACCCATTAACAAACCATGTTTCAGTAACCAACCTTCTACTCAGAAGGGCCCAACTGTCGCCACTCACAACCAGAGTCCCAGTCTTCCAGCAGCTCGTCGGGCCAGAGTACTTCCGGACCAGGCTGCACACTAGCTCTACCAGCTTCGACAACCATACCAAAACCAGACCATCTGTGACATGAAAGAGAGTGAGCCGGATGTGTACAACAGAAGACGTCGACGGAATGGAACTCCCAAAATTCGTAAAAACTAATGGGTTCCATTAGAAAATCCCCCTCCAGCATATCTCCCTGTTGTGGTCCGAATAATCATGAAAGATATGCGAAGGAACGCCGACAACTCAAGAGAGACCCACTTGAGGCTTAATCTCTTCACCAGGATCGTACACGAAGCTGATGGCCCCGACGCTTCAACACCACATGTGGCATTCTATGGAGGCACGTCTGACCTCTAATCTCGGTAATTTCAGATTCACCACCAGAAATAGGACGCATCATCCGGCCATCCCCGGCTTTGACGCTCAAGCCCCCGCTAGGCGGACTCAAACTGCTATGTTGCCTACGCTACTAGCATCCAACTGGGCCTAAGATCACTTCAACCGACTTCCAAAACATCATTCAATCGAAGTTGGAGACTCACGGATTGCCAAAGACCTTCCCTCAAGAAGGTACGCTAGGCTCCATAGTCCTGGACTAGATCACAACCTCTATAATGCGGCAGGAGCCCAACCTTCGATTGTCATCGACATGATCCATGGGATCATGAGGAAATCACGGGGACACGCCCACGACGTCTGCGAAAGTAGTACGAGGGGTAACCCATTTACTTCGGCTAGCCATAATACCAAATGGCGCCAGCACTTTGACAATGCCAATGCTCGCCCCATACTTAAAGAAGCCATGATTCCCGAAGCTTCGTTAGCTGCCACAAATGGCACATTGGTTCATTACATATTGCCAACGCCATAAAGTACAAGAGCTTCCCCGTCCTTTTCCAAGACGGCTCTATCCGGGTCCGCTCGACTACCACCTTGAGCTATCCCAACTCTCGACTAACTCGCCAAAAGATTGGTCGCGCAATCCGGGTTGCACATCACGATGCCCAAGGACATCCTCTCAGCCTCAAACATTTACCAAGGCACTCGTGAAAACTCTCAAAGGCTATCTCGTAAGATTCCACACCGCCTTGGCTGAAGTCGAGAAACCAACTCCTCGAATCGTACTCATCCAGCTCACAAATGGCATACTACTTGATTCCGAACTTAGGGCATGGACTGATCAAAAGCAATCAAAGATTCAGGAGATCTTCTGCATAAATGCTGGCTACCTCCTACGCCGAAATCTAGCCTACATGAATCAAGCTCCTACCCTTAGCATCCTGCCTCGTGATGACATACAGAGCTCCAACAACTTTAATTCTTCCGCTCTGCGCAATCTTGCTCGTGCCGGCAACTTCAACCGTAGTCGCAATAGTAAAACGAAAAATCTACGACTTCCGCCTTACCGCGGCTATTCCGCTCTCGGCAGCACCTCCGAGAAAATCTATCTCGTGACCTGCAATTCCCAACCATGCAAAAGGATGAGGACGGAAAGTCTGACAAACGCACTAAGTCACTCTACAAGATATTGTCGGTTCTACAGCATCTGTGTACACGACACGAGCATGCAGCTCCATTTACAAGACAACCTCGAGGAACTCATCTGTGTGGGATCTTCGAGCTACTCAGCACTCATCAAAGATTCCCACTAAGATGACCTCGACTCTGACAACTAATCCTTCAAGATCATCCCCCGGCTCGTCGGGACTACAGCTTCCATGGCGCAGTTGACTCTAGGTGGTCATTGGAGATGCCAGTTTACAACTCCTCCCTACATGTGCCTCCCTCAGTATCCGGCAACTTCGGGGCATAACTGGAAGCTTTACCAAAGGCCCTCTCAAGTGCACATCGGCGGCCTCATTTTCAAATTGGTCTTTCCTCCACTTGCAGGCCTCAGTCCTCGTTTGGAGGGCACATACTCATGCAACGGAAGCTTAGCGATGGAACTTTCAAACTCTCCACCATGAATGGAGCCTAACTCCCGAGGGCATGGAATAATGGAAATCTTCGCCTCTACTCTACATAAATTAGTGTACAATTGTTCATGCCTTCCAACGATGTTTTTTTTCCGTAATTCGAGGCATTGTAAAGGCCACTACTACCAGAGTTATCTGCAGCAATGTTGTTCAGTTCCCTATCACCCTTCCATGTTTACTATGTGCATGACGTTCATGACGTGTTTGATTATCCTTGACAACCAGCTCACGTGCAAACATGCGATCGCCGTATCGGCAACCCGGGCACGGGGGCCGATGCCGCCATCTGAACCTCGATCCAACATCGAGGCCAAACAACATAGGCTACGTCCGACATCCCGAGCACGGGAGCCGTCGACGCCACTCGAGTCGCCGGCCCGCGGCGCGACCGAGTATAAATAACCTCTAACTCGCACCTCGGCCCGGTGTCAAGACCGAGGATAAATAGTTACGCGTCCAAGTCCAAGCGACTTGGCGCCGCCACCCAACGGCCGACTAAGAGTGATGGAAGTCTCTCTTCGCTGGTTACGGGTGCCGGTCGAATCTTGGTGCAGCACCAAGATCGACCTTGAATTGTTTCTCCCCGAAGCCGTAAAGGCATAGGTGCTGCTCATGGCCGCGATCGAACCCTACGGGCTGATGATTGGAGCTTTTCTACGCCGGTGAATAAACGACGGTTGGCAACTCGTCCCAACCCGATGAACGACGGGAGAGCCATACACCAGACAGACCGCACAACGTGACGTCATATGCCTTCTCTACACTTGGGATTAACCCCGAGCCACCTAGAACAACAGGCGGGCAGCCTGGTTTCGCAAACTACGGGTTTCCTGAGCCGAGGAAACTTACTGAAACCAGCGCTCTATCACACCCCTCTGGAATAATTGACCCAGAGCACGGTACACAGTCACACCCCTCTGGAATAATTGACCCAGAGCGCGGTACACAATCGCTTTTTTGATAGGTGTAACGATAAGTATGCTTATGCAAGTATGGGACGACTGAAAATATAAGAAGAACATCTGAACACTTAACACAAATTGCGATCTTTACTAATTCGTATTTCGTTTCTACACACACCCTGAATAGAATACATCTCTAACATTTCTTCTTTATGATGACAGGGGGTACATGAAAACCACACCATACCTTTAGGGACCAAAAGTGCGGGTTACACTCGCATATACTATTGGTTTATCTAACCGAAAGAATCTTTAATTCCTTTAAAAATTATTGATGCTACTCGTCTTTCTCTTGTCTTTCCTTTTTTCTGTACATGTTCGGCACTTGACAGGTCACCACTAACGATGGTCCCCTTCCTTCCAGAATCGCTTCATACTCCTCTACTCTTCACAAGAGTAATAGGTTCGTAAGACATCGATGCGCGCCTCCCGCCATTATCCTCGCCTCTTTTAATTGTCGCAACTTCCCCGATAGCGATACATGGAAACGACTTAGGGATGATGTAAAAAGCGAGGACCAATACAGCCTGGCTTTCTCCCAAAGTCATCTTGGCGCCCGACTCCGCTCTCTTCTCAGCATCTTCGGCGGTCTTGTAATCAGCTATCTCCCTGCCTGAAGTCGCATAATTGCATCAACTTCGAGTTTGCCAAGGGTCCCCTCGCCCTATTTTGGTGGGCATCATCGACGGTTTTCCTTTTTCCTAGTCTACTCAGAGGCCCTCTCCTTCTCTGCCTCAATATCGGCCTACTTCTTCGCCACCGCAGCGGCAGATTTCTCCTCAGTATCCAGGCTAGCGATTGCCCATGCATATTGTATGGCAACCTCGTCTTGTCCCTCTTCCCCTTCGGCTCCTCTGGCTTTGCCACCAGCCGGGCGTCCTGGTCTTCAATTATAGCTTGCATTGTTGGCAAACTTACATCAACTATGCACGTCGCACGAGCACTTCGGCCAACCAAAACTTCTCCTCCTCCAAAGAGACTCATATAAATATGGAATCCCGAGGCTACGGGATCTCCTACTTCTCCAGATTAGTCTCACTATAACTCCAACCGATACTCGAACGCCTGAGGAAGCATGTGGGCAAAGCCTGGTGTTGCCTCCGCTCCAAGGGGGACTGCCCAGCGAAAGAGGGAACTATTGGACTCCTGAAGGTTCATCGCTCGCACACCCTTCAATTGGCAAGTACCCGAGCTCAGGGGTAGTCCCCCACCTATCCTTTCGCTGGCTTACTCCTCCAGGACCTGAGGAAGATCCCCACCAGCTCCCACACTGGCATTTTCATCACCACAACCTTCGGAACAACCATTCTAAAGAGGAATATACACCTTACCACGAGGATGATCTAGACCCTAAAGCTCGGGTCTCAGAAACTTCTAACCCCCTGCTAATACTAGGCAGGCCGGGCATAGAGGCCCGAACCAAAAGACAGGGGGAGCTACACAACAACTAGTTCCCGGAGGAACATGGGAATTTAGAAAATTTCTCATCATGCGAAATAAAAATTCATGTCTCGATGCAAGTTCTGGAGTTTCCACGGCCGGTTCGTCGGGTTCCCAAAGTCTCTACGCCTTGCTAGCAAGCTCATACTTAAACGCAATGTGAAGCTAACTCGCACAGCTCGATGCAACAACTTCCAACCTACAAGCGCATCAGAACATGGTGGCGACTCCTAGTTTTAATAACTGTGGCAATGACTACGGGTAACCATCAACACCATTCTCATGTCGGAAAATGGTTACGACGTAATTGGTTTAGAAGTAACGACTCGACCGTATGCCTACATCCTGCATGCATATCTGAGCGGTTAGTCTGAATAAGTTCATTTCCAGAATCATTCACCAACAGTTGTGTTACGTTCAACTTCAATATCAAACCAGACGTGGAACATTCAGCAACAATCCGGACTTGCTGGCCCGTCCCTAATGTCGAGCGTATCTAGTGGATACCCGGGCTTGTAGGCAACCGTCTATGGATTATCGTACTGGCCCGACAATCATGGGACCCGATCAGATCCCCTTCAGTCCCTGCACTGGCGTCATCCTCACAGCATCCCTTGGCACCACCATCTTGATTACGCTTTCACCTCGCAACGAAGGCAATCTAGAGCCAGAGTCTAGGCCTTGGAGGTTGTTCGGCTTCCCATCAGTGCCCAAATTCCACAAAAAGCAGGTGCTCTGGAAAATGATGGAAACCTTCAGTCTCAACAACTAGCACTATGGCCATCACCAACTGCCAGTGCAACGCCTGAATCAAGATGCAACTGCATCATGGTTGGGTTATTGATCAAATCCCGAGAATAATAGCTCAACTACGTGTCGACATCCTAAGATAAGCATCTGAGCCGATAGTCCATGCAAGTCCACTCCTCAAGGACCGCGTCGCGAGACCGAAACTCACTGATCGTATCCGACTCATAAGGTGTCATGCAAATGTTTAATTTTACTAGCCCAAGCTTGGAGCCAAGTCCAAGTCACCGGAATGCGAAATTATGCGTCGTGCTCCTACGCACTTGCTAGATTATCGCACCCCTAAAACCGACTTCGAACTCTTGAAAAACCAGGAGGGTTTATTAAATGTCCGGGATACGAAGCGCACACCCATATTCACGCATACTTGGGGAATTTTATCCTAATTCCAAATTATGTTTCCCAAGATCCGCCGCTCCACGTTCTTGAGTGCTAAATCCGAAAGCCTTCTTACTTTCCATATCTCTCTTCCCTTCTTCCGAAAACGTAATGACACCTCGAATATCCCAAGTACCGAAGAAGTATTTTGGCATCCTCTATGCCTTACGATGATTTTTTGTCTGGAGAAGAGAAGAAAGGAAGTAACTACAAGCAGAGGATCGGTATGCCCTAAGCGAACTTTCCGGTATTGGAATTCGGGACCATACACTAAGCTACGATCTTATTCACTTAACTTCGAAGCTCCAACTACCAAGTCAGTCGCAACTCAGCCACCACTTGTGTACCACCAGGTGCTCAATCATCAAAGTGCACGCGCCCATCATTGCGTCCGACCTCGCCTTAGAGGAAAATCCATATGAATACAGGCTATGACATATGGAAAGTATTGTCCTAACAATGGCATTCACAGATATGAGTTGTCGAAACTTTGATAAATAGGACTAGCTCGGAACGCTGAACGACCATGGTTTCGCAAATCCAAGCGATTTGGAAGATACTCCAAACTATCAAGCTCCATCCCAATGATGTATCAACAACCACTTACTGCAATCGCGTGCCTAAGCCATGGCAATGACCATGCATGCACGCTTTGGAAATCTCAGACGAGCAGACCAACCTAATCCAAATGCATGCCCACAAGCCTGAAGGGTTCAAATGTACACACCCAACGATCGGTTCTCGATCCGAAAATTCCTCAAAAAGCTAAAATGTGCAATTACAGGCCCATGGGATGCAATTCACTTTCATGTTACCTATTCCAACTCAAATCGCACCGCACAAAACCCCACGTAAACTTGTGATTGCATACGCGATTATAACCCGATAACGAACCATTTGCACTTCGATGCAATCGGGAGTCGACAACTAATGTTTATCGTCTTTAATATACAGGACCTAAATGCCTTGGATGGGCTCCAACTCAAGCAAGTCAAAACTCTTAGCAATGATTGGAATCCTAAGCTCATACCAGCATATTCTGACAAGGCATCCCAGCTGCTCCGAAGCAGTGCGCTCTCAGTATACAACTCAAGAGGAAGGTTATAACCAATTGCTAAGCACCGCATGAAGATGTTTGGGCCCATACTAGGCTCATCTCACTTCAAAGCATGCCCCGTTAACACAGATCCTACATTGAGGGTGCAAATGTTAACCAGCCTTTTGGTCCAGTTCCCAAAAGTACGTAAGACATGCTCAACTCAATGCATCACATGAAGCTAAGATGAAGAGGGACGCTCAGAAGCGAAGGAGACAAGATCAAGAAGGAACTGCGCCACTTAGAACCTTGCTGCCCTCACGAACCATTTCCATGTCAAGGCCTCAAAACCCAAAGGAATCACGAGTCTTGAAGCACCCGAACCTGCGGTCTACATGCACCTCGCAAAGTGAACTTCACATCCAGCAGGTTCGAAATTATGAACCCGGCCCCTGGTTCATAATTTCGAACCCAACAGGTGCGAAATAATGAACCCAGCCCCAGGTTCGAAATTATGAACCCAGCCCCGGGTTCGAAATTATGAACCAGTAGGTTCGAAATTATGAACCCAGCCCCGGGTTCGAAATTATAAGGTGCGCATGCGGTGGGTTCGAAATTTCTGCATATGGTCCCTATTTTTACCTAATCCTACCTACTCCTACCTACTCCCACTCCTATAAATAGCCCATGGCCTCACACTTCAGAGGGGTTGGATTTTCTTCACTTGAGACCTTCCTAGAGCTTCATGAGCCTCATTAATGGCATCTCCTATTTAAGGAAGAAGGAGAATTAAATATTCTTTTTCCCAAATACATAGCATATGGAAATTGTAAAAGTGAATGTAATGAGCATGGCTCTAACTTGTAATTCTTGAGTGACTAATAAAAGTTCAACATCCTTCCAAAGTGGACATAGGCCTAATCCACAGCTGAACCACTATAAATTCTCGTGTCATTTACCACTTTCTCTTACCTTGTCTTGCGACCAAATTAACTATTCCTACTAATAGGAACCTTTGGTGTTTACGACATTTTTTGCCGTCAACATATAGGTTTTGGCTTTCGAAGAACCAGTTCTGGGCTTAAGAGCTTCTCTTGGATGTTGTTTTCACCTTTGTATAGATATCAAGCTTGTTGGTATAGATAGCTTCGAGAATGGCCTTCGGCAATTGGTTTTGGTTCTGCCTCCAAGTCCTTGTAGTGTTTTTATTCATGTTACACTTTCTCAAGACCTTAGAACCATCACCCCTTTCATCATCGACACTAAGAAAATTAATGTGGATAGCACTTCTTTTCATAGGCTTTGGTTTGCTTTCAATCAGTCTTAGAAATTGGTTTCAGTGTTGCGGAAGTATGCTTTCATTACATCCACAAATGGCTTTAGATGTTGTCTCTCGGTATTCGGGAAGTCTTGGCTCCAACAGTCAGCTTTCAAAGTGTTGTCTTTCACTTTGATGTCTTTATTTCTTTTTCTATAGGCATTAAGTTAATTAGTGTCGATAGCCTTTCTTCTCACTTTGCTCATGCTTCAGATAATATAGAGTCCTTTCTTCATTTCAGGTATTGGGTCATTAACTTCTGGCTCTTGCTTTTCTTTACTTGTCTCCAACTCCTTGCGCTATGCTTTCGGAATTGAGTCATGTTAGTTTCCGTCTATGTCAGCATTGCTTTATCACTATCCCCTTTCATTTTGGTACCAAACCTTTCTCTTTTATGTCGGTGTCAGTAGTGTGCTGACCAAACCACTTCTTATATGCTTCTGGCTTTAACCTGATGTCGGCTCCATGCTTTTGGATCATCCTTTCGTGTTGGTTGTCGTTTGATACCCCTGCACCAATAACATGTATTTGTGTTGAATTTGGTAGGAACATTTACCACTTTGTGAAGGGGTAGTTTCTATTATTCAAGTCAAATTTTCTAACATTCATACCACATTGTACTTTGATTACCTATCCTTTGAATTATCTGCGATAATCTGGTATGTTCATCTTTAATCTATCTTGTGGTTAGGACTGAAGAACCTTTTAACATAAGTTTTCCTTCCACTTCTCTCTCCTGACGCACCTGTGAAGAATCAAGCAAGTTTACTATTTTCCAGGAATCTCCAGTTTTTCAGAAACACAAATAGATTTCATTCTGGGAAACATTTAGTCGCTTTCAAATTAGTATTTGAAAATCACCCTTTTGGCTGAGTTATTTGTCTTTTTAGGAATTCAAATTTATGATTAGAACAAATCTTCATAGCAAAGCTAGTCTATCAGTTTTCAATGGCTGGCGGAATGGGTAGCTCATCTCCCTAAAACATTTTTAATGTTTGAACTACAAAATGGGCGTATAGGGAATTGATCTTTATTGTAGATATGATGTTACACCCCTTTTCTTTTACTTTCGACTCAGTGAGTGTCGAAACAGTGCAGAACGTGTTGCCGAGACTCATGGCTTTCGTTTTTTTAGTTTTGGTATCGAGGTGACAAGCTAGAGCATCACCAAATGTTTAATTGTTCATACGCACATATAAATTGTTTTTATTTTACAAACTTCTTCATATTATTGATCTTAATTATAACTGTGGTGTTTCATCACTCCAAGTTTTAATCTTAACAGGACACTATGTTGGTTATAAATTGGTGAATGTCATACGGTAGCTCATGCAAATATATAATATTAACATGTGTTATGGAATAATATCACCTGGTAGTATCATGTATGGGAATAGAACATTAGTGAATCAAAATCTAGTGGTTTTGCTGCACCTTGTTCTAAGAATGCAGTTGCTTTACACCGCTCCCTTGTTAATACTATGGACAAAGTGGATATTATTCTTAGGATCTTTTGTGTCAATGATGTTGAAGCCATCCCCGCTCTTGATCAGGACACCATTTAGGATCCGCCAGAGGGGTTCTTTTCCTATACAACCATTCGCATTTGGCATGGAGGTTTCTACCCTTTCCCCAATTTTTTTCAAGATTCTTGCATTGCATGGGGATTGCACTTATTCAACTGTCCCCAAACAACTACACTCTCCTCCTTTGCCTTGATGTTTTAGCATTTAAGTCGGTACAGTCTTCCCTTAGCACCAACCTTCTCCATTATTTGTTATGCTTGTCCAAAGGCATGTGTCCGTTAACTTTTCGCGTGAATCTAACAAGAAAGTTTACAAGTTAATAGATTGGGAAAACCAGCTTTTCTACATTAGGTACCCCCTTGGCATTTCAGGCACTTTTTCCATTCCTGATAAGGTTTTCATTGTCCCGGAATTACAATGTCATCTTCATATTTTTTTTCCTAATTTTGTGTTTCTGTAGATTCTACCCCCAAGAAGAAAAGTTTAAGGAATGAGGAAACTCAAGTTATTGAAGCTATCTATTAAGCGGCTAAATAATTGAGAAAGAGGTCAATCATGTTGACCTTGAATAACTTTCACAAGTACTCCCTTTTTCCTTTCAAGCAAAATATTCTGGGGCAACCACCTCTCCATTTTCCTAATGCTAAACACTTATCCTTAGACTCTAACATTTTCACTCCTGTACTCCTTTGTTTCTAGGTACTTGACATAAGATCCTTTTGCTGGAGTGATTCAAATTTTGTATCCATATCATAGCTTCTTTAATTCTTGCTTTCTGATCATAACTACTTTATCAGCTTTTCAGGCTTCTTAAGATATTCATATCCTAACCGCTTTGGCTGAGTTTACAGAAGCATTTAAAAAGTGGTTTGCCTCCTTTTTTGACGCTTCAATTCCTAACAGACATAATGGTGATATCTCCTCCTTTCCCACTTCTTGCAAGGATGTAGCCACAGAAATTACCGGGCAACAAACTCCTGGGTCTACCGCATATACAATCGAGACTATTTCTGATGTTACTTCCTTTTAAGCAACGACTCTAGTGAGTGATTTTATAGGTAGCCCTTTGATATCTAGTCCTTTGGGAGCCTTGAGTCATGTAAAACATAAATTGATTTCACCTCCGTCTCCTCAACATATTTATCCACCAAGGTCACTTTCTTCGGCTCAAGATTATGGCGAGCTTGTGAATCTTGCTCTTTCTTGTAACGACGCTTCCTTCATGCCATTGCTTCGTGCACCTTTGGATTTGGTGAATCTCAACAACATCTTGTCAAGCAACAACTGTTGGTATAGTCTTGCTTCTTTCTAATTCCTCTATATATTTTTATGTAAATACAAACTTTGTCTTCTGTCTTTAGATTACCAAGAAATGGTTGTCTCTTATGGGGGTGATTAGCCCCCTCCTTCGGAGGTTATGATGCTTGAAGACGAGAAGGTTGTATTGGATTCCAAGATTAGGACTTTGATGGAGGGGCATGAGAAGGAGCGTTCGGAATTAAAGGTATCTTTTAGGAAAAATGAATCAGAGTTGGAGGCTGAGAGAAAGGCTAAGCTCTTTTTGAATGATCAAGTGTTAGTGCTTCAATTGCTGAATTGAGGACGAGAGAGCTAGGATGGTAGCAAACCACACTGAGAACTCAAGGAAAAATATGACCAACTTTCCTAAGTCCAGAATGCACTTTCTGATGCCAGGCGCATAATTCATGAAGCCAAGAGCAGAATTTCTTCATTTCTAGGGTCTTACTACCCATGAGCGGAGCGAACAACTTATGAGGATGCTCTCTTGTTGGTGTATTATGACAATTTTTGAAAATACCCAGCAATTGCATTTCCTTTGGTTCATCACTCTATTTTGGACCTTGTGTTTTTCGTAAATTCTTCCTCAGGTTTCATTTGGCTTTGAGAGTGATCCTTTTATATGCAACCTTCGTTATATTTGTGCGAAACTGGGCTATCCTAGGTTGTCTATGTGATGAACAGGGAGCTTTTTCGAAAGAAACTTAGAATTCTAGCTTATTGATTTTAATATGTGTAGGATGCGCCATGACTAAAAGGGTTATTGTTGTAATGCATGATGTATGCGTACTTTGTTAGCAAAGACCTTTACTAAAAATATGATCGGTCAATGTTACTCTCTCGAAGCAGCATTTGTAAACAACCGTGTTGTATTTTTTATGCCAATAGTAAAGTCAACTTAAAGTCTTCACCCTCTCGACTTAGAAACGGTTTCCTAGCAATCGCAAAACCAAAGAGAATTTTTGAAGATGTTACTACTTTAACCTTATTAAAAAGCACGTTATTCTTGAGTTGGGAAAGCGTTAAGGGTCTATTCTTCTATCAACTCATATGACGAGATAAGTAGATTGCTTCTATGAGTTGATAAATAAAAGGTATAATTGAAATATACTAAGGCAAATTATAAATCCTCAGAGTATGTGTTAAATTGATACAACTCGGATTAAAGGGTCAGACTATCACAAAGTTTCTCTATTTAATAGCTACAACATACTACTAAAATGCTATATAATTGTAAATAATACTTGATGTGATGATATTTTGCATGTGGCAACTTGTGATATAATTTTCTAGATAGAGTTATGTGAATATCACCTAACACCCATTTCTATGTTCCTGATGAGAATATCATATTCCAAGAGCTCTGTTGCACAATCCTGTGTAAGCTTGATATACATTATTTTGTATGTAACCTTGTAGGATGTATATATGATAACTTTCATATCATTTGTGAAACAATAATGGTATTGAAATCAAACAATAAATGAATATATGATAGGATAATATGTCTGTGTATTCCCCATACTTTAGGAATGGCTATTCTATTTAATAGGTTTTCTCAGATAAATCTTGCTATGTAAGGTATTGAAGAAAGCATAACCTTTTGTTAGAAAGAGCAAGTGCATAGATTTCAAGACTCCATCCTAGGTATCTCCTAGTGAACCTCTTTACTTTGGAAAAGAGAGTTCTAATCTTAGGACCCAGATTAGGGTATTCATTATAAGTTCAAAATCTTCTTCTTGGAAGCCTAGTTAGGGTTGTTGAAATCCATACTTGGGAATTTTGTGAAGGTAGACTAGAAATCCATATCTAGCGATAGCGGTTGGAAGCTTCGACACCCACTTTCGGACTTTTAATGAGAGAGGGCCAGGATGCCGCTCCTGATAACAATTAGGAGTTTCGAAACATAAACCAGATTCAGGTATTTAACAGATGACCAGAAATTCAGTACTGGAATTTAGTAGAAGCCTTGAACCAACCTAGACTTGAGCATTCGATAGAAGACCAGACGTCTACATCTAGTTTTAATAGAAGTCCTGAAACAACCAAACTCGGGCATTTGATAGAAGACTATATATCCACATTTGGTATTAACAGAAGTCTCGAACCAACCTAGACTCAGACATTTGATAGAAGACTAGATGTCCACATCTAGTATTAATAGAAGTCCTGAACCAACCCAGATTCGGGCATTTGATTGACGACCAGATGTCCACATCAGATATTAAAAGAAGTCCCGAACCAAACCAGATTCACGTACTTGATAAGAGACCATATATCCACATCTGGCTTTAATAGAAGTCCCGAACCAACCCAGATTCGGGTACTTGATAAGAGACCATTTATCCACATATGACATTAATAGAAATCCCGAACCAACCCAGATTCTTGTATTTGATAAGAGACCAGACATCCACATCTAGTATGAATAGAAGTGCTACCCCTTTTCGGTTTTTTTACAAAGCAGAGGGTGTACGTGCTTTGTTAGCCACTCCCTGGTCTTGTGATCGTCAAAGAAAAGGATGTGCATGCTTTGTTGGTCACTCTCTAGGCATGTGCATTCGGTGCTCTTGGCTTGCTCATTCTCAAGCAAGGACCAAAGATTTATCGAACCTCCCTACAGGAGGCGCCTTACCATGGCCATCATAGGCGGTGATAAGAGCTTAAATGCTTACATTGGGCCATCATAGACGTGGTTTTAAGGCTTACTCTTTTGATGCTCTGTCCTGATTATCGTAGGTGGTGATAACGACTTACACTCTACCCCCTCCAAGGGGTGCCTTAACCTAGCCACCGTAGACGCGGATAAAGGTTTTCGTACCCTTATACAGGTAATGAGGAACACGAGCAGAGGTAGGACATTCTCTTCTGCGAGAAGAGGTAGGACGTGCTTAGTTCATAGCAAAGGCAGTGCATACTCTTCTACGAGCAGAGGCAAGGCATGCTAATTAGATGCTCGGTCTCAACCATTTTTAGCGTGGATCAGAGTCTTACTCTTTTGATACTTTAACCTAGCCCTTTATGATTTGGGCATGGAGAAAGGCTTATACACCACCGCCTTCCGAGGGGTGCCCTGGCCCGACCATCTTAATGGTGATAAGGGTTTTTGCCCATTTATTCGTTTGACTCATTCCGAGTAATTCCAATGCTTTCAGGAGGGTTTCCATACGCTTTGTTATGTAGGCACTCTTTTCTTAAAGAATCTGTTCTTGTGGTTGATTATATTTTCTTGATGTATCTATATAGTTTCCCTTGTCTAAGGAAATTGATGACCATTCCCTTTAAGACTCTGCAATAATTGGTTTCATGCCCGTTCGTCGTATGATAGTAGCAATAGTGTGACGACCGACAATAACCCCTGCACAAAACAAGAGGAAAAGTGTGATGAAAGGTGTGTTAGGTAGTTATGGACGATCATCAAGGTATGATAATACAAGCGAAACCTGTCGTAAATCTGATAGCGCAAGGATAAAATATAATAAGACAAATACAACAGATAATATTAATGAAGCATATTTGAGCAGAAATCTCAAATTCTCAAAACAACTAGAAAGTATACCCATACACCAAGACTGCAACATATGTCTGTACAAATTTGCCTCACTACAGCACTCAGAGTAGAATAACAAACAGGGGAAATCCAAATACTATATAGTAAGAGAAACAGTTAGCCAGCCTCCTGCTCGTATCTGAACTGCTACATCGTCCTTACTAAGCTATCACCTGTCACCTGCCACCTAGTCTTCCCATCCAAAAACGGATGAACAACCCAAGGTAATAAGAGGGAAACATAAAACCTTGAGTCAGACAATAGTCTTAGTGAGCGATAAAACAACTAACCAACATCATCAATAAAGTACATGAGAATGGGTAAATAAACAAACTAATCTACCCACAACACCAGAGAAGAACTCAACTCCCATCTTCCCCACATCGGACAATGATAGCCATTACAATCCATACAACTAGAAGTACAACAATTCATCCATAATAATCAGAATGATCATTCAATCATGGCAAACAGAAGAGCCAACAGTAACACTCATAGCATCCAGATTATAGATCTCACATAAACCATCCTAATCGAATTCAACATCCCTTAAACACAAGCCCCAGAGGCCTAAACCAATATCAGACATGCACCCAAGAAACAACTCCTTCGATGTTGGACAATCTTCGTGAGACAGCAAAACAAAGAAAACAATCATACATGACAAACTCTAACTATCACAGCCAATCCTACTTCGAAACCATCATTAATCGTATGATGGCCAACCTTGACATATGTCAAGGGCTAATGGTAACCCCATCTCTATTATAAACTCCATACGCCTTTCAACGATGCATATGTAAGTTCAACCTTGACAACTAGGCCTTTCAACGGTACTCAGGGTGCTCGGCCTACAATCGGTCTTTTGGGTGCCCCTATCGTACCCTTGCTTTGAGCCTGCTAAAACTTACGACAACGATAATCTCTCGGCCTTCGCATCTCTAGTCATACAACCCGACGACTTTTCATAGCTTAAGCAAACTTCTCAAGCAATCATTATCCATCAACTCAACACCTTTGAGCAATGCACGACCAGAATTGTAGCATTGCATGACCAGAATCATTGCAGAAGCGCATGCTCAACCCAAAATCACTGTAGCAATGCACGATCGACCCAAAATCACTATAGCAGTGCACGCTTGACCCAAAATCACTATAGCAGTGCACTCTTGACCTAAAATCACTGTAATAGTGCATGCTCAACCCAAAATCACTATAGCAGTGCACACTCGACTCAAAATCACTGTAGTAGTGAACGCTCGACCCAGAACCTGCACAAGCCCAATCCAAGCCCAATTTTGACCAAAACTTCGCCAATCGACGACATCGACAAAACCAACTGATCTATTTCATCCAATACAATAAAAAACATGCTTTGAAGTCAAAAACAACATGAATATGACGATTATCACCAAAATTATGCATATTTCACCAAAATCATGACAAAAGAACATATGAACTAAAGTATGGATATAACTTGCATAAACATATGAAATAGCATAGAAATTACCAATTTAAAATTTCTCGATTAGATCCTATGGTGATTCATATGAAAATAAACTTACCATGATGTAGATCTAAGGAAAACAACTTGAATTTGATGAAAAACAGGATCAAATGCTCATATACTTAATTGAATCCGTGTGAGAGATGCATATCACTCACCAATTCTCCAAATCAAAGAAAAAACGGTGAAATATGAATCCGGACAATGGATATCTTGCTTCAATCCACTTCATTTGATGAGATCTATCCCCTCTCGATGTAGACCTAGCCTCAAATGGTGTAGATCTTCGATTTCCTAAAAGTTAATGGTGAAAAGATGGAGAAATGGAGGATCCCTTGGCTCTTCAAAATGTGATAATGGGGAAAGTAAACTATTTCCCATACCCCTCATCCCCTATTTGTAGCCTTCCACCAACCCACTAATGGGCCTCCCTAAATCAACCCATTTAGCTTATAAACCTGGACAGCCAACCGTAAAACCCTAAAACAATGATTCCTTCCAAATTGCTAAACCAAATCCTTTATCTAACCAGTCTATGGAAAGGCAATCATCATTTCCTTTCCAATGACACAGGTTTCACCACCTAATTCGACCTGAATCAAAAGTAATGCCTTGTACAAGACTAACATGGGCAAAATGGTCACAAATAAAATTAGTAAAAATTATGGGCATGTTTCACACCCCCATAAACAACATATCAAAATATGAGAATGATCCAACCCTCAAGGAATAAAAATAAAAATATTTTATGATATTTCAATAGGTAAAATGCGGGCTGTTACATTCTCCCCCTAGGAATTTCTCTCCTGAAATTCCAACAACCATAAGCAACCAAAATGATTCTGCATGCCCACCATCCTTAAGCGGCCAATTCTATCATCCAAATTAGCCGCCATTAATTCACGCATCCATATCCCTATCCTAGCACACAAAATTCTAAAAATAACAACAATAACATAATAACAATAACAACAACAATAACAACAAGCTATACTGATGTAATGATGGTGCGATATCATTGGGTCATACGGACGAAGATTTATAGATGGGTCATCTTCATACTCTCTTCCCTCTCCCACGTACAATCGTCGCCATTCTCACTCCACTGTATCTTGACTAGCTTAACCATCTTCCTCCTAAGCTATTTCGTGTCATTTACCACAACACGAAGTAGCTTACGAGGTCTTGTACCCACGACCTAGACTTCAAGGTTTTCGTATTGTTCCGCTAATACTAGCACATCTGAATCATGTGCATATTTAGTAGAAACGGTTCATGAAAAGCGTTATGAACACATGACATCTTCTCGAGTAATTCTAATCAATATACGAAGTTTCCAATTCGCACGTCTATTGGAAACAGTCCAATGAACCTAGGAACCAACTTTCCTTTATTTCCGAATTGGACAACATGCTTTAACAGAGAAATCTTCATGAAAACCATGTCGCCCACGTCGAATTCCAAATCTTTTCGATGCTTATCCGCATAACTCTTCTGACGATCTTGGGCTGCCTCCATTCGTTGTCGAATGATCTTGATACAATCCGATGTTTCCCTGGTCATCTCTGGCCCAAGCACTAACTTATCTCCAATTTCTAACTAACAAGCTGGAGAATTACTCTGTCTTCCGTACAAAGCCTCGTATGGTGCCATCCCAACACTTGACTGGTAGCTATTATTATAAGCAAACTCCACCAGATGTAGATGGTCTTCCCATGATCCTCCTAAGTCTAACACACAAGCCCTCAGGAGATCTTCCAAAACTCGGTTAACTCTCTCGGTTTGACCATCAGTTTGAAGATGACAAGCTATACGCTAACACGACTTGGTTCCCAAAGTCTCTTGCAAACTCTTCCAAAATCCACTAGTGAACAATGGATCTTGATCACTCACTATGCTCTTCGGGATACCATGAAATCAAACTATCAATTTCACATAAAGTTCATCCAACTTCGATGTTGTCCTAGTCGATCCGACAGGAATGAACCTTGCGCTTTTGGTCAAGCGATTCACGATAACCTAAATCCCTTCATTTCCTGCACTTGTTCTAGGTAAACATCAAAAAAATCCAACGATATTCGCTCCCACTTCCACGTATGAACTTCCACTGGCTAAAGAAATCCACTTGGTTTCTTTAGTTTAGCTTTCACCAACTGGAAGTTCGCACTTGGAAATGAACAATATCTTGCTTCATCCCCTCTCAATAGTAGATTCGCTTCATGTCCTGATAGATCTTATTACCACCGGGATGAATCATCAACTTTGATTGATGATAATCCCTTATAACCTCATCTCTCAATCCGTCGATATCGGGAAAAACTAGTTGCCCTTGCTTTCGAAGTCAACCTTCCCGATCAACTTCGAACTCTTTATTCTTCGGTTCCAGCTTCTGGACAAACTCAACAAGCTTCTCATCTCGCTTTTGGCTTTCTCCAATCCTTTCGATAAGAGTAGGTCTCATCGATAAGTTTTCCAACATTTCAGGCGCCAACTCACATTCTGGCCTGAAATTATACCTTGTAAATACTCGAGGCTTTTCTATTCTGAATGCATCGCTCCCGAACTTGTGTGACACCCCGTGTCCATTAATGTCACTCTTTATCAGAATGCATTAATTTTCGTAAAGTGTTATAGGTAAACAGAAACAGAAACATCACAAGGCAGATATAAAAGAATAGCGGAATTAAAAACTTTATTAAATAGAAAAGCTTCGTGGTCCAAACCCAATTACATAATAAGTCTGAGACACTGAAAACTTGTTACATCAACACAAAACTTCTGTCTTGTACCAAAATCATCATCAGAGTACAATAATACATAAAAAGAGCATATTCCCTACAATATAACCAAAGAAGAGAAGATACGAAATCAAACGGTACATCTAAGAAGCTCCAAGCAGAATGAAAGTAGAATCCTGATCAAGCTTGAGTATTCTCACCCTGAAAACCTTGGAGGGGAGGAAATGGAAGAGAGAGAAGAGGAAACAAAATGGGTATAACATAAAGTCTAGCGAGTCTAGTTAATTTTAGCATATAAATAAATAAAAGCATCATGACAGGCATATAAACTGGAGAGTGAGATGATAGTTTTATAAGGTAGGTATAAAAAGGTAAACAGGATAAGCGGAATAGAATATATTGCGCTTCTCTAATACTTTTCTCTCTTTGCACCAATACAAGTATAACAAGAAAAGATGATCCCAAGAAGTACAAGATGGTAGACTTAGGTGTACTTCTATTGAGAGGTATTACCCATACAAAACAGGTACCCAAATAGAACTGATAGGTGTTACCCCCAACGATAATAACGGGCTCCTAAACAAGCAACACTAATTACTACCCCCAATCGATCGGGTCCCTAACTTCTAGATACCCTGTGATATCCCCACAGTAGGATGTATCACTTCCTACAGGAGCAACCCGTTGTTTACAAGATGTGCACAACCATATCTACAGGTGTCACTGCGTCTTATTATCCTCCCCTGAAATCTAGAACCATGCACATACATGACCGCGTCGGAATGCGCTGCCCACACCGTCCCTTAGATAGACCTCTTACAACCAACTCGGTAAGCATGCCCCGACCCCAACCTAGTTTAGGGCACTCTATTCGATATTAATGTAGGTTGGTGATGGATACAGGTTCCACGCACCGGATGATACAAGCATTCCCACTAGTCTTACATCCCCACAACTAGGATTTCAACAGGTTATGCCTACCAGTTTAATCAAGATTGCATAACCCCAACCGTTTAAGTTTGTCGGGTTTAAATGTATAACCCGTCCCCACACATTTAACAAGATTAACTTAACCCTCCCACTGATTCAGGCAAGTTTACTTAACCCCTATTTAAGTTGGCAGGTTCATGTAACCCACACAGATTCAAACAGGTTAAGTATTACCATCCATTCATTTATGGTTTGTTTAATATGCTAGACCCCTCACATTATGTCTACCACTTGTAGATGTTGGATATGCCGATTGGGTCCGGGCAGACTTCTACCAGGTCGGACTTAACCTCATTTCTTAGCACGGTTATGTGTACGTTAACACACTTAGACCCCTCACATTAGATTTACCACTTGTGGACGCCCGATATGCCGGGCGGTTCTGGGCAGGCTTCTACCACAAGCGTAATCTAACTCGTGTCTAAGTATGGGTATAGTTTCTAATTACTCTAACTCTAGGCATGTTCATTACTAACCTATTTTCATGTTTATTATGCCCCAAATCCCTGTCTTATCGAGGATACAAGTTATGCCCCAAACTAAGGTTTAGACTAAGACATAGATTATGGCCCCAAATCCCAAGTTTTGGCTCAAAGGACAAATTATGCCCAAAATACCCGATCATGTTTTACAATGTGAATTATACCCCAATTTATCCTTCCCAGCCATTCCCAATTTCGCGGGCCCACGTATTTTAGTGAGAGGCCTTGGGTCGAAGGTAGCTTGGCTATAAAAACAAAAAGGGAAAGAGGGAGAGAAGAGAACAAGAATATGCATAGTAAATAAAACTGGCATGTGAGGATAGAATTGGTTATACTAACAGAATAGGCATACCATGACATGATTAGGAAAATTAACAGAATAGGAATATCATGAACATGCATATGGGATCTAAGCAGTAATTTAGGTATACAAGTAATGGCAGATCTGTTACGATTCAGATTACTAACAGGCATAAGTTTAGATCCAAACTTATAAACATGTCAAGATTACATTTTAGGTGTTTATATCTAAAAGAAACCTAAACTCATTGTGACTAGATCTAAAGAATAGGGGATTGATTGTAGATGTTGTAGCACAGATCCTTGAATACATATAACTTGTTGTTAAAGAAGAATAGGCTAGTTCAAACAGAGTTGGGGCAGCACCTCATTGTCTCCATTGTTTTTGGTGGGAAAAAACAATGAGAATGAGGTCCTAAATATAGCCTAAGGGCAACGAATCTCACTCAGAATTATGTCCAAGTGCAGGGCAGAAATCTGCCCAGATCTCGGTGGGGTCGCCACCGGGGTCAACATAGGGGTCGACACCCCCGTCATGGGGTCCACCCATGGGTCGACACCCATGGAGAACGGGGTCGACCCTAACGGGTCGATTTCCCCCTTCGTCGCATCGCTGATTTGAATTTACTTGAATATTTTGATTGGTATTGTATATATATAATTCTCTTGTGTGCATACAAACTTATAGGCTTAATAACTTCTTCATACGATGTCTGTTTTATGCAAACTTATGGTCTATCTTAAGCAGAATTCTGAGACGAACGCAATGACGCAGTACGTTTTACTTAATTACCAATATTTAATTAAGTATTCCTTAGTTTATCATTATAGTGTTCTTGAAAATTACTGGGTGTTACATTCCCCCCTGCGTAAAGGATTTCGTCCTCGAAATCTCTAAGTTAAGATGAACGTATACCCTAAAATCCCTCATCCATCTACTCGTCCACCAATCATAGGCATCCATTGTCATTAAAATATTTCTAATACATATATAAACGTATGAAAAGGTGTGTGTATATGTCCTTATACTAATGCAAAAATCAGGTGGTCTATTGATTTACTTGACCTCCTTAATGCAATGTATGTTAGTGATATGAATCCAACATGTATGCGAATAATCCTATTATAACATGTAAGCTCTATATGTGTGTACATCATTCATCCAAATGCAACATCCATATAATGAAGCACCCAATTTCATCCACTAAAAGAGAAAAATATGCATATGCATCCATATGCAGTATGAGAGTGATTGAGCCGATCTAGTTTCTAATGTGTGTGTATATGAATCCACAAGCAGCCACTAGCAAACACTTGCATCTGCTTGCATCCATCAAACATAACATGTCTCAAACTCATGTTTACATCCATGTGATTCCTACCTAAAGGTCGAAGATTCAATCGATAGAATATACTTAAACGATAGAAATAAGCATGAATAATAGCTTTGGAAAAGAAGTTAAGAACATATCCTTGAAAAGAAAACGGTACGAAGCGTGGATCTTGTCTTTGGTTTCCCAAGTTGCATCCCGTTGGTCATCTCCCCATTGAACTTTCATCAAGTTTACCTCTCAGTTTTGTAGCTTCTAAACCTCTGATCCAAGAATACGGGTAGGAATTCGTTTAACTGTCACCTCCCGTTCTACTTCAACTTCCTCAAGCATACTCAGCTCAACTACTTTTGCGGTATCATGCAAGAACTTTCGTAAATGAGAAACGTGAACATCATGAATGCTAGACAGTCTCTATGGTAGCTTTACTCTATAGGCCATTTAGCCAATCCATTCTGTTATGGGAAATGGCCCTACAAATCTTGGTGCCAATTTCCCTATAGATCCAAAACGAACAAAATTCCTCAAAGGTGATACCTTGGTGAAAACCATATCACCTACCTCAAACTCAACGTCAATCCCTCTCCTATCTATGTCGGACTTCTGCCTGTCCTGGGCTATTTTCATGCGCCTGCGAATAAATCAATCTTCTTTGAAGTTTCCCTAACCCTCTCAGGTCCAAGTAGAAGCCTTTATGTAGATTCCCACCAATAAGTAAGTGATCTACAGGGTCTTCCGTACAATGCTTCGAAGGGTGCCATGCCAATACCAGCCTGGTAACTGTTGTTGTAGGGAAACTCTACTAAAAGAAGATGCTCTTCCCAAGTCCTCCAAAGTTAAGGATACACAGTCTTAAAGGATTCTCAAGAACTCAATTCACTCTCTTCGTCTGTCCATCGGTCTAAGTGTGATAAGAGGTTCTCAAACACAACTGTGTAACTAATGCTTCTTGCAAGCTCCTTCAAAACTCACTGGTGAATATGGGGTCAAGATCACTCACAATACTGAAAGGTACTCCATGTAGACGGACGATCTCATGAAAATAAACTGCGGCCAACCATGTTGCTGTCCTCTTACTCTTAACAGGGATGAAACGAGCCCTCTTAGTAAGTCTGTCAACTACAACCCAAATATCGGTATTGTCTTTCCTTGATTTGGGAAAACCATCAACGAAATCCATAGAGACGCTCTCCCACTTCCACTGTGGTAATTCCAACGGAACAAATTCTCAGCCTTGAATTGTTGGTAAATCAGACATCAAGAAACAAATTTTGCTACATCTTTCTTTATCCCAGCCCAAAAAAAACTCTCTTCATATCCTTGTACGTCTTATCACCACCGGGATGAATAGTCATCCTAGAATGATGGGCTTCCTCAAGGACTGTCTTCAACAAACTCCCAACTCGGAGAACACAAAGCCTTCCATCACGTCGCAACCACCCTCTATCGTCCATGGAATATCTACTTGTTAACAGGCCTTTTGGTCCGGTTCCCAAAAGTACACAAGACACGCTCTACTCAACATACTACATGATAATATAGCCCAGAGGCATTGCCAGTGTTATCTAGGGTCCAGTATCAGAAGATCAGAGTCTCACCACTAGCAGAATGTCGCATCCCTCGAACGCGACCTCAATCAGTATCCGTCCGCAGCCAAGCCGAAAGTGAGCCATGTTCCGAGCCGACGGCGAGCCGTCCAGCGGGTCCGGGCACAGCGCCTGTGGGGGTCTGGGGCCCAGAATCACCAGATCGAGTCATAGTTGGGATTCAGCCAATAACTTTCGTGAACCTTGCCGCTCCTCCAAACACAGAGCCCGTGGCCTTCACACCTCTCATAACGAGAACATCATACCCCTCGGGGGCGAATTTCGCACCCCTAAGGGGTGCGAAATAGGGGTGCGAAATTCGCACCCAGCCGAGTGTGGAATACGCTCCTAGTAGGGTGCGGAATTTCCCACCCAGCTAGGTGCGAAATTCACACCCAGTCAGGTGTGAAATTTGCACCCCACGGGGGTGCAAAATTCGTAGTTGGGGTGCGAATTTCGCACCCCTGTAGGCCAGAATTTCGCACCCTCCACGATGTGCGAATTTCAGACCCCACGAGGTGCGAAATTCACACCCTGGGGGTGGGGTACGAAAATCTGGCTTGCGTGCGAGCCAGTGCGAATTTCTGGATGTGGGGGGTCCATTTTCACCTAGTCTTACCTACTCCTACCTAATCCTTATCCTATAAACAACCCGTAGCCTCATGCTTCAAAGGGGTTGGAATTTGTGACCTTGAGACTTCATGAGAGCTCCATTAATGGTATCTCCACTTTGAGGAAGAAGAAGAAGGGAAAAAACGTCTTTTTCCAATATATTTTCATGTATGTCAGTTATGACATCATATATCATGATGATGATATCACCTAGCCTACAAGCAAGTGCAATGGGATGTCATGTGATGTTCTAACACTTGTAATTTTGAGTGATCAATAATGTTCTAACAACGCTTCACAGTGGACGTGGGCCCCTTCCGAGGCCGAACAACTATAAATCTCTCGTGTTATTTACTGCTTTCCACTCTTGTCTATGCGACCAAATTAACTATTCCTAGTAATTGGAATCTTTGGTGTTTACGATATTTTTTACCGTCAACACTACTGAGGTGACTATAAGTCTCCCCTCTACTGAGCCTATCCAAGATAACTGTTAGCTGTGGGTTATCTCACTATGAAGTTCCTAGCTGGTCCAACAGAATAGGTCGCACCTCTAATGATGCAAATAAACCAGGTGCATACTTGGTGGAGGGTCTAAAATCAATAGTCAATATAAACTCCAAGCTTTTCATCTCCACAAACAGAGGACTCAAAGTCATCCTCTACCCACTCAATGCGTCTGCCACTACATTACCCATGCCAGGGGTATAAGCAATCTCAAAGTCATAGTACGATAGGAACTCCATCCATCTTTTTTGCCTCAAATTGAGATCCTTCTGCGAGAACAACTACATGAGAGATTTATGATCGGTGTACAACTTGAACTTCTCTCCTAGTAGATAATGGCGCCAAGTCTTAAGCACGAATACTATGGCAGCTAACTCTATGTCATGGGTAGGGCAGTTCTTCTCATGAGCTCTTAACTATCTGCCTCTATAACATACTACCCTTGCCTCTTGCGTCATAACCACACCAAGCCCTGTACCACATGCATCAGTGTATACTGTGAACACTTTGTTCTCGTCAGGCAAAGTTAAGACTGAGGATGTTGTCAGAACCCTCTACAATAGCTGGAAAGCATCCTCATAATCTATACTCCAAGAAAAAGTCAGATTCTTCTTCGTCAGTCTATTGAGTGGGGGTGATATCTTTGCAAAGTCCTTAATGAACTTCCTATAATAGCACACTAAACCAAGAAAACTCCTCACCTCTGTTGCATTCTTTGGGATCTGCCAATCATGATCTAAAACTACCTTTGCGGGATCTACTGCTATCCCATCTTTAGAGACCACGCCATAGAGATCTCACTTCACAAAATAATATTTGGAGAATTTTGACTTAAGCTGGTGCACACGGAGAGTTTTCAAAACCTCCCTCAAATATAGGGCATGCTCTTCCTTGTTCTTCGAGAAAATCAAGATGTCATCAACAAAGACCACAACGAACTTATTTAGAAACCCCCGAAACACCCTACTCATCAAATTAACAAAATAGGCGGGTGCATTCGTCAAACCAAAAGGCATGACAAGCCACTCGAAGAAACCATTTGGAGTTTTAAAAGTGGTTTTGTCTATACTGTCCTTGGCCACCCACAACTGATGAAACCCCATGGCCAAGCCTAACTGAGAGAAAACAGATGCATCAACAAGTTGGTCAAACAGATCATCTATCATCAAAAGTGAGTACCTACTCTTCTTAGTGAGTTTATTCAACTCTTTATAATCCACACATAAGAAAAGCGAACCATCCTTCTTAGTGGTTGATACTACTGGAGCACCCCATTCAGATATGCTTCGCCTAATAAACCCTTTCTCAAGTAGCTCTCCTACTTGCTGGCTGAGCTCCCTCCTTTCTCCTGGATCTATATGGCGCACCGGCAATGCAATTGGCTTTGCATTGTCCACCAAGTATATACGGGAATCAATCTCACGCCTTGGAGGTAAGCCCCGAACCTGCTCAAAAACATCAGGATACTCACAGACTATAGGTACAAATCGTACATCATCGATTGACACATCAAGAGACTCTAGGAAACTAAGCATGACAGACCCTTTAGGGTCACAAAAAATCTCAAGGGTCCTCCCATGGAAAGTCAAAAATCTAACGACCCTCCTCTCACAATCTAGAATGGCACCATACATGGCTAGTCCATCCATCCCTAGAATCAAACCATAGCCTATGAAACCAAGCACATATGCATCGCATTCAAACTCGAAGCCTAACACGGATATTCTCAAAACCCGACAAATCATAGACAAATGAGTCGTACCACCAATGGGGTTTGAGACAACAATAGGATCCAAAACAGTACTAGTACTAAGGTGTGGGGACTCAACCACGGAATCAGCTATAAAAGAATGTGTAGCGCTACAATCAAAAAGAGTTCTAATAGGATGATTGGAAAGGGAAATCAAACCTTCAACGAAAACTTTCCTACCTCTATCTAGTGCACTGGCCATGAGAGCATGCATCTTCCCTTCAGAAGATCCCGCCCTTTGATACTGTCCTTGCTTCTTTGGGAAATGCTTAACAAGATGTCCAACTTCTCCACAATAGAAACAAGCATTCTTCCTTTTCTTGCAATCCTTGATCAAATTACCCTCGCGTCCGCAATTATGACATTTCCTCTTATCTCGAGCTTTACTATTCTTTCTGCCCTTCTTTTGTTCTTATTTTTCTTTCTCGGGCCACACTTTCTTTTTTTGTGTTTCCTCAGCCTTAGCCTCTTTCTTTTCACCTTTATCTTCTTCATTCATCAATGTCAAATCAACGAGCTTCTCAAAAGTTGCTCCTATCGGAATATGAGACATAGCCAACCCATGGAGTGTTTCACTCAATCCTCTAGCAAACCTCAAAGCCTTCTTGTGTGGGGTATTTATTAGCTCCAAACAAAAATTCGCCAAGTGACTAAACTTATTAACATACTCTTTGATAGAAAAACCTCCTTGCTTAAGCGCCAAAAACCTTTCCATTTGCATACTTTGCTCGGCTTGAGAAAGAAACTTCATCTCGAATCTGTGTCGGAAATCATCCCGAGTTTCGACTAGACATCCCGCCTGCTTCACTTCCCACCAAAATGAGGCCTCATCCTTTAGCTGTCAAATGACTAAGTGAATCTTCCTACGATTGTCAAATCCGAAAATTCCATACAAATCCTTCGTCTCTTTAAGCCAATTCCTTACTTCTACGAAAGTCTCAGTTCCTCGGAATGGCTTTCTACCCATAGCACAGATGTAACATCCCACCTCCTCCAGGGTCGCTCACAAGAGAATGCACTAGCTTTGGAGGGGCGTTGTCTAGGTAAACATGCACAGAAATATCACAAGACAGAACATATAAAATAGCGGAAGAAAAACCAAATTTCATTACCTCATAAAATTATAAGGTCTAAAGCCTTTTTACATCAAAATGCCTTTAAAAGCCATTACATTGGAAACCTGTCTTGCAATAGTTAAAGAAGCATAAAACCACAGTCTTAAAATATTCCCCAAGTAAAAAGGTAAAGAAGACATAGCCAAGAAAATCCAAGCCATACATGATGACCTTGAAGCAGAAGAAGTCCGAGCTAAATAACAGTATTTCCTCCCTGAAAACCTGGGGGGGCAACGGAAGACAAAGAGGCGAAAGAAAACGGGATCAGTCATAAAGACTGGTAAGTCCTATCTACTTCCAGCATAAAAACAGGTAAAGGTAACATGACATGCATAAACTGAAAGTAAACATAAGGATGATGACAAGATAGACAAGCTAAACCAAGGTAACAGGATGAACTACTGTATCAAGATAAACTACGGTCACTATGAATCAAGTATAACATCCCAAGGTTCTATCGAGTATAACATCCCAAGGATCTATCGAGTATAACACCCCAAGGTTCTATCAAGTATATTTGCCCTGCACCTTCCGTACTAGTATCCCAACCCGTGTCATGTGTTAGCTACAAAATGTCCCTTGCCCAATGAAATGGTCCATGTCAACCTAATGTAGGTTTTCCCAACTCGTATGTTTCTTTCCATGTATATGTTTAGTCATTTGCCGTAAATCCTACGGGCTTCCTCACGAAGTTCTATACTACTTCAACGTAGTTCCATTATCCTTGAAATCGTTTGGACTATCACCCTCAATCTAGCTGTATTTTCTTACTATGAATTCTCGAATGTTCGGCTAGGATTTATGCCACCTAGGACCACTAGGGATTACGCTTCCTACTAAACGTTTTCGAAACTCGGTTTGGGTTTAAGCCACTTAGGACCTCTAGGGATTACGCTACCCGTCAACCACGCCCCTTTTTCCCACATATGTATCGTGAATCGTTTTCCATGTCTAGATGCACATGTATCTCAATGTGTCATCCGAGTCCCGTGACAGGGCTAATCAAGAAATACAGGACTCGGTCGGGAGCTTTAGGTTATCTGCCGATGCAGATATAAAGGTCTGTTTTTCTACCGGTGGTTATGGTCCCACGTGACCCCTCCCTCAACTACTGAAAGGCAATCCAAGAAAATCATGCACGAGAACTATACTCCGGCCATCCATGCCCCACTTTCCTATTGGCCAATCTCACCCATAACTAGATAGCAAGTATATGGTCTGTTGGGAGTTCTCTGCCTTTCCGCATACGTACACGATTGACTAAAGATGGTAGGTAGTCGACGACATGCTATCACAAGGCTAAACTAAGTATCGCCAACTCCACGCTAATCCACCCCAGTGTTTAGGTTGCTCGCACAACAACCAAGGCATACCCTTGGTTCTTCAACCGTAGAGCTTAACCTCTGTGAGCCCTGGCGGATCGTCTGCAACCTCACAGAGGGATACCAAGAGTACCCTCATCTCCCCCAAAGCTACCGCTTCGTCACCCAGTTCGCTAGAGCCTTTATCTAAGTCAGATAGACATTCGCTCCTCCTCGCGTGTTTGTTTAAACGATGACCTACCGTATCAGGTTACTCATCTATTTGTGAACTGGTCCAATTCTCTGGACTAAGAATTATTACTTAGTTATCCTTAACTAAGGTTTATCATTTAGTTTCCCTTCCCGTTATCCTTATTAACTACGATTTTCCACTTAGTCCCCGGAACTAGGGTTTTGTCTAATGGGTTAAGTGTTATCCTTCGAGTTTATGACTTACCCCGCCTACGAAACATGTCAAAATTTGCTAAGTATTCAAGTTCAAGACTTAGCCCTACTAACCATGTATCAAGTTGGTTAAGTATATCAAGAAGTTCATGACTTAACCCTAGATTATCGTGTCAGATTGGTTAAGTATAGGTTAACTTAACCCTATCAACTTACCGTGTCAGATTGGTTAAGTATAGGTTATCCTAACCTCATCAAGCTACCGCGTCAGATTGGTTAAGTATAGGTTGTCTTAACCTCATTAAATCATCGAGTAAAAGTGGTTAAGTGTAGGTTAACTTAACCCCATGAAATTATGGAGTCGGATTGGTTAAGTATATTTAAGAGGTTCGTGACTTAACCCTATCAAATTATCAAGTCAGATTGGTTAAGTGTAAGTTAACTTAACCCCATCAAATTACCGAGTCGGATTGGTTAAATGTAGGTTAACTTAACCCCATCCACTAGTCGTATTTATAATGGTTAAGTATCATTCTTGTGGGTTTTCTTAACTCTAGAACGCATCGCGTTATCCCAGCCGGGTGTTATCAACCCATTTAGGTTAAACTAACCCATCCGCTAATCATGTTATATGGTTAAGTGTCTTTTAAGTAATCAAGTCTGGTCTTACTTAACCTACCCATCCATGTCATATCGGTTAAGTGCCATTAGTCAAACTATCTTAACCTTATCATGTGGCATTAAGTATATTAATGCACCCCAACCTCTCACATTAGACTTTGTTGTGGTTACTGGTTACGCCGGGCGGGTCCGGGCAGCTTTACACCACAACCTAGTCTAACCTCGGGTTTTGAGCGCGATATGACCAACTTCTCACATTGGGTCCTATTGACTGTAGCTACTGGATTTGCCGGGCGGTTCTGGGCAGATTTATGCTACAAACTCAACCCAACCTCGAGTTGGCCACTTTCATGTTTTCCTACTTGTCATGTTCATGTCAAATTTAGGCTAGGACAAAGTCCACGTTTTCCACTTATGCCCATTGTCCCATTACTTAATTCATGTTAAGTTTCATAGCTCATCTCAAGTTTGCCTAAACTACCCAAGGTGTATTCCCAACGCAAGCGAAAGCGAGTCAACATAGTAGGAATAATATGACAACATATTGGCCCTAAACATATATGATAGCAAAAAGGGATTGGCCTCAAACATGTATGATAACATAAAGGGATTGGCCTCAAACATGCATGATAACATAAAGGGATTGGCCTCAAACATGTATGATAACATAAAGGGATCGGCCTCAAACATGTATGATAGCATAACACTAGGTTCATCATCATAGGCATGTAAATGGTCATGAGGGGTTTAGGTTCTTTTTCATGCATAAGCCCCCAAGTCAAGTTCATATGAATGTTCCACAAGCCAAATTGTTTAAAGGGTTCATGCCAACATTCCACAAGTCAAGATTCAATCTTGCATGATAAACTAAGTCAAACACAACATAAGTGGCATGATTTAATCACTAAGAATTAGCCCAAAGTCATAGGTTCAAGAGTGAGGCAAGACTCGATTCACATAGACTAACATGCTTAGGTTTTCATCTCATTTTATTCCATGTCAACATTAGAACTACCGTTTAGATCTAAAAGTAGCTAGAACTTACCAAGCGTGGCTTAGAGATTTATGAGCAAGCATTTGTCGTAGAACGGTGTTGAGATGATGCTCTACTTCCTTGATTTGATGTAGAAAGCTTGCTCCTTTGACATGGATCTAGTTTGAATGCTCAAGCCTTTGAAGTTGGAGATGGAGGCCATGATCAAGAAATATTTGGGCAGCACTTTGTTGTTAGAGTGAATTGTAGTGAATTAGGCTAGGTCTTAGGGTGTTTTTATAGGAGTAGGAACAAGTTTAGGCCATAGGATCAACCCTAAAACAGACCTGAGCCATCAAAAATCGTCACATGCCAACAAACCAGACCACAAGACCCTGCAGGTGCACACAGGCCGACCTGCTCCGACCAGGGAAGTCGACCCCCAGGTCGACTGCCCAGTCGACCTGGTCCCTGGGGTGTCGACTCCGCAGTCGACCTGAGGCTGGGCGGGAAATTTTCCCGCCCATTCTGTTTGGGGCTAAATTTGAAATTCGAAAATCTGTTTTCGTTTTTTGATTTTTCGTGAAACTTCTAGAGGCCATATCTCGGTCATACGGACTCCGATTTACGAAATTTCGGACTCGTTTCCAACCAGAATTCCGAGACGAACGCAACGGCGCAACCCGTTTCTCTTGATTCTTATTTTAAAATTTAATTCTGCCCTGATTTCTTGTTTTAACATGTTATAAAAAAATTCGGGTTGTTACATTCTCCCCACCTTAAAGAATTTCGTCCCCGAAATCTCCAAATTAGGAAGAACGTATCCTACCATCCATCATCCATCTACTCAAAACATCATCCACAAGCAAACATTGTCCTTAAGAGATTTCTAATGCTGTATGAACATATGCAGAAAGTGTGTGTATATGTTCCTTATCTAATGCAAATGATCAGGCCTGATTGTTCTTTCTAATGCAAAATATGTTTAGTGTCATGAATCCAACATGTATGCAAATAATCCAAGTCACTTAAGCACTATATGTGTGCACAAACATTCATCCATATGCAGCATTCATATGATAACACATTCAATTTCATCCATAAATAATTGTAAACACTCATGCAATATGAAATGTGACTGAGCTGATCTAGTGCCTAGTGTGTATTCGCGCATCCACGAGCAACCACTTGCAACCATATCAATCATAACATGTTTTCAAATACATGTTTACATCCGCAGGGTTCTACCTAAGGTCCTCAAGATAGGACCGAGAAGATAAGCAAGATAAACTCCTTTTGGATTACAAGAAATCCCTTTCTAAACCCAACCCATATCCTATAAAGCCCAAAAGGTTTGGTCAACCTAACGGACACCTTCAAACTCTGACATGTATTATTAACCGATGAATCATACCCCCTATGGAGTTTGCAACAGAAATAAGATCGAGAATAGGACCGAGAGGATATGCATAAAGGATAGCATGCGGGTAAGCTCAACAGGAAAACAGGGATCAAGAATATACTCTTAAAAAGAGATATGAGGCGCGTATCTTGTCTTCAATCTTCTAAGTCGCATTCCCTTGAGCTTAATTCCATTGTGCTTTGCCCATCTTTAACTTCATGATTTCGTGGCCTCTTAACTCCTATTTCCAAATATGAGCTGGATCTTACTTCATTGTCGCCTCTCGTTCCACTTTTACTTATTCTCCCCCTAGTATACTTGGCTCAACCATATCCGTGCACTCATGGCTTCATGTGAGCTCTCCAAAATTCACTAGTGAATCATGGATCTCGTTTACTCGCTCTACGGCATTCCACGCAGAAGAACTTGTCTCTTGAAAACAAACAGATGCCAACCATGTTACCAAGTGTACTTACTAGAGTGATTTCCATAACTCATGCACAAGCGAAATGAACCATCCGCCTTAGTGGCGAACTCTACTCGAACGGATTACCAACAAATGCATCAAGAGCTTCTAGGTAACCCATCATGATAGAACCCTAAAGGTTACACGAGACTTCGAGGGTATTACCGAGGCAAGTCAAGAGCCTAACTACCCTCCTTTCAGAACCGAGAATGGCACCCTTACTGGATAACCCCCCCCATTCCTAGAATTCAACGCATAGCTTAAAAGCATAAGCATTATTCCCAAAAGTCATAGGCGTCCTCAAATCCAAACAAGTCATGAATAAATGGACCGATTCCTCAACAAGATTTGAGACAAAAATGGGATCCTCTACTATGCTAGTACGAAGGTGCAGAGACTCAACTATCGAAGCAGACTTAAATGATGCGGTGATCCAAGCAAAGTCCTGACGGGATGATAGAGAAGAAAAGCTAAACCTTTCACCAAAACGTTACCACCCTTCTTAGGTACGCTAACAATGAGAGCATATAATTGCCCTCTCGATGATCTTGTACTCGTCTCAGAATACTTGACTATCTTTCCCTTTTTACCCTACTAGAGATACTCTCTCTTGTCATGGGTTTTATCATCCACTTTTTTTCCTTCTTTGTGAATTAAGCCATACCAACAAGTTGCTTGTCCTTAAGCTTGCATCCTTTATCCTTGTTCTTGCTATCCTTTCTTATAACGTGGTAACAAGTCTCTCGAGAACTGCCTCCATCGTACCGAAAACACTAACGTAGTTAGAAAAGGATTAGTCGCAGTTCGAACCACTGTGACTACAGGTGGAGGAAAGAAAGGAAAATAGATTCAATCAAGAAAACAAAGGATAATGCTAATGGCCTTTGGGGAGTAGCCTTTTAAAAATAAAACTTTCCTTGAAAAATGCTTCTTTGTAAACGGTTTTCAAATAGTTTTCAGAAGGTTTTAAAACTTTTGCCCAGTCTGGTAACCTTCTGCTCTGATACCAAATGTAACACCCCACCTCCGCCAGGGTCACTCACAAGAGAATGCACTAGCTTTGGAGGGGCGTTGTCTAGGTAAACATGCACAGAAATATCACAATACAGAACATATAAAACAGCGGAAGAAAAACCAAATTTCATTACCTCATAAAATTATAAGGTCTAAAGCCTTTTTACATCAAAATGCCTTTAAAAGCCATTACATTGGAAACCTGTCTTGCAATAGTTAAAGAAGCATAAAACCACAGTCTTAAAATATTCCCCAAGTAAAACGGTAAAGCAGCCATAGCCAAGAAAATCCAAGCCATACATGATGACCTTGAAGCAGAAGAAGTCCGAGCTAAATAACAGTATTTCCTCCCTGAAAACCTTGGGGGGGGGAACGGAAGACAAAGAGGCGAAAGAAAACAGGGTCAGTCATAAAGACTGGTAAGTCCTATCTACTTCTAGCATAAAACAGGTAAAGGTAACATGACATGCATAAACTGAAAGTAAACATAAGGATGATGACAAGATAGACAAGCTAAAACAAGGTAACAGGATGAACTACTGTATCAAGATAAACTACGGTCACTATGAAAGTATAACATCCCAAGGTTCTATCGAGTATAACATCCCAAGGTTCTATCGAGTATAACACCCCAAGGTTCTATCAAGTATATTTTCCCTGCACCTTCCGTACTAGTATCCCAACCCGTGTCATGTGTTAGCTACAAAATGTCCCTTGCCCAATGAAATGGTCCATGTCAACCTAATGTAGGTTTTCCCAACTCGTATGTTTCTTTCCATGTATATGTTTAGTCCTTTGTCGTAAATCCTACGGGCTTCCTCACGTAGTTCTATACTACTTCAACGTAGTTCCATTATCCTTGAAATCGTTTGGACTATGACCCTCGATCTAGCTGTATTTTCTTACCATGAATTCTCGAATGTTCGGCTAAGATTTATGCCACCTAGGACCACTAGGGATTACGCTACCTACTAAACGTTTTCGTAACTCGGTTTGGGTTTAAGCCACCTAGGACCGCTAGGGATTACGCTACCCGTCAACCACGCCCCTTTTTCCCACGTATGTATCGTGAATCGTTTTCCATGTCTAGATGCACATGTATCTCAATGTGCCATCCGAGTCCCGTGACAGGGCTAATCAAGAAATACAGGACTCGGTCGGGAGCTTTAGGTTATCTGCCGATGCAGATATCAAGGTCTGTTTTTTTACCGGTGGTTATGGTCCCACGTGACCCCTCCCTCAACTACTGAAAGGAAATCCAAGAAAATCATGCTCGAGAACTATACTCCGGCCATCCATGCCCCACTTTCCTATTGGCCAACCTCACCCATAACTAGATCGCAAGTATATGGTCTGTTGGGAGTTCTCTGCCTTTCCGCATACGTACACGATTGACTATAGATGGTAGGTAGTCGACGACATGCTATCACAGGGCTAAACTAAGTATTGCCGACTCCATGCTAATCCACCCCAGTCTTTAGGTTGCTCGCACAGCAACCAAGGCATACCCTTGGTTCTTCTACCGCAGACCTTAACCTCTGTGAGCCCAGGCGGATCATTTGCAGCCTCACAGAGGGATACCAAGAGTACCCTCACGTCCCCCGAAGCTACCGCTTCGTCACCCAGTTCGCTGGAGCCTTTATCTAAGTCAGATAGACATTCGCTCCTCCTCGCGTGTTTGTTCAAACGATGACCTACCGTATCAGGTTACTCATCTATTTGTGAACTGGTCCAATTCTCTTGACTAAGAATTATTACTTAGTTATCCTTAACTAAGGTTTATCACTTAGTTTCCCTTCCCGTTATCCTTATTAACTACAATTTTCCACTTAGTCCCCTGAACTAGGGTTTTGTCTAATGGGTTAAGTGTTGTCCTTCGAGTTCATGACTTACCCCACCTACGAATCATGTCAAAATTGGCTAAGTATTCAAGTTCAAGACTTATCCCTACTAACCATGTATCAAGTTGGTTAAGTATATCAAGAAGTTCATGACTTAACCCTAGATTATCGTGTCGGATTGGTTAAGTATAGGTTAACTTGACCCTATCAAATTACCGTGTCAGATTGGTTAAGTATAGGTTATCTTAACCTCATCAAGCTACCGCATCAGATTGGTTATGTATAGGTTGTCTTAACCTCATTAAATCATCGAGTAAAAGTGGTAAAGTGTAGGTTAACTTAACCCCATGAAATTATGGAGTCGGATTGGTTAAGTATATTTAAGAGGTTCGTGACTTAACCCTATCAAATTATCAAGTCAGATTGGTTAAGTGTAAGTTAATTTAACCCCATCAAATTACCGAGTCGGATTGGTTAAGTGTAGGTTAACTTAATCCCATCCACTAGTCGTATTTATAATGGTTAAGTATCATTCTCGTGGGTTTTCTTAACTCTAGCACGCATCGCGTTATCCCAGCCGGGTGTTATCAACCCATTTAGATTAAACTAACCCATCTGCTAATCATGTTATATGGTTAAGTGTCTTTTAAGTAATCAAGTCCGGTCTTACTTAACCTACCCATCCATGTCATATCGGTTAAGTTCCATTAGTCAAACTATCTTAACCGTATCATGTGGCATTAAGTAAATTAATGCACCCCAACCTCTCACATTAGACTTTGTTGTGGTTACTGGTTACGCCGGGCGGGTCCGGGCAGCTTTACACCACAACCTAGTCTAACCTCGGGTTTTGAGCGCGATATGACCAACTTCTCACATTGGGTCCTATTGTCTATAGCTACTGGATTTGCCGGGCGGTTCCGGGCAGATTTATGCTACAAACTCAACCCAACCTCGAGTTGGCCACTTTCATGTTTTCCTACTTGTCATGTTCATGTCAAATTTAGGCTACGACAAAGTCCACGTTTTCCACTTATGCCCATTGTCCCATTACTTAATTCATGTTAAGTTTCATAGCCCATCTCAAGTTTTCCTAAACTACCCAAGGCGTATTCCCAACGCAAGCGAAAGCGAGTCAACATAGTAGGAATAATTTGACAACATATTGGCCCCAAACATATATGATAGCAAAAAGGGATTGGCCTCAAACATGTATGATAACATAAAGGGATTGGCCTCAAACATGTATGATAACATAAAGGGATTGGCCTCAAGCATGTATGATAACATAAAGGGATCGACCTCAAACATGTATGATAGCATAACACTAGGTTCATCATCATAGGCATGTAAATGGTCATGAGGGGTTTAGGTTCTTTTTCATGCATAAGCCCCCAAGTCAAGTTCATTTGAATGTTTCGCAAGCCAAATTGTTTTATGGGTTCATGCCAACATTCCACAAGTCAAGATTCAATCTTGCATGATAAACTAAGTCAAACAAAACATGAGTGGCATGATTTAATCACTAAGAATTAGCCCAAAGTCATAGGTTCAAGAGAGAGGCAAGACTAGATTCACATAGACTAACATGCTTAGGTTTTCATCTCATTTTATTCCATGTCAACATTAGAACTACCGTTTAGATCAAAAAGTAGCTAGAACTTACAAAGCGTGGCTTAGAGATTTATGAGCAAGCATTTGTCGTAGAACGGTGTTGAGATGATGCTCTACTTCCATAATTTGATGTAGAAAGCTTGCTCCTTTGACATGGATCTAGTTTGAATGCTCAAGCCTTTGAAGTTGGAGATGGAGGCCATGATCAAGAAATATTTGGGCAGCACTTTGTTGTTAGAGTGAATTGTAGTGAATTAGGCTAGGTCTTAGGGTGTTTTTATAGGAGTAGGAACAAGTTTAGGCCATAGGATCAACCCTAGAACAAATCTGAGCCATCAAAAATCGTCACAGGCCAACAAACCAGACCACAAGACCCTGCAGGTGCACACAGGCCGACCTGGTCCGACCAGGGAAGTCGACCCCCATGTCGACTGCCCAGTCGACCTGGTCCCTGGGGGGTCGACTCCCCAGTCGACCTGGGGCTGGGCGGGAAATTTCCCGCCCATTCTGTTTGGGGCTAAATTTGAAATTCGAAATTCTGTTTTCGTTTTCTGATTTTTTGTGAAACTTCTAGAGGCCATATCTCGGTCATACGGACTCCCATTTACGAAATTGCGGACTCGTTTCCAACCATAATTCCGAGACGAACGCAATGGCGCAACCTGTTTCTCTTGATTCTTATTTTAAATTTTAATTCTGCCCTGATTTCTTGTTTTAACATGTTATTAAAAAATTCGGGTTGTTACAACAGAGATCTTTGCATATCTTAGGGAAATTATCAACACACGGAGGAGGAGGAGGAATAACGGTCGTAGCTGGGGTAGGGGCATCTGCTTGGCCTCCGTCGGATGTCATAGCCTCCAGATACCTATAAAACCAAGCCAGTATCTGAACGCTATCAAGAATATTAGGTTCCCCAGACATACTGAAAAGAAAAAGGAAAAGGGATTCAAATAGAGAATCGAAAGATATTTCATATGGCTTTGGGGAATATGTTTTTCAAAACAGACTTTTCTTTTGAAAATGCTTTTTTCTAAAACCTTTTTGAAAATAATTTTCTAAATCTTTTGTCAAACTGGTAACCATCAGCTCTGATACCAAATGTCACACCCCACGTCCGTTAATGTCACTCTTTATCAGAATGCATTAAGTTTCATGAAGCGTTATAGGTAAACAGAAACATAAACATCACAAGACAGGTATAATATAACAGCGGAATTAAAAACTTTATTAAATAAAAAAGCTTTGTGGTCCAAACCCAATTATGTAATAAGTCAGAAATGCTGAAAACTTGTTACATCAACATTAAAATTCTGTCTTGTACCAAAATCATCATCAGAGTACAATAATATATAAAAAGAGCATAATCCCCAAAATATAGCCATAGAAGAGGAGATATGAAATTAAGTGATACATCTAAGCATCTCCAAGCAGAATGAAAGAAGAATCCTGATCAAACATGAGTATTCCCACCCTGAGAACCTTGGGGGAACGGAAGAGAGAGAAGTGGAAACAAAATGGGTCAGACATAAGTCTAGCAAGTCCAGTTACTTTTAGCATATAAATAAGTAAAAGCATCGTGACAGGCATATAAACTGGAGGGTGAGATAACAGTGTCATAAGGCAGGTATAACAAGGTAAACGGGATAAACAGAATAGAATATATTGTGCTTCTCTAATACTTTTTGCTCTCTTCTTATGTCTAGGCTTGCCACATTTAAAGCACTTCCTTCCACCTTCTGTCTTCCTACACTCTCTAGCATAATATCCCTCCAGTTCACAATTAATGCAAGTGGCATTCTTCTTAGATTTCTTCTTTTTCTCATCCAGTTTCTTCCCAATTATGTTGTCAGAAAAAGTTTCTCCATGAGGCTCATGTATGGTTCTAAAAGCCTCGTCCTAAGAAGCATGGCCCTTTCTTTTCGCTTCTTGGCCTGACATCAAAGTCGCTCTAAAGACATACCTCTTCTTAGCTCATCTTCTTCATCTTTAGGGGAATAGTCCCTCTATCGCTTAACGGGATCATCCCTACGTACATGTATAGGAACATCACGTTCTATCGCTGCTTCTGGAATGGGAATCCTTAGCAAGACTGCAGCCATCATGGCATCGAACATAAGCAAACATTCCGGCATAACAGCTAAAGCTTCCAGCTGATTGCTATCGCCTGCCCTTCTAGTCGTAGACTCATTCCTAGTAGTGTTTCCCGTAGTTTGATGACTCATTCTAAAACTAAAACTAGAATGACTGGTCCACATATGGGATAACAATAGGAATGTAATTTGAACCCTATTATACTATACACTACTATATATATACATCCAGTTGAAATATACAAATACGTCTCTATTACATAATTACGACTTAGAACTTTGGCTAAAATCGATAACCAAAGCTCTGATACCAAATGTGACGACCACCCATAAACCCTACACCAAACAAGAGGAAAAGTATGTTGAAAGGTGTGTCAGGTAGTTATGAACGATCATCAAGGTATGATAACACAAGCAAAACCTGTCATAAATCTTACAGCTAAGGATAAAATACAATAGAACATATATAACAGGTAATATTAGTGAAGCATATTTGAGCAGAAATCTCAAATTTTCAAAACAACTAGAAAGTATACCCATACACCAAGATTGCAACATATGTCTGTAAAATTTGCCTCACTACAGCATGTAGAATAACAAACAATGGAAATCCAATACCATATAGTATGAGAGATAGTATGCCAGCCTTCTGCTCGTCTCCGAACTGCTACATCGTTCTTACTAAGCAATTAACTGTCACCTGCCACCTAGTAGACCCATCCAAAAACGAATGAATAGCCCAAGGTAATAAGAGGAAACATAAAACCTTGAGTCAGACAACAATCTTTGTGAGAATTAAAACAAATAACCAACATCAGCAATAAAGTACATGAGAATAGGTAAATAAACATACTAATCTACCCACAACTCCAGAGAAGAACTCAACTCCTGTCTTCCCTACATCGGACAGTGATAGCCTTTACAATCCATACAACCAAAAGTACAACAATTCGTCCATAGTAATCAGAATGATCATTCAATCAAGGAAAAAAGAAGAACCAACAGTAACAATCACAACATCCGGATTATAGATCTCACGTAAACCATAGTAATCGAATTCAACATCACTTAAGAACAAGCCCCAAAGGCTTAAACCAATATCAGACAAGCACTCAAGAAATATCTTCTTTGATGTTGGACAATCTACGTGAGACTATACTAAGAAATGAACTAATCATCCATTACAGACTCTGGCTATCACTGCCAATCCTGCTTTGAAACCGTCGTTAATCGTATGATGGCCAACTTTTCCATATGTCAAGGGCTAATGGTAACCCCAGTTCTAGCATAAACTTTATACGCCTTTCAACAATATGTATGTGAGTCCAACCTTGATAACAAGGCCTTTCAACGATACCTAGGGTACTCGACCTACAACTGGTCTTTTGGGTGCCTCCATCGTACCCCTACTTTGAGGCTGCTAGAATTTACGACAATGATAATCTCTCGGCCTTCGCATCTCTAGTCATCCAACCTAACGACTTTTCATAGCTAAAGCAACCTTCTCAAGAAAGAATTATCCATCAACTCAACGCCCTTGAGCAATGCATGACGAGAATCACGGTAGCAGAGCACGCTTGACCCAAAATCACTGTAGCAGAGCATGCTCGACCCAAAATCGCTGTAGTAGTGCACGCTCGGCCCAAAATCACAATAGCAGTGCACGCTCGACCCAAAATTACTATAGTAGTGCACGCTCGACCCAGAATCACTGTAGGAATGCACGCTCGACCCAAAATCACTATAGCAGTGTACACTCTATCCAAAACCTACATATGCGCAATCCAAGCCCAATTTCGACCAAAACTTCGCCAATAGACGACATCGACGAAACCAACCCATCCGATTCATCCAATATAACTACAAGCAAATTTCGAAATCAATAACAACTTGAATATGACGATTATCACCAAAATTATGCAAATTTCACCAAAATCATGATAAATGAATGTATAAACTAAATTATGGATCTAACTTGCATAAACATATGAAATAGCATAGAAATAACCGGTTTAAAATTGCTAGATTAGATCCTATGGTGATTCATATGAAAATAAACTTACCATGAGGAGATCTAAGGAAAACGACTTGAATTTGATGAAAAACATGATCAAACACTCATATACTTATTGAATCTATGTGAGAGATGCATATCGCTCTCCAATTCCCGAAATCAAAGCGAAAACGGTCAAATATGAATCCATAAAGAGGAGATCTTGCTTTAATCCACTTGATTTGATGGGATTTATCCCCTCTTGATGTAGATCTAGCCTCTAATGGTTTAGATCTTCGATTTCCTAAGCTTTAATGGTGGAAAGATGGAGTAATGGAGGATCCATTGGCTCTTCCAAATGAGATAATGGGGAAAGTAAACTATTTCCGATAACTCCCATCCCCTATATTTAGCCTTCCACCAACCCATTAATGGGCCTCCCCAAATCAGCCCATTCAGCTTATAAACCTGGACAACCAACTGTAAAACCTTAAAACAGTGATTCCTCCTAAAACGCTGAGCCAAATCGTTAATGTAACCACTCTACGGAAAGACAATCATCATTTCATTTCCAATGGCACAGGTCTAACCACCTGATTCGACATGAGTCAAAGGTCATTGCCTATACAAGATTGACAGGGAAAAATGGTCATAAATAAAATTAGTAAAAATTATAGGCAAGTTTTACATTCCCATACACAACATATCAAAAATATGAGACTGATCCATCCCTCAGGATATAAAAATAAAAATATTTTACGATCTTCCAATTCGTAAAATGCGGGCTGTTACAAATAGGGTCCTTCCAATTTGGCTTCATTCTTAGACTTCTTCTTTTGTGATGGCTAATAGTCAAATTCTTGTTCGGTTAGAAAGTAGATAATCTCAATGGATGTTGTAAGTTGGCATTCTGTTGGCAATCTCGACTCAAAGACCCACTTTCGTTGCTGGAACTTAATCCTTTTGTTATCCAATTTTATTGGTTCCTTCTTATCCTCAAGCTTCCTCTTTGTTGGGTTGTGAGATCGGGGTGCAACCTTGTTAGAACTCTTTGATGTAACTTGTTTGGGTTTCTTAAATGTTCTTTTCTTAATATAGGTCCTTTAGCTTGTGCATGAATGGCCATTCTCAGACAAGTTAATAAGCTGCACCCTTTTGGGGTAGAGCCACTTATGGCATAGGGGTTCGACCTATGTGGATGGGGTTAATGCTCCAAAAGTCAAGGTTATACTTTCTTTCTTCTGCTTTCAACATGTAGGGCTTCCAATCTAAGCCTTTGTTCTTCCATCATTCTTGGGTCAGAAATATCTGACATTGCCATTTAAGATCCGAAAGAATCTTGTTGGTATCCTTTACCCATTATTCTTGCTTCTTCAATGCTTTAGTCCAATCCAGGACGGAACAACACAGTTAGAGATGTGGATGTAAACCATAAGGTTGGAGGTTCAAGCCCTCCTTCTAGCACCAAAATATTAGCGATATTTTCTGGCAACACCGAAGATAGGTCTAAGGAAGTGGACCTAAGAATAAAATAAGATTATTTAGTTCCTACAAGCATGAATTAGTTCACCATTTCCTAGGTATCAAGGTTTAGAGCCCGAAGATTAGTTAATCTTCCCTCAAGGAGTGAGTATCATGCTTACAAGGCTCAACAACCGAAAGTTACCTTAGGATAAGGGTGCCCTAAGCTTAACACCAGTTAAGAAGCTAAATAGCTCGTAAAAGGATATTTTGTTAATCTTGGAGAAAGAACCAAGGCTTGCGCATAAGGCATTTGTTATGGAGAAGGCATAAGGAAATAGGAAAAGAAGAAATAAGTTAAATCATAGAAAATATGCAAAGTGTCGATCCACTCTTCACTGCTCATTGATTTGAGTACACAAGTGTTTATAAAGAAAATACCAAATTGATTTAGAAATTAGGGTTTACTCAATAAGAAATGAGTACAAGATCGAGGAATGAGACAAATCCTCTAAAATGTGACCCCTGGACTCTTATTTATAGACTAATCGAGACCCCTTCTGTCATTTGTTCTCAAGTACCACTTTTAGGATGCGGTAGCTTGGTGTCGGTCATGTAACAACCCGCATTTTACGTATCGGAGGATCATAAAATATTTTTATATAATTCCTTGAGGGTTGGATCATTCTTATATTTTAGTATGTTGGTTATGGGGATGTGAGACATGTCCATAATTTTACCAATTCATTTGTGACCATTTTGCCCATGTCAGTTTTGTACAAGGCGTAATTTTTGACTGGGATCGAATCCGGTGTTGGATTAATTTCGTTGAAAGGAAATGGTGTTTCCAATTTTGTAGGGTGGTCACATTAAAGATATGGTTCCGCAGTTTGGGAGGAATCGCTGTTTTTTTTGTTTCACAATTTTTTGTACAGGTTTTAAGAGCCATTGATGGGCTGATTTGAGAGGCTCATTAGTTGGTTAGTGGGAGGGCATAAATAGGGGGTTAGAGGCATGGAGAATAGTTTACTTTCTTCTTTATCTCATTTTGTTGAGCTCGTGATCTTCCTTTCTCAATCAAATACACATTTCCACCATTAAAATCTAGATTTAAGGAGGAAGATTGAAGATCTACATCAAGTGAAGAGGGATTTCACCAAATAGATAGGTTTGAAGGTTGTTCTTCGCTGTTCGGATTCTTGGATCATTGTTCTTAATCTTGTTTGAATATTTAGTTAGTGATAGGCATCTATTACACAGATTCAATCATGTGTATGGGTTATTTGATCTTAATTTCATCATTATTAGTTATTTTCACCTAGATCTATATCATGGTAAGTGTATTTTCATTGAATCACCATAGGATCTGATCTAGCAACCTTAAATCGGTAATTCTTATGATAATTCATATGTTTATGCTTTTTAGATCCATTGTTTTAGTTTATCCATTGATTTATCATGATTTGGTGAATTTTTTATGATTATTGATGAAATTTTACATTTTGGTGTTGTTGATGATATCATAAAGTGTTGGTTGTTGAATTGGATGATTTGTTTGAATCGAGGTTGTCGTTTGGCGATGATTTCGTTGAAATTGGAGCTATTTTGGTCTGATCTAGAGTCAGGTCATTTTTTGGGGTCAGGTCGTGTGTCTTGTTCACCAAGAAATGGACTCAGGCCGTTCGGGGTGAAGTTCACATCATGAAAGGAGTGCCTCTGAATGTTAGATCGTTGGAGCTATTTCGGATCAGGAATGGACTTCAATTCGTTGGCTTAATGAAGGCGGGTCATCTGGACTTAGCCGTTGGAAGCTAGGTCAGGGCGACGTGGCGCCACATGAATGGATGGATCAGTTAGATCGTGGTGCTCTAGCTTATAGATATTGGCTTGCTTGGGGAAGTAATGCGGGATGGGTTGGTTTGAATATGTGGCTTTGGGTCGTTAAAACGATTAGGGAGTTGGATCGTTAAAATGACTTAGGGAGTTGGGTCGTTAAGCAATGAAGAATTAAAAAAGGGCTTCGATTTTAGACGTGGGATGACCTAAGGGAGATGGTCGTGGGACGACCTAAATGATGAGATGGACATGGGTCGATGGCGGCCTAAGGGTGACAATTTGATTTTGCAGAACCATTATTTGATGTTATTTTGGTTCGATAATGATTATGACTTCGAAGTGTATTCAAGTGGGAATGTTTGAAGTGATGTGATGTGTTCAGTGATCGTCAAACTGCAACGAATGTGAGACAAGTCAAGGTATTGAGTTCGTGGATAATGGTTTCTTGAGAAGGCGCTTGAACTTATGAATATTCATCGCATTTGATTACTAGAGAGATAATGAAGGCCGAGAGATTATCGTTGTCATAGGTTCTACCGACTCAAAGTAGGGGTAAAGTCAGGTAGTCACGATGGGCCTAGAAATACCCTGGGCAGTCACGCTGACCTAGAGATACGAGTCACGATGGCGTATGGTGCTTTCTAGAACTGGGGTTTACCATTAGCCCTTAACAGACGACAATGTGTTGAGCCAGTCATACGATTAATGATGGTTTCAAAGCAAGATTGGCGATGATAGCCAGAGTCATGGATGATGATTGTTTACTTGTATCATCTTGTGTAGGTTATTCAACGTCAAAGGAGATATCTCTTAGGGCTTGCCTGATATTAGTTTAGGCCTTTGGGACTTGTTCTTGGGAGATGTCGATGTCGATTAGAATGGTCTACGGTTGATAACTTATTGCTATGAATGTACTGTTGCTTCTAAATGCTTGTTGTAAAGGCTATCACTGTCGGATGTGGGGAAGATGGGTGTGAGTTCTTCTCTGTTGATGTTGGTAGATTAGTTGATTAATCTGCCTATTTTTATATACTTTATTAATGATGATAGGCATCTGTTTTATCGCTTGCTAAGGCCGTTGTCAGACTCAAGTCCTATATTCTCTCCTTATTACCCTGGGTTGTTCATCTGGTTGTGGATGGGCAGACTGAGTAGCAGGTGACAGGTGATAGATCTTGGTGGACGATGCTGCAGATTGGTGATGAACTGGAGGCTTACATACCAGTTTTTTTACTACTATCTAGTGTCTCTGTTTTCGTTGTTTGATGTTTGCTCTGAGTGTTGTATTGAGGCCAATTTGTATAGACACTCATGTTGAAATCCAAGGATGTATGGATATCCTTTCATGATGTTTGAAAGTTCATGTTTCTACTCAAATGTTCTTCACTACTATTGCCTGTTGTATATGTTCTATTATATTTTATCCTTGCTGTGAATTATACGACAGGTTCTGCTTGTGTTATCTTATCCCAATGATCTTCCACAACTGACTGGGATGTCTTTCAGTGCATTATTTCCTTTGTTAGTGCGGGTGTTGTGGATGGTCGTCACATTTGGTATCAAAGATTCGGTTATCGATTTTAGCCAAAGTACATGGATGTAATTACGTAAGAGAGGCATATTTGTAAATTTATGATGGATGTATACTACACAGTAGTATATAGTATAATAGCATTCGAACTCCATTTGCAGTTTTCTTGTACTTGGGGTAATCATTCTATATTACAAATTTAGAATGAGTCGTTGACCATCGAGAGACGCTGCTAGGGAGAGTACTATACCTATAAGGGGTAATGGAGGTATACCAGACTATCCAGCTACGTTCGAGGCTGTGATGGAAACGATTAGGAATAGGCTACCCGCTCAGGAGACAACTGCGTTAGATGTAGGAGTTCGACTGCAGGTTCCTAGAGAAGTGGACTTCGCAAAAGTTGTGCAAAGACATCACTTCTCTAGGAGGGAAGCAGTTTAAAGGGACGAAACTGACTGAAGAGATCAAAGGGTGACTTGATACTTGTATAAGGATCTTTCGGGACTTGAAAATTGATGATGCGACTAAGAGGAAGCTTGCATCAAGGGAGTTGTTAAGGAATGCGGAATGGATCATTAAGGAAAAACTAATACTAGAGGGGGTGAATAGCGTTTTTAAGAAAATTAAGAAAATCAAAAACTAATATAATCTTCTATATGAATAACACACCACAGAGATGATCACAGACATAGAATCAAACACAAACACAGAAATAAACAGAAATAAAATGTAGAAAAGGAAAGAACATACTGGATTTTATACTAGTTTGAATTACTCCTATGTCCATTCCTACACAACGCTGGATTGCACCGAGTTTTATTACTATATCAATATCCAATTATAACACCCTGGATTTCATGGCCACAATGTTACCACCGATTCAAACACCCTCGATCAAGTGTATTCCCCTTGATTTCCCAGGCTACAAGTTTACCACCATTTCCTTCCTTTATTTCATGGCTACAAGGAACGCACCGTTTCCAAAACTATCACAAATGATTACAACAATCCTATAACTCTTCAATAGCACTTCGATTTAGACAGTAATGAGTAGAGAGAGAGAATAGAAGAAGTTTTATATAATTAGACTTGAAACTGGTAGAGTATAATTGTAGAAATCATAAAAATATGATATAATAATGGTGTAATTAATGGAGATGAAGATGGAGAAGAAGAATAAGTAAAAAAAATTCGAAATCAACCCCTAATTATATGATTTGAAAGGTTGCAATGCTTCTAAAACATTACAAATGGTGATATAACATCCCGTATGTTTGTAATCAGATATTTAATTTACTATTTTAAATATTGATTTTATTTTAAATATTGATTTGGAGTTATAAATTGAATTATAATTTATATAATTCGTTTATATAACGAAGTTGGCACATATAATTTATATTTAATTATAAAATGAACTCGAAACGTCGTGGTAGGTCGTAATTTACAATTTGAATTTCAATTGAATGTACTGAATATGATTTAAGTCGGAATTCTGTGAAATAAGAAGCATTTGAATCTATTTGACTATAATTTTCTAATAAAAGAGAAAAAATGGAGATTTCATATTATAGATTATGAGTTATGCCCAGTTTAAATTTTCGAATAATAGTTATAGAATTCGTTAATAAAATGATAACGTTTATTTAATAAAATGTTAAGGATTTGTGTATATATTTGAATATCATTTAACCCAGAATTTTAGATATTGAGTTTAAAATATATATATTGGTTTATTTTGAAGCTGTATGATATTTCATTTTGAGATATATGATAATAATAATTTATTATTATTTTAAATTGTTTTGGACTATAGTATATCTATATAGGCTTTAAAAATAGCTTACTTTTCAAATGACCTCCGTTTTCGATGAAACAAATTTTATTGGAATACATATGACTAGTTATTGCTAGATTTCCAATTTGGATCTAATCAGAGTTGTTTTATTCGTCTATGCAATAAAGGTAAACTGATGGATAAATTTGAATTAAAGTATTGACGTTATGCAAGCAGAGTTGGTTTCCAATGAAATTAATTTCATTGGAACCAGAACATTGAAACATAGCAGTGCGTCCTTTTTTAGTGTGTTTAGACTTTGTGTGTGACAGTCCGAATTTAACGGTCACCGATAAATAACAGTTAATGGAAAAATTTAGTACCGCATTAAAATAAATAAATATATATAGACTTAAGCAATAAGTAATCCAAGTACCTACCCTAAATGCTGCCTACCTAAAATATACCCACTCCTTTCCTTTCTAATTGAACGTGCACAAGCAAATTTTTAAGTATATGCCTATAGGCTGATCTAAACCACATCCAGACCTAGCACACTAATTTATACATGCTATGATCTATGAGCTACACTTGCCTAAAAGTCAGTGTTTTAAAGGCCCAACCCAGCCTCGGTTCGACCGCGGTTAACCTCCGACCTCGGAGCGCCACGGCTCTAAAAGTAGAAAATTTAACGTCAAAACCCTATAAAAACCTTTGGTCCGACCTCTTTGAACCTCATGGTTCTCCAAATTTACGAAAAAATAATTGCTTTACTTTTTATTTTTTACCATAATAAATTTAACAAATAATTTCATGGCAATTGTCATTAAATTTTGGATGATATAAAACATTTTACGAAATATTATTGAATTAATCCTATTTCATTATAAAAAATTAGTAAATTTACAACTTTGTTATGAAAAGTTGCTATATAATTACTTCAATTTGAAAGTTTGGACACTGGTGTTTGTCATAATTGATTAAATTTTATTCACATTTAAAATAATTTTTCGTTTAAATTGGAAAAATAGTAATAAACTATCGGCTCGGTTCTCACGGTCTGACCGGTTGAACCACAAAAACCTTGGACCTTGCACTACCACGGTTTGACGTACGGTTCGGTTTTCACAACTATGCTAAAAGTACTTGCAGCTGCTAGGAGTAGAAATGCAGTCCTATATTTGTATAAGACTTCGTGCTTAAGTAAATGTACATGCCTGCCTAACTCTTTCTTCATACCTACCCTATGTATATATGACTGATGGAAATGAAAACTCTTGCACAACTAATGAAATGAAAGATCTAAAAGCTATGCTCCTACCTACGTTTTCTCCTACGCAACTAAATATTGGCACATAGGTAATGGTACGTAATGAAGTTATGTTCTTCTTATCCTCATCTTTTTCTCTCCAACAAATACACAGTCAGGAGTCAGCCTTCCTTCAACAAGCCACGACTGAAGATTTCCATTTCAACAAAAAATCAAAACCTATTTAAACCATTCGAATTGGCCCCTGCTGTAAATATTAAGCCTGGATTTATATATAAAAAAATTGTCTCCTCGAATATCTAGATGGGTTGTTGTGTTGTTGGACTTAAGGGGAACAAAGGCAGTTGGAAGAGGGAAAACCTACTGGAACGAAGCAGGGGTGTTCTACTGGGTGTGAAGTCACGTTTTGGCAGAGCTGAGTTACTAGCGAATGGAGTTGGATGGTCGACATGGTGAAGAGGCGCGTGATGAACTGAGGTGGGAAATGTTCAAGTTGGAAGAACAGTCAGTCAAAGAGAAAAAAAAGAAAAAAAAATTATATACAGACGAGGCAGGGATTAACTTGGTGGTGGATGGATTTCAGTGTTGGGCAGCTCGCGATGGTGGCATAGGGAAAACTTGGTGGTGACGGGGTATCCTGGATGGTTGCGATGAAGTGAACCAAAAGGCTTGTTGCAAGTGAAACAAACGGTTTGTTGCAAGCGAAACAAACGATTTGTTGTAAGTGAAACAAACAGTGCGCGGAGATTGGTCTGGAAACCAGTAAACGCAAAACTAGGCGAAACAATTGAGGCCATTGAAGCGTGGTGATGGAGAGGGTTGCGAAGTTGGAGGGAAACTCACGTTAATGGTGACATTACAGGCAGCAATGTTTCTTTTCATGAAAAGGGAAGATGAGATACTGTGGAAGAATGAGAGGGTACAATATGTGCTAAGGTGAAGCAAAGTGGGTGAAGCGTTGGTTGGAGCAGGTGGGTGAGGGTGTGCGGATTGGTGGAGAAGTGCAGTCTGGTGAAGAAGTGCATAAAAAATAAAAAGACGTCCTTGGGATAAAATGAGATCGGAAGGGAGCTACAATAGTAAGGGTTTAAGTTTAATGTATATTATTAAGTTATAAATAAATATGTCGATCCAATTCTTCTATCCCCGTTTTCTATGTGCCCAGTGTCCCCAGCCAATCACGGCCCCCTGATTTCCGCCTTTTGCAGTTAAATCCTTTAATTGTCTGGGGACTTAAATGCATAAAAGCGGAAATGGGAAGATTTGATTTGTGGGCACACCCGGGATAGGGGTGCTGGGCACAGAAAAATTGCTCTCTAAGTATGTGGCCTGTTTTCGAATTTCCTAATCATGATATTAAGTTGTTTGGGTAACATATATTATAATATAAGATATATAATAGTATTGAATATTACACCGAAACGTAACATGGCCAAGTTTGTAGTAGGTAGGGGAGCTTGCGGGTTTGAGATACATTGCAGGTATAAGGGGAACTGAACAGTATTTTCAATATGCCTAATACATATTTTAAATATTCCTAAGCACTACTATAACTTGCTTAATCTTGGTTATTAACATTACCGACCATTTTATAATAGAATTACAATGTGTTGAACACGTTGATAAAAATATGCCTAACCAACTGGTAATGTTAATTATGTCTTACCCTGTTAAGTAACGTGCATGGCCAGGGAATTTTATAAGATTGCGTAGTTTTAACTATATACAACGTTTGATCAGATCGGTAGTTTAGTCTCATAGTCTTGAATTTATACGTTTCAAATATATGTCTAATTTGGGTTAATCCATGCCTAACTATAATTACTTTTGAAACTGCCATTAAGAATTTAGCGGCTTCATAACCAGATTCACAACTATATTATTTTTAACATAAAATAGTAATTAGGATTTAATAATATCATTTATATAAGTGAATGGAGTATTAAAATTGTAACCGTGTCATACAACAACCGAATGGAACAAATCAAGGGACATTGAGACCGTATTGACGAACGGAATATTATGGAGACAATTTGGACAGAGTTGGAAGCAACTGTAGTTTTATTTAAATTAAACACATGTTTAATTTAATTAAATAAAACAGTTTTGATGACGAATGGAAATCAAAGTGAGTTCAACTCACTCGGTTTTTAACCCGCTTATATTTATATAAGTCGGGTTTAATTTTTATATGCTATGGTTGTTTATTTTGGATGATTACTGCATATATTTGTGGATATTGACTAAACTGATTGAATTAAACATTTGTTTAATTTAATTGAAATTGATCCTTATTTTAATGGTCGTAACCAATCAAGGTAACTTACCTTGTTGGTCGTATTTATAATAATATAAACGTATAAATTTAGAATTGGATGTTTAAATTACTGGTTGATTATTTAGATTATTTCTGTATGATTTTATTTGAGGTAACGTATTTGGATGCATGAAAAAAAAAACAGATTAGAGGGATCGAACTGGGTTCCTCAAATATATTAAATGTTATCTATTTTCATATTATCATTATATGAATTGTTCTGATTGATAAAATTATTGATCGTTGGCTGGAAATTCAACATTTGTTTTTATTTAACCAATTAACAATATTGGTTAAGTAACTGGCAGCATATCGCTTATAAATCAATTGTTTTATTAATATTGATTTATCGTTATGTAAATCAATAGAAATTAAGTTATAAAATTTATTTTATAACTGAAAATGGATTTTTAAATCTGTATATCGAATTAAAGTTTATTAAAAGGAAATAAATACTAGTTATTTATTAATTAAGTTTATAAGTAATTATTAAATGATTTTATAAAGCAAATCGGTTATGTTAATAAGATTTATAAGCAAATGAGCTAAAATTAATGTAATGGTTAAGAATTGGGTTAATTGTTTCTAAGAAACAATTAAGGAGAATTATTTAAATTAATTATATTATTAATTAGTTTAAAAGGAAGAACTGATTTGAATTGGTTAACGAAATAACCATGGTTTGAGTCGACTAAGTCAACCATTTTGACTGGAACTGATTATTAAATTAGCATTGTTATTTAATATGATGAAATGATTTAATGAATATTTGATAAATTACTAATAAGAATTTAAAAGAATTTAGTACTTATATTCAGATGATGAAGGAGTAAAATTTTAATTTAATTAATAATTTAAGTTATTACTTTTCTGTATTGAAACTATTTAAAGAAATAATCAATTTTTAAATAGAATACAATTAGGTGTTGTAAAGAGGTTATAAACTAGTTTATATTAAACCCGAGGTTTTATAATGAAGTTGAAAAGGTGATTTTAAGCTAATACGGTAGCCTTAATTTAATATTTACTTAAGATTTGAATTAAATAAAAAGGAACCGAGGTAAAAAGAGTTTTCTTTTGAGCCCGAGGTTTATAAAGTGACTGGAGATTGTTTGAGTTGAGTAATTTCCTAAGTGTTAATCTAACGTTGATTTCGGTCTTGGGAGTTGATACTTAGGGAGTTATTCGCTTATCAATTTACGGTCGGGAACCAATGAATGAGAGAGTTACGGAATTAAAAGAGAATTGAAAATGTGAAATGATATTTCCAAAGTAATGGAAGGGAAAAGAGATATTGTAAAAATATAACGATTTAAGACGTTAACAAGATGAGTTTAAATAAGATTATTCGAAGGGGAAGTATTAATTATTGTTTTCGAAAAATGAAACAAAAGAAATTTTGTAACAATGTTTTAGGTGGAGTTTGTTGAAACCAAAGTCAGAAATATATATATATATATATATATGATATAATCCTTATGTATTTAAGATAGTTCTGAAAATATTATTATAATATATAATAAGAAGTAAATATGGTGTTTTTATAATATTCAAAGATTAAGGAATTTATCTAGTTTAAATTAAAAAGGCCAAGTGATGCTGAGTATTGAACTAGTGAACTCATTTTATTTTCTTGGTTGAATGGATGTTGTTTGATTGTTAAATAACTGACTATAAAATCTTACCTATACGATTGTTGATACGGAAAGACCAAGATCGAATTTATATTTGAAACCTATTCCGAACCAACGAATATGAAATCATTGAAGATGCATAATTAAAGACGGAGCAGTTGAAGATCGTGGTTCATAAATGGAAGGGCTACTTTATAAATTACTCTGGATTGTAACCAGAGTATTTTGATGGTAATTCGGTCGTGATAGAATCTGCGGGTTTGCAAGGACTACTCGCGACTGATACATAAGGTAATTCAAGGATGCAGTAGGAGAGTGCCATCGGTTTGTCCAATCCTAGGACAACTAGTATGGACGGATGTTTGACAGAATATTTCCAAAGAGGTCACATACGTTGACTTCTTCAAACGTACCATAATTAGTGGTGGAGAAGACACCTTCTCTTAGCTTAATGACCAGAGTATTTTTATGGAAATCAATTTGTGATTTCTAGAAGATCTGATGATGTGGAATTCAGAGTAAATGGTGGTGTGCTATCTAAAAGGTAATTTAAACCTCAAGCATCACAACCAAGAAATGACAAAAATCAGGAAGGCAGCACGGCTAAGTGGGTCGCTCCCATTAGGGTGTATAATCACCTACCTAGAGAAAATTTGTTTCCTTCTTTATTCTATTCGATGTTGTCCCTTTCAGGAAACGATTGTTGATCCCAACCGTTGGTAAAATACATTCGATACACTCAAGCGAAATGAGTGGTCGGTCATGTGTGGCCGGGTTGCAAGATGTTCCATTGTAACATCTCGAATTTTTAACGACATTAGAGAGAATAAATTAAATTATAATTAATTTATTGTTCAGAATAAGAAGAAACGGACTGCACCATTGCGTCCGCCTTGAAATTCCGGTCAAGATAGACATTTGGTTTGCGTAAAACGAACATCGTATAAAAAAGTTATGAGAGTTTTAAGTTTGCATACGCACAGAAATATTTTATATATACGCATGAGTCAGAGGTGAGTCAGAGATGAGTCAGAATCCTATCCATAGGATTCAAATTCGAAAAATTCCTCTAAGCGGCAAAATTCCTGCTTTAGGGGGTCAATCCCCCTAGAGGGGTGTCTACCTAGGGGTCGACCCACCCACAGGGGTGTCGACACCCCTAGGGCTGAGGTGGCACTCGGTTTCGGGGGTCTGGCAGCTCTATATATGTGTCATATTTCTCATATTCTCTTCGTTGGGAACCATGGAGTCCATATGCTGCTAGAGTGCGAACTGAACCGTTTCTACAACAACATACTCTACAAATCCAATTCAGAAATTCTAGATTCGTTCTTGATAAATTTTATAAACCTAACATTGTGAGTTTCTAGATTACTTTTAGGTTTAGATAAATAAAAGTATGCTTTGATAGACAATGAATTGGATATGTTGTAAAGTATAATTCTGTGTTAATATGAAGTTCTATCCTATGTCATGGCATATTTAATTTCCTAGGTCTAATATAATTGTGGTGATTCGATTATGATGTTTATATGGATCTTGACTTGTAACCATGTTATGATGGAAGTACATCTATTAATTTGGATACTTGGATCTAGACCTTTTTGTTGATCATCTTTCACCTATCATATTGTGATACATTGATATATGTTGTAAACTTGACATGTCAATCTACCTTTTGATCTTAACATGTTGGTATGCTACCCTAACTATTCTAGATCTAGGTAATTGGACACCTAATGTTAAATCAAGATCTTATTAAACATTATAGTGATTGCCACAAGTTACTAGTTTGATGTCCACTTTATTATGATGTTAATCACATGTCCATTCACTTTGTTATTATGCCAGTTTATGTTCATGTTTATGCCAAGACATGTTGAAACCATCACCATTGTCATATTCCCTTTCTATCATTATAACTAGGCTACTTTGTAGCATAGATGCCGCCAAAATACGTACGAATATGTTAGAAAGAAAAAGGGGGAAAAGGGATTATAATTGGCATGATTTATGTAATGTTTAATAGGAAATGGGACATGTTTAAAATGGAGAAAACATAGAAATAGTTACCTATAATGACATAGGTAGATTTGGATTAATTTGGAATGTTTAGTAATTTACAATTAGGAATTGTAAATTGTACTTATGACACGAGGTTAGGTAACATTAGTGGTGGAAGTTTGCCCGGAACCGACCGGCATATCCAGCAGCCACTAATGTTGAACCTAATGTTGGAGGTCTAAGTACGCAAATACGAATCGGGCTAAGACACGAGGTTAGGCCCAAATGTAGAATAAGATTTCCTAGAACCGACCAGCATATCCAGCATCCACACGTTGTAAGCCTAATGTGGGAGGTCTATCCCATTATAACCATAATTGGACATGGTAATGAAATAAACTACTTAAGCTAATTTAATACGACTATGGACTTAAGTCAGGGTTAAGTAAAATTGGATGGGTAGTGGTGGGTAAAGTAAATTAGAAGGGGTGGGTAATATGTATATGTAGGCCCTCGAACTTATCCCAATAAGGTTATGTAATTAAAGACACATAGTGGTATACATAACCAAGAGATAATGTAATGAAGTTATGTAATTAAAGACACCCTTTAGGGTAAGCATAACTAGTATAGGGCTATGTAATTAAAGACACCTAAGGGTATACATAGTCAGTGGAAAACCTAGTGGGGGATACAAGATAAGGGGGGAGCTTGTATCATATTGTGTGGGACCCATTTCATTTAGTAACTCGGAGTTGGTATCAAGTAAGGACCTCCGTACTTGGCCCAGAAAGGGGCACGCTTACTGATTGGTTGTAAGATATCCAAACGAGGCGGATGGTATGGGCGGTGCAAACCGACCGGGGACATGTGCGGGCATGGGCCGGGTAGAGGGGGCTAAGACGACCGTGACACTAGTAGATATGGTTGTGCACACCATGGGTTGCCACTTTAGGAAGTGATACCTCCTACTATGGGGCCAACACAGGATATCTACAAGGTAGGGAGCCGATCGATTAGGGAGTGGTTAGGGTATACTTGGACGTTTGACCTAAGCCTAACAGCTTATAGTGGAAGGGATCATCTCATTTCAGTTATACTAGTAATAATACAGGGCAATCATTACTGAGGCACGTGCACCTTAACTTGCTTACATTGTCACACCTTCCATTTATGTAGTGATCTCTCTCTTATCCACTTTATACGCCTATCATGTTGCTTTTAATTATCTACTGGCTAAAAGTGACTAAACTCGCCAGATTTTATGTCTAATCCTGTTGTTTCTCCTTCTTTCTTCCGTTCCCCCCTCCCAGGTTCTCAGGGAGGAAACACTCAGACTTAATCAGGAATCAGATATCATCTTTCTAGGAGCTACTTCTGAAGCATGGCTCAAGTTCTTTTCTCTACTATGGCTTAAATCTTTTTATTGGGTAAATGATGCTTTTTATTTACTAATGTACTATGATGGTGCTAGAAAGAAGTATTTTTATTGTAATGGTTTTTATGACTTATGAAATTGTGGACTACAGTGTTATGACTTATGTTTGAAATAAAAGTTTAAATTTTCCGCTGCTGCCTTATTTATATCTATCTTGTAATTACTCTGTGCCTGTTTACCTCTAGCGCTTCACGAAACTTAATGCATTCCCTTAGTGAGTGACATTAACGGACGTGGGGTATTTCATCTTATTGAACCCAGTGTATTCCCTTCAAGAGATACATTATCGGCAAGTGGTTCCATACCTTGTCATAGTCGGGCCAATCTCCAATAAGCGCCCGCAGTTTTGATTGTATACTATGTACGTGGAGCGTGAGATGCAAGCGTTTTGCTAGATTGATATTTATTTGTATTTAGACACTATTATAGTATCAGAATATATATGATTCCAAAGATTTGCTTTAGGTTATTACAAGGTAAAAATCATCTGTGTTTATGTGTGGACTGGTCTTACGATTACCTTTTTCTTTCGAAAAGAATGTTTTGACTTTGAAATCAAGTTGGATGATATTATAAACTTATTGGGTTTCTCATTCTGGTTCCCTAGACTGATCCAGCATTTGTAATGCTCGAGTTAGACGGGTTTCGCATGTATACTAATGTACTCTGATGATTTGTAAGTTTTTATATCAAGCACTCAATAAAGATTATTTATATATTATATTTTGTTCCGCTACGATGTGAGACTCTTTGTCATGTTTGTACTTCTTCTTCGATTCTAATGCTTCTTTCTTTCTTATCTCACTGTCTAATTTCTTTCTATTAACTATCTGGTGATTTCGATACTTGGGTTTTGGAAAGTGGTACGGGTTTTATGTATTATTGTCGAAATTCAGGCGTTGAACCCGCTGGATCATTACAGGTGAAAAGACACTTCCTTTCAAAATTGAAATACGATGCTTAGATGTCGTTATCATCACATATGTATGTCGACATATGTCTTTGTAAATTTGAATATTTTTTAAAGTGTTTTACTATACATCTAATTCTGAAAATTCTTGAATTAAAACATAGTGATATAACTAAGTATTATAAAGTAGCAAATCATATAAAATCATAAATATAAATTATATGAGCATATTTATAAAATTATAAAGTTTAAAACTATATAAATATAGAGTATATAAAGTATATAACTATATAAATATATATAAAGTTATAATCTTTAAAACTGAAGTTTAAAATCAAAAGCAAAGTAGAAAAACTTAATTAAAATTTCAATACAATTTGAAATCAGAATTTGGAAAACAGAATTTGAATTTGAACCTGGAGTGCTATTTAGAGTCTTACATAAACTAGACTCTATTACTATATTTATCTTGAACTCTTGATTACTCATGAGTCTTAAATCTTCTCTGAATTCTGAATCTCTTGAATCCCTAAACTCTAAAACAGTACAGTCTTCAGTATTAATTCCTGTATACAAATCCTGCAGATAGGGATGTTAGTATATATTTTATAATCAAGTAATATTGAAATAAAGTTGTTGTCGTCAAAACTCCATTCTCCAATAATCTCCATCTTTTTGATGATGACAACCTTAGTTTATAAAATATTCATACTTGTTGATTCTGATCCTTTTAGTAATCCCCCTATCGATGTGAATCCTGTATACTCTATTTAAAGTAAGTCTATATTTTTTAATTTCTCCCACTTTGGCATTATCAAAAAGAAATTCTAAAAATACTCCCCCTAAATCCTATATCTATCTATATATCATATGGTTATTATATTCGATTCTATACTAAAGTACTAACATACATTACTACAATATAATATATCTATAATAGACTATACTAGACCCAACTAAGTTATACTCCCCCTAAATCTATGCTATAAATGATCCTATAATACTTCCTTGACCTTATAATACCCTATAAATCTATGATTCTAAACTTAAAATATTATAAATCCTCCTAAAATTATGACTATACTAGTCTAATAGAAGGATAATGAACTAAGCAAACCGATTAATATTTAGAGTTAATTCAAACAAGCAAATCAATCGAAACAAGCAATTAAAACAAACAAACAAACAAATAAATAAAACAATCTAAATCAAATTAACCAAAGCAAAAATATATATCAATTCAAAAATACTTTGTGTGACTTCAACTAATCCTAGAAATTATAAAGACCCCCCTTAATCTAAGACTAAATCTAGCCTGTACTCTAATTCCACTAAAACTATAATGTGACTTTAAACTAGACTAAGAAATAATTCTAATAAGATATCTTAAAACTATAAGTAAGCCATTTAATCCAAACAATCAACCAATTTAAGTTTTGTGGTCACAAAACGTCAATTCAAACATAAAGACAACCATTAACCTTAAAACCTATAACACTCCTATCAGCGAAAAATGCATACGTATATTTCTAACACAGCACTAATGACATTCAACCATGTCAAACAAGTTAATCAAGCTATTTATGTCAAATAAACCAGACAAATCAATTAAGTCAAACAATTCAACTAATTCAAAATAAAATTATTATGTGTTTAATTAATAATCCTATATTTCTATAAAAAAATCCCATATAGTATACTTGATAGTTGTGGAATTAATAGTTAACACATAAAGCAGTATGTGTAGTATGTTGGTTATAATGTAGTATGAACTATATGTCATATGTAAAGCAATATGAGATGATATATTGAATAATATGCAACTTGTGACGTGAATGATTTTATCTTGACATGCATTGTATTAAATGAGGTACGATATGAAATAAGATGTGTAATGATATTATGGTAATAATGATCTGATGATGATATGCATTTCTGTAAAAAATATTTAAAGTAATATTTAACTATTATGCATATACATATATATTATAAATTATTTGAATCTAAGAAAGATAATGTTAATTTCTAGACTTAGGTTAATTATACTAATGAAAGTGAATGAAAGAATAATAAAGATAAGAGTTTAATTAATTAATTAAAAAATATTCATGAAAAGTAGTAATATATTCAAAATGATTCTATGGAGTTAAATAATATTAGTATTGTACTTCTTATAATATAAATTGAAGATATTTTTAAGGAGAATACAAAAATTGGATCATATAAAGTAAACTATTATAAACATATATTCATAAGACTAAATAAAAGCTAAATAAAATCTAATTTATAAAGGACTTAAAATTTATTTATTATGTGATATTCATCAATATTTTGATACAAGTCAATTTTAAATTTAAACTTTAGAAATCAAAAACATATTAATTTGCTTAAAGAACCATTTATGTGTTAATACCTTTAAAAGAAATCTATAGTTATAACAAAATTATAAAGTAAACTTTGGAAATATAACTTCATATATTTAAACTTCTGATATTTAAACTACATATTTAAGACATAAAGACCATATATATATTATACAAAAATATTAATTTAAATATACAAGTTTTATAAATCTTAGAAATCAAAATTAATATTTAGTTACAAATAGTATTTGTGATAATATAACCTAAAATTGATATGAAATTATATGTAAAAATATATATGTTAAACTATGTATGTTTAAGACACATACTAAAGATGTATATGTATTTATAACAATATCAAGTATTTGAAAATTAACATACCTATAAAGTTTTATTTATTAATATACTTTCGATATTTTCTTTTGAAACATAATATATGAAAGATAAGTAGATGAACAAAATTTATAATTAGAGTTTGAATTCACATATTCATATTGAAAAGATGTCTTTTCAAAGCCAAATCAAAGAGTAGTTATATTTTAAAATAAGAAGATATTTTAATTAGATTGGCATATTAATATGTATACTATGGTGTATTGACATATGAACCGAAATATCTTAGAATTATAAAAGGGATGAATTTCTATACCTAACTATGTGTATAAATATATATTCCTATAATTATAATATAATTGTAAGGCATGCCTATTTTTGCAATCCTTCCTTTTGTTGTTCTTCCATTGTTATGAACCACACGTTCACATCTTTAAGGATTTGACAATGAGATCTGTCTATTGCGACAGGCTCATTTTTCTGATCAACATAGTATATTCATTTGTTGAATTTGATGGTCATATGAGAAAGATATTGATGATTCAGCAGTTCAACCAACTTGGCGCCAAAATTTTGAATTTGAATTATTAATTTATTTATTTTTGATATCATGGGGAACCTTAAGATTATAGTATACACTGATATCATGGATGCTTAATGTCCAGCTCCCATAGTGGTTTGCAGCGGGATTCGAACCTGCCCGCACACAGTGCTTTGATTCCCATCTCCTGACTCCCAAACCACCCGAGCTACGAACGACAGGTAATTTGAATTTTAAATTTGAATGAAAAGACACTTCAGCCATTATAAATAGGCCTAAAATTAATGTCTCTTTGCAATCTTTTCTATTCTTCTTCTTCTTCTTCTCGTTTTTAACTTTTAATCAAACTTTCAGAAGGCATAACTTCTTCATTTCTTAACGGAATTGGTCGAAATAAATGGTAAATTAAAAAGAAATACTAGTACTATGATTTGGTTACAATTTGGAGATGACTTTGGATGGTATAGGGGTGGAATAAGTCGAAACGGTAGGAGAGATGTAAGAAGTCCCATACACAATTTTCAGTTTTGCATAACCAACTTCAAACAGTCATATCTCACTCAATTTGATCGGAATTTGACGAACTACCCTTTAAAACTATCGCGAGAACGAGAAATAAAATCCGGAAAGGGATTTGACAAAAAATAGTCTAACATGCGGATGCAGTTTGAAGATACCAGTTGACAGTTTTGGTTTCCTTCTCTCTTTATTCACCAAAACTTCATTTGATCATTACTTGGTCAATTCTTGACGGATTCACATGAAACCAGCGGAATTGCAAAGAAAATGAAGATAAATACAGTATGAAGTTAGGTTATAGATGAAAATCCAAAGTTGTAAATTTCTCTGGTACCCATTTCTTTATTGACTTACATTATATATATCTATCTCTTCTTGATGTCTTTTCACAAATCGTCATTACTCTTCTATTGCAAATAAAAACTACTTTTCAAATAATCAAGTATCTTTTCAAATAATCAAATGACCTTTCAAAATAATCAAATACTTTCGATTATTCAAATGACTTTTCAACGTAACTAACTACAATAATAATATGATGGTTTTGAAACATATCCGTATATCAAAATTTTCAAATTTTTAGAAATTTCAAAATTTTAAATTTTAAAAATCAAATTTCAAAGATCAGATTATGAGTTTAAACTAGTGTTATAAATTCCTAAAGAATTTTATATTTAATATTTTCAAAAATCGTATTATGAACTTTTGAAAAACCTGGCTCTGATACCAATTGTAAGGGAATGTAGAATGAATTGTTAAGGCAAAACTAACACTAGAGGGGGTGAATAGTGTTTTTAAGGAATTTAAGAAAATCTAAAACTAATATGATCTACTATATGAGTAACACACCACAGGGATGATCACAGACAATAAATCAAACACATATACAGAAATAAAAAGCAGAAAAGGAAAGAACACGCCGAAATTTATACCGGTTTGGATTACTTCTACGTCCAGTCCCAAGCAACGCTGGATTGCACATAGTTTTATTACTATATTGGTATCTAAGTACAACACCCTTTATTTCACGGCCACAAGGTTACCACCAATTCCAAACACCCTTAATCAAGTATATTCCCCTTGATTTCCCTAGCTACAAGGTCACCACCGTTTGATTCCTTGATTTCACGGCTACAAGCAACACACCATTTCCAACTATCCCAAATGATTACAACAATCCTATAACTCCTCAATAGAAATTTGATTCAGAGAGTAATGAGTAGAGAGTGAGAAGAGAAGAATTTTTATATAATTAGACTTGAAACCAGAAGAGTATAAGTGTAGTAATCAAAAAATATGTTATAATAATGGTGAAATAAAAGGAAATGAAGGCGGAAAAGAAGAATGAATAAAAAAATTGAAATTAACCCCTATTTATAAGATTTGAAAGGTTGCAATGCTTGTGGAATGTTACAAATAGTGAAAATACACTTCCTTTCAAAATTGAAAATACGACGGTTATATGTCGACATATGTCTTTGTTAATTTGAAATTTGAGTACGTTTTAAAGTGTTTTACTATATATATAATTTTGGAAATTCTTGAATTAAAACATAGTGATATAACTAAGTATTATAAGGTAGAAAATCATATGAAATCATAAATATAAATTATATGAACATATTTATAAAATTATAAAGTTTAAAACTATATAAATGTAAAGTACACAACTATATAAATATATAAAAACTTATAATATTTAAAACTCAATTTTAAAATCAAAAGTAAAATAGTAAAACTTAATTAAAATTTGAATAGATTTTGAAAATAGAATTTGAAATCATAATTTGGAAAACAGAATATGAATTTGAATTCGAATTTGAACCTAGAGTGCTATTTAGAGTCTTACATAAACTAGACTCTATTACTATATTTATCTTGAACTCTTGATTTCTTGATTACTCATGAGCCTTGAATCTTCTCTGAATTCAGAATCTTTTGAATCTCTAAACTCTAAAACTGTACAGTCTTCAATATTAATTCTTGTATACAAATCCTGCATATATGTGTATATGTATATTCTAGATAGAGATGTTAGTATATATTTTATAATCAATTAATATTGAAACTTGGTTGTTGCCATCAAAACTCCATTCTCCAACAATAGCTACAGGGCATAGCCATGGACTGATGGAACTCTATTACTCTAGAGACTCCAGTAGATGAAATTTCATGGGTGCAATTCAAAGTCAAGTTTGAGACGAAGTTTATCTCTACTGTCCCCGAATTTATTCTATTTAAGAGGTTTGTGGAGCTTAAGAAAAATGGTCGACCAGTGCTTAATTAGGTTTCTGACTTAGAAGCTTTGTCGAAATATGTTGGTTCATATGTTGAGACTCCTTATCAGAAGAAAGAGAAGTTTTCCATGTGTTTGGACAAGTATCTTGCGAATCAGCTAGTTGATCATCTCAATGACACTTACGAGAAGATCATTGAGAAGGCTTTGAGGCACGAAAGTCTGTTTCTTAAGGAAAAGTCTGTTGTTATAGCTAAGGATGAACAAAAGCCACAGCAGGGTGGTAACAACAAAAAGCGGAAGCAACAATAGTAGAAAGGAAAGGATGGTCAGACAAAGCAGAAAGGCGAAATGGTTTGCTTTAACTGCCAACAGATGGGCCATTATTCCAAGGGTTGTAAGAACCCGAAGGTTGAAAGGAAATGCCACAACTGTGGCAAGCCTGGGTATCTCAAGAAGGACTATCCAGAACCGGCTAAGGGAAAGCAGGTTGTGAAGGTGTATGCTTTGGAAGTCATGCCATCATCTTCAAGGGCACCTACTTTAGGGAAGAAAGGGAAGGGTGTCATCTTCCGAGGTACTCTTTCCATTAATGGTGTTTCAGTTCATGTGTTGTTCGATACTGGAGCATCACATTAATTCATTTGTAATGAGCTTGTGTTCCTCTTGGGTTTGGAACCCGAGATTTGTGATAGACCTTTGGTTTTGACTAATCTAGTTATGGGATCGTCCAGCCTTTGTATGTTTCGCCGTGGTCAAGTGTTGTTGAGTCATGGTTGGTCTTTTGTGTGTGATTGATTTGTTTTGAACTTCCCGGGGTATGGACTAGCTCAAGAGGTATGCGACAAGGTTGAATTGCGAGAAGCTTGAGGTGAGAGTGGGAAATGTGGAAGGGAGGAAGGTTTTGATTCATTTTAAACTCGAAGATGGTGTCTTCGTGAGATTTTTATATTTTGTTTTTATTCCACAGGAAGACCTGTCTCCATGCTAATCGCTAATGAGTTTGAGGATGTCTTTGACGAAGTCAAAGAGTTGTCATTGCACCGTGAGAATGAGTTCGGAATCAATTTGGTCGACGGTGCTAGACCTATCGTCGTGCCTCTTAGGAGGATGGCGCCTAAGGAACAACAAGAGTTAGAGGTGCAAGTTTGTGACCTTTTAGGCAAAGGATTCATTTGGAGAAGTGTTTCCAAATGGGGTGCACCAGTTGCGTTTGCAACCAAGGCAGATGGCTCGTTGAGATTGTGTATAGATTATCGCTAGCTGAACAAGGTAATGAAGAAGAACAAGTATCCGTTGTCGAGGATTGATGACTTGTTCAATCAGCTACACGAATCCAAGGTGTTTTCTCAGATGGATTTGGCAACATGATTCCTTCAGTTGAGGGTAGCAAAGGATAGTGTGCCAAAGACTTCTTTTAGGACACCATCTGGTTTCTTTAAATGGTTGGTAATGACATTCGGGTCGACTAACGCGCTAGTGTATTTTGTGGATCTTATGAATAGATTTCTTGGAGATTAGTTAAACAAGTTCGTGCTTGTGTTCGTGGATGATATAATGGTTTTCTGATGGAATGAGGAAGAGCATAAGACTCACTTGAGAGTTGTTTTGGAAACCTAACGAAAGCATCAACTAAGAGCTAGGTTTTTGAAGATTCATTTCTAGAAGTGCAAATTGAGGTTCTTAGGCCATGTTGTTTCTGGAAATGGAATAGCGGTTGATTCCGCTATGGTGGCAGCAATCCAGGACTAGGACAAACATAATAATGCGAGGACGTGAGAAGTTTCCTTGGGCTGGCGGGTTATTATCGCCGTTTTATAAAGGATTTCTCCAATATAGTTGCACCATTAACAAAATTGATGAAGAAGAACCAAGTGTTTACCTTGGATGTAAAGTGTGAGCAAGCTTTTGGAAGCTTGAAAGAGAGACTGATGAGTGCTCATGTTTTGATGATTCCGAGTGGGAATGAAGAGATGGTGGTATACACCGATGCATGCGTTACTGGAATTGGAGTAGTGCAGATGCAGAAAGATAAGTTTGTAGCCTATGCAAGTCGACAGCTAAAGCCACATGAAAGGAATTACGCAACTCATGATTTGGAGTTACCAGCGATCGTATTCGCACTGAAGATGTAGAGACAATACCTGTTATGAATTCAATTCAAGTTGTTTACGGATCACAAGTCATTGAAGTATCTTTTCTCCTAAAAGGATTTGAATCTTCGGCTATAATGGTGGTTAAAGATTTTGGAATCGTATGATTTTGGTATAGCCAATATCCTAGTAAAGGTAACGTAGTGGCTGAAGCGTTGAGCCGAAGATACGCAAGTCTGGGAGCTATGTTTTTAGAATGGAAGTACTTTGATTATTTGGCAAGATTTGATTTCATGCCACGGCATGAGTTGGCAAGATTATCGGTAAGACCTTCTTTCATCAAAAGGATTGGCGAGAGCCAAAAGTGTGATGCAATGCTTGTCGAGATTTTCCAAAAACTCGAACGAGAGGATAAAGAGTTCGAGGTTGATCGAGAAGGTTGGCTTTGAAAGTAAGGACGATGGTAGTACGTGATATCGACGGATTGAGATCTTATGGAATGTCATCACTCGAAGTTGACAATTCATCCTGGTGGTAGTAAGATGTATCAGGACATTAAGCGATCTTACTACTGGGAAGGGATGAAAAGGGATGTGGGAAAGTTTATTTTCATGTGTATGAACTGTTAGTTAGTGAAACCCGAATAGAAGAAGCCGAGTGGATTTCTTTACACATTGGAAGTACCTACGTGGAAGTGGGAGCACATATCGATGGACTATCCAGAACCCGGGCAGGAAACGAAGTAATTTTGGTTCTCGTGGATCGCTTATCCAAAAGTGCAAGGTTTATTCCTGTCAAATCGACTAGGATAACAATGAAATTGGTTGATCTCTATATAAAATGGATAGTTTGATTCCATGGTATGCTAAAGTGCATAGTGCGTGAGCGAGATCCATTGTTCACAAGTGGATTTTGGAAAATTTTGCAAGAGACTTTGAGAACCGAGTTATGTTTGAATACGGATTATCATCCACAAACCGATGGCTAAACCGAGAGGGTTAACCGAGCTTTGAAAGATCTCCTAAGAGCTTGTGTATTGGAAATTGGGGGATAATGGGAATGCCATCTACATCTAGTTGAGTTTGTGTATAATAATAACTACCAGTCGATAATTGGGATGGCACCATGTAAGGCGTTGTATGGTAGACCATGTAATTCCCCATATATTGGTTAGAAACTGGAGATAAGTTGATACTTGGGCCTGAGATGATTAGAGTATGTCAGATCATATTAAGATCGTTCAACAACGAATGAAGATAGCCCAAGACCGTCAGAAGAGTTATGCCGATAAGCGTCGAAAAGATTTGGAATTTGATGTTGGTGACATGGTTTCCGTGAAGGATTCGCAGTTGAAGCAAGTTGTTCGGTTTAGAAGCAAAGGAAAGTTAGCTCCAAGGTTCATTGGACCTTTTGCGATAGTCGAGCGAATTGGAAAGCTTGCATATAGATTGGATTCATCTAAGAAGATTTCGAGTGTGCACAATGTTTTCCATGTGTCGTTTCCATGGAAGTGTGTGCATGATTCAGATGTAATGGAATCTCCAGGGTAGTACGAAGACCTTGAAGTCGAGACCATAGTTACGAAACCTAATAAGCCACTTTGCATTGTGGGGAATGACACTAAATAACTTAGGAGGAATACGGTTAGGCTAGTCAAGGTAAATTGGAGTGACAATAACGACGATTGTACGTGGTAGACGGAAGGGAGAATGAAGACGACCCATCCAGCAATCTTCATTGGTAAGACACAATGATTATGTGCCATCTTTCATCATTGTAACTTGTATTATTGTTGTTAGAATTCCGTATGCTAGGATAAGGCAATAGGTGCATGGCTTCATGGATGCTAGTTTAGATGATGAATTGGCTGCTCATGGATGATGGACATGCAAAATGTTTTGGTTGTTTGTGTTTGTTAGGATTTCGGGGGCGAAATTCCAAAAGGGGGAGAATGTAATATCCTTCACTTTACGTATCGGAGGATCATAAAATATTTTTATTTAATTCCCTAAGGGTTGGATCATTCTCATATTTTCACATGTTGGTTATGGGGATGTGTGACATGGCCATAATTTCTACTAATTTTATTTGTGACCATTTTGCCCAGGTCAGTTTTGTACAGGGAATAACTTTTGACTGGGATAGAATCAGGTATTGAGATCGATTTCATTGGAAGGAAATAGTGTTGCCAATTCCATGGAGTTGTCATATTAAAGATTTGGTTCCACGGTTTGGGAGGAATCGTTGTTTTTGTGTTTCACAATTTTCTGTACAGGTTTGAAGAGTCGTTGATTGGCTGATTTGAGAGGCCCATTAGTGGCTAGTGGTAGGCTATAAATAGGGGGTTAGTCATATGGAGAATAGTTTACTTTCTTCTTTCTCTCATTTGGCTGAGCTCGTGATCCGCCTTGTTCAATCAAATACACCTTTTCAGCATTAAAATCTAGATTTAAGGAGGAAGATTGAAGATCCGCATCAAGTGAAGAGGGATTTCATCAAATCGAGAGGTTTGAAGGTTGTTCTTCATTGTTCAGATTTTTGGATCATTGTTTTTAAGCACGTTTGAAGATTTGGTGAGTGATAGACATAAATCACACGGATTCAATCAGGTATATGGGTTGTTTGATCTTAATTTCTTCATTATATGTTTTTTCACCAAGATCTACATCATGGTAAGTGTATTTTCTTTATAATCATCATAGGATCTTATCTAGCAACCTTAAACCAGTAATTCTTATGATAATTCATATGTATGCTAGTCAGATCCAGTATTTTTGTTTATTCATTGAATTATCATGATTTGATGAATTTTATATGATTATTTATGAAAATTGTCTTTTTGATGTTGTTGATGATTTCATAAAGTGTTGATTGTTGAATTGGATGATTTAGATGACTTGTTTGAATCGATGTTGTCGATTGGCGATGATTTGATCAAGATTAGAGCTATTTTGGTCAGAGAGTCGGGTCGTTTTTCTTGGGTCGTATGATGTGTTTTGCTCACCAAGAAATGGACTCGGGTCGTTTGGGGTGAAGTTTGGGTCGTGACAGATAGCTTATGAATGTTAGATCGTTAGAGCTATTTCGGACCGGGAATGGGCTTGAGGTCGTTGGCTTAACGAAGGCAGGTCATCTGGACTTAGGCCGTTGGACGCTAGGTCGGGGGCTACGTAGCGCCATATGAATGGATGGATCGGTTAGATCGCAGTGCTCCAGATTGTGGATACTAGCTTGCTTGGGGAAGTAAGGCAAGATGGATCGGTTTGAATGTGTAGCTTTGTATCATTAAAATGACTAAGGGAGTTGGGTTGTTGGGACGAAGCAAGGAAGAATTGAAAAAGGGCTTTCATTTTAGGTCGTGGGACGACCTAAGGGGGAAGGTCGTGGGATGACTTGAATGATGAGATGGACTTAGGTCGATGGCGACCTAAGGGTGACGACCCGATTATGCAGAACTATTATTTGATGTTATTTTGGTCCGATAATGATTGTGACTTCGAAGTATAATTAAGCGGGAATGTTCGAAGTTATGTAATGTGTTCGGTTATCGTCAAAATGCAACGAATGTAAAGGCGTCTCAAGGTGGTGAGTTCGTGGATAATGGTTGCTCGAGAAGGCGCTTGTGCTTATGAATATCATCAGAATGGCTTACTAGAGAGATAATGAAGGCCGAGAGATTATCATTGTCGCAGGTTCTAACGGACTCAAAGCAGGGGAAAAGTCAAGCAGTCGCGATGGGCCTAGAAATACCCTAGGCAGTCACGATGGTCCTAGAGATATGAGACACGATGGCGTATGGAGTTTTGCTAGAACCGGGTTTTCCATTAGCCCTTGATGGATGGTAATGTGTTGAGTCGGTCGTATGATTAAAGATGGTTTCAAAGCAAGATTGGCGGTGATAACCAGAGTCATGGATGATGATTGTTTGCTCGTATCATCTTTTGTAGGTTATTCGACGTTGAAGGAGATATCTCTTGGGTGCTTGTCTGATATTAGTTTGGGCCTTTGGGGCTTGTGCTTGGGAGATGTTGATTAGAATGGTTTACACTTGATAACTGATTGCCATGAATGTACTGTTGTTTCTAAATGTTTGTTTTAAAGGCTATCACTGTCGGATGTGGGGAAGACGGGTGTGAGTTCTTCTCTGTTGATGTTGGTAGATTAGTTGATTAATCTATCTATTTTCAAATACTTTATTGATGATGCTAGATAGCTGTTTTATTGCTCACTAAGACTGCTTTCTGACTCAAGGTCTTATATTTCCATCTTATTACCTTGGGCTGTTCATACTATTGTGTATGGGCAGACTGAGTAGCAGGTGACAGGTGATTGATCTTGGTGGACGATGATGCAGATCGGTGACGAGCTAGAGGCGTAGGTACTAGTTTCTTACTGTAATCTAGTATCTCTGTTTCCGCAGTTTGATGTTTTCTCTTTGTGTTGTATATGTTCTATTAAAATTTATCCTTGCGTTGTGAGTTATACGATATGTTTCGCTTGTGTTATCTTATCCCCATGATCTTCCACAGTTGCCTAACACGTCTTTCAGTGCATTATTTCCTTTGTTAGTGCGGGAGTTGTGGGAGGTCGTCACGAGCTGCCTCTCACCTTCCGGTTCTGGTTGCCTTGACTTCAGCCGCCTCTCTAACATTAATATCGGATATAATCTGATCTTTGGTGTTTTGGTACTAGCTTTCAAATAGTTGGTTCCGGGCATAGGAGCTTCTCATTAATGTTGTTTCTACCTTCCGTATCGATACCAAGCTAGTTGGTATGGATAAATTCAGGAATGGCCTTCGGCAATAGGTTTCGGTTCCGCCTCTAAGTCTTCTTATTGTTTGCTTTCATGTTACACTTTCTCAAGATTTTGGAACTGTCACCCCTTTCGGTATCAACACTAAGAAAATTAGTGTGGATAAAACTTCTTTTTATGGAATTTGGTTTGCTTTCGATGAGTCCTGGAAATTGGTTTTGGTGTTGCAAAAGCATGCTTTCGGTTATAATATATATATATATATATCCCGAATGGACTTAGATGTTGTGCCTTGGTATTTGGCAAGCCTTGGCTCCGACAGTCAGCTTTCGAAGTGTTATCTTTGACTTTTATGTCTTTATTTCGTTTTGTATCCACACTAAGTTAATTAGTGCTGATAGCCTTTCTCTCACTCTATAACACCCCGTAATTTTAACGACACTAAAGATGATAAATTAAAGAATAGTTAATTTAAAATAGGTTATTAACAATAAATTAAGGGAAATTTAATTAAATATTCAGAATTAAGTAAAATGGACCACTCCATTGCATCCGTCTCGAAATTTTGGTCAAGATTAACACCTGGTTTGCATAAATCGAACACCGTATGAAAAAGTTATTAAGGTTTGAAGTTCATATACGCATAGGAAGGATATATATATATATATATATATACAGAGGAAAATACCTAGAAGGACAAAATGCACAAAAAATTGTTCAATAAGGACAATAGGCTAAAATTTTGATCATAAGGACAAACTTTAGTGTAAAGAGTGGAATTATAGTGGCCTCCTGAATTCCTCCCTTTACATTGAAATTTGTCATTATGGACAAAATTTCAACTCCTTGTCCTTAAGAAACAACTTTTTGTTCATTTTTTCCTTGAGGCTAAAAATCCATATATGTTTATTTATATATATATATATAGTCCAAAAATTCAAAAATGGGTCCAGAAATTCGAAAATCAGTTCAAAATTCTAATATTTTGAAGGCGGCAGATTTCCCACATAGGGGTGTCGACCCCCTAATGGGGGCGTGGACACCAAGGCCGACCCCCTAAAGGGTGGGTCGATACTGGGGTCGACCCCCTTAAGGGTGGGTCTACCCACCTACGGCAGATTTTGGTAGAATTCATTTTTCTGAACATGGACACCTTTCTTGACCAAATTTGTTGATTCTAGGCTATATAAAGGACCCTAAACCTAGGTTTTATTCATCTAAAAAAATGGTGGCGATGGCAGAGTTCTGTTGCAAAGTAAATTGAATATTCTATTCTTATTCAAATCCTATTCAGCAACCATTATACAAATTCAACGGTGGCTACAACAACAAATCCAACGTGTTCTTCTGAATTATTTGGATCCATTTCCTTATATCTATTCATTGTGATTTCATGTTATTTTTAGATCTAAATATTTAATTGGTAATCATAAAATGTGTATAAAAATTGGATATCGGATCTATGCCCAAACAAGTTCTATTGTGAAATAATTATAAGATCTGCCTTTATATGTTCATACCGCCACCATGTTAAATCTTGTCATAATATATCTATTCAGTTTTATGCCAATTTCTATCAACTTATTATTGATTCGTCATTATGCCAGTTTTGATTCTCTTCTTTCCCACTTTTCCCTTTTTATTTTTATAGCCAGGCTACCTTCTTTCCTAGGCCTAACGCTGAAATATGCGAACTCGCGAAAGTGGGAATCATTTGGGAAAAATATGATTTGGCATAAATTAGAACATATGTAAAATATGATTTTCGCAAAAATTAGAACATATGAAAAATATGATTTGGGCGTAAATTGGAACATATGTAAAATATGATTTGGCATAAATTGGAACATATGTAAAATATGATTTTAGCATAAATTGGAACATATGTAAAATACGATTTGGGCGTAAATTGGAACATATGTAAAATATGATTTGGCTTAAATTGGAACATGTAAAATATGATTTGGGCGTAAATTGGAACATATGTGAATATGAATTTAGGCATAACTTGTACTGAAATATGTGAATATGAACTAGGGACATAAGTTAGCAAATATATAAATACAGATTTGGGCATAATATATATATATATATATCTTGATTTATGATTTGGGAAAAAGGGCATATTGTGCATAATGATATATGAATTAAAAAGGGACATGAAAATCTGTATTTGGAATAGGGATATTTATTGCGATGAATATGCGTAAAATAGTGGAACCGTAGTAACGCTTAGACACGAGGTTAGATTGCACTTGTGGTATAATTCTGCCCGAAGCCGCCCGACATATCCAGCAACCACATGTGGTTAATCTAATGTGAGGGGTCTAATGCATAACAACACCATGACACGAGGTTAAAGTCTAAACTTGTGGTTTAAGTCTGCTAGGAGCCGCTCGACTTATCCAGCATCCACAAGTGGTTTACTTAATGTGAGAGGTTTAGGGCATTAACATGTATGAATAGACAAGATAAGATGTTTAGTCCTGTCCTAGGGACAAGAGGAAATTATAAATTAGGTTATAATAATTGAAAAGGGGAATAGAATAACTTATGTAAGGGGATAATTTGTATTTTATTGGAAAATAAGTTATTTACAAGAACAAGAATCTGAAATCTATGGATGAGGACAACATAATTTATATTTATGGAAAGGAAACTTATTTGTAAACCTTAGTTAAGAGAACTAAGTTAATACGTAAACAACGATAAGATGGAATTATGACTAAATGAGAAAGAACAAGGAAAACTTATGAAATGATATAAGTTATATTTAATCATAAATGATATGCTAAAAAGGAAACATGTAAAATGAGATGTACTTAATCACACATTAAGTAAGAACATGTTATTGTAACTATGGAATCGAACGATGAAAATATAAAGGGATTGTAGATTACAGACCTTGGGCCACAATCTAGAGAATAACATGTTGTGGGCTTATTAGTAAACTTAAAGGGTTAAGTAATATAACCAAAATTAATAAGCAAGAGGAACCTAGTAACAAGATTAAGAATTCAATATAAATGGGAATAACCTAGTTAAATGGAAACCTGATGAGGTAAGGCAAGCGCGTAAAAGAATGTTTGGAAATAGGTTCTAACAACATATTAAAGTGAGGCTCCTTGACTAGTCCGCACGTTTGAGGGTGAATAACCCAACTGGGTAGATCATCATGGTGTTGTAAGGCACGAGGGAAGCGCACTTTTATTGGATTATTCTGTCCGCTCTGAAGGACTGGAGGGGGAAGCACGCGGCTTCCTGAGATACGTAAGGTTCTCCTAGTAGTCCTCTGTGTGGTGGCAGATATTTAGGTTGTGCTCACAGAGGTAGGGTCTGCGAGTAACTACTAGGTGGGTAGGTCTTGACTACAAAAGTAGCTTTGCAGTCAGAATGTTGTGACGAGGTGACACCAAGGCGATTCGACGATTGCCGCAACAGGAACCGGGGTCAGGACCAACAAGGATAGTAGTTTCGTCATTGGTAGCTAGTGGGTTGCGAAAAGACTAGATCTGAATCCAAGATACCATTCCCCTTTCACTATCGAGGTAAGGGCTTGAGGGGAGACGCCACATGGATATTTAGATTGTTTGCATAGGGGCAGTCGCTTAGCTCTTGTAGTCTTTATTAGGTTAGGGCGGGGCAGATGTGGGGCCATAGCCACCATGAAAAATAGTCCCCAAGAATATCTGTATTTTGAGGCTCTTAAAGGCGGGCCTATATAGATGTGGAAAATCTTCCGACCGAGTTCCGTGTTTCTTGTATCGCCCTGCCATGGAACTCAGTGCACATTAGAGGTTAAGCGGTTGGTGCGTTGAGCTACAATTAATGATACGTATGTGGGAAAGTCCAGATACATGCATACCTGCTCTGTGTGGTGTATCGTCGACTTGAGGGCATTACTCTGGTATGGAATTTGATTCGATCGATGGTGGCAATCCGTACGCATACGTAGCGTAGTAATGACAGATATATGCGGAACGTAACATTGCTATATAGAGATCCGTACGTCACTCCGGCGTAGGATGAGGGACTGTATGCTTTTCTATGGTATTACGAGGGAGATCGTGCAAGTGGGGCACCATGGGGTGTACCTCAATATTGAGGGGTAGCTACCTATATACCATATTAGGTTAATCCACTGGGAAGTAAATGGGTGCGACGTGTGTGTAAGCGTTGAGTGTCGTTAACCCAAGAAACCTAACAATCAAGAAAATGCAATAGAATGGTATTTGTAGGTATCATTTTGTTTCAGAGATACTAGTATTGGTGCGGTGCAGAGAAACGTATTTAATGAGCGCAATATATTCTGTTTAAACTTAACTTGCTCAGTTCACACTTGTTACTATTATTGTTATCTTGTTCTTCCAGTTTTTATATACCTGCCATCATACTTTTATTTATATTTAAAAGTAACTGGACTCGCCAGGCTTTACGTCTTACCCTTTTTGTTTCCTCTTCTCTCTCTTTCGTTTTCCCCCTTGGTTCTCATGGTGGGTGTGCTTAGAGTTGATTTGGATTCTTTCAGCTTAGCTTGGATTTTGAATATTGATGTACCGCTTTGACTTCTTGTCAACTCTCTTATAGCTTCGCACAAGAAATATGGTTTTATGGTTTTGTACTATGATATTTTTGGCAAGACAGATTATTAATGTTATTGGTTATTTCAAACTTATGATGCAAATTCAGTATTTGGGACCATGATGTTTTGATTTAAATAAAGTTTTTAATTCTGCTTCTATTTTACATGTCTATCTTGTGATATTATGTTCTTATTTACCTATAACGCTTCACGAAACTTAATTCATTCAATATAGAGTGACATTAACGGACATGGCGTGTCACAATTGGTATCAGAGCGTATGGTTATAAGTGTAAGGACACAACGAAATCCGGTAGGCTTTGCAACCATCCTTTCATCCCCTAGTGTAGCAGGTAACGCCCACCGTGGCTTACATTGGTACCCAGACACCTTGTTTTACGGCGACCCTTTCGAGCCTCCAGGCCAAAGCCTAACCAACCCCAAAAAGGGACATGTGGGGGTAAGAGTCTCTCGTTCACCACCAAACAGTAAAAAACGATAACCCCCCCTTATGCTGCATCCTATTGCCAGGTTTGGCTGGCTATTATCGAAATTTCGTTAAAGATTTTTCGAAACTATCTTGTCTATTAACGAAGCATACAAAGTAGTTGCTTATGCTAGTCGTCAGTTGAAGCCACATGAGAAGATATATCCTACTCATGATCTTGATTTGTTAGCCATCGTGTTTGCTTTGAAAATATGAAGGCACTATCTTTTGGGTGAGAAGTTCGAATAATATATAGATCATAAATCCTTAAAGTATCTGTTCACCCAAAGGGACTTGAATTTGAGGCAACAACGTTGGTTATAATATCTTGTGGCCTATGAACTAGACATCTTGTATACTCCAGGGAAAGCCAATGTTGTAGCCGACGCGCTCAGCAGAAAGAATGCGGTCGTCGCCAATCTTATCGTCGCCAACCTTATCATTACGCCTTCATTGATTGACAAAATCTATACTCTTCAAAACGACGATGAATTTATTCAGAGAATTAGTAAAAGAGTTCAGGAAGGCAAACCCTTGAGTTTCCAAATTGATAACAAAGGAGTTCTGTGGTTAAAATGCCGAATTTTTGTCCCGAATATTCCTGCGCTCAGAAGAGAAGTAATGGATGAATGTCATATATCTAAGCTTTTTATTCATCCGGGGGTGAGCAAGATGTATCATGATCTCAAGCGCATGTTCTAGTGGAAATCAATGAAAAGAGACAATTCCATTTATGTCAGCAAGAGTTCTACTTGCCAGCAAGTCAAGAGTGATCAGCAAAAACCTATTGAACTGTTAGAACCACTAGAGGTTCCAAGTTGAAAATGAGATCAAATTTCCATGGATTTTATTGATGGCTTACCCGGAACTACAAAAGGCAATGACAGTATTTGGGTGATCGTAGACCATTTCATGAAGTCTGCCCATTTTATTCCTGTCAGATCAATTAGAACAGCTCAAAGCCCAGCGAAAATTTATTTCAAAGAAATTGTCCGACTACATGGAGTTCCCAGTAGCATTGTTAGTGATCATGATCCGGTATTCGCTAGTAAATTCTGGGAAGCATTCCAAGAGGATATGGGGACGAAATTAAATCTGAGCACTGCTTATCATCCTCAAACAGATGGCCAGATTAAGAGGGTTAACCATATACTGGAAGACTTTTTACGGGCATGTATTCTTGACTTTGGTGGATCATGGAAAGATCACTTGCATTTGGTCGAGTTCGATTATAATAACATTTACCAAGCAAGCTTGCAAATGTCGCCATTCGAAGCATTGTATGGAAGGCCTTGTAGATCTCCCGCATGTTGGGTTGAACCAGGCAATTGACTAGTATTGGGTCCCGACATGATAAGAGAAGCTTCAGACAAAGTTGATTTCATTAAGAAGCGGTTACTAACAGCTCAAGCCGACGGGAAGTTATGCAGATTCATGAAGAAGGGATTTAGAATTTGCTGTTGCGATTATGTGTACTTGAGAATTTCTCCATTAAGAGGGGTAGTTCGGTTTTGGGAAGACTGGGAAGTGGGCTCCTAGATTCAGTGGTTAATTCCCTATTCTAGAAAGAGTTGGAACTCTCGCATACAGGGTTCAGTTGCCTGACTGGTTGCCAGGGTTACATGATGTATTCCATTTGTCTCAACTCAGGAAGCATGTAAATGATCCAGATCTGATTGCGAAGGAAGCATCACAGCAAGATTTGGAGATTACCCTGAGCTTAACAGTGAGACGGGAGCCGGTAAAGATCATTGGCAAAGAAAGAACAAAAGAATTCATCTAGTCAAAGTGTAGTGGAGCGGAGATCCTAGAGACTGTACATGGGAGACCGAGGATAGCATCAACAGGCTTATCCCCAGTACAAAGTGGATATCTCTGATTAGCTCTGGTGCAAGGTATATTTACAATATTTTACATTTTTCGTTTTGTTTCCTACTTTACTGTTATTTCCTTTTCAGGGACGAAAAGCTTTTAAGTAGGGGAGACGTATTGTTCAGGCATTATCAATCCATAACATATTTGTGGACCGACCCTGGTGCTCCTAGGTGCAGTTGCGACTAATCCTGAGGCACGGGCTAGAGTGTCTCGAATTCGGTAAGGATGATCCCTTGCCTTGGTTCATGATGGAAATCCAACTTCCAATACGAGCAACACGATTTTGATTGTAAACCTATATTTGGCGACATAGTATATGGTAGCTATGCCGTCTATGATTGATACATTATGATTGAAATGTTTTGAAACATATGTACACTAATAATAATATCAATCCTTTTTATCGTATCAAGCATTTTTGGCCATTATAAGGTAAAACTCTATCCTCCAGTTTGTGTTGCATTGTGTGATGGGACTTGAGTCTTATAATGGTTTCATTTTTCTAAAAAGCATTACATTGTTTAACGATTTACTTTATTTATGCACTGGCAATCCAATGGAGTAAATCTGTTCCGAGTTAGCGGTGTGATCCTATGATTAGCCTCATTATTAAATAGGTTAAGTAGATTTTTCATACCAGTCCCATGACTGACTCGTAGTTTCACTTTACAAACTTGGGTGCCCTCTTTCCACACGGGCAACCTTGTATTCAGGTTTTTAGCAGACTCATTCTGGATTTATGGAACTGAAGATGGATCCTATCATTTCTATTATGTTGTTCAGACTTCATTTAGTATATTATGTATGATTCCGCTACAGACATTTTATATTAAGCTGAAACTGTATTTTGTACTGTGTATGATCCTATTATGCTGTGTAACTCTGATGATATATTACTCACAGTGTAATTTGATGTACATTATCTGCTATAATTCTATATTTCTGTTCTGCTGTTATTGTTTAAATGTTATGTTCCAATGATTATCCTTGCTTTCATACTACGGGAGTTTGGGGTCATCACAGTAAGATCGGATAAAATATTTTGAAAATGGTTTTCAAAAAGGTCTCAAAAAAAAGTATTTTAAAATAAAAAATAAGTTTTTAAAAAGCATATTTCCCAAAGCCATAAATATCTTCTTGATTCTCCGTTTGATTCCTTTTCCTTTTTGTTCGGGGAACCGTTTCTTCCCGAAAGGGTATCCCCATTTTGGCATTGTTCCGTAGGCATGTTAAAACTACGGTACATGTCGAAGGGCAAAGAAGTGCTCACCCTCCATCTGTAGCCACAGTAGTTTCACCTACGGCTTATTTTCTCTCAAGCCTCTTAAGGATTTCCGTGCGATGGAGCCAGCTTTCAAGAGACTTTTTAGCATGTTGCACATGGATGGTAAAAAAAAGAATGAGGGAATTGGGGCTAGGGAGCACAGCACAATGATGTAAGAGAATGGTGGCTTAAAAAGGGACTATAGATGAAAGAAGAAAAGAGGAAATACCATAATTTCATAATGGTGGGTCATCTGAAAAAGGATTGCAGAAAGAGGAAAAACGTTTGTCACCACTTTGGTAAGGCGAGACACCTTATTAAGGAGTGCCCAAAGAGACAAGGACAAGGCCAGAGGGCAGGAACTTCCAGAGGGCAAGCTAATGTTCACACAGATGGAGGACATGATAGAGGTAGGAAAGTTTCCGTCAAAGGTTTGATTTCAATTTCTGATAATTCTGTTGGGATTTTTTTCTGCCACTTCGCATTCTTTTATATCTGATCCTTTAGTTGAGTCTCTGCACCTAGACACTAGTATGGTTTTGGATCCCGTTGTTGTCTCAATCCCCATTGGAGGTACGACTCATTTATCGATGATTTGTCGGGGTTTGAGAATCTCCGTGTTAGGCGTCGAGTTTGATTGCGACGCATATGTTCTTGATTTCATAAGTTACGATTTGATTATAGGGATGGATTGGTTAACCATATATGGAGCCATTCTAGATTGTGAGAGAAGGGTCTTTTGACTTTCCATGGAAAGACTCTCGAGATTTCTTACGAAGGGTCTGTCATGCTTAGTCTCCTAGAACCACATGATATATCTATCGATGATTCGCGTTTTGTACCAATAGTTGTGAGTACCCTAATGTTTTTTATGAGGTTCAGGGTTTACCCCCGAGGCACAAGAATGGTTTCCGCATAAACTTGGTGGACAATGCAAAGCCAGTTGCATTGTCGGTGCGACATGTGACTCCTAAAAGAAAAGAGGGGACTTGATAAGCAAGTAGGGGAGCTACTTGAGAAGAGGTTTGATAGGTGAATCATATCGGGATGGAAAACCTATTGAAGACAAACCTTAAGGAAGCCCATCATTCTAAGATGACTATTCATCCAAGCGGCGATAAAATGTATAGAGTTCGTGGTAATGGAGCCAAACTTGTGAGATGAAGTGAAAGTAGAGAAGGAAGCAATGATTGGATGAGTTCCGACTTGTATACTTGGATCGAAGGTTAAGAAATTGTGCAACAAAGAAGTGAAGCTAGTAAAAGTGCAATGGGGAGAGGACCGCGAGGATGCTACTTGGGATAATGAAGACAAGATTCACGCTTCATATCCTTTCCTTTTCGAGAACATGTGTTTGGGACATGTTATGCTTGATGGATGCAAGTGTTTGCTAGTGATTGCTCGTGGATGCATATACACATAGTAGGCACTAGATCGTCTCAATCACTTACATATTGCATATGGATGTGTGTGCATTTTAAATTTTTATGGATGAAAATGGGTGTATCGTTACATTAATGTTGCATTTAGATGGATGATTGTGCACACATATAGAACTTACATGTATTAGGATGATTTGCATACATTTTGGTTGCATGGCACAAACATACATTACATTAAGGAGGTCAACTGGATCAGTTGACAGCCTGATCTTTCGCATTAGTTTACGGACATATACACCCGAAACTGCATATGTTCATAAAGGCATTAGAAATTCCTTAAGGACAATGGATGCCTATGATTGCTAGATGAATGTATGATTGTTGGATGTTAGAATATACGTTCTTCTTAACCTAGAGATTTCGGGGATGAAATCCTTTGAGTAGGGGAGAATGTAAAACCCCATAATTTTAACGACATTAAAGATGATAAATTAAAGAATAATTAATTTGAAATAAGTAGTTAACCATAAATTAAGGAAAACATAATTAAAAATTCAGAATTATGTAAAATGGAATGCGCCATTGCATCCGTCTCGAAATTTTGTTCAAGACAGACACCTGGTTTGCATAAATCAGACATCGTATGAAGAAGTTAATAAGTTTTGAAGTTAGTATACGCGCAGGAGGAATATATATGTGTGTGTGTATATATTAGGTTGAGAAATTCAAAAATGGGTCCAGAAATTCGAAATTCGAAAATCGATTCAAAATTCAAAATTTCCGAAGGCGGAAGATTTCCCTCCCAGGGGTGTCGACCCCCTAAAGGAGGTGTCGAAACCAAGGTCGACCCTCTAAGGGGCGGGTCGACACCGGGTCGACCTCCTCAAGGTGGGTCTACCCACCTACGGCAGATTTTGGCAAAATTCATTTTTCTAAATGTGGAAACCTTTCATGACCAATTTCGTTGATCCTAGGCTATATAAAAGACCCTTAACCCTGGTTTTATTCATCTAAAAAAATGGTGGCAATGGCGGAGTTCTACTGCAATGTAAATTGAATAGCCTATTCTTCTCCAAATCCTATTCCGCAACCAATACGAATTCAACGATGGCTACAACAACAAATCCAATGTGTTCTTCTCAGTTATTTGGATCCATTTCCTTAGATCTATTCATTGTGATTTCATGTTATTTTTAGATCTAAATTTTAATTGGTAATCATAAAATAATATATAAAAATTGGATATTGGATCTACTTTGGATTAAGGATGGTGAATAGGATAAAGGATGGAGCGTCTTCCTGTGCCCAAATGGCAGGAAATGAGGCATGACAGAAGGCTTCCTCCTGACCCCTCTGTATACATGATGAGGGAAGAGATGGACAGCATTCTCAAGGAACTGATAATCTGGATGAAACCCCAGTATGAACTTCTTTGCAAGCAATATGAGATGATGGATAGGTTCTTTGCCCGAATGGATAAAAGGCGGGCAACCCTACGTCAGTCTCTGGAAATAGCACCGCCCGGAAAGTAGGGGAATCTTGACAAGGGTCGGCCCCCAACTTGGATCGGTCTGACATCTTACCACAGAGTGGATCTATGTAACCTCTAGCTCGGCCTACCCTCTATACCGATCCAAACTTATACAGGGGTAGCCACCCCCCACTCTTCGAGCAACGCAATTCCACATCAGTTCGTGATGCTACGAAGGAAAATGCAAATGTAAACCAAGCCAATGTAGCCCTGGATGGGAGCAACTCATAATTGGGAATGGGAAATGTTATCCAGGGTCGGTTGGGCCCTACCTACCTAGGTTGGCTCAGTCATTATGACTCGAGGCTTGGGGGGAGATACAAGGTGCACCTGGATGCGCAAGACATACTTCCACCATCTTCTGAGCTTCTCACTGAAGCCCCTAACACTGGATTACACAATTGGCAACAACTTCTTGGGGATGCGAACCAGATTGCAAATTTAATTTGGTGATTCTCTAGAGGCGGTACATCTCAAGGCGATGTAGATAATTTCAACAACAACCCTTTCACGTGGGACTTCAAGATTCCTGCAACCCGCCTAACTATAAATCCCATCTTAAGAGCCATACAAAGGCAGGACCAATCCCACTATGCATCTGATGCGCTGCATGCGCCACATCGAAGTACTATTGGCATCGCATAATGTCATGGCTACATGATTCCCCTTGTTCCCAACACACACCGCTGATATGTAGCTCCGATAGCTGGAATCTTAATCGATCAGCAGTTGGAATGCATTGGTCTCCTGCTTCATTGACTAATTCAGTGTCCACATATTACAACCTAAGAATGTCATGACCCTTACATCCGGCGATACCTTGCACTCATACCTGGAGAGGTTTAATGCAGCGATGGCATTGGTGGACCAACTAGACCTATTTATAGTACTCATGGCATCCGTCTCTGGCATCTTTGATAAGACGGATTTCAAAATCCCCTTGCAGCGAGATCCGCCCAAAGAATTTGGAGAATTCTTCTTTGAAGCCGGCATGCTCTTACAACAAAACAGATATATACCTTGATGTGCGAGGAAGTCTTTCTTTCCCTAAGCCTCCAAAGAGGGAGCCAACGAAGAAGGAGCACAAATCTGGAAAGCACTTCATGTTTCGTGACATGGTCGGTGACCACACCAATGACTACATACACTTACATGATCTCATCAAAGAACGAGTTAGATGTGCAGAGCTACCCGAATATGTGAACCAACCGACAACACCTACACCGGCACTGCCACCTCCACATGCTCCTCAGAATAAGAGCGATCCAGGACCTAACACTCATGGAATCATCATCAACTGATCTAGATTAGATTATAATGGATTTTTCGCATTTCTTAGGAAATAAGATATGTATTTGTCTCTTTTAAGATTTCAGGATGGCTACGTTGACTCACATATGCATAGGGATTAGAATTTGATCCTTGGACATACTCTGCTCTCAACAATAAAACCATCCAACATATAAATGGATAAGTTGAAGTGCACACGTATTGGATTAGGATTTAATCTGTAGGCGTTCTCTGGATGCAACAATAAACTAATAATGCTTTGTTTTGGTTATGTAATAATAATGGATTTAATAAAATAGATTTCCAGGCATGGATTATATTTGACTGTACGTAACTATCTTGTCAGGATGTCACAGGATTGCTTAATAACAAACCTAAGTATAGATTATACTCATCTTGAAACTCTAGGTGTGGATTATGCATAGAGACAGACTATCTTGTTAGGATATGGCAAGCTTAGTTTTATCACGATATGAGTATGGTTTATACTCAATTTGGATTATAGAGTGTGGTTTATACTCGATCTAAAAACTGTCTGTATGGTTTATAAATGCAAGGATGAATTAACTTGTTCAGATTTGGCAACAAAACTCAATCATAACTTGAGTATAGCTTATGCTCAATTTGGATATCTGGGTATGGTTTATGCTCGAATGGTTGGGTTATCATGTTAGGTTTTAACAAGGTGATTCAGTCACATATTGACTATGGATTTTACTTGTTAGGAATTTCAAACATGGTTTATTTTGGGAAAGACTAAGTGGTGTTAACAAGTTTTGACATGACTGTTTATCTGATTTCCTTGTGGGTACGGATTGTCCTAACACACGGATAGGCCCGGCAAGGCCATGGTTTTCTTGGATTTCTGTACAATGCGACCCAAAGTGGTCATCAGATTTCTTGATATTCTAAGTTTTCTAGGTTTCCTTATAATATGGTCTGGCCTGAGCATGGATTTTTATTAATACAATTATTAGTGATTGTGGGCTTCTGGTCTTCTATTATTACTTAATATAATCTGGCACAAGCGTGAGACTCTAGATTTTGGGTGGTGGATTTTTATTTCTGATTGTCTTTGGTTTATATGGTTAATGGATGATCCGGAGCACACCTTCCTTTCTCAAGAAAGATATGTTTTCTGGGGCAAAATATTGACATGCCTTTGGGTAAGGCCGTAACCACTCTGATTCCTATCAAGCAAAGTACTTAGGATACGAGTGTGATCTCTGTTCGGAATAATTCATTTGGTTAAAGTGCCAACATTCTCATAAATATGGGATCGACATACTTCAAGCCCTGGCTTGGCTAGCTTCTCGAACTGGATCGGTCGCATTGGGTTGGAACGACGTCACTCTGTGGAACTTTGGATCGAAGCACTTCAACTCCATCGACTTTGGGTCGAACATCCAGGATCGACATGTTCAGATCGGATAGGTCCTAGCTGCTCCCTTTTCACATCGGATTGAAGCATCTAGATCAGCATGGTCGGTTCGGGTCGGCTACACCGATCCAATCTATCCCAATCCACATCAACTGATGATCTGGTCTTTGAGGCCTCTCACTTAGTCAGTTATGGCCTACTCTACTTCTTTAAAATATGGATTGAGTGACGTGCGTACTTTTCATCTTGAGGAGATCAATTTTTCACGTGAAGAACCAGCTCCACCGGTTGTTGGAAGCATGATATGTGGCCGATCCGATCTGGGATGGCTGCCACGTCGCGTGCCGAACTGGGCTGGATGGGCATGTATAAATACTCCACTTTAAGTCTAGAGGAAGGGGATATTTTTGATCTTTCGGGTTCCATACTTCATGCAAGGATTTGGCCATTACTGGAGCTCGAATTACACCACATTAATACAAGGTTTTTATTGTATAAATCACTTATATCTCTACTTTCTTAAAAATCAAACAACTGTAACTTGTAATTGACAGTATAAACGAAGACTACAAGTGGGCACATGCTTGGATTAGGCCGAACCACAATAAAATTGTTGTGTGTTCCCTGTTTTTGTTTTACTTATTACATTCCATGCGTAATTGTAAGAATATTTTGTGATTTGTGTGTGGATGACGCTCTTTTGGGGTTGATTGTAAAGAGTCCACGTTTTGACATCAACACTATGGCACGTTAGGTAGGAGTCACGTGCACTTTTAGCAATTTCTAGCTTTAAAAGATTCATATAGCTTGTCTTCCGATTAAGGATGGTAAAGCGGAAGAAGGATTGAGTATCTTCTTATGCCCAAGGGGTAGACAATGAGGCAAGCCGGAAGGCTTACCCTTATGGAGACCCTCTGTATACTTGATGAGTGAATATATGGACAACACTCTCAAGTAACTGAGAACGAGGATGGAACACGAAGACAAACTTCTTCGCAAGCAATAGGAGATGATGGATAGGTTCTTTGACCCAATGGATGGAAGGCCAGGAAACCCAACGTCACTCCTAGAAATATCACCGCTCAGATAGTAGGGGAACCTCGACTCCAGTCAGCCCCTACCTTGGATCAGCCAAAGATCTTACCACAGACTGGATCTATGTAACCTCCAGCTCAGTCTACCCTCCATACCGATCCAAACTTAGCCAGGGGCATCCGCCTCTACTCCTCGAGCGATGCAATTCCATATCAATTTGTGATGCTATGGAGGAAGACGCTAATGTAAACCAAGATATTGTAAACCCGGATGGGAGCAACTCATAATTGGTAACAGGATATACTATCCTGGGTCAGGTCGGCCCTACCGACTTAGGTCGGCTCGGTAATGTTGACCCAAGGCTTAGAGGGATACACGAGGCACACTTGGAACAATAGTCATAATTCAACTATCTTCAGAGATTCATGTGGAAGCCTCCAGCACTGGATTGCACAATTGGCAACAACCTCTTAAAGATCAGATCTAGATTGCCAATTTGATTCGGCGATTCTCTAGAGGCGATACATCTCGTGGCGATGTAGATAATGTCAACTACAACCCTTTTACGTGAGACATCAGGATTTCCCGCATCGCACTTGACTTCAAACTCCCGTCTTTGGAAGCATACAACGGCATTACCAATCCCATTGTGCATCTAGTGCGCTGCATGCACCACATCGAAGTACTATTGGCTATCTTCGAGCCCAGGCCTATTGCTAAAATATGTGAACGCACGAGTTTGGGAACGATTAATTTAGGGCATAATTCACATTGTAACAATGATTGGGAAATTTGGGCATAATTTGCAGCTTTAGCCAAAACTTGGGGATTTGGGGGCATAATCTATACCTTGATCTTAAACCATAATCTGGGGCCTAACTTGTAATGTAGATCAGACAGAGATTTAAGGAATAATTAACATGATAATTTATTAGTAATGATATTACCTAGATTTACAGTAATTAGAAACTGTAACCGCGCTTAGACAAAAGGTTAGATTACACTTTACCCAGAACTGCCCGGCAAATCCAGCGAACACAAGTGGTGAGTCTAATGTGAGGGGTCTAAGTGCATAAACGTGCACGTGATGGTGCTAAGACACGAGGTTAAGTTTGACTTATGGAAGAAGCCTGCCCAGACCCAACCGGCATATCCATCATCCACAAGTGGCAGACTTAATGTGGGAGGTATAGCGTAAGTAATAACCATAAATGAATGAATGGTGATGAATTGTAATACTTAACCTGTTTGAATCCACAGGGATTACATGAACCTGTTAACTTGAGTTAGGTTATGTAAACTTGCTTGAATCAGTGGGAGGGTTAAGTAAATCTTATGGCGGTTGGTAATATATATATATATAGGCCCACAAACTTAACCTGTGAGGTAACGCAATCTTGTTAAACTAGTCAGCTTAACCTGTTGAAATCCTAGTAGTGGGGATGCAAACGTACGAGGAAGCTTGTATCATCTAGAGTTGGAATCGTTTCCGTCAGTAACCCATCTTGGTATCAAAAGGGGAACCCTGAACTAGGTCAGGGTCTGGGCAGGCTTACTGAGCTGATTATAAGAGGTCACCTGAGGGACGGTGTGGGCGGTGCATTCCAATGGGGTCATGTGCATGCATGAGTCCGGTCTAGAAAGGTTAAGACGCCGTGGCACCTGTAGATATCGTTTGTGCACATCTTGTAAACAAAGGGTTGCCATTTTAGGGAGTCATACATCTTACTATGGGGATAGCACAGAGTATGTACGAGTTAGGGAGCCAATCGATTGGGGGTAGTAATTATGGTACATCTAGTCTTGCTTATTTAGGAGCCCATTTTTATCATTGGGGGTTAACACCTATCTTTTCTATTTGGCTACCAGTTATTGTATGGGGTAAAACCTCTCATTAGAAATACACCTAGTCTACCATTTTGTACTTGATAGGATCATCTTGTTCTTGTTATACTAATATTGGTGCAGAGAAAAGTATTAGAGAAGCGCAATGCATGTTCTGTTCTGTTTATCGTGTTTACCTTGTTATCCCTGCCTTATGACACTGTTATCTCTCTCCGACTTATATGCATGTCATGATGCTTTTGCTTATTTATATGCTAAAAGTAACTGGACTCACCAGACTTTATGTTTGACCCATTTTGTTTCCTCTTCTTTCTCTTCCGTTCCCCCCAGGTTCTCAGGGTGGGAATACTCAAGATTGATCAGGATTCTTCTCTTCTGCTTGGAGCTTCTTAGATGTATTGCTCGATTTCACATTTGCTCTGCTATGGCTATGTTTTGGGGATTATGCCCTTTTCATATCATTGTACTATGATGATGATTTTTGTATAGGACAGAAGTTTTATGTTTTCAGTATTCCATACTTATTATTCAACTGGGTTAGAACCACGAAGCTTTTCTATTTGATAAAGTTTTAATTCCGCTATTGTTTTATATCTGTCTTGTAATGTTTTTGTAACTATTTACCTAAACGCTTCACGAAACTTAATGCATTCTGTTAAAGAGTGACAATAATGGACGTGGGTTGTCACATTTGGTATCAGGGTCGAAGGTTACCAGATCAGATAACAGATTTTGAAAATTATTTTCAAAAAGGTTTTAAAAAAAGCATTTTCAAAAGAAAAGTCTGTTTTGATAAACATATTCCCCAAAGCCATAAGAAATATGTTTCGATTCTCTGTTTGAATCCCTTTTTCCATTTCATTTCAGCATGTTTGGGGAACCAAATATTCCTGAGGGCGTTACGATATCTGGTTGGTTCCATAGGTATCTTGAGGCTACGACGTCTGCCAGAGGCCAAGCAGACGCCCATCCCCCAGCTGTAGCCATTGTTCCTCCTCCTCCATGTTCTGATAATTTCTCTAAGATATGCAAAATTTTATGTGCTATGAGCGAAAAGTCATTCCGAGGAACTGAGACTTTTGTATAAGAAAGCAAGGAATTGGCCTAAAGAGATAGAGGATTTGTTTGGAATTTTTGAAGTTGATGACCATAGGAAGATTCAGTTGGTCGTTTGTCAGCGGAAAGACAAGGCTTTATTCTGTTAGGAAGTAACACAAGCAGGGCGTGCAGTGGAGACTTGGGATGATTTCCGACAGAGATACGAAATGAAGTTTCTTTCACAAGCCGAGACCAGTATGCAAATTGAAAGGTTTTTGGCACTTAAGCAAGGAGCCATGTCTGTGAAAGAGTATGTTAATAAATTTAACCAATTGGCGATATTTGGTTTGGAGCTAGTAAATACCCCGCACAAGAAAGCATTGAGGTTTGCTAGAGGATAGAATGAACCCATTCATTAGTTGATTATGTCTCATATTCCGATGGGGGCAATTTTTGAGAAACTTGTTGATAAGGCATCAATGCATGAGGAAGATAAGGGTGAAAAGAAAGAGGCTAAGGTTGAGGAAACACAAAACAAGAAAGTGTGGCCCAAGAAAGAACAACAGCAACAAAAGAAGGATTGTAAGAATGGCAAAGCTTGAGATAAGAGGAAATGCCATCATGGCGGATGCGAGGGTCATGTGATCAAGAATTTCAAGAAAAGAAAGAACGCTTGTTTCCATTGTGGAGAGGTTGGACATCTTGTTAAGCATTGCCCGAAGAGGCAAGGACAGGGTCAAAGGGCAGGATCTTCTAGAGGGTCGGTGCATGCTCTCGTGACCAGCATGCCAGATAGAGGTAGAAAAGTTTCCGTTGAAGGTTTGATTCTCTTTCCAATCATCTAGTTAGAACTCTTTTTGATTTTTGTGTTTTGCATTCTTTTATATCTAATTATGTGGTTAAGTCCCTGCACCTTAGTGCAGGTATGGTTTTGGGTCCCGTTGTTGTCTTAAACCCCATTGGTGGTACGAATCACTTGTCTACGATTTGTAAATGTATGAGAATATCTATGTTAGGTGTCGAGTTCTAGTGCAACGCATATGTGCTTGGTTTCATGGGCTATGGTTTGATTCTACGGATGGATTGGCTAGCTATGTATGGTGTCATTCTAGATTGTGAGAGGAGGGTCGTTAGACTTTTGACTTGCCATGGGAGGATCCTCGAGATTTCCTGTGACCCTAAATGGTCTATCATGCTTAGTTTCCCAGAGTTGCTTGATGCATCTATCGATGATCTATGATCTGTACCAGTAGTCTTTGAGTAACCTGATGTTTTTGAGGAGGTTCGAGGTTTACCTCCGAGGCGCGAATTGATTTCCATATATACTTGGTGGACAATGCAAAGCCAGTTGCATTGCCTGTGCACCATATGGCCCCAAGAGAAAGGAGGGAGCTCAACAAGCACGTACGAGAGCTACTTGAGAAAGGGTTTATTAGGCGAAGCATATTTCAATGGGGTGCTCCAGTAGTATTCGCTAATAAGGCGGATGGTTCACTTCGCTTATGTGTAGATAATAGAGAATTGAATAAACTCACTAAGAATAATATGCACCAACTTCCAAGGATAGATGATCGGTTTGACCAGCTTTTTGGTGCATCTGTTTTCTCTTAGTTAGACTTGGCCACGGGGTTTCATCAGTTGAGGGTGGCTGAGGATAGTATAGACAAGACCGCTTTTAGAACTCCAGATGGTTTCTTCGAGTCACTCGTCATGCCTTTTGGGTTGAAAATGCACTCGCCTGTTTTGTTGATCAGATGAGTAGGATGTTTCGGGAGTTTCTAAATAAGTTCGCCATGGTCTTTGTTGATGACATCTTGATTTTCTCGAACAGCATGCCCGATAGTTAAGGAAGGTTTTGGAAACTCTCCGTGCGCACCAGCTTAAGCCAAAATTCTCCAAAGGTCATTTAAGTGAGATTTTTAGGGCATGTGGCCTATAAAGATGGGATAACAGTAGATCGCGCGAAGGTAATTGCAGTTCAAGATTGGTAGATCCCAAAGAATGCAATGGAGGTGAGGAGTTTTCTTGGTATAGCGGGCTATTATAGGAAGTTCATTAAGGACTTCGCAATGATATCAGCTCCACTCACCAGACTGACGAAGAAGAATCTGACATTTTCTTTGGATATAGATTGTGATGATGCTTTTCAGCAATCGAAGAGGGATCTGACAATAGCCCCAGTCTTGACCTTGCCCGACGGGAACAAAGTGTTCACAGTATGCATTGATGCATGCGGTACAGGGCTTGGTGCGATTCTGATGCAAGAGGGAAGGGTAGTATGTTATAGAGGTAGATAGCTAAGAGTTCATGAGAATAACTACCCTACCCATGATGTAGAGTTAGCCGCCATAGTATTCACACTTAAGACTTGTCGCCTTTATCTACTTAGAGAGAAGTTCGAGTTGTACACCAATCATAAATCTCTCAGGTACTTGTTCTCGCAGAAGGATCTTAATTTAAGGCAACAAAGATTGATGGAGTTCCTAGCATCCTATGATTTTGAGATTGCTTATACCCCTGGCAAAGGTAATGTGGAGGCAGATGCATTGAGTAGACAGAGGATGATTTTGTGTCCTCTGTTTGTGGAGAGGAAAAGCTTGGAGTTTATATCGACTTTTGATTTTTGACCCTCCACCGAGTTTATACCTGGTTTACTAGCATCTTTAGAGGTGCGGCCTACTCTGTTGGACCAGATACGTACTTCACAGCGAGAGGACCCACAGATAGCAGAAATCTTGGGTAGGCTCAATAAACGGGAGACTTCTAATCACCTCATTAGATTTTCCATGGACGTTAGAGGGTGGTTACGACGAGATGGAAGGCTTTGTGTTCCCCGAGTTTGGAGTCTGTTGAAGACAGTCCTCGAGGAAGCCCATCATTCAAGGATGACCATTCATCCAGGCGGCGATAAGATGTATAGGATATGAAGAGGGTTTTCTTCTGGGTTGGGATGAAGAAATATGTGGTGGAGTTTATTTCTCGATGTTTGATTTACCAGCAAGTCAAAGTTGAGCAAAAGAAGCCCGGTGGTTTACGTCATCCTTTCGAAGTCCCATAATGGAAGTGGGGAAACGTCTCTATGGATTTCGTTGATGGTTTGCCTAGATCAAGGAAAGGCAACACTGGTATTTGGGTTATAGTGGACAGACTTACTACGAGCGCTTACTTCATCTATGTTAAGAGTAAGAGGACAATAACATGGTTGGCACCAGTCTATCTTCGTGACATAGTCCGTCTGCATGGAGTACCTTCCAGTATTGTGACTGACCGTGACCCCATTTTCACCAGTGAGTTTCGGAGGAGCTTGCAAGAGGCATTAGGTACACAATTGTGTCTGATCATCACTTATCGCCCACAGACCGATGTACAGATGGAAAGGGTGAATAGAGTTCTTGAGGATCTCTTACGGCTGTGTATCCTAGACTTCGTAGGGACTTGGGAAGAGCATCTACCTTTGGTAGAGTTTGCTTACAACAACAGTTACTAGGCTAGTATTGGCATGGCACCCTTTGAAGCACTGTACGGACGAACCAGTAGATCACCGACTTGTTGGTGGGAATCTACATAAAGGCTTCTACTTGGACCTAAGATGATTAGGGAAACTTCAGAAAAGATTGATCTTATCCGCAGGTGCATGAAGACAGCTCAGGACAGGCAGAAGTCCTACGCAGATAGTAGAAGGACTGATATTGAGTTTGAGGTGGGAGACATGGTTTTCATCAAGGTATCACCTTTAAGGAATGTAGTTCGTTTTGGATCTATCGGGAAATTATCACCAAGGTTTGTAGGGCCATTTCCCATAGCAGGAAGGATTGGCCAAATGGCCTATAGATTAAAGCTAACAGATAGACTGTCCGGAGTTCATGATGTTTTCCATGTCTCGCATTAAAGGAAGTGCTTGCATGATACTGCAGAAGTAGTTGAGCCGGGTATGCTTGAGGAAGTAGGGTGGAATGGGAGGCAACAGTTAGACGAGTTCCTACCCATATTCTTGAATCAAAGGTTAAGAAGCCATGCAACCGAGAGGTCATGTTGATGAAAGTTCAGTGGGGAGATAAACAAGACGTTGCAACTTGGGAAACTGAAGACAAGATAAGCGCTTCGTACCCATTTCTTTTTAAGGGTATGTCTGTTTCTTCTTTTTCCAAAGCTTTGGTTCATGCTTGTTTCTATCGTTTAAGTATATCCTATCAATCGAATCTTCAACCTTTAGGTAGGAATTCCATGGATATAAACATGTGTTTGAGACGTGTTATGTTTGATGGATGCAAGTGGATGCAAGTGTTTTCTAGTAGTTTCATATGGATGCATATACACACATTAGGCACTAGATTGGCTCAATTACTCTCATACTACATATGGATGTGTGTGCGCATTTTCTTCTTCTTTTATAAATGGAAATAGGTGTATCATCATATGAATGATTGCTTTCGGATAAATGATTGTGCACACATATATTGTTTACAAGTTATAATCATACATGTTGGATTCATGGCACTAACATGCATTGCATTAAGGAGGTCAACAAAATCAGTAGACTGCCGGATCTTTTACATTAGCATAAGGGCATATACACACACCTTTACATATGTTCATATAAGCATTACGAATCTTTTAAGGATAATGGATGCCTGTTATTAATGGATGAGTAGATGGATGTTGGATGTTAGGATATACATTCTTCTTAACTTAGAGATTTAGGGGATAAAATCCTTTAATTGGGGGAGAATGAAACACCTCGTAATTCTAACAACACTGTGATGATAAATTTAAGAATACTTAATTAAATATTGCGCATTAAGTAAAACAGACTGCGCCATTGCGTTCATCTCGGAATTTTACTTAAGACAGACACTAAGTTTGCGTAAAACGGACATCGTACGAAGAAGTTATTAAGCCTAGAAGTTTGTATGCACACAAGAGAATTATATATATACAAAACTAATCAAAACATTCAAAATATTTCGAAATCAAAGGCGTGAAGATTAGGGGAAATCGGCCCATTAGGGGTCGACCCCACCCTAGGGGCGTCGACCCACAGGTCGACACCATAACAGGGGTGTCGACACCCATGTCGATCCCCATGTCGACCCCCCCCTCCGGAGATCTGGCTAAAATTCAGTCCCTGAACGTAGACTCGTTCCTTGAATAGATTCGTTGACCCTAGGCTATAAATAAGACCTTAATTCCACTGTCTTATTCATCTAAATCAATGGCAACAACGAGGTGCTGCCCCGACTTAAAGTAAAATAGACTATTCTTCCTCAATAACAGGTCATACGTATTCAGAGTTTGCCTAATTATGTCATCCTTTGCCAGTTGTATTTACTATGTCTATTCTTGTTTTCTTCTCTCCCTTTCTTCTCTTTTTTGTTTTTATAGCTAGGCTACCTTCGAGCCTAGGCCTATCGCTGAAATATGCGAACGCACGAGTTTGGGAACGAATGGGAATGACTAATTTAGGACATAATTAACATTGTAAACATGATTGGGAAATTTGGGCATAATTTGTACCTTTGACCAAAACTTGGGGATTTGGGGGCTTAATCTATACCTTGATCTAAAACCATAATCTGGGGCATAACTTGTTTCGTAGAACGGATGGTGATTTGGGGCATAATAAACATGATAATTTATCAATAATGAAATTGCCTAGATTTATAGTAATTAGAAACAGTAACCACGCTTGGACACGAGGTTAGATTACACTTGTGGTAGAAGTCTGACCAGAACCGCCCAGCAAATCCAACGAACACAAGTGGTGAATCTAATGTGAGGGGTCTAACTGCATAAACGTACACATGACGGTGCTAAGGCACGAGGTTAAGTCCGACTTGTGGAAGAAGTCTGCCAAACATCCACAAGTGGCCGACTTAATGTGGGAGGTCTAGCGCAAGTAATAACCATAAATGAATGAGCGGTGATGAACTTGTAATATTTAACCTCTTTAAATCCATAAGGATTACATGAACCTGTTAACTTGAGTAAGGGTTAAGTAAACTTGCTTGAATCAGTGGGAGGGTTAAGTAAACCCTGGGGCGGTGGGTAATATTTATATATATATGCCCACAAACTTAACCTATGGGGTTACATAATCTTATTAAACTAGTGGCATAATCTATTGAAATCCTAGTAGTGAGGATGCAAACCTAGGGGGAAGCTTGGATCAACTGGTGTGCGACGCGTTTTAGTCAATAACCTATCTAGGTATCAAACGGGGAACCTCGAAATAGTTCGGGGTTCGGGCACGCTTACTAAGCTGATTATAAGAGGTCAATTGAGGGACGGTGCGACGGGGTCATATGCGTGCATGGGTCCAGTCTAGGGAGGTTAAGACGTCGTGACCGCTGTAGATATGGTTTGTACACATCTTGTAAACAAATGGTTTCCACTTTAGAAAGTGATACATCTTACTGTGGGCCCAACACAGGGTATCTATGAGATAGGGAGTCGATCGATTGGGGGTAGTAATTAGAGTACATCTATTCTTGCTTGTTTAGGAGCCAATTCTTTCCATTGGGGGTTAACACCTGTCAGTTCTGTTGGGATACCTTCTGTTGTATGGGGTAAAACCTCTCACTAGAACTACACCTATGTCTACCATCTTGTCCTTGTTGGGGTGATCTTGTTCTTGTTATACTAGTATTGTTGCAGAGAAAAGTATTAGAGAAGCGCAATGCATATTATGTTCTGTCTATCCTGTTTACCTTGTTATCCCTGCATTATGACACTGTTATCTCTCTCTCTCCAACTTATATGCCTATCGTAATGATTTTACATATTTATATGCTAAAAGTATCTGGACTCGCCAGACTTTATGTTTGACCCAATTTTTTCTTCTTCTCTCTCTTCCATTTCTCCCCAGGTTCTCAGGGTGGGAATACTCAAGCTTGATCATGATTCTTGTCTTCTGCATGGAGCTGCTTAGATGTATTGCTCAATTTCGCATTTGCTCTGCTATAGCTATATTTTGGGGATTATCCTCTTTTTATATCATTGTATTCTGATGATGATTTTTGTATAATGATGAACTTTTATGCTTTTAGTATTTCAGGCTTATTATGCAATTGGGTTAGAACCACAAAGCTTTTCTATTTAATAAAGTTTTAATTCGGGTGTAATCTTATATCTGTCTTGTAATATTTTTGTTACTGTATACCCAAACGCTTCAGGAAACTTAATGCATTATGTTAAAAAGTGACATTAACGGATGTGGGGTGTCACAACAGATCAATTTAAGGTCCACATATCACAACCTAAGAACGTCATGACCCGTACGCTCTTAGATAGATGTCCGGTGAGACCTTGTGCTCATAACTGGAGAAGTTTTGTGTGGCGGTGGCATTGGTGGAACGACCAAACCCAACCATAGTACTCATGAAAGCCGTTTTCGACATCTTGGATAAGACGGATTTCAAAATCTCCTTGCAACGAGACTTGCCAGAGAGCTTGGCTTATTCTTCTTTGAATCCTACAGGCCCTTATGGGAAGAAAATGTTAATATCATGGTGGATGAACTTGATGTTTTTGTGGAGAACAATTGAGGACCATCCTGTTTTGGAAAGGAGAAGGGCAAGGGAAAGGATCCGCAAAAGAATAAGAGGAATGTGCAGTTTTGGAGAGAATCCAAGTACGATAAGTACACCGAGCTCAATTCTTCACTACTGGATATATACCTCACTGTGTGAGGAACTCTTCCTTTCCCTAAGCCTCCCAAGAGGGTGCCAACTTATAAGGAGTGCGAATCTGGAAAGCATTGTTTGTTTCATGACATGGCAGGTTACGGCACTAATGACTACATGCACTTATTTGATCTCATCGAAGAACGAGTTAGACGCGTAGAGCTACTCGAATATGTAAACCAACTGAGAGCGCTTACACCTGCATTGCCACCTCCCGATGATCCTAAAAATGGGAGTGATCCATGACCTTGCACTCGTGGAATCATCATCAACTGATTTGGATTACATCATCATAGATTTTCCGTATTTCTTAGGAAACAAGATATGTATTTGTCTATTTTAGGATTTCAAGATGGCTATGTCAACTCATATAGGATTTAATCCCAGGACATACTCTGTTCTCAACAATTAAACCATCCAACGAATAAATTGCTAAGTTGAAGTGCACACGTACGGGATTATGATTTAGTCCCTAGGCGTGCTCTGGATTCGACGATATACCAATCAGGCATTATTATGGTTATGTAATAATTATGGATTTAATCAAATGGATTTCCAAGCATGGATTATATTTGACTATACGTAAGTATCTTCTCCAAATGTGGCATGGATTATACTCATCTCGAAACTCTAGGTATGGATTATGCCTAGAGACAGATTATCTTGTCAAGATACGACAAGCATAGTTCTGTCACGATATGAGTATGCTTATACTCAATTTGGATTCTAGAATACGGTTTATTCTAGATATAATACTCCCTGTATAGTTTATACCTATAAGGATGAATTAACTTGTCCAGATTTTGCAAGAAAACACAATCATAACTCGAGTATGGCTTATGCTCAGTTTAGATATCTAGGAATGGTTTATGCCCGAAGGATTGGGTTATATTGTTAGGTTTTAACAAGGTGATTTAGTCACATATTGAGTATGGATTATACTCATTACGAATTTCAATCATGGTTTATGTCAGGAAAGGCTAAGCGGTGTTGTCAGGTTTTGACATGACCGTTATCTAATTTCCTTATAGCTACGGATTGTACTAGCACACGGATAGGCCTACAGAGGCCATGGTTTTCTTGGATTTCTAAACAACGTGACATAAGATTTCTTGATATTCTAGATTTTCTGGGTTTTCCTATAATATGGTCCAACATGACCATGGATTTCTATTAATACGATTCTCAGCGATTGTGGGCTTCTATTATTACTTAATATGATCTGGAACGGTCGTGATTTTCTGGATTTCGGAAATTGGATTTCTATCTCTGATTCTCTTGGGTTTATATTGTTTATGGATTATCAAGAATACACCTTTCTTTCTCAAGAAAGATATGTTCTAGGGGGTTCAGTGTTGACATGCCTTGGGGCAAGGTCGTCATAACTTAGATTTCTATCAAGCGAAGTACTCATGATACAGGTGATCTCATATTGGAATAATTCATTTGGTCATAGTGCCAATGTTATCATAAATTTGGAGTCGGCATACTTCAGGCCCTGGCTTGGCTAGCTACTCGGATCGGATCGGTCGAATCGGGTCGGACTGATGTCACTTTGTGGATTTTTGGATTGAAGCATTTCAACTCCATCAACTTTTGGTCAAATATCGAGTATTGGAAGTTGGATCATTTGGATCGGATCGGTCCTACATGCTCCCTTCTCATATCGATAAAAACGTTTGGTTCGGCAAGCTCGGGTCGGGTCGGTTACACCGATCCGAGCTACCCCGATCCGAAACCCACATCAGCAGATGACCTGGTCTTCGAGGCCCCTCACATAGTCAGCTATGGCCTAATCAACCTCCTGAAAATACGGATCGAGTGATGCGCATGCTAGGCATCTCAAAGAAAACTATTCTTCATGCGAAGAACCTGATCCTCCAGTTGCTGGATGCATGACACATGGTCGACCCAATCGGGGATGGTCGCCACATTGCATGCCATCCCGAGCCAGATGCGCATGTATAAACACTCTACTTTTATGATACGTGGCTGGAGGAAGGGGACTTTTATGATCTTTCAGGTTCCATTCTTCTTGAAAGGTTTTTTCCATCACTTGTGCTCGAATTACACCACATTATTGAAGGGGTTTTGTGTATATATCACTTTTTCTCTACTTTCTTACAATTCAAACAACTATAACCTGTAACCGACGGAATAAATGAAGATTATAAGTAGACGTAGTGTAGGATTAAACCAAACCACTATAAAATTGTTGCATGTTCACATTGTTTGTTTAATTTCTTGCATTTTATGAGCAATTGTAAGAATATACTATGATTTGTGTGTGGATTACGCACTTTAGGGGGTTGATTGTTAAGAATCCCAATTTTTGACGTCAGCAATATGTTATAATTTTGAATTTGAAAACTTGACTGTGTTGTATTTTAATTTCCAATGATTCAATTCACTTTTGATCCATATTCCATATGTTTTAATATTGAGTTAGCTAACAGTAAAATATGGTTTGATTTGTCGATCAAGGGTTAAATTAGAATTGATACATTTAATTTGTAATTTGAAGTATCTATGTATTAGAAAATGATTTGTTAATTATTAATTGACTTTTCGATGGTTAGTTAATGTAAGAGTTATCCATTTATAATTTAATTTGACTTTGTAAGAATTTACAGTAAACGTTTTCAATTGAGCTTGTTATTCAAAAAGAATTTGAGCCTTAAATTATTGTGGTAAGTATTTGTGATGAATCTAATTAATAGATTAGACATTCGTGGTTTAATTTTTTCCAATTATTTTAAATTTTAATAATATACAGTAATACCAATGTTCTATAACATTCAAAATTGCATAAACAAGAATTTGAGCATGCTTAAAGGTTTAGAAGAAGAAGAAGACTAACTCACTAATTCACAAAGAGGCACTATAATTAAAAATTTCATTAAAAATAGTTTAGTCAAAAGTCTGGATTTGAATGTGGATAATGCTTCTCTTGTCGTCATTTAACTAAGTTACAATAAATATTGAATGGATTAGAAAATTTATAATTTGAAGAATATGGTCAATGAACTAAATATGATATTATTATTAGTAATTTTTCAAGTAAAAGGGATAGAAAAATATTCATAAGCAATTGATATTACTTTTGTTGTATGAACTAAAATTTTCTTATGAATATTTTCCCCACTTCCCATTATTTATGGGCATTGTTATTCGCACTCCAAGTTTGGTTAAAGGATGGTCAATTTTAAGGGCACTCCACTCATAATTAGAATTTTATTTGGCGTAGTGAACACAAAAATTAGTGTACGAAAATAACCTTACTTTCCTTTTTCGGATTTTTCCCAAGAGATTAAAATTGATACTCCAAAAATGGTTAAGAGTGGACACGTCAAAAAATAAATTAAGTATACACCCGTCGTTTTTCTTTTTCGACGCTCCTCTGCCAAATTTAAGGATGAAACTTAACTACATTCCCGTCGAGTTTCATGAACAAATCCAGCAAAGCCATACCAAATTTCATCCATATTCCCTTTAACCATTTTTGAAATGTTAATAACAACACCCAATTCAATTAGACTAATTATAAGGTAAGAGTAGTTTGGTCATATTTTAATTTATTTTAGGGGGGGTTACTTTCTAATGTCTTCCACTTAGTAAATTAAAAATAATAATGAGTCACTCCTTAATCAAATTTTGAGTACGAATAACAATGATCTTATTTATAATAGGATAAATTTTCAAAAGATGATGCTTTTTAAAACTAATAGCACAAATAGACTGGTTCAAAACAATTTGTAAATATAGGCTAGCTTTGGCTAGTCTGGCGACGAGTTGACATTTTTTTTTTAAAATATGGGGCGCATCTGCCAATTGCGCACCCATATATTATTACGAGAGCACTTATCAAGTATGCACGATGATGTTGGCACCTACCATCAATTTGATGTCAGTTAATTTGTAAGACGTAAAGTTTGCACAAAAGTGAAATAATGGGAATGTAGTCCTGGTGTAATTTGGAATCTGTTGTTTCTTTTCTCTACGCGTTATTTTTCTAATCGTTTTTCTATGCAATCTTCATTACCTTTTTCTACAAATAGCATACCCACTTTATTGAAATATGGAAGAGACACTGAATATAATTTATAAAGTGGTTGCTAATGTTACTTCAACTGGAATGGAAAAAAAAAAAAAATTCTAATTGCTTAACTTTAATCGACTCTATCACTTTTATCCTAAATCGTACGTAAAATTATCTATGAACCGCTAAAAGAAATGAATGCATGTTCAAAACATTAAAGGAAGTACTTGGCAAATGTGCACGTAATAATAAACGAGGGTGCACTTGAGTACTTGGCAAGTGTGCAGGTAATAATAAAAGAGGGCGCACTTGGTAGATGCGCTCCATAATCTTTTATAAAAAACAGGCCGGCTCATTATTGAGCTGACCAAAATCAATCTATATTTACAAATAGGTTTTGAACCGTCGAAAATAATTCCCTGTACCCAAACCTTCATATCCCCCTGTATCAACCAATGAACATCCCCTGATTTCCACTTTTTTTAGTTAAGTCCTTTTTTTTGGACTTAATTGCAAAATTGTGAAAATAAGAGATTTTGATTGGATGAGGACAGGGGTACAAGGGAATTTGAGGACAGAGAATTTGAACCGTCCTATTTGTGTTATTTGTTTTGAAAACTAGCTTCTTTTTAAAATTTGTCCCTTATAGTAACATTAATTATTTTGATTACTTAATTAATCATAATCGCACAGATTTTAGTGTTAAGGTCTCATTTCTATAGTTCTCTTTTGGTACCCAAATTCCAAGGTCCTTGCTTCTTTGTTTGCTAATTTTGGATATATTCGCTAATTTTTATTATGATCATCAGAATTTTATTTAAACCTTTGCCTTAACTACTTTTTTTTACAGTAAGGTCCGTATTTCATCAATTCCATGTTTGGTTGATTGGCGGGGAGATAAGAGTAAAAGTAAAGATAACTCTCATAACTAGAAGGCCATTACTGTTCATTTATTTGCTTGCCTTTATTTCATATTACATTCATTTGCTTATTTTATCGTAATGTATACATTTATTTCACAATAAATGCGTCCATCTTTTCTTTTAAATTTATTCCAACCAAGGTATCTTTCTCTTCTTAGCAGATTTAATATTATAGAAATTTTGTTTCCCTAATTTGTCCAACTCAATTTGTTCTCCCTCCATTGACAAACATTTTGATTTCTCGTCTCTGTCTTCACATGAAGGAAATTCAATTTTAAATTAGAAGTAAATTGATATTTTATTTTCATAAATAGTTCATTTCTCATCTCACAAATTCTTTAACATTGTTATAGTTTGAATGAAACATCAATAGTTTTTCATCTTTTTTTTTTTTTTTTTTTTTTTTTTTTTTTTGAATTTTGTTTGCATTGGTCATATTTCTACTATTTTCTTTTGGAATAATATTCACAAATTTTGGTAATCCTATAGTAATTAACAATTTTTTTGGTCTATTATGTGATGTACATGTCACTTTTTCCTACTTTAGATATTATCCAATAGTATATATGTATGGATACTTTCAAGGTTTTTTTTATGTATCTGATAGTTTAGGTTGTGTTCGTTGATATTTAGTCGTATTATCGAATTTTTATTTAAACCTTTATCTAAATTTTTTCATTACTAAATTAGGGCTTGTTTTCTTATCAATTTCTTGTTGGTTTGTTTGAAGGGATAGATAAAAAGTAGCAAAAGATAGAATTCTCATAACTAGTAAGAACATCATTATTCATTTTAACTTAACATAATTTAAATTATTTGTTTCATAATACACTCATTTGCTTGCATTTATTGTAATAAATATGTTCATTTGATAATGAGTGCATATATGTAATCATTCTAATCTAGTATAGCTAAATCCACTTTCCCCTCGATACTTAACCTTTTAAATTTTGAGTTCTTTCCAATATTTTGTGTGGAGTCGTTGGTTTAATAATACATATATGATAAGAAAACCTTAATGTTTCTATACAGTCAAATAGAATTTAAATTAATCTTTATTTAATTCTCTTGGATAAGTATGTGAGAAAATCAAGTTAAAAGGAAAAACATTATTTTTGAAGTTAACAAGATAATATATTAAAGCAACAAATTTCATATTTATTATTGTGAAAAGTACAAGTGTCCTCAATACTTATGTTCTTGCAGATACTTTTAATTTTTTTTAATTTTTGAGATTTGTGCAGTTAAAGCACTTAACGATTCTATAGCGGTGGAGGTGCAAAAAAGTGTAGCTGGAATAAAGCGGGGATATAGCAGAGGATCAAAAATGTTTATTAGATGAAAAACCAAATATTTGAAAATTAATTAATCATCTTTCTTATAATATTAATTGACCTTGCATAACAAAATCAAGGAATATCATAGTTACAAATTCTAAATTTGATTAGGGATTATTACCATGTATAAGGAAATTGCAGAGGATTGTTCTTGTAAATATGGGCAAGGCGACTTTGGAGGTTCTTGATAGATGGAATTTCAGCATCGAAACCATTCTCGACGTTGTTCAAAAAGAGTAAAACTTCAATTGTTCAGCAATGAAATTTGTTTACCTTACGTAAATTACAATTTTATTATTAGGATTCTATTTCTTTTTCTTTGTTTGGGTTTGGTCTCAGTAATTGCGCGATTCAATTGCGATTTTGATTTGTAGGATAATATTAATATTAGTTGGGTTTGGTCTCAGTAATTGCGCGATTCAACTGTGATTTTGATTTGTAGGATAATATTGATAGGGACAATTAACGACAAGGACAAAGGCCCATTAAAATTTATCCATAAGGACAACCACCAAATATTTTATCCATAAGGACAATACTATGAAATTAAATTTCGGCCGATGCTTCCATCTTCTCCCTCTGTCGCGTATCTCGATTTCATCGTTTATCACGAAGTCACAAAAATCATGAAATCCTAAATCGATGAAATCACAAATATCATGAGACATTAGAATCGAAATTCTCAATCGAAGACAAAAATCACGAAATCAAAATCACGACAAAAAATCAGCAGAAACAGAAACCCTAGAAAACAAAAAAAAAATTCGAACAACAAAAATCCATTGGAAATCACAAGTGAATTGAATAAAAATATTTTTCAAATGATGGAAAACACAATTGAAGAAGTCGAAATTGTTGAAACAATTTTTTCGTGATTGGAAATGTTTTTTTTGGCTAATAGTATAGCAGTTCGTAGGTATCATTTTTCTATTTTTTTGGGTATCATTTTTCCTATTTTAACTTTAAAACATAGCAGCAGTTTTTAGGTATCATTTTTCTATTTTTCTAGGTATCATTTTTACTGTAGTTAATGTGTTATGTTAAACATCACATCAGTTTTAAGGTATCATTTTTATACTTTTTAAGATATCATTTTTAGTGTAATTTCTCTGTTTATGTTAAACATTACTGCATTATGAAGGAATCATTTATATATTTTTTAAGGTATCATTTTTAATGTAATTTATGTGTTATGTTAAACATCACAGCAGTTTTAAGGTATCATTTTTATATTTTTTAAGGTATCATTTTTACTGTAGTTTATGTGTTATGTTAAACATCATAGCAGTTTTAAGGTTTCATTTTTATATTTTTTAAGGTATCATTTTTAGTATAATTTCTGTGTTATGTTTATATACATCTTTTTTTTACCTACAATATTTAAAAACTGATATCCATGAACTGTGAATATGAGAAAAACTTTAGCTTAGCCCTACCAACTTATAAAACTGATAACAGAACAAAAAAATCACATGAAAAAACAATTAACACAGTTAAAATAGTAAAACTGAATCTTAAGAAAATAGGAAACTGATACCTAAAACCTGATTCAATGTTTTGAAGTAAAACTAATGGAAAAAATGTTTACATCAAAGTTTGATTGAATAAAATGAAATTAGTTCGACTGAGTTACAAAGTTGATGCAACAGTACAACTGCAAAATTAACACAACAACAAAATCACATGGAAAAAACACATAACACAGTTAAAACATGAAAACTGATACTTAAAAAAATAGAAAACTGATACCTACATACTGCATCAATGTTTTAAAGAAAAACTAATGAAAAAAATGTTTACATTACAGTTTGATTGTATAAAATTAAATAAATTCGACTGAGTTAAAAAGTTGATGCAACAATAAAACTTCAAAATTAACACAGCAATAAAATCACATGAAAACAACACATAACATAGTTAAAACAGTAAAAATGATACCTAAATACTGATGCAATGTTTTGAAGATAAAAAAAATAAAAAATTATATCACAGTTTGATTTATTAAAATGAAATAAGTTCGATGTAGTTTCAAAGCTGATACAACAATATAACTTCAAAATTAACACAGCAACAAAATCTCATGAAAAAAACATATAACACAGTTAAAATGGTAAAAATGATACCTAAAAAAATAGCAAACTGATACCTAAAAACTGCTGCTATGTTTTAAAGTTAAAACATGAAAAATGATACCTAGAAAAATAGAAAAATGATACCTAAAAACTGCTGCTATGTTTTAAAGTTAAAATAGGAAAAATGATACCTAAAAAAAATAGAAAAATGATACCTACGAACTGCTATACTATTAACGAAAAAAAAAAACATTTCCAATCACGACAAAATTGTTTCAATAATTTCGACTTCTTCAATTGTGTTTTCCATCGTTTGAAAAATATTTTTATTCAATTCACTTGTGATTTCCAATGGATTTTTATTGTTCGACAATTTTTTTGTTTTCTAGGGTTTCTGTTTCGAGCGATTTATGGATTCGATTTTTTGGGTTCGATTGCAATTTCGAATCTGATGTCCTTTTAATTTTCGTGATTTATGAATTGTTATGGATTTGAATTTTTGTGATTTTTGGGTTCGATTGTTTTAAAGATGGAGCGGACGTGAATCGGGAGCGGAGGAAGAAGAAATAAGCGCACGTGAAGAAGAAGAGAAATGGTGAATTGTCCTTCTGAGTAAAATTTTAATGGGTTGTCCTTATGGATAAAAAGGCCTTTACTTTTGTCCTCGTAAATATTTTCCTGATATTGGTTGGGTTTGGTCTCAGTAATTGCTTATAATCTTCACGTTTTGGTTCCTTTATTTCCTAAAGCATACTAAATCTACAAATTGCTAATGTTTTACTATAATATATTTATGATAGATAAGTTGCATTATTATTTTTAACTTGAATTAACCATTTGAGAAGAGCAGAACATAATTTGCAGATACCCCACAGATTATTACTTCGCTCTCTATTTTTTCATAGTTAGCAAAGCTTGGCAGCCTGGAACTACTAATTTAAGTAAAAAGTCTAACAATGTATGATATTAGAAGTATACAGTAAGACGAATGTTGATTGTTGAATTATAATAGCATTTCATATTTTTCTTTCAATTAGGATACTCAAACTGGAAATATAGCTAAGTTGCTATTTGTGTCATAAGAAAGCGAATTATCGCTTTCATTTTTGTGTTCATCTTCGAGGATGTTGATGTTTCAGTTTTTTTGGGATATCTGGAAATAATTTAGCTGGCAAAGTGGAACTGAATGACTTCTCATCAACTTTGAAGTGGAGTGAATTCGGCATTCGGCAACTTTCACATGTATTTGATTCTGGTAATAGATTGTTTGTGCTTTCTTTGTTATTCAGTTTGTCTCTTTTTTGTTACAGCTTATCATGTTGTTACTTGATGTTCCGATTTGTCACTTTCGGAATTGTACTGATTTTTCTTAAAACTGCTTTCGATGCAATAATAAATTCCCACCTCAGGCATGGGTTTTCTCTTCCAGTAATTAATGGATGATTAGAGCTCTTTGAAATATACTTATGGTACTAAAAATAATCAACCATATGTAATAAAGATTCAGGCAACATTTGGGCACGGTATTGCTCATTCGCTTGCCGCAACAGACAACCACGTTACTTTATGCTTAAACCGACATATAGTTTGGAAGCGTTCTTCCTAATTGGGGATAATCCTCAAGCAAATAGTCGCCTTCTATCAAATGTACTATGACAGCTTACTACAACAAGGGATCGAAAAATTTAAAACAAACTCGGAAATTATCTTGCATGGCACACATGTATGCACTAGTTTTATAATGAAGTAGATTTTGCCGCTTGATGTTGGTATAGAGAATTTTTTATTATGTTTTGTTTTATACTTTGTTGTTTGTCATCTTTCATATGTGACTGCCTCCGTATGAGCTCTGATATGCAATACCTTGAATCTACTTGAAGTGTTTTACAGTCTCAACTGTGGGAAACAGACTTTTCCCGATCATATGTGGATTTATAATTAGTGAGTATCCACTTATATTTAGCATAAACTAATTGAATATATTTTTAAAGTTGCTCATATGATCATATTTAGTTAAGGTGATATACATCTCATTGCTGCAATTTATTTTCCATACCTGAATGATGATTGATAAAATATGTTAGTGTGTAATAGATAAGTAAATGAATTTGCAACTTTACTTCAGGAGAGAAACAAACAAAAGGCATGGACAATACATGCGGGCATGACAGCACCACAAGCTGCAGGAGTTATCCATTCCGATTTTGAGAAAGGTTTCATACATGCGGAAACGGTTTCCTATAATGATTTCATTACTGCGAGTTCGCCTGCAACAGCAAGGGATAAAGGACTTTTGAGATCAGAAGGCAAAGACTGTAGTACAGGAGGGAGATGTCATGTTTTTTCACTTTGATGTTTGATCAGGAACTTTATTTTTTCTTTTTTTTTAATTATATGCCTAATCTTTGTTTATCAGGTTTATTGATAGTGTTTTTTGTTGCGAATTTGAGTATCTGGAAAGTTTACAAGGAAAGGTATTTATAGTGTAAAATAATAATAATAATCTTTACCATTTGAAAATTGCACGACAAAGAAGTTACTGTTATTATTGTAATAATAATCCTTACCGTTTGAAAATTGCACGGCAAAGAAGTTACTGTTAGTATTGTGAATGATGTAATTACTTATGGGTTCGAAATATATGATTTATAATCTATTGCATGGACCATAAAAGCGTCTGCGTGTGTCTATGTCATGTTGATACCCTTTCTAGCAAATATATGTAGCTTTTTGGAGGGTTGACAAACTTGAGAGAAATTGCTTCTTTCCAAACATAGATTTTGGTTTTCGCTATTTTGCTCTGATTTCTTTCTTCTGTTCAGAATTTGGGCTACAATTTCTTGCAGCAGCATAGGAATTCTGTTGGTTCATAGTTTTAGCATCTTCTATTGAGCAGTTTGAACATTTTTTTTATAACAAAAAATACAAAAGGCTAACAACAAATGGTAGAAATGCCTTAATCATATATGAATATGTTTTGAAAACTACCATTTGCAAAATAATCTTGAGAAGCACGTCTTTGTTGTATGCAGGAAATCTATGTCCAATTTAAAACCTAAACATGTATAATTGTATATTACTTAATATGAACTACAAGAACCAGAAAGAAAATCCCATGTGCCTTTTTTTAGTGACGTACAGAAAAGGTTGCGTGCTAATTTTAGCATCTGTATGATTATCTTATTATTGGTAATGTAAGGAAAAAATTGAATTCGTATGAGGATGATGTTATTATAGATATTAAAGGTAATAAAAACAATAAATTTTGAATGGAAAATGATGGAGGTAAATAAATTGCACTTCATGTATGTTGAATCTATTTTATGGTGTCCATGCTAATTAAACTCAAATTTGTTGTTGTTCAAATGCCAAGCATGTCCATTTACACTAAAAATTTGGCATAATCTTATAAACAGTGTTTTATAAAACTATTTCCTCTTACACGTGCATCGCACGTGCCAACGTACTTAAAAACTACGCATAAAATATTTAGAAACCTACGTATAATTACCAAAAAGATGTTTGCTTGAAAATAAGTTGGAGTTTGATTTTAAAATTTTCATATCACGTCATGTAGGTTTACTATAGATAGTCCACACATGGTTGAATTAATGCACATATATTATGATTAGATGCAAGTTCATCTGGGCGTGCCTATATACTCATTTCAAATAATGCTAATTATTTCCGATTTATTTTTAATTGAATTTAAAAATGTTTTATCTAATTATATTGCTCAACGGTCGGTTTTTCCCACCGTTGTACGGTAATACTAGTACATATATAATAAGAAAACCTTAATATTTCTATATAGTCAAATAGAATTTAAATTAATATTTATTTAATTCACTTGGTAAGTATGTGAGAAAATCAAGTTAAAAGGAAAAACATTATTTTTGAAGTTAACAAGATAATGTATTAAAGCAACAAATTTCATATTTATTATTATGAAAAGTACAAGTGTCCTCAATACTTATGTTCTTGCAGACACTTTTAATTTTTTTTGTTGAGATTTGTGCAGTTAAAGCGCTTAACGATTCTACAGCGGCGGAGGTGCGAAAAAGTGTAGCGGGAATAAAGCGGGGAAATAGCGGGGATATAGTAGAGGATCAAAAATGTTTATTAGATGTAAAACCAAATATTTGAAAATTAATTAATCATCATTCTTATAATATTAATTGATCTTGCATAACAAAATCAAGGAATATCATAGTTACGAATTCTAAATTTGATTAGTGTAATTGATTATTACCATGTATAAGGCACTTATGCCTTAAATTTGGCTCTTTACGCTAAATTTACTAAGCTATTTAAAAGGGAACTAGTCAAATCAAGCTTTATATATTAATACTGCTAAAGCGCATGCTAAAAAGCCTTAATTTAGTGGATGTAGAGGAAATTGCAGGGCTAAATGCGGAGCGACTATTCATCTGTGCTAAATTGAAATAGCGTAGCGGCTGAAGAGCTCTATGAGCTATAATAGGGATATTGCGGGGCTTTAACTGCGCAGGTTGAGATTTAATGTTAAATACGTTGTTGACAACATATTATTTTCAAAATGCTTTACCCTTGCATAATTAGTGTAAACTTCATTTTTTAATAAAAATCTAACATTAACATTCTTATATAATTCGGTCTTTTAATATTGATTTCCTATGTTGTTTAATGTATTAGAAAAAGGCTAATTCTATTTGAACCCGCTAATTTGCTGAGTAAACTCATGAAATTTTGAAAAAATAATAAAATCCAATGTTTTGCTGAGTTCACCCATATAATATTTGAAAATACCCAATTTTACCCTTCCTCGTAGAAACTCTACGAGGTTTTCTGTGTAACCTAGTAGAACCCATACGAGGTTTCATATGTAACCTAGTAGAGTCCCTACGAGGTTCCCTATGTAACCTAGTAGAGTTAGTACGAGGTTTACTATGTAACCTAGTAGAGTCCCTACGAGATATGCTGAAGATTAAAAAGAAAATATAGCAAAACAGTGGCAGTTTGGTCATCGATTTTTCTGGGTTAACTCAGCAATTTTCTGGGTCTAAATAGAATTTGCCATTAGAAAATTCCAGCAAGAAACGCACGTTCAGCCTTATCTTCTAAGTCTTGGTAATCTTGTGCAATAATTAGGTAATTTTATGACTTTTTAATGAATTTTAATGTTACATTACTTTGCATTGTTTGGAGTTGTAATTTTTTTATGGATAGTGCATAATTATAAATTAGCGATACTATTATTTATAATGATATTTATAAACTATTTTGTGTACGAAGGTCACATCAAAAATAATTAAAAAGCAATAAGTGAAAGAAATTCATTGCTTTTAATTTTAATTAATTTGCAGTCAAACTACAAACATTAATTCAATTAGAGAATGAATTTCATATTGATTATCTCTAACACTAATTAATTACTGAATTAATATGATGCATTACTCTTCTATATTAGGAAACTTGCAACATTAAGTATGTGTATAAATGACTTGTCAATATAGGAAAAACGTGTATCAAAGAAAAATGATAACTTTGTAACTCATTTCCCATTCATAAAAAAATGTTTCCTTTTTTTTTAACAATGTCTAAAATGAACTAATAGGATTGAGAAAAGAATATCTTTGTAGGTGATTTTCTAAAAACTAACCAAACTAGTATTTGAGTAATGCTTATGCTTTTATGGTAATATGATATGTGTTGGAAAAATAATGGCTGAGTTACATACAAAGTTTGCACTATTATAGACATTTTGGCGTTCTGCTCAATGGTGCAAAACAGTTCGTACCTTTCGTTGCTGCCTTTAGGATAAAACAACATCTTCTTCAATATCAATTCACTTGCACAAAAGAATTGAACGTAATTTGCACTTAAATTAAAAAATTACACTGCTCTGTTCTTTTTGTAACTTTTTTTAATGAAGATTAGGAGGTTTTTGAAGAAAGAGGAAGATGAAAAATTGTTCTATATCTTGCTTTGTTTATTCCATTTCTTATATAAGCAGAAAAACGTAAAGTTCGTTATGTTATTGGGAGGAAAGTAGGCTCACAATTAATACCATAATAAAAAAATGGTCTTTATAACGTGTAAATCGTATACTTTTCAAAAGTGATGAATGTTAATAAGTTCTAATTCATTATCATTCATAGCAATAGTTTAATACCATTTATTTTTGTAATAGCTCGATAAAAAGTCCCATAAATATATGACCATTGTGCTGGTATAACTGCTCAATCACAATAATGGCTCTTATATATATATATATATATATATATATATATATATATATATATATTAACCGGTTTATTTGTCTGTTCCCAAAACTACACCAGACACGCTCGACTCAACACATTGCTTGATGTTACATCCCGAAGTGTCTCCAAGAAGATAAGGAGACAAGCTTGAAAAATGTCATGCAAGAATGAGCCTCACAACTCCTCAAAACTATGCTCTATCCACATTTTCTTACCCCCAAAATAGTTATTCGAATCACTATTTTTCGTACCCCTCAGCACCTGAAACTTTGGGTCCCTCGCCATGCAACATTTCGACCCCCTTCAGATCTTATCCCTCTCCTCTAACACCTACGAACTCCTTCGGTTCGAATCCCTCCTTTCACCAAAAAGTTCGACTCTTTAGGCCTTCACTAATCTTCTAATGCCTGCAACACTATGCACTTTGGACCCCACACGACTGATAGTTTCGGCTCCCACTACATGAACTCCTTGCTTCCGTTACCATCGTATCCCGAAGGGGTACGAGCTCATACCCCACAAGGGATGCGAAAGATTTGTATCCCATGAGGATACAAATTAACCATATCCCCTTGGGGATACATTAATCTGTATCCTATTGGATAAGAATTTCTATCCCATGGGATACGAAATTTTTATCCCCCAGCCCTACAAGGGCTACTAGTTTCCACCTATTTCAAGGAGAGTGGTTCGAACTGCAAGTACAGGTCTTCTTCGATACAAAATTGTATTGTTATGGTCCATAAATCCAACCTACTCGCACCAAACCACTCCACTATAAATACCCCCAAGCTCACACTTCAAAGGGTTGGAGATTGGCTAATTTGACATCTCTTAAGAGCTCCAAGGACTCATTAATGGCGTCTTTGCTTTGTGGAAGAAGGAGCACTAAAGTGACTTTTTCCAACATTCATATACGACAAATATGACTCCAAATTACACGGAAATACTTATAATTGAATGCTTAGATGAAGTTTGTAGCTTGTAATCCATTATTGTGAATAAAATACCAGCAATTCTTCCAAAGTGGACGTAGGCCCCTCACATGACCAAACCACTATAAATGTGTTATTTACTACTTTCTACACTTATTTTTCCACACGAAATGTAATTCTCTAAGTAACAGAGAATCTTTGGGTGTTACGACATTTTTTCCGCCAACATTCTGTTGCTTTCATTGAGAGCTTAGACTTACATCTTTGCCGCACATTTCCATCTCGACTTTGACGCCCTTTAGATCTCTTCCATAATCTTCCGCCGAGTCCGATTACATTAGTTAAGCGAACAAAGAATCAGATGCTTCATAACTCTACCGCAGCTAATGCCGCTACTTCTCATCAACCTCAATCGGTAGAAGACCCGACTGAAATAGAACTTCTTCCTCCTGTGGACCCGAAACCCTTGAGACTCAAGTGCAGATCTATGTACTTAATAAGAAGTATGAAATACAGATCTTGAACTTAACCAAGCGTTTAAAAACAATATCGACCTTATGCATCAACTTCAATATAGTCAACGCATCGTCGCTCAACTTCAGCTTGCTCAGAATAATGCCCGATCATGGCGCAATGTATCGGAAACCTCTTCTTACTAATTAAGAGGCCTACGTTAAGGAAGGAGGTTCAGCCTCAACAATAACAACGTCGTCTGCTCTAACACTTATACTAACGACAATGACAATGGAAACGGTGATAGAACCACGTCACTTACAGTGGGGGAACGCAGTACCGTGATCGCTCCTGGTTGGTTATCAACGACGAACTGGATTCAAGAAACCATCCCCCTCCTCGACAGAACCCAATTGTCTCCTCTCAGAACTTGGGGCCATGCTCCCGGCTACCCAGAAAACCCAAGTCATTCCGAATCAGAATGCACACCAGCCTGCTCAACTACACCAGCCATACCAAAACCGGGCCATCGATGTCGACGATATAGAAGAGGATGAGATCTATGTGCATCATAGAAGGCGTCCACGGAATAGAACTCCTAAAGTTTGCCAACACCAGTGGATCCAGCCAGAGGATGTCCAACTAGCATATCTCCCCGACATGGTCCAAAGGATCATGAGAGATGTGCAGGGGAACACCAAAGATTCATGGGAAACCCACTTGAGGTGTAACCCCTTCATTAGGATCGCACACGAAGCCGAGTGGGTCCGATGTTTTAACATGCCACAGATGGCATTCTACGATGGCACATCTGACCCCTACGGTTTCTCAAACCGCTATGAGTGGCAAATGGACTCCAGCTGGGCCACCGATGCGGTCAGATGCAAGTGTTTCCTAGTTTTATTGTCAATCATAGCTCTTCTTTGGTTCTCGTGCCTTCTACTCGGGTCTGTCAACAACTTTGGCCAGTTGGCAACGAAATGGGTTAGACAGTTCAGAATGCATGTACCTACTTCGAAGAACGCCCTCACTCTATCCAACAATTACCAAGGGCCTACAGAATCCCTCAAAAGCCACCTTGCGCGATTCAATACTGCCCTTGCTGAGGTCGACGACCCAGAATCTCGTATCGTACTCTTCCAGCTTGCAAAAGGTGTCCGTCCTACCTTCGAGTTTTGGAGCTTGGATCGAGAAAAAGCAGCCTAAGACGTTAGAAGCTTTCTACGAAAAGGCTGGATAGTTCTTGTGTTAGGAAGAAGCTAGGCGTAATCAAACTTGTCGGTGCAACCACTCCAATAATCCATAGGTTGGCACCTTCGATGACAGTGTCAATGGAAAGTAGGTCGGAGAATCCTCCGACAAGGGTAAAGGGGTAAACCCTTACAAGTCAAAGCCAAACGATGGCAAACCCATTAGTTGCAACAACAACGAAGCTCCCACAGATCCTAAGAGGCACGACCGCTACCTATATTACATGACTTACACTCCGCTGAACCAAGATAAGGAGACGATCTACTTAGAAACCTGTTACACTCCCCAGTGCAAGAAGCCTATACAAGGAAGTCCACCGACCGTGAAAAGAACTCCGGCAAATACTGCAGATTCCATGACATGTATGAGTATAACACTAAAGATTGTTGCCGCCTCAAGGATGCGATTGAAAAGCTCATCTGCGAGAAATGCTTAGAATAGTACGTTCAGGATCCTGCTCCTCCCTATGCAGCTATAGGCCCACCAACGCCTACACTTCCGGTACCTATAAATGCGGCCCCAGGGCTATCCAACCAAAGGTCATGTCGCATCGTTATCAATACTATCTGTGGTAGACCTCACCCCACACATGAAGGCTTCTACGAGATGAAGGAGTATGCCAATTCTGTAAAGCATGCCACCTATGAAGCTAGCTCTACTTCGGACGAGACCGCTCCCACCAAGAACCAAAAGATAATATGGGATGACATCAAGTTCTACGAGAGAGATTCCATGGGAATCGATATCCCAACCATTGACCCTGTCATCATCTCTTCCCAGATCGGATCAGCTTTCATCCGAAGAATCCTTATCGACTTAGGAAGCTCAGTCAACATCATCTTCAAGGCGGCCTACAACCAGATGAAACTTGAGGCGAAAGAATTGAAGCTCTACCATGCCACGATCCACGCATTCAATGGATCTTCCAATCACCCAATAGACATGGTCAATCTTTCTATGGAACTTGGAGAATTGGATCGGAGCCAGATCTGAATCCTCAACTTCGTAGTCAATGACGTCATCTCTCCATACAACGTTTTCTTTGGGCATCCTTTCCTTGGAGAGTTCTGAGTCTGCATGTCACCATGGTCCCTTCTAATGAAGTTCCCGACAGAAAACGGGATCGGCACAGTAAAAGGCGATCTAGCAACGGCTAGAGATGGCTACCTCATAGAGTGGAGGAATGCACGCAATAAGGACAAAGGAAAGTCCATGCCTCCGCCTTCTTGTGCCAAGACAGTCTCCGCATAGCAATCAAAGGTGTCTTAGTCTTGGATCAGTCACCACTACTGTCTTTTCGACGATCTCGATCCAAGGGAAGACAAAGAGCCCGATTTTGAAAGGGCTCCCCCGGTTGAACCTATGGTAGATGTTCCGGTCAGCTCCAATAACTCGACGAATGTCTTGAAAGTCGGATCACAAACTTCACCCCGCAATAAAGGAATATCTTGTGGAATTCTTAAGGGCCAACTATGACGTATTCTCTCGGACCCACTCTGATTTAAGTGGCATCGAACCTCCAGTCGCTAGCCACGGGCTAACTATCAACCCCTTGCAACCTCCGGTCAAACATAAGCGTTGAATAATGGGAATTGAAAGATCGACTGCACTCAAGGAAGAGGTGGTTAGGATACTCAATAACAGTTTCATCCGAGAAGCCTACTACCTCGAATGGGTCTATAATCTAGTCCTAGCCAAGAAAGTAAACAGTAAGTGGGCGAACACACGTCGACTTCTCTGACTTGAACAAGGCATGTCTTAAAATAGCTTCCCACTTCCAAAGATCGACCATGATTCAACTGCCGGATACCAGCTTTTGTCCTTCATGGATTCCTACTCAAGCTACAATCAGATTCCGATGTGCCTTCCAGACCAGGATCATACTTATTTCCATAACCAACTTCGGACCCTACTGCTATCTCATCACCCATTTGGTCTTAAGAATGTGGGAGCCACCTACCAACGACTATTCAACTTCATTTTCGAGGATTGGATTGGAAGATCCTTAGAGGTATGCATGCACAAATATGCTCGTGAAATTAAGAGAACCGAACGACCACTACCGTGACCTCTCCGAAATGTTCGATGTCCTCCGCCAATATGACATGAACTCAATCCCTTGAAATGCTCTTTTGGCATTGTGTCGGGAAAATTCTTGGGTTTCATTGTCAATTTGCAAGGCATCGAAGCTAACCCAGATAGGATTAAAGATATCCGGGGTATCCAGGCCCCTTAGAGTATCAAAGATGTTCAAAGTTTAAACGGGAAGGTCGCTGCTTTAAGTTGATTCATCTCTAAATCCACCGACAAGTGCATTTCCTTTTTCGACTTGCTCAAAAAAGGGAAGCGCAACTTTGCATGGACATCGGATTGCGTTGCTGCATTCAAGGACCTTCTAGATCACTTAGGGCAACTACCTATCTTATCCAAACCCGTGGAGCTGTTTCCATGCAGACAATCAGCTCAGCGCTAGTGCGCATTGAAGACCGTATCCAAAGACCCATTTACTACATCAACAAGAGGTTAACAGGAGCGGAAATGAACTATCCGAAGCTCGAAAAGATGGCCTACTGCTTTTTGATCTCTTCCTGGAAACTACAACCATATTTTCAGTCATATACCATATGTGTCTATACTGACCAACCCGTACAACAGGTCCTGCAGCGACCGGTGTTGCCTGGATGACTGCTAAAGTGAAATATAGAGTTTAGCCTATTCGAGATCACATTCATTCGTCGCTGAGCCATCCTCGGAAAATCCCTCGCCGATTTCATAGTGGAATTCACCATTCTAGAAGAGCCTCCTCCAGAAGACATCGAAACTCCATACATTCAATGGAAACTGTTTGTGGATGGATCCTCCAATAATCAGTGTTCCGGCATCAGGGCCGTGCTCATTACTCCAAAGGAGCTCTCAATATACAACGCTTTAAAGATTAACTTTCCTGCTACCAACAATGATGCAAATATGAAGCCTTGATTCTTGGCCTCAGAATTGCCACCAGGCTTAACATCAAGGCCATTCAGATTTACTTTAACTCACAACTCATTGTGTGTCAGGTACAGGGGGAGTACTAAGCCATGGGGGCACGGCTCGATCCCTATCTCATTCAGGTTCGCGAACTGCTCAAAATCTTCGACCACTACATCATCACGCATATCCCCTAATAAAAAATTAAGAAAGTTAACTGGTTAGCCAAACTGGCAAGTTCCGGGTATTTGGAGCTTATGGGACTTGCCCTTGTCGAAGTACTAAATTCTCAAAGCTTGGATCAAATGCAGACTGATTTGGTAGCAACAACGGAGACCGAAGTCGATTCCGAGTGTTGGATGGCACCAATAAAGAACAACTTGCAACATGGAACCCTCTCTGGATGCTACAAAGAAAGATGGGCACTTACCCACCAATCGTCTTGCCATATCATCTTGGATGGAGTGCTCTACCGAAGAGGTTTCTATGTTCCATTACTATGGTGTGTAGCCCACAACAACGTTGATCGTTTGTTGCTAGACGTGCACGAAGGCGAGTGTGACGACCACACTTGGGGGTGCAAGCTCTAGCAAGAAAAATTATAAGATATGGTTATTTCTGGCCTACCCTTGATCAAGATGCCGCAAACTATGTCTGGAAGTGTGAAAAATGCTAAAGGTTCTCCAAGATCCCAAGAGACCTGCCTACCGATCTAATGCAAATGGTCAGTCCTTGGCCATTTGCCATGTAAGGGATATATATCATTGTAACTCTTCCAAAGGCTAGAGGTGGGGCATGCTACACCAACATCGTAGTTGATTACTTCACCAAATGGCCAGAAGCCGAAGCCCTCGCTATAAACACTAACAAAAAAGTAATCAACTTCATCGTCCTTAGTATCATTCCCCGTCATGGAGTTCCCATAGCCATCATCTCTGACAACGGGACCCAGTTTTAGAGCTCAGAGTTCAAGACTTTCTACCAGAGAATGTCTCAAACACCAAGGGTACGAGGATTGTACTTCACCGACACAGTTAGGAATTGAAAGGAGCCACCATCGCAAAGAAAATAGGAAAAAGTAAGTAAAAACACAAGAATTTTTACAAAATTCATCATCTCATGCATCTTATTTTTGCCCTTCCTCTCTTGCACAATGATTTTTCCTCTCTTTACTGACTTGATTCCTTCTAGCCACTATGGAAATGGTTGGATCCTTATGAATGCGATAAACGTGAGAATGTATGTTCCACTTTTTGAGCACTTCGAGGATCAATAATGAATCCACGGTGGTAGAGGTGCGAATCTAAGCTTCGAGGAAGTTTAATGGTGGCAGGAGAGATGTAGAACGGAGCTTGAGAAGATGAAAATAACAGATCTTGGTTTGGAATGGATGGTGGGAGCATGGATTGATCTCTAATGGAGGAAGAAGGAGACTTGGTTCATTTGGTGATGGAGAAAGATGAAGTGAACTTTGGCGGTTATTAATGGAGCTGGAGAAACCTCAGGATGGTAGAGGAAAGAATTGTGCATCACTTCGTGGTGGTCCGGCCTCTCCCCTTTTTTGTGGAAACCTTGGCCCATTTATAGGTGAACCCTTATGAAGAAACGAGCTGAAATCCATATCTGTAGGCCTCGGGTCCTTCGTCCTTTTAATTACAAGAATGCCACTGCTTAGCTATAACATGTTGTCAATAGTTGATGCCAGCTGTTTTGTGCGAGCGATTCTAGAGGAGCGAGCGGCTTCATGGTTCTGAGTAGATTGGTCAGGCGGAGAGTGCGCGGGTGATTATTCGAACTATCAAGGTTGGTATAAAAGCGATTGGGGCTCGATGTTAAACCTTTTGCGACCGACTGATAAGTAGGTTCTGGTTGGGCGATCATCTCTGATTGTAAATGAATAGGTGATCAGTGTCATATCCTTATTGACCGGATATAATGCGATCTTTCAGGAGTTAGTATTTGTCCGTCCAGTGAGCGGTAGCTGCCTAGAGAAGCATCTATGATCGAGCAGAGCGACTTGAACAAGCGACCATCGAGATGTGCGACCCTCTATAGTACTTACTCCCTTTCCATGCGAATGACCTCTCCATATAGGTGAGCTAAGCCGTTATGCTTGACCTTGTTCTAAGGAGTGGTCATCCTTAACAAAAGGCAGAGCGAGTTTTTTTATGAGCGAGTGGTTGCCAAAGGTGTGCGGGTTATCCTATATCTATACTTTTTTAGTGCTAGAGCGGTCGCCCCTCTTTCTGGCTCAATTCGTCACGCCATGCTTGTTCTTAACTTGGGCTCAACCGACATGAATGTTGTTTCATGGCTTCTGATGACAATGGATGAATGTTTTTGATAACATAAAGTGCATTTGGATGGCCTAATTACTGAGCTAGTCTAAGCGCAGGGTAACCCAAATAGCTTGGCGACCCAAACTATATGAACTAAAGCACCGTACCGATCTAAATACTTGTAATAGACTAATATCAGTGGAAAGCTTTGCCGTGACTTAAGGGCTTTTCATGATTCAAACGCACGTTGTTACTTTTGATCCATATTGTATGGATTAACATTTTCCCCCCAAAGTTTGTATTCAGTGAAGATAATACAAGCTTCGATTTGAACAATTCTGACATTGTGTTAGGTCGTGCTAATCCTTCGATCGCACTACACTTTAGATCGTTTCATGCTCTAGGTCTTATAGTTCCGCGGATTGCTTTTGGGCTCTTAACTTGAGTTTGGCCCATTTACTTTCCACCCATATATTATTCTTTAACTCATGTCGTCATCCTTTCTTTCATTTCCTTTTTTACTTCAAGCTTACTAATGGCGGCTCTTTGAGGTTAAATTTTAACCATCATTGATTCTTCAGTGAATTCGATCGGCCAAACTACTCAATCATAGAGCTTTACGATTAAGGTTTTATTTTGATTTTTGATTTTTTTTAGGCTCTAAAGATCGTTGGTTATTTGTAATGCCCTCCACTGATGATGATTACGCTGAAATGATAATTTTGCGTACTCTTACTGTTCACCAGTGGTCTTAATCTGCAAATCCATGTCTTGCCATTCTTTGAAAGTCGAAAACACCTTAGTTATCTATCTCAGATTGTTGCGCTTTTAACAGTTTGTAGGGGGTACTCCAAATTAGGTTGTTTCCATCACCTTGGGCCTGGACCGTAATTTTTCCTTGAGTCATCATGATATTTTAAGACCCAAATACCCAAAATTGGCAGGAGCGATCTAAAATACCCTGGGTAAGTAGCTTGAATTTATCCGAGGTTGAGTGTGTTTCTATCATTCAGCTAGGATTTTTGGCAGTTGTTAGATTTGATTACACACATTCCAATTTGTAATCAACTTCATTTTACCCCTCGGTCCGAGAATGAAGCTTTCTTTGCTAAAAAGACCGAGGAGGAAAAGGGTGGAGAAGATCCATAGGAAAAGGAAGAAAAGGAGGGATTCGAATGGAGGCAATCTTAGGAAATGCCTCAAGCTGGACAGGTCTTCCATGCCACATATTCAAGCCAGCTCTCTTCAACCATCTTCGACTTCTCCATCTTCTATTTAAACCTATGCGCTTCAAGCAATTGTGCACAGGCCTCATTATGCCGTTGATCCATGTAATCCGTTGTTTGCCACACGATTGGAGGGTTGGTGCTTGCAAGGCATAGCTCTTGATTTGGAAGTAGACCCGTCTGATAATTGGGTTGTGGCTGGCAAGATGGACGCAATGAAATATTTTATGCTGGCTCAACTTGACACCATCAAAGATCAGATGAAGGAGGGAATTGATACGGTTAGGAATCATGCTATGAGACGGTTGGGTGCCTGGCATACACTTGCTTGTGATCTCCAAAGATTAAATAGGGAGAACATCAGACGAATCCGTACTTTAGAGAATGACAGGATTGAGCGGCCCTTGAATCACTGCATCTTTCCTCTAAGGAAATGTGAAACCAAGAAGATCTGGTAACAGGAGGAGTCAGAACTGTGGGCTACGATTAACCTACTTTATGTTTTATCCTATGATTTTGACCGGTTGTATATGCGGGTGTCGACCCTCGCTAACTACTTTTATGTTGGTTTATGCCTGAAATCTCTGTGCTAGACTTGTGATGTGGGGGTGGTAATGCATTTTTCTTGTTGTAATTTAAGCCTTCACTTTAGCTTTGCCGTACTTTTGCTTTACGTTAGGATCCAGCAATGTTTTTTGCTGAGACGAACCATGCTTCACATCATCATCTTTCGTCCGTCTCTGGCAATGGATTAGACAATTATTAACAATGACTTGCAGCAGGTTTTATTTTAAACAGAATAAGGCATTTGCACTAATCCAATGGTTTAGAACAAAATCTCGTCGATGTCCTAGCTTGGTTGATTCATGTATTGCAGACTTTCATTGCCCCCCTACACTATCTGTCCTAAGCGTTAGTGGACTCAAAAGAAGTGCCCCGAGAGAGGACTCCGGCTATAATCTTAAAGTTTGTCGTTATTGGATCAGATGTTTCCGATACCGATGATCAATTAGGCGTCCGTTATTTCTCACATTCGAGGTTTTGAATGCTTCGCAAACCTATTGATCACTCCTCACATCTGACCCTTTCAGATTTGACGCGAATTAATTGATTATTCTTCACATATGACTTTTCAGATGTTACGCGAATTGATTGATTGTTCTTCACATCTGACTTTTCAAATGTTATGCGAATTAATTGATTATTCTTTACATCTGACTTCTCAGATGTTACACGAATTTATTGATTATTCTTTACATCTGACTTTTCAGATATTACGCGAATTTATTGATTATTCTTCACATCCGACGTTTCAAATGTTACACGAATTAATTGACAATTCTTCACATCTAACTTTTCAGATGTTATGCGAATTGATTGATAATCCTTCACATCTGACTTTTCAGATGTTACGCAAATTGATTGATTATTCTTCACATCTGACTTTTCAGATGTTACGCGAATTAATCGATTATTCTTTACATCTGACTTTTCAGATGTTACGCGAATTGATTGATTATTCTTCACATTTGACTTTTCAGATGTTACGCGAATTAATTGATTATTCTTCACATTTGACTTTTCAGATGTTACACGAATTAATTGATTATTCTTCACATCTGACTTTTCAGATGTTAGGCGAATTGATTGATTATTCTTCACATCTAATTTCAGATGTTACGCGAATTAATTGATTATTCTTCACATATGACTTTTCAGATGTTACGCGAATTAATTGATTATTCTTCACATCTGACTTTTTAGATGTTACGCGAATTAATTGATTATTCTTCACATCTGACTTTTCAGATGTTATGCGAATTTATTGATTATTCTTCACATTTGACTTTTCAGATGTTCGCGAATTAATTGATTATTCTTCACATCTGACTTTTTAGATGTTACACAAATTAATTGTGCTTTTCTCATCTGGAGATACCAGATGTTACGCAAGCGAATCGAGCGGCTATTATACCATTTCGTGGGGTAATTATCAGTCCTTATGTCAGATGCTTGACTTGGTAGGTCATTCCGGTTTAGGAACTGGGGCTTAGAGCCTCCCGTTTGTGGACGTGCCCTTTCGATGAAGGCTAAGCACCCGCATTTGTTCGTTGTGGTGTTTAGTCGTTGTTTTGCATTTGTGTTTATTGATGTTTACAGTTTTTGATACTTGAACTAGTGTTGTTGGGGTCACGATGCTACAAGAACAAGCGCTCGACTGGTGGCCGCTTATTCTGAGCCATTGAAATTGAGGCTGTAGTCCTTGATCCTTAGTTGATGATCGGCCTTGGATAGATTTGAGCGGGGGATCTATTGTTTGGATCAAACTGATTATTTGATGCCACTGGCCCTTGAAGAGTTGCCGTGGGATTGGTGGTCTGTGGATTCTTGACGTACTGTTGCAGCCTATTCTTAATGATTAACTCCTCGATGAGGTTCTTCAGTTATCGGCACTAATTGGTGTTATGACCAAGCTGGTTGTGAAATCTGCAGAATTTTTCTGAGTTTGCCGCCTTATCGCTTATTCTGATCGGATTTGGCTCTGCATATTCCTCAGAATTCTTTGTCGCAAAATAAACATTTTATGGAGTATCATTCATAGGCATTAGCTCTGATGAGTTGAAGAGGCGAGGGTTTTTAGTAGTTTTGTTGCCATTCCCGTTATTAGCGCATTTCTGCCCCTGATTACTCTTTTGATTACACTGGGTAGTAGTATTTTTAGGAGTTTCAAGTAGCGGGCTGGCATCAATAATTTGAAGAGGTACAGGATTATCATAAACTCTCATGTATTCCTCGGCCTTTTTGTAAAAAAAAAATCAGGCGTATTCGGTTCTTTCATTTTAATCCATCTATCAAACTCGCTCTCTTCATCTACAACACCAAGTAAACATATAAGGATTATGCGAGGTTCTGGATTTCTCACTTCGGATAAGGAGACATTGAATCTGCTGAGAAAAGCATTAATAGATTCCACAGTATTGTTCTTCATCGATGAAAGCGTTATTGCATCTTTGGCTTTGGTAGCATACAGGAGGAACTGCTCCTTGAACTTTTTGGTTAAGTCAAAGAATCGGTCTATAGATTTAGGTGACAGCTTTGTAAACCATAATGATTCAGCACCTTCTAAGTAGAGAGGGAAGTACGTGCATCTCATCTCATCAGTTGCTTTTTCCGCTCCCATATGCCATTCGTATTTGAACATAAAGTAATTTGGTTCAACAAGCCCATTGTACGGGGGCTAGATTGGAGGATTGAATTTCTTTGGACACTCGGCTTCGAGGATTCTCTCAGTGAACGGGGTCCTATTAGGGGAAAAATCCGATTCCCTTTCTTCCCCATTGCCAACTTGATTATTTTTCATAATTTTTTCTATCATGTCTGAGATGCACTCATCAGTGTTACGGTGCTATGCAAAACTGAGCTCTTTCCCAAATGTTCGTCTAGGGATGTGATTCAGGTTAGAGAATTCTAGCCTTTTACCTTCCCGACAAGGATATACCCTCGTAATAGGATTGGTAACTCTTTAGACTTTCATCTCGGAACGATTCTTAGCTTCTAGCTTTGAGTTCTCGATGTCAGCCTCATCCTTGTCACTCGACCGATCGTTATCTTTTTCCATGTTATCGTGGCAATTAAAATCACAAGCGGATGAATTGCCATTTTCTTCGAGGTTATCATGGAATTTCGGAGGGGCTGGATTTGATCAGGCATTAAGGATGGCATCAAGTTTCTCCATCATAGCTTTGGTAGAAGCATTCATTTGCTGGTTCATGTTGGCAATAGCGGTGTTGAGCTCAGCTTTAGTTACATCGGCCCCATCAATGGAGTTTTCACCGTCTTCAAAGTGATTAGCAGGCGGTGTAGTTTCATTGATGGTATCATTGGTAGTTTCTCCAGCAATCTTATTGGCGGTCTTCTTTGACTTCGCCATTTTGTTGGAGAAAGAAGTGGTTTAAAGTTTCAACACAAGGCCTTCAACTTTGCGAGAAATTGTGAGAAGTGTGACTGTGCCCCATGGTGGGAGCCAAATATTTTTACCAAAAAATGGCTCAAACACCAAGGGTACGAGGATTGTACTCCGCCGACACGGTTAGGAACTGAAAGGAGCCACAATCGCAAACCAAACAGGAAAAAGTAAGTAAAAACTCAAGAATTTTTTTAGTGGTTCGATATAGAGTAGATATACATCCACTTTGAAGTGATTCTCATTACCATGGGGGGATTTACAAAATTCATCATCTCATACATCTCATTTTTGCCCATCCTCGCTTGCACAATGATTTTTCCTCTCTTTACAGACTTGATTCCTTCTAGCCACTATGGAAATGGTTGGATCCTAATGAATGCGATGAACGTGAGAACGTGTATTCCATGGTTTGAGCACTTAGAGGATCAACAGGGAATCCAAGGCAGTAGAGGTGCGAATTGAAGCTTCGAGGAAGTTTAATGGTGGCAGGAGAGATGAAGAACCGAGCTTGAGAAGATGAAAATAACAGATCCCGGTTTGGAATGGATGGCAAGAGCTTGGATTGATCTCTAATGGAGGAAGAAGATGACTCGGTCCATTTGGTGATGGAGAAAGATGAAGTGAACTTTTGCAGTCATTACTGGAGCTTGAGAAGCTTCATGAAGGTGGAGGAAAGAATTTTGTAGCTCTTCGTGGTGGTCCGGCCTCTCCCCTTTTTCGTGGAAGCCTTGGCCCATTTATAGGTGAACCCTTATGAAGAAATGAGCTGAAATCCATATCTATAGGCCTCGGGTCGTTCATCCCTTTAATTACAAGAATGCCACTGCTTAGCTGTAGCCATTTGTCAATAGCTGCTGCCAGCTGTTTTGTGCGAGCGATTCTAGAGGAGCGAGTCGCTGCATGGTTCTGAGTAGATTGATTAGGCGGAGAGTGCGCGGGTGACTAGTCGAAGTATCAAGGTTGGTACAAAGACGACCGAGGCTCCATGTTAAAACTTTTGCGACTGGACGACAAGTAGGTTCTGGTTGGGCGATCATGTCTGCTTGTAAATGAACGGGTGATCAGTATCATATCCTTGTTGACTGGATATAATGCGATCTTTCAGGAGTTACTATTTGTCCATCCACGAGCGGCATCTGCCTAGAGAAGAATATGTGATCGAGTGGAGCGACTTGAACAAGTTACCATGGAGATGTGTGACCTGCTGTAGTACTTACTCCCTTTCCATGCGAACGACCTCTCCATATAGGCGAGCTAAGCTGTTATGCTTGACCTGGTTCTGAGGAGTGGTTGTCCTTACTAAAAGGCGGGGCAATTTTTTTTTGTGTGTGAGTGGTTCTCGAAGGTGTGCGGGTTATCCTGTGTCTATACTTTTTAGTGCTAGAGCAGTCGCCCCTCTTTCTGGCTCGATTCTTCTAGCCTTGCTTGCTCTTAACTTGGGCTCGACCGACATGAATGTTGTTTCGTGGCTTCTGATGAAAATGGATGAATGTTTTTGATGAACTAAAGTGCATTAGGATGTCCTAAATATTGAGCGAGTCTAAGAGCAAGGTAACCCAAAGAGCTTGGCGACCCAAACTACATGAACTGACTAAAGCACCATACCGATCTAAATACTTGTAATAGACTAATATCAATGGAAAGCTTTGCCGCGACATATGGGGTTTTCATGATTCAAACACACGTTGTTACTTTTGATCCATATTGTATGGATTAAGAAAATGCGATGTAAGAAAAGTTAACTAATACTTTCATTCACATAACAAAAGAAAATTACATATTTAAATATCTTTCTTTATAACGACATAGTGTACATGAGAACCACACTATGCCTCCAAAAGCGAGGGTCGTACTCGCGCATACTATCGGCCTACATAACTAAGACATCTATAATATCTATGACCACCACTAATACTACTCGTCTTTCTTCTTTTTTCTTTTCTTTTTCTGAATAGATTCGGCACTAGGCGGTTCACTAATAGTTATGGACCTCTTATTCCTGGAGCCGCTTTCTCCTTTTCCTCCTCTTCTCTTCAAAGGAGTGATGGACTTATGAGACACCGATGTGTGCTTTCCACCGTCATCCTTTTCTCTGTTAATTAATGTGACTCCTCCGAGGGGAATACACTGTAGTGGTTTAGGAGAGATGTCAGAAGTAAGGGCTTGCACAACCTTAGTCTCTCCCTAAGCCTTCGTGGCTTCCAACTCCTCTTTCTTATTGGAACCTTTGGTGGCCTTCTGATCAACTAGCTTCTTGGCCTTGAGTTGTGTAGCCACATCCGCCTGAAGCTTCTTAAAGGCCTCTTCACCCATTTTGTTGGCATCATCGGCTGCTTTCTTCTTCCTAGCCTCCTTATCGGCTCTCTCCTTCTTAGCCTTATCAGCGATTTTCTTTTTGCTGGCCTCTTCAGTGGCCCTCTCCTTCTCTGCCTCAATATAGGCCTTCTTCTTCACCACTATAGCGGCAACTTTCTCCTCGGCATCCTATCTAGCCTATGTCTATGCCTCTTGTATAGTAGCCTCATCCTGCTCCCGCTTCTCCTCCTATTCCTCAGACTTCACCAGCATATGAGCTTTCTATGATTGCACCAAATCGTACATTGTGTGCACACTCGCATCAGCTACAACTGCCACTTGAGCACTTTGGCCATCCACAACCTCTCCTTCCTCAAGAAGATTCTTATAAACCCTGGAAGCCAATTCCATGTCCAAAAACATATCCATGTGTTCTCTAACCTCTTCAAATTGTATTCCCTGTAACCCCAATCCAGACTCAGAAGTTTGAGGAAGCATGGGGAAAATCACGGTGCAACTTCCGCTCCAAGAGGGGATGCACGGCAAAAAATGCAACTATTCAGTTTCTGAGGATTTAGTGCTCTCATCCTCTTCGGGTATTCGCGACAATGATACTATAACTCCACAAAGGTATGGCGTTGGTATGGTAAGAAGCGTACTCGCTGTTGTGGTAAAGGTGGATCCCGCCAATCCCAACCCTGGATGTTCGGGGTCACACTTAGCTGAGACATGAGCTGGGACTGGGGGACCGCTAGCCATGGCAGGTGGTGGAACTGGAGGCCGGTAAGAACTTCCCGCTGAAAATTCCCGAGTGATAATCACACTCTCGGTAGAGACGAACATTCCCATTTCAGTGGCATGCTTCGACAATCTCTCCCTCTCGGCATCCTCCTGGAACAATGTCCTCCCTTCCTCTATAATCTTACACTCAGCCTTGGTTAAGAGCTCCACCATGAGTTTGTTTTCGTTCACTGCTTCCATATTTCGCAACCGAGCCTCAAATGGCACCGGCCTCTTCCATGTTTGAGCCATCTCTCTAGGATAATCGCTAACCAACGAAATTCCGTGGAACCTTAATGCCTTGACATACACGCCTCAGATAGGCTCCTCTAGTGATTCATCCACCCTAGTATTGGTGTCCTCAATGTCTTCCTTAAGTCTGTCCATCTCTCTTTGGTGCTTGGCATTTAGCCCATCTAGCGAGCTCAGTACATCCTTATTTCTTGCTTCATCCTCCCCTTTCTCCTTCCTAACCACTTCTTGCTGCATGTTCATCCCATCATTATCCCACTACAACCTCTGAGCCCCCTCAGTCTCAGTCATCAGCCCCTCTTCTCCAATATTAAAGCCTTATTGTCCTTCTAAAGTTGGTGTAATCTCTCATTTTCTGTTGATAAATTAATGTTCACCTCCTCCAGCTCCACTTTTTCATTCTTTAGCAATGCATTCTCCATTGAGACTGAGGCCACAGTGTCTTTAAAAGATGAAGCAGCACGCTCTAAATCCTTTACCAGCTTATCATACTTCTCCTTCAGCTTACTTGTTTTAGCAACATAGAGTTAGCATACGATTATGCTACTCGGATACGCAGAAATAGATACAGCGTCAAAGATGTGTCTTACACAAAGAATCTTCCTGATTCCATACGGTTGACTGCTCATCCTCAACCTCCTGCCTTAGATTGTAAATCTCCACGTTCTTTTTGGAAATAAGCTCCGAGAGATGCCCTTAATACTTGTAATACTCATTACATTGATAATAAGCAGAGTACACCGGTTGCCACACCATATCTCTATACTCCTGAGGAATTAAATAAAGATCCGGAAGCCACATAAGTTCATCGAAATAATGTTTGGGAAATTTCTCTTTCGACAGGGCTTTCTTCTCTTCTACACTAAGTTATGAAGCTTTGGGTGGCACGTGCATCAGCCCCTTCTGCCACGAGACCACTTCTTCTTCCTGCTGGCATGTGCCAACTTTTTCTCCCTGGATGAAGCGACAGGCGGAGCAGGCAGAATGTCATGTGCAGTCATCGAAGAAGGGTACCCCGCACTAGTGGAAACATGCTTTTTTCCATCACCAATGATCGAGTGTACAGAGGAGGAGACTCAAAACGCCAAGATCAGTCACTGCAACGGTACTCGCTACTATAGTCATGAAAGGGTGGGGGCTCATCAAACAAACTAGTACTTTTCCTGAATTCCGAGATGAATCCACCCCTCAGGGATCATCGACTCTTATATCCATAACCTCGGCCTCTCCCTCCTCGAGTCATGTCACTTGCCAAAGAAATAGACCCAAAGTCACGATCGATCACCCTATGCACACAAACAAATGTTGTGTAACGCAGTGATTATGAATGTGCATCCTATATGTTCTCTCAACAGACCCAATAGTGGTACGCTCGAAGGAGTGATCTCCCCCACAGCTAAATTCAATTCCTCTGTACGTGGCGTTAGGCCAGGGAAAAATTTCAAGTAGGACTATATTCAGCTTATCAAACTACCCCTTTTTCTCAAGCGAGATGGCGTCCTCAGATGGAGTTGCTGGAGATTATGGCCTAGTCGACATTCCTACCATTTCCGCACCTGCCGTGGGTAGGACAAGAGCGATTGACGGGCTCTCGTCCCTGGCAACTACCTCCTCACTGCCGGTCTCGCACCCATCAGCTTCTACCTGAATCTTTGCAGCCATGCGCGGCCTAGACTTGTCAGGGGACGCCTTCTGTTTTTGGCTCGGATTATTCCTCAATTGGTAGGAAGTAATCCTGCATGACGTTGTCGGTCCTGATCCAAAAAACTATCGGTGGAGCGGGCCTTAGCCAGGATGTCCAACAAAGACTCAAGATGTTGTTGTTACACGATGTCTGTAGGCGCATCAGGATTTCCTGTCGTAAAAGAATGAAGTTAGACTTAAATTATTAAACCCATAATTTTCAAGCTTAAAACAATAGGGAATGCTTACTTACTTTCAACCACATCCTCGCAAATCCGGGAGCACAACGCACAAAGAACCAGTCATGCTTATACACGGTCAACTTGGGTCACTTCCCATCAAAGAAAATAGTGCTAGGCAGAGCTTCCAAGAAATTTTGAGAAGGTGAAATATTGGCTCTCATCTTGAACTGAAACAAATACTAGATGCCGTCTTCAGTGGGTTCTAATTGCAGGTAATCTCTGTATAGCACGTAGGTACCTAAAAGGGAAGCATACTCATTTGGATGAAGCTGCGATGACTCAAGGAAAAAGTAGTGCAGTATGTCCCGAACAAAGTTGTTAGCCCGGGGAATGCTCTCAGAAATACACACATGCTTGTTCTAGGCAGTATACCCCTTCGGCGGTGCGTGAGCCCTTTCGTCCTTCCTGGGAACACGAACATCTTTCTGGGGAATACAGAACTGCGTCGCCATGCACCTCACCATCATATTCGGTGCCACCAACATGCTTCCCCCAATGATATCTACGTGCTCTTCCTCTTCACGCTCACCATCGGTTGGCCTAATCTTTCTCGACGCTATTATCTCTGTCGAATGCTCGACCGGTGGTCGTTCTCCTTCAGGTTGCACCCCGCGATCGGACGCTTTCGGCGAACATATCGTCTGTGAAAGAGTAGATTCTTCGGAGGTCTCAAACTCACTGCCCTTCGAGCTCGCATCACTAGTTGAACAAGATAGGGACGGTGAATGCTGCAAGCCTCGGCTTCTGAAATTTTTCGTATTTTCGATCTTGCGTCCATTTCTAGCTATACTTTCAAGATACTAGTGTTAGACATCGAATTGCATAACCTATACCCCTCGTGTTGGTGTAAACTAACATGAACGTGTGGTGTCATGCAGTAACATGCTAGTACTGTTACAACGTAGAAACTTGTGACACGTCGATGATCACAAGTCCCTGAAACTATAAACATCGTTGTCGTTAACCAATGTTGCTGGATTCATCTCGTGTCGCGACTGCGTTACGGTTAGAATCAAGAATACATGTTCGATAGTTCAGTAATTCAGTTGAGTTAACAGTCCAAGTATATGCTTTATTCCTATGCGTGAGGCTGATTTGTCGACTAAGTGACGGACGACGTAAGTCTTGATTCAATCGTACAACATTGCATGAGAGGCACGAATCCCGAGACGAGAAGATGAAAGTCAGAGTATCGAAAGGAATAACATGAAGCTTCACGAAGACAGAGGTCAAATCGGCCAAGCCTATAATAAACCTCATATCCCTCAGGGATACAAGATTTCGTATCCCTAACTAGGGATGCGAGATTTCATATCCCTTCGGGGATACGAAATTTCATACCCCCTGGGGTACGAAATATCGTTTCTCCCATGAAGGAATACGAACCTCAAAACTGAGCCAATGATTCCGATTCTGCCACCAAAGCCTCGTTTTCTCCCTTTCTTCTCCACCAACGCTTCGACTCCTACATTCCCTTCTCTTTCGGACCTCCCTCCTCGTTAATTTTTCAAGTTTTGACCCATCCATTCTCCATGAATCGCCGCGTCGAGGGTCGATCTTGAGTCCAACCCGAGGTTTAGCCTGGAATCCCTCGAACTCCGGTTCAAAGTTAAGACAACAATCACCCCCGGTTTGCCTCGAGATCCACCCACGTAACCATTTCGTGGCTCAGCACCAAGCCCACCTCGAAAGTCACCGCCGTCTTAACAAACCCATCGGGTCCCAATCCCACTTGTCTTTCAAAGAATTCGTTATACTCGAGTTTCTTTTCTTTTCGGGTTCGATTTTCCTAGGTCAATCAATCAAGAAGAGTAAAGAAAGAAGGGAATGTAGGGAGTAAATTTCGATTTTAAAAGGAGGAGGTTCGGGCTTTGGACCAATGGACGTTTATTCCGCCTAGGGATATGATTATTTTGTATCCTAGTGGGATACAAAAATTTCGTATCCCGCCGAGACATGAAATTTTGTATACCCACGCGGGATACGAAAAAATTGTGCCCTATATGAGGGGTACGAACCCACCTTTATATATATATAATAAAATAACATATATATACATAATATATGTACTATGTAATGCAATATTATGTGTGTAAATATTACATGTGAATGTGGACAATGTACATTCAAACTTCTCACGCGTGACTTTCCATATCTCAAAAGATCAAACACTTACAAACATACATTCACGTACATTCTCATTCACTCCTACATGTATTGCTTTTCAGTTCCACTTCTTGTCACATCGTGCAAAACCATGTAAAATCATGTGAGCATACTTGATGTCACATTGACAACAACTCGTTTACGTTACGACATAAACGAAAGTCAACAACTAACATTTACATTCAAGAGTCAACATGAATCAGACGATTCAACAGATATTTTTCTTCTAACTCAAAGCAAATCACTCCAAGACAAGAAGTACTTTGCTGGGAAAACGTTAACCAGCTTATCGCCCTGTTCTCAAAAGTGCACCAGACACGCTCGACTCAACACGTTGTGCGAAGTTATAGCCCGAAGTGTCTCCAAGAAGCGAAGAAGACAATCTTGGAAAATGTCATGCGAGCAGGATCCCCATGACTCCTCAAAACTATGCTCTATCCATATTTTCGTACCACCAAAATCGGGACTCAATTCCCTATTTTTCGTGCCACTCAGCACCGGAAACTTCGTGTCCGTCGCCATGCAACATTTTGAACCCCTTTGGATCTTATCACTCTCCTCTGACACCTTCGAACTTCTTCGGTTTGAATCCCTCCTCTCACTAAAAAGTTCGACTCTATAGGCCTCCACTAATCTTTGGGTCCCTCCAACACTATGCACTTTAGACCCCACACTACTAAAAGTTCTGTCTCCCACTACATGAACTCCTTGCTCCCCTTACCATCGTATCCCGAAGGGATATAAGTACGTATCCCGAAGGGGTACAAGCTTGTATCCCGAAGGGGTACGATATCATACCCCACATGGATACGAAAGATTTGTATCCCATGAGGATACAAGTTAACCGTATCCCCTTGGGGATACATTAAATCCGTATCCCATGGGATATGAATTTCGTATCCCCTACAAGAGGTACGAATTTCCGCTTGTTTCAGGGGCAGGGGGTCGAACTGCAAGTGCAGGTCTTCCGGGATACGAAATTGTACTGTTGTGGTCCCCAAATCCTACCTACTCACACCTAACCACTCCACTATAAATACCTTCAATCCCACACTTCTAAGGGTTTGGAGATTGTCTAATTTGACACCTCTTACGAGCTCCAAGGACATATTAATGGCATCCTTGCTTTGAGGAAGACAGAGAATTAAAGTGATTTTTCCCAATATTCTTGAATTACGAATATAACTCCAAATTACATGGAAATACTTGTAATTAAAAGCCTCGATTATGTTTGTAGCTTGTAATTCAATATTGTTAATAAAATATCAGCAACTCTTCCAAAGTGGACGTAGGCCCCTCACGGGACCGAACCACTATAAATATACTATGTTATTTACTACTTACTAAACTTATTTTTCCACTCAAAACGTAATTCCCTAAGTAATAGAGAATCTTTAGGTGTTACGACATTTTTTGCCGTCAACATATATATATATATTACCATTATAACTTTCAATGGCTCAATTGCAATAATGGCTCAATAATAAATTCTTAGTAACTGTAAATTATTTTTTAGTAAATTCACTACATATACTGAACGTTTCCAATAATCCCCTACTTGAATTTTTAGAAATATATTTTTCTACCGGTCCAAAAAACATGAGACTGTGCATAAAAATGTGGCTTCCAACTTGAACCTTTGCATAGTGGATAAGATTCAATTTTTACTAGAGTGACACGTGGTCCTGGACTCTATTCCTGACATCCACACCACACACAACCTTTCTTTAGTGCAATCAAATAAGTGTGTGCATTTATGGCCATTCATGTCTATACTGATTTGATGAATGCTCTAGAAGTTTCGCCCAACACTCCACAGAAAACGATCACATTTCCATATTCACACAGGTGAGTCTATCAAGAGTACTCCAGAAAGTAGGCACTCCACTCAAAATAGAGTATAGATCTCATTAAGAATTTTTATTAACTTATCCTCCAATCACTTTAGGAATACATGCCTCTCAGTATATAAAAATAGCATGTTCAGCCATTATCACGGCACAACTTGTTTATACCCATTGAACCTAACTCTTGGGATCTCCAGTCATTAGGTTGGGTTATCAGTATGCTTGACACATCAATCTAAGGGTAATAATCCCTTTCTTTTTGAAGTATTAAGGGCTTTCTCTCTAGACAATCCTTTCATCAAAGGATCTAACAAATTTTCATCATTGCGTATGTGATCCACTCTAATTGTACCT